>OZ004319.1:10581733-12005066 GCA_963924455.1 Pelagia noctiluca
CTGGGTTCCTCATCTCAATGATTATTATACTCAATTGTTTTGTTATTTGGAATCAATACATAAAACTATCTTATTATCTTTGTTTCTCTTTTCCAAATCTATAAAATACTCTGGGCACTTAAAAAGTATCCTACATGGACCACGGGCCGTATACGCATTTTTCTTAGAAGCAATTTCAGCACGAGCTCTGTTCTAAAAATTGCTTAGCTTTTTATACTTAAAGAGTTATTTCTAAGAAAATTATTTCATAAGTTTTTGTACAACAAATGTTGATGTTATCTTGCGTACAAAAGTGTGCCGGGGTACTAATATCCAGTATAACCTACAAGTCTATAGCTGCTGCAAGTTCTCCATTGTCAATTAGATCAGAAATATAATTTTCAAATTGCTTAGCATTCATCTATTCAGTACTAGTATTGCTTAGGTTTTTTCTTGTCAAGTACTGACATGCTTTTAAAGCAGTTAGTTATAAAAAAATGCGCGTATTTTCGATTGTTGGTGGGTGAAAAAAAAGAAAACTATTTTATTGAAATATAACTACACCAATTGTGTTGTCTTTTGGTATTTGGTGGGGGGCTATATAACCCCCATGTACCAAGGCTGTGCAGTCTCTGGGCGTTGATAAGTTTCATGGTAGGTTCAGGTAGCTGGTCAAATCAAATCCAAGTTTGCATACAAAAATATGTTAAGTCGTATTCTTAAATAACTTTAGAAGCAAAATATCATCATAACTACAAATCTTTATCTGAGACAAACTGCAACAAGCCCCTTACGTTTTCTAACTGTAAAGGTTCATTATGAGGGTTCATGTGACGTCATCTTGACATTCAACTCTCACTTACTCGAAAAGGACATCAGTAACCTATGATTTTTTCACCTACTCCCGTTTTCTTATGCGTAGACTTCATTAAAATGCTTTAAAATGCCCAAAAAAGCCTCCTCGGACCTAAAAATGCATTTTTTCGGTAAAATTCTCCTGTTTAGGAGAATTGTCTCCTGTTTAGGAGAATTCTACAAAACGGGAGATATTCGCTTATATCCCTAGCTGTATAGTGTTGTTTATAAACTCTGCCTTTCTCTGTCTGTTCTCTCTACTTCCATTGGCATTGCACGACTCTTCAGCTGTAACGAGACCGAGACCCCAAATACACTTGAAGCAGTTGCACATGGTAAGTCCAGAAAGGGGACACAGATGGCAGCCAAAAGCTCATACTTTGAGCGTTAAGTTGGAAATCGTGCACACATCACGTTTCATAATGGAAATGCGTTGTGGTACCACAGGGAAAAGATCCTTAAGCTCCTAGACATCCATAGAGCAGATAATTCCATAACAGAGTCAATGAAAACGCTTGAGAACCTGTTGAAAGTGAAGGTTCCACTTGCTGGTGCAAGAGCTTAAGGAACAACAAAGTGTTGCATCACAGGGCCATTTCAGCATGCCTTTGATCAAATTTGTCAAAACATCTATGAAATGGTTCCCTATACTATAAAAGCCTGTGACAGCATTCAAGAGTTTTCAGGTGATGCATCAAGTTTGCTTGAGAATACCAAATCCATCTTTTAAAACATCCCAATTTCCTTAACCAAATACTCAGATTTGCTGTTTGCAGATAGAAATGACCCAGAAATGGATAATTTGACGATCATGGCTCTCCAACTGGTGCTCAAAAATATGCTCATCATTTGAAAGGTATTGTAGAGAATGCTACTACATTGCTTCACATATGTGTCAAAAAACTAGCTACAACAGGTGTATGGGGGTGAATAGCAAGGTGGAGAAGGCAGTGAAGATGGACTCGGTTCCACATTTTTCCAATGCCACTGATATTGTGTGTTATTTCCCTACTCACGCAAATGCTCCATTCTTGCTCAAAACAGCAGAACCCCGCAGTATATCTGTGATGGATTTTTCGTTAATGAACGCATGTGTACACGGATAAAGATTTTAGAACAACAGGTAAAATATATTATATCCAGGCAAGTAAGGGACGTTGATAGCTGGTGGTTCTTTATAAACTTTATCCAGTACCTTAAGCGAATACAGTAAAAACCCACACATAAGAACCTGACTTTTTGAACTCAGCCTGTTTAGGTTCTTATATAATGAGGTACATCCAGTAATCAGGGTGTAGGTGCTTAAAATATAGTCCTCTAGTCCGTGGGTTGTATCTTCTCGTCTCCTAACTCATGCACAGTCATTAGACAAACAGTTTTTTCAAAACGTTTGTTGAAGATTGATTTCCCAATGAAGAATGAATGAAACCCTTTATTAAGAACCTAGTTAGGATATCAGGCTGAAATGATTCTTATTTATTGGGTATAAAATATCTAATTTCAGGCTGTAGGTTCTTAATAAAGGAAGGTTCTTATGTGCGGGTTTTTACTGTATCTGCTTTTCTTCATTTTAAGATATAACAATCATTTTAAGACAGAACAATAGCATGAATAGCTAAGAGCCAGTGGCGTGGTGGCTGCATATTTGCTAGGGGGCACCAATCATTTTTAGCGCCCCCTTGAAAACTGCGCCCTTGGTACAACGCTAATTTGAACATTTTGACATTAAGTATTGTAGTTAAACAGCGATTTCAGCAGATGCAGTAAATTTACTCAGGCAAGGTTTATGCAGCTTTTATAAGAAACTTTCATCTAATGAACCATGACGGCGTTCTCAAAAACTAAAGTTAAATTTGAAAGTTCACAATGCAGTACCATTCCATTTCATTTTCATTTCATTTCATTGAAATGGATTGCCACATTTTGCTGAGCATCATCCACTACAACACGACTTATACCACTACATGGTAGAAAAAAACAATTATAAATACCGTACTACAAATAATAATAAGTTATCAGGCTGCTCACGTATAAGAAAAGCGTTTCTCAGGAAAGCACACAACTCTTTTAACAAACTAAGATCTTCAGCAGAAAACATAAAGATAAATTTCTCATCAATATTTAGTTTAGCGAAATTTGGAACTTTTATGCTGAAAAATTGAAAAGCTTTTCACGAGGCTCGAGATATGTACTACATTCCAATAGGAAATGTTTTTCACTTTCTACGCATTGCATATTGCAGAACTTACAGATTTTCTATCTTTCCGGTATGCCCTTATGTCTTCCGACTTCTACATTCAATTTGTAATCACCGCACCGGAATTTGGCCAAAATTTGGCGAGAATTTCTATCTTGTAGATGCAAGTAAGGTTCTGCATGGAAGCGGCTTTTAAACAATTTCTAAGAGCGGAGTTTATTGCCTCCTCTATTGCTGCTTCTTACACTAGATGTAACATTTCGTTTCCAATATCGCTCGAAATGGTTAGCAGTAAGTTCACTAATATACCTTTTGAAAGCTTTGGACTTCATGCTGACAATCCTAGTTCTATCATCATAGATGCCGAAGGACTTGAGCAAATGTTATTCATTCACTAATTGGAGTAATAACATCAAAACTAATAATGATTTATCAATCAATATGGTAATTGGCCAATTGCTACCATAACCTTAGGTGTTATAATTCCTATAAATAATATAGCTTCCTGGGGGCGCTATTAGGTTGAATCAGAAAGTATTCACGCATCTATGAAAATTACTCTTCGGTTTTTTTCCCACTAAACCACCAGGGATCTGTTGACCCCTTGTTGCATTTCAACTATGTTGTACTTATGGATGATTTCAGCGAATCCAGTAGGTCAAGAGTTTTCTTTTTGAATTCGACGGTGTATGACTTCCGTGTGTCCCTTCCTTTTCGATTGTTGCTGCGACCTTCAACTTTACCTTGGGCAACACATGTTGATTCACGTGGCACATTCTCAAAGTTTGGACTCACATCATTGACGAGAATAGTTGATGTGCTGGTAGACTCTGAGCTGTTGCTGTTCAGGCTCTGTGCTAACATTTTTGGATGTTTGAATCGCACATGGCCGTCCAGATACTGTTGACCTTTGAACGACCTGTCACAGTGTTTGCATTTAATGCTTACCAGGTTAACTTCTTTTTCTAATGAGGTTGTTATGTCATACAGCCTCCCATCTTTCAACTCTACGGATTTTCGTAAGCCACAATCAAATAATGTACGATTCATCTTGTAGAGCAAAATACGAATCAAATAATATAATGAATCCCAGGAAAGAAAGAAATGTATATCCCAATCCCAGGATGCATTGCACTGTAAAAATCGCGCTGGCCTCGACCTGGGACTGGCTGCGATGAGACTGGGCTCTACAGCTTTCAAAAACTTCAATTTTGGATTTTGGATTCTTCATTCTTCAAAATTTCTTTAAAATTCGAACTTTAAATGGCAGACGAATACGAATTTTACCTGCAAGCAAGTGTAACACTTTAAAGAATCAACTGTACATGTTGGGTGAAGAAAGACGCTCCTCGATGCTGGATGTTTTATATATTTAATCGAACAACGAAGATAGAGTCCTACGATACAATGTTGGTATATCATAAACATAACATAAAAATAAAAGTAATAATAGGCCTAATAATCATAGGCCTAATGAAGCTTGGAAATAATAATGAAAGCTAAATGTAAATCCTAACAAACACGATGATGCAATAAGGTATAATAAGAAAATAAACTTGCATTATAATTGAAGATGAAATGTGATAGTCCACAACAAAATGTCTCAACAATATTTCAGCTTCCAAATCCAAGATGGCCGAGCAATATCTGGTCTGGTCAGCGGATAACTCTTCATCCCCCAGTCCTGGAACCTACAGGAGGGAATAGGCTGCTGGACTTAGCGTTCTTGCCATGTACCTGTCTCTGGCTCAAAGTGTATTGGAGCTCTGCGTACACGTTGGGAACGTCGATGTTGTAGACGCGGAGGAGATAATGGTGGATCCTGTGCTGGTGTTGTGGTAGGTATAGGTAGGACGACATCTGGTGGAAGTGGTTCATTCAAGGATTCATGATTAACAGATGGTTCAACCATGGTTGGTGTCGGGGTTATGTCAGGTATTGGATGCTGGGCGACAGTAGTTACTGGCTGAGTGACCTCCTGAGGCAGGGCTTTGTCAGTCTTTATTGACTGCGGTGTCTGCTCCTGGTGGCTGTACTGTGGTAATGGAGCTTTCAACTGTGGCGAAGTATTGGCTGGGCTAACTGGTGTATATGCTCTGAGGAAACGACGATTGCGAAGGGTTAATCGCCCTGAGCCATCAACCTTCACCCTGTATTGGCCATGGCCAAGTGAGTCTACCACCAATCCTTAACGGTCCCACTTGGTGGCATTGTGACCTTGTTGATTTTGGAGGAAAACCCTGTCCCCAGTGGTCAAGGGGCGGAGTGGTCTTGAGTTGGTCTGTAACGCTTCAGTGGTGCGGGAAATCCTTGTTCTTAGCGCATCTTCCTTAGCTGTCCATGCCTGTCGCCAGAGTGGTCGGATGTGTCGGTTCGAGAATTTCTCCAAACGATTTATAAAGGAGAAGGAATCTCAAAGTGGCCGGCAAAAGATGATCTGTGCTGGTGACAAGTTGCAGTCACGGTCGGGGGTGTTACGTAGTTGTAGAATGGCTTTGAGGAATCCGTCATGGTTAAGGTTACCAGTTGGTCCAGTGTTTGACATCAAGAGTCGTTTCGCCATCTTGACCGCAACTTCCGCCCTACCATTGGACTGAGGAAAGCTTACTGAGGATATGCGGTGCCGTACATTCCATGAGCGGAGGAAAGTCTCAGTGGCACTGGCGGTAAACTCTGGGCCACCGTCACTCAGAGTTCTTCGGGTACACCAAAAGTTCCGACCAATGAGCGCAAATGCCGAATGAGACCTGTTGATCCTCCAAGATCACTGCCTGCTGTAGAGCATAGAACTTCTACCCAACCAGATAGTCTATCTCCAACCACGAGGTAGTGACATCCACCATAATCAAAGAAATCCGCGAAGATTGCTTCAAAAGGTGTTGCAGGTGGTGGTGATGGTAAAGGAGGTGTCGCCACCTGTGATGGGGCATTGCGGTTGCAATCTGCACATTGTTCTCAGGTGTCCTGTATGTCCTTGGACATGCCTGGCCAGTAGACAATAGTGCGAACACGCTGCTCCATAGTAGAAGTTCCTTGATGGGCAGCAGAAAATAACACGGTCATTGTACATAACGACACCCTCTTGTGCATAAAGAGAGTCGCATATGGGAGATAGGCTAGCCAGGGCAGGGTCACGGCTGTCCACAATGCCTTTGGTTTCGAGAAGGTTGAGGACATGACCAAGTGATTTGTCACGAGATGTCTCTTGTGCAAGGTACGACCATGAGATTGCGCTTAGTGTTGTGGCATCATCATGGATCGATGCCATTAGGGCTGTTTCAGCAAGGTCAGGTTCCCTGTGAGTGCCAGTGAAGGAGCAGCTGTCAGGGGTGGTCGTGGATGGGTATCTGGAGGTGGCATCAGCTGCTTGGTGGCACAACCAAGTATCCACATTCAGTTATGCAACATAATGGCACCATTTAAGCCAATCCTTAGCCCACGCTGCAAGTTTACCTGGTCTGAAGAGCTAGAGGCTGAATTCCAGACATCAAAGGCAGCCATCAGCCACCAACCAGCTTCTGATGTCTGTTGTGGAAGTTGGTGTAGGAAAGTGTCGTATGGCATCAAGATATTTAGGAAGTGGCTGAATGGTGGTATCAGATACCCGAAATCCAGCAAAATTGACACTTCTGTCTGCAAATTGAATTTTGTCTGGGTTCAACACGATGCCTGACTGACCAACACATGTAAGAAAGTCTATGGTTCTCCACCAATGCTGTTCCAAGTCAGTGTCATAGTGAACGGTATCGTCAACGCAGCGTTCCTTTCGTTCAAAGTCCGAGAGGATGGCATCGAAGCGGCGGTTGTATCCATCTCCAGAGGACAGGAAACCTTCAGGGGCCCGGGTGTACCGCCAGCGTCCAAAGGTCGTCAGATGTTGATCTGATTCTCGAAGTGGCACGCTGTGGTAGCCGTTCCAACCATCCGTCACTGTCTTCCAGGTATTATTCGGGATGCGCCGTGCGAGATGAAAAGGTGATTCAGTGGCAAAGGTCTCACGTTGACAGAACTTGTTGAGAAGAGAGAGGTCTATTGTTCTGCGGGGAGATCCATCATGTTTTCGAGTTACCACCATACGGTGGCACCACGTGACCGGTTCGCCGTATGGCACTCGCTCAATGAGGCCCAGAGCTTCATCGCGGAGGAGGTCTTCGTAAACTTTTTGCTGCCAGTGGAGAGGTATCGTTGCTGGAGTGTGGCAGGCCTTTGGTGTAGCTGTGGGGTCCACATGGATCTCAACTGATGGACCTGCCATGGAAGGTAGTGCGCGATGAGGGCAGGTATTGAATGTGGATGATGCATATCTTTCTAGGAGCCAATTCTTCATTTTCACATTGTTGTCATGAGTAGGGCAGGTCCCTGGGTCGGAATGGTGGTGCAGTGCGTTGAGGGCAGGTACATGTGGCATCTTTGGAAGAACGGGGCTTCTCGCAACCATTGTTCAGGAGCCGGTTAGCATTGAGGGCTGAGGACTGGGGTTTTTCGGTATCTTCAATGCTGGAACTATTCTGTATCTTGTCACGAATTACTGCTCCGCTCTCAGTGGCTTCCTTGGAGGAGAGAAAATCACCTAAGAAGTCCAGATTGAGCAGAGTCTCGTAAGAAAGGTACATGGCTTGAACAGAACTGCTGACATATACCACGGAGTGACAAGATGTCTCCACGCCACTTCTGGAGGTTTTAATTCTTGCAAAGAATGCTCCTTCGCTTGGAATTGGGGAGCGGTTGGCGGCTGACAGGCTGAGATTGACAGGGTGCAGGTCAGCATGAGTGAATCTACTGGCAAGGAACTGCTCCAGGGACCAAAGGTCTGATTGGGCGCCAGTGTCGGTGATTGCAGATGTGAGAGCCTGAGTGTTGGAATGGTTGGCATGGTTAGGGCTGTTTTGCTGGTCGATCGAGATGGTGATGGGCACCCTAGGGTGTTCTCTCAGACGGGCCCTTCTCCATTCACCCTATGAGAAGATGTGGTGTGTGAGTCTGTTTGGAAAAGGTTGACTGACAGTGCAGTGTTTGCTGGTCTGGTCATGCTTATGAGGCCCGCTTTGATTACAGTGGTCTGCAGCAGCTCCCGTGGAATGGATGGCAGTGATTTGAGCAATTGGCTGCGACTCGATCGCCTGAACATTGGCAGACCTCTGGCGTTGTCTGCGCCGCCGGGCTCTGTAACACGTGATGCAGACTTGGTGGGGTTTTGTATTCCAGCTGCAAGCACCTTCTGTGAAGAGTTTGAAGGAACACTGACAGTCTGGGCAATTGGCTGCTGAGTTTATCGGTGTTTTTCTCTGCCGCTGGAAGTAAGACATGGCAGACAATGATGCTGGTGGAAGGGCGTTTCGACGAGGGCAATGACTTCATTTACCGCCTTTCTGAGAATGTCTGCTGTGCCTAGTACTTCGCAGCGTATGTCAGAGTCATAGATTCCATTAAGCAACACATCACGAATAATGTGGCTGGTGTAATCTACAGTCTTACCACATTCACAGTCTGCACTCTATGTACAGGTTTCTGCTTTTTCAGGCACGCGGGCAGCGAAAGCGCGGAAAGTTTCATCGCGATCTTGCTGTAACTGAAGCAGTTCAGTAGGTAATAAACACGTAGCCACCGGGATGACTGCCAAAGAGCGCATGGCAGAGAGTAGGCTATCAAGGCTTTCTGAGGCAGTATGCTGGTTTGCTTTGAGTCAGCTATCTCCGAGGGCGGGTCCAGCACGCTGGAAAAGTTGGGATGGAGCTGAAACCTCATCTATACCGGAGCCAGACCAGAATAATTCCCAGCGACGGACAAACAAATTCCAAACTTTGATGCAAATGCCGACATCTATTTTAGGCCGATCAAGTTTGGGGCTGCGTTGCACTGGGGCTTGGTGGGCCGGTGGAGTTATTGCTGGTGATGTTGTACTGTGGGCTAGGCCATGATTTGTCAACAGAGCAATGGCAAGGGCTTCTGAAAAGTCGTCACTGTGGAATGCACATCCGGGGACTGAACAAGTGACTACAACCATGACTCTATCGTGAAGAAAGACGCTCCTCGATGCTGGATGTTTTATATATTTAATCGAACAACGATGATAGAGTCTACGATACAATGTTAGTATATCATAAACATAACATAAAAATAAAAGTAATAATAGGCCTAATAATAATAGGCCTAATGAAGCTTGGAAATAATAATGAAAGCTAAATGTAAATCTTAACAAACACGATGATGCAAAGAGGTATAATAAGAAAATAAACTTACATTATAATTGAAGATGAAATGTGATAGTCCACAACAAAATGTCTCAACAATATTTCAGCTTCCAAATCCAAGATGGCCGACCAATATCTGGTCTGGTCAGTGGATAACTCTTCATTGGGGATATATTAGACTGCCAGATGGAGCCAGAGAATGACCACGACAGATATGCAGTTGCAATAAAAAATTAAGATGAGAAAATTGTTGGACACGTTCCAATCGAGTTGGCAAGGATTTGTCATAAGTTTCTGTCAGAGTATGGACAAATTGAGGCAGAATGTATTGGCAGCCGATTTAATGCTGGACGAGGCAAGGGACTTGAACTTCCTGTTGATTATAGGTTTGTTGGAAATGCTCGCTATTTGAAAAAGGTGATCACAAGGCTGCAGAAAAAGCAGGAGAAAGAAGACATGGATTGGAAATTAATTGGTATTACAAAAGTGTAATTAAGCTTGGGAAAACATTCACACATGGCACAGAACTGCTTTCATTTCAGTTTATCATAGGAAACTGTACTGTACATTAAAAGCAGACCTGGCCATGAGATTTTTAGCAGGTGGGCAGTAAATTGCCCTCCTCAGTGTCCAGAGTGTTGTCAGGTGGGCTATTCTTTTTAGTAAAACAATGCTTTATGACAGATACTTCCTCAAAAATACAATCAAAGACAGACCTGTAAGAAGCAGAGGGGCTATAGCCCCCCAATAATAGCCACAATTAGGGTCTTTTTACGTGCAGTTCTACACACAAAACGTGCAGTAATAAATTCTTTCTGATTATTGCTCAGCCCCCCCCCCCCCATTCCGTGAATCCTTCCTACTACAGTGCTGAAAGAGGAGAGCAATAGATCACCATTGCCCGCCTCAAATGGCCAGGTCTGATTCAAAGCCTTTAAAACAAAAATAATAAAACTTTATACAAGCAAATCTAAAATAGAGTATATGCTTTTCTTGAAATATGTGAAATGTTACATATAATGTGGGGTGGAACTATGTTAGCAGTGAAAAGTAGTGCTGATCTTATAAGAACAACTTTTCGTTTTTCAGGCTGAGTGTGTTCTTATATAAATGGTACTTTATTACCTAAAATCAGGCCTGGGTGTTCTTAATCCACATGTTCTTATACGCGGGTTTTTACTGTATTGTATATCTATGAAAAACAATAAGATGCTGATTCTAACCTATCTATCTTTATGATTCTATTGTGAATAAAAAATCAAAAAGTCACAGAAAGCAAAACCAATGCCAATATTTACCAATAAAACTTTATCAAAAATGTCGATCAAACTTTCAGCATAAAGCCTTCCTGTGAACAATTGGAAAAAATCTTAGTGTGCAAAATATCAATAGTGTTGAAAATGCCTTTCTTACTGGGGCAGATGGCTGTGTCTAGTGATTCTGCGTTTAGTTTTTTTTGATGTTGCTGCCAACTTTATACGAATTGATATCAAGGATAGTAAGAGTGGAATCCCGTAGTTTTCACTTAGACCATCCCTATACGACCACAGATATCTATTTCTCTTTTCGTAATACTCTGTTGCATCGTAAAGTACAACATTACCTTGTTTGCAAAGTCTCTAATGTATGTATTATATTACACCCTCCTGTCATCGACATAGTCCAAACATAGAATTAATGATATGATAGTTACCTAAGAGAAAAACAAGGTTCCTTAGTGCTTTTTGTGTTTCAAAAAACATTGATGATGAATTGCAGGCAGTCCGCTGGTAGTTTCAAGGAAGTTTCACACTTTGAAACTTTGAATTGAAATTGAACATTTCTGGCATGGGAAATGTATCTAATGCTTTCAGAGAATAAGTTTAACATCTAATTAGAATCTGCTTTAACAAAAAGACCTATAACAAGTTTTTTTGCTTTTTTAAAAGGAATCTGGCTCAGGGCCTAGTTCTTATGTTCCTTATTTTGTGACCTCTTTTGGCCACTATGTAGATTTAAAAATCCCTTGATAGTCTGTTAACTTTAACTGTTCATTTAGTGGATAGGAATTAGTACCAACCGAAGAAAAGCATTGAAATTCAACATTATTCAATAAAATCGTGGTATGAAAATATGTTATAACAGAAAGAAGCTTATGCCAGGCCTATAGAATGTAAAATTTAATGACAGTTATTAAAGAAGTTGCATATCTACACCATCTATTAAGATATCATAGTTGTACAGTTCCTTAGTGATTTGACCTACAGCAGTAGAAATACCTTTAACATGTAGGTTCCTTACCAACAATTCCTCATAAAAAGTGTGTATTTTAGTTTGGGTAATAAAGGTATGAATTAATCTTACCGGTGAATTAGGAAATCTTTCCCCAGAAAAAGCGATCATATTTTCAAAGTTTCTAGCGGCATCGTGCTGCAGTTCTTGGCTGGCCATATTGTTGGTTCCGACCAAGAATGTGACATGTTTTGGGTTGCATTGTTTTGGCAAGGAACACCAACGCGATTCCTGTGCCACATGCCAGAACTTGGTACGTGGTTGATTGACCACTGGGCGCAGTTGAAAGTCGGAAAAGATTGCAACCTAGACATAAAAGAATTCAATTTCAGAATTCATATACAGGTACGTGAAAACAATGGGTTGTTAAAGCTGGAGGACAATGCTGTGGTGTTCGGACTGGTATTCTAGAATCTAGCTCAATTTTTTTTGAAATTTTTAATAAACTATAACTCTAAATTTGTAATGAAATTCAGGGCCGTCGCTAGACGTATTGTAACAGGATCGTTATGCCTACTTACGTCACTTGCCTTAATCCTCGTTTCCATGTAATATCGTTATTACCATATATGTACTCGTCATGTTAACCATTGTATTATATTCATTTCCGTTTGTAGTATTAGTATATATAGTCAGTGATTCATTTTGTAAGAAAGAGAGGTTTTACAGGTTTTATCTGTGAATGATAATGTACAATCATGAGACCTTGTACTCTCTTCATGAAGACTTCTTAACGTGACCTAAAGTCTGTCACAAAATTGGTGCAGGACCCGGTGAAACCCTTCAGGGTTTTTCAGCCGCAGATCAATGTCTTCTTACGAAGAAGTACTTGGTTTAGTTAATGGTCTCGCTGCTGTTGTCAAAGACCAGCAGATCACCGCCAAAGACGTTTCTGCTCAGACCCAGAAACAGATTCAAGAGCTGTCGAATGCCGTTCACGAATTGTCGAAATCCGTACGCACTACAGACTCGTCAACCTCGCGACTTCGTCTCCCTCAGCTAACTCTGCCTGAGTTTACGGGACGAGAAAACCTCGATAAGTTCTCCGAACAACTGCCAAACGTCCTATCATCGTCTGGAATCGCAGCCAAGTTTTGGTTCACCTACTTGAAACAACAATGCCGTAAAGATGCCAGAGCCTTCGACATCATTTGCAGTATCCAGACATCTAACGGAGCTCGACTCACCCGAAGAGCACTCAAGATGATTATCTCGATTTCTACGATTCTTGCCTGACTCTCCTCGCTACCCAAAGAGGCATTCCGAAGGAGCGGCAAATCAGACAGCATTTGGCAACATATTACTCCATGACCCATCAACCCTCCGAATCAGTGACAGACTTCACCCACAGATTTCTCGAAACTCAGCACAGCCTCGAGAAACTGATCCCTGGCATCCATCGCGAGGACAACGATGTAGAACTAATAAACGCCTTCATGCTGAAATTTCACCGAAAATCGGAAAAGAACTCATCAGCCGAGATTCCACTTTCCCCACCCTCAAGGCAGTCATCGAAGCCGCGAAACGCGTAGAAGCAGTCGAACTCGTTTCCCCACCGCCACCCGTACACAAAGATTGGAAACCGAATGCGTTGGTAGCGCATCAGACTTCACGTTTCCCGGAAAAACCGTTTGCTGGACACCCACACCAGAATTCCAGATCGAACCCTCCAGGTATTTCAACTTGTAGAGTATTTAACAAATTTGAAGTAGCTAGCTGCGAGTTGCCTAATAATCAATTTTCTAGGGGTTATGCACATAAGTGCTCTAAATGTTTTAAGGCTAACTGTAAAGCGTACCTTCACGTGAAGGAAACTCAACCTAACGTCTAAACACCCTCAGGGTTTAATAAGGCTAAGGGTAATTTTTTTCGCAACTCGCTTCAGGCATTGAATTCTAGAAATCGCCCTCAGACTAATTTAGTAACTCCTCTACCTGAGGACAACCATGCTTTGATTGTTAACTCTGTCAAAGATGTAGTTAATCAATCGATATCAACGTTAAAGAACGACTTAACAACGAGTATCGAGAATGAGGTCAAACGACAACTGCCCCAACCTTCTCAGGTTGCCCCTAATGTGGCTGCGTCGTAAGATTCACTTTTTGGCATGCCTGCCATTACACCCGTGCCCTCAGAACCTAGGATTTCGGACTTGAATCTTGTGGATAAAAATATCCTTTGGACTAAGGTCACCTCCGCTGGTGTTTCTTTACCCTTGCCCTTAGATAGTTGCTGCTCTGTTTCGCTGGTGAGCAAAAATCACGCCGAAACCGTAGCCAAGTTCAACCCGAATTTCCAATTCACCAAATTAGAGCAGCCTATCCCTGTCTCTGTTGCGGGCCCCAATTCGTCCCTCAAGGCAGTTGGCACAATGCAAGTCCCTATCGTCTGGGAGAATGGTCATCGATCAACATTCACAATCCTCGTTGTGCCAGATTTAACATAACCTATCTTATTTGGGCAAAATCATTTGCGTAAAACCGATGCACGCATCTATTCAAGGGATTTAAAAGTATATTTTGCCGACTCACGCATGAAATTCGAAATTAGTTGTTGTAATTCGAATCTCACCGTTGGATTTCAAGCTTTGAAAAGCCAAAATCCAGGAAATAGCTCTGTGGCCAACGTCACTTGCTTGCTGACCGCCATGCCCCGACAGGACGTCCCAGCACAGCATGTTTCATTGTCCAGAGGGCTAAATTTCGTCACCGTATGCATTGTTGTCGCTACTTCCCTTGTAGGTTCCCCCCTTTTATCGGGACGCCTATGGCTGGAGGGAAATAACTTTTCACCAGGTCTTCAAACCCTTAGTGGCCCATAGATCTTCAGAGTCTCAAACGTGTGCCTTATCCTGGTGAAGCACCCAATTTTCTCTCTACCAGCCCCCCGGGTTACTCAAAATGTCGCCCCAGCCGACCCATGATTCAGCCAGACAACACATGCAATGCTGTTTTGGCTCCTCAAAGCGAGAACAATAAGTCTCTTTCACCAACGCACGAAACGGTCTTAGTCACCAACGTGTTAAGCCGTCCAAACAAAGCCTTTGCTGAATTGCCGTACAATGTTTCTCTCGGAACCATCAGTCCATTCACTGAGGTCAATCAGTCAGCGTATGATGACGCAGTTAATCATACCGCGAAGCACTTATCGGATATGTGGTCCACACAAGTCTTAAGTAACACACGTGGTTATCCATTCAGATCTACCTCACCTGGACAAAAGCCAACTCGCACAGTTGGTATGTCATCAGAGCTTGATTCATCCTCATTGTCTCAGTTTCTCGAAACTACTTCTGAGGCAAACCACGTATTTCCACCAACGGAACCTGTTAATCTACAACCTAATTCTCAGGAGTTTTATGACAAACTCATTGAGGCATTAGAGTTAGACACACCTTCGTATTGTCACGTGCCAAGCGCTATAATCTCTCAATTCAAGGTGCTTTTACGCAAATATGCATTTTACGCAAAAATTCACCGCTATCCACGTTTAAGGGTTTTGATCACAACATCAACACAGGTGATGTGCCTCCGGCGTATAGACTCCCTTATCGTAAGAGCCCTGCGGAACTTGCAGCCATTAAGGAGGAGCTTGAGCGCATGGTCAAGCTCAAGATGATTCAGCCTAGCCACTCTCCCTTGGGGTCACCATGTATTCTGGTTCGCAAACCACCAGAAGAAGGCAAGCCACAACCCCCTCGCTTTGTAGTGGATTATCGCGCCCTGAATGCAGTTACCTTGGGAGATGGGTATCCTATCCCTAACGTCTCTAACATCTTAGATGCCATTAGTGGGGGCAAAGTCTTTGGTAAATTGGACATGGCTAGTGGATACTGGCAAGTCCCAGTTAACCAAAGCACCGGGAGAAAACTGCATTCTGCACCCACCTAGGCTTATGGGAAAATCTGCGCATGCCCTTTGGTCTCAAAAAAGCACCTCAGGCATTTCAGCGCATTCTTAACACAGTGTTTTCAGACTATCTGTACAAATGGTCGATCATCTACATCGACGACTGTGTTACTTGGTCTTCATCGCACGAAGACGCACTAGAGCACTATGCAAACATTTTCGAACGCGCTTCTAAGTTTGGTCTTCAATTCAAGCCATCCAAGTGCTCATTTTTTGCAACCAACCTGCAAATTTTAGGCCATCGTATCACGCCTGAAGGTCGTTTTCCTACACACAAAGGTACGGAAGCGATTTCATCTTTTCCCAAGCCTCACAATATCTCAAGCCTACGACGTTTTCTCGGCATGGTAGCCTATTTTCGCGAATACATCAGGAATATGTCCCATCGGACCCAAAATTTGCGCACTTTACTCAGCCAAAAAGCCTCATTTTCCTGGTCAGATCAACACGAGCATTTTCGCCACTACCTCATAGGCCATAGGTTTAAGGTTATCACAGACCACGCAAACCTCAAGTTTCTAGCCTCCATTGCGCCCCAAAACTCAAAGCTCGCAAGGTGGCGTCTCTCTTTAGCTGAATTTGATTTTTCAATTGAGCATCGCCCAGGTAAGGATAACGTAGTGCCAGACGCCCTAAGTCGCGCACCTTTGCCTACCAAAAATCAGCAGTATCTACCAGAAGTCAACCTTCTAGTCATACCCCCTCCAGAAATCTCACCATTTCTGCTTAGCACGCTTTGTTTCAATCTGTGTTCCACAGACGCTGACTCTCAGCTTTGCAGCTTTTCCCTCAAATGTGTATATCATGCTTGCTTTACACAATTTCATTTTCAAAACCACGCTCTAACATACCAACAATCAACATGTGTCAAGACATCATCTGTCAATACACCTATCACCACAACTAGCCTTGCCACCGCAGCGAACGCTAAAACCCCGCTTCAAGATCACATGCCAAGATCAAAGGCTTGGCCTGACGATTTTGAACATATGCGTATACTTAATTTTGATAAGGTCCATTTCGCGCATAAGCAACGCCAAGATCTCTCGTTAGGATCACTTGCGCAGTTTCTTATTTTGCAGGTATTGCAAAGTCATGCCCATACCTTCAAATCGATGGAGCTATGCACGGTGGTACATACATATTATCGTTAAACCAAACACTATTCTCTCGGATATGTCGTTAGCTCTTATCGTAGTTTATTATAATCATAGATTTAACATGGACACTTCATGGACACTCGGTTAATTCATTGTAGTTAATTGCAGTATTGATATCCTTAAAAAAAAAATTCAAAACAAGTTTCAACTCTTAATTTGCCGACTTGTAGATGTGCCCTTTGGGCGTGGTCTTTTGTTTTCAGAGGCACATAGTACTTCTTTAGAGGTTCAGAGTCTTCTCCATAGAGAAGTATTTTGATTCTTAATTCCCTTACCGTTTCCCATGAAAGGGCTCTAACTTGATTCATGTGAAGCCAACTTGTTACCCTAATTGAAACTTATTGTTAGTTTTTGTGATATCAAACATTGAATTTAGTTTTTATCAGGCAAGGGAAGGTCTGTTCCTTGGTAACTAGATGGTTATAAAAAATGCTATTGAATGTGATAAGCACAGAGCTTCACAAAGACTTTCAATTAAAAACAATGAAGCTACATAAAATGCTCATAATCCAAACTACAATAAGAATTTCTGCTATAACTTTTTTCATGACCATTTCCTAATTCGTCTAGATTTGAGTTCAGCCCAGACTTTTGCAATGTTATCAGTGTCAATGGAGTCGGTCAAATCCAGAGACTCTAAGCGAGAATCTATCATCGTTGTCCTTAAACAAG
Source organism: Pelagia noctiluca (assembly GCA_963924455.1). Classification (NCBI taxonomy): domain Eukaryota; kingdom Metazoa; phylum Cnidaria; class Scyphozoa; order Semaeostomeae; family Pelagiidae; genus Pelagia; species Pelagia noctiluca. The sequence continues at coordinate 10,598,967 of OZ004319.1, forward strand.
TTTTAACCAGCTTCAGCCTGCTGAAAGATCTTTCAACTTTTGCAACTGTAACAGGTGCTGTCAGCAGAAGCCTGTATGCCTTGTTTGTTAGTGGAAATGCGGATTTCCATTTTTTGGAGAATTTGGCAGATATTGAATGTAGTTTCTGGTTTGTTAGCTGTGTGTGGGAGAGAAAATGAGAGAATTCCGACTCCAAAGCAAACGGGTCGATTGTCGTATCTTGTGGAAATAACTGGACTAGCTCAGAAATTTCATCCAAATTTGCTTCCTGTAGCAGGGTTTGCAAAATTTTTGCTAACAGCCTGACAACTTGGAGGCAGACTGCCAGGTTGTCTCCAAACTGAGCGATCATTGTGTCCAGCACTTTTTTGAAGTCTTGCCGATAGAACTGGACAATACCTAGCTCAGCTTCTGCTTCTGGATGTTCATCTTTTCTTGCTGGTCTCCATCTAGGCCGATTTTTTCGCAGTTAAATTCTGCATGAGCATTACCCCCCAACTTGTCGGTGTACTGAAAACCAGCTTCAATAAGATCATCGATTGCCAATGAATTCCCGTTAATGCGCTGCAAACCACAGACAGTTGAACAGATGATTGTCATGGCATCAACAATGTTGTGATCTTCAGCTTGCAATGCTTCTGTCATCTGCTTTGTATTCGACACAATATTCTTCATGAACATGATGGACATAATGAAGTCACAAGACTCCATTTTGTTACCGAAATTTGAAGCAGCCGCCTTTGTTTGTTGTCAAATTTGTCTGACGTCTTTATAGCCTCAAGAGCGTCCTTCACCTGCTCATAGCTGATCCATACTGCACGAATGGACCCTGTTCTTGCTGTCAACCTTGTTATAGACAGATTGCGCAGCTACATCGCATTCTCTACGGCAAGCTGAGAATACCTGAGAAACAAGGACATTTCTTACCTAAAGTGTATTGCACAGTGATCTCTCCTCTCTGTTTCATGATAGAGATCAATTGCAAATCCCAATTCAAAATAAGTCGGAAATTTTTCTGAAAAGTTGGAAATTTTGGTCCTGGAAGTTCAATTAGGTATCCATCTCGAAACTTTTGAAACCTGTGATTTAACAATTTATTTTGAAAGAACATAATTAAATGGCGATTAAATGCAATTTACTCGCGGTTAATGGGCAATGAAGCTCGCTTACTTGCTCCTGGGGGGTTTGTTGCCAATGTGTTGATATTTAGATAGGTTCTGATTGGTTACATCAATAAAAGACGCGATGGAGGTGTTTTATATACAAAGACATGTTTGGTTGATTGCTTACCAAAGTAATCTTTCTTGCATTTCGAATCAGCTATTGTTTTCATGAGCTTGCATAAAATCTAGGAGTGACTTGGTCGAAGGGATTCATTCAAACAAGCAGCCAAGCCGTTCGTGTTTCTTCTTGAAAGTAAACAAGCCGACCAAACTGCGAAGTCTCAAAGAGAAAAGAGAGAAAAAACAGGTTGAGAAGTTTCCAAGTTGTTTGTTCTTGCTGTATTCTAACATGGCTGAGGAGGATAGACCTCACGGTTCAGGCGTCTCGACAAAACAGGAATTAAATTCGGGTGGGGGCAGCAACCGCCGCCGCCTCCCTAGGTTTTCCAGAATATCTTATAAAAGCAGTGGGTCGCTGGTCAAGCGAAGCATATAAAGGAGATATAAAGCTGCCTATGGAGCAATTGACATTGGCGTGGAGAAAAATGGTAGGAATTCCCTGACAGAGTTGTTTTTTGCATTTCTTCTTCTTTTCCTTCTTTCCAGGAAAGACATCAGCTAGCCTCGAGGAAAGGCTAAATTGCCTAAATCAAAGAAAAACCAACTGCAGCAGAAGAGGGCGAAAGGCCCAACGAAAAGGAACGGCCAAAAATAGCTGAGTGGATAAAGTAGGCCAAAGGCCTCACACAAAATAAAATGCAAACATGGCTAAGTGCAAAGAAGAGGGCCAAAGGCCCTAAACAAAGTGAAAGGCCAAGTGACCAAGTGCACAGTAAAAGGCCAAAGGCCTAAAACAAAGTCAAAGGCCAAAGGCCGAGTGCATAGTAAAAGGCCAAAGGCCTAAAACAAAGTCAAAGGCCAAAGGCCGAGTGCATAGTAAAAGGCCAAATGCCTAAAACAAAGTAAAAGGCCAAAGGCCTAAAACAAAGTCAAACGCCAAAGGCCGAGTGCATAGTAAAAGGCAAAAGGCCTGAAACAAAGTAGAAGGCCAAGGGCCGAGTGCATAATAACAGACCAAAGGCCTAAAACAAAGCAAAAGGCCAAGTGGCCGAGTGCATAGTGTAAGGCCAAAGACCTAAAACAAAGTAAAAGGCTAAGTGGCCGAGTGCATATCAAAAGGCCAAAGGCCTAAAACAAAGTCAAAGGCCAAAGGCCTAAGCCAAAAAAAACAAAAGAGGTGGTCGGAGTTCTGTGGTGATTGGATGGGGCACTTTGTGTTGGCGGAAAAAATGTGTTTTTCTGTCTAATCACCGACAGTAAATAATGTTTTTGTGCTAGCAATCCGGGCAGTGTACTGCTGCCCAATTTTTCTAGTAACTATGGTCTTACTCGTCGCGTGAAATTTGAAAAAGTAGTTTTTTGGGGAGAGGAAAATACAGGGAATTGGGTGTTTTCACACAAGTTTTTTCGAAAGAACTGACAAACCTCTTTGATAGTGGCTGTATGCTGGCCTATTTGTGGGACAGCTACCAGTGTGAACCTTGAGAGGTTTGTCCGTTCCTGAAATAAATTAATTGCAACCATTAATTTTTACTACTTGACTCTTTTAAGTCTATTAGTCAATATCAAATATGGTATCTTATTCATTTACAGCTCATGGTTCGTATTTGCACTTTTTCTACATGGTTTGCATCTTTATAGTTTTAACATATGGAGGATTCTAAGCCAGCTTAGAAGTTTAAGCCCAAAGAAAGGGCTTAATCTCAAAAGCTTCCGGGAGCTCCGCCCCTCAACCCCTGCCAGGGGTCTGCCCAAACCCCCAGCTCCCCCTGACCAGACGATAAAATGACTCGGAAAATTCACCATACTTGCCCCTCGACAAAAAATGCTCAATTTCCGCCACTGGAACAACTTTCTCCAGCTTCTTCTGGCAACCATTGAACCTTCCTGAGATTGAACTTGCAAAGTCGTAAGACTGGAAGAAAATATGGGTTCTATCCAAAGAATGACTTTTCAGTATGGTAAGGATATCAGTGGCTGTTTGATCTCCTGTTTCAGAATCCACACTTTTCTTCGCCAGTAGCCTCTCCTTTACGTTTCTATCGAAATCAACATATCTGCAAACGACTGCCATCTTATCTTTTCTTGAAAGATTAAACCTTGTGTTTGCAGATACTTCAAATATTTTGGCACCTTTGATTTCTTTCACTATTTTCTTCCTAACATCATCTTCAAGTAGCTTGATCATCTCACTTTGAGACTCTGGTGACATGCACGAGACAAATTATGGACGTGATCTACGGCTTTCAATCCACCTTACTACATATGTTCAGTAGAACGTAGAGGGAGTTCCTTCTTTCTATTCCAGTGATGTGACAAGAAAATCCCTAATGTAGGGTCACCCTAATGAAACGACATAAATCTTATACGCTTAAGCTTGAGAACCAGGAAGCTTATTACGTTGCTAAGCAACGCTCGATACGCACAAAACTGTCCGTAGGATGAAATTATCATTAGTGAAACTAAGTTTCAAAGCACCAGAGGCACTTACATTAGCTACTTTCTTGTACTCAATTGCCCTTAATATCACAACAGAACTACGACCTAAGCATTATGGAACCCTTTGTCTTCCCCGTGAGCTCTGTCGACTGATAACGCCACTTCTTATTTGCAACTGTAAGAGTTATTAGTCCAATGCTATATTATGTGCTGCTTTGCCGCCTATTTTGTGCACAGAAACGTTTCAATGAAAGTAACATGTTTCTATGCTTTGCTTTCAATAGCTTACGTTAATGATCGACCGATCTTGGAAATGGTATAGGGGAGTGGACCTAATTGGAATTCTTCAAGGACATTGGTGTATTTCTCATAAAGTCCTTATTCAAAGGGTGAGGTGAAATTACAATTGAAATTACAAAAGACGTTACAATAAGCAAATATGTTAGCTAGCAGTTTATTGATGTACTGATTATGTTCTCTGATGAGTATACGTTTTTCCTCCCATGAAATCCTAATTGGAGCAAACATTTCCAGTTGACTTCATCCATAGTTTCATTGTCTTGCGCTAAGAGCACCAGATTGCAAATCTTCTCTCCTGCTCTCTGTTTCAACTTTGTTAATGTATTTGCAAAGAATCGATGGCAACATGAGTATAACTAGCATTGATTGAACAGTCTACTCAGAAGAATAAAGGTGCTCACACAAAAAAACCTTTTAGGGTTTTTGGCAGAAGTACAACATGGCACCCTTGACGTACTTTTTATGCATAGCCTGCTGATTTGTCCACGAAAGTTAATTCACGACATACTCACTACTGAGGGGTACTAAGCCCATTGACCCTCTGTTGGGGCCTCTCCTTGCAAGATTTCCAACTTGAGTAAACCGGGAAGCTGAGCCTCTTACTGTGTTGCAATTCAAAGACGTCTACGCGGTAATCACGACACCACATTAACCATATTAGGGCTTATAATCTTCCCCTTTAGCCAAAAGAGGGCAATTACTGCGGTTGGTTATCCCCTAAGTTTATACCCCCTAAGTTTGATTAACAATTTTGTTTAACAACCAGAGGCTGAACGTTCTTACTGGAACTGGTTAGCAAGCTCAAATGGGGTCTGCTTAACCCCGATTCCAGTCATAGGGTCAGTGGTTATTTCAAGGCTCAATTATACTAACTTTTGTAGCTTTAAATTCATCCTGTGCAGCAATAATCAGCAAATGCAATGCAAAACACCACTTTGACCCTTTCAGCCTCCTTGTGCTAGTACCAAAATACACCAGGGGAACCTCTAACACCTTTGCAACATTATAAAAAGAAGCCCATCATTGTGAAGTGAAACATTTTCTAACATGAAATACATTTTTACCTGACCGATGTTTCGGTAAAAGAATACTCTTTTATATCAATCAATAAAACAATTGCTTCAACACTGTACGACACCAAGTGAGCTCATAATTCCTCCTCAAGACATTTGAGTTTAATTCAATGCAAGAACCAAGCAACCATTTTTCATACTCCTAGGTAATGCCCCGACTTCTTCAGTCACTTTTTTGCCTACATTCTTTATTTCTTTAATTAAGTAGTCGATATTGCTAAATTCCTAGCCAGCTAAAGAAATTGTATCCTTGTTTTCTCCTGCCTTTTAACTACGTGTATGTTTGGACTTTATCCTGCACAACATGATCAAAATAACAAAACAGAATTTATCAAAACTGTTGATATTAGCAAGTAATATAGAATATTTAAGAAACTTTTCAGCGCTCGTCTTGGTGGATACTACCATATTTGGAATCTTCTCCAAGGATTAAAACCAAGACTTTAGGATGCACAGAATCGTAGTTCACACCACATCAAGACTGCAACGACGCCAGTCCAAGAAACAAACTAAAATATCCTATGGCCAGTGTTGTTAGAATCAACGGCAAGTGATTACAAGAATAGCATTGAGCAAGGCAATTATACAGAGATCAGAACGTCCGTTGTGTGTAGCGAGGTAGCAAGAAACTGCCCATCCCTAATTTCACATTATAAAGGCATTGTTTGAGATTGGTATTCCTATGTGACAAAATCCCTATATGACCAAATCATGCAAAGCTCCGATCAAAGGATTACATTTGAAACTGATAAAAATCTCTAGCATTGTTCCAACCACAACCTTATTGGTTTAACAAAGCGTTGCCTGATACACAAGAGCCAATTTCAACCATTGTCAACTAAAAATGTATTTGAATACAATATTTACTGTATCGTCTATTAGGACCTATTTGCATCAAGATTCCATTGTTACCAACCAACGTCGGGTATATTCTAACTTCACTTGAAATATGCATTTAACTGGTATCAAAAACTATGATTCAATTCCTGACCCTTCTCTACTGTTAAAGTTTCCTAAAAATGTACATATTCTTCCAGTTTAATGTCAGGATATGAACAGCAAAGCAATTGTGACTCCCAGCCAACAAGTTATAATCAACTTTATGACGAAAAGGACTGTACGGGTAGCTCAAAATATTTTCATGTTTTGATGAGCTGCAGCATGTTGCTTTGAAATGGGATTGATTTTGAATCCTGGATATTACCTTTCCAGTAATGGGTCTTAGTAAGTATACCAAATATTTTATCATTGAATGGATTGATGAAACTTATCAAAATGAAAGTTTCCATTAGCTATTTAATATTCAATCAATACCTCAAGATAACACCAGCTAAAATAATTACCTAGTATTAATCTATCAATGTAAGTATGTAAGAGTCAACAAGCTATTTCCTACTGAAGAACCTATTAATATGTCAAAAACAACAACTGTGATCAGTTATAGTAAAAAATTTGTCATTTCACTAAATTTCATGAAGTTTCCTCTCAGAATCAAGTCTTAAGGTCAACTTTTAATTTGTATCTGTTCATAGTTTTTTGTAGCTGTAATTGATAGACAAGAAAAATTTTATTTTTATCCATACCATGAGAAATTTAATTTAGGAGCATCAATTCTTGATGCATACTGCTTTACTATTGCTTATAATTGCTTCATTTGCGAGATTCAGGAGGATGCTGCATGCAAAGAATTTATTACAGAGAATATCTATAAAATCAAAGGAAAAAGCCAAATTAGACTATTTACTTAGCTAACCAATGATATATCTAAAGACCAAGCAGCTTCCTAGAACAAAAGAGTTTTGAAATTTAGTATAACACTTTCAAGATGCAATTATTAGAAATTAATTTTCTCAGCTAAAGAAATATCATTGAATCTCTTTGGGTAGATTTTGCATTGTCTCTAAATATGAAACGCAAAAATGAGTGGCTGGTAAAAAAGTCTTGCAGTGTCTCAGTCTATCAATAATCATGATTATTTTGCTTTATCATTCATTTTAGCTTAATGACACTCTCTTTTAAAGTTCCCTACCGGATGTCACAGGAAAAAGTACCAATATTGTTAAAAAGTAATACATAAGATTGGTAATCTCGAATTTTCATAGTAACATAAATGAACCCATACTTTAATGATAACGAGTAAACAGACATCGCAGAGTGGTGATTACCTATTAGGGCTTAATGGTAACAATTAGAAGTCGTCCTAATATGCATATATTGGTCTATTGCATTAATCAACAGCGACGTACAACAACTGCCTAAGTGAAAACATCAGTTTCCATTTTTCGAAATATATTAATCAATTTACCTGAAACTTATATCGAGGATTGTAGAAAAAAAGACTTTCACTTGTCCAAATTTTAATTAAATTAATTAATCTGATAGAGCATCAACACCAGGCTCATTTACTCGATCGGGATCATTTTAACTTGTTTATGTCGATGTTGTTGATATCAAAATAAATTATAAATTCAAGACCAATTTCAATTTGAGATGTTCTTGGATATTGTTGATGTTTACCACCTGGATCGAAATAAATTCTCTCAAAATTCATGTATTTGACAGTAAGAAGAAGAGAAACTAAAATTCAGGTGGTTTCTAGGCCCATAATAATATTGGCAAATAATGCACAGGTGAAAAACGGCAAAGAAGCCATATGCTTGATAGGGTTGAATAGGTAATCCGTACCATAAAAGATTCACCTAGAAATATGCAACGTTATGCTTGGACTTTCTAATAATATATTATCTTGCAACTCAATGACCTATTTTCAAAAAAATACATTTTCATTCAGTACTCCTTTTGAAAAATATTCTAGATTTCTATGCCCGTTAAAACTATGTTAGCAATCATCAATACCAGAGCTCATCAATTCATCAATTCGAAAGGAATAGGCCCAATCATTTTCATTTGCCCCTACTAAAAAAGGATTTATCCTATATCTTGTTAATTTAATTTTGGACAACCTAGCATATGAAAAGTTCCTACATGAATTCACAAAAAGGATCCATGTGACTATAGGATAACGTTAAATTGAAATAGATAGTTAATTCAAATAAATTTTTAAACTAACCACTGCATATAGCCAAGTTTGTGAAATTCTATGCTTCCGTTAGGTTATCCTCCAGAATCAATTTTTTCAACAGAAAACAAAATTAAAAAAGGGTTGTGTTCCTATTTCTTAGGGCAACCAGGGCTTTCCAAACCGCATCTAGGAGATTATTTGACTGAAAAGTGAACATATTCTAATGGGTACAAGTGTTTTGTTTCTTTTCCTACCAGATCTATCTTCAATGACAATTTATAATCAGGGTTCACTAAAAACAACGGCAATATACAGCTGAGATCCAACAGTTTCATGAATAATTTCTTGAATGAAATTTAAATTTTTTGATTTTTATGAAAGTGATTCATAAATTTTTTCGGGCTTTACATCAACGTAGCCAGAATCGTGAAATGTTATTTCTGTTTCTACCTCTGAATAATTGCAAGCTTCCTGGTTGCCTGTGCCATCTTTCTCTGTGCCATTTTCATATATGTAAGCATTATTCACCTGTACTCTGAACGGAGAAATTGCAGGTAATTCAAGATTCTCCTCAGTCCTTGTGACTCTCTGCTGCTTTTTTTCCCATTCGTTTGTCATCCTAAAAGTAACGATTAAACCAAAAAACGAAGTTCTCAATCATTGGTATTTAATGTAAGAAGAAAACCTTTTAAAATGGATTTTTTAAGTAAAACTTGCTTCGTTAAGTATAGAAGTACACCAAATAGCATGCAATGAACTATTGCAACTGTCGGAAGGGAAGAGCTTTATCAACGAAATTAAAAAATCCTAAATAGAAAAAAATTACCAAGGATCCAATTATTCATGTAAATATTGACATGATTGATTCCTAGTATGAAAACCATAAAAGGCCGCTGACAAATTTTCTAACCATCTAATGCCAGGTGAAAGCTATATGGGACTATCTTTATAAGGTTGCATTCTTAAGGTTTCGATATATTTGCAGACTATACAAATAAAGTATCGTATTCAAATAAAGCGGGATATCTTTCCAAAGGGATTTTGCTCAAGCACGATCTAATCAATAAAACTGGAAACAGAAATGGGCTATACCACACGGTCTCAAGCTTGTTTTTTTCAGCTTGTACTCAAAATGATGAGCCCGACCAGGCACAGGGTGCCCGAATCAGCTTCTAGTCAGTGCTCAAGATATATTGCACGATAAGGCATAACTTTGAGAGCTCTATGTTATGCAGCTTTACTCTCACACCAGGGCCTAAAGGGAAAATTGTTGGCCAGCAAATTGCCGAAGATTATAGTCAAGTTTTAACCTGATTACTACCGGGCTTTTTGGATTCTTACGCTACGAGGGTGTGGCACACTATTCCCGTTCCTATAATTCTTGTTAGGAACGTGATAAAGGCTTGAAACCTCGTAAAACAATAGAAACTGACTTTTTCTATCTATTTTTGGATTTTTCAAAACCATTATTGCCACCAATGACGTAAGAGTGTCGTTATAAGTTTGAATAACCATTATGATTGTATGGAGGTATTTAGCTTGTAAATGAAACTATCTTTACGGTATTTTTGCCACTCAAAAGATATAGTCATGAACAAAAAGAATCTTAAAATAATCATTTCATTGCCATTTTTCTATATCATAACCTATTCTTGCGAATTTTTATCTAAATCTATCTAAATCTTTATCTATCATCAGAAAGTCGTCATTCAGATCAAAAATTAAATTTTTTCAAGTCTATCTATGTTACATTATCTATATTCTTTCATAGATATGACGTCATGAAAATTGATGACTTAGTATATGTAAAGGAATATAGCTGTATTAATTGTCACAATAATTATAACAAAAGAAAATTGAATCGTATTAAACCTCAATCTATTTAAACTAATACTAAACCAAACTTACCTTCTTCCCTGCCAACACAGACCAGTAATAAACAGGAGTAAAGCAAGAACAATTGATGCCAGAGCTGATATCACAATCAGGAATGTTTTCAAAACACTCGAGTCTTGAGAGACTTCTTTCTTCATACTTGACGCTAATCGTACCGTCTGCACCCGAAAGCCATACAAACTCTTTCCCACTTTCCTTTCCAAGGCTGTTTTAACCAATTGAGTATCGACTAGAGTTTCAGGGCTTGAATTGTCTGAAAAATTCCCAGGGTTCATGGTTACAAAGAAGAGAACTTTTAGTGTGTCAGCTGTCTCAGATTTGGGATATCCAGGAAGAATCTCGATATCCGATGATTTGAACAAATATTGTTTGGCTTTACTCGCATGGGATATTCCAACGCTGGAAAAATAAGACACATGGCATTTTCTTTAACACTTGCAAACGGATACAACTGTTCAAGATAATGTGGAAAAATAGCCATAAGATCTTCTCTGGATACCGAAACAATAGCCATACTAAAACTAGAACCCTTATCCTAATAACTGGTTACTATTTTTCTTTACTAATGTCAAAAATCATATCATGTCCAATATTGTGTTAAACAAGTTCTTAATCAAATAGGTCGTATTCAAACAATAGCTCCGCTATTTTCAAGACTCCGGCATATATTTAAAAATTATATTCTTGTTGTTAAAACTATACAAGTCTTGTTAGTAAATGAATAGTAGAGAAAAACAAAGGTACCCACTCACAAACTGAGATGATCAAATATATGAGCGATTTCAAAAATAAAATGTTAAACGGACCTCCATCACTCTCTTATGATAATGCTAAAAACTTTGTTTACCTCTTTTTCTTTAAAGTTATCTTTGGGCAGCTCGGAGGCTCTTTCACACATTGATCATTCAGTGACTTTGCAATTGTTAGTCCAAATTCTGTCTCATTGAATGCTTGTGAATTCTGTTAATATTACAAATTGTTAAAGAAAGAAAATATCATTTCACAAAGTATCCCACCCATCTGAATATTGTGAATGTTGGCACATTGTAGCTTTCTGTAGCTATTACAGCAGCTGGTGTTCTAAGTGGAGAAATATTTTGAGTTGTACTGTGGTAGTGCATTATCATACAAATCTAGAGGCTATCGATTCGGGTCGGTCATATACGGATAGTTTCAAATTCCACAAATCATCTTCATAAATATTGATTTGGTAGAATGAATATCAAGACACTGTAAATATCAATATATCCGAATACTCTAATCATGTGCATAACATGTTATATATAAGTATCACAAATCTTATCTACCTCACTTTAGAAAACAGAACATTTGTTTCTATTGAATCTAATTCAATTCTACGTAATTTTGGTTGTTGCTGCTATTGTGCTGTTGATTTTGTTAATGTTCGGACTTTGTACTTGTGTGTGTGGTGATATCATTCGATCTTATTTCTTGTTTTTTAATGATGTATTTGTGTTAGGCTTGGGACTCGTAGCTATAGAAGCAGCCAAGCTTGGTTGCTACAGGGTTAGCTATCCGTCTTACGTTCTGGATGAAGATAGCGGACGTAGAAAGAAGAGCCTTGTGGCCTAGTATATTTACTTGCTGTGGCTAGAGAACCAAGAATTATCAGACAGGTTTTCTAGCTACAAGGACAAACAGATAGTGAATTTAATTAATTCAGATGATTTAATGCTGTGATCAGTTAAAACTCATTATAAAATGCCTGATTATAACAATACTACACCAAGGTCATTATCACGTCTCAAGTCCGTGGAAAAGAGATCCCCCCGATCTGCTGAATAATCAAATACTGGCCTAGTAACGCTTGAGATACCGGAGATTTCGTTTGTAGAAAGACGCAAGATTGAAATAGAAGTACGCAGGATTTAAAAACGAGTTGCTAGAAAAGAGCTATGCAAGAGAAGTACCATAAAGTGATAACCTTGAACAGATCAAGGTTACCGTGCCAACTTATTGTCCTGGTTTAGGACAGTGGTTAGCGTGCTCGCCTGTGTCCGTACAAACCCGGGCTCGAGACCCAGTGGAGGCATATGTCAATTGCAGTAGCCTGCTCTGGTATAATTTAATTATCCGTGTTAGACCATGCCTTATGAATTAATGTTTATATTACATGGCACTGAAGAAGGATCTAATCCGAAACACGAATTAATGCCCCACCATGGATAAGCCTAGAGTTGTAAACACATCAAGGTTACTGTGCTAACTTATTGTATATTGCATATGTCAATTGCAGTTGCCTGCACTGGTATAATTCAATTACCCGTGTTAGACCATGCCTTATGAATTAATGTTAATATTACATGGCTCTGAAGAAGGATTTAATCCGAAACACGAATTAATGCCCCACCGCGGATAAGCCTGGAGTTGTGAACACATCAAGGTTACTGTCCTAACTTATTGTCTTGATTTAAGACAGTGGTTAGCGCGCTCGCCTGTGTCCGCACAAGCCCGGGTTCGAGACCGGGTGGAGGCATATGTCAATTGCAGTAGACTGCTCTGGTATAATTTAATTACCCGTGTTAGACCATGCCTTATGAATTAAAGTTGCTTAATAGTTATATAGATATGCAAGAAAATCGCTATAAGAAAACATATTATAACACAAAGAAGCTTAGGCCAGGTCTTTATAATGTAAAAGTTGATAATAGTCATTGTAGAGAAGTTTCATATCTACAACAGATGAATATATGCAAAAATATAAATTTCAATAGTGATTTGACCTTTACTAGTAGCGGCTTGCTAAGCTTTTTGACCTTCTACATATAGGTTCCTTATAAGAGGTTCCTTATAAAAAATGGTCCAGTAAAATCTAACCTTCTCAGAAGAGGAGCTACAGCCCCCTGCCCCTCTAGCATCAATGCTAAATTTTCTTAGAAAGAAAGTTTCAAGTATTTCATAAACTTTTAGCCAGTCGGGAGTGTTACTGTATAACAACTTTGTTATGAAAAGTATGTGTATTCCGATATCTTTTACCATGAACTTGATTTCTTATTCAAAATTGTAGTTTAACGCCCTGCGCTACTAACTGAGCAGTGACAGATGGGCACATTTGCAGCTTGGAAATAGTCAATGCCATGTGATTAGCCCATGCAACACCAGTAGAAACACATTGAGATAGACGATGCGTTTGGCAGCAATTGGGGTCGTATCTTTTCAATTCGCTATTATATCTAACCAATTGCGGATCCTCTTCTCCGTTATTCGGTTGAGGATATTTAACTAATTGCGGATCCTCTTCCCCGTCACTCGGTTGAGGATATTTAACTAATTGCGGATCCTCTTCCCCGTGATTCGGTTGAGGATATCAAACGGTGCTAGTTGTGCCCCTTCTCCTTCATTCGGTTGGGGACTTGTAGGCAAAGAGATGGTATAAACAATTACAAATAATACTACAATTCGATCTATAATGTAAATATCCACTATAATATATGCAACCATTTTGAAGGGCAGCCAAGAACCGACGGGGATGCCACTTCAGGGCCTTGGGAATTTGATACGACCCAAGGGTGGGAAGGGTGGGGAAAAGACAGCAGGACTCGTAGTTGCAAAGGAACAAGATGGCGAACAAGACCACATGCTTGCATGGTGTGGGGACTGGGACTAGGAGTTGGTCCCTGAGGGAGTTCAGCGATCCAGGGGGTTGTATTTCAAATCAATAGTAGCATGGCGTTAAACTTAATTTACTAGCGTAAATTACTGTATTAACGCCCTGCGCTACTAACTGAGCAGTGACAGATGGGCACATTTGCAGCTTGGAAATAGTCAATGCCATGTGATTAGCCCATGCAACACCAGTAGAAACACATTGAGATAGACGATGCGTTTGGCAGCAATTGGGGTCGTATCTTTTCAATTCGCTATTATATCTAACCAATGGCGGATCCTCTTCTCCGTTATTCGGTTGAGGATATTTAACTAATTGCGGATCCTCTTCCCCGTCACTCGGTTGAGGATATTTAACTAATTGCGGATCCTCTTCCCCGTGATTCGGTTGAGGATATCAAACGGTGCTAGTTGTGCCCCTTCTCCTTCATTCGGTTGGGGACTTGTAGGCAAAGAGATGGTATAAACAATTACAAATAATACTACAATTCGATCTATAATGTAAATATCCACTATAATATATGCCGCCATTTTGATGGGCGGCCAAGAACCGCCAAGATACGCGCCAAGATACGCCCCAAAGCCACCCGCATTCCGCACTGCATGGTGTATTTTACGATGCACCAAAGTCATACCCACTTCATATTAAGACACTCTCACTGTGACCATACAATTGTTCTCCATCATCACTGATTGTACCCCCTTTTCCTTCATTCCGTTGAGGGTAATTACCTACATAACGAATGCCCCTTTTTCGTTGTACCCCCTTTTTCTTTATTCCATTGAGGGTAATTGCCTACATAATGCATAGCCGCTATTACTGGTTGTACCCTCTTATCCTTCATTTGGTTGAGGGTAATTGTATACATAATGCCTTTCACTTTTACTGGTTGTACTCCCTTTTCCTTCATGTGGTTGAGGGTATAATATACATTACGCAACATCTTTGCTGGTCATGCGCCCTTGTCCTTTATTTGGTTGAGGTGTAAATGATCACTCAAAATGTTCCTTCTTTTTTCTGAAGATGCTACAGCAAATCCTGAAGTAGTGAGGTGTTTATTCTGTGCTATCCTTTTCTTTTTTGTTTTTTCTGGACTTTGCAGTTCTGGATACCTGTTGAAAGAAAAATAAGAAGCGAGAGCCTTGGCTACTCTAACAATAACTGAGAATTTTTATTTTTGTTTTATAAAATCGGCTACAACAGACAATGACTACGTGGTTGCAGCAAAAGCAGTGTGTTTCATATGCTTTCACAGTGTGTTGCTGCTGCTTGGCTTGCCATGGTGCCACCTGAGATTATGTTATTTTTTAACCCTCTGGAGAGGATCCTGGAATTTTTATATTCTTTTGTCATTACTTCATTACAATAGGTTCTGTATCCTGTAACAAATTCAAAGATGACAAATTTTTTTCCATGCAAGTTTGTACTCGATGCAACACAAGGATAGAAGATAAGATGCGCAGGGGATTACACAATCTACCAACAAACATATTATTCTATCCTTCTTTATAGTTATTGTCATGATACCTTCTCCTGTAATTTTTGTTGATGCCTAGAGTAGGGGCATGATCTTGCGTGTACATTGAACCTGCAAGGAAAGTATGAAGTAAAAAAGCACAATGAAAGGGGCAGGGGGTTAGTTTGCTTGCGAGCAGTCTTAGATTTTTTGTTGATGCTGTCTTCTCTTGGCGTTCATTATCGAAATTCTTAGCCACTGTTCAATACAAATCATTATATTGTCCAGGTGTTTTCCTTTTGTGTGAGTTTTTTTTCTGCAGGAAAAGGAAAAACAAAAGTAAAGTTAAGATAGTCAATAGGGGATTGCACAATCTACCAACAAACATGTTATTTTATCATTCTTTATAGTTAGTTTCATAAGACCTTCTCCTGTAATTTTTGTTGATGCCCAGAGTAGGGGCATGATCTTGATTGTTCATTGAACCTGCAAAGAAGGTATGCAATAAACAATTGCAATTAAAGGGGCAGGGGGTTAGTTTGCTTGCGAGAAGTATTAGATCTTTTGTTGATGCTGTCTTCTCTTGGCATCATTATCAAAATTCTTAACCACTGTTCAATACAAATCTTTATATTGCCCAGGTCTTTTTTCTGTGTGAGTTTTTATCTGCAGGAAAAGGAAAAACAAAAAGAAAGTTAAGATAGTCAATAGGGGATTGCACATTGTTCTCTTCCACATTTATTTTCCTCCATGTGTTCCTGCCACAGGGTGTGATGTTATCCTGTCACTTTGGTGGTGCTTGCAAAGGCAGGAAGAAAAAGCACAGTGAGACAGGGGTGTTGATAGAAAATAGGGGGGGAACTGGTGATTTTGCAAGCAATTATGTAAGTAAGTTTTTTGTACCTGCAAGGAAAAAAAGATAGGGGAGGTGGGGAAAACTGAAAGCACACTGCTTCATATAAAAATTTGTCAATCTTGTTGTATTCCCGAGGAAGTTTGTGTGTTCTTCTCCTATAATGACTTAGGCCTGCTGTTGTTGTTACAGGTACATTCACCCACGTTTTTTTCCTAAAACTTCAGTGCGATGTTGTTACCTAAGGACCTATAACGGAATACATCAATGAGATGGGATTGAGATGAATTTTGTTTCATGTTTACCTGCATGGGTAATGCTAGCTGTTTTGCATCGAATTCTTGTAGTTTGGTTTATGTCACCTTTAAAACACAAAATCAGAGCAAAAATTACTGTTGCCATTTTATTCAGAGTTTGGGATCTCTGAATATTCCTATAAAACAAAGCAATGTGTCAGAAGGTTTGTATGAATGTGGTAATTATGACTAGATACCTTTTAACCCATGGTTGTCAATTCTTGTCATAAGCAGCTGATAAAGTTGCCAGTTTTTGCGCTTTTGTATTTTTGATTGTTTTTCTTTTCATTGTGATGGCTGCAAATGATCATTTGACGTTCTTCCCTTTAGAAATCTAGAATATTTGCAATCTGGTCTTCTTGGTTGCCAATAATGCTGCTGTTTGTGTTGCCTGACTTCAATCTCTTCAGTCCTCAGAAATTCATTATGCAAAGAGCAATTTCCATTGTCGTTGATTACTTTTACATTCCATAGGAAGCCTTTTTTGCTATTAGCGTATTAATTGTTGCAAATTTATGCTCTTTTGACCATGGGACATTATCTGTGTGTTTCATATCTGCTTGTTTTGTAATTATTTCTAAGTTTTTTCGTCATTTCATAAAATTATCGTATTTAGCCAAGAATGTTCGGCTTCAGTTTGTTCTTAGCTTGTTCTTAACTTTTGGCCAAATGTGAGACTGGTGTTGTTATAAAATTGTTCTTATAACATTAGAGTGTATGTAGCTTCCTCTTCGAATAAAATTTCCCTGAAGTTGATGTTGTTGTAAATCAAGTAGTATTTCAAGCACTTGACCGAATCTGTTCATGAGCAGTCTTTGTGAATTTAGAACGCCTTTTACACCCTCTTTGTTAGTCTTTGTCTTCTTGCCTTTGTCTTGACGTCTTGCAACTGATGGTTCGGATTTCACCCTATTGGGGGGTTCAGTCTCCTGCTTTTAGTTGTTATCCATCACTATTTGGTAACGTCAATCCGAATTACTATAAGTTCTAGTTATGATTTGATGCCAGGCAAGAGTTGAGTGAATCATGCATCGTCTTGGTTAGCTTCAATCTTGGTGAAGTGATAGCATTTAGGCCAACTCACTCAGCCGAACTGCGTTTGGCAGGCGTGTAACCAAAACAGCCAAACTTTTCAACTCTTTGCTTTTTCGCGCCCAAATATCTGTACGTAATGATGTGATCTCTCGATGGAGTCTTGTCTCATGAAGCTTTGCATCACTACCATGCTCTTGTTTCAGTGATTTAACACACATCCTCTTGACTTGTTCGAAAAGACAGCAGGACTCGTAGTTGCAAAGGAACAAGATGGCGAACAAGACCACATGCTTGCATGGTGTGGGGACTGGGACTAGGAGTTGGTCCCTGAGGGAGTTCAGCGATCCAGGGGGTTGTATTTCAAATCAATAGTAGCATGGCGTTAAACTTAATTTACTAGCGTAAATTACTGTATTGTAAATCTATCTTGCTGAAAAAAATAATTTTCTTTCTCCCCCCCCCCTCTTCTTTGATTAGCATTGTGTGTTTTACTTTGTGATTTGAACTGATCTCCTACATTTCACGATTTGAACTGATCCCCTACAAATCAGGAAATTAAAGTGGACTGCACTGTTTTCCATCTTCCGGCACGAAGCGCAAGTGTGTGTTATGAAGCGTTGTGTCTCTTGAAGCACATAAGTGCTTCAGCGTCTCACAAATCGCTGTGTCTCGTGAAGCACATTAGCGCTTCAGCCCATGCACATCCGCATGCCATGCACATCCGTATACTACAACGGCAGCCGACTCAACAATGCCCCACTTAGAAGTCACGAAGTTGAGTACCAGATTATCATTCGGAAGCAGCATTACGTAAGCGATCTAATTATCCGCCATTTTCACCAGAGTTCAGCCCACTTTTGACGAAAGTGTGTTTTGGCTTGTATTCAAGACGTTTTGAATCATTTAGGCTAGAGCATTAGTCTATCGTGTCATCAGAAACTGTATTGACTGCAAGCGCCGATGTGGAAACCCCGAGAAACAGTAGATGGCGGATTTACCCGAGAATAGAGTGACTGCAGATAAATACTGATTTCCTTTAGTGGAAATAACTGATCTCGGCCCGTTTATGGTCAAGCGAGGAAGATGTTTAGTCAAGATATGGGGAGTCATTTTTACTTGCCTTGCAATAAGAAATTCACCTGGAGATAGTTCATAGTATGGATACGGGATCATTCGTAAACTCAATTTTGATTCATTTGTAGAAGAAATACAATGTGACAATGGTTGAAATTTCGAAACTGGCGAGAAAGAGCTCAGAATCGCACTGCAGCATGGTAATCAGTTTACGGTGCATGAATATTACCTCCAAAATACTATCGAGTGGAAATTCAACCCACCAACAGTCTTGAACATGGGTAATGCATGGGAACGTGCAATAAGATCGGTTAGGCAAGTTTTGAATGCAATATTGAGAGATCAGATGGTTGATCGTAAAGACACTCTTTTTTGAAGTTTAAGCGATACTGACCACTCACCAAGGTATCTCACGACCCTACAGATTTTAAAGCGAAAACTCCTAGTCATCTACTACTCCCACGATGCAGCCAAAGTTTCCCATCTGGTAGTCCCCTCCCAGAGTCAAGAGTCGCATAGAAAGAGAAGACGGACGTAGGTTCAATACATAGCCGACGTTTTCTGAAAAAAGTGGATAAAAGAATATCTGTCAACTCGGCAAGTGCGATAGCATTGGCATTGGATCAAACAAAATCTGAAGTAAAATAAGTTAGTGTTCGTTATTGAGCCGACAAAGAACAGAAACCAGTGGCTCCTAAGAAGAATAGCGGAATTATTTGCATGAAGAGATGGACTTGGCCGATCCATGAGAGTAAGAATTCAGAGTTCTAAAGACCTGCGACAAAAATATTTCTATTGGAAGCAATAGTTGACGATCCAGCATAAACGAAACGGTTGTCGTGGAAAACAGTCAGTTTGCCTGTTTCAGGGTGGGTATATAGAATACAGAACAGTTGTTTATATTTAATTGAATTCAATTCTTTGTAATCACGGTTTTTGTTGTTATTTTGATGTTTATGTTGTTAGCCTTTTGAATTTGTACTTGTTTGTGTAGAGATGTCGTTCGATCTTTTGTCTTCTTGTGTAATCTTGTATTTGTGCTACTTTTGGGACTCGTAGCTATAAATGGTGTTAGGCGTGGTTTCTGAGGGGATAGCTATCAGTTCTACGTTTTGGAAGTAGAAGACGGTTAAAAAAGACCTCTGTGGCCTAGTATGTTTACTTGCTGTGGTTTTACGTTTCCTTGCTGTAGCCCAGTCTTGAGAAACAAGAATTATCAGACATGTGTGTAGCTACGAGGAGTACCAGATAGTCATTTTGTTAGATTTAGATAATCAAATGCTGTTATTAGTTGAAGCTCATTATTCAATGCTTAATTATTAAGAACTGGTTTCGTTGTATGTTTGATTTAACTTCGAATTATTCATTGTAGCGATCAACCTAAAACCTGACAGCTATAAAAAACCATCAACTTTTAATTTTTGCTTTGTTTCTGCTGAGTCATTTGATTCGTTCGTGCCTCTACGTAGTCAATTTTGCTATGAAGCAACATTAACGTTTCATCTTTGCAGGGTCTTGGGTCTTGAAAACAAGGCAGCAGCATTATTGCTTACAAGAGTGTCAGCAAAAATATATGTATAGTACTACTGGGTGCAAAAACCCTTTAAACTTCCTATCAAAATTCAAAACATGGCAAATGGATTTATGCAAATTTTCAACTCTGCTTGTATGTCAAAAAATGAAGGTTGGTCGAGGGTCATATAGACAGCAAAGGCTAATGGGTATGGCTACCCTTTAATTCCATTTAGGTATTTGTACTTTATCAAATTCATATAATTTATGATGCTAAATATTTGTATATGGGAAACACGAACATTAATGTGTTGTTAGACTCACCTCGTATTTCAATGTCACCAATACTGCTGAGTCACCTGGAAATCAAAAGAGATTTTCAGTAGGTTAAAATGTCTCCTATGTAGTCTGCAGATTGCCCTAACCGACTTTCGCTCATCAATAAAAGCTCATCAACAAAGTTTATACCAAGAAATCTTCGTCACTGCACAAAAATGGTTATAAGCTTGCAAATTTGCTGAGTTATAGGCATGGTTTTCTGATTGCGGCTATTAGCGAGCTTATCAAAGTGGCTTTTCTCTTTTTCTTTTCATTGTGCAGAGTTATCATTATCAATATTTTGAAAAGTAAATATGTGCAAGTATGTTGTTGCATAGAGGATATGATATATGTTTGTGCTAAAACTTGTGCCTCTTCAAGTTGTGATTCCAGACTGCTGCAAATTGCAATGAAATAGTATTAATAATAGTTTAAACACACTTTACTACCACTTTTTCAATACTGTTCTTGCACATTAGCCCTCTTCCTTACAAGCCGAAAACCCTGCAAAAAGTATGTTTTCGTATTTCTCCGCTAAACATTTAAAAAACTATTCTCAGTGAGGAGATTACCCCAGATAACAAAGGAAAAAGATTCCCTAACTCCCAGGAGACCAAGTATAAAAGCACAGGCATGCCAGGTTTCATTCTTCTAGCAACGATCTCTCCAGGAAGATAATTCACGATCCCTCCCTCCTTTCCAGTTTCGGCTCGCAAGCCCAGGCCAGATCCCTCGTCCACCTCTCGTACCCTAAAACTATATATATCAATAATCAATATTCACATTCTTTTCACGGTAATTTATGTTGTCTTTAATTTATGTTTAAGGTAGCTGGTTATCACAGAGGAGTGATCTGTCCTGCAAATTGTCACTCTCTCCTTCCAATAGCGAAATCATCTTCGCACCCAATATCTTTCCGGATTGGGAAGAGGGGCAACAAATCCAGTGAAAATAGGGAACTATATATTGGGTCTATGAAAAAATAATGGCCTTCTATAAATACATATATTTCATCCATCACTGCGCGAATCGGTCGTCACTTCCCTTTAAATGTTTTTGCATATTCTTAAACTAGATGACTTAAAATTGACATTTAAGGATTTAAGAACGAACTTTTAACACTAGAAGGATTATTGTAGTCTATTATTTTTGATCCACTATCCCAAATCGAACCCTTTTCAGTAACCGAGCTATGATGGTCCTTGTGTTAAGTGGGAAAGTCGTCGCCCTTCAGCAAGACCTGTGCTGTAGTTTAAGGACTCGCATTGGTTCGTCTCTGCATTATGTAAGTGGTGGTGCACTTCTGCATGAATGAAGTCAATTTATTTTCTTGAGGTCCCGAGAGGGCAGTGGATTAGCAAACTAAAACCCAAGTCTAAAGGTGAGGGGCTGGAGTCCAAATCGGGTCATTTTCATTCTCATGAATCATTTAGATTAAAAAGAATGAATAAAACCATAAATCATTATTCAATAATCAATAATTGTTTATCTATTCTTGGATTCTTTAATGTCATCTCTTGTCAAATCTCCAAAAATCTAGTAGTATACATATAAATGATATAAATATTGATTTTGAAATTATTTTCAAAATCTATAGAAATCTTGAACTAATTAACTTTTTTACAGTATACAGTCCACTCTGTTTGAGTTAAGTGCATATTTTTGTTTATGATGTTATTTGAAAATTGGAATCTTCAAATATCACAATTGAAGTAGATGTAAAATGACTTTTTATATATATTAACCTACCATACAAATACTGACAAAGCTTGCCTCCATAACCTTCTTTGCACCCACAATCAAACCAATTTTCTCCATTTTTCGCAAGGTGTTTACATATTCCCTGATTTTTGCATGGTTTTGCATCACACGGCTTTAGTTTCCTTTTGCATCGCGTTCCCCGAAAGACATCGAGACATTTACACGAGAAACCAGATCCTAATTCATTTGTGCACTTTCCACCATTAAGACAAGGATTACTCCGACAGGGCCATTTTTCAATGTTACATCGATTTCCTAAGTGTATCCTTTATAGCAGTGACATGAATAAGATTCATTGCTGCTGATGCACATGCCATTATTGCAGTTTATTTGCTTGCATGGATCGATTTTTATTTCGCACCGTTTACCGGTAAATCCGACATTGCAAGTACATCTGTAACTGTTGATTTCATCTACACATTTTCCATTCCTACTGCATGGTTTTGAATGGCATTCATTGATACTTGCATTGCAATTCTTTCCTGTGTAGCCCGACGTACAATTACAATGGTATTTTCCATTTCCTTGATTTAAACACTTTCCATTATTCTTGCAAGGTCTTCTTGACAGACATGTATCTATCAAGAGAAGAGTGTAATGTTTATTGAACACTCTATATGATATTCTATAATACATAAGAAAAATATGATACATTACATTCATATAATAATTATAATTTACTAATTAAGAGAGATCAAAGATTACATTCGAGACATCATCTTCTATATCTTTGTACAAAAAGAGTGAGACCCATCAAATAAGAACCATTTCTGTTTGGCTGCTTAATCTTAGAACTAGAAATGGCTGCTATGAGATTGATATGACTGTAATTGTGTAAACTCCATTACTATCAGGCTTTTGGGGGACCCTTGGACCCTCGTTATTCTCTTTCGGAACGCGGTAAAGGCTTGAAACTTGGTAGAACAATAGAAGTTGACTTTCTCTATCGATTGGTTGTACTTTCAAAACTATAATGACAACCATAGTGTCAAAGTGATGTCAAAAGTCTGAAAAACTTTGATAATTACTTGTCGGCATTGAACTTGTCACTGAAGCTATCTTTATGGTTTTTTGACTCTCAAATGATACATTTATGAGCAAAAAGCATGTTTAAAGTATAATTTAACAGTTTCATTGCCTTTCATTGCCTTTATATTTTAACATATTTTATCGCTTTTATCATAAATTGTCAAGTCCGCAAAATTTACAATGAAATGAGTAGGAAAAAACTCCATTCATATTGAAAATTAAATAGTTTTCTAGTTTATCTTTATTCAACAAAGCAAGAAAAGGATTTTTGATTCATTCATCCCCACCCGTGACCCAAATCAGGAAGTTCGGCTTTTGTGCAATAGCCACCGTGAGCAGCCTTCAAGGACCTGGACAAAGCATATGCCTCCCAAGGACAAAGGCCAGTGCCTGGAGAAGGGAAAAAGGATTTCCAGCCCCTATAACCACTACAAACAGGGAATGCCCCCAGGTCCACGGCTCTCTAGCCATGCTGCCCATTACTGCCTGATCAAAACGAGCTTTTAAGGTTGGTGACCATGCACACGTCCCACCGAGAAAGGAGGTGCGGTGAGAAAAAGAGGGGATAGTGAAAACATTACCAGAAGAAAAAGGAAACAGAAAAGGTTAGGCAAAATTGACTAACTAGCTAACAGAGCTTATACTGCTACCAACTGGGAGATGACCCTAGGGAAGGGAAAGAGGGTATTTTGACAATTTCCCGCATGCTGCTTGTCTGCAAATTTGAGGGTTAATTTAGTCTTGCACCTTGTCTTTATCTGCCTATGAGCCCACAGACCCCCTGCCGCTGACCACTGCAAACAACAGCACCGAATTCGCCCAACAATGGCAATCAGCAAGTGTTCACGGGTGATTAACTTCGGTTCAAACTAAACGTTTAACCGTCAATTAATCCCTATCCCGTGACCCATATCAGGAAGTTAGCTTTTGTGCAATAGCCACCGTGAGCAGCCTCCAAGGACCTGGACAGAGCATATGCCTCCCAAGGACAAAGGCCAGTGCCTGGAGAAGGGAAAAAGGATTTCCAGCCCAAGGACACACCCCAGGTGTCCACCCAGCACTGGCCATATTCCTATGCCTCGATCTTACTAACTCTGACCTACTCTAGTCTACCTGATGCTGACTTGCACCATCTAAGAACCTTACGACTGAGCCAGAATATAATAATTCTCTTGTGACATAGTGGTCATAGTGGATTAGCCTGCTCGACTATAACCTGACAGCACTACGCTCTGCAAAACGGTGCAACCCATCAGCAAGGAAACTAACCACTTCTGGAAAAATTGAAAACCATCTGTAGAAAAGATAATTAAGGGCCAAGAAGGACCCTAAGGGACAGCAAAGATTAGAGGCGAAGAAAGAAAGGGGTTGGTGAACTTTGTTGGAGCCTTTTTAGACGCTTGTCCGACCAACACGACACCAACCGCAGAGTGTTGGTTTTTTAAGGACGCTGCTTGTCCGACCAACACGACATCACGGCAAACTGTTAGAATTATTGGACGCTGCTTGTCCGACCAACACCATATCACAGCAAACTGTTGGGATTATTGGACGCTGCTTGTCCGACCAACGTGATATCAGCAGCAAACTGTTGGGATTATTGGACGCTTGTCCGACCAACGCGATATCAGCAGCAACAAGTTAGGTTTATTGGACGCTTGTCCGACCAACACGACATCACAGCAAACTGTTGGGATTATTGGACGCTGCTTGTCCGACCAACGTGATATCAGCAGCAAACTGTTGAGATTATTGGACGCTTGTCCGACCAACGCGATATCAGCAGCAACAAGTTGGGATTATTGGACACTTGTCCGACCAACACGACATCGGTAGCAAAAACTATTGGAATTATTGGACGCTTGTCCGACCAACACGACCTTAGCAGAAAAACTGTTGAATTCATTGAACGCTTGTCTGACGAACACGAAAATTAGCAGCAAAAAATTTTTGGAATTATTGGACGCTTGTCCGACCAACGCGACATCAGCAGCAAAAACTGTTGGACTTATTGGACGCTTGTACGACCAACACAACGTTAGCAGCAAATCTGTTGGATTTATTGGACGCTTGTCCGACCAAAACTTCATCAGCAGCAAAACTGTTGGATTTATTGGATGCTCGTCCGACCAACACAGCATCAGCAGCAAAAACTGTTGGAATTATTGGACGCTTGTCCGACCCACAAGACGTCGGTAGCAAAAACTATTGGAATTATTGGACGCTTGTCCGACCAACACGACGTTAGCAGCAAAACTGTTGTATTTATTGGAGGCTTGTCCGACCGGAACTACATCAGCAGCAAAACTGTTGGATTTATTGGATGCTCGTCCAACCAACATGACATCAGCATCAAAACTGTCGGAATTATTGGACGCTTGTCCGATCAACACGAAATAAGCAGCAAAAACTGTTGGAATTATTGGACACTTGTCCGACCAACGCGACATCAGAAGCACAACTGTTGGAATTATTGGACGCTTGTCCGACCAACACGAAAATTAGCAGCAAAAAACTGTTCGATTTATTGGATGCTCGTCCGACCAAGACAACGTTAGCAGCAAAACTGTTGGATTTATTGGACGCTTGTCAGACCAAAACCACATTAGCAGCAAATTGTGGGATTTATTGGATGCTCGTCCGACCAACACGAAAATTAGCAGTAAAAACTGTTGGAATTATTAGACGTTTGTCCGACCAACCCAAAATTAGCAGCAAAAAATGGTTGGTTTTATTGGACGCTTGTCCGACCAACACGAAAATTAGCAGTAAAAACTGTTGGAATTATTAGACGCTTGTCCGACCAACCCGAAAATTAGCAGCAACACTGTTTGATTTATTGGGTGCTCGTCCGACCAACATGAAAATTAGCAGTAAAAACTGTCGGAATTATTGCCTGCTTGTCCGACCAACCCAAAAACTAGCAGCAAAAAACTGTTGGTTTTATTGGATGCTTGTCCGACCAACACAACCTTAGCAGCAAAACTGTTGGATTTATTGAACGCTTGTCCGACCAAAACATCGTCAGCAGCAAAACTGTTGGATTTATTGGGTGCTCGTCCGACCAACCCAAAAATTAGCAGCAAAAACTGTTGGCATTATTGGACGCTTGTCCGACCAACGGGACATCAGCAGCAAAAACTGTTGGATTTATTGGATGCTCGTCCGCCCAACACGAAAATTAGCAGTAAAAACTGTCGGAATTATTGCCCGCTTGTCCGACCAACCCGAAAACTAGCAGTAAAAACTGTTTGTATTATTGGACACTTGTCTGACCAACGGGAAATCAGCAGCAAAACCTGTTATATTTATTGGAAGCTCGTCCGACCAACATGACATCAGCAGCAAAACTGTCCGACTTATTGGACGCTTGTCCGACCAGCACGAAAATTAGCAGCAAAAAACTATTGGAATTATTGGACGCTTGTCCGACCAACACGAAAATTAACAGCAAAAAATTGTTGGACTTATTAGACGCTTGTCCGAACAAGGCGAAATCAGCAGCAAAAACTGTTAGATTTATTGGAAGCTCGTCCGACCAACACGACATCAGCAGCAAAACTGTCGGACTTATTGGACGCTTGTCCGACCAACACGAACATTAGCAGCAAAAAATTGTTGAATTATTGGACGCTTGTCCGACCATCAAATAAGAACCATTTCTGTTTGGCTGCTTAATCTTAGAACTAGAAATGGCTGCTATGAGATTGATATGACTGTAATTGTGTAAACTCCATTACTATCAGGCTTTTGGGGGACCCTTGGACCCTCGTTATTCTCTTTCGGAACGCGGTAAAGGCTTGAAACTTGGTAGAACAATAGAAGTTGACTTTCTCTATCGATTGGTTGTACTTTCAAAACTATAATGACAACCATAGTGTCAAAGTGATGTCAAAAGTCTGAAAAACTTTGATAATTACTTGTCGGCATTGAACTTGTCACTGAAGCTATCTTTATGGTTTTTTGACTCTCAAATGATACATTTATGAGCAAAAAGCATGTTTAAAGTATAATTTAACAGTTTCATTGCCTTTCATTGCCTTTATATTTTAACATATTTTATCGCTTTTATCATAAATTGTCAAGTCCGCAAAATTTACAATGAAATGAGAAGGAAAAAACTCCATTCATATTGAAAATTAAATAGTTTTCTAGTTTATCTTTATTCAACAAAGCAAGAAAAGGATTTTTGATTCATTCATCCCCACCCGTGACCCAAATCAGGAAGTTCGGCTTTTGTGCAATAGCCACCGTGAGCAGCCTTCAAGGACCTGGACAAAGCATATGCCTCCCAAGGACAAAGGCCAGTGCCTGGAGAAGGGAAAAAGGATTTCCAGCCCCTATAACCACTACAAACAGGGAATGCCCCCAGGTCCACGGCTCTCTAGCCATGCTGCCCATTACTGCCTGATCAAAACGAGCTTTTAAGGTTGGTGACCATGCACACGTCCCACCGAGAAAGGAGGTGCGGTGAGAAAAAGAGGGGATAGTGAAAACATTACCAGAAGAAAAAGGAAACAGAAAAGGTTAGGCAAAATTGACTAACTAGCTAACAGAGCTTATACTGCTACCAACTGGGAGATGACCCTAGGGAAGGGAAAGAGGGTATTTTGACAATTTCCCGCATGCTGCTTGTCTGCAAATTTGAGGGTTAATTTAGTCTTGCACCTTGTCTTTATCTGCCTATGAGCCCACAGACCCCCTGCCGCTGACCACTGCAAACAACAGCACCGAATTCGCCCAACAATGGCAATCAGCAAGTGTTCACGGGTGATTAACTTCGGTTCAAACTAAACGTTTAACCGTCAATTAATCCCTATCCCGTGACCCATATCAGGAAGTTAGCTTTTGTGCAATAGCCACCGTGAGCAGCCTCCAAGGACCTGGACAGAGCATATGCCTCCCAAGGACAAAGGCCAGTGCCTGGAGAAGGGAAAAAGGATTTCCAGCCCAAGGACACACCCCAGGTGTCCACCCAGCACTGGCCATATTCCTATGCCTCGATCTTACTAACTCTGACCTACTCTAGTCTACCTGATGCTGACTTGCACCATCTAAGAACCTTACGACTGAGCCAGAATATAATAATTCTCTTGTGACATAGTGGTCATAGTGGATTAGCCTGCTCGACTATAACCTGACAGCACTACGCTCTGCAAAACGGTGCAACCCATCAGCAAGGAAACTAACCACTTCTGGAAAAATTGAAAACCATCTGTAGAAAAGATAATTAAGGGCCAAGAAGGACCCTAAGGGACAGCAAAGATTAGAGGCGAAGAAAGAAAGGGGTTGGTGAACTTTGTTGGAGCCTTTTTAGACGCTTGTCCGACCAACACGACACCAACCGCAGAGTGTTGGTTTTTTAAGGACGCTGCTTGTCCGACCAACACGACATCACGGCAAACTGTTAGAATTATTGGACGCTGCTTGTCCGACCAACACCATATCACAGCAAACTGTTGGGATTATTGGACGCTGCTTGTCCGACCAACGTGATATCAGCAGCAAACTGTTGGGATTATTGGACGCTTGTCCGACCAACGCGATATCAGCAGCAACAAGTTAGGTTTATTGGACGCTTGTCCGACCAACACGACATCACAGCAAACTGTTGGGATTATTGGACGCTGCTTGTCCGACCAACGTGATATCAGCAGCAAACTGTTGAGATTATTGGACGCTTGTCCGACCAACGCGATATCAGCAGCAAGAAGTTGGGATTATTGGACACTTGTCCGACCAACACGACATCGGTAGCAAAAACTATTGGAATTATTGGACGCTTGTCCGACCAACACGACCTTAGCAGAAAAACTGTTGAATTCATTGAACGCTTGTCTGACGAACACGAAAATTAGCAGCAAAAAATTTTTGGAATTATTGGACGCTTGTCCGACCAACGCGACATCAGCAGCAAAAACTGTTGGACTTATTGGACGCTTGTACGACCAACACAACGTTAGCAGCAAATCTGTTGGATTTATTGGACGCTTGTCCGACCAAAACTTCATCAGCAGCAAAACTGTTGGATTTATTGGATGCTCGTCCGACCAACACAGCATCAGCAGCAAAAACTGTTGGAATTATTGGACGCTTGTCCGACCCACAAGACGTCGGTAGCAAAAACTATTGGAATTATTGGACGCTTGTCCGACCAACACGACGTTAGCAGCAAAACTGTTGTATTTATTGGAGGCTTGTCCGACCGGAACTACATCAGCAGCAAAACTGTTGGATTTATTGGATGCTCGTCCAACCAACATGACATCAGCATCAAAACTGTCGGAATTATTGGACGCTTGTCCGATCAACACGAAATAAGCAGCAAAAACTGTTGGAATTATTGGACACTTGTCCGACCAACGCGACATCAGAAGCACAACTGTTGGAATTATTGGACGCTTGTCCGACCAACACGAAAATTAGCAGCAAAAAACTGTTCGATTTATTGGATGCTCGTCCGACCAAGACAACGTTAGCAGCAAAACTGTTGGATTTATTGGACGCTTGTCAGACCAAAACCACATTAGCAGCAAATTGTGGGATTTATTGGATGCTCGTCCGACCAACACGAAAATTAGCAGTAAAAACTGTTGGAATTATTAGACGTTTGTCCGACCAACCCAAAATTAGCAGCAAAAAATGGTTGGTTTTATTGGACGCTTGTCCGACCAACACGAAAATTAGCAGTAAAAACTGTTGGAATTATTAGACGCTTGTCCGACCAACCCGAAAATTAGCAGCAACACTGTTTGATTTATTGGGTGCTCGTCCGACCAACATGAAAATTAGCAGTAAAAACTGTCGGAATTATTGCCTGCTTGTCCGACCAACCCAAAAACTAGCAGCAAAAAACTGTTGGTTTTATTGGATGCTTGTCCGACCAACACAACCTTAGCAGCAAAACTGTTGGATTTATTGAACGCTTGTCCGACCAAAACATCGTCAGCAGCAAAACTGTTGGATTTATTGGGTGCTCGTCCGACCAACCCAAAAATTAGCAGCAAAAACTGTTGGCATTATTGGACGCTTGTCCGACCAACGGGACATCAGCAGCAAAAACTGTTGGATTTATTGGATGCTCGTCCGCCCAACACGAAAATTAGCAGTAAAAACTGTCGGAATTATTGCCCGCTTGTCCGACCAACCCGAAAACTAGCAGTAAAAACTGTTTGTATTATTGGACACTTGTCTGACCAACGGGAAATCAGCAGCAAAACCTGTTATATTTATTGGAAGCTCGTCCGACCAACATGACATCAGCAGCAAAACTGTCCGACTTATTGGACGCTTGTCCGACCAGCACGAAAATTAGCAGCAAAAAACTATTGGAATTATTGGACGCTTGTCCGACCAACACGAAAATTAACAGCAAAAAATTGTTGGACTTATTAGACGCTTGTCCGAACAAGGCGAAATCAGCAGCAAAAACTGTTAGATTTATTGGAAGCTCGTCCGACCAACACGACATCAGCAGCAAAACTGTCGGACTTATTGGACGCTTGTCCGACCAACACGAACATTAGCAGCAAAAAATTGTTGAATTATTGGACGCTTGTCCGACCATCAAATAAGAACCATTTCTGTTTGGCTGCTTAATCTTAGAACTAGAAATGGCTGCTATGAGATTGATATGACTGTAATTGTGTAAACTCCATTACTATCAGGCTTTTGGGGGACCCTTGGACCCTCGTTATTCTCTTTCGGAACGCGGTAAAGGCTTGAAACTTGGTAGAACAATAGAAGTTGACTTTCTCTATCGATTGGTTGTACTTTCAAAACTATAATGACAACCATAGTGTCAAAGTGATGTCAAAAGTCTGAAAAACTTTGATAATTACTTGTCGGCATTGAACTTGTCACTGAAGCTATCTTTATGGTTTTTTGACTCTCAAATGATACATTTATGAGCAAAAAGCATGTTTAAAGTATAATTTAACAGTTTCATTGCCTTTCATTGCCTTTATTGGACGCTTGTCCGACCAACGGGACATCAGCAGCAAAAACTGTTGGATTTATTGGATGCTCGTCCGCCCAACACGAAAATTAGCAGTAAAAACTGTCGGAATTATTGCCCGCTTGTCCGACCACAGGACATCAGCAGCAAAAACTGTTGGACTTATTGGACGCTTGTCCGACCAACACGAACATTAGCAGCAAAAAATTGTTGAATTATTGGACGCTTGTCCGACCACAGGACATCAGCAGCAAAAACTGTTGGACTTATTGGACGCTTGTCCGACCAACACAATGTTAGCAGCAAAACTGTCGAATTTATTGGACGCTTGTCCGACCAACATGAAAATTAGGAGCAAAAAACTGTTGGGATTTTTGGACGCTTGTCCGACCAACGAGACATCACAGCAGAATGTTGGGATTTTTGGACGCTTGTCTGACCGACGCGATATCATGGCAGAAAGTTTGAATTTTGGGACGCTTGTCCACCCAACATGACGCTGCACTTTAAAACAAGATCCCGTTGGGAAAGACAAATACCAAACGAATGCTGGGATGGAGGATACAAACACATAGCTCCTGACCTTGGCGACAGGCTTATTGACCTAACAACATAAAAATTTTCTTCGGATGTGGGTATCCGTGCTATATCCCTACTGTCGACCCAGTATAGTCTTAAGTAGGACAATGAAAGAAAATTATTAAAGTTTGGTTGGCGGAATTTTGTATATTTAAGGGATACCCCTTGCTGCCTTGCTACATGGAAGGGGTTAACCATTAACCCCTGTTGTATGCCCGTCACCTACGGTAAGCGATGTCATCCAATAAGGCAGATCAATCTTTGTTCATAACTGAAATCCCTGTATGCTATGTGCTTCCTAAATTGATTAAAACTGCCAAAGCAGAGCGCTGATACCCGTTCTTCATGACGGGAGTTCAAAGTGTGAGGCTATTGTTAATAGACAGGGATCAACCATACCTGAGAGTTTTACGACCCATATCGAGAACCCCCAAGAGAGGGTGACCTGCCACGGGCTAAAATAAATAGCCATTGCCTATGTTATTTCGTCATTTTCCAGTAGTGACAACACATTACAATGATGGACAGCCAAGTTGCGGATGAAAGATACAGCAACCTATGATACCAACATAATGCCCTAGAACCTATGCCACCCCAACGGATAGAGTTTTCAGGAACGTTTGGCTTCTGAAGCTTATATCAGCCGTATCATTTATTTTGGCAATTAGGGCGTTTTGCTTGTATATATGGAAAATATGTTTATGCTCGGGGAACAATGTGTCACTTACCACTGTAACCGCCATTTAGGTCAACAGCCATTTATAGATTCTTGATTATCATACTGTTTTCTTTTATTTTGACTCTTACAAATACAAGCACTTGCGCTAGTCACATACTGATGGACAGGTGGAAGAACAACAACGATCCCAATTCTGTAGCTTGGATTAGCACTCTTAGAGATCACGAACAACCCGCATTTTTCTTTGTATTGGCAACATGCAAATTAATGTGCGATAATGGAACAACTAGTATAAAAAACCGCCGATTCTGCGTGTAATGGGTGAACTATACTTGAGTCAATAAGGAAAGCTGTCGTAAGAGTGGGTTCAGGCTATGCCTTAGTACATCAGAGCAATTTGTTTTATTCCTTCGTATTTGATAGGGATGCAGAATATTACTCCAGAAAAAAAATCTAGCAAAGGCATCTTTTGCGTCTGTCAATTTGAATAAATTTTGAGATGGGTATCAATGTGCCATGCCAAATCAAGGCATCCCCTATACTCCTCTTGTACTGATTAGCTACGCTTGCTTAGATTAGTTGGAACAGATTCTGCAAATGAACACCAACTGCTGCAAAGATTTGGTGTTACTTTCAACGTTGACTGGAGAGCTGGTACTCTCGACTCCAAAGGGCTGGTACTCTCAACCTTGTCACTTACTTGACCTCAGCTAATAGTTGCGCATTTATTATTCGTATAACTTGCACGCTATGAATGCAAGCAGATAGCTATGTCTACATTGTAACGCATAGCCAATCAAAATTAAGAGATTAAATTCTCAACAACTGGAAGTTTTGTTACTGATTCTGTATATTCATCCCTTGCTTTGAAACATTAGTTGCCAAATTGTCTTGGTAAGAAGTTTTTCAAGCCTTGACCCTACGTAAGGCATTGTACTCAAAATAGCAAATTAGTTCTTGAAAATTGAACAGTAAATAAGGTTATTAAATACTTGTAGATCCCCAATTAATAAGACCCTTGAAAACAGAAACAGCGTTTTCCTAGTTGATAAGTAAAACTCATAATTCCGCAAGTGAAAACACAACACATGGCAACGCTGCAAGGGAACCCATTTTGTGTATACCTCTCGAAAATGTACCACACGAGGTTGACAGCACAATCTCCAAACTAGGCCCCTAAAATCCCCACAGTAAAGCAAAAAAAGAGGTACCAAATGTTTAGAAACTACATCACCGGGAATATCTTGAGATTTGCTGCAACCTCCTCGACCTGCAACTTTCCGTGACAAACCAGTTATCAACTGAGTCGTTTTTGCCATTTACAACATTTATTTTAGAGAGGGAATGCACCGATTCAAGCTCATCCACGACGTTTATTTCATTTGCCGTAACTTGAGAAAACTAACCGCTGAGCTTGCTAGAAACTGTAAGCTATGTGAACGAGATTAGAGCTTCAAATTAAAGTATTTTGGCAATTTCCCGCATGCTGCTTGTCTGCAAATTTGAAGGTTAATTTAGTCTTGCACCTTGTCTTTATCTGCCTATGAGCCCACAGACCCCCTGCCGCTGACCACTGCAAACAACAGCACTGAATTCGCCCAACAATAGCAATCAGCAAGTGTACACGGGTGGTTAACTTCGGTTCAAACTAAACGTTTAACCGTCAAAAAAATATCTTTTTATAGATATGACGCTATAGAAATTGATAACTTCATAGATTCACAAATTTGCTCACGTCGGCAGAACTGATAAATTATACAACATTTAAAAGCCCTTATTATAACAAAGCTACTGGTATTTTTAGCAAATTCCTATATTGTACAGTGGCAGAAATATGGGCATTCAAAAATGTTTACACTTGACCACTTGAGGACAAAAGATGTCTTCCGTGATCAATAAAGGTGTGATAGCAACAAAAATATTTTTTTAGATGCTTTGATAATATTGAGGAAATGTCGAGTAGGTTTCATTACAATATTTTGTCTTTTTTTCGGAAGTGCAGCATTTTTAATTTGCCGGTTGCACTGGTCCTAACAGGGTTGATATGCTAAATCTTTTAACTTCATACAGAGAATGATACATAAGACTTTTATTTCCAAAATATCAATATATACCTTTTAAAGCCGTACGAAAGCTGTGACTCTTTTTTTCTGAGTAGACATTAAATGAAGCAGATTTTGCAGAGATTTCAACTGTGTATTCAGTGTAGGAATTTAAACCAAGAAATGTTGCCTCCAGTGTAGTGACAGTCTTATCTAGACCAGCAGATGCGCTATCTCCTTTTCTTTTCATTGAGACATTGTAGCTCCCAAGTGGAAAATCAACAGTAGAAGGAGCAGTCCAAGTAACTTTTGCACTTGTTTGTGTGACATTTATGGTAGATAAACCAGCAGGAGGCGGAGGCTTAGCTAGAAAATAAGTTCAAAGTAGGTTATGCTCTATGTTTAAGCCTTCTTTAGATTGATTTTTCGTCCTTAATCCAAAAGGTTGCAAATTGAAATATTATCGATCATTATGTTTTCATGTATTTCATTCTTTCATGTAGATTGCCTTCATTTCACTTCATTTATTATATTTTGGATAAATATATTTATTACTTGAAGGGTAGTACATTCAGCACATAGGTGCTGATTAACAAGAGGCCCTCCCCTAAAACGAAGCAGAATAAACTAAATAAGAAACTTACTTACAATGGTAATAACAGTATAACTAGTTTTGATTAATTAAGAATTGAAATAATTTTTCGAAGCCTTTTTGAAAACACTGAGAGAAAATGCCTGCTTTGACTCGGCTGTGAGGCTATTCAAGATCTTGGCTCCTATGTTAGAAACATTTTTCTGTTGTTTTTTCAGGGGTAGCTGTAGATCACTCACGGTATTTCTAAAGTTATAGTAAGCCATAGATCACTCTCCTTACGCTTAGTTTACACATCTTGAGAAAGTTACGAGCCATCGAGATGGATGCTGAGAGATACAACCACTCGGTCTTATCTTCATGTAAGAGTTGCAAACCTACCCAAAAGGCCTTTCACAGCTACGACGAAGCTTTTTGAGCCTGAAGAGTTAAAAATTCTCGGATATTCTGCTGAACAGAAAAATGATTGTTGACACTGTACAAGCCCTGAGCCAATATCTGTAACCACGCATGAGCTGTAGGACGTACTGATTGATTGACCAATGGCAGTTATCTTTAAAGCTCGAGTAGTCACACCAACAATATCTGAATTGGTCACAGATGCTGCTTCTACTTTGTGAATATCGGAGTCTACCACAGGTCTCCCAGATGAAGAGAACGAGACCGTTAATCCAGGTTGTCCTGTAGCAGTGCATGTGATTGTTGTTACTTGGCTTCCTCTTATGGTAAATAACGATGAGGTAAGAGATACGGCAACTTTTGATGAAACTGCAATCAGATCAAAGGAAAATTAATTTAGAAATGTTTTTCTCCCATATCCAGAAAAATCGGAAGCATCGTAAGTTAAAACATGGATTACTTGATATTTTTGTCTGACACTCATTAGAGAAATACGTCAGAAAGATGGTGAACAAAAAACCAAATGAATGATTATGCTCAAACGTGGATAGCAGTAGACCAAATAAGAAAAGAAGTGAATAATAAGTATAGTGTAGGTAAAATCATCCCCTGCAATACAGTTGGCTGTCCAAAGAGATGCCTCTAAGAGTCGCAAGGTAATAAAGAGGTCTTTCTGTCTACAAAGGATAGCATCACTTTTTTATAGGAAGACATCAGATTCCAAAATACCAGAGTGAAATGTAGACTTTGCTCTGAGAATTGTTTGATAACAACTTACAATGAACACTTGAGTACTTTCTAGGTTATCGAGCAAATACCAATAGCAGAGTCTTGCTTATAGATTTTCGGAAACATGTAATATTAACAGTCTTATAATTATCAATTGAGTCCTTCTGCCCAACGTGGCTA
This sequence comes from Pelagia noctiluca, assembly GCA_963924455.1. NCBI lineage: Eukaryota > Metazoa > Cnidaria > Scyphozoa > Semaeostomeae > Pelagiidae > Pelagia > Pelagia noctiluca. The sequence goes on from OZ004319.1 coordinate 10,635,039, forward strand.
CCCTCTACGATTTGAGAAAATCCGATTGGTCTGAAGAAAAATTTGAAAACAAATGGGTTTGGGTCTAGTTTTTCTCTCGAAAATTCGCCAAAATGTTTGCTGATTACATAATCTTAATTTTCTATATTATTTTCGTTTTGGGCTGCGTAAATAATCGGATAGATAAGAATCATACAAGGCCAAACCTTTACTTGAGTGTGAGTATTTCTTCATTAAATCGTTCATTTTTCCAAGTAACGCTTTATTTTAGTCTCGTGTTTACGCTTTCTAATTGTAAACAAAATTTAAAAGTACTTGAAATATGAGAAAAGAATTTTGAAATATTTTCCATCTTAACTGAACAGAGGCAACATTTTTGAAAGGTTCTCAATTGGTTGGATTGTTTCTAACTTGGCCATCCTATGTGAAACATTCGCAATTTCATTGGTTGGCTTTCTAAACGCGTTCTTTTTCAGAAACAGAGATCACTGGAAAAGGAAAATAGGAGGTTATGTAATAACACTAAAAGGCTAATGGCAAATTTGAACACATTTCACGATTTAGGCCATTTTGACCGTTCCTTGTTTTTGTTGTTGTTTGGAGAAAACGAGTTGAAAGATCACATTGAAATTATGGTGGGACTTAAAAAATAAAATGAGAAGTATTGCTATTGTAAATGAAGGCTGGAACAATTCTTGAGACTTTTTATTATAAATAATGTTTCAAAAGGTCGCCACTTTGGGTGCAAGGACTGTAATCGTGCCGGTGTAAAGCTAAGTACACAACCCGAACATCTCAGTGGCTTTGCGAGAGGATAAGATAGCAAGTGCCGTCTAGCTAAGCCAAAATAATGTGCCGAACAAAAAGCAACCATCTTGCATCTCTAAAAGTAAAAAAACTGTGAGGCGTAACTTTGCTACAGGTAATTGCTCATCCACCAATTTATTCAAATTACGCAAGCCTACAGTGACAATAATTATCAGAAAATTGGCAGAGCGAAGTCTACCTTTCATTTAGGTATTTTGAAATCTGTCTACATAATAACCAGGAATTAATACTGTGTAGACATAAAGGGTTCGTTTTAACCTTTGAACTCTTTAGAAATATTTGCATCGGTCAGCTCACTGTGTCACAAGTAATGATTGGTTTTCCTACAACTACACCAATGATTAACCTCTTTTGATTAGCTATATTTATCCATATCTGTGTATGATTATAAGCTAGGTTTTTGACTCGTCTTCTCTCTGAGATATTACTCTATTGAGTGTCGGACAAACAGCTTAAGTAATGTTTATTGTCGCTTCACTATTTTTCCTATTCTATTGGTTATTTTGAAGCTTTATACCAATCAAATGCTGTTCGTGGAGATTTTAATTTAACCCTTATTCAGACAGAGATTCTACAGTAACTAGAAGAGAAAAGCAACGCTGCCTAGTTAAATCCTTATATATTTGGGTCAGTAAATGTTTTGCATACTGGAGGCTCGGATCTTTGACTTGCTTAAAAAGTTTTAAGCAAGTCAAAGATCCGATTTAGATTAAGGTATCATGGTTAGGAACTAGAGCTATTTGTTATTTGGATTTGCCGCCCCTCCTTCCAATCCGGAAAAATATGGGGTACGAAGAAGATTTCGCTATTGGAAGGGGATTGTAGCAATTTGCGGGACAGACCACTCGTCTGTGATAGCCAGCTACCTTAAAAATTAATTAAAGATAGCATAAAGTACAATGATAAGAATGTAAATAGTGATTATTGATGTGTATTTTAGCATAGGAGATGTGGGTGAGGGATCTGGCCCGCGCTTGCAAGCCGAAACTGAGGAGTAGGGAGGGATGATGAAGTATCTTGCCGGACAGCTCGTTGCTAGAAGAATAAAATATGCTTGTGCTTTTATATTTGGTCTCCTGGGAGTTAGGGAATCTCTTTCTTTTGAAATCTGGGGTGACCTCCCCAGTGAGAATAGGCAAATTATCAAAGACTGTTCTCAAAAAATTGTCAATCGATATTCGTTTGCTTTTTCTGACATAGAAGTGAATATGTTATCAAACATCTGAGGGAAAAATATGCTTTTTAGCTATATTCACAAAATATTTTGCCTTTGAAACACTTAGAAGGGTAAATTTCATAAGATATATACTCCACTGATCTTAAAAAATAGACTGGATTGAGCATTCATGATGTCTCTGGATTCAGATGTTGAAGCCAATGGATATGTATTGCGTTTGGCCTCCTAATATGGCTGCCAATGAAATTATACTGCCTGTATTCTTTGCTAACAATAGCTGCACATTTTTAAGTCTTGTGCTAAGCATGCATAACATTCCAACAGTGATCAAAGAAAAAAGCAGTCCGAAGTGGAATCTCAATGTATTGAATTCGACCTACCAATATGGCAGCTGATGACTTCATTTCAGAATGAAAAATGCTCGATCCAGTCTTTATTTTGAGGTCAGTGATATACTCTCATTATTCAAAGAACAAATATAAAGTTCAAAAGAAGCGACTAGAGCATGGTTCTATATGTGGTAAAATGATTACAACCAAGGTACAAAGTTTGGTTTGGACATAAGTTGGTTTGACAAGGTTATAGAATTATATACCAATCTTCGTTCATATATTATTTAGGAGCGCAAAAACTCGGGATATTTACCTGGGCTACATCCAAATATTTCCCATCGTAGTCCTACATTTTTGTTCACCAAAGATTGTGATTGAACTATAAGTCTGATGCATCCTGCTGCAAATGGTAATGGAAAGTTTATCTGTTTGGATCCATAACGACCAGTTGAGACAGAGAATATCTGGAGAAAAAAACTATCAATTTTTCTCAATAATTCATGAAAATGCATCACAACAAAATATCAAAGAAGAGTACATGGTAACGAACATTACATGAAGATTTATTTATGAAACGTTTAAAGTTTCCTATAATTTTGATTATCATAGGTTTTCTTTTACAGACCCACTTAAGGGTTGAGGCACACACAACCAGGTAAGTAAAACCAGACTATCATTGTTCAATTAACCCCTTCAGAGATGTTTTTGGGGCTTTCTGCTCAAGTTACCAGTATGGCTGACTTAAAAAGTAAGGAAACTAATGGTCATTATGTAAGTCAAATATTCTTTAGTGTTTTGAGTCTACTGAACTACCTCATACTGTTTAGCACGAGCCCAAAAAAGCTATTTCAAGTACATATGCACCACTATAAAATAGGTTACAGGAAATTAAAGTTAGGATATGGTGTAAGGAGTCAACAAGAGGGCCCCAAAATCAATTAAGTACTAACACTTCATAGCGGTTTCTATCTTGTACTGGTATTGAAACAGTACTGTGTAAAAAAAATGTGACAACCCACCATGGCTGAAGTAATTGAGTCTCTCTTAATCAGTCAAAAAATTGATTTTCCAACCATAGCATTCGTGTTCCAATTTTTGGTTAAGTTTCAAAAATAAATCTTAAAAATGAAAAAAAGAAGATAACGTTTACATTGTTATTGGGACTGTTGAATAGCAGCACATTCATACTCCTAATTGTAGAAAAACTTAGCTCATTCTTTGTTATAATTTTTGTCAAAGAAAATTATTTTATCTGGTGTCTTTTTATTTCTTTTTATAGAGCATGGCTGGATAAAACACTTTATAAAAATCATGGGATTTGTATTATTGTATTATCCATCAAAAACATTAGCAGAACTGAGAAAATTACCAGGACAGATTTTCGTGCTAATGAATAAAAATGAGATATGAAATTTCAGGTTATCAAAATTTTACCTTTGTTGCTCCTTGAATTTTGTAATCAAAGAAAGAGCCAGATTTGTGGTAAGCATATTTTATCCTGAATTTTGATACTAGTGCCAAATCATCTACTTGGCCAAAGCCTTGAATAACAACCCCTGATATCATTTGACTTTTCGCTAAGCATAGCTGTATCCATGGTTTTTTTCCCGCACCTTCTTTGGGGCTGCAGCTACCAACCTGACAAGCAGACCAAGTCGTTGCAAAGTTTAACCGACCTTTATATGCCTCGTTTCCAGTATTTGATGTTGAGGAAGTGAGCAAAGAATTGGCAACTTTAGCTGACGACTGAATTCCAACTTTTTTAAAACATCCTGAAAGGATTAACATAAACTTGGTACAAGAATCTTATCCTATTGAAATAGTTTGTAACAATAAGAATTACATAGGTGGGACTGAAACCCACGATCTCAGAGTTTGAGCCTCTGTCAATAGCATTTTGTTAGATTGAAGAAAGCAAAGGTATTAATATCATTGTATTGAATAACCAGTGATTGACAAAAAGTAGCCCACAAATACACATAATCAGCATATAGATTCCGGCTGTTTTTTGGCTAGCAGGGGTTGATCGGTCCAAGGATTTATCCCCTGACAAATCTATGACTTTTTCTGTTGAACAAAACTTTATGACCGGATTCCCTTCCTGACGCTCAACCTTTTAATCACCTCTTACGACACGTAGGGCTACGTTGGTTGAATTTTGACCCCCAACCACACAAGAAGAGTACTTGATAATGGAGCTGAATTTTGTCTTATCCTAACTGTCTCTAACACGATATCTAATACTATTTTCAACACTTATCATAACAAGCCTTTCACGTTTATTTGAAAAACTTTTTAAATGCTTTCAACAAAGACCGTTTTTAACGCATTATTTTACATAAAGTTTAATCAGTTACCAGGATAAGCACTTGACATTTGGTCTAAAGTGTTATAGATACATTCAGTATTTGATATCTCGATAAGCCTTTTAAATCCAGTTTTATACATGCTATATCAGTTGAACAGAGAAATCTTGCTAATGATAATGAAAAGAATAATGGTGAAACGGTCGTCATCCCAGCTCAGTATGAGTTTTTGAATCGATAAAGGTTGTTGAGTTGCATTGTTGTACCATAGTTCAACTCTTTCTTTCACTCCTAGTCAATATCAAGAAATGCCCAGGAAAAAGGTGAAAATACTTGGTAGTTTTAGGCCAACAAGGTTAGATGTATAAATCAGGCCTTCAGAACATCGAATCGTAGAGTTAACATAAAAGGAAAACTTTGATAAATCTAAGTAATGATCATTCTCTGCTTTGGATTGGTTTTCAAAACGAAATATTCTACATATAAGTCTAAGAATCATATTGTTCAGATTAAATGGTATACTTTCTCAAAATTGCCAGACTATATCCATCAAATTTCAAGATTGTTTTGAATTTCGGGTTAAAGTCAGCTGATCCTCATACAAATGGAAGAACAAAATTCTTCAAAATCAAATCATTTAAATAGGTCCATTTATCAAACTTAGACCTCAACTCTAGTCAAGGTCAAGGTCATATTAACCTAAAACAGAAATATCAAGTCAAAAGTAATCAAAAATAGTTTTACATATAAATTGATACTTTGATATAGATTTACCTTTTGCTGGACAACCATATACGTTCAGTCTGAGACAAACTCCATTTTTTACCGTCATTGGGATGATTTTCAAATATCTCATTGTGATTGCAGTAGTGAACCAGTTATAAACAATACCATTTTTTGAGTTGCTTCCAATGAATTGCTCGAGAAAGAAATAATACATACTTTTTTAAAAACTCATTCTAAAGTAGAATAGTCATGGATCAGGACAGGAAATGATAATGGCGAGAAAAATGAGAAACACAACAGTTATTTTTTTTCATATTTCCATCGACATCTTTACTCTGTCTGGAGTGTATTTTACTATTAATTTAACCCAGATTGAAAAAGTAAAGAATCTGCAAAACTTTTTTTTTTCTAGAATTTCCGTAGATGCTTTATCAAAATATACAAGCTAACTATTGGATAGAAATAAGTATTTCAAATCGGATTTTAGAGATAGAGCAATAAATATATAAAGTTATCATTTTTTACACTAGGAATGCATCACATACTATGATTTGTGCTTGGCACCATTATTTTACTTGACTTTTAGTCTTTCTTGCCATTTCAACTGTTTTCTTTGAGAGTTTTGAATGTGACTAGTAAGACAAAATATTTATAGGTGCCTGAATAAAAATTGACAAAATAGAAGAGTCCTCTAGGTCAGATAGAAAAAATCTTGAATAGCAAATAGATTAAGCGATTCAGACACTCACCTTGTCAACACCTGAAACATGATACGTATGTAAAGAAGAAGAAGATAAACCAAACTGGACTTTGAAGCTTTTAACCCATTTATTCTCACTTTGATGGCCTTGAATCGCTAAACCAGAAACTTCTCTCTCTGCTCCAAAATCATACATAATGAAGACGCTACTTGTTAAGCCATTGATGTCACACCAAGCCTCTCCAGCGTTGATATTAGCCTTAGATGCAGGAATTAATCCACCAGACACTCTAATCGTTGTTTGAGAATTTATTGGTTCACCGGCAATCATACCAAAACTTTCTGCACAAGCTAGAAAAGAAACTTTTTTTTCAAAAGCGTTTTCCAAGTAACCAAAATCAACCTGTAATTTTTCTTATGTTTATATAATTTTGAGGATAAAAAAGTAATTTGAAAATGTTTCTAGGGCGGTTTTCGAGATTGTAAGCCCAATAACCAAACACATTTCTTTGTCCAATGTTTTTATTTTGTAATTTTGTAATAAAGGGGGACCTTTTTCCTCTTTGCATATTGCCATAGCCCCCTTTGCCCCCTAGAACCTCTGCTACATGCTATGCTATGCTAGTTAGGTGGCTCTTAGTTCCATAGTTTTTACTAAGTATTGGATGCTCCTTTCGACGATGTAATCAGCTTTAAAAAAGTCGTATGTTGACTTTTTACTCCAAGAAATTGCCATACTGTAAATAGTATTTCAAAAAACAGCACTTTCAAAAATAATGTTTTTCTTCGTTTACTTCAATGGTTCATATTAGGCTTAAAATAATGATTCAACTTCCTTTTTATAGACTAAAGCTCTATAACTTTTTGCTAGGTAGATTTGCTCATGGTTGTTAAAGATTTCCTTTATATGAGAAGCTACACATAATGAAACCATTCCTCGTCCTAAGATTGAATCAAACATTTTTTCAAATGTCAACCAGGTTCAAAGATATTGCACAGAGCAGGGGCGGATCTAGGGGTGCTAGGGGTGTTGTTATTAATCATCTCTACCAGGCTCATGATTATGCTCTGAATCTAAAGTTCCAATTTTCTTCGCAATCTATCAAATTCTCGCATAATAAATTCAACGTCCGTTATTGTTACTGTCTTTGAGTCCTATTATCTTGTGATCAAAAGATCCAAGTTCTTGGTCCGTGTTTTAATCTTCTATCTTACTACGATGCATGATTTGAGCGGGAGCAACTCTTTAATTTGAAAAAGTATTCCTAGCCAATAAAAATCGCCAAGTAGAAGTAGGGCTCTCAAGAGTTGCTCAAAAAGTGTGGAAGCTACTCTTTGGTTTGATAATAAGCTTTTAACCAGTCAGATCGTTGATAAAGAGTTGCTCAAATTCTTTACGAGCACCTCGAGCAACTCGAAGATCGATGGAAAGTTGTTCAAGCAACCTACTGACTAGCCTCCTTTTGCCTTCTCGTGTGTCTTTTTTCGATTATGGCTGCCGCTCTCCAGGCAGAAATCTAATTGCGTCTTCGTTGAAGATGGCAAAACAAGCCATGAATGAAAAGAATCTGCAGCCTTAGAGTTAATTTTTTGAATGAAGTAAAATGAATATTTCTTGGAGATGAAGGGCCAAAAATAACAAGAAGAGAGGAACATAGTACTGTGTACCGGCTAGCGTTTAAGAGTCAATATTGTCATTTATTGAGATTTTTCACAGCCTTTGCATCCTCAGCAGCTTGAAGGGGCAACGTTTGGTCGGCCTTCTAAAGCCTGATTAAATTTTCGCTGAAAACATCATATCTCCGATCCAGTCCATGTCAATTGATTTTCACCTCCTGCTTGCTTGGTTACAATAAAAGTCTCTCAGTTTTTGTGAATTAGTATATCTATCTTTATTTAGATTTTTATTAAAGGTCTAAGGATAAACCTCTAAGTCTGATCAAGTGTGAAATGTCACTTCATTGTGATGGATGGGATATTCATTGTGAAGGATAGGATAGAGTTTTGTTGGATGATATATTACTTATGCTTAAGGTAGTGAAATATGTTCTGTAATAAGGGATACATTTTTCAAAATATTTATGTAAATTCTTGAAATACCCAACACCTAAGGTGGAAGGCAAGATGGAAGTTTAGCAATTTGGTGAAAATGACCTGATTGGCATTTTAGGCAAGACTATCTAAACTGACAAAGAATGGTTTTTACAGAGTCAATGAGTGTTTTTCTATTTTTCTATTTTCAATTTAGTATAAGTCATCTTAACCAAACCCAACAATTGGGTGGTCCTCTGACAGTTGTTTTAAGGTGATAAAACGAATAGAAGATGTGATATGTTAATCTTGACCGTTAATTTTGCTCCTTCACAGCGGTCGCCTGCTAGTTTGACCGCCTAGTGTCATCAGTTAACTTAGGCCTAGTTTATACAGCGAATTATCACCGTAGCGAATTAAAATAATTGGAGGGAAAAAGTTTAAGTGTCTATTTAATGCGACTGAAAAACGCAGTATAAAACCAAACACGAATTTGGGAATTAAATTCACCAAGCCCTCGCGCATTTTGAGCGAATTTAATTATTAAGTGCGGGTTGGTTTTATACTGCGCATTTGCGTTGCTGCGAATTAAATTGTAACGGAATTTTCCGGATGAATTTCCTTATGAATCCGGAATTTCATTTGAGGAGCATGCGCAGTGCGCATTGTCAAAGCAATGCTGCAAACAAAAATGGCGGATTTTCGAAGGAGGCTTTTAGGAATGCAGCAGAAAGAAGACGATGCAAGTATCTTTGGTGATGGCTTTGTTCTGGAAGAATTTCAATCTGGCGGGGAAAGGGATTCAGATAGCTCTGTATCTTTAGATGAGCCGAATTACACACCTGGAGACAAGAGAAAGGCAGCAGCAGTGAATTCTTCTTCGGCCTCCTTGTCGACTCACCTGCACAAATTAGGCCCAAAGAAGAACCCGAAGAAACGAGTTGGTCGTAAAGCAGCCTGGCCTGATGAATGCATTGACGAAGTTATTGACATCATTTGCGAGAGCGATTATCATCGAAAGAAACTGATTTTTACAAACAACAAATCTTTCAAAAACAGTGAAATATATGAGAAAGTTGTTAAAGAAGCTACAGAAGGCTTGGCAGCAAGAGGCAAAGGGTTTCCCTTTACCAGCCAGCAAGTGAGAACAAAATTCAAATCATGTGTTGCAATCTACAAAAAAGCAGCAATGCTCAGGCAAACAGCTTCAGGCAAACAGGCATAGAGAATTTCATAGATTCTAAAGGCTATAGCAAGTGGTTCAAGCAACTTTATCATTTTGTCCAGTCTAGAGATTCATGCCAACCAGATCTTGGCATTGAACCCTCTGCCACAGCAGTATTTGCCAACGGTGAAAACAGCCGGGCTTAATCACCCAAGGAAGCCTCATCTTCTAAAGACTTGTATGTGCCAAAAAAAGCAAAACAAAAGAAGGGTCCAAAAATCCAGGAGGTCTTGGAAGAAGCTGTCAAAGCGTTTAACAAGGCTGTTGAACAGGATATCAGCAAAGATATTTTAAATTTCATGAAAGAAGAGAATGAGCAAGCCAGACAGCATGATAGAGAAATAATGCAATTGCAAATGGAGATGTTCAGTTCATTCCTCTCAAGTCCTCTGCCACAACCACCACCAACAAATCAGCCACATCTTTATTCCTCCCCATACCCAAATCAACCTGTTTACCATCAACAGCAGAATTGTATGCAGTCTAATGAAATGCAAAGCGAAGCATTATCAGCAATTAGATCTGCTATCAAGAACTACAGTGAGCTGCAGCCAATGACTGTGACCAGGCAGGGCTCCAACAAATAATTAAGTGGATTGGTGATTCACTGTCAGTGAAAACAACATATAAAGAGTTTGATTTATGTTTCATTTTTTTAACCATATGTTTTAATGACGAATGTTTAATAACAAGCACTTGACATACGCAATGAAAAATAAAATATGCTTGATAAAAATCACAGCTTCAAGTAACAACAACATGAACATATGAAAACAAAGCTTAACATGCAGCCCTATACGTAGTTTCTACAGTAGTAACCTTTATATGTAGAGTCATTAGGTATATGTTGCCCATAAGAATGGGTTTCGGATCTTGCAAACACCTGAATAAAGGGGTGTCTTGGCCAATGGCAGATGAAATCAATTTCCCTCTCTGTTACAGCAAACTTGCTTGATTTTTCAGGGTTTTTCATTTTTAGGTAATTTTCACAAGTTAACCCACAGCTAACTTTTGGAATTAAAAACAGAAGTTTATGATATGTATCTGTATCTGATCTGTGATTATATTTTACCATTTCCCTCTAAAATTGGGTAAAAAGTATAAAATTCATTAATAAAGGTTTTCCTCAAAAATGATAGGCTGCCTGTTCAAGGCTTGAGTTGCCACTGTTTAACTTCTTTAGTCAATATTGAGCTACGTTGGTAGATTTTTAGGAAATGTTTTTAAGTCAGAAATAGTTAAAGTAAAAATTAGTTAAAAAAACCTCTTTTAAAGATCTAGCCTATTGCTTAAAACCACTGTCTAATGTTTTATTAATTTTTTCTTGATAATTGAGTGTCACCGTTTCTTAAAAGCATCCATAACTAGTCTCTTATATGTGGTACTCTACTGTATGTGAAAACAAACACTAATGAACTCCTTGTCCTTGTTTTTCAGCCTAAAACTTAGATTTCAAGCACTCCCTTACTGCTTTTGCCTCTAGTGATGTATCTCGCAATCTTCTGCAGTTCCTCATGTTCAGAAACTCTCTGACAGCCTCCCTGGGTCGTTTCTTTTGTGTCTCAGTATCAAAACTGAGATCCCATGAAGTAGGTGCTTTATCTTCCATATCTAGGCAAATGTTATGCAAGACCACACAAGCCAGTGACATGATTTTCACAGTGTTCTCACTGCATTCGCATTTTCGAAGAAGAACACGCCACCTCCCTTTTGGCTGCCCATAAGCTCCTTCAGTTACCATTCTTGCACGACTTAACCTATAATTAAAATAACGCTGCTCTGCTGATAATATTGCATTGGAGTATGGCTTCATCAGCCATGTTGAAAATGGAAAGGCAGAATCACCTACAATCAATGGAAATATGTTTGTGGTTCCTTCCCTTTTTGAAATGCTTTTCAGATCATTACTTTCTACCATGTTCTGATACAACTTGGTCGATTGCAATATAATTGCATCATGGCTATTTCCAGGAAAACCCGAACTTGCCCATGTGAATGATACTTGGCATCCACAATAGCCATCAAAACAATAGAGTAAAAGTTCTTAAAGTTATGATGCTCTTTGGCACTTTCAGCTCCTCCTTTTGGGCATTTTATTGGGAGATGACAGCCATCTACTGCGCCAAAGCAGCAAGGAAACTGCCAATCCTCTTCGAATGAAATCATTATTTCTTGCAGCTCTTGTGCAGTTTTTGGAAAATGTTTATGCACAGCAATTTCCCAAAGACGAGCAATTATTGCTGAACAAACGTCTTGGACGATATTGGCAACAGTAGCTGTCCCTAGACCGACTAATTCAGCTACTGTGTGAAGGTAATCACCCCTTGCTAGTCGGTAAAGACAGACTGCCAACCGAAATGCGGGTGAAATGGGAAAGTCTGTACTCATCTCTTTCTCAAGATCCCCTTCACTATATCCCAATATGTACAGAAAAGTTACCCTGCTCACTCGAAAATTTTGCTTAAACCTTATGTCATCAAAGTTATTCCAAACATTTTCCCACCAGCCAGTATTCCTCTTCAACCTTCGACACGACCTAGGCTTTCTTTTTGTTGCACACACAGCTTGTTTGTTCGTCAAAAGTAGAACTGTCATGAACGCAAGATTCATCAACCTTTGTTTTCTTAGCAACATTAAAGCAACAAGCTTGCTGAATTGCTTTCTCCTTCTTTCCTTTCTCCGGATCTGTTTAAGGGTTCTCATGGCCTCGCACATTTTCAAAACAATTCTTCGGGGCGCCATTTTGGAAATGATATTCGATTTTCGCGCCAATTTCACCGCAGCGCTTTTTCTTCGACCCCGGATTCGAATTTAATTCGCTTCGATAATAAAACGCAGTATAAATCGCTTACAAAATGCTCAATGAATTTTGTCGCACTAAAACCGAATTTAATTTAATTTAATTCGCCGCGGTGATAATTCGCAGTATAAACTAGGCCTTATTAGTTCAATTTTGAAAATGTTTTGTCTAATCTCACAGGGAGTTGCGTCATTTTTATTTAGCTCACGAGGTTATGAGACCTAGACTCGTGCAGAGATAAAATAATAAGATACTTTACTAAAAACTACGTCTTTCGGGAAAAATATTGCCGTCAAAATAGGTATGTTAATCCTAAAATGATGAACGAAATAGATCTTAGCAAAACTATATTGCTTTGTGCATGTATTGTATTCATACTGATGTTTCTGGTGAGTTATGTAATGTATATCATGAAGTTCCTAACGAATAGCATTAAATATGAGGGACAAAACTGTTAGGTGTTGCAAATATTATTAATGGTCGGATGGCATAATTTATGATGCTGTACTTTAATGTATTACAAATAATATCTGAGAGCAGGTCTTCTCCGTTCTCTCATCTTCTCTGAAGCCAGTAAAGCACCATCTTTTCTGGAAGTCTAACTTCTTCCGCGACCTTTATCCTGACATCTTGTCCTAGGCATAAGGTAGTCAAACTAGCAGGCGACCGCTGTGAAGGAGCGAAATTAACGGTCAAAATCAATATATCACATCTTCTATTCGTTTTATCACCTTAAAACAACGGTCAAAAGACCACCCTATTGTTTGGTTTTGGTTAAGATATCATTTCTTTTGTATCATTTGTGCCATGACATACACTTGTAACATTAGGTTCATCATTTCAGTATTCAAGTTAAGCTTTTGTGAACTTATTATGACTATAACGGCGATCAAGTAATCCAGACTATGTTTGCATAACCAGAAATATATGGAATTAGGGATATTTTTGTAAGTTTGACAATAAAATTTAGACAATTATTTGGCACTTGCGGCCGTAGATCTTTATCTCGAACACCAAGAGCAATGTGTGTCTTAATGTAGCTATAATATAAACTCAGATGCGAATATTTCATTTACCCGAAATTTTAAATAGTTCTCTATACGTAATGAAAGATAAAGGTTATAAATTCTAACATGAAGATGTTGAATGTTCTTTTATTATGAGAGGGAGCTAATTGGAAAGTATACGCAGCAATGCCGTTTGGAATAAAAACAAATCTTTCTTAGTATTTCGAATTTTATATTTCGTATTTCATGTTTTATACTTTAGGAAGATGTCACTTTATTTATTCTATAAGCTCCATCATTTTATGGCTAAATTGTCCTAAAAGACCCAAATTAATGACGTCAACATGACGTCGTAACTCATTGTTTCAAAACAACACCCTGCCCAAAGCATAGTCCATACCATTATCTTTTATATGAGACCTCATTCATGTGACAATTATGGTCGGATCGGACTGTATAAGTTCCATCATTTTATGGCTTGATTGTCTAAAAAGACCCAAATTAATGACGTAACCATGACGTCGTAACTCATTGTTTCAAAACCACACCCTGCCTAAAGCATAGTCCAGACCATAATCTTTCATATGAGACCTCATTCATGTGACAATTATGTTAGGATCGGACTGTATAAGTTCCATCATTTCATGGCTAAATTGTCCAAAAAGACCCAAATAAATGACGTCACCATGACGTCGTAACTCATTGTTTCAAAACCACACCCTGCCTAAAGCATAGTCCAGACCATAATCTTTCATATGAGACCTTATTCAAGTGACAATTATGTTTGGATCGGAATAAGCTCCATCATTTCACTGCCCAAAGCGTCTATCCCTCTGTATCTATCTATCTATCTATCTATATATCTATCTATATTCCACGTAAATCTGTCTAAAAATGGATATCCCCGAAAACACCCTTCCTGAATAATATTTTTCTTGTAAGCTGGTTCACCGACGGTTTGGTCAACTTCTGATACGTTTGCAAAGTTGGAAGTCTGCAGCATAATTTTAACTTGAAAAAATTGACATCCAAATTTGACATTTTGACAATTTTTGAATATTTTGTATAACAGCGCCTGCCCACCGCTAACAACAACAACGGTCGCGCTTGCCAGCGCTGTGATTGATAAAGTGTATAGTAGGATCGATCCCAACATTTTCTACGGTGATACTCTAGAAATATTTCCGGGGGCTACGCCCCCCAACCCCTGCTTGGCACACCTCCTTTCCAGAGTCTGCATCTACTACTGCAGATAACAACTGAAAGGACTGCATTACTTTATTACTGTTATGTTAAAGATGGCCTGAACAGCGACACATTTGATTGCGTTTTTGTAAATAGTCTCTCTTGTTTTGATAATGATCTGTTTTAAGTAGGTTTTATTGTAAGAGTCTTAATAGTCCGAAAACCTCTGTGTGATTTTTAAAAAATGTGGTAATGCGACAGTGTCCGTGGGATAAGAATAGTGGTGTAGTATGACTTTCAGTAGTGGGTATTCAGTCAGGGCACAAATAGTAGGGGGTCTGGGGGGCACTGGAAGCCCCTAGTAAATCCAGGTCCGTGCCCTGATGGTAGGTAAGGAGTCAAAGCCCCGGAAGCTTCTGAGACTCAGTCATTTTCAAGCCTTCGCAAAATGGCATCGGATCTTAAAAATCTCTCAATCAAAATCTACCGTTGCCGTTATTTTCTTAGTTTATTTGCTTCTGTGTAATGAGTTCAGGTCATCTTGGGGAAGTGTTTATTCAAATATTATGCTTCAAAAGCGGCTGTTCTTTTCATCCACAGCGAAGAAAGGAGGCTGTGCACAGGGCATTCTTTGCCTACAGCTCTTTTAGTTTCTCGATCAAAAAGGTATATCTGGGGCCAGATACTGGCAAAATGCGTAGTCATAGAAAGACAACAAAAACGCCTGAAAATGACCAAAATCGTTAAAGATAATTTATACTTCCCTAAATGCTTCTACCCCTGTTTTAGCTCTTAAATAAGGGTTACCATGGCATTTTGAAAAGAATTAGCAGCTTGGTAGGATAAAACTCTAATATCATAGATAAAAGGCTTTATACTAGACTTCAGAAACTAAAGAAAGTATGCTGCTTTAGCTCTTTAAGTACCCTTATAACATAAAATAGTTTACCTTGAGGTCGACCATAAACCTCAATTCTAAGAGTATAATCATGTAGAGGCTTTGTGTTCTCTCGAAATCGCAGATATCGTGCTGAAATAGGGTTCTTTTGTAGAAAATTGAACTTCACTCCCATGTTATTGATATTTCCATTAAAGACATAAAAAATATCGAAAGAAAACATTACAGAAGAAAAACTTAGTTTTGTTTACTGGAGGAAAACTTTAGTAATTTTCAAACTTATGAAGCTCTTTATCTTTTTATGCATTTCATTTGACTTAAACAAGCTACCACAATTTTGAAAAGCCTCCACCAATTTTCCAGCCAGGAACAGTACCAGCTTCAGGACAATTAGTGCATTACCCTTCAGCCTAATTTCATTCTAGGCTTATTTGCAATCTGCATTATTCAGTTACAGCAAGATAATTAAAATGTTTTGGATAAACCTTTTCGTAGCCACTATGAATCATGAGAAATATAGCTTATTTGCTTACTGTAGTGAAAGCAAACGCAGGAGGAGGGAATGAAGCTTTCAAGAGGAGAGGGGGCACTATGCGATCAATAGACTATGCCACAAGGATACAGACATCCTGCTCCAAATTGTGGATGTGAGCGCTACAGGTAGGGTACTATACTTAGGACACGTATTAGGCTATGAGTGCTATATGTGAAGCTTCTCACGGCAAACGAAATAAACGCAATACGAGGCTAGAACAAAAATACATTTCAGCTTGTACTTCAAAAAAATAACGGGCCCGTGCTTGGGTTGGCCTGACAATTGATGTTGTTGTTGCCTGCAATCTAAGGAAAAGCGTGAAACTAGAGAGTTTTGATCAATGTTTTAATTACGATTTGTTAAGGGAAAAACCCTAGACTTTCTCTTTTAAGTTGACAGAAATGGGCTTAATATGCTGGAAAATGTCACCTATAACGTCGCATTTTCTGTGCAAAAGATCTCTTTTCGAGAAATCACATACTGCTAATTCTCAAATAAGCCCCTTGCTGTTTACTTGCGAAAAAAATCTTGGGCTAGCGGTGATTCGAGGGGGAGCAGGCTTAATCAAAATTTTTCTGCAAAGGTTGATATGAAAAAAAGCAAAATCTCTTTATCCCCCTTGTTAGAAGTAAAAAAAGGATACTTCCTAAACGAAAAATAATAACAGCCATGAAACTCACGTTCCTTTTTGTTATTTTGTCCTCAGGTGGAGGTGGTTGAACTTTATAGCTATGGACAGTGTGGGCTTTCTCGAAATGAGTGTTGGAATCTTATTTGAGATGGGGAGTTATTTGGAGGTTTGGGCTTATTCGAGGATTTACGGTATCGAAAAATGTTCTGGTCCCGTATAGAAACTTTTAAAGGTGAATGTCGGATACCTAATGAACATTGGAGCTAAACTGAGTAACCCCAATATATTTGTACACTATCTCAAAAATCAATTTTCTTCGTACCAATTAAGTATCTCTAGGGCCTAGCCCATTTCTACTAGATTTATAAAAACATTTGAATACTTTTAATTACTTCATATTATTAATTTTTTTGATCTAGCTATTTGGAGAAGATCTTTTTTTCACACTTATACCTTCCCATTTTGTGTACATTCCTTTTGTAGTAATAAATTCAAAATTTATTCACCTCCTGAGTTTTGCTCCAAGTTCTCTATGAAAAATTAGCCGTCCTCGATAAGTATTTCTCTCTAAATCAGCATCCGACCTGATGATCAGGTTTTTCTCAACGTTGCTCTATATCCTTGTCAGCAAATTTTTGTTGCTTATTTTAGTGTAAGAGTCTTTTGAGTCTTCTATTTTGACCTCTTCTATTTCTCTGGAATGTTGAAATTCCCTTTTCCATTTGTCTGGGTGTCATTAAAAAGATGATATCAGAATAGTTAAATTCTTATCGTTTTCAGTCAGTGGTTTTAGATATGATGGATATTTTTGTGGCAAAAACACGAAAAGATACGCAATCTTCTAAATAATACGTTTGTGATAATACGATAGAATATAATATTTCATAAATACTTTCAAATTTAAAAAATAAGATTGATAAAAGTAACAAGTAACGTATTTTTAAGCTAAAAGCTGAAATCAAATGCACAAAGTAGCAACCTGCCCAGGCTTAATGATTAGCCGAGACTAGATAATGTAAACTAGGTATGGCAGCACAGAAAGTCATTTTGCCGTTTGTTCATCAAGGCACAAGTAAGGAATTGGAAAGAGTTTTAATCTATTAGAGCATCAGTGCCTTTTTTGAGGAAAGTGGTATAGATGGAAAGGCTCAGATAAACTGGTCAAAAAACTTGCATTATATAACAGCTACCTGGTCAGCACAATAACATGGTTAACAATTTTAAAAGTAATGATTTGCCAATAAACCTAAACAGACACCATTCTTAACTTGATAATAACTCTTATTGGCTCCTTCAAGTTATCTGTCAGAGCATTCTTTTATGAAGATTATATTACTACCTAAGTTTGCAATTGATTTCTTACGTGAAACACATTGTTGATAGTTTTGCTGTCCGAAGTGTCCATTGTGATGAAATTAGTAATTTTGTTTCATCGTTTTTCATAGGTAAAAAATAGCAAAACAAGAAGAAGCTGCTATAACTGAAGAACAAATTAGTGTTTAGCGAGAGAAAATCATTTCCTTAAAAGAATCTTATCCTAAAGGCTAAAATACACGATCAGTTTTTTTTGTCAGTTCTGCCCCGTCCGTTTTTTTC
Organism: Pelagia noctiluca; assembly: GCA_963924455.1. Lineage (NCBI taxonomy): Eukaryota > Metazoa > Cnidaria > Scyphozoa > Semaeostomeae > Pelagiidae > Pelagia > Pelagia noctiluca. The sequence continues at coordinate 10,652,995 of OZ004319.1, forward strand.
ATCAGTTTATTCGAAAAAAAACTGAAGAGGCGTGCGTATACCCGATCAGTCAAAAATCGTCCTCTTTTTCAGTTGAGCAATGGAGAGTGACACGGAATTTGCCGCTGCAGCTTTGATTATTGCTGTGAATTTGAAACAAAAACATAAAAAGATATCAACCTGGGTAAAGTCATTGCTGCAAAAACGCCAACATCTTAGGACGTACCGGGATAAACGATACACTCCTGGAGAACTTCGTTAAGAAGAGGAGGACAAGCATAATAAACTCTTGAGAATGAGCCCAGTAACATTTGATTACCTTTTGTTCTTAATAAGCGACCTTACGTCCCATAAACTAGGCTCTGCTTCCCAGGCACTTATAAAAATCTCACTGAGCTCCACGCGCTCTGCCTTGTATGCTTTTGAAGAAATTTTGAAGAAAACGACGATGCTCCTTAAGAACTTTCTCAAATATTATAAGATTTTCTCTGTATCCCGCAAGATATGCTAATATATTCCTGAATGGCCCTGTTCGCACTTGTATTCGGTTTTCATGAATAGCTAATCCCCGTGGCTTCCCTTCAATGCCGCCGCTTATCCTTTAGGCAATAACACCTGAAACAGTAATGCGACCAGCAATTTCGCCCATGAACCGAATTGTGCATTTCTCACTAATCCCTCAAGGGTTCCTTCGTCCTGCCTCTTGCCTCGACTAAACTATGACTAAGGCCAATTAAGGAATAAATCTCGCATCAGTGAGGTTAAAAAGGACTTAGATGCGGTTTTGTTGAGCAGGAGACTGTCCATCAATCGCAAGATTGCCTAGACCTCTTGTCCAATGTAGGCCTCAACCCCAAAACCAACAAATAAGAAAGAGCCCTGATGCCTGAAAAACAAACTAGGATCCTTATGTCAGAAAAGAATGTTGCTTACAAGTTGCTAACATGGATGCTGAGCGGTTTTTATTTTCCACAGGCTAAGCTTTGTGAAAATTATTCAGTCATATCTCCTTTTCTTAAATCTAAACATGGATCGAAGTAGCTGGCCTCTACAAATTGCTCATTTTTTCATTGTAGAAATTTGCAGAGCATGCCTCAAATAAATAACACCCTATAGTTTTCAACGTCCACCTTTTTTGGGCCAAATATGCAGCAGCGTATGGAAAAGAACCGTAAATTTTATCAAGAAAATACAAATACGCAAACTACAACTACAAGCTCGAGTGGTGCATGTAAAACTGCAGTGGTCGAGAAAGCAAAACCATAACGTGCCAACATTAATCCTACAGTAAATAAAGTTTAGGCTAAAGCTGAATTAGGATCTCATTTTTAAAACGGAAATCAATTAACTTTGTCAAGCCATGATAAAGAATTTCATGATAAAGTTTTGACTGCTTAATGGTTTTCTAGTGCGAACAGGGCCAACGCGTCATATAGATCCTTTAATTGCATGTTGTTGACAAAAAAGCCCACAGCGAATATCTCCTTTTCCGCTTGGGAGTCATTTTTACTAATCAGTCTAACTGAAGGTTTAAACACGTCCATCTTTTGAAAAAAACTGATCAGTCTTGACTGATAAGTCAAAAAACGTCACGAAACGTCTCAAATTTCGACTGCAGAGGAAAAACTGACGTAAAAAAACTGATCGTGTATTTTAGCCTTAAGATATAGTTTTTTAGTCAGTGTGCTACCAGGGAATATTGTCTTACTAAAATATTTCATAAGTTGATTGTACATGTTAAAAAATCTTTTAGCATTAATAGGTAGCGTCAATAGGTAAAAATACTGTTGTTAATTCACAACTGAAATTCATTCTTCTTGAAGAAAAAGTTTCAGATCCATATAGTTTTACCTCCACATAGGGAAATCGCTGGGAATGTATGCAAAATAGGTGTGACTCTATTCAGAGCTTGCCTGTTTTGTTTTTCTGTCATTGAAAGAAAGTTATTGACATTCTATAGCAAATGGTAATTTTTTGCTCATGTCAAAATAACGCCTTTTATTTTTTCAGTTGTCACCCTAAAACAAAGGGAAAACAAATAGTCTCACTTCATACAATCTCTTTAAGGAACTGCTTGATAAAAAAATTGCACTCTCTCCTCTATTAGTCTTGCCTTAATCAAGCAAAGCCGCATATATGATTTTATATCATTTTTGCAACGAATTTGAAGGCGAAATAGTTGCATATCCCAATGTAAATAAATATTTTCGATAAAAAAAAATCATGGCTTCTACATTATATTCTTTTTTAGATAAATCTTTATTGTAAAAAGCTTTACATCCTTACATGAATTCTATTATCAGTGAGAGCGAATTCAGATATGCTTGTGAACAACCAAATATAATCTCGCTTCTTAAGGGTGAAAATGGAAAATAAATAAATTGAGGCCTGCAAAATGAAATTCCTTCTCCTAATTGAAAGTGAAATTTTTTTGAAAAACTACTAGTTCTAAACAAATGTCCAGATCATCCATTTGTTGAATATCTGTTGTTTTTCTATTAGGAAAAAGATAGGAGTATATCTTTTTATTTCTGCAGTTTGATTTCTTTAAAAACAATATTCAAAAAGAAATTGAAGATGTTTTACTTGCTGTAGGCCTAAAGACAAAATCTGAAGATATAATAGGCCTATATGCTGTTGAATAGGCATTGAATAGTTACTTACTGTTTGTATGCCAATAGATTTTTACTCGGATATGGCACTGTGACAGAGCTTGGACGTTTTTCTTCATGAATTTATTCTGATAGAAAGGCTTCCTTAATGTATTTCCTTCTTATAGGTTTTCTTCATCCGGTATCTGCTTTGAGTCCTTCTACCACAGAAAAAAGCTCCAAAACCAAAAAATCAAATGTGCCGCGAAATGCAGTATTTTGACAAGAACTCGTTCTCTTTGCATAATGCATTGCTTTTTGCATAATGATGCACCTCTAAGTATTGTTCCCCTCTTTTTCAGCAGTATGCCCAGTCTTCAGCGTTCATTTACCAACTGTAGGACAGTGCCGCACCCCCTAATCATAATACCCCATCCTCAGCGTTTGAATTCATTACAGTAGGCATATAGGTTACACAGCATGTTCATAACGTATGGTTAAACTTCCTTAAAAAGGAATGGTCTATTTTATAATGTATTTTTGCTTCTCACTTTGCTCATGAATAGCATAATACCAGTTCGAAATCATTGAAAACAAATCGAAAATTGCAAAGATGATACATTAGGGATGAAGAGTTGAGGGAAAATTGACAAAAATATAATTTGTGAATACCAACGAAATGATGATTGGTATGAGATTTTGCCAACATATCCTATAACAAAACCTGCAAAACCGTAGGTATCATAATAATGATTACGCCAAGAAACGCTTGTACAGTACTTTAGGTATCTTCTGCGGTACTGGATAGTATACCACCATATTACTTATTGCATTCTTCTAAAGTACTGAACACCTAAACTAAAGTGTACTGAAGGGGTCCTTTGCAGCTCTAAAGATATCCCAAAATTACTGTAAAACCTTCAAAGCATATGACAGACATTTGACACGACAATATTACCTTGTTTCTTGAGGTTCTTTCCTGCTTCACAAAATACATGGTTGAGCCGTCATTACCAAACTCAAGCTTGTAGTCAGGAAAATAGTTTTGCCCATAAACAGGATCTCTTTGAATAGAAATGCCATTCACTAGCATGATTCGTCCAAGGTCAACCTTAAACCAAGGTGAGAGATTAGTTTTACTCTTTCCCCAAGGTCTATCATTATTGAGCCTTCAATCCTTTGCTTGATATCTGCCTAGTTTCCCCCAATCAGTATGATCATATGCAGAGAATCTTCCATCTTCTAATACGCGATTTTCAGCTCCAAGTTCACCAACGAATTCTTATAAAAAAAACAAAAATGCTTAGTTTGCAATAATAGAAATTCTTTGAATATTCTAGTTAAGAAGCACACCAAATTTTGCGGGTTCTTTGACAGCTACATTAGACCTTCTGAATGGAATTAGGTTTGAAGTTTGAGGTTTGAAAAGTAAACTTGAAAAATTTAGGATTGGAAACTTCATTCAAATGATTCAAAGCCCCAACTACCGATAAGGTGCATCAGTGAGTCTACCAACAAAGCTATCAGGGAAGCTGATATTTGTGCGACCAATCCCATTCACTCAACAAATAAAGATATAAACTAATCTGGGATCTTTACCGACTACACTGGACCTGCTGAGACGTGATCACTTTCCCACACCAGGAAGGAAATCGCAGCCCAACAAATGGAAAGGGTCAATAAGGAAGCTTGAGAAAAAGCAGTATTTCGAAAATGAATCGAATCAGTTTTTGACGATGAAAAATTAAACTAAGATAGTTGGTAACCCATAACTTCTCATTTTGAGCCATCAGAAAAACTAATCTTTATTCAGCCATTGGCAAGTCTTTGTACTAAAATTATCAGCAAATATCTTCTTGGTTACTTATATTGGTGATACAGAACTCTAAGGGACAAGCTCTGAGGTAAAAAAGAGTTAAAGGGTTAAGATTCTTATTATATTGAGTTTTCAGGTGAAAAAAATCACTTTCGTCTGCTCAGACACAATTGGATTGTCCATTGAAGGGAAAGAAATTATCGACACCAAAGAATCCTATATCATTTCAAGTTTATGGCAGTCAAGGAGTGGAAAGTATGCAGTTTACCATTGAAGCGCGAGGCTCAATGTTTTTATTTGCATGCTCCTACTCCTTTGTGGTGACATTGAAAGATTCCCTGGCCCCATTTGTCAGAATGATATAACCAGAAATAGTCCTGAAATGAACTTACTACTTGGAAAGCAAGGAATAAAGATTTTCCATCAAAATGTGCGGGGTTTGTCTTCAAAAATAAACCAGGTATCTGTATTGCTCCAAACCTTTCGCGGTATCGATGTTTTGCCCATATTGAAAGTGATGACAAGCATCGTGCATTTTACAATATTCCTGGCTACTCATTTGTTAGCAGACCACGAAAGGCTGGAAAGGGTGGGGGTGTTGGCGTTTATATTTCTGATGATGTTACTTGGGACCGCCGAAAGGATCTAGAGGTTAAGGAAATTGAATCTGTTTGGATTGAAGTCTGGCCTAGTCGTCAACATTGCAAAGGAATTCTAGTTTCAACCATTTACAGGCCCCCAGACACTCCTAAATACCTACATAAAGATTTCAATTCAGTATTCAATTCAATGATAACAAAGGCATCCGAGGAGTCAAAGGAGATGATAGTCCTTGGGGGCATGAATGTTAATTTTCTCGTTCCCGTTGACAATAAAGATTTAAATTAGTTTTTGAACTATTTGGTTTAAAACAAACAATCGGAAAACGCCCACGAGAGTAACAGAGACAACAAGAACATTAATTGATATCGTTCTTACAATACTCCTGCAAATATCGCTGGCACTGATGTCATAGCAACCAGCATAGGTGACCATGACATGCCTGGCTGCGTTCGCAAAATCAACAACAGCCGTTTCAATCCGAGGCGGATCACCTGCCGTGACTACAAAACTTATAATGCTTTAAACATGAAATTCGAGTTCTATAGCCAGACCATTCTATAGCCAGATAAATGTAAACCAGGCATGGGCGAAAATGAGACACATTCTTTCTAATATTTTCGGGCGTAATGCTCCAATGATATCAAAAAAGGTCAGTGGTAAACAAGCACCATGGCTTGACAATGGGGTAAAGGCTCTCATGAATGATAGAAATAAACTGCTCAGTAGATCAAGCTGTACAAGGAAAGAACCCGACATTTCTACATATAAGTGAAGGAGAAATGAAGTCAATATTGCAGTCAAGAGAGCAAAGTCCGACTACCACAAGGAATTACTGAAGGAAGGTGCCAATGATCCAAATAAACTTTGGGGGGCATTGAAATCAATATATCCTGCCAAGGCAAACGAAAGGGAGGCAATGAAAACTTTGGATGTTGACGTTGTCAAAATAAAAGATCCACACGTCATCTCCGACGCTTTCTGTTCGCTTTTTACAAGCATTGTAACAAACTTAAAGGAGAAGGCCTTTCCATTATGTAATTTTAGTTGGAAAATGCCATCGAAAATGTCAAAGAAAGCTGATCAAAATTTCACATTCATCGTAGTATCGCGGCATGAAGTTGAAAAACAGCTGAAGTCAGTAAAAATAAATAAAGCAACAGGATTAGACGATCTACCACCAGGCCTTATCAAAGATTCAGCTGAACTGATATCTGCACCATTAGCACACTTAATAAATTTGTCGCTGAAAACCAGCATCTTTCCAACTGACTGGAAGGCGGCAAAGGTAATTCCAACCCATAAGTCTGGCGTACACTCTAACCCAGATAATTATAGACCGATATCGGTGCTACCTGTGATTTCTAAAGTCAATGAAAAAATCATTCATCGCCAAATCATAACCTATCTTGACAAGAACAATTTGCTTACAAAGTTTCAGTTTGGCCTCAGGCCGAAACTATCCACGGAATATGCAGCAACTATATTGCTGGATAGCATTAGAGACAACGTTGATAAAGGCAGATTGGTTGGAGCGATATTTGTGGACCTTAGCAAAGCTTTCGACTCCGTAAGTCACGCAATGTTGCTAAATAAACTCTCTCTTTATGGTATTGAAGGCAAAGAGCTAGATTGGTTCAAGGATTACCTTTTCTTTCAAAAAGCAAAAGTAGCCTATAACGGTTGTCTCTCTTAGGAACATGCATTGCTGACCGGAGTACCATAGGGTTAAATATTGGGACCTTTATTGTTCTTGATATTGCTCAATGATGTTGTAGACGTAATTTATCATACGAGAATCTTGAAATATGCTGACGACACAGTCTTGTATGTAGCTGGCAAGGACGTACAGTCTATCAACGCCAAACTGTCAAAGGACATGGATTGTTTAGTAGACTGGCTAAAGAGCAACCAACTGGTTATAGATTTGAAGAAAGGAAAAACAAAATCCCTCCTCTTCGGCACATCGCAAAGGATTGCCAAGCAAACTGAGCCACCTCGAAGTCAAACGATCGAATCAAACTGTCATCAACAACATAGCGGAATACAAATATCTTGGTGTTCGCGTAGATAGCTTTCTAAACCTGAATTTGAATTTCAACACTGGTTACAAAAAAGCGTCTTCTAGGCTAAGACTATTATCAAAATAAGTTCTTATCTTGGTCAAGCCACAGCTGGCACAATCTATCAATCAATGATACTACCACATTCACATACTGTGGCATACTTCATTTGAAATATACCAATACCCAGTTGAGCAGGCTCTCATCACTCCACTCACGTGCCATCAAAATAGTCTCTCGAAATGTAACACCAAACCAGAAGCTTACGTCAGTCGTCAATGCAAACAAGACTAGGGCATGCAAGCTGGTATGAAAATGTATAGAGAAGGACACATGTGATCAGTGGCAGAATCATTTCACGTTACAACGGCATGAAAAGCAGATTCGAAACAATGATTATACGTTAAAACTCTCAAGGATAAAAACAGAGTACGCCAGAAAATCATTTATATATATGGGTGCGATAGTGTACAACCATTTACCGCTCGATATTCGTAAAATTGAGAGTTATAGTGAATTTGAGAAACAACTTAAAGAACATTTTTAATTAAATATAACATCGGAAGCTCTGAACATAAAAATTAACAATAATCTTTTCCCTTTTTATAAATCTGTATTAATTATATATCTGTACATTTTTTTAATTATAAATATTTAGAGCAGTAACGTTAAGTCATAGGGCACAGGACACACATTAATAACAGCAGTTTAGTTGAAGTTTACATCCTGTATAAATATTCGTTTTATTATTATTATTATCATTATTATTGTCAATTTCTTTCTGAAAGACAACTTTATAAAAATAGAATTGATAAATTCGAATTTAGGTTAACCAGTAGCAGCAGGCACCCACTTCATTAAATAACTAATAGTTTATGTAAGGCAATCAACGTTGGTAGTATTACTCGATTTCAACTATATGTTTCCAAATATAAAGATATTCTTAGTTTAGTTATGTTTGAGAACTCTGTTTATAAATTCTCTTTGCTATACATATTCAAGATTTCGGTATATAAGAAATCTACCAAAGACCATGAAGCAAGAGGCTAGAGTTGTTTTAGAAGAAAGATTTTCTCATTTGATTTTCTGAATTCGAAATTTCTCAACAAATCATGTTTGCCCCCCTTAAATCAACATTATCATTTAAATGATTTTTATCAATCCAAGTTGTAGGGATCACAGACCAGAGTAAGTAGTTTTTTCAGAAAGACACTAATATTCCTCGTTTTTTAAATTGATGCATTTGACACCTGTCTTTCCGTTTTTTGATCTGGGATCTCAAGGTAAATAGTTTTATAGGTTTGACTTTCATTGCTTTTTTATCTTATTAATACATTGAAATTCGGCCAAAAAGGTTGATTTTTCATATTTTTTTAATGTGTCTCGATATGTTGTAGCTTTTATCCAATCAAATGACAATCAGAGAATTCTAGTATATTATTTTGTAAGGGCAAGGCCCTCGACACTTGAGCCTTTGAAGATCATTGATTTGCAAGGAGTCAACTTAAAGCTTAGGGTTTTTTCAGGGCTAAAGAGCTTACTTGCATAAATGCTAACAATTAAAAATGATTGAAAATACTGAATCGAACCTGAATCACAACCAATCACCTCCATTCTAAGGCATTTATCTCCATTGTATGATGAAGGCCATAGTTTAAGAAATCGAGCTGTCAGTCTTACTTGGAACCAGTGTACAACAATTGTGTTTCGATCTTTATTTCCAATCAACTGCAACAAAGAAAATCCCAGACTAAATAACGATCTTAATCTTCAAAATGTTTTGAATCTCTGAGAAAAGCACGTATATTTCGTTCTTACTGATCATCTTTAACGCAGCTTCTCTAAATAAATCAAAGAAATGAAAGATCAAGAAGTGCAAGTATCTTGATTTAAATAGGTTCTTGTGTATGAATTTTATGTGTAGATTACCTTTATAGAGCCATCTTCTTCGTATGCCGTCAGTGACGCCAATGTTGTTCCATAATCAATATAAAACTCTTTCACCCATTTATTTTTGGTTGGATCTCCTTGAACTGCAAGTCCAGACAAAGTCATAACTTTACCGAAATGAGTCAGTAGGTACTCGCTATTTTTGTTTGTGTTGGCACACCAAGATGAGGTACCAGATAGTCTTCCATTAGCTGCTTCTTTCCCAGTCTTTGCAGACGATGCACTAAGAGAAAATCCAGATGGAAGAGCTGACCCAGCTTCTATTCCAAGTCCGTCTTTGCATACTAGCAAAAATGAGAAAAACTGAGCACGGCAGTACCATATCAGTTTGAAAAGGTTTTAAAACTAAACAGTTTTAAAAAAGATTAGAGAGTAATCAGTTGATTACTTTTTCCAGGTGACGTAATTAGGGACCAGCATGGTAATCATAGCTTCTTTTTCAGAAGCTCCTGTTTCCTTGTTGTGGGCTGAAGTGCAAGAGTCAGGTAAATTTTACTAAAATCAAAAGTTGCTTTGACTGAGAAGGAGATTTTATGATTTGGGATTGATCTGAACTGAAATATCAGAGGAAAAATAAGTAAAAGACGTGACTGTAAGATCTGCTAAAAACAGCCTAGAAATTTAGCCAAAGGACTATTTTCTTGTTCAATTGTATAACGCAATATTCATCTTCATTGTTACAAACTCTCTTTCTTTTCTCAAAATTTTGTTGCAGACTAATTGATAATTTTGTTTTCATTTGTCTTTTGTAAAATAGAGACATAATTTCAATTTTGATATTGTAAGAACTCTAGCCTCATTTATCACCCATGTCCTCCTTCTATTTAAAAATAGAGAGATCTCACCATTGGCTCCAACAAATTCCTGTAAAAGAAAAAAATGTTTAAAAAGGCGAAGATTATTTATCATGGATTTAATATTTAATGTCAAGGTCATATTAATTGATATATAACTCGGGATTTCCGAAGAAAATGAAAACATAGAGAAACACAATACCTACAATGGCTTTCCGTTTGACTTTCATCAGTTTGTAAGAAAAAATATTAAATTCATCGAGTGATTATACCCGTATCTGCACCCAGATTGGCAAATTAAAAGAAGGTGATTGAGCAAGATGGTGTGAAACAGCTAATCTTCCTGTCTACACTATATTGAATCCAAATGCTCTAGTTGTATGCGGACTAAAAAGCTCCCAAGTTAATTTTTCACCTTGTTCTGCTGATGGTGAAAAATATTTCTCAGTTTGTTTTGATATTCTGGTTTGTAGAATTAATTTTGACCCTTGGTAGAATGATATTTTGAGGTTTACACAACTTTATAGACTCGCTTCTTTTCTGATCTCCATCTGTATGTCGCTATAAAAACTTGTTGTGTTCTGTCACTAACATACTAATGGCAAATTCTTCTTCATCCTCATAATTAGATATTCTGAAATATTCGCTCTTTAGCTCTCTAAGGATGATATGAAGGAGTGATTAGCACTTTTGCATCCTAAAGTTTGGTACTCAATTTACGATTATCATGATTATCACGATAACGATTACTGCGACTAGACTTTTTAAATAGCTGGATGATTAGCGTTATCATATACTCAATATCAATCGCTTTTATCAAAATTTAGCTCATCAACCAAGGAAAAATGGCTCCTCTCTCAAGAGAAGTCCTCCTCTCTCACTGCTGATCCTCATAAATCCTTTAAATGTTTACCAATCGTTAGCTGGTCTTCTCAACAGTGTAAACGAAACATTATTCCATCACAACTTAGAAAATATTTCAAATAAAAACTTATTAACGCCCTGCACTACTAACTGAGCAGTGACAGATGGGCACATTTGCAGCTAGGAATTAGTCAATGCCATGTGATTAGCCCATGCAACACCAGTAGAAACACATTGAGATAGACGATGCGTTTGGCAGCAATTGGGGTCGTATCTTTTTAATTCGCTATTATATCTAACCAATTGCGGATCCTCTTCTCCGTTATTCGGTTGAGGATATTAACTAATTGCGGATCCTTTTCCCCGTCACTCGGTTGAGGATATTTAACTAATTGCGGATCCTCTTCCCCGTCATTCGGTTGAGGATATCAAACGGTGCTAGTTGTGCCCCTTCTCCTTCATTCGGTTGGAAACTTGTAGACAAAGAGATGGTATAAACAATTACAATTAATACTACAATTCGATCTATAATGTAAATATCCACTATGATATATGCCGCCATTTTGAAGGGCGGCCAAGAACCGAAGGGGATGCCACTTCAGGGCCTTGGGAATTTGATACGACCCAAGGGTGGGAAGGGTGGTGAAAAGACAGCAGGACTCGTAGTTACAAAGGAACAAGATGGCGAACAAGACCACATTCTTGCATGGTGTGGGGACTGGGACTAGGAGTTGGTACTTGAGGGAGTTCAGCGATCCAGGGGGTTGTATTTCAAATAAATAGTAGCATGTCGTTAAACTTGATTTACTAGCGTAAATTACTGTATTACGTATCATCTTATACGGCCATAAAGAATTAACATTTGATGCCAACGCGAACTTTTTAAAGGCAACTTTAGCATTTATTCATGTTACTAAACGTTTTGAATAGAATATAGCTAAAAAATCTCTGCTCTCTTGTAGTTTCATTTCACTTATCTGTGATTCTGTAATAATGTAGTTAGTTGTAATCGTTAACTGTATGTAGTTCTTAATGCAATGGCCTTGGGGCTGTCAATTTTTTTTACTCCCCTTGGTATCGTCCTTGTAATAAATTGTACTTATTTGTAGACGCAAATTCTATTGATAATGATAAAAAAATTTGGAAGACGGTTAAACCAATGTTTTTGAATGGAAACCCAATGAACGATAAAATAATTCTCATTGAAAAATCATATCAGATGATCTGATGATTCCTAAATGTTTTAATGATCATTCCATTAATATTGAAAATTCATTAGGCCTAGTATCTGTATTTAGGGATGATCTAGAATGTAAAGATCTCGAGTTAAAAATAGATAGAGCAACGGAGAAGTACAAAAGAACATCCAAGCATAATTGCAATAAAAAACAGGACAGGTACCCCAGCTTTCTCTTTCGAACATGTAAATCCATGGAATGTAATGGATCAAATTAAAGCACTAGATACCAATAAATCAAGTAGTGGGGATATACAGTACATCCTCGATTATCCGAACCTCGATTATCCAAACCTCGATTATCCGAACGCAAAAAGTTTTCATTAAACATTTTTTTGCAAACCAGTTCTTGAGAAACCAATCAAAATATCCGTTGTCTGCTCAAACTGTTGCCCAATATAAAAGTCATATCCAACGGAAGCACAAAAATAACACATTTATTTTTACATTCGTGTTTACCTTGTTATCGTTGTTATTATTACAAATCGTTGTTGAAATTTACAAAAAACTGTTGCCTTAGTTTTGTTGTTGGTCTTTCCGTTTGCTAACCTTTTCAATTTGCATTCAGTTTGAGCATCCTGTGACTGTTCAGGACGATGATAATAACCTTTACAGCAAGTTAAGTAGGTAAAATGTTCTTCCTCGATTATTCGAATTTTTTGCATATCCGAACGGCCCGTCAAAAATTTGAGTTCAACCTGTTCGGATAATCGAGAATGTACTGTACCAACAAAAATTATTGATGAGGCAAATTATGTCCTGTGCCCCTATTTAAGAGGGCCGGTATGGGTATTTTCGTGCAACGTTATTGGGAATTTTCATTCTTCGTGTTTCGTATTTTAAACTTAATAATTTTCCGTGAATCGTTATTGGTTTACCGTGATTTGTGATTCGTTCAGATCGTGATTGGATATTCTGCTTTATTTTTCGTAAATCGTTCCTGGGACCCCCCATACCGACCCTCATTTAACTGACTGTATAAATACAGCAATAAACAACTTTTGCTCTCCAGAAATAGTTAAAGAAACTTATGTTACCCCTATACATAAAAATAAGGATTCCACCAAAAATTAAACTATAGGCCCATTAGCGTTTTACAGTCCATTGCAAAAGTGTTTGAGCGAATCATATTTGAACAAATGTACCAATATTTCGCTAACATCTTATCAGCATTATTATCTGGTTTCCGAAAAGGTTATAGTACTCAGCATGCACTAGTTCGGGTTATAGAAAGTTGGAAAAATGCCTCCATAGCTATGGCATAGTGGGTACTATCCTGATGGACTTATCAAAAGCATATTATTGTATACCCTATGATCTTTTAATAGCAAAGTTGAGCGCTTACGGCTTTCAGAGAAATGCATTAAAACAAATTTACAGCTATTTGACAAACAGATCACAAAGGGTTAAAGTCGGTTCTAAGAAAAACACCTCTCAGCGTATCTCCATTGTAGTACCACAGGAATCCGTACTTGGACCACTATTGTTCAACATTTTTATAAATGATGTTTTTCTCATGGACGTAGAGTCTGAAATATGAAACTTTGCAGATGACACCACCCTTTACTCATGTAGCAAGTCTCTAGACGATGCCACAATTAGGCTAGAAAAGGACCTCCAGAAATTACTCACCTGGTTTACAGAAAACGGAATGTGTGCGAACCCTAGTAAGTTTCAAATGATTTTTCTGGGTGACAAGCGTGCCAACAAATTATGCCTAAATATCAACGGACAATTTATTCCATAAAACGAAGGAGTAAAACTCCTGGGTATAAAAATTGATAGAAAATTGACTTTTGAAACACATGTCAAAGAAATATGTGCTAAGGTAAACCACAAAATAAGTGCTTTTCGGAGAGTCAGACTATACCTGGGAATATAAAAGTCACAAGTCCTCTTTAAATCTGTTGTAATATCGAATTGTACTTATTGCCCCCTAATTTGGTTATTTTGCAGCAAAGCTACAAATTATAAGATAAATAAATCACACAAAAGGGCCCTGAGAGTATTATACAATGACTATGAATCTACATTCGAACAACTTTTGAGAAAGGCGGAGCAAAAACGATACACGAAAAGAATTAACAAGCCCCTATGACAGAAATTTACAAAACATCAAATAATTTAAATCCTGCATACATGGCAGAATTCTTTATAAAAAAGGATGTACCGTACAATTTACGTAAAAAAGATCTGTGTAAGCTCTCGGCCGCAAAGTCTCTAATGTTTGGAACAAGCTCACTTTCTTTAGGCCCCCCCAAGGGGTTATGGGGAACAAGGGAACTTGCAATTTTTATTAATGGGAACACGGGAACATATGGTAACTTTCAAGGAACTACTTTTAAAAAAGGACTACTTTTAAGGAACTGGGAAACATTTCAAGATTTCTTTTTAGGGAATATTCAACAAATATTATTGGGAACAAGGGAGATTTTTTGATTTTTTTAGGGAACATGGGAACCGAGATCCCCCCTGGGGGGGCCTCTTCTTTTAAAGGAAGTCTGCTTTGGAACTCTCTCAGGGACAATGTAAAAGGGGTCAATACGATCCAAAAATTTAAGAAAGAAATAGGCCACTGGGACGGCAAACATTCCACGTGCCATATCTGCGCATAGGCCAAGAGGATCGTTTTTAATTTCTCCACTACTGTCTTTATATTTTTTTTAATAAAGTTTTAGATTTTAGGTTGCCAGTTGGTTTAAATTAGTATCAGTATTTCTAGAAATTACTATTACTATGTATTTACGAGCTTTAAATACGTATGAAATGAAAAATGATGCGGAAAAGTCGCTATTCATTTCAATAGAGAAAGTGTAAATTGAGGAACAAAAAAAGTCGACGAAGGTGTTACTGAAACAAAAGACAGAACTCAGAAATGTCCCATCCACCAACATTTCGATTACATTGAATCATTCTCTGAGGAAGCCTTGCTTAGCAGGGCGAGATATTAGAAACAATTATTTAATCAAACTTATTTGTGTGTTTTTTGCGTCGTGGTGTTTCTCTTTGTTTAATGAATTGTTTAATAAAAAAGGCGAACAGAATTAGATTTAAATGATTTTAAAAGTTGCTTGAAAGAAAAACAATACTTCCGTGGCTTTTAGAACAGAGGAAGTAAATTTTTATCAACATATTTGACACTATGATTAGGTAATCCATAGTTACCTTTATTGTCATAATATCAGGTAATTGTTCCCCCATCGCTGTTCTAGGTGAATAAACTACCTTATTTATCATTATCAAAACAGAGGTCCAAGAAGCAACATCAAAAACTATGAAGTACTTTTGATTTAAAGTTTGTAAAAAAGGGACACTTGTTTATTTATAGTACATGAAAGAGGTGAAATACATTCTTTACAGAAGATAGATAAATTTGCTTCAAGTATGATAAAGCAAGAGAGAGAGAGGAATCAAATGCATAAAGAGAAGGATGTTAAAATTATGAACTCTATGTCATGCCATATAACGAGATTTCAATATGCAAGATCCTTTTAAGTCATTATTCTCTTAATTGAATCAATGTTTAGTAGTTTCAGTTATTTCTGGTGCAGTTTGGGACATAAGGCACCAGGTCAAGCAACATCTCCTTTCTAATAGCATTGCAACTGTGAGCATTGAGGTATAACAAAAAGGAAAAACTGCAGCTACGAAATTAAACAGATCTGACTGATATCCAGTTAACCATCATAAAGCCGAGTCGGATTATAGTACTATTTGACACTGTGGTTACCGGGCTTGCAAACGCTTGCACCTGAAGGGGTACACTGTGATTCATAATTCTTTCTAAGAAAGATAAAGAGGCTTGAAACTTGATACCAAGAAACAATAGAGGTTAAAAGTATCTATCAATTGGCTAGTGGCGTTCCGTAAGCTCAAACATAGAGTATTCTCTGGTTAATTTTTGGACCACACCCAAAAAAGAGGTGGGGCCCGCCCCGATAAAATCTAACAGATAGGCCTACCAAATAACTTGATTAGTTGATTTTTCTTGTTTGTTTGTTTGTGCTCGTGCACAATTTCATCTATTTCTAAAAGCAACACTTACAATAGAAATTTAAGAATCTCACGGTACTTGGCTGAGTTTCTTAAAAACGTACGTATAAAAGTAAATTTAAAAAGTAGGATCAATAAGCAAAAAACAAGCCCGTACAGATCAGATTGATGCTGTACGGACAATCTAGATCTAAACAGAAAGCGTGATATTCTGACAAAACTACAAACTATCACCTGTCTACAACGAATGTTTCAACGAAAATTGAGAAGATTTCAAGCCCCTCAGTGTGGCCTTATAGGTCAATATATATAAAAGCATTAGTAAGATATAAAATATTCTTTAATGAACTTCGACTTAGTTGCTTTCTATCTTTTGCAACATCAACATTAAGATTCTAAAAGCTTACCTTCTTTCTTGCGAAGACTATTTGACAAATTTGTTTCTTACATTTATTCGATTTGTTTATGTTGTTGAATCGATATGAAAAACGCTCCTCATGAACTTAAAGGTATTTACCAACACAGTATCAGAGTTAAATAACAATGGAAAGGAATTGAATGTCCGGGTCTTACCGCGCCAATTTCAAAAACAAAATTTGACCTCAGGTACGCAGGATGTTAATGTGCGTATTTTGATAATTGGAACCTATAGGACTTGCCACTTGAGTGATTTCGCCAACATGGATTTTGATTGGCTAAAAGTGCTTCAAGGTTCCTTCGGGGAACTTTGGTCAAAAGCTTAGCAAGTATCTGCCCTCTCTAAGAGTAGGTTCAAGGAGTGAGGTCAACAAATATTCCGCTGGGGCCGCAATATCAACCGCAATACATTGTCAAACGGACATATAGACAGTTAGCAACTATCAAACAGCCGCCTACTGGCGATAACCTAAAGCCCTTTGTTTACAGAGTAACTGCACAACACGATAAGACGAAATGGGTTTGCGAGCGCATAAAGAAAACCTATTTAATTGCAATGACTTTTAGAAAATCAGGACTTTAGAATAGATTTTATGAATATCGGTATCAAAAGAATAAAAAGCAATAAATTTTTAATCATATCTATAAAACAAAATTATCTGCATAAGAAACTTAAAGTATGAAAATTTTTATTTGTGTGGAAACGCTAGGGAATTCTCTGAATACCCTGGATACCCGAACAGAACACCACGGCAATTGGTGGTATTTTCGAAACTATTACTGTGTCCAGCGACGTAATAGTGACGTCCTTGCGTGAAAACAAATTTATTTGATATTAGTGATTTGACGCTCAAAACACTATCTTTTTGTGCAAAAATTATCTTTTAAACATAGTTTGCTGATCTACTTTAATTTTTTCCCAGTTGAAAGATATTTCTTTGAATTTTTTCATTTGCATACCACGCTCCTTTATTATAAAGCTAATTATGAAGAAATCTATGAGAGAAATTGAATTTCAGATAACAATGTTAAATATTTTGTAATGAATCCACTAAACAAAAAGCAGGATCGACATCGTAAACAATAAAAACTATTTTTACTCACAAAATTGGCATTATATGCATTAATGACGTGAAATTTTTATGTGAGTGAACGGATATCAAAAACCATATATAATTGAATAGCTATTTTTAAGATAGCACTAACAATGCCATTAATTTAAGTGGTATAATTACATTAAATATGAGCATTTAATGGTAAAATTCATGAAATAAAAAGTAACAGTCAAAGAATCACCTTCTGAAAATCATTATGCTGCCATTAAATTGAAAGCAAAAAATGTTAGAATGAGAGTGGTTCATAGTAAGTGTTCTCACAAAAGTCTTATAAACCATATTAGTCTATGTTTGTAAGTGATACAAGCTGAAAATGGTCATCTTCAAACGGACATAAAATCTGTGGACATGAAAATAAAACTACACTTTCCCTACCTTTACTTGCAGTTGGTTGTCAATCTTGTTATAGAATGTTGTTCTATCATCGTAGTTGTAGTCCAGTTTGAATTTTGTCAAGTAATTCTATGGCCATCTAGGATCTCCTTGTATCTTTATTCCAGTTATACTCATTGGTTTCTTCAGATCAACTTCACCCACTGATCAGTAATAACAGTGCCTGTTTTTGAGCACCAGCATCTATTATTATTCAAGCGTGCTTCTTTCCCTTTATGGGTAAAAGATCCGAAGGTAATAGACTCAGTGATCTGAGCGTCTAAGATGATGCCATGCTCCATGCCTAACGGCTGCTGGCAAACTGCAAGAGAATATATATTCAATAATCATCACAGAAAAGATCTTTATAGTACGCTAATTCAATCTTATGAGGAATTATGCTAAATCTTCAGAAAAACTTTTCTTAGCTTTCAGCCCACTCATAGTAAGAAAAGTATATGACCTAGTTTCTCTTCAAAGCATCGTACTGTTAAAAACTCTTTGTTAACATGACAAACTTAACCTTTCATTTCATAGAATATATCCCTTTGGCAAAATAATTGATAAAAAAGCATTAGATGAAGTGGGAAATATTTGAGTCCTGCACCGATGATGCTCACTGAGGCTTTTTAACATTCTTTCTTGTTTAAACAAGCTTTAAAGCTTCTCAGTCCGGTTTGGACTAAGCATTTTCAAAATATAACCTACGGTTTCTTATAAACAGTTACTTATAAAAAAGAGTGCACATTAACACTTAAGTAATAACAGAAGTAACAATTAAAAATGAAACCGTCTATTGTTTTTTTGCAAAAAATACTCTCCGTTTATTTAACTTCTAGCGGGCCAAAACTTTTTCATACAAATATTGTTAGGCAATTTGTCAATTTTTAAGAAATTATTTAGAATTTATTTAACACACCCAAATGGCACATATTCATATTGCGTAGAATTAGGATAAGCACTAGTTTAATGTTTATCACACGGATATGAGCTCCACAGCCCAGAAATTCTTACAGAAAATAATTTATGAAATATTTTATCTAATGGTCATCAAATCATCTTATTCGCCTTTCTTGTTTTACTCATTATTAGCAGCGTTCAACTATAATGAAACTCCTGCTACTCGGTCTTTCAGCTAGACCCTAATCTAAAAACTTATCTACAACAAAATACTTCAAAGGTTTTCTCGAAAAGATACAGTTTATGTTATCAACAAACCATATTGGGTTTCCATTGATTTCAAAAATATATAGCAATTGTCTTTTACTTACAATCTGTAACGGCCTTGCATGATAAGATCTCTGCAAAGACATATAAAGATATCAACGAATACAAATAACTGCAATCCATAACTGAAAGGCTTAGTCACAATTCTTTAATTGAAATTTAAGTCAAGAATGAACTATATTTTTCTGCTAGTTAACATTCACTTTTATAATTGATTTATCTGATCTGAGAAAGAAATAGTTCAAAAGTACACATAGCTTTATTTCTATTATCAGTCGCTCTTAGCTGGACCAATCAGAGATAACATTTCAGAAGAAGAAGCATCTTGTGTAGGGGAAACCCCGCTGAAAGTCACTTTTTCCTGCTGAAAGTCCCACTGCGGAAACTACTTTGAAACTATTATTATACTTTGAAATTCTATATTTCGTTTCTCTTTTGTCATTATTCCAGAGGTCATAAAATTTCGTAAGAGGCATTTATATAAATGCATTCATCAGAATTATGTGTCTGAGCAGGCCTTGCCAAGCACGTAATCTTTTAATTCTTTTCTTTGTTATAAAGAATAAAGAATAGTAAATGTACTGAATTAATTAAAAGTGAGTTAGGTCTTTTAGCTAAGGCAAATGAATGTTATTAATTTTTTCGTTATTATAAAAAGTGCGATTGTAACTTTTGTTGATTAATAGGTTTAAAACATTGGCAAGACAAACTTATCTGAACAACAATCTTAGATAAAATATCATAAAGACGAACAAGGTTACAAGACGACTCAAAACTCAAAAACTCACAAGCCAAATTGAATGCAAGGCTTCAATATAGTCAAGCGTCCCAGTGACTGAATAACGTCTTAAACAATATCGAACCAAACAATATGTTTATAAACTAATAATCAATCAAGCATCTCAAACGTTTATGAATGACGGGAGTTTTCTGCATATCTCAGGATCCTAGAAAATTGAACATATGTTTGATATAGTACTCTGTATACTAAAAAGATGTTGTGTTTCTCTCTGAAATGCCGATTCAGAAAGTTTTTATTTGATCATAGACAGAGCCGTTAAGATAATCTCAAGACCGAGGAGTATAAATATTATAAGGCGACCAAAACAGTTATTTGGTTCAGCTCCAAAGAGAAAATTTATCATCATAAGAAAGTTTTGGTTCTACCAGTTTCTACATTTAATCCAAAACAGCTTCTAGCGGTACAACAAGAGCAAAGGAAAGAATGGAGTTTAAGAAGGAGAATTGTTTGTGAAGTAGCACTGCGATCATATGAAGTGCAGTTAGAAAATGGTCGTATGTTGCGTCAAGACAGAAAATTTCTTCGTCATTTGCATCTTATACCTATTACGAGTTATGGTATCAGAAGTACGGATAACCTGGAGAAATCGCGGAGAAGTGAGGAAAAAGGTAATCCTGATAGCAAAAAAAGCCAGTGAATCCAATCAGACTGCTGAGGAGAAAGTAGACAATGGGAGTCAAGATAAATACTCATCATATGGACAACTTGAAAAAAAAGAAACTGACGGACTATGATTATTTATAAGAATGAAAGGGAAAATAAGAGACTAGGAAGTTATTTTGAAGTTAAGTAACATTGGGAGGAAGGGATCTTAAAAGGGAGGTGAAGCGTTGAGTTGTTGTTGTTGTTGTAGCTCTAGGCCAGCAGCCGGTGCTCACAAACGAGGTTATGTTAAGAAGATCAAACAATCAAGAGTAAACCTAGGGCTAAACTTCGAATTATGGTTAGGGTCAGGGTTACGGGTGGGATATAGGGTAACGGAAGCGCTAGGTCTATTATGGCTAGGGATAGTTCTAACAAAGCTGGGGTGAGGGTAAGGACTAGAGTTATGTTAGGGTTCTGTCTATTTGGCTCGTTCCCTTATGTAGATAGTGTGATGGTTAGGGTTGCGACTAGGGTTACGGTTAGGGTTAGGGATGGGATTGAAGTAATGATTATGGCTAAGGGTAGTGTTAGAGTAAGAGCAGAATTAGGGTTAGGATAGTTTCAATTAACCTTTTCGTACACATTGAGGCCCATATTCCCACTAGAGGCTTTTAATAAATCTATTTTAAAATACTCATTTTGACAGTTTCATTTTCAATATGGACAATGCATACGCTGAAATAAAAGGGAAGTGATGCTGTTTTTTGCACTGAATTAGTTGAGTTAAACTTAAGAATTCATTTTATTATAAAAAAAAATTCAGTTTAAGTTTCAAATATTTTAAGTTAGACTATCATGACAAATAAAAAAACTAATCACTGCCTTTTGTAAACAAGTCATGGTGATGAAGGAAAAAAGTGTGAAAAAATGGTTAAACTTTTGATTGACGATGTCAAAGGCTAATATACAATCATTAAGTGTTGATAAACCCTAACCGTTTTTTTAAATTCGATAGAAAATACCGATTTAGGTTTGTCGAAAAGATTTTGCTCTATCCTTTTATTTGCAATGTTATGAGGGTTAAAAGTAGCCTGAATCAGCTGTTTTCTGAAATCAAACCACGGACTTTCAAAAGGTCTGGGGAGAGCTTGGTGATGTAGGTTCTAACATATGGTCAAGAAGAGCGCCGTAAAGGCAAGAAATATCGAGAAAAGTCATACCAGTCTTCAGGATGAGAGATTACAACTAAAATTTGCTACAATTGGCAACTTATCAATAAAGAGAGCGAGGTTAAAATTTCTGTTTTTCCAACTGTTCAACTAAATTGCGGTGTTTTGTGAAGATGGGAAAGCGAAGCTAGGTCAGAAAGTAGCAGCAAGTATATGCAAGACCTAAGTTATGACAAACTACATGATGAACATTTTAAATAACTGAAGATTTTGATAAATCTTATTTACAATGCTTTGTTTAATTGTCTTCTTCACAAATGCCCGCTAATGTATCTGATATAAATGTTTTTATTGTGTTACTTGTGTTACATGCATATGCTGGAAGAGGAATTTGTTGTCTCACAAGATAGCCATGAACCAGCCTTATTAACCATCTGTAAGCAACAGCTCATATATAGAAATCTGTAGAGAAAGTTAGAAATCACAGCCTCAAATTATTTTCGGGATGTTGTCATAAGACAAGTGTAGTTGATTGAGGGGTGAGGTACAACCTGTGCATAACTTGAATTGACAAATGTTCAAATTTAATTTTTAAAACTTTTAGTTCAAGTATATATTTCTCCAAAATTTTGGTAAAGACCTAACCGTGAAAATTTAATTTGATGAGTATACGACTCCATTTTTATCTTTTTTATAGAACCAACATTTACACCTGGAAGATATAATACATCAGTTTTCTTCAGAACTGGTACATATTCTTAAAAAAAATCGTAAACTTGGGAAAATTCAATCTATGTTGACATTGAAGTAAGTTGGCCTGAACTTTAAAAAGGGGCCTAAATATAAACACTGATTTTAGCATAAACAATACTTTAAAAATCATTTCAAAAATGAGACCTATACTTTTTTCAAAAGCAGCAAAAGTTTAGGAATAGATGAAGCAATATTTATCTTCATTGATCAATACTTGGATGGGTTGCTGAAATCAATTTTGGTTTTAACTTACTAAGTCTCTTCTGGTTCATTCCCGGCGAGAAAACGCTCCTTTTCTTTGTTTACGTCTCTAACTTATGCCCCTCTTGTACTATACGCTGATATCAACTCAGCATCAGCCGAGAGGCTAGCTCTATACACGAGAACGAGGAATATTGTAACCGGGGAACCTAAAATCTCTAAAAACGGGAACATCGCAATACAACACTTTCACAATGACGTGAATGCTTTTGAAATACTGCTTGGAACATTTCTATCCTCGATATCATGCGGATCCTAATCCCAAAGGCGTGCATTGCTGGTAGAAACGCATGGAACTGCTTTTTAGTCGTGCTTTTAGCATAATGATATGATGAAGAATTCTTGCTCAACAGGGAATTACATCTCTTTCACTTTCAAACACATTCTAAGTCATTGTGAAAGAGGTTTATTGCACCTCTTATTGCAATTGCGTTTACACCAATGAAAAGGGCTGCCCTTCTACAACCCCTACACCAAGATCTAAGGCCGAGTGTGCAAAATAGCCTTAGTCAGCGTTTCATCAGAACGTGGATTTCTGGTGCAGTCTGACTTTTGCAAAGGTCTCAAACATTTTGCAGTGGGATATTTTAGGCCCTTTTAGTAAGTTAATTTGTAGTATTTTATTAGTTAGGCTATTTAGAACAGAATGGTCATCCAGGTCGGTTTTGGGAATATCGGCTCAAGCTCAGTACTAAAATTGCTTAGCTGGAGGGCAAATTTGAGTACCCAAATAACTTAGCAATTGCATAGTTTTTTACCTCAGAGTTTGTCCTTTAGAGTTCTGTATCACAAGATGGTGTACAACAAATGTCTTCGCTGCAAACCCAGGACACTAATATCCACTGTAACCTACTTTCCCATAGCTACTGCAAGATTTTAACTGCTAATTGGATCAAAACTAAAACTTACATTGCCTAACATTCTGCTATCCAGTACTGGATTTGCTTAACTTATTTGTTTTGTCGAGTACTGCCTTGTTCATAAACCAATTGCCTATAGAAAAGAACGCGTGTAGGGCAGGTCACTTTCTTAAAACTGATTAACAAATGTGCGGTGTGGTCATCGAGACATAGTATGTAAAATTCTCTTGACGCTCACAGCCAATTGAAGTTCAAACTTCAGATTACCCTCCATCTGTCTTATGGCTGGGCGGGGCAAGTTTCACCACTCGACTGTCGAATTTAGAAATACGCTTCGATACATTTTGACACATCTTTTTTATAAAAAGCCGTTTATAAGAAACCGTCAGGCAAGATTTTCTAAACTTAAGAAACTTTGGTTTGAGATTTTGCGCCAACCAAACAAATTGAGAAATTTTCCAGATTTTTCTTAACGAGACGTTAGCCTGAATGTGCTCGTTTTTGTTCTTAGTTCAGATATGTTACATTTTATAGGATATTTAGCTGTCTTTAGGAAAAATTGCTTTCATATTTGCTTCTCTATATCAAATTCATGTTTGGTAGCAATGGTGTGCCTTTATAAAAGAAAATTAGGTTTTTATGTCTAAGAAACTTATCGTACCCTAAACGGATTTCAGCCCAAGAGACTTTGGTAAGGCTAAATTTCATCATCCCAAACAGAGTCAGTAATTTGCCCTTTGTTTCTTTTTTCAGCAGTGGCATGGCCTACTGCACTTTCAATGTTAACGTCGTTGCCCGCGTATATGGCTTCGTATTCTGAGTCATCCGCGCCACTGCTACTGCATGTAAAAAAATCACCCCAGAGTATGTTTCGAATGATATCGAGATTTCTGAGCCACAAATTATTTTAAGCTAAGGATTCTGAATAGAATGAGATGGAACTCTTTTCTGAAGGTAAAACTTTTCAATTCGAAAAGTCTAGTTAAAATATGTTAAATTTACTACTAAAGCATAAAGCGCGAGCTGGCATATGCCAAAATGTACGTCATGATGCAACTTTACCGAACCTTCTTTTTCAGGGTTTTTTCATTAAAAAATTTAACAGCAATTTTATGTACTTAATGACTAATAATTATACAATTATAATTTTACAATTTTTTCATTTTTATATAAAGAATAAACCTTCGAAAAATAAAAAAAGGTTTAATTGTTTATAAAAGTTTATTAACAATTTTAGGAAGGATATAGATACCCCTAAAGTGAGTGCAAAACTCATGAGAACTCAATCTTAAGAGCTCATATCAAAATTAGAAGTTATCAAAATGAAGTTAGTGAAATTCAAAAACGGTCTAAACAGACAAAAAGAAAATATTAAGTTTGGTGTCCAATGTCAATATCTAGAGAAACAGAGTCACCGCAAAAATATCAAAGTGATGGATGTCCATTACTCTCAGGGCATGATAAACCAGGTGGAGAGAGGGGGCAGGATCCAGCGACGGGAAAATTGACGGGATCTAGTGAACTTAGTTAATTTTGGGGCGCTCAAGTTCAAAAATCGTTGGTATAAAGGCGATGGGTGGGGCCTTCAGCCTCGTTTTCACGTTTTTTTTATGCATGCAAACAACATAAAATCACAATAAGGGGATATGTACAGCCCTTTTAGGCTTAAACTATCAAATAGAAAAATAGAGGTAATGGGTGTGGCTTTAGCCTCGTTTTTACGACTTACAGTCTTGCTTTTAAATAAGCATTTTAAACATTGTGAAAGCAAAAACATCACAATCCTTGATAAAAAAAGGGCCATTACCTAAAGTGTGTGAACTATTGAACTCAAGGCATTTTAAACATGGTGTATGACCTCCAACATCGTTTTCATCTTTTATAGTCTTTTTGAAATAAAAAATTTAGACGAGATTTAAAAAAACAAGGCGCTTTAATTAAATCATGTTATTTGTCTCAAGAATCCCTATTCTCTAGAGCCAATTTACAAAATGATGTCCGGGCTGGTGCCAACAATAACATTGTTTGTCATTGTCAGACAACATCTACTCGTGCTAAATCCATCCAGGCGGAACGGTATTTCTCTTTGGTTGGCTATACCTCTTTCCTAAGTTGGTCGGCATTAGCCTCATTAAATAAAATCTCTCGATCAGGAATGTCGCGACTTCTCCCTCCCGCCCTGTCCCTCTTTCTTTTGGTTTTTGAGTATCTTAGTTGTTGTTTATTTTAATTGGACGTTGACCATTCGGTCCTCGACCCAGATGAACCAGCCGGAATTTACGATGTAATTCAGTATCACCGATCATGAAATTACCCTTTGCTCAAGCAGCATAGGCTGGCTGGTTTGCCAAAAAGCCCAGTTTCTTGAGAAACAAATAATCATTGATGAAACGAAAAACGAAAAATAAGTAAGATTTGGTTTACCAAGATCATAACTTTGCTAACTTTTGCCAACCAGAACAAGGCTACTTAGGCCTCTGGAAACCTTTAATATGGCTGAGGGGCGTGGTGGATCACTGGGACTAAGGAAATTTCCCGGTAGGCCCCTCTAAATTTTCCTGGTGAGCCCCTTAATTCTACTTTTGTATTCAATTTTGAAAACATTTCTGACATCCTTCAGCACTCAAGTTGACTCCGACCCTACTGGCGTAGGTACCCGCCTCTGGACGGTAGTGCTTGTGCTTGAATCCAGGCTTAGCAAGATGTTTCTTTCAACTTAAAGGGTTAGTATCTTTCTCATTTTCATTACTTCATTCTTAGCAGGGCTGGATTCAAGGGGGGCATGAGGGGCCTTCCCTCTCTTTGTTCATTTTTCACAGGGCTATGATTACTTTTACTGAGTTTTGAACTTGCCTATGGATAGATATGGTGTTCCCCAGTGTTGCTTATGGGGTTAAGAAGGGTTGGAATATTTGTTTGTCACGTATATAATTGCATTTTTTTAATACTTCTCATATGCAAATACAGCTCCGTTTCTTAGACCAAGAGTTCTACCTTCAGTTGTATAGTGCTCGTCACTTGCAGGGAGGGTGGGATCGAACACTGTACTAGTATTCCAAAGACTTGGTAGCTACTAGATGCGTAAATGCTTAGCACTAGGCACAAAAAAAAAATTAAGGGGTATGTGGCTCGAAGGCAGGGGATAGCAATGGCACCCAAACTGAACATATCTGAAGGGGTTAGGGAATGATAGACGAGTCTTTGATTTACTTTGCATACCTACTATGATAGAACTTTCAAACACGACTACCCCTTACTAGACTAGAAATTTGAAAATGTCTCCAGGCAAGGTACCCTAATTATAGAAAAGCACTCCGGTGAAGTTTTATACAACAAAATTTAACCCTTTTCATCTTGCTACATGTAACGTGACTATATTTGCATTATCGCCAATCCAAACAGGCCAGAAAACTCGAACCTGCTATTCTTCTCCTGGTATTTCAATAAATCTGTCCAATTAAAAGATAAATTAGTCGACTAGGAACTTTCACCGACAAAACTGCTTTTCATTCAATACTGGAAAGACCTGATATCCTGAGTCAACAAAGCCGTCTAAACATTGACTTGATTATTCCCTTGCTTACCCAACAGGCTGGAGCATTTGTCTTTTGATTAAATTTTCAAAAAAGATATTGTTGTATCAAAAACTAAAAGACTACTCCGAGAAATGTCAATATTTCTTCACCATGCATTTGCCGATTCGGTTTTCCATTAATCACAAGTTTTGGTTTCTTAGGCTGTATAATTCTCTTTTGATACCATGAATGGAATTTCACTCAAAAACTCTCGCAACAGGTTGCAACAGCAAACGATAAATGTTGCTTTTGTTTCACAACTCCATCTTCTTTGATTAATAAACTTTAACAATGAAATCTTGAAGTTATGAAAGAGCTGGCGATGGATCGATATTGTCTTCTATAAATTTACTTCTTTTGTATTGGCATCAGCGCATCTGTGTAATGATGACGTAATTCTAAGTATAGAACTTTAATTACCAGGATTCAAAAAAGAACTCTTAGCCTAATATAGCGTAGTAGCTGATACATTGCTCGAGTAGATTGAGGTCAGAAAAAAGCATGGCATAAAACTGCTACTGTGAAGTTTTAAAATCATGATTCCCTATACTTGCACGCTATTACGGGATAGTATAGTCTGGTGCCACTGGAGAAAGATACAAAGTGGTGTGAGATTGATGCCAAGGAAATCATCAACTTCTAAAACAGTCTTCCATTACAGTGATAGGTCAGCTTAGAGCCTTGAAGGTTTTATTAATCTCAAGTGTAACCAATCACAGTGTTGCTAATACGAGCAAACGGTAACTATGATCTTTTTAAATTCTCGTTTTCTCTGTAGGCTCCCCTCCTCCAGACTTGCATTGGACATTTGACCACGCAGAGGTATATAGCACGTACGACTTCAAATCAGCTACTGAAGATACTGGGAGTCTTTTAAGTGGTTGCAGTATTGTACCTGATCCAAACAGGTATGGCAATGTTGCCTATATGTCTGGCATCAACTCTGGAGTATTGGTCACTAACTTCACAGGGACTTGCTTCTTGAACCAAGCTTCTTGTGGAGAGGGGTTCTCCTTCAGTTATTGGATTAAAGGAACTAATTACGGCTCTGACCCTTTCATCAGCTCCCTAGGTAAGTTCGAAGTAGACTTGTCCTTCACAACTACTGCATGGTTCTCATGACATCGCAGGAGTTATTCACAAACTATTATTACTTTTACTACTCCGAATCGTTTTGCTTGTGATCTCTTGCAGTATGTAATTTCTTAGAAGGAAGCATTTAGATATTTTGTCATCTACTAATCATTTGCTAATCTAAAAATCACTAATAGCATTGTGCGTAGTACCCAACATCAGATACGGGTAGATAGATTCTTCATAAAAACCACAGGCTGTTGTAAGTTTATGGCATAGAGGCAAAATTAATTTTTTCAAAAACCACTGCTTATCCAAACTAAAAACTGAACATAACAAAACTGACAGCTTAACTAAAAATTGAGTTTTACAGCTAAAAATCTTAGGCCATAATTACGATTTCTCGCATGAGGTCTTGGCCTCGACTTGGTATTCTCGAAACGAGGTTTATATAAGATTTCTATTGTCCAGTAGTCGATATGGTCTTGAATGTTACTGTTTCATTTTATCTACCAATACCATATCTCATAGGTGTGATGATCAAACAAATGACACCCGGATCAACTGCCATAGAAATATGGGAAGGATCAAACTCTTAGCAGATATTTCATACAAGTCGCCGTTCAGAATAAGGTACATGGAAGCAATACACAATCACGTGGAATCACATCTGGCTGAAAATATTCGTTAATGGAGTTCTTACAGACTCCTCAAACACCAAGAAGCCAATGAAGACTTTCCTTGAGAAAAGTGTGAAAGCAAATCAACTAGCCATCGGGACTCACTCGAAAGTTGGTTCTAGGGTGGCCCAGATGGAAATGCATTTTGATGATTCTATGATCTGGGAGAGTTACTTGGACGACCAGCAAGTGATGCCTCAATATAAGTCAGGTGAGGATACCACAAGGGCAAACTCCGTACTGCTCCTGGCAAATATGATGCCCATAATCCCATTCCTAGACAAACATTTCCTGTTGAAAGAATTCCGTCATATTCAAATGTCTCCTTATTGGGTGTTCACTCTGAAAATGGAGCGTATTCAATATAGTTTCTGTAATGTAATTCATTATTCGAAATTATGGTTTTACATTTGCGTATTCGAGCTACTCCGTATTAGAAGCATATTAGTGTGAACGCAAGCCCAAACGAATACGTTTTGCCCCATTTTCATTCAAATACGAAGCAGTGTGATCAGGGCCTAAGACTGACTTAGGTATAGTAATTCTTTTACATTTCTTACAATGATCCTCACAATGATTCTCAAAATCAACTTACGATTTATCTTAAGGTGTGTACGACCCAGGCCTCTTCATAATGAAAGAAATATGGAATACCCCTCAGATATCTTCCGTGGAGTCAAAAGACATCAGAGCTGCGATGCAGCAAGTCACAGTAGAGACGGTTCGCCAAGTAGCAAGCATCGAAGAATGTTTTTCAAAGAATATTTTTCAAAGTTTCCCTTTGCAAAGCTGTCAGACTATTGCCTTTAAACCATTCGC
Organism: Pelagia noctiluca; assembly: GCA_963924455.1. Classification (NCBI taxonomy): domain Eukaryota; kingdom Metazoa; phylum Cnidaria; class Scyphozoa; order Semaeostomeae; family Pelagiidae; genus Pelagia; species Pelagia noctiluca. The sequence goes on from OZ004319.1 coordinate 10,682,591, forward strand.
CATTAGCAACTCAACTTGCAGTTTAGTTTACGACCAGACTGTGTCACATGACTATGAAAAGCTGCACGTGGACTTTCACTTTTATTCCGTGTATCGTGATTAACATGAACGGAACCTAATAATTGCACCCTGGAGAACGACTGCCCATTAGCAGGCATCCAGTATTGTGGAAGGTGTTAGTACTGAGAGAGGATATCCTTAATGCCTTAAGATGGTGTTCAGTACTGTTGAGGAAAACCTGCTACACTAGCACTTCTAAACCAGGGCAATTAGCAAAGCGATATACACAGAGAACCTGGAAACTCTCAATGACCACGAAGATATGTCCTTTCTGAGTATACTTTTTGTAATAAAATAATGATAATTTTGTTTGAGTTGGTAGCATACAAAAGTAAACTTAGTTTCAAAATACTAGCTACTGAAAAAGCTAATTATCAAAAATATTTACTATTCAAACGTATACTAATTCACTACAATTTGCAAGCTCTGTATATGCAAGTATCCTCTTCCCACCCTGCAGTGTTGAATATCCTCTACAACACACAATACTAATGGTAACACTAAAACCAACTGATGGTATTCCCCACAGCTTCGATGATATCCTTTTACATTGGTGGTGGTATCCTCCACAGTACTGATAGTACCTCTCTTAAAGTATCCCTCCACAGTACTTCTAGTATCCTTCCACAGTTCTAATAATACCCTGTACAGTACTTATAGTATCTCTGCACATACAATGTATCTTGCACAGTACTGATTAACAAAAATAATAATGAAAAATAATTTACTTATTATCTAATAAATAGGTCCAGCTACCCCCCCCCCCCTTCCACCTTTCCATACTTTGCTTGAAGATGAAAACACTGTTGCATTTCCTTACCACATGACGTGTGCTTTTCCAAAGGTGGGAGCCACCGTATGCAAACTGAAGCAATTCTTAGTGCCACACTTTTCCTTCAACTTTAGCTTTTGAATAGCTCTGGTCTGAGGAAACATTAAAGCGTTGCATTTCAGCGTTACCCTGTAGCCACCATTGAGTGGAAAGAATGTAGACAAAACCGATTGTGTGATTGATACAAGCCCCACTTGTGACATATCAATTTATCTTTTATTTAATAGACCTATTGAGATACAAGGAAAATAATCTTGGGTTCAAAGTTTTAGGCGTGTTTTTATCTCTGGCTAATTAGTAATGGTTTTTAGCTTTTTACCGCCACAAGTTTCTTTCCATTTAACACCAAAGATGCTTTTCCCTAAAGATGGAATTCCTTTGTCAATACAGCTGTCCATATATTTAAAATTTCATTGCTTTTACATGGACAACAAATTTGCACTGTAATTCTATCAGAATCTCTTAAGTGTTGTTCTAATATTGAAGCTTAAACGCTGCTAAAAATGTCAATATTTTTTCACAAAGGTTGGTTTGATCTTCCGTTAGATTATTTAATTCAATTCTCAAGAATCTGTTATTCTATTTGGTTGATTGTTTCTTTGTAATGGATCTAGTGTTTATTTTATGCAATTTATTTTCCTGTGCAGGTGCTTGGTTAGATATGAGTCGTGATTCATACCAACGGATTAGTTAAAATTTCGCTCATCAACTTTGGAGATCACCCTATAAATGTTTTTATTGACTCTTGTAGAATGCTCTCGCCACGCAGTTTGAAAGATTTTCAATACCACCCCCAGTAATGATGGCATCCTCCAACATTACTGAACATTCTTCACAGTAATTAACATCTACAAAAGCACTGATGGAATCCTGTCACAGTACTAAAAGTCCCACAGTATTGATGATATCCCCCAACATTATTGAACACCCTTCACAGTAATTAACATCCCCAAAAAACTGATGGTATCCTCTCACAGTACTAAAAGTCCCCAGCGTACTGATATTATCCCCTAATTGTACTGAACACCCTTCACAGTAATCAACGCCCCCTTACTTAATGATGGTTTACCCTAATATTACTAAACACCCTTCAAAGTAATCAATGTCCCCAGTTTACTGGTAGTATCCCCTAACATTACTGAACACTCTTCAGAATAATCAACGTTCCCCAACGTAATGATGGTATCCCCTAGTATTACTGAGCCCTCTTCACAGTAAAGAACATCCTCCTAAGCACTGATATTATATCCCCACAGTACTGTAAGTCTTCTAATGTACAAACAGTTTCCCCCACTGTAACTGATGGTATCCCCCTACAGAACTGAACAACCCCCAACACTACTGATGGTATCCCTAGTAGTACTAAACAACCTCCACAGTACAGGAAACCCTTTACAGTACCGCAAAGATCTTCTCTAGGATGATAAACGCCGTGGTAAAATAAGTGCTGAATTGAATAACAAACGCTGCACATAGAACTTTGACAGCTTCGATAAACGCAGTGGCGCTTAGTATATCATTTAGGTATCACCATAAATTGAATACAAGATTTGAAAATCACCTTAAAATTTTTTCTATGCTTACGAATAAACTGGGGGTAAATATGCCAATCATGACAACAGGTGTCCAGTCATCCAATCAAGAAGCAGTGACACATAACACATAACTCCCAATCTAGACAAGCCCCTCTTTGAGAAGGTGGTTCTTTCACTTCAATCCAGCAGACGCTAGAAGAAAGAAGATTAATTTGAAGCTCGCAGATTCTTTTTGTTTTTAGTGAAAAATCTCACTGGAAGGTATGTATAGCATTTCGGTGCAACATTATTCGTTAATTTTTCACTTGGTACCTCTTAAATTTGACAAATGTCTGTTTGGTTAGTTTGCATTAAAGGGTCATAGAGTCCAAATTAGCTTGGACAAGCAGGCTTGAATAAGGAACCAAGGAATATCTCTTCTTGCCCAGTGTAATATTCTTATAAGGAGAGAGGGCGATAACAAGTTTCTTCAGATTCATGAACAGGAAAACTGATGGGATTTTTTATCTTAGAATTGAAATTGAACAAGAAATAAGAAATACTAAGGAATATTAACTAACGACTATACTTTGATCATACATTAATTGAATTCAACATTTGTGGGGCTTGAGAAGTGTCGTCCAGTGGCAAGAAGCTGCAAGGAGAGAGGGCGAAGCTTACCAGTAAAACCACTGAGGTAATACTATGGGCGAGCGACGCCCTCTCTGTAGTTAAAATTAGGTTAGTGGTAGTTGAGATAATCTTTTTGAGCTAAACTTTTGGGGAACGTTTTGCAGTGTAGCTGCGAACTCTCGGTCAAGGCCGTGTCAAATTTTTTTGAGATGAAGATAGCCACTGAGTAGCGGTCTACCCACCTAGATAGTCACTGTGCAATGGTTTTGAGTACGAAGGAGGGTGATGGTGACCCTTGCCTCCACATTCGCTCTACGAAGGAGGGTTATGGTGATCCTTGTCAACGTATTTGTTCTACCTACAAAGGAGGGTTACTTACGTAGTTGGAAACAGCCTATGAGCTTTTAGGATCAAAGATAGGCACCGGGATGTGGTCTACCCTCCCAGAACGTCGCCGTGTAGTAGTCTACCCGTGAGGAGTAAGAAGGACGGGGATGGTGACCCTAGCCTCCACATTCGTTCGAAGCTATGAGTTTGGTAATGTGTGTTATGCTGCAAGTGTTGGGAAAGAAATATTTGACTAAGGGGTCATGCATCCTGTTTCACCTTGAATGCTTAAATTTAAATACAGATGATTAGCTACGTTTCGGTTCAAAGTTTTGATGTCAACCTTTGGAAGGAAAGTCTTAAATACTCTACATGTATTTGTACCAGCTCAATATCTTTACACATACTTAATCAATTTCAGTAAGGAATTGATGCTTTAATTAAAACACTTGTTGACCATAAAAGGTGGAAAGCAGTTGTGGTGTAAACCGGACAAAAAGTGACTGAACGGGATCAATGTCTTGTCATTGTTAGCTTGGAGATGGTGTGAGTGGGCGGGAATTTCGAGTTTTGCAAACGCAGGTTTGGTTACTAGTGTTGCACGGTGCTTTTTATACTTCGATTATTATTGTTTCTTCCTGAAGTAAAGAAAGGCCCGGCGATGGGGTCCGATGTCCCTGTGTCGTAAAGACAAATGGTGCTTGCTTCGGTCGTAGACTCAGCTCAGGTAGAGCTCAGAGACAGACAAACAATCTTTCTTGAACGTATATATAGAATATCATAGAGCTAGTAACGTAAACGATTAATTTTATGTCCGTGGAGCTCAACGGTAAAGTTATCTTTTAGCTGGATAGAAAATTTATAAACGAGCTCCAGGAGATGTAGAACCGCTCTCTCTATCCCCAGGACGACTTCACTTACTCTACGGATTACACGGGTATTTATCTGCAACAACAACACGCCTACAATAAACATGTCTAGATAATTATTAATTTACTTTGAATGAAAATCATGATTAACTGTTTAGACTACCATGTGTTCAAAGGATTATTAAGGTAACATAAGGCTTTTCTCTTAGGCTAAGTCATAACGAGTAAACAACGATTCTATAATCACAACTAACGACGACGTCATAACAATAACAATACGAACATCTCTCTAATCTAAATACGCAAGTCCATTACACAAGTCAACAATAGGGGTAAAATAAGCAACTGCCTAAACAAGAACTTCAGTTCTCATTGTTTCTTATTCCGTCAATCCATAACTTAAAACTGATAATGAGGAGCCATGATAAATCGCTCTAATGGAGGCATCTGTTCTCTCTTTCTCTAAATCTGTAACGCAAGACCTATGTTTGACCTTATTAGGTACCCTGTAGTTCAAAAGATTCACTAAGAAAGCACAGTTAAACCAAATATCCTTAACTGTAATATCATCATGCAACTCAATAATCAATGTTGCATCACTAATTCACATATCAATACTATTCATATCAGAACTCTTTCATTTAGCTATCTTCACTAAATGACAATTTAGGTATCTCTGTACCCATTAAACTACGTTAGACATCGTGCCCAACAATTCAATATACTTCTTCAATTCTTAATTCAGACATGAGGACGCCTAATCACTCACATTCACATATACTGAAATATATGTAATTTTTCTACTGTCTGTGTTAAGACAACATTGCCATTTGGCCTTTTACGTATCGAGATAAGCTAATTTACATATTTAACATATCTAATTTACACATCTAACATACAGCAGAATTATGAGGCTCTCTATCAACTGTGTCAAATAATTGGCTATGAACAGTATTGATTTTTGATGATGAATCAATCTATGACCAGCGACATGGAATAACCGGAAAAAATTGTCGATTTGTTGTTTGCGTTACATAAGTACGGCTTTTGCCTGCAGTAATAAATGGAGTGGGTCCCGTTCTTTTTATAAGTAAGTCAGTGCCCTTTCTTGCTGGGCTTAAGGGCTAGATTAAGGCCTGGGGGTGATGAGGGAAGCAAGTTTCAATTAACCACTAACAAGATTTTTTATTCTTCATATTTGTAACGTATAATTCTTCGCAGACTGTTATAAATGATTTGTTTAATTGTACCGAGTCTTCTACTTGGTGATTCGTTTTATCGGGGCATATTTGATGGGAACAATCTTCGTCACCATCTGTTTTGTAAATCGATCTAATGGCCCAATTACCAGCCTTCTAACTGGATGTTTAACATTCTCATTTCTAGAAATGGCTAAAGAGTTACTTGCAAAGACTTTTGGACTGCTATTTGTGAATGTTTATTGCGTCCTTGGTAAGTAAATAGTAGAACAGTATTTGGCACAGAACTTGAGGATGGCAAAGATACGCGATTGAGGAATCGGAGACATATCAAAACACAATAACCACTCTGCATCGGACACTCGTCACAGTAGTACATCAGAAAATTAACGAAAATGCAACCTAACATGGCATTATTAACTGGGTGTTTTTTTAAATCGGTATAATTCATTAAACTTCATTTTTGTCTTTTTTGATGTACAGACACAAAACTTCAGTAGTTACCATGTTTCGCTATGCTCTCAATTTTCTTCGCCATCCATAAATGAATAGGAATCGACTTCATTTATTTTCTGGTGTCTGTTAACAAGCTTATAAGGGTCCTTTTCATTCTAAAAAAATTATCTCAACTCATTATTTACTGGCGTCTTGTTTGAATTATTTTCAATTTTTTATAAATGTGTCAAGATCTTTTTTCAAGGACTGTAGATACTTGTAGAATCGATAATTTGTGCAGTTCAGCGTTTGTCTTACTTCCATAAATGATTGATGGATATCAATTCCAAGAGACAGATGGATTCATTACACCAGGTCAACATTCTCAACAAGCAATTACCTAGCATGGAAGTTTCATGTTTAATGGATCCTAGTAGGAAAGTGGTTGAGCACTTGAAACCTCAAACGTGTTTTTTCAAAATCATTGCAGATGGTTCTGTCCATTTTTCAGGGAAGAAAATTCATACCTACAGCAAAGTATTTACAGAGACAGAAATTTTTTAAGATTAAAAAATACCTGCAGAGATGATACTTTGGTCTGAAAGATGATACTCTATAGAAAAGTCAATTTTGCAGGGAAGAAACTTCATATTTATTGCATGGCATCGACAACAGATGATATCTCAAATTACGATATTTTAGTTAGCTATATTTTTACTTTCAAAAAAATTCTCAAAAACAATTACAACCCTAAATTATAAAAATTTCGTTCCGGCCTATTACATGACTTTTATCTTGCTTGATGAAATAAAGTTTTTAAATATTCATCCCGCTTTGAATCTCTAGTACCAAAGTTCATACCATTTTTATGCTTAAGAGAAATTGTGTCAATACCATTCCTATAAAGTTTTGATTCTTAAATCCATGCATTGTTATTCGGTCAGTTATCATGATGATTTTCAATTGAGTTTTTTTGCCACTCTGAAGCTCTTTTCAGATGCAGGAAGGGGTCTTGTCATGATTTCTTGCTATTTGGCCTAGCATAAAAAGAAATTCCAAGAAGACGGAATAGATCAGCAATTATTGAAAGTAGTGGTAGAAAGGCTACCGATTTAATTGTAAATAGTAGCAGTGACTCACGGTTCAGTATTTTTTGGATCATTTGATTAGACGCTCGTGGGTTCAAGCCCTGACCAAGTCATAACCAAGCAGATGCTCAATACCTTTTTGCTCTCTAGATGGACTCAGTATAAAGAGATGGATCAAGAGTAATGGGCTATTGGGTTCCGGGAAAAGTGTTGTGTCCTACCCTATTTGAAAGGATGATATCGAATGAAAGAAGCGTTTGGGTCATTGCTGCGTGCATTGAATCAAGTTACTAATTTACATATCTATGATGATGATCAAGTTCCATTCCTACTGGATGCAGAACGATGCGCCAGGTCACTAAACAACATTGTATGTAGCGTCGTATCTAATGTCTCTAGGTCACATTCTTTGCGTCTAATTTTTAGCAGCCATGTTGAAATATTTAGCCACTATGGTTTCCCTCTCTGGTTATTCTTTTTCCATTGATGCATTAATCTCGTTTAAAGTTGGACTTTTCCATTTTGAACCAACCTTCATAATTGATCGCTGGATATATTCTAAATTTGGTTTACGGCTTGGTGGGCCGTATCTAATGTGAATTGATTGAGCTTAAGTGTCTTGTTTCTACTTGTAGGCTTCCCTCCTCCAGACTTCCATTGGACATTTGACCACGCAGAGGCATCTACCACGTACGACTTCAAATCAGCTACTGAAGATACTGGGAGTCTTTTAAATGGTTCTAGTATTGTACCTGATGCAAATAGATATGGCAATGTTGCCTATATGTCTGGCATCAACTCTGGAGTATTGGTCACTAACTTCACAGGGACTTGCTTCTTGAACCCAGCTTCTTGTTCAGAGGGGTTCTCCTTCAGTTATTGGATTAAAGAGACTGAAGACACCGGCCCTATCATCAGCTCCCCAGGTAAGGTCGAATCGGCTTCATGTTAATTAGATGGTGAATATTAATGATTCCTGTGAAAATACAGTTTTTAAATTGCTTACCATCTTTCAATCCAGAACTGAGACATTTAGTTACTTCCTCTGTTGAATACTACGTGTTATAAAGTAGGTACAGTCGACTTCTGCTATCTCGAACACCGTTATCTCTAACTTCCCGCTATCCCGAACAAGACCTATTTCCCTTCGTTTTCCTATATAGTTTAGCACGTAAATAAAACCCGTTATCTCGAAAATGTTATCCAGCATGTAGTAGTTTTTGCAAGGAACTCAGTTAGATCCGTTGACCATTTCAAAGGTTTAACTGGTTGCTTTTTACCACGGCCGTGAAGAACTAAGCTCGTCTGCCCTAATAAAAAAGAATATTGTCTTTGCAATCTGCCATTCGGCTCCTTAGATAGTTGTCCTACAATTTCGTCATTTTCTTCATGCAAACAGCACACTTTTTGACTGCTTCGTAGATTCCATCATTTTCTTTGGTTCCATCATGGCTTTCAGTATTCCCCGTTTTTTGGCTGCTAAATCAACTGTTTAAAGTGGATACCTTTGATAAACTGTCATATTTTGCATTGTTTCTTATCATGGTGTCCATAAGCAATCAATCTTTTTATGGTGTATAAACTGTTTTTACGTAGGGAACCCCCATTTTAGTCGAAGAAAACTTTGACTCCCGTTATCTCAAAACCTCGTTGTCCAACAAATCTTCATTCCCCTGAAAGTTCGAGATAGCAAGAGTCGACTGTACGTGTATGTTATGATCGTTTAAAAATATATTTAGAAACATTGATGGCAGCAGTTGTTTACAAGGCAACTATTATGGTGTTGAGTGGTAATTTCCCTCCTTTTTCTTGATATTCAAGAGCGCTACTATTTCTTATAGGTGTCATAATCAAGAAAATACGCGACTACACTGTCATAGAAATATGGGACGGAAAAAACTCTTGGCAGATACTTCATGCAAGTACCCGTTCAAAATACGGTAGATGGAAGCAATACTCAATCAAGTGGAATCACATCTCTCTGAAATTATTCGTTGACGGAGTTTGGAAAGTTACATTATATCTTAAGAGTCCGAGGACTAATTATCTTGACAAGGGTGTGAAAGCAAATCAAGTAGCCATCGGGACTTACTCAAAAGCCGCTTCCAGAGGAGATGCGATTGAAATGCATTTTGATGATTTGATGATCTGGGAGAGTTATTTGGACGACCAGCAAGTGATGTCTCAATATGAGTCAGGTGAGTCTATCAAGTATAAACTCGGCCAAAAAAAAAGGGTATTAAAGTGTCGGAAGAGTCATTGGGCCCCCATTCCCTTAGATCGTGCAGAAAAAAAAAGGTATCTCGTTTCAGAAATTTCTCCTCTTGCTCAATATTGCATTAATGCTTTCAATAAGAATGAAAATTTTCCCTTGAAGCGTCCCCCTATCTCTCTCTGGGATGCTTGCTACGTCCTTGAAAAAAGTGGTATCGGGTGACAGTTTTTCAACCTTTCCCACATAGCGCAGGTTAATCTTAACCCTATTACCTATTTTGGACCCTCGTACTCACCCCCTATAATTCTTGTTAGGAACGCAATAAAGGCTTGAAACTTAGTACAAATATAAACGTTACTTGCTCTATCAATTGTTGTTGTTTTCAAAACCATGAAGCCTACAGGTGACGTCACATTGACGTCATAAGTCTGAAAAACTATGATAATTACTTATAGGCATTTAGCTTATAGACGAATCTTGATCGTTTTTTTGCCTCTCAAGTGATCTATCTATGAACAAAAAGCATTTTCAAATCGCAATTTCATTGACATTATCTTACATCTTAACATATTTTTACCATTTTTCCATAAATATTCAAATGCATTACGTTTACAATGAAGAAAAATAAGATAAAATCACCATTCAGATTGAAAAATAGAACTATTTGTACTTTATCTCTATTCAAAAAAGTCAGAAAAGGATTTTTAGTGAAAAAATATTTGTATTTATAGATATGACGTCGTAAACATTGAGGACATCATTGATTTAAAATTTTGCTTACGTCACAAATACTGATGAATTATATGTCATTCAAAAACCCTTATCAAACTAAAGCCAATAGTGCTTCAAGCAAGTCTTTATGTGGTATAGTTGCAGAAATATGGGTCTTAAAACATTTTTACACCTGACTACTTGTTGAAAAATGATGTGTCACGTGATCAAAGAAGGTGTGATGGTAACAAAATAACTTTTTAGGTGCTCTGATAATATGGAGGAGAAGTCGAATAAGTTTTAGTAGAATATTACATGTTTTCTTGGAGATACAGCATTTTTAATTTGCAGCGGGTGCCCCCTGGTCGTAATATAGGGTTAAGTGACGTACAAACAGTCATGGTGCAAAAAAGGAGGAGGACAGGGTAGTCCCCACCTATTAGACTATGATTTTGAGATTATCGTAGCTAAATTTTGAAATAAAAAGAGGCTTCTCCAATCACAGTAAATTTTTTAACGTTTTCTGATCATCTAAAGGGAGTTATCTTGAAACATTTTGCTCCCTGATCTCCCATTACTACGTATCTATTTCATTAACGTTCCATGATAGTCTGGAAAAGTTATTTAAGGCTAAGAAGAACTGAGTTAGTAATTTCATGTTTAAAATCTAAGTCTACGAAAGCCCTCAACATATCATTATAACAGAAACAATATGAGAGATAGCTAGAAGCCAGTCAAGGGGCTACTCAATGAATTGTTACATTCGGCTACTCAGTGAATTGTTACATTCGGCTACTCATTGAATTGCTCTCTCTCATGAAATTTAAATCGTACTAGTAAGCTAACGCTTGAAAACCAAAAAATTTGTGCCATTTCCAAAATCTGTCCTAGATCTGGAACAATTCTTTTCTGTTGTCATTGATTTGACTTAACCCATTTGGGCCACCGCGTAATCCCAGTAATCTACGGCGTAAACCCAAAGAAGGGCAACCTTTTACCCAGCCCATGATGGCAGATGCCATTGTTCTAATGCACACCCTTTATTGTTCCCATTGTTATTGAACAACTTTTGCCCCCCTAGCGTGTTGACCCAGCTGCGTGCCTGATTCACCAACTCTGAAGAAGATTTTTAACACCAGTTTAACCCTATTCATTATGAAAAATTTTATCTTCAAGGTGTGTACGACCCAAGCCTCTTCATAATGGAAGAAATATCGAATACACCTCAGATATCTTCCGTGGAGTCAAAAGATATCAGAGCTCTAATGCAGAAAGTCACTGTAGAGACTGTTTACCAAGTGGCAAGCATCGAAGAATGTTTTTCAAAGTGCCTCTCTTTGCAAAGCTGTCAGACTATTGCCTTTAAACCACTCGCCATTGGCAACTCAACTTGCAGTTTGGTAAACGACCAGACTGTGTCACATGACTATGAAAAGCTGCACGTGGACTTTCACTTCTATTCCGTGTATCGTGATTAACATGAAAGAAACCTAATATTTGCACCCTGGAGAACGGCTGCACAGTACTGTAAAGTGCGCTTAGTACTGTGGAGGGTTTTCAGCACGATGTAGGTTATTTTACAAGGACTTTCACTTCTATTCAGTGTATTGTAATTAACATAACAGTAACCTAATCATTGCACCCTGGAAAATGTATTTTTATTATTGAGGATGCTATCAGTGCATTGTAGGGTTTAAGCACTATGTAGGTTGTTTGATATGGACTTTCATTTCTATTCCTTGTATCCTTATTTAGCTAATAGTCACTTTTAAAGGAATTGACAAGGTTAAAAGCTGTACCAAGTTATGATAAATCTACAGTATTTATGACACCTGCAGTTTGATTGTGCGACGAAGGAAGGAATTGCATTTTTTAAATGTCATTCAGTACTTGGTAGTTGTTTACATTACATTATGACAAGATATAAAGTATTTCAAGATTGCAAACAGATTTTAGATACACACAATGAATCAATTTTATCATTTTGAGATTTAGAAATGCACGATGAAAGTTTTAAGTGTCATCACATCGAAGCCCTATTCATATCCGCATTACAGTACAGTAAACTTCGTTGGCTAGTCGCCAAACAAAAGGAAGAGTGAGTCTAGCAAATGAAGCGAGTATGTGGAGTATAATGTTACTTTGAATTCTTGACACCCATCAAACAATTAACTTTTTTCGTATATTTGATAATTGAAGCCTAGAAAGGCAGTACATATTCTCTTTTTTATAGGCTTGTTGTGATTTCATACTTTTTGCGTACATCGAAGGAATTGTCATGAAAACGAGGCAATAAAACGTGAAAAAAAGGCTGAAGGCTCTGCCCGTCCCCTGTAATCCAACGATTTTCGAGCTCAGCGCCCTAAAGTTGATCAAGATCACTATTTCTTGTAAATTTCCCCGTCAGGGGACCCTACCCCCTCTCTCCGCCTTGTCTATAAATGAGTCATAGGAAGAGTCTGAACAGATTATAAAAGATTATATTGATTGACACATAGTGTTTGAAATAGGCCCAAAAAACTTAACGATTGGAAAGAAAAACCAAGACCAGAAGTTACAACATTTCAATCATGGAAAAAAAAGAAATGCTGCTGAAAAAGCAACAGCGGTTCATCCTCAGAACAGTAAGTTTGTTGTCGATTTCTTGAAGCTAACTCTAAGTCATCGCAGAGAGCAAGTTTCCGACTTGATCAAAGCAAGAAAAGCAAGTTATACAACCTATTTTGTCGCAGACAGGGTTGTTGTGAAACCACTGCAAAATACTAAAAGCAAGAATAGATCTGCAGCTATGCCTAGGCGCAGCTCTTCAACCAACCATAACGCTGATGATAATAATGCTGAAGATGATCGAGATATTTTCTTTAATAATTGATTTGAGCGTTTTGAATCCTAATGAATATTTGTTGTGTAAAAGTGGTTTCTAATTCCTTAGAAATTGTGTTTCTTGCTATTATTACTATTAGATTTAATTTTCCAGTTCGATGTTTTCTCCAGAGAAAATAAGTAGTCATCAAAGATGACAAACACAGCTAATGATCCTTGTGGTATCTCCCGCAAAAATAGACATAAGAAAAAAAGGCAGTATTTTGGGATAATTGGAATCTTTTCGTCTACATGAAATGGAATGACATGTTGCCTGCTGAATTCCAACAACTTGAAAATGAACCTGATCATGATTCATGGTTTTGCAAAAAACTCACCATGGACAAGTTTCTATTTTGCTTCGTAAAAATGATGATTATATTAGGACTCTGTGATTTAGATTTACCCTCACTCATTGATGCTGCACATTCAATAGATGTTTTTCTAACCTAATGGACTTTCCCAATCAAAGTGATTATCATATTGATGAATATATGCCTTAATTTGTGGATTTTCATTACTCTACGTTACCTGAAAAATCTTTCTTACAATTATCCCCTAGTAGGACTCGAACCTCTAGATTTGTACTCTAGAACGCTACCACTACGCAACCGTGGCTACGAGAAACCCAGGCTATTTCATTCACACAAATTGTTGCACCACCACTCACCAAATGCAGAGACGAACCTATCCGGGCTCTTTGACACTGCACTGAAATCTTCTGAAATTTCGCTAGAGTCCGGGGAGGTTAGTCCTCTATAGTATTCCTCAAACTCTCCTCGGACTCTAGGGAAATTTCAGAAAGTTTTTAACCGCCTATCAACTTTGAAACCTCTGTATAGAATATGAGGGACATCATATGACCCCAAACAGAAGAGGTCACGCGGCCGCAGTGCCACAGATAAAATATAGGGAAAAAGAATCTTGTCTTGCCAAGGCTAATCTGATACTATACTTGCCCGCATTGCGGGCGTCAAGCACAGCTAGTTTAATATTAAGTTAACTAACTCTACTAGTGTATCTGTAGAGAACGACTGATTCTCTCTTGGATTTAGAGCAGTACGCAGAGCCTCTAATCCTTTGTCCTGGGGTATACTAGGATAAAGACCGACTACATCACTGGTGCACAAGATAGCATCCTAAGGCAAAGCTTCCATGCTTTGAAGAAAATCGTTAGTATTTTTGACATATGACCGGACTTTCTTGGCTAATGGTTTAATATGATTGTCTAAAAAGGCCGAAATATTCTCAGTGAAACAGCCTGAATTGGATATGACCGGTCTTCCTGGTACAATATTAAGTCTTTTGTGGATTTTAGGTAAAAGATAAAACCTATCCAGCTTAGGGTTGTTGACCATGAAATATTCCAAAGTTTTCTCATCAATGTCATCCTGCATTTCTATGTTACCTATTACGTCATTAATGACACGTTGTACGAGAGTAGAAGGGTCAACGTTAAGTTTTTGATAAACCCCGGCGTCCCTAAGATGGTTTTTCTGCTTCCAAAAGGTAAATTTCCCTGTCCCAAACCACAACACCTGACCTTTTGTCCGCTTCCTTTATGATAATAGTACGATCTAACCTAAGACTATTTAAAGCTACCCTTTCCTTCCTTGTTATATTACTATGATTAAAACCATCTGGCGATATTTTTATAAGTTCGTCCTCTAACTTATAAAAATATTTCGATTGCGACGTCCTTATTCCTAGGATTAAATTTGCTTTTGGGTCTAAAGAATGGGATTTGTGAGAATTCTACGTGATTTCTAAAAAAACCATTTAAGTCGCAACCTTCTACCGAAATTTTCTAAATCAACCTTAACCTGTGAATAATCAATCTCTTTAGGAGTAGCTACAAACTGAAGTCCCTTTGATAAAACCAAGATTTCATGTTTATTAAGTGCGCGTTGTTATAAATTTATTACCTTATTATTAAGAAACTGTCCCTTGATACGTCCATTTTCATCTCTTTGAACTTGCGGTAGGTTTCTGATTGTTGCTGTTTCTTCTTGTGCCGATAACATATATATCAATGCAACAAATGGTAGCATAACAAGTGATATTATTTCAATGCAAACTATTAATCCATTCCCCAAGTTTTTCTTTTAAGGAACACTCAGATCAACCGAAATGAATGCACATCATTCAAGTATGATTACTCTAAAGTTAAGGAAAACAAATATCTTGATGATTTCCATCAGTTTGACTTTACTTATTTAGGGATCAATGAGGGAGATATGAAACAAAATATTTGAACAGGTTTTTGAAACACCTTACCAACTTAACAAATATGCATGCATCAATAAAAGAGATGTGAATTTGAACAAATATTGACCTTTCTTTAAGCAGCGTGTTAAAAATCTTTGCAAAAAAGCTAGCCAGAAGCTTCATGCCATTGCCAGAATATCCAGCTACATGGGCACAGATAACTTAAATAACCTGATGCAACCTTTTGCCTCGTCTCACTTTATGTATTGCCAACTTACTTGGATGTTCTATGACAGAGCTTTAAAACGTTATATTAATCATATCCATGAAAAAGAATTGCGCCTTGAATATAATGAAAATGAAACAGAATTTGAGTCTATTATGTAGCTACGGAGTTTGGGGACCATCAATTTAAGGAACCTACAGTTGCTTATGACTGAAGTATATAAAGCTAGGTACTGTTTAAACCAAGCATTCATGAAGGATATCTTTTTGGATCGTAAAATTGTTTGCAGCCGAAGACAAGGTAATGATTCACAGCTTCCCAAGGTATGTACAACGAGCTTTGAAGTTGAAGCTGAATCCTTTTATGGAAACAGACTGTGGTAGACTTTGCCAAGAGTTTGATAGAGTAGTGGAAGTAGCCAGTTCATATGATATTTTTAGAGTATTAATTAAATGTTGGAAAGGTGCGAATTGCAATTGTAGGTTTGTGAAACATATATACCACAGATTGGGTATCTACGATGATCTAGACATCACTTTTCCTTTTGACTATGCAAATTTTTATAGACTTTAGACATAGTCTGTATCCTATCTTAGCAAGTAGGCCTTAATTAGCTTTATCAGCTATTTCATTATTATCTTAGTATCAGAACTAAGAAAAAAGAAAGACTATTTCACACAACTCTGATTTTCATGTTTTCACAATCATCAGGTGTACAAGAATAACAATATACGATAGCAATAAAGATCACGATCGCAACGAACAACTGTGCGAAGCATCCAATCGAAATTGGATTCATCGAACAATTCTTCGCAACGATCGTTCTAAAATATCAATTGGTCTCCTTATTCCCTATTACAAGCTTGTTTTGATGCCTACATTTGCTAACAAATTCAGATCTAGTGTTTAATAAGTCTGTGTCCCCTATAGATCGATTAATGTAGAACTTCTCGGTTAAACACAATTTACAGTAGTGGCTTCTAGGTTTGCTATTTACTTTCTTGACTATTCTCCAGTTTATTTTCGGGTTTTTTCCTTCATCCGTCAACATCCAAAAATACTTCGACAACTCAGTGCTTTTCCTATATCTATCTTGCTTAAAATCTTTGCAGTGATTCGAAAAACGAGCCTTAAAAGTCCCTTCAATGAGACCAATGTATCGTTTCTTCTCATCGTCAACAGTATTACTCACAGTGGCTTCGTAAATCAGGCTTGAGGTTAAACATTTATTATGGAGTGGACAGCTCTCTTTTACTTGGCAGTTACACCAACTTTCCTTACTTCCTATTGGATTGATAATAGCTTAATTGTGCGAGGCTATTATCGAACCAACGTTCTTCATGCAGCCATAGGTCACTTTTACTGTATTTTTGTTGAATACTTTGTGGAGCTGATGGTCTTTCGGGAAATGTTTTTTCACCAGTTTCAGGAATATTCTTCCGATATTTGTTTTGATGTTCTTTGAATAAGGTGGATTGAACCAGATTATTTTCCTTTTTCGTTTCTTTTGATTTTCATTGTTGTTGTTGTTGATTTCTTTGGTGATCTATTCCAATTTCTCAGTAAATCCGCTTCATTTCAGGGCATCCTCATACAGTGGCATTTCCTTTTCATATATTTCTCTGCTGGATGACAAATTTGAAATACGTTGATTTATATTTTTGGGTATATCCTTTAGAATTGTTGGTGGGTGGTTAGATTGCTTGTTGATATATACAGGGTTGTTGTTTGGCTTCCGGAATGGTTTGATGGTATTGTTACTCAGATTTAGTTGAATGTCTAGAAAATTTACAGCTTTCAGATTCGTTTGTATCGTGATAGATAGCCCACATTCTTTGAATATTTGAATTATTTCCTTTTCTTTTTCTATCGACTTCTGGACCCGATAAGTTTCTTATGATTGCCAATCCATCATCTCGATAAAGGCCTATATCTTCTTTATCAATCACTGCGTTCAACTTGGTGATGATGTACGTTCCAACCAGCTTGCGTATCTCTGCTCCATCGTAGGATCCAATGTGAACATCAAAATCTTCGTCACCTTTTTTGTTTACCCATGCAGCTATATAGTGAGCTATAGCTGCATGAAGAACATTGGTTCGATAATAGCCTCGCACAATAAAGCTATTATCAATCCAATAGGAAGTAAGGAAAGTGGGTGTAACTGCCGAGTAAAAGAGAACTATCCGCTCCATAATAAATGTTTAACCTCAAGCCTGATTTACGAAGCCACTGTGAGTAATACTGTCGACGATGAGAAGAAACGATACATTGGTCTCACTGAAGGCACTTTTAAGGCTCATTTTTCGAATCACTGCAAAGATTTACATACATACATACAAACATACATTATTTAGTTGATAATGCAGGTCGAAATTTCAGCTAAAAGCTGATGTGGACCTGCAAATTAAAAGTTTAAAAGGAAATGAGAAAAAAAAAATTACATCTAAAATGTATAGTAAAATGTTAAAAATAAATATAGTTATTTATGTCTTTCTTTGATACTATGGATGATGACCCGAAAGATATAATGTCTATTAGATTACTTTGTTTTTTAAGAGAATTTTTAAATGAGTTATAGCTTGGGGAACGCTTAGCCCCTTCTGGAAGTGAATTCCAGATAATAGCAGCACGATGTTTGAAAGTCTGCCTTCCTGTTTCTGAACATGGTCTTCCTAACATCACCTTCTGGTTTTCTCTCATAGACCGTGTGTGTTCTTTTTTCAGTATTAGTGAATTGATAACATCATGTGACAGGCCATGGTAACACTGATATGCAATACACGAAAGTCGCCTTTTGTATAGATAGATTATCGACTTCCATTTTGTACGATCGAGCACTAAATGCTTTGGAACTGAAGATGGAATTTTGTGGATAAGTCGTGCTGCTCTAACATGAACATTTTCAAGCTCTGCTAATGATGACAGGTTACATGATCCCCATACTGATAAACAATAAGTTGCACTAGGCAAAAGACCTTTGAAATAAATTTCTTCAAAGACTTTAGCTGACATTGATCTTATTTTCTTTAAGAATTTTAATTTTCCAATTAGAGTCTTGCAAACTTTTCTAATTTGTAGTTTCCAATTCAAATCTTTGTCGATAGTTATGCCAAGGCACTCAGATTTATCGACAAATTTTATGTATATAAGTTATATAAAATATATAAAATATATATATAAATATATAAAGTATTAAATTATATTTAATATTTTGAGCAAGATAGAAATAGGAAAAGCACTGAGTTGTCGAAGTATGTTTGGATGTTGAAGGATGAAGGAAAAAACCCGAAAATAAACTGGAGAACAGTGGCGTTCCGTGAGTTCAAAGATAGGGTATTCTGTGGATAATTTTTTCTGACCGCACCCAAAAATTCTAACAAGGACTGGGCAACACCCTAATAAGATTCAACGGATATCAAATTAGTTGATTTTCGCTGCTTTATGTTAGCTTAAACGTTACAAAATTAAGAGTAGCAAATTCATGCAATTAAAACTTCATGTAAAACATAATATCACTATAATATCACACTAAAAGTAGGATCAGTTCTCAAACACAAACCCATACACATCCGATTGACTCTGTAAAGGACAATTTAAACAGAAAACATGATATTCTGATAAAACTACAAATTAGTAACAATCACCTATAGAATGGATGCTTCGACAAAGAGTGAGAAGATTGCAGGCCTCTCAGTATGACCTTACATAGGCCCATATAGCTTACAACAACAAAAGTAAGACATAAAAGATTCTTTACTTAACTTTAAGCTAGTTGCTTTCTGTCTTTTGCAACTGCAACATTATGGCTCTAAAAGTTTCCCTTGTTTCTTGCTTAAACTATTTGATGAATTTGTTTCTTCCCTTTATTCGATTTGTTTATGTCGTTCCATCGATAAGGAAAACGCGCCTCGTGAACTTGAAGGTATTTACCAACACAGTGTGAGAGTTAAATAACAAAGGAAAGGAGATTGCGTGTAAGGGTCTTACCGCGCCAATTTCAAAAACGAAATTCGACCTGATGGACGCAGGATCTTAATGTGCGTCTTTCGCTAGTACAAACCTATAGGACTTGCCGCTTCAGTGATTTCGCCAATATGGATTTTGATTGGCTAAAGGTGCTTCAAGGTTCCCTTCGGCGAACTTAGGTCAAAAGCTTAACATTTGAAAATGGAATGTTGGGGCCACCGGACAGTAATTTCTCAGTTATTTAGAGAGCACTATTCCGGCGGCCCACGTTGATGTTAATTTAGTAGAAGTGACTAAGACTATACAATGACTGCCCAAACGGGATTTGATAAAAAGTGACTTATACCAACGCGATCTGCCCCAACAGGCAAATTAAAACAAGGAGTCGACCGGCTCAACCCAGGAATATCCTGGGGAGTTTGTTTATTAAGGGACAGGGAGGGAAAGGGAAGCTGCATGAATCAAGGCTAGAATGACATCTTTCAGGAACAAGGAACAGCAGAAAAGGGAGGGAAGGGAGGGGATAAAAGTTTTCTTTCACACAAGCAACCAGCTTGTGTGAGACTTGAGTCTTAATGAATTGAAATCCAAACGACTGAATTTATAAAATAGAAACCAGAAACGGCGTGGTGTCCAATTATTCCCAAATAAGGGCAACCCCGTATTCGTAATAAGGTTGAAATCATAAACAACGCTGATCTATTTCCCTACGGTAATCGCCATGATCTACTTGCCCAATGTAGCGAAATAGCTTAAAATTCGTGCCTCAATGAATAAACAATGCCTAAATTCCTATAAGTCCCTAATGGGAAACCAATCCATATAACAATGGATGCAGGAGCATCTCAATAGTTTTCTATGGCTGATACAATGATCTGAACCAACGATGTATAACACTAAAAACGATTTCATCTTATGCTAACCAGCAATACTATCAAACATTCCACTTGCAAATGTTAACCCCAGACAAAGAGGCCTTTGTCTCTCGATTAACATTTGAAAATGGAATGTTGGGGCCACCGGACAGTAATTTCTCAGTTATTTAGAGAGCACTATTCCGGCGGCCCACGTTGATGTTAATTTAGTAGAAGTGACTAAGGAATAATATTATTCGTAGCCACAAAACATTCAACAGTAGAGATAAAAGATAACATAATATACAAAGTACATAATGATGATTGAAAACTAGTCCCAATATCAAAATTTTATTTATCATATCGTTCCAAATCCTTAATACATATTTTTGTATGTTTTTTGGAGATTTTGGGTCGACTCAAAAAGGGGTAGATATATTCTTGCCACTTTACACAAAGGTAAAAGTGGAGAAGTAAATTAAGGATCTGGAATAAGAATTCCCAAAATCGAACAAAAACCGGCATTTTCTTGAACTGACTTCATCTCTGCGATAAAAGGCTGAAAAAGATGAATCGAGACAATTAAACTTTGTATATAGTAAATGCTCAAGTTGGATATCTCATAATAGACTCAATATTTACTGCCCCAACATGGGGCTTTATTACTGGAATTAGAATTCGCAAATTTCACAACAACTGGCACTTTCTCCAACTCTTTTCTGTAAGAAAACGCTGAAAGAAATTAAAACAATTAAACTGTGAGATCAGATAATCAAGTAGGATAGAAATAAGCTGCCCTAAAAGGGGCTCAACAATTACTGCCCCAAATAGGTTTCAACTATTACTGCCCCAAATAGGGCTCAACAATTACTGCCCCAAATAGGGCTCAACACTTACTGCCCCAAATAGGGGTCAACAATTACTGCCCCAAATAGGGCTCAACAATTACTGCCCCAAATAGGGCTCAACAATTACTGCCCCAAATAGGGCTCAAAAATTACTGCCCCAAATAGGGCTCAAAAATTACTGCCCCAAATAGGGCTCAACAATTACTGCCCCACATAGGGCTCAACAATTACTGCCCCACATAGGGCTCAACAATTACTGCCCCAAATAGGGCTCAACATTTACTACCCCAAATAGGGCTCAACATTTACTACCCTAAATAGGGCTCAACAATTAATGCCCCAAATAGAGTTCAACAATAACTGCCCCAAATAGGGCTCAACATTTACTACCCTAAATAGAGTCTAAATAGAGCTTACCATTTACTGCCTCGAATAGGGCTCAAAATTTACTGCCAAATAGGGCTCAACATCTATTGCCTTCAATATTCCATAACCTTGTAATGGAAATACTATAGATACATAACAGACCCAATGAGTTATAAAGTAACAATGCATTCCATGCCGAAAACGGGCTAGACCATGGTAAATATGTACGGCTCAATCCGTTACTGCCCACACACCCGAATCAACAATTACTGCCGAACTAATTTTTGAAATTCGTTTCCAAAGGCATTGGGCTAAGATTTATTGCCCCCGTACCGGGTTTAAGAGTTACCTTCTGCCAAGCATGTTTAGAAATACGTGCTCCAACGGGCTATAAAACAACTGCCAGAATTGGCTAAGAGGTGTGTGCGCCAACGGGTTATAAAACAACTGCCAGAATTGGCTAAGACGTGTGTGCCCCAACGGGCTATAAAAACAACTGCCAGAAGTGGCTAAGACGTGTGAGCCCCAACGAGTTATAAAACAACTGCCAGAATTGGCTAAGACGTGCGTGCCCCAACGGGCTATAAAAACAACTGCCAGACTTGGCTAAGACGTGTGTGCCCAAACGGGTTATAAAACAACTTCCGGAATTGGCTAAGACGTGTGTGCCCCAACGGGTTATAAAACAACTGCCAGAATTGGCTAAGACGTGTGTGCCCCAACGGGTTATAAAACAACTGCCAGACTTGGCTAAGACGTGCGTGCCCGAACGGGTTATAAAACAACTGCCAGAATTGGCTAAGATGTGCGTGCCCCAACGAGTTATAAAACAACTGCCAGAATTGGCTAAGACGTGTGTGCTCCAACGGGCTATAAAACAACTGCCAGAATTGGCTAGGACGTGTGTGCCCCAACGGGCTATAAAACAACTGCCAGAACTGTCTAAGACGTACCAGCTCCAACCCGCTATAACTGAGCTGCCCACCCGGGTTATACAATAGCTAAAATTGTGCCAAAACGTGCTATACAACAACCAAATATACATATGTGCCGAAGTGGTTTAAAGAATAACTACATATACATTACGTGCCTCGACGAAGTACCCAACAAAAGATTTACACGAAGTTACCGAACGGGCTTATTATATAACGCACCACATCGGGGTCAACATTTACTACCCCTTATTGGAGTATAGAAATTAACTTTTTCCCAAGCATGCTCTACAATAGATAAATATGTGCCGAAACGTGCAAAATAATAACCAAATGTATGTTATATGCCCAGACGGGTAATATAATATCTACATATACATAACGTGCCTAAACGGGCTACACAAACAAGGATATACACAAATTTCCCACATCGGGCTCAATCTTTACTGCTCCGTATCGGGTTTAACAATTGACTTCTGCAAAAGTATGTTCTAAAATGTGTGCCCAAAAGGGTTACAAAATAACTGCCCGGACTGACTACAACATGCCTGCCCCAACAGGCTATGAATTAGCTGCTAACACGGGTTATACAATGCTGTAGCTTGACATGTGCAAAAACTTGCCATACAATAACAAAATCCACATTATGTGCCAACACAGGTTATAGAATAACTACATATACATAACGTGCCTAGACAGGCTAAACAATGGAGGATATACACGAATTTACCAATTGGGCTCATTATATACCGCTCCCAAATTGGCCTCAATATTTACTGTCCCCCATATCTGGAATGGAAACTATAATTTACTCAAGTAGCTTTGAAAATGTGTCCCAAATGGGCTAAAAAGATAACTGTAACAACTGGCTATACAATTATTAAATAAACATAAGATGCCCGAACGGGCTATGCAATAACTAAATAAACATCGTTTACCTCGAACGGACTATCCGATAAGTTATTGTACTTAACTTGTACTTAACTTTAAAACGGGTACATATTCAAAGGTTCCCTAGAAGACTATACAATGACTGCCCAAACGGGATTTGATAAAAAGTGACTTATACCAACGCGATCTGCCCCAACAGGCAAATTAAAACAAGGAGTCGACCGGCTCAACCCAGGAATATCCTGGGGAGTTTGTTTATTAAGGGACAGGGAGGGAAAGGGAAGCTGCATGAATCAAGGCTAGAATGACATCTTTCAGGAACAAGGAACAGCAGAAAAGGGAGGGAAGGGAGGGGATAAAAGTTTTCTTTCACACAAGCAACCAGCTTGTGTGAGACTTGAGTCTTAATGAATTGAAATCCAAACGACTGAATTTATAAAATAGAAACCAGAAACGGCGTGGTGTCCAATTATTCCCAAATAAGGGCAACCCCGTATTCGTAATAAGGTTGAAATCATAAACAACGCTGATCTATTTCCCTACGGTAATCGCCATGATCTACTTGCCCAATGTAGCGAAATAGCTTAAAATTCGTGCCTCAATGAATAAACAATGCCTAAATTCCTATAAGTCCCTAATGGGAAACCAATCCATATAACAATGGATGCACGAGCATCTCAATAGTTTTCTATGGCTGATACAATGATCTGAACCAACGATGTATAACACTAAAAACGATTTCATCTTATGCTAACCAGCAATACTATCAAACATTCCACTTGCAAATGTTAACCCCAGACAAAGAGGCCTTTGTCTCTCGATTAACATTTGAAAATGGAATGTTGGGGCCACCGGACAGTAATTTCTCAGTTATTTAGAGAGCACTATTCCGGCGGCCCACGTTGATGTTAATTTAGTAGAAGTGACTAAGGAATAATATTATTCGTAGCCACAAAACATTCAACAGTAGAGATAAAAGATAACATAATATACAAAGTATATAATGATGATTGAAAACTAGTCCCAATATCAAAATTTTATTTATCATATCGTTCCAAATCCTTAATACATATTTTTGTATGTTTTTGGAGATTTTGGGTCGACTCAAAAAGGGGTAGATATATTCTTGCCACTTTACACAAAGGTAAAAGTGGAGAAGTAAATTAAGGATCTGGAATAAGAATTCCCAAAATCGAACAAAAACCGGCCAAAAGCCCAAAGACCCTACCCGAGTCAGTCCCAAAACTCCAAGACAAAACACACAAGCACAAACCCTCGAACGAAACAGGAGTGCAGAAAACAGCGACGTGAGAAACCAAGCTGTTGCTTCAATGATATTACAGATACCTAGCAATCAGCATAGAGCTTATCAATCTGAATTTGGACGAAAGCTTTAATCCAAATTCAATCAACCAACGAAATTCATGTTTACAGCGGCATAGAAGCCGGCAAAAATTAATGCTATCCCGAACGAAGTTAAGTTCCAAATGGGCTACAACAACTAGCAAAATCAAAACTGGCTTGTTCACACGCAAGCCCACAGTTTGCATTGTAATAATTCAACACACATGCTCAAAGGGTATTATCGTTAAGCAATTGTAAAAACAAATCATCAAAAGCAAGTGTACCGGGTTTGCCCTCAAACCTTGTCAAAGGCTGAAGTGATAGCCTGAAAAAATTGGAGTAAAACAACTCATTGTTTAAAAATCACTTTTTGAAAAGTATAACAATAACATTCTGAATTTCACTTCCCGATTTTTAATTTAAGATAAGAGCGCTTTGTTTCTCAAGCAACGTCAAACCGAAAACATTTATTATTCTTAAAAAGCTGGAACAATTATGCATAATGTTGTTTTGATGAAACGAGAATTAGAATGAGAGTCAGTTCAAAGCTCAAAGATTAGGCACGAGGCCTCTACATAAATAAATACTGACAAAATGACCTTCAAAATGAATGCTGTATTCCTTTTGCTGTGGCAACTGGTTTTGCCATAAAACTTCGACATAGAACAAAAAAAAATTTCTGGATCACAACTTAAGAAGACGAAGAAAAACTGGCTTTAACAAAAGCAAAATAAAAGCGAGTTTACTTGAAGAGATAACTAAGCCACTGTCTTGACAAACCTCATTAGGCAGTCTTGAATTATGAGAATTGCTACTGACAGATTCACATAATTTTTTCCCCGATGAACGCGTTTCCTTCATCATATATATTTATTAGTGGCCTTTCAATAAGATACCAAGTACCGTAACACGAAATTAACACGAAACGGTTAAAACCATACCTCGTTATTTTTAATCAGTCCCAAAATTTTTCTTTTCTTATTGGAATCGTTTAATTTTCCAAACTCTAAAAAAATTCTCACTCTAAAAAGTCTGATTTTAGAGATGATTAATTTTTGTATCACAACACAGAGCGAATTTCACCGTCAAAGTCTGGAATAATAACAAAACTAGATGATCCCAGGAGAACAGAACCATTGTGGTTCAGACAATGGTGCCAAGTAACTGTAAAATTTTATTTGTGCAAAAACACTTCAAATAAAGCAAATATCTGTCGTAAGAGAAAGTCAACATAACAAAAACATTTTCAGTTCCATTGTACCATGCTGGTAGAGAAGGATATTCATATCTACCCTAACGAACAAAACATAACTTTCCCGGTATAGCAAGTTTTATCAACATGGATATAACTGTCAACGTAGACACTACCAAGTACCGAATTAATTTTTTCTAGACCCGCAACTTTGCAAAACCATAAATGGTTAGATTATCAATTCAACACACATTAACAGGCCACCCTACTAAGGTACTGCCTCACAAGATAACAAAACCGAACATTGCAATACTCAACGAAAAGCCATTGTAATACGTTAAGATACTTAGGCCTTCATCAATACCAAAGTAACCAAACCGTGTGTGGATACCCATTCGCTTCTGCATCTGCTCCGCCACCAAAAAGTTTTCTTTCACACAAGCAACCAGCTTGTGTGAGACTTGAGTCTTAATGAATTGAAATCCAAACGACTGAATTTATAAAATAGAAACCAGAAACGGCGTGGTGTCCAATTATTCCCAAATAAGGGCAACCCCGTATTCGTAATAAGGTTGAAATCATAAACAACGCTGATCTATTTCCCTACGGTAATCGCCATGATCTACTTGCCCAATGTAGCGAAATAGCTTAAAATTCGTGCCTCAATGAATAAACAATGCCTAAATTCCTATAAGTCCCTAATGGGAAACCAATCCATATAACAATGGATGCACGAGCATCTCAATAGTTTTCTATGGCTGATACAATGATCTGAACAAACGATGTATAACACTAAAAACGATTTCATCTTATGCTAACCAGCAATACTATCAAACATTCCACTTGCAAATGTTAACCCCAGACAAAGAGGCCTTTGTCTCTCGATTAGAAAAGTATCTGCCCGCTCTAAAAGCAGGTTCTAAGAGTGAGGTCAACAAATATCCTGCTGGGGCCGCAATATCAACCGCAATACATTGTCAAACAGACACACAGACAATTACCAACGATCAAAAAGCCGCCTACTGGCCGTAACCTCAAGCCCTTTGTTTGCAGAGTAACAGGACAACACGAGAAGACGAGCAGGGTTTGCAAGCGCATAAGGAAAACTTATTTGATGGCAATGACTTCATAAATTTTATGAATATAGTTTTTAACTGTATGAAAAGCAATAAATGTTTTATTATATCTATAAAACGAAATGATCTGAATAAGAAATTTAGAGCATAAAAATTATTTTTTGTTTGAAAACGCTAGGGTATTCTCTGAATACCCTGAATACCCAGACGGAACGCCACTGCTGGAGAATAGTCAAGAAAGTAAATAGCAAACCTAAACGCCCCTACTGTAAATTGTGTTTAACCGAGAAGTTCTACATTAATCGATCTATAGGGGACACAGACTTATCAAACACTAGATCTGAATTTGTTAGCAAATGTAGGCATCAAAACAAGCTTGTAATAGGGAATAAGGAGACCAATTGATATTTTAGAACGATCGTTGCGAAGAATCGTTCGATGAATCCAATTTCGATTGGATGCTTCGCACAGTTGTTCGTTGCGATCGTTATCTTTATTGCTATCGTATATTATTATTCTTGTACACCTGATGATTGTGAAAACATGAAACTCGGAGTTGTGTCAAATAGTCTCTCTTTGTTCTTAGTTCTGATAATAAAAGCTCCGCAAGTCCGAGCACTATGAAAGGCACAGGCAATCTCTTTATCTTTATGATAGTTAAACAGCTCCTTCATTGTTGAGCACTGTTGTGATATCGCTAATCATAATGGAAGAATTTACGATTGACTATTCAAAGAAGAACATACCGATTGCTGGTAAGGATGATTATAAAATTCAATTGATCTCAAAAGTAGAACATTTTATCAAGAGAACGAGATGGAAAGCTATGGAAGCACTGGGATCGTTAAAGTCAGACGAAAAAGAAACTTTCGGATTTTGCTCCAGGAAATTTCCACCAACCGTTGATCTATTAACAGATTTCGAAAACGATTTACAAATGATGGTGAAAAACGTTGAATTCAGGAACATAAATAACCCCTTTCAAACCAAGATGAGCAATGACATTAAAGAAATCAGGAGCAGCCAAAAAGTTATTGTGCCGGCCGATAAGTCAAGAAATGTATAAAAACTTGAACCCGAAAACTACATGAAATTATTAAAGGAGAATGTCACGAAAGATTACAAAAAGTCGGACAAAGAAAAAGTCATAAATATCAACAACAACATACAACGCATCGCAAAAAGCTTATCACTGGAGAAAAGAATTGAATGTTTACAAGAGAAAGAAGCCTACATCACCATTAAAGATCATAAAGAGAACTTCCCAAATAAAATATCTTGCAGGCTCATAAATCGAACGATATCGGATATTGGGAAATTAAGTAAACAAATCTTGGATAGAATTAACAAAGAAATAGTAAAAAGACGAATTCAGTGATCAGTTTGTTTAATAACATCAAAGAAAAACAAAATACAGCATTCATTGCATTTGAAATAAAAGCCTTTTATCCTTCGATAACTGCAGAATTATTTGACAAGGCAATACAATTTGCTAAAAATATAACGACAATAAATGACGAAGAACTTAATATTATCTCACAAGCAAGGCGAACTCTATTATTTCACTTGGATAATGCATGGGTAAAGAAAAAAGGTTACGAAGATTTTGATGTTCCCATTGGATGCTACGATGGAGCAGAGATATGCGAGCTGGTTGGAACGTACATCATCACCAAGTTGAACGCAGTGATTGATAAAGAAGATATAGGCCTTTATCGAGATGATGGATTGGCAATCATAAGAAACTTATCGGGTCCAGAAGTCGATAGAAAAAGAAAGGAAAAAATTCAAATATTCAAAGAATGTGGGTTATCTATCACGATACAAACGAATCTGAAAGCTGTAAATTTCCTAGACATTCAATTAAATCTGAGTAACAATACCATCAAACCATTCCGGAAGCCAAACAACAACCCTGTATATATCAACAAGCAATCTAACCACCCACCAACAATTCTAAAGGATATACCCAAAAATATAAATCAACGTATTTCAAATTCGTCATCCAGCAAAGAAATATATGAAAAGGAAATGCCACTTTATGAGGATGCCCTGAAAAGAAGCGGATTTACTGAGAAATCGGAATAGATCCCCAAAGAAATCAACAACAACAACAATGAAAATCAAAAGAAACGAAAAAAGAAAATAATCTGGTTCAATCCACCTTATTCAAAGAACGTCAAAACAAATATCGGAAGAATATTCCTGAAACTGGTGAAAAAACATTTCCCGAAAGACCATCAGCTCCACAAAGTATTCAACAAAAATACAGTAAAAGTGACCTATAGCTACATGAAGAACATTGGTTCGATAATAGCCTCGCACAATAAAGCTATTCTCAATCCAATAGGAAGTAAGGAAAGTGGGTGTAACTGCCAAGTATAAGAGAGCTGTCCAGTCCATAATAAATGTTTAACCTCAAGCCTGATTTACGAAGCCACTGTGAGTAATACTGTTGACGATGGGAAGAAACGATACATTGGTCTCACTGAAGGCACTTTTAAGGCTCGTTTTTCGAATCACTGCAAAGATTGTAAGCAAGATAGATATAGGAAAAGCACTGAGTTGTCGAAGTATGTTTGGATGTTGACGGATGAAGGAAAAAACCCGAAAATAAACTGGAGAATAGTCAAGAAAGTAAATAGCAAACCTAGAAGCCACTACTGTAAATTGTGTTAAACCGAGAAGTTCTACATTAATCGATCTATAGGGGACACAGACTTATTAAAAACTAGATCTGAATTTGTTAGCAAATGCAGGCATCAAAACAAGCTTGTGATAGGGAATAAGAAGACCAATTGATATTTCAGAACGATCGTTGCGAAGAATTGTTCAATGAATCCAATTTCGATTGGATGCTTCGCACAGTTATTCGTTGCGATCGTTATATTTATTGCTATCGTATATTGTTATTCTTGTACACCTGCTGATTGTGAAAACATGAAACTCAGAGTTGTGTGAAATAGTCTTTCTTTCTTCTTAGTTCTGATACTAAAAGCTCCGCAAGTCCGAGCACTATGAAAGGCATAGGCAATCTCTTTATCTTTACGATAGTCATTATTATTTTAGATAAACCAAGTTCAGAAAAGTTGATTATCATTATGATGACAAAACGCAGGCTTATGAATGGATAAATCAATGGCTTTTTCTAGTAGGTCCCTAATATATTGAAGGAAATTTTTACTTAAGAATTTGTTTGTACTGCATTAAACTATAGGTTCATCTTGTTTTATCATATAACATAATGTTTTAAAGCTTCCAGTCTAACTTTAGAAATTCGATTCATTACTTTACTTTTCCCGGTATTAACCCCATAACGACTAGGGGGAGTGCCTGCGGCAAATTCAAAATGCTCTATCTTCAAGAAAAGACATAATATTTTACTTGAACCTGTTCAACTTCTACTGAATATTATTAGAGTACCTAAGAAAAATAAATTTTGTTACTATCACACCTTTATTGATCACGCGACACATTTTTATCAACAAGCAGTCAGGTGAAATTATGTTTAAGTACCCATATCTCTTTTAAACAGAAAGTTGCTGAAAGCACCATTAGCTTTGTTCTGATAAGGGCTTGCATATGATATGTATGCAATTTATTAGTATTTGCTGATGCAAGCAAAATGTAATCTAATGACGTAATCAATTTTATGACGCTATATCTATAAAAACAATTATTTTTTAATTAAAAATAATTCCCTGGAATTTTTCTAAATACATAGATAAAAGAAGAAAAAATTTATGCTTCAATCTGAATTGTGATTTTTACTTTTCTTTTTTATAAACTTCGCGAACTTGAACAACTATGTAAAAAGTGTGAAAATATGTTGAAAAATGAAAAAATTGCAATGTAATTGATAACTTCTAAGTTAAGGATGCTTCTTGTTCATGAATATATCATTTGAGTGAAAGAGCGAACCATAAAGATAGCTTCAGTCACAAGTCAAATACCTACAACAAAGTATCATGGTTATTTATGACTCCTGTCCACACTCTGTAGTCATTGGTAGCCATTATGGTTTGAAAAACACTACCAATCGATAGAGCGAGTCAAGGTCTATTGTTCTACCCAGTATGAAGTCTTCCTGAAATCGCGTACCTAACAACAATTATGAGGATTAGACACAATGTGTTCCCTCCCCCCAACCGCTAGCCCAAGGGTCCAAGAAGCCTGGCTGTAATAGGGCTAACTCTTTCATGTTCATACAAATAGATGTCTCTCTTTTCTTCCCTCAGCCATCCATCGCATCAAAACATATAATTGCGTCCCGTTACAAGATCTTCCACCATTCTCCATTGAGAATACCAATCAGGTCTATTTCCAAAATTATCATGACGAACTCGTATCTTTTTCAGTGTCCCTTTGAAAGATTAGGATGTAAAATATTCAAGAAAATAATTTACTGTTCGCCAATATCAAAATAGTCATTCATTGTCAAGAATTTTGAAAATTAAAAGAAAAAGGGCGAAATACAACAAGACACCTAAATATAATCAAAGGCCTGGTCAAGTTGTTTTAATGGTTGCAATGAATTTATTTAAGGAACGGACAAACCTCTCAAGGTTCACAATGGTAGCTGTCCCGCAAATAGGCCAGCATACAGCCACTATCAAAGCGGTTTGTCAGTTCATTCGAAAAAACTTGTGCGAAAACACCCAATTCCCTGTATTTTCTTCCCCCCAAAAAACTACTTTTTCGAATTTCATGCGACGAGTGAAACCATAGCTGCTAGAAAAATTGGGCAGCAGTACACTGGCCCGGATTGCTAGCACAAAAACATTATTTACTGTCAGTGATTGGACAGAAAAACACATTTTTGCCGAGCCAATTTCACCTGTCACACAGTCATCGGCGAAGGGGATCTTCACTTTCCGGAATCACAATAGATTTCAAACAAAAGTTGTTTGGTGCATTCAGAAACTACTTTTTGTAGGTAGAGGTATAACCAATCGGGTACTTCCGTGAAAAACAACTATATACCCGGTTCAAGATTACGATTCGCCACTTCACCGTCGACCGTGGAAGACTAAGTACCGAAGCTGTGGCGGGTAGGGTGGGACTTTTAAGAAAAAACACGAACGGCTTTGCTGCTAGTTTTGAACGAATGACCTTCGACCAAGTCACGCCTAGATTTTATGCAAGCTCATGAAAACAATAGCTGATTCAAAATGTAAGAAAGATTACTTTGTTAAGCAATCAACCAAACGTGTCTTTGTATATCAAACACCTCCATCGCGTCTTTTATTGATTTAACCAATCAGAACCTATCTAAATATCAACACGTTAGCAACAAACCCCCCCAAGAGCAAGTAAGCGAGCTTCATTGCCATTAACTGCGAGTAAATTGCATTTAATCGCCATTTAGGGAGATTCATATAGAGTTGATACAGCAGTGCATATAGTTACGCAAGTCAGGGGCAAAAACTTCCCTGGGGAATTGAAGCAACTGTTTTTTCGGGAATTTTCGATCTTGTCAGGAGTATTAAGTTTTGTTCGAGTATTCTCCGAGTTCAGCTAAAGCAATGATCTTAATTTCATGTCATGTTTTATCTAGAAGGACATTGTATAAATTTTGTTGGGAAATCGTAGTATCTGATCTCATCTAAAGAAGTTTTTATCAACACTGCTGTACTGATTGCTTAAGTTTAAAGTAAACCTGGAATTTTACAAAAAACCACTTTGAAAAAAATCACCTATGCCACCATTTTTGCGACTTTGTTTTCCCTTTAAACAACTCTGTCTTTTGCACAGTAAATTAAGTTGGATGCAAGCAAGCAAGCAGATATTTTTCTTAAGACAGATTCAGAGTTTGGTAGCGTGAGACTGATGTGGATTGTGGATCTGCAATTTGTACCCAAGGGATTTACAATGTAGATCAAATACCCTAGGTATTCATATGCTAAGCTTGGAAGGATTGACAACTGAATTGGCTAATGACTGGCTTGTAGCTCATGATTTTGTTCTTCATAGATTTGCACCAACGAAGACTGTCTTTAAAGGATTAAAGATTCAGCGCCATAAGCACAAGGTTAAAGACTGCTGTTACTGATATAGTTTGAAAACTTGCCCATTTTTTTTGAGCTTTAAACTGGTAGTCACCCTCCTTTCCTCGCTCGAAATCATTTCTTTCAGTATCATCAAGCGGGACTTTTCTTGCGCATCATCCATCAATGTCAAATAGCGTGATATATACTTTTGCATCTGTGCCAGCATCAGTTATATCCGAGGTTCTAACAATGATGCGATATGCCATTTCTATAGAATGTTAATCAAGCAATAATTAAAATTTGAGCCCAGTACTAAAGTTATGTGCCACCTAAATTAATGAAACTTATCCTCATTTATTTGTGACGTCACTCTTTCAATCTTCTAAGAGAACTTAATCTTTTCGTTGACTGGCGAGTTTCATGGGAATCCTTGGAGATTAAAAAAGGGAAACAAACTGAGCTTAAAATTAGAGGTTTAGTACATCTTCAGAGTCCTCTGAAAAATCTGGAATAAGGTCACAGTAGTGCAAAAAGAGATAGGTCAGTGTTTATGAGCTTCTCTCACCATCAAAATTTAAACTTAATGGTAATGGCCTTAGAGTGTAAATATTGATTGTACAAACTATGATTGTATTGTCAGGAGAAAAAAAGACATATCATGGGAAACGAAGCCGAAGTTTAAAGGCAGCTCACAATGCCTCGAAAAAGCAAAACAATGTTGGAGGTTGCATTATATTTCAAGTAAAGAACAAAATTGGATAAGATGATTTTTCAATACGCAAATTACGCTGTGGTGCATGGAAATGTGCCCTGAACAGAAATGTTCCTTTCAGTGCTCGTTCTCTTATCGATTATTATTCCTGAAAAAGCAAATTATAAAGATTATTTGTATTTTGTTGTGAATATATAAATCTAGGTGTCTGATCATACTGATTTGGCTAATGCATCTTTGTCAGCTGAAAAATGATACTGTGCGATTTAACTAATCAGCATAATCTACTTTAGTCCATCTAAAAATAAAAGTTTATCGGTCCATCTCAAATATGAGCTATTTCATGTTCATAGGTTTCTGCTTTAAATTGAATTCTAAGATGTGTAGTTGTGATGTCTGTACAAAGCAATACATATGTATCTCTTCTTAGTCAGTACAACATGGTCGAGTATATAAACGTGTACATATTTGATGATCAATCAAGAATATTCTGATCTAACTGATTTAACATTAGAAATCTCTTCCGATCAGCAGTCGATTCTATCTGGTCAACTGCTTGTTGATTGGTTGTTATGATTAGTCTAGTTGACCAATGCTGTGATTTCAATTGACGATGAAGCCCCTTTTCAAGAAAATTTGATACTGTTCTTTGAAGAAAGACTTCCTACAGCCAACGAAACCAGATTTCTTGACTTACTAAAGAATGATCAAATAAGTACACCCAAATTAAAGTAGATTCAATCTAATTCATTAAGGTTGCTGTTCTTGACCCACGTGGTACAGGATATTTTTGAAGTTTATTGCGATGAAGTGAGTCACCAACGCATTTGTAACCATTAGATGATTGGCAATCTTCAATGTATATTTTCCCTGCAGTGCATTTTACCATTTTGCAAACCTGATGCGATCTGCAAAAGATTGACCGAGACTGACCAAAATGTTACTGGTTAAAAGAATTGCCCTCTTCCAAGCAAATATCCATTGAACAAATTATCAATATCAGTTAGAACTAAACATTTATCAATAGATAGATTTGACCAAAATTTCTATGAAGTAGCTAGAAAATGAAAATAACAATTTTTAGTCTCGATATGTTTCGAATTAACTATGATACATAATCAGTAAAGTGAAATATAAGTCTTACTTGCGTTTATAAGCATGTTACAAAAATTTGTGTCATCATCTGAAGAATGAAAGTATTATAGTTGCTTCGTTGTTTTTCTGGGGCTACAAGCAAGTCAGTTAGAAGCAAAATAGAATATGGAGGAATAGTACACAATGTGATACCAGCATAAAATTTTGTGGAAATACTCAGATTGATACACTGAAAATATAAGGTTCAGAATCCTTTCTCAAAATACTCCAGTGTATGATCTCTAGATACTGGTACTTGGGCCCAGGTCTCTAGAGTACATATTGCTACTTTGTAGTGAATTATGATCCTAGTATAATGCTAGGTACATAAAATTCTTACATTAGTATTTTGCATAAGAAATCGTTTTTATGAGATCGTGGTGCCAGTTTTTAAAAATTAAGAAACTTTGCTGGGAGATTTCGTATGACTCAAAGAAGTTTAGAACTTTCTTATGTTCTCTTGACGAGATAGACGTTAAAAAACTAAGTATATGCCCTTGATGTGCAGAGAATGGTAAAGTTTTTACCTTATCTGATACTTTTTAAGGGATAATAGGAAAAGGCAAAGATTTTTAGGGTTTTGATTTTGTTGATCTTTTAAAATCGTAGCAAAATATTAAGACTCATCTTGATGAAAAATCTATCGTTTAGAATTCAACTGAAAATAGCTGTTATTTGTAATGATTTTTAAATTGAAACCAATCCATAAAAGCAGCATTTACTATAGGAATCTCATGCTATGTTAACCCCTCCCACTGAACTGACAATACATCTGGCTAATATGCAAATATCAAAAAAAGCATTGCCTCGATTTAAACCGAAACTGCAGGTCCATTTTTTGATGTTTTGTTGCTCCACCCTGTGAGATTATCTGGAGAGTACCGTCGCCCTGAATGGGTCTAGTCACAATAGAATTGATATTCTCATCAAAGTGCATGCCTCTCAGAAATATTTTCTTTATGGATATATACTTCATTTCCTTGCCAACCGTTATTTCTAAGCCGAAAATATTTTTACTCACGTTTCCTCTTGAAACTGAGTCTAACATCAGCAGTAGTCAAAACAACAGCTTCCTTGATTTTTGCCCTGAATGGGTCTAAATATTGTTTAGGCCTCAGCGGGAAATTTTACAAGCAGGGAAGCTGAACTTCTCTCTACAGTTACCACACTGAATGGACTTTGAGCGAATGTTTATAGTATCTCACTCTTGGCATTCTTGGCAATACAAAACTGTAAAAGACAAATCTCACTTTTCCTGCGCCAATGAAGCTCAGATTTACGTAAAACTCAACTGTTATGGTAATCTTCAAATCTGATGAAACACTAAAGTTGGTGAAAACCGCGAAACGTATCAAAATAACTTTAGTAGGACCCTTCCTTTCTAAACTGACACAAAACCAGCACGCAAAAACTTGGATCGCTACCTGGAGTCATTGAAAAGAATGAAACCCATTCAGAGTGAATGTTCCCCGATTTCTTCGCCCTGGATTCGTTTTCGAAAAATACTGATATCGGCAATAAACATTAGCAAGATTTTTGAGAAATGTTAAAATCTACTCTTAAAAGGTTTGTATGAATTGTGAAACATGTTAACTGGATATCAAATGTGCAAAAATGAAAAAATTACATGCCGACTATTCAACCCATTGGAACGTGAAAAAATATTTGATGAGCCTTGCAAGTCCACAGAAGATAGTCTGCCTGAATACTGAGCCTGTATATTTGCATCTTTGTAGCTTGGAAGACAGAAAATTTAAAAATGACACCAAATATTGAGCAAACTCAGGGCTTTTTCATTTAAGAGCATTTGTCTTGAAATGTTTTCGACACTTAACTTCCAAACAACTTTTTCGAGTAGAAGCTAGATTTTGAAAATCAATCGAGTTCATTTGTGAGAATGAAGATGATTTGAACCCACGACTTCGTACTCAAGTGCGCAATAAATGTGCACCCGGGCCTTGAGAAACGAAGGCCATTTTATTCATACAAATTACACCATGCATGCAGATACTAACCTATCCGGGCTCTTTTTAGCAACGAGGCGACGACATTCTACGACGAATCTTCTTCTTAAGGCGACGACATTCTAAAGTGCTGGTAGTTGCATTGCAATGTCCTCAATGGCGATAGATTTATAACGAAAAATATTCGCAAATTCTAATAATTTTCGTTCTTCCTGATATATTAGTAAACAAGTGACATTGTCCATGAATATTTGATGGCTGATACCATAAAGAAAACGTTGTGACTATTTTACCGGCAGCGGGGAACTGCTTTGAGAAAACTATGTGACCGGCAGTCAAATTGGACACTTAAAAAATATCTTAGTTGACGTGAATTTGTATAAAATATTTCATCCATAAAGCCTACACTAACCACTCCCTAGTGAGTGGATGAGTGCTTCAGGAAATCATCTTTCAATTAGCGGCTAAAGCTGTGACATATGATTCAATTTTCTACACCCGGATAGCAGCCTTGGATAGCACATGCGTAAAAACCTACCGGTCATTTAGGCTTTTGATATACCTGGCTGGCTGCCGGTCAAATAGACACTTGGTAAAGGAAATACAAGAATAGATACAAGCTCTTGTTTTCTTTACTAGTTAAACAAACACCATCAAATGAACTGGTGAGTTTCTGTTTAACCTGGTTGTCTGACTAAAGCTGTGCATCGTTTTTGGTTGGAGTTCGCTAGTATATTATGCAGTACCTTATGTAAGAATTTAGTCACACATGACTTCTCAAGGTCCTGATAGGTTAATTTTACGATTGATACTACAAATAACATAAAACTCAGAGTCATAGTGCTATAAACAATGGTTTAGCTTGTAGTGATTTAGAATTCACTCCGCCTTGGCTCTAAATCATCAACCAGGTAGAAAGGTGCACTACAGCACTTCACTTGGCATCTTCTCATCCAAGATATTATGCCAGTTGGTGCTTTGGAAGGAGGGATAAGTTGGTATTTTCAGTGATGTACTCTTACCCAATAAAACTTAATATTCAGTCTTTTAAGCTTTAAATAGGAAAGAAACATCTTTTTATAATGATATAGCTTGTAGACAGAATAACAATATCTCTGACTCCTGAGGCGCAGTTGATCAACGATACGGCATTGGTAATTTGCGCTTTTAAAAACGATCGTACAATAATGATATAAGTTTGCCGACATACTATCAGCTTATCTAAGTATTTGAAATCTGGATTTTCTCCTGCCTAGAGTCTGATGTAGATAGTTGATAGGCAAATACACCTGCCATACTATCTTCCTAGGATATTGGTTGGGCGCAAAGAACAAAGAGCCCACTGAATAGGTAGATTGATCGAGCATGTGAGCTTGGTCCTTAAGTGATTTCTTGGCCTATTAGCCTAGAATTTCAGGGACCTGGCAAATACTCTCATTACTCTTTGTAACAGGTCGGAAATTGATTTAGATTCTGGGACCCTATCAACAAGGGTCGAGGACCAAACTACTCGGCAAAAGCCGCAAAGCAAAAAGCAAAACTCGTAAAACTACCGTGGCCCATGAGGGCCGCCACAATACTTTTACTTCAAAGGACAAAACTTTTACTTCACTGGACATAACTTATACTTCAGTGGAAAATTCTTTCACTTAACTGGACCTAAATTTCACTTCACTGGACAAGACTTTTACTTCACTGGACAAAACTTTTACTTCATTGGACCAAACTTTCACTTCACTGGACAAAACGTTAATTGCTACTGGAAACAACTCTCTGTTGTTCATCAAGAACAACAGCGACGCAGCCAACACACACGTAACAGTGAGCATTGTGGATGACCGTGAAGGTAACGGTGACGAGCGTACAGTGTAAGTATCAACATGAAATTACCTTTTGTTTTATCTTTGATTCATTTGTGGAATGTATCACAAGTTAACTTGAATAGAATGACTAGATGGTCAAGATGATGCTCTCTAGAAAATGGGCCCGATATAAAACAGATCTTACACACTTGTTTTTAAAAGCAATTTCAGCTTTACCTCAGTACTAAACATTGCTTAGCTAGAGGGCGAGTTTGAGTACTCAAAATTGCTTAGTAATTGCTTAGCTTTTCATACTTGAAAAGTTGTTTGTTGAATTTCAACTCATGAGTTTTTTGACAACCAATGTTGATGGTTTCTTGCATACAAAAGTGTGCCTTGGTACTAGTATCCACTACAATCTTTTTCTCTATTGTTGCTGAACATTTTTCATTGCCAATTGGATCAGAGCAACAATTTTCAAATTGCTTAGCATTCCTCTATCAAGTAGTAGAATCACTTAAGTTCTTGTGTTGTCAAGTACTGACTTGCCTATAAAGCAGTTGCTTTTAAACGAAAATGCGTGTATGGAGCTGCAACCTGGTTTTAATGCTAGGCCCTTGCCCAATCAACTTAGCAAGTGTGTGACCAAAATCTGAACAAGCATAAATTTCAACTCATAGCTGCAAAGTCATGGTAGATTTTAATTCCCTGCCGCAAAATTTAGAAACCTTACTTCATAGATGAAGTGCTGTAATTGGTACTTTTGTCTGGTTTACTTTAACTTGATCAAGCTTCATATGGGTTGTGAATATCATCAGTATTCCTTATAATTTTCTCACAGATACTGCAGTGTAAGTTCAGTTAAAATATGGCGTACATCCAGGTTTTGTTGGAGGTATAAGAATGACCAATCTAATGTCGGCCCTCAATTGTGGAAAGAAAATCCTGTTGCCCAACAATATTTTCCTGCAACGACATAGATTTCACCAAACCCAATATCTTTTCCTTCAAGCCAATGTGCATCACAATTTGGTAAATTCGGGCAGCCAGGGTTTGGTGATAAAAAGCAAATATATGTCCTTTGATGAATTTGTCAAAATAAAACAGGGAGGTCTGCCCTACCACCAAAAAACAAAGCAAAAGTTGAAGCAAAAGGAAATGCTATGATTAATATTGGCTGGAAAGCATTGAGTGGAGATGTTCTGAAAACTATTTGGAGAAAGTGGCTTCGATAAATTGTTCCTAGAGATTCTTTATATTCGCTTATACGCGAAAAAGCTGTAGCAAAGTGGACTGCTTTTGACAGCAATTTCAATAAAAACCAAGAATGTGTTCTCACATATGATAATGGTCGTGAGGCTCAAAGCATGCCAGGAGGATACAAAGAATTTTTTGCTTACAGCAGTCAATTTGGGACACTTTCAGACAAAATAAACGAGATATCAAAAAAGCCATTAGACATGCTAAATCAGAACTCTATCGTAATGCACTTTCTAAAAAGAAACCAAAAGAAGTTTGGAAAATTATACACAGTGTCTTACACCCTCCACCTAAACGTTGCGTATTTAGTCCTTCTGAGTTGAACAATTATTTTGTTGATATTGCGGGGAAAATATTGAACAAAGAGCCAACACATCCATCAAAGATACTTGAGTTCATAGAAAGCTTCCAAATAGTAACAGGGAAAATGGCGCACTATTTCAATTGCATCAAGTTACTTATGAAGGCGTACTAAAAGAGCTAAAGGCACTACGTAATGACACACTTCTACGGGCCCAGATGGCATTCCTGTTCGCTATATTAAGTTGGTCCAAGATTCATTAGCTTCCCCTCTAACTCATATCATCAACGCATTTATTGAAACCAATAATTTTCCTTCAAGTTGGAAACGTGCACGGATAGTTCCCATAAATAAAGTGCCTACTCCAGTCGAAAAATCAGACTTTCGTCCGATCGCTATTTTACCAGCTCTGTCAAAAATCTTTGAAAGACTGGTTTGTAGTCAAGTCGTTGAGTTTATTGAAAATACCCAATTGTACAAAGATACCGTTACCGGCTTCAGGAAAGGATATTCTACAGGATCAGCACTTTTGAAGCTGAGGGACGATATCAGGACAGCTATGAAATCTGGCGAGTTGTCAATCATCGTGCTTATCGATTTCTCAAAGGCTTTTGACACAATCTCACACGAGACTCTGATACAAACCTTGCACAAATATGATTTTTCTAAAGCTTTTCTCCGGTGGACTCTGAGCTACCTAACTAACAGAAAGCAGTTTGTGCAGATTGACGAAAAAACATCTGAGGAAATGACAAATCTTTTCGGTGTACCTCAAGGCTCCATACTGGGACCCCTATTTTTTAATCTATACGTAAATGGCTTTCAAGATCAACTCCCATCCAAAACCATTCAATATGCCGATGACACAACGATTTATGCATCTTGTAAGCCTGATAAATTAGATGAAGCAGAGAGAAACTTGAATTCATCTCTTGAAAGTCTCGAAAAATGGGCCACTGATCACTCTCTGGCAATTAACGCTATGAAGTCAAAGCATATGATCTGTGCGTCTAAACATCTATACCACAGAAACAAACTGGACAAAAAACCTGTCTCCTTGTTGTTAGGAAACGACAACCTTGTTTTGGATGAAAACCCGCGACTTCTTGGCGTACACTTAGATAAGAATCTAGATTGGACGAGCCATTTACAAGAATTGCTATCAAGTTGCTATGGGAAAATAGCTGTTTTAAGAAAACTGAAAAACTTTACAACTTTAAGGCTTCGTAAACAACTAATAGAGTCCCTGATATTTTCGAAAATAGACTTCAACGATTACGTCTATTCGCCATTAACTAACATACAACTAAACAGTCTTCAACGACTGCAAAAAGTAGCAGCAAGCTTTGTACTTGGTAGATACTGTTCAAGAGACGATATTACAAAATTGAAATGGCTGCCAATTAAAGAAAGGAGAGAATTCAACTATCTCAAGCTAACACACAAAGCTATCCACTCTGACAACTTGCCAGATATAAATAAACTGCAGATCAAAACAACGGGTAGAGTATTACGATACAGCGATGAATTGAAACTTCAAACACCTCTAATCAATGGAACTTTCCAAGACGAAGCAAGTAAATACTTTAATAAACTTCCAAAAGAATTAAGAAACGCTAAAAATCTCCCCGTATTCTGTTCAGCTTTAAGGAGACATTTATTCGCAAGGCTCAAAGATCAATGAAATGGACACCTTTTAAATATTTTTTATCAATTTTTTAAAACATTTAATAATCTAGTGATCTTTGATTATTTACTTATTTATTTATTATCATTATTATTATTTTTTATCATTTACTTTTTAAAGAGATGAAGAGCCACAACTATTGTGGATAAGCTCGTTATCACCATGTATGTATGTATGTATGTATAGCAGAGTTAGGAAAGGAACATAAAAAGATAACTGTTTATCTATGTCCAAACATTGATTTCAAGCAGGCAGATGGTCTTGACAATGGTGAAATGGATACAATCACCCTCAGTAATGAAACTGATCTTCCAGCATTTGTGTTACATGATAACTTTCGCTTCTCAGAGAGCAATTTGTTGTTGGAAAATTAAATAATGTACAAAGATAATGACGCTGTTCGAAGAACGATAACATTTTTGGGAACTCATTCAGTGGAGTAAACGTGGCTCAAATGGCTTAAATGAAGCATTATGCTTCGCCATTCACCGAAGACCAACCAGACCTGATCATCCTACACGTCGGAACTAATGATTTAAGAAACAAAACAAAATCTGAGGCTCAAATTGCAAAGGATAGTACTGATCTAGCAAAATCGATCGAAAAGCAGAAGATTACTGTAACAGTATCTGGTTTGATTGCCCGAAATGATTAGCTCAAAGATAGAAGAAGAAGAGTAAATTCAGTATTGGCTGCCTTGTGCGTCGAGGATGAAATGGAATACATCGATCACCAAAATATAAACGTTGCCAAGCATCTAGATAGAAGTAAGCTGCATTTAAATCACCATGGAGATTTTATCCTGACAGATTATCTCTTCAAAGCTAGTCGCTGACTATTTAATTATAGTTTACGAAATCAGTAGA
Organism: Pelagia noctiluca; assembly: GCA_963924455.1. Taxonomy (NCBI): domain Eukaryota; kingdom Metazoa; phylum Cnidaria; class Scyphozoa; order Semaeostomeae; family Pelagiidae; genus Pelagia; species Pelagia noctiluca. Next base: position 10,724,958 of record OZ004319.1, read on the forward strand.
GGAGCGTGACCAGGGCTTTGGTGGAACCCCTGCGTGTGGAGGGAAATTGGGCCTCTCTGAAATTGCCTTGGGAACAGGAGTCTCTCGGTCAGGGGACACCTCGGGAAGCTCCTATCGGTTCTGCCCCTGGTGAACCTGGTGACCCGCTGGTGGTGTTTTTCTCATCAGAGGTCCTTTCTGCAACCACAGATGGGTTGTGTCAACCAGAGCGTTCCTCTGGGGTGGCACTCTGGGCCTCTTCAGCTTGGGGGCTATTTTGGGGCTATGATGGAGAATCTTTATTCTTTTTTTGATAAGGCAGGTCTGTCTGTGGCAACCTAAAGGCTGGTGTGGACTTATCTGGGCAGTGCTGTTAGGGTCACTCATAGGGTCTCCCATAGAGGAGACTCATCTTTAGTTTCTCTTAGAACGGATAGATTATCTAGCGGTAGCGCTCTTCTCCTTCCATCTCCAGGAAATAATGATCTAAACAACGTTGTTGGCGAAAGTGCTGATGACGAATCTGTCTCTAAACGGCACCATACATTCACTGCATTGAAAAATATAAGATTGAAAAATCATAATGGGCTCCTTATTGCTTATCTGAACATAAATTCTATTTGGAAAGAAATTGACTCTCTGCAAGCCATGGTGTCAGAAGTCATCGATATTTTGATCATAGCCCAGTCAAAAATCGACAATACTTTTTGTACATCACAATTCATAATCGAGAGGTTTATGAAACAATTTAGGTATGATCGCAATCGAAGGGGGGTTGGTCTGTTGATCTATGTGAGGGAACGTGCCCCAGTAAAGGAACTCACACTGTTCAAAGTTCCTATAACGACATAGAATTTTGTGTGATAGAGATTAACCTTAAAAGGCAAAAATGGCTTCTCGAAGCCATTTATCGTATATTTATATAACCATTATATTTTGATTGGAGATTTTAACTGTGAAGTAGACGGGGATGTCATCAGCAATTTCGTTGACAACCACAATTTAGAGAGTCTCTTTAGGAGCCCAACTTACGTTAAGTCCGACAGCCCCCACTGTACTGATTTGATTCTAACGAATAGAGACAGAAACTTCAAAAATACAGTCGTTCAAGAAACGGGGCTATCGGACTTTCACGCCATGGTTGTAACCGTTTTGAAAGGAGGCTATGTTAAAAAAGGGGGCCCAAGGTAATCGCCCGTGGGGACTACAGCCATTTTAGCATTGAAGTTTTCAGAACACATCTCTTTGAAAGATTTCTACAAGAGCTGGTTGAAAATGGAAACTATGGTTCTTTCGAAGCTGTGGTCAGGGGGTGGTGAATGAACATACTCCTGTTCAGAAAAAATCCATCCGTGTGAAGCGTGGCAAAAGGAGATGCCCGTGCTGGCTAGGTTTCAGTAGGCAAATTCAAACTATTATCGTCAACGTTAATTCTAAGGTAGGATGAGGCCCCAAAATCCTTGGGATATTCGAAATTTCCTAATTTTCAAGCGTTAAACATAATAAAAGATTATTTCCATTTGTATTTATATTAGTTTCTTAGGATGATAATAATCCACTGGTTTCACACATTTTCTCGAATATAGCTCTCAGTTTTGTTATGCATGTACTCCTTGTAGTAACCGAAAAGGTTCTTAGGGCCTTATTATATGAGGCGAGCTGGCTCGGTAAAAGGGCTGGCTCGGCAAACGGGCCAGCTCACTTCCACAGTGTATTCCTCATAAAAAGTCAGTTGCTATTATATGCAAGTGAGCCAGCCCGGTAAGCGAGCTGGCCTGCTTTGATGCAACCGGGCTGGCTCGCTAAACGGGCTGGCTCGACTCCATGCAACTCCATGTAATCGCATCAAACCGAGCCAGCCCGGCAAGTGGGCTGAAAATACACAATGGAGCATGCGCAGTTTCTTTTCATTAACGTTTATCAAAATGGCTGACAAAGTTAGTAAAATCTGCTGCAGCTGCTACTAAACATAAAGCTAAATCCTCCGAAGAGAAGTCAACAGCAGCAAAGTTTAAATTGAATAATGAAATGGTCGGGGCATTGCTCGATAGCTTGAAAAAATTCAAAGCAACGATGGAATTCAACAATTTCAACTTTAACGCTGACAAACTCAGGCAGTACGATTCACAATTCCCGCCTATTCGCATGCTATGCGCAGAACTGCGATGCGCAGGCAAATACAGCTGGGTTGGCTCGCTTGCCGAGACAGCTCTTTCACATATGATACCAATCTAAATTCCATCTCGGCAAACGGGCCAGCCTGGTCAACCGGGCTAGCCCGTTTCCATATAATCAGGCCCTTAATCCTTGCAATATTCAAAATTTACGAATTTTTAAGGGTAATGCTAAAAAATTAACCATTATGACCTTTCATGACGAATGCCCTACGCAAAGTGCATATGCATAGAACCCGGCTTCGTAACAAGTATAACCGAGATAGAACAGAGGAAAACCTCAAAGCTTTTAAAAAGCAGACAAACAAATGTGTAAAACTGTTACGCAGAGCCAAATTTGAATATTGCAAGGACATTGACCTTGATTACTTAACTGATAATCAAAAATTTTGGAAAACTGTGGAGCCACTTTTCTCAGATAAGGTGCAAGTAAAATGAGCCATCACACTAATAGAGGATAGAACAAGGGTTGGAAAAGACTCGATTTCAAAATGTAACTACTTTTTTTGCAAATATCACAGAAAGTCTAGGTATTTTTGGAAATGAAGCCTTTATGCTCCCAATAAATGACCTATTGGATCCAATAGATAAATCTATAAGGAAATTTGAACCACACCTAAGCATCTTCAAAATCAAAGAGAAAATCGCGTTTTCCAACTTGTTCAAATTCACAAAGGTTACTGCTGAAAAAGCTACCGTGCAAATCAAAAAAACTTAATGCAAATAAGGCCTCCCCAGTCAATTGAATATGGATCGTCAAGGAAAATCTCAATGTTTTCTTGCGCTCTTTTCAAACCTTATTAAAACTTTATTGCTTTATTCAGAGGTGTATTTCCCGAAAGAATTGGAAGAATTGGACGCTTTTGTGAAGAAAAACGATCGACGAATCACAGTTTTACCTTAGGTATTAAAAATTTATGCAAGATTGGCGCAGGATCAAATGTTATCTTTTACCCAAAGTTTCCACCCCCCACTTTTTTGTGGGTTTAGAGAGGGTTATGGCACACAGCATGCACTATTTCATTCGGCGCCATTCCACCATATTGACCTAGCCTCGTTATGAAACTGAGGATTGACTAGGCCCATAAAAGCCGTTTGTTTTGTTGTATTTCTCCCCTTATTTATAGCTGTTACACTTCGCATTAGATATTTTACTTGTTATCGCAGTTGGGTTATCATAATTGAATACTTGCCACATGTTGTCCTTGACTCGTGTTTGCCTCTCAGTCTGACGCAGGGTATTCTGGAGCCAGCGCTTTATTGCAGTTTATTGCTGCACCGCGTGAATGTAACGCTACAAAAGTTGGTATCATTGAGCCTTTAAATAACCACTGATCCTATGACTGGAATTGGGGTTGAGCAGACCCCATTTGAGTTTCCTAACCAGTTCCAATAAGTAAAGAATGTTATTGTTTGCCTTGATAAGCATCATTTTGGGGCGTAAAGCCTCCGGTTATTGAACAAAAATAGTCAATCGAGCTGAGGGGGTACTTCAATTATGGGTAAAAAACTGCAGTAGTAGCTTCTCTTTGGCTGAAGCGGAAGTTGATAAGTTCTAATAAGGTTAATGTGGTGTCGTGATTATCGCATAGACATCTTCGAATTGCAACACAGTCGGAGACTCAGCTTCCTGGTGTACTCAAGTTTGAAATCTTGCAAGGAGAGGCCTCAACAGAGGGTCGATGGGCTTAGTACTCTTCAGTAGTGAACTTGGCACTAATAAACTTTTGTAGGCAAATCATTATGCTATACATAAAAAGCACCTCTAGGGCGCCGTGTCGTACTTCTACCAAAAAAACCCTAAAAGGTTTTTTTTGTGTGAGCACCTTTATTCCTCTGAGTTTACTGTTTAAATCAAGGCTATTCAGACTCATGTAGCCATCGATTCTTTGCAAATACATTAATAAAGTTGAAAACAGAGAGCAGGAGAGAAGATATGCAATCTTGTGCTCTAAGCTCAAGACAACGAAACTATGTATGATGAAGTCAAGTAGAAATCTTTGCTCCAACTAGGATGACATGGGAGGAAGAACGTATAGTAATCACAAACGATAATCAGTACATCAATAAACTGCTAGCTGAGATATTTGCTTATTGTAGCGTGGGTTTCACCACACCCTTTGAATAAGGAATTTATGAGGACTACACCAATGTGCTCGAAGAATTCCGGTCAGCTCCACTCCCCTAAACCATTTCAAAGTTCGGTCGATCATTAATGTAAGTACTACTGACAGCAAAGCATAGAAATATATTACTTCCACTGAAAAGTTTTTGTGCACAAGAAAGGCGGCAAACTACCACATGAGTTAAACCATTAGATTAATAACTCTTACAGTTGTAATGGGAAGCGGTGCTGTTAGTCGAGAGAGCACTTTTGGGAGGACAAAGGGCTTTCATAATTCTTAGGTAGTAGTTCTGTAGTGATATTCAGGTCATTTGACTACAATCAAGTAGCTAATGTAAGTGACGAGAAGCCTCTGGTGCTTTGAAACATAGTTCCACTAACGGTAATCTCATCCTACGGACAGTTTTGTGCCTAGCGAGCGTTACTAAGCAACGTAGTAAGTTTCCTGGCTCCCAACCTTCAGCGTGTAAGATTTGTGTTGTCCCATTAGGGTGAAATTACAGTAGGGATTTTCTTGGTATAACATTTGATCAGGAAGATGACAATCCCCCTCCGTTCTATTGACGATCTGTAGTAAGCAGGCCTTAGATAGCAATTACTTTACTATGTCGACTCTGTAGCTATTTTGACACCAAACTTCATCTGTGGTTATAATCCTTCGGTAAAGCAAGCAGGCCTCCAAAGCTTAGACCGATAGTTTTGTGATGCGTTTGTGCATTTGCCCTGGTTTAGATCTAACACGGACGTTTAATGCCATGGAAACGTGTAGCTTTAAAGCAATTGATGTAAGTTTTCATTGGAGGGGAAGTTCTTCACTCGGTTTTCAAAGAGTGACAAGAAAAACTTACAGCAGCGAGTTCTACGTTGTGCCTCCTGGACGGAGCACCTGGGGTGCGTGCCTTAGCGCTGTTTATAGATCAACGCTAACGTTCACCTCCATATGAAATGTGTAATTTCTAAGAAAGTAATGTGAACTTTCATTGCCGGATAAAGGTTTCACTCAGTTTGCATACAGAGAGTGTCAAGAAAGACTTACTGCAGTGAGTTGTGAGGGTGGCCATAAATTGAGCTCTAGTGGTGTGCCTTTGCGCTGTTTTAAATCAAACGCAAACGTTTATCTACATAGAAAACATTAGTTTTTAAGAACGTAGTGTGGGATCTCGTTGCGGGGGTAGGTCTTTACTCGGTTTCACGGGGGGCCACGAGAATCACTACTGCAGCGAGTTTTGCGTTCTGCCCCTGGGTGGAGCTATTGGGGTGAATGCCCCGGCGTTGTTTTAAATCAAATGTGAACGTTTATGGTAAACGTATAGTTTTAAAGAAAGTAAGGTGGATTTTCATTACGAGAGCGAGTTTCCACTTAGTTTCACGGAAGGGGATGAGATACAATTAGTAAATTGAGTTTTTGCAGTGTGCAACATGAGCAGTTGTCAAGTAGTGTGTGCCACGGCACTGTGTTCAATCTATTGAACGTCTATTTCCATGGTAAACGTGTATTATCTAACAAAGTAATTCGGGCTTTCGTTGCAGGTCCGATTTTCCACTTAATTTCTCAGGAAGTATTGGGAGGCACTTGATGCAGCTGGTTCTACAATGTTCCCATGGGCGGGGCCCGTGTAATGCGTAATTTTGTGGAGCGAATATGAACGTTTATTCATATAGGAGTCGTGTAGTGTTTAAGAAAGTAACATCTACTCTCATTGTGGGTGAAGGTTTTTTCACTCGGTATCACGGGATGTAGCAAGAGACGCTTGGAGCAGAGGGCTCTGCACTATTCCCTTGTGTATATGTGCCTTGGCGTTGTCTTAGATCAACCGCGAGCGTTTATTTCCATGGAAATGTGTAGTTTGTGGGCAATTGATTGATTGATTTTTTTTGATTGAACATTACAAATTCAAACATATCGTATAGCACTGTCACTGTTTATATACCGGGAGGCTGCCGGTTCACAATAAATATAATAAGATATATGATCTACATTTACTTCAACTTTTTAATATGGATAAGAATGAAATTTTGTATCCAAGTTAATTCGCGGAAGATGCTGCAAGCGTTTGTTGGTAAGTTGTCCCACCTTGTTTGTTTATGAATCGCTTGTGTGCGATGTCTGTGATATGCGTACGACACGTATCAGTCTTATTTAGCAGATTGTTTCTTTGTTGATTTATACATAGTCACATTATGATTTACATAAGAAACTTTTGTCAGCGATCAGTCTGTCCTCGGTGTTTTGCAATGCTTTAGCTGTTACATGCATAGCTACACGCATTATGTATCATTCTATTCTAATGTATTATATTATTCTATTCCCCGCAGATGGTCTGTTCACTTTTCAACCTCGCATTTATTGTTTGGAAGACAATATGTGTCAGCTCAAGCATAGAAATATGTAGTTCGGCATTCAATCTTTTTGTATGTTTGCTTTCTAGATACAATAGGTCTGGAAATCTTTCAATTTGGTTTCGCTGCTATTTAAACCAGAACTCTGTCTCGAGGTATTTCTATTTGGACGCAGCAAGCAGCAAAGGCGTGGTGAAGTTTGACGTTTCGTTTGGCTGTGCAATTTCTTTGCTGCCTACTTACAATCTATCTCTAGTTGTGATTTTAATACCAAAGAACCCAAGGTGGAGAACAAGTCTCGATACTCAAGGTGCTGCGGGCTTGCTACTTGGAGATGTTTACGAAGGAGGGGTTGTTTTTAACCCAGCAGGTATTTTTGCGATCAATGCCCAAGGTACGTCATTTGCATGTGTTATTTCTCTGGAGGCAGTTTAAGGTAGGCCTACATAAATGATTTTGAAGTTGGGTATCAATATGACCTGCATTAAGCAGCCCCTTGAGGGGTAAACCTCTTGAAAATTAGATGAGTTAAATAATCCTACGCCTGATTCCATTGTTGTTCGCATTAAAAATCTTGTGGTAAACAGTTTAAATGGTAACAGTTCGAATTTAGATCACGAGGCTAATTGAATTTTAAGAATTTGTGATTATGCTTGGTATTATTTAGGCAAGGGAAGTAAATTATTAGGAGTTTTTAGCTTGGTTCTAGTTTACGGGGAGGTGCACGCATTTCTTTCGGCTCGAGCTCAGTACTCGGAGTCGTTTAGCTGGGGGAAATTTGGGTAGGTCAGAAAAAATTGCTTTGCAATTAATTAGCTTTATACTTGAAGATTGGTTCGTTGGAATACTATCTCAGAAGTTTTTTGTACAACAGTTGTCAATATTATCTTGCATACAAGGTGTGCCGGAGTACTTGTATCCACTATAACCTACTTCTCAATAGCTGCTGCTCGGTTTTCATCGACAATTGGATCAGAACTAGAATTTCCAATGGCTTCGCATTCCTTTATTAAGTGCTAGAGTTGCTTAAGTTTTTTTTTTCATGTCGAGTGCTGACTTGCTTACAAAGCAGTTGCTCGTGGGAAGGGGTGCTCGTAGTTTAAAGCTGGAGAGCTGGATGAAAGACTTCAGATTCCAAATGGTGATTCTTGCCACATTCTGGTTTGCCAAAAAATGTGTATTTAAGAGTTATTAAAGAGGTAAGAAACACTTTGGTAAAATACTGCCACATCAAGTCTCAAGGTGAAATATGAAATATAAGATATCTAATTAGCTACTTTCAGTGTTTACATCTTGGACAGGCAAATTAGATTCTTTTGAAATTCAAAATAGCGCTACAATAAAAAGTTTCACCTCTGAAAATTTATTGAATGTCAATTGGTTTATTAAACAAAGAAACAAATAAGCGTAAAATGCGAAGATTAAATAGGGTCTATATGCAGTTTAAGCATAATTTCTTGACTTGGGTAACTTTCGATACCAAATTAATATGACTTTATATAATTCTAGATCTTCAACAACGTTTGGTGGGCATCAGGCAGTTCCTGCTATCTTTTGGAGAATTTGCTATGCAAGTACTAAAAGTCATACTTGGAAAGGCCATATTTCGATTCCCTTGTCAAAAAAGTATTTGAAATAGTGTCTTAAGGCGTCCTGGGCTTAGCTTTAATGCAAACCCCCTGGATTCAGTTTGGCTGTAAGGAGTTTATTCAATAAGAAAAAACGTTGACAACTAGCATTTGAGAAGAGATCTGGGAGTAGAATTTTTCATTTTTGCGTGCACAATGTTTGATTCAAATGCTGAGTCATTGTCAAACTAAACACAATTCAAAATATAGTTTCTTGAATGAACACATTCAATGAAAAAATTCAAAGTTTCAGATGAGATAAAGAATTACAAAAAGCTGCTTTAAATTATAGATTCCTTTACTGAGATACTATCTCCAGAAAGTTTAAATAAAAAGTGCATTAGGAGAAAAACATACTGGTCAGGCTTGATGTCAAGGTCACAGGTCTTTTGTTTCGGTTATACGCTTATGCGTGTAAGTGTGTGGGCATACAATTTGCAGGTTCGTAGCCACACAGGTACAGCTTTATAAGAACACCAATGCAGGTTCTTAAGCATGCAAGTTTGTCTCTTAAGCACATATGACGGTACGTAGGCACACATGTGCAAGTTCGTTAGCAGATGGTGTAATATAAGGAACGTAAGCACAAACATGCAAGTCTGTTAGCATACAGTACAAAATGAAACTACCTAAGCACACCCGTGGAAGCTCCTGAGCATACAGTGCAATATGAAAGTACGTAAGCACACATGTGCAGGTCCGTTAGCATGCAGTGCAATATAAAGGTGCGTTGGCTCAAACGTGCAAGTTCGTTAGCATACAGTGCAATATGAATGTACTTAAGCACAAACATGAAAGCTCGTTAGCATAAAAGGCAATATGAAACTACGTAAGACCACATGTCCAAGCCCGTTAGCATATGGTGCAATATGAATGTACGTAAGCACAAACGTGCAAGTACGTTAGCATACAGTGCAATATGAAGCTATTTAAGCACACATGTGCAAGTTCGTTAGCAAATGGTAAAATATGAAGTTACGTCAGCTCAAACATGCAAGTTCGTTAGCATATAGGGCAATATAAAGTTATCTAAGCACACATATGCAAGTTTTTTTTTTAGCATATAGTAACAATATAAAGCTACGTAAGCACACTCATGCAGGTTGTTAGCATACAATGCAATATGAGGCACGTAAGCACAAACAGGCAAGTTCGTTAGCAGACAGGGCAATAGGGAGCTATTTAAGCACACATAGGCAAGTTTGTTAGCATACAGTAACAATATGAGGCTACGTAAGCACACTCATGCAGGTTGTTAGCATACAATGCAATATGAGGTACGTAAGCACAAACATGCAAGTTCGTTAGCAGACAGGGCAATATGAAGTTAGTTAAGCACACATGTTCAAGTTCGTTAGCAAATGGTGCAATATGAAGGTATGAAACCACAAATATGCAAGTTCGTTAGCAGACAGTGCAATATGAAGCTATTTAAGCACACATGTGCAAGTTTGTTAGCATACAGTAACAATATAGAGCTTCGTAAGCACACTCATACAGGTTGTTAGCATACAGTGCAATATGAGGTACGTAAGCACAAACATGCTAGTTTGTCAGCAGACAGGGCAATATGAAGCTATCTAGGCACAATAAGGTCGTTGGCACTGCATGTAATGCGATACGAGGTACGTAGGCACAAACGTGCCAGTTCGTTAGCATACAGTACAATATAAAGCTACGTAAGCACACTAATGCAGGTTGTTAGCATACAATGCGGAATGCAGGTACGTAATCTTAAAAGTAAAGCAGTTTGCTAATGTCACATCACTCCAGTGATCCAAGTTCGTAAGCAAAAAGGGCCAGTATGCGGCTTTAATTGTTTGTGTTTTGTCTTTCAGCATGAAAGAGCAGCAGTTGTAATTGTTGAGATTAGACGGTTTCCTGTTACCTCTTTGAAGTTAATTGTGGTACCATTAAGTTGGTTACCCTAAGTTAATGAGGTGGCGGTTGAGATGAGATGGCTACCAGGTAATCATTGAAATGAGATGATTACCTTAATGTAATGTAATGTAAAATCCACCAAGATGAGGTGGTTAATTGTTCACCCGTTTGATGCATTGTTTTGGAATAGGTTTGTATCTGATACTTGCATCAATTTAAGGTAATATAAATTTCTGTGCATGTCCTATGCTTTGCATACGAATGGGAGTAAATTCAAAATGGGGGTTATATCAAATTTCTCGGATATTGGGTGTTGGGGGAACACACGTGTTCTGTGGTGGAGAAAATATCTTAAACAATTTTTCTCTAACCCCCAACTATTTCGGTTGCTATGGGAGTGCACCTTTGGCCAGTGCATTTGAAATCCCAAACTTAGGGCCCCAATGATGAGAGAACACCACCTTTTGGGCAATAGCAAATTTTATATTTGTGACAGTTAATAAATCTGAGGGGCCCCGTTATTTTTGTCTGAAGCTAGAATTAAATATGGATAAGAATGAAATTTTGTATCCAAGTTAATTCGCGGAAGATGCTGCAAGCGTTTGTTGGTAAGTTGTCCCACCTTGTTTGTTTATGAATCGCTTGTGTGCGATGTCTGTGATATGCGTACGACACGTATCAGTCTTATTTAGCAGATTGTTTCTTTGTTGATTTATACATAGTCACATTATGATTTACATAAGAAACTTTTGTCAGCGATCAGTCTGTCCTCGGTGTTTTGCAATGCTTTAGCTGTTACATGCATAGCTACACGCATTATGTATCATTCTATTCTAATGTATTATATTATTCTATTCCCCGCAGATGGTCTGTTCACTTTTCAACCTCGCATTTATTGTTTGGAAGACAATATGTGTCAGCTCAAGCATAGAAATATGTAGTTCGGCATTCAATCTTTTTGTATGTTTGCTTTCTAGATACAATAGGTCTGGAAATCTTTCAATTTGGTTTCGCTGCTATTTAAACCAGAATTCTGTCTCGAGGTATTTCTATTTGGACGCAGCAAGCAGCAAAGGCGTGGTGAAGTTTGACGTTTCGTTTGGCTGTGCAATTTCTTTCACCCACCCACCCACAACCTTAAAATTTGTACCACGTTTTTTCATTTCATGTCGGGGATTATCTGTCTCCGTCATGGACATTAAGTGCACTGGTTGGTGGAGAAAATATCTTAAACAATTTTTCTCTAACCCCCAACTATTTCGGTTGCTATGGGAGTGCACCTTTGGCCAGTGCATTTGAAATCCCAAACTTGGGGCCCCAGTGATGAGAGAACACCGCCTTTTGGGCAATGGCAAATTTTATATTTGTGACAGTTAATAAATCTGAGGGGCCCCGTTATTTTTGTCTGAAGCTAGAATTAACTTAATTTTATACATATCTGCTAATTCAATGTTGTCAACGGCACTTATTATTTTACCACGTCTGTTCCTGGAACCTCTGATGCACAGGATGGCTGCTCTGATTGTTGCAATGATATTTTAGTGCGAACCCAGTTTGTTAACACTGTTTGAGAAATGTTCCTTTTTTCCGAGAGTTTAAACGTTAATTCCAAAATGAACCAGTCTGCTTCCCGTCCACAACCGCCATGGCAGGTAAACACCAAGGGTGTGAGTGAGCCATGCTCTATCTCTATCACGCAATGACCGTAAGCACGCTTCTTTTCTTTTTCGTTTGTGATTAGTAAGTTCTGCACTCTTTGGTTTTAGTAGGAAGGAGCAAAAGGGTTAAAAACCCCAACATCAAAAAAGGCTCTTTGTCCTCTCTGCCAAAACTGTGAACACTGAGATCCAAGCGAGCTTCATCAGTAATATTTGTTGACGGTGGAAGTTGTTCACCAGACAAAGGTTGAAGTTGTGGTTCACACTCAACGTCATTTGAAATTTCTTCTGCAAGTTTGATAAACAAGTCTCTGATCTCATTATGACGGTGATGGATGTATCCACCTTTCTGACATGCCATTGCATGACCCTTGTTGTATGGTTTGTCACAAACACACGTAATAGGCATAAACTTAAGCCTCCATCTGTATCTGAGACGTATGGAATCGTAAAATTCCCTTTTGTTTAAAGAGAAGTTCTCTGATTTCAGCGGTGGGCTTGACAGCCACGAAGATGCTCCTTTTAACTGTGAGATCTCATTCGCCTTCTTCATATCTGCTGCCACTCTGGATTTCAAATCGTCCAGTAGTTCTTTATTCTTCTCTTCTCTCTCTTTTACAAAAGTCTTATTTACGACTGTCTGCAGCCGATCGTCAAGCTGGTACTCCGTGGTTTGATCCTTTACTTTTGAAGAGCTCTGTTCAGTTAATTTCCTTGAGTTTTGATATTCTTTTTTTGAGAGCTGCGAGAAAATAGGAATTCCTAGTCCACCAAGTTTGACCGGTAAGCTCAGGAGTAACCTTTCATCTTTGGAGCAGTAATGACCTTCCATGACTGCTGGTATGAAAGTGTCATCGATTACTTTGTCGAGAGGCTGGAGAAATTCTGAGATGTTTGGCATAACTCTAAGGTGATATGTGATCTTGTGCCTGAAGCCACTAACGAATCCAGCATAGGCCGCTTGTGGCTCTGACTTTGCGATTTTACATAAAGTTTTGAGTTGTGTTATCCATTTTTCAACTAGCTCTTGGACGTAGTTATCTTTAGCTGCAGCTGTTCCCACGAAAGATCCTAAGTACTTTCTACGGGACTTAGTAATGTTTATGTTTGTTTCAGTAAACACTTCAGCAGCAATATCAAAGTTGTCCTCTTTGACAATCAACCATGATTTATGCTTTTGGAAAGTATCCAAAAAGTTGGCCATACTGTTCAACTTTTTCCCACCATTGCTTAAAATGATGGATACTTCCAGCTCCTCCTAAATCATCTGCATATGCTGCATGTTTGACGAGTGATGGTTGATCATCATAAGTCGACTTTAACAAGGGTAGAAGTGGCACAATCCCGACAGCATAAGCAGGCATGGCGAAAGGGTCTCCTTGAGTTGTAGGCTTCAGAAGATTTAATTTCTTTTGCACCTTTTATAAACAGCCTTGAAGGTTTCCCATAACCGTTTGTTACGTAGGCTGCCATTGCTGGACAGAAAAATTTGATGTTGTTGAGCAGGACACGACGATTGAGAGAGTTAAAAGCATTTGTTGCATTTACAAGTAACAAGGCATCTGTTCCCTCCTCCTCAAATATATCATGCATAGCATGAGCAGCTGCTTCACATCCAGCATGTATACCAGCACATAGTTGTAACGAGCCTGCACAGTTGAGAATGTCGGGTGTGATTACCGATATGATCGACTTTCCGATTATTCTTCGTAGCACTTCTCCTATTCCGATTGGACGCACACCTGGGTTCTTATTCAAATGAATCAGTTTACAAGCCACATAAGATTCAATCGAGTCTCGGTTGACATTCTATCTGCAAAGGATACGGGGAAATCTTGCTAATGCGACTTTTAATTCATTCCCAGCTGTTCCAAAATTCTTTGAAAAAAATATTCTTTGAAAACTTGATTGATTGATTGATTGATTGATTGATTTAAGGAGGGTAGCCCATACAGCAGTAGCTGATTTACGAAGGGCCCTCCGAAAAAAAATTAATTACAAGTTAATAAAGTAAAGTAAAATTTAACCTAAACCTAATACAATAGAACAATACTTTTTATCTACAATAAAATTTAGAGATTACAGTCACTATCAAATTAAGTAGTTAAAATAGAAAATAAATTAAATGTTTGATCTGTTTCAGATAGTTTGTTTGAAGGTTTTAAGAGAGGATGCCTTTTTAGATTCAGCTGAGAGGCAATCCCGTTTCTCTAGGTGCAATATTGCACTAAAGATTAAAGAGAATCTATGTGACACCCCTTGTGAAGGGGAAAGGGTCTGGATTTAATCAATCATTTCCTGGTTCTTGCTGTGTGTTCTGCTCTTTTTACAGATGCCGTTTCAGGGTGTCAAGTGATAAACTGTTGTTCAAGTGCAAGATTTAGAGTTTGGCTCTCGGATCATAGAAATTCTTAAATCATACCAGACGAATAAACGAGATTGCGAATATCAGTATCTGCCAGCAGTGATGGAAGGCTCAATTCCAGGCCTGACTCGTCAAGACGGATAACCAGTTGTTTCGCTCAGCAAAATCGGCTACAGTCTACAAGCTGGCATATTGTGTTCAAGGTCCCAAGTAACGTGGTAAAGCATAAACTCGAGATAGAGCACATGCAGTGGTCGCCGTGATAGAGCACATGCAGTGGTGGCAAAGTATATTCTCGTGAAAGAGCACATGCAGTGGTGGCAGAGTATAGACTGAAGATCGAGCACATGCAGTGGTGGCAGAGTATAGACTCAAGATCGAGCATATGCTAAGGTGGCAAAGTATAGACTCAAGATCGAGCATATGCTTAGGTGGCTATTCAAAATTGGAAACAGGTGGCTAACTGCCTGATCAAAAAGATTAGGGTAAGTTAAAGTGGTACACGCAAATTATTTTTACTTTTTTGGGGTTGACGCCCCTAAGCTTTTGTTTATGATTTTTGGGCCATGGTTTTTTATGTTTAGCATGTGTACTCATGCGATAGCTCTTTGTTTTCTGCTCTGCATATGGCGTATCATTTTATCCTGCTAACCATAGTTTTTAGGGCCAGGAGAGATTGTAATTAGGCTTTTCGTAGAAGCTCTTTTTATTTTTCTAATTTCCTTCTACCAATACGTTTGATGATTGTTGGGTCAACACTTCGTGTTTCTGTGGCGCAAATTTGGCTATTCCGGGTTCAATCACCGACCGTAAAAGCGTAAATTGTTGTAGTGCAGGCAAAGTCGGAATGGTGTACAACACGTCCAGCTTTTCCTGCCAGACATTATAGTTAGTAGTTGCAGTGCGGTATGAATAATTTAGGTATGTCATGTATTTGATGTATTTAAGTAGGTAATTAAGTAAATATGATGTACTATTATCAAGATGAGGAAAGTCCTGAATCTTAGGTGTTGGCAAGTATAATTACAGGGATCCCATTTGGTCTATGAATAGATGCTTGGTTTGGTCTGGGATGAACTTAAAAGGCTTGAAACCTAGTAGACGATAGAACTTGACTTGCTCTATCCATTAATGTTTGGTGTTTTCAAACCATAATGTCTACCAATGACGTCAGAATCAAAAAGCTTCCAATAGAATATTTTGGCTTTTCTGGGAGGTACAGCATCTTTAATTTACAGGGGGCACTTTGTCACCCCCGTTCGTAATAGGGTTAACCTTGATACTTTTACTTTTTTAGACATCTCTGAATGGTACTGAATGAGTGAACCAGTAAAAACTTTAAAAGTATTTGCAAATTTCTTTCAAAAGAGATATCAAATCAAAAATGAATGATTTTACCCCTTTTCAAAACTCTGTCTGTAGAGTTGACGTTTTGATAATTTTGGTGTTAAAGGTATTTATCTATTTTGGTATCTTTTTACCATAATGATGTGCCTTTTTGCCCTAACATCTTTGAAAATATTGTAGCTTTAATTTAGTTTGGCAGCTCTTTATCAAGCTTCCTATTACTTTTTTATAAATCACTTTCAAGCTAAAGATGATTGATATGGAACTTTTTAGTCCATTTGTTCAACCTATCATGGCACCTAGGAAATTCTATTCGCTAGCAGTTAGTGTTGTTGGAGATTCTGATAATCTGACAAAAGGAAAACATACAATATAGGGCTCTTACCAGACTCAATTCTTGCTGTATTACAAAGTAATACGGTAAAGTCAACTGAACTTTAATAACTCTTGCTTAATGAAATGTTTCACAGTGTTTTGGGCCTTTCCGTTGTTTGGGCCCCAAGGTTAATGATGTTTTAGGCGCTGCTAAAAAAACGCCTCTTTCCTAGGATTTGCATCAGTTGCTAGCTTTTTGATTATCATTATTTCGTCTCTATCAAGTAGCCCCCTTTTTAGGACAATTCAGAAATAAACTTTTCTTTAAACGTGTCGATTAAATCTTAATCGGTTAGTTTTCCTAAAAACCATTCAAAGACTTGCTTATAGAAATTTTTAACAAAGCGCAGGGTAACAAAGGAATAAACCTACAAAATGAATCATTTCAAACAATCGTATTTTAAAGCTAAAGACAGGGCATTAGGCTGACAAAACAAAGTGAACCTAACAACTTAAGAACGATTAAATCGGATTGGAAAATCTTTTCGTTACACTTTAGAAATTAATAAATTCAAAAATAAACCATGCTTGTCTTAAACGTTTCGATAAAATCTTCATCAGTAACTGTTCTTACAATGATTTGGGGACTTACTTAAAAACCTAATTTACAAAGCACAGGGTTACAATGAGATAAACCTAAACAAGGACCTACTTAATACAATAACGGTTAATCTAAAAATAAAACAAAGGTTGGGCTGAGAAAACAAAGATAAGTTAACATGTGCAGACAAAGTGAGGAAAGGTGAAGAATTTGGATATTGGATTTGGAAATGCGGCTGTAACACCTCAGAAATGAAAATAAAGCTTAAAGTGGGGGTGTCGTGATTTTTTTAGATTTCACAGTAGCTTGCTATGGTAATTTAACTAAGGAAGCAAAAAGCCCGAGTCAAATCTGAGTTTTCGATTTTGAGTTATGGACGAAAAAGTGATTAGCCCAAACACTCCCGCGCAAAACAGTTCGTTTTCGTCCAACGCGCCGCGTGACGTCAGTTGTTGTGTACCAAACTCAGCTGATTCTCAAAACACATTGAAATCCCTATTGAGTGGCTTCGGAACAACTTCCTTCGCGCGGTCATTATACCTCTTCTACAGGTACTTTAGTGTAAATAAAAGGGTTATGATAATTTCAAATATTCTTTAATAGAAATATCTTATTTCAGAAACTATTCAATTCGAATTATCATCTCAAAGCGATGGTACAAACTACGAGTGTATTTTGGTTGCCTAGACCATCAAAGTAGGAAGTGCTTCCAGAACTCGATCTGTAAAAAGAAAACTATTTATATATGGCGTATTGTTTCGACAATTTATAGAAAGATGGAGTTTTATGACATAAAATTTTCATTCCACGTCCTAAAATACTAGATAGGTCGGTTTATTGCTTCATTGAGCAAAAATTGTGCAGATTATTAGAAAGGGCCAAAGTAGGCGGAAAGCAAAAGAGGAAACAAATTGCCAAGACATACAGTACCATAAAGGTAATGTTGTCCTTCCTCGAAAAAGTGGCTTGTGTACGTTTTTTTGCATCTTAGAAATTCCTTTGAAAGATTTTTAACTTTCTTCTACTTAAACAAAAAAAATCCTAAGAATCTTGTTTACACGTTTTATTTAAAAGGAAACTTAGCTTTTGGCCTTGAGTATTCCGAATACTTAACCTAATTTTGAGGGGAATCAACTAGCTTTTCTGGTTATTTCACAATATGTAACAATATCTAATTCTAGAAAATGCAGTTATACCCATCGATTTTCTATAAACTCAAGAGTCAAATTACCAGCCTTAGTTACCTTTGAATGACACAAAAATACCAACATTTAAATCTAAATGCACTCATTTTTTATAAGAAACCGTTAATAAGAAACCGTAGGACCAGATTTTCTTAAACTTAAGAAACGTTAGTAGGATATTTTGTTTGAACCAAAGAAGTTAAGAAACTTTTCATATTTTTCTTATCAAGAAAAACAACTTCCATATGTCTGTCCCACAAAGTTTTATTCCTATAGTTCAGTTCAGTTACATTTGATAAGATATTTTAGCTGTTTTGCAATGAAATTTGCATTTAATTTTAGCCTCTCTAAACCCAATTCATGTTTGGCACTGATAGAAAATAGGAAATGAAAATTCACTCATGAAAACTAAATTATTCATTTGAATTTAGGAAACATTTGGGGGGGATTCTTCAGCCAAATTTCTTAGATCCGTGGTTTTAAAAAAATATTTGTATTCCTTATGGAACATTCCAGTAACAATACACGTTTTTTTTATAAGAAACCGGTGTATAAGAAACCTAGTACTAGAGCCACAAAAATTTAAGAAACTTTCACAACTACATCAATATCTTTAAGAAACTCCAAAAAAAGTAAGAGGACTTTCTGAGCCGGAAAGTAATATGTCAACAATACATTTTTGCTTGATTTAAGTTTGCTACACGTTTTTATTTCGAGGAACACAGGATGTTGAGTCAACTTGTATTAGTAGGTGGGTTTCACTTTAATACCAGAAATATGCGAGGGAAAGTGCAAAATTTGATGTATCTAAAAATAAGAAACTTCTGAGAAACTTTTAGTAGAATGAAGAAACTTTAAGTTCTAGGACGCAAGCTAGGTTTCTTATTAAAAAACATTGTAGAATCCTTTTTATTTTACCAGATATCCTAGTTGGATACCTCCCTCCCCAAAATCATAGATAAGACTCTTTGACAAAATAGTGAGTCATTTATAAATTTGTTCTTGCTTAGTGTTACTTGATTGTAAGCTACTTTAGAGGGGCTGCATGACTTACAGCTGGATAGGCCACAAGGGTTTGCTGCTGAGATCTGAAAAGCATATCAACTTATTATTATTATAATTACCATAAATACACAACTTTTTACCAACCTATGGTAGCCATTTTATGGTAAATGAAAATTATGAATGAGACATGAAAAGGTACCCTATTTCTTGTGAATGTTTATCATTTATGGAAAACATTTTGACCAACCTTTATAAAAAGCTATTTCATAGTTTCATACCCATTAATATGCAATTTGAGAGAAAAATCTGTACCTGTGTTTAGAAAACTTTTAATATATCAGTGGCATATACCTACAACTTTATGCTATGCTCCTTTCCCCCTTGGCTCTTACATTTCAAAAAACTCAGAAAAGTTTCTTAGAATCGTTTCCGTTTCGAAAGCCCTGGGTTACATATTTCTTTTCAAAAATATGTATATTTTCCTGACCCCATCACTTTTGAAATTCTTCATGACTATCAACCACCCATCATTGTCATGGTAATGCAAACTTGAACAAAATAGATACACCTTCAATTAATCAATTATCAGAGGCGACAAAGCGTAATGAAAAATATCTGATAAGTCTTGCCTTCCCTCTAAACTTGAGTGATATCCGAAAAATTGGAGTTTTGAAGTTGACTAAATTCAGGTAGACACAGCTGATAATATCCTAATTGCATTAGTTGTACCAGTAAAGTACAAGAATGTCTGAGAGATTTTTCATGCCACAAGGCAAATTAATTTTCAGAAGTTTTAAATTCAAATAAGCATTCCTGAGGCTTCATTCTTCCTTGGTGGTATGACTGCCCAACATGACCAACTGGACAAGAGTTTGTTTTGTTTAGGCCGCCCGTATGGCGTATATGCGAAGGCGGAAGTACCTTTTTCATAGAACCAGAAATAAAACAGTTTGTATTCCTTTCAACGAAAGTCAATCAATAGATTAGAATTAATTCAAAAATTAATTTCAAACTCATAATTGCCTTTTTTGAGCCCTGAACCTTTCAGTCCCGAGATAATAAACGAGTACAGGCTTCATCGCTCGCATTTTCATTTGACAATGTGAATCCATCTTCAATTTCGCTCCTTTCTCGGTCCAGAAAATC
Source organism: Pelagia noctiluca (assembly GCA_963924455.1). Lineage (NCBI taxonomy): Eukaryota > Metazoa > Cnidaria > Scyphozoa > Semaeostomeae > Pelagiidae > Pelagia > Pelagia noctiluca. Next base: position 10,744,706 of record OZ004319.1, read on the forward strand.
GTTTTCTCTCTTTGCATGGCTTCGATAAGGCTCAAATTGATATTGTATAACTTCAGGGGATACTCATGTTCCTTCTAAATCACTTTCTCGGAATGTTTACGACCAACAAGTGATGTTTAAATCCTCTGAAATGACGGACGTGCTTTCTCCTCCATACTGTTCGTCCATGTTGTCAAACTTGAATCACAACAACTGACGTCACAGGGACAAAATGGAGAAAAACGAAGCGTTTCGTGTCACGTGGTTTTTTAGCCTCCAAATTGGCACACTATTTTCCAAATATCTCGAGAACGAAATGAAATATCGTTTTCGGGTTTTCTGCAGTAGTCTTAGAATTACTTTCTCTATCAAATATCAAATTTAAAAAAATCACGACACCCCCACTTTAACGAAAATGAAAAAAATATGAGAACGCTACACAATGGAAAAGCGTGGTGATAAAGAAATAATAGACAGCGTCGCGTCCATTAAAGAGCTGCGGTAAATAAACAAAGAGAATGGGAGCAAAAAGGCACAGAAACCAAAAAACAAAACGAGCAACACGTGCTAACAAAAAAGACAAGAGATGCAAAGGTTAAGAATCTACCAGTGTGACATTAAGCCCCTTAGGTGCAAAACTATCCAACTTAAATTGCCAAAACCTTCCCTAACCCTAGATTCACCTAATAATCTATCAATTACCTGAACCCCAACCTCCTCCATAAACCCATGGTGACCTGCCAATTCAAAATGTCTATAACAATCTGCATGTCCAACCATTTCCCCCTTCTCAAATTTCCTACAAGATGACTTAAAATTATTAAACCTATTACAAAAGAGGGTGAATGTGCTACCAACGTACTACAATCCACAGACCTTGCAACCTAACAAATAAACAACACCCGACGAATCACAATCAAACCTAGAACCTTTGTTGTACTCCTTACCAGTAACATGACAAACTTACCGATCTCTCTCCGACATAGACCTACAAACCTGACACCTAGACTTACCACATTAAAAACAACCCTTAACAGAACTCCCCTCGACCGGAGGAAGCTTCGCCCTCACAAGGCTATCCTTGAGGTTGCTGGCACGCCTGAAGGCAACAAAAGGCTGTTCAGGAAACACCCTCTTGTGCTCCTCAGTCACTGCCAGCATAGGCTGAAGCTTACCAACAGTCCAGCGAATCCTATCAAGGGCTGGATGATAAGAAACTACAAATGGGATGCGGTTCCCCCTTCCCCGATTACGTCCAAAATCTTGCTCTATCAACACTTGCCTGTCCGAATTCCTAACCCTTTCAACCTGCTCCTTAACAAAGCCCTCATCATAACCTCTATCCTTAAACCAACCAACCAATTCCTTCGACCTAGCTAAAAATTTACCATCATCCGAACAAATCCTCCAAATCCTAAGAGCCTGACCATACGGGATAGCCTTCTTAACATGCCATGGATGACACGACCCCCTCTGCAAAAACCGACGAGTATCAGTGGGTTTGCAATAGAGGTCAGTCTCCAAAATACCACCCTTCTTAACGACAATGGCATCGAAAAAACTAACCTTCTCCATGGAGCTCTCAGACGTAAACTTCATAGTTTGATGAAATCCATGAAGGTATTCCAAGAAACTATAGAAACTTTAGAAATTAAGATAGAGAGAAACACTAAAGGGAAAACAATGAGGAATACACCAAGGACGGGCGGCATAATAAAGCGATATTCGTGACGTGCATTGTGGTTCATTCTTTTTGTTTACGGATTTTGACGTCTTTTCAATTTTTGAGGTTGAGGTAAATGTTTGTTTATCTTCTCTCGCTGTAATTTCAAGGAAAAGTAGTTTTGATTTTGGTCATTAGTGCAAATCTTCCTGTTAATTGCTTTTAACCTTTGTTGTGCGGAATTCCCAATACTTTAGCTTTGTCAATGAATAAAGTTGCTTTAACCAAGTATACAATATTAAGATAGAGTGTAACTGAAGAGAGCACACTCTGTTTTCTTTCTTTCATAATATATAGTTACTTCTCTTTAAAAGATTTATTGCTGCTCTCCGAAATCTCGCAGGCCTTATTATCAGGGTCGGGGACAGCGTTTATTGCAAATTTGTTGGTGTAACTTGGTGCCTTTAAAGCGTTCTTTCTGCACCAATACAGCTCTGGACAAGAACGTATATTCCTTCAAAGGTATCGATTGAGGCATCTAAAAATATATCATTGAAGCCAAGAACTTGCAATCACCAGCATGAACAACAAGACAAACGCAAGAACTTCAGTCATGCATTGTTATGGTGTTCTGAGAATAACAACTGCTTCTAACCCGACCGTGATGTTTACAGCAATCGCTATCTCGTTTTTCAATATTCCTATAGGAATTTTCGCAGTGCTAGGAAACGCTAGTTTCATGTACCTTTATTATAAGGTTAGGAGATTAAAGACGGCTCAAAATCTTACGATGACTTTCCTTGCGTCTACAGATTTGTTCGTTGGTCTTTTCTCTGTACCTATTCATATTATCCTAGGTATAATGAGAGGATTTGGGAGACACAGCTGTCTAGTGGAGGTGGCCTTAAAGATTATAGCTAACTTTTTTAGTGGTGTCTCTTTACTAGGCATCTTGATAATATCCTTTGATCGAGCTATTGCAGTTCTGTTTCCACTAAGACGCAGGACATGGAACTTGAAACGAGTATACAAAATATATTTCATGTGCAGTGGATTTTGTATAATATTGTTGATAGTCTTCTGGCAGTCAAAAATCTACGGAGAGAAGGCAACAAGATGGACGGTTGCAGCCCTGATATTGGTTGTTTTGGTATTAATCTTTATTTGCTACATCCTAATTCATGTCTCGCTCAAAAGATCAGAGAAGAGAAGAAACAACATAGTACAAATTAACAAATGGAAAAAACAGAAGAAATCAGCTGTAACAAGTGGGTTGATAACTTTTCTGTTCTTTTTCTTTTATTTTCCAAGAGTATTCATCAACCTTACCAAAGGGGAAGAGGAGCTTTATCATTTTACGAAATGGACTGCACTTTTAATACACCTTAACAGTGCCATAAATCCTGCAGTATTTTTCTATAGAAGGGAGGAAATACGAGAGGAACTGATCTCGTTGATTGATCGAGTGAGACAATGGATATTAAAGACCAGTGGTTTCCGACGGGAGCCTTAGAAGAACACTTTGTTTAATTGAATTTTCAAGCTAGGAATCCATTAGCAAGCACGGCACTGGCATTATGAATAGATTCACTTTAATGATAATGTTTAATGATAACAGAACTAGAATCCCTACAAATAATGAGACATATTCCTTATAACTAGGCCACGCACTAGAAATATCTCGCAATGTTTCTCTCATTTCATTAAGGCAATAGACTAGGATTTCAAAATGAGCATAGATATAATTTGAAAATAAGACCTGGTGATAAAGATGAGCTAGAAAAATCCAATTTGGCTCAGCTATAATGGACTTTTACCAATCACAGTAGTACTTCTTAACTGGAGAGATTGCTTGAAATATTGGCGTTATTAATGCTTATACTGTTGTTTCTTCGTTAAGGCTTAATTCTTTTTTGATAGCTATTCATCATTACTACATTATTCTCGTTTGCATACTTGCATACCCTTTTCTGTGCTATGGTGCTTCTGAGCTAAGTTTTCTAACTCATGGAAAGTTTGGGTCTAAAACAGCCAATGTGCTCTTCACATTTGCCTGTAAAAACTACTGTTTCTATTTCTCATCAATTATTTTTGGAGTGATTCTCTTTACCCAATATTGAGCTTGAAGAAAGCGAGGAAATTTAAAACATAGCAAAACATGATAACTAATGAAGCTTTGGATCTGACACTCATCAGAGTAGTGCGACTTACAAACAAGCCCTAAGGAATCGTTATGCCCGTATGTGGTTTGAAATTGGTAAATCAGAAATGAGTTGAATAATTGTTTTTCTACTTTGGCTCCTTCAGTAACAGTCTAATGCTCGTCACACTGGAATCCCAGTAATGATTCGTTATTTTTCACTTTACCAATCACTCACTTACTTTCTAATTGACCAATTCTGATCCACATCTGGTTAAAAGTTTTCGTAACGTTTCATTTTCTTTCTCCTTCTAATGTACTTCTCGGATGACTGTCAGTTGCAAAGCTTAGGTAGCTATTTTGTTTAGTTGTTTTCCCGATTTCTCTCAAGTTTCAACAATACTTTGAAGGGACAACAGATTAATTTACGGTACCACTTTGTTTAATAACGGGTGACAAACTGGAGGTAAGCTTCCTACGAGTAAATGTTAAAAGTACTGGACATAGGTATAGTCTACGTTTATGACCATGTGCATTTCATTTGTCATAGTTGCCTGGAAAATCATGAAAAATCTTAACAGACTAAAGTCTTCTGCAATGATAGTTTTTAAATCATTTTTAACAGCAATATAGCACAACAGACAATGATTAGAGTTACCAGATAATTATTCTACTCGAAAGAATCCGTATGTCCACTCTAGTTCATAATTTACTTCTACATTTGACATGACAACGGGGGTGTTGAACATTTTCAGATATTTGACAGCGTTGATGGCACCACCATCAAATTCATGGTTACATAAAATATAATTTATGTCTGAAAATGAGCTAGCTTTAGTCAATAGTCCCAGGAGTTAAGGTTGAGATTGACTGGGAGCAAACATCAAGATGAGACCTTTGTAGCAATTCTATTGAATTTATAATATGGTTTCTAAATCATCATTCTTAATCCCTTTCCTCTCTAAATAAACCAACGAAGAGCAAAAGCACAATAGAGTCATCTTGAATAGTGGTAAACTCCTGGGAAACGTCTCGGTGGCATTGGTAGTGTATCATAGTGGTTGAGGCACTAGATTTCAAATCCGGAGAGGACAACCTTGAAGGTTCTGAGAGCAATAGAGGAGAATGTTTCACTGCTCAGCATGGCGACCAAGGCTTCTAGGCGCGCACACGAGTTTCTTTGCTTTTCAGAAGAAAAAAAGAGAGAAATCCTGGATCTGAACAGCAAGAAAGGCAACAGAAGCATTCCCAAAGGATTTTTCATTATTCATTCACGAAGTTGTTGAAATGTTATTGGAAATATTTTCAAAAGGGAGCTTACATCATAAATATACGAAGATACACGTTTGTGGCATTATTGATTTAAACATTGTTCGCGATTTTAGGATAAACCGTGTTCCTCTTCTACAAACAAAAACGCCAAATCATCATCCGCATCCATGAAATATCACACAATGTGATGGACGTACTCGTTCAATCTCAACGCGTTTAATAAACGAACAAAAAACAAGCTAAATTTATCAAAAAAATATTTTGATTTGAACATCTAAAAGATAATGTTACAACTCACGCTACTGAATCTGCATATGTGCCAAAACCCACTAATAAGAGGAATGATACGGAACGATCTACATACTCTCTGGTCTCTAATAGACGTCCCCTGCTTATAGATCAGGCGAGGAATGGGGGCTATCGTCAGCCGACGAGTGGATCTATGAGAACCACTTCAGTTTGTCAATTTCAATACTCTGATTCAAAAAATCGATGTTATACGGGCGAATTCGGTACCATTGAGCCTCTATTTAATGTTTACACCTCATTTTCGAAGAAAAATTAACATAAGAAAAAAAAGGCGAGTTTATGGGTTCCTCGAAAGCATTATCATTCGATCCGTCGTAATCATTTTCATCTTTTCGTTTGCATCCAGAAGCAGCACTACGAAATTTTCGGGGAGGATTTCGGAACTCCATGAAACGCTACCTCTTGCATTCCAGCCATGTTCTGCCGGACTCTCAAGATGTAATTCTAACTGGTCAGCATTTCTGTATATGTTCATTAGCTGATCTTGGGATGTAGAGATGTAGATCAGCAACACAGTGTGGCATTAAACTCAGGACAACAGTTCTTTTTCTTCCAAATACTTTGCAGAAACACTTTTTGAGCGGTCGATTTGAGCTTAGTAACAGACGTAAGATGGAAAACATGAATAAAACATGCGAACTTCTCAAGAAGCTCGACCTCAACTACATTGGGATGGACGTCTGTTTCAAGCCTTGCAAAGGCGTTCAAAAATTCATATCGCTTTAACATCGCTTTGAAAAATGACTTTTTTCCTTATCCAAAAAAGCAGCCACGTTATCGTTGGTGGAGAATTGGTGTAGTCCAACAACCACTCGTTTTTAATTGAAGAGAGTGTCGATGATGTCACATCAATTAGTTTTCGCATGTGCCCACCACCACTCTCCATTAAAACCTCAACGCCCATGCAATCTTGGACGAGAAACAAACCTATGATACTTATCTCGAGAACAGCATTAAATGTAGGAAGCATGCAGCAAGAGGAGCAGGTTAGAGTTACGTTCTGTGAGCCCCAGATATGAAAGTATCAGTTGACTTTGTTACGCTTTTAAGAAGGGGATAAAAAGACAATACTTATTAACTTAATTCAACAGTCGTACATTTTCCATAGATTTTTCAAATGTTTACATGTTTTCTTTATGGTTTTCCATCTTTTACCAAGCTCAAAAACGCCCGCTCAAAGTGTTTTTGAAAAGTATTTGGAAGAAATGGAGTGGTTGTCCTGAGTTGTATGCACCCAAGATCAGGTTATGAACATATATAGAAAAGCTGACCAGTTTGAATTACATCTTGAGAGTCTGGTGGAACATGGCTGGGGCCTTCCTGTTCCGAGGCCCTGCCTGAATATTTCGTAGAGCTGCTTTTGAATGCGAACAAAGAAAATGAAGATGATTACGACGGATCGAATGATGATGCCCTGGAAAATGAGTTTATGGATGAGTCTTCTGATGACGAAAACGAGGAATACAAGAAATAAAATGACCTCTCGAACGCAGTAAGAAACTTGCATAATATTTTGCATTTATTTTAATAGTTTTATTGAAGTAGAAGTTCAGTGGGACTAAGTACAATAAGCCCAGTTTTTGAAATTAGTAGCATGGGACTGATGGACAATGAGAATTGACCATGTTCAAAATTTTAGAATATGGATAGTTTTAGAGTTTGAATATGTTTAACAGGTGTGTTTGACAATGTTTATTTTTGGTGAAAACAGAGTTTAAACATGAAAACCAGGCTTTGACACGGAAAAGGGGTTCAGAAATGTTGAAATTTGATATATGGCATGAAATTGCTAATACTCGCTAACTTAAAAGTTTCTGGAAAAAAACAATATTGTGGCATGAAAACGTTGTTTCATCCTAGAAACGAGGCCCAAAGTTGCCGAATTTAACTTAAAACCTCTATTTTCGTTATCAACAGCAAAAAATTGATTGCAACCCATGAACTCACCCATTTTTCTTAATGTCAATTTTTCTTCTAAAAGGAGGTTTAAACATGAAATAGAGGCTCGGTCGTACCGATTTCGCCCTTATAACACTGATTTAGGGAATCAGCACATTGAAATTAACCAAATGAAGTTAATTTTATAGATTTCTCGTCGGGTGACCATACTCCCCATTCCTCGCCTGGTCTGTTATAAATATTTCGAAAATTCTCCACCAAGAACATTTATATTCAAAACCATTGCTGATTAATTGTTAAAACGAGTTGCAGGCAAAGCAAGAGTTACACTAAAAAATTTATGAGACTGAGAATTCTAAATTAAATCAGTTGCACTGTATGTTTAGCGTCTCACTGTCACTACGTTCTGTCTCTCACAGATCTCCACTTCTTTAGTAACTTTCAGAAAATGTTCCACCCAGGACATGCCTATGCCAGCCCCCCCCCGCTTATCAATTCCTTTTCAGGGCCTTTACCCTGTCTATTGGATACCAGAGGGTAAAGGCCCAATCAGCCTTTATCAAACTATATTTTAATACTATTGAGCAACATTGAATTTTTCGCAAATTTGTCACAGGGCAGTGACAAAATAGGAGTAACTTAAAGTAGAGCCTATCTTCAAAAGTGAACCTACCTATACCAAACGATGTCTAATATACACTGAATCTATGTACACTAAACTAACCATAGCCTATGTAAGTTAAGTTAACTTAACTTGGTTTAACTACTGGTGAGAACAATTAATATCGACGCGTTTATTCTTCTCGTGTTTGAGTCAATTCCAGCTCTAGTAAGTTGCAGCCATTGACCTCCAAGTTGTGGTTTTTCAGCATGAATGCGCGTATGAAATCGCAAAACTCTGATAGGTGTTGCATATGAGTATAAGCAAATGCTGCTCCTTTCATATGGTGGTAGTGACTATCAAAGAGGAAAATCTGATTGTTTTGGACGCATAGTGTCATAGCTTTGTCAGGACAGAATATCAATAAAGCAGTTGCTTCTTTTTGTTTCAACGCTATTTCATCTATTGCCGGATATCCACAACCGCAACACAGTCATGTAGCATGCATAGGAGCAGCCCTGCATTTTGGATAAGATCCTCAACATATACATTGGGGTGAGGATAATTTCGACGCAATACCTTGTATGTCGAGTTCCCTTCTTTGACTATTTTGACATAAACATTTGGAATCTCTTTTATCTCATTGAAGGATCCATCTTTCAAGAATTCTAATCTCCTTGATATATGGCACGGAGTTTTGGCGATGAGACAGCATGATTTTATACCCATGTCCCCATTTAAACCAGTCTGGCAATATTTTTGGGAAAGTGTGACCTGGTTTATGTTTCCACATTTCTCCACGTATAGATGATCGCCTTGTACACCAATGTTTATTGACTAAGTGGTTGGTACGTGCCATTCACATTTAAATCAGATATCTTTGAAGGTGAAGATAATTGGTTCGGGCATGCTTGGCAACTTCGGGGTTTTCTTTTCCCAGAATGACCACGGGTAGAGTGCTTGCATTGTTTAAAGTGGGTCGGCTTTGGAAGTGCTTACTTTTGATGAAGATGAAGACCTTATCATTTTTTCTTATTGGTTTTTCAGGCAAAAATATTTTAATTCTGCATGTCACCCCTTTGATTGTTATTGAAATCTCCTTTTTTGGCATTCATAGTACAACTGGGATATTAGTATCAGGATCTTCATATTTTCCTTTGTCTTCAGATGGTATATATGAGCCATTAAGCGGTGTCTCTGATTGTTTGCAGTAAAAAAGTGGTTTCCACCCAAACCGGCATAAAATATGCATAGGTTAGAGTAAGATTTGTCATAACTGCACTACTGGTGGGCTTCTGTTCAAGTCTTTGTGGACAGATTCCGCTGGGTTATTGCAGATATCTTGATTCACCAGCTGTTATGGTAGGAATCTCGGGGAATATGAGGCATAAGTCATCTATTATGCAAAAACGCAGGTATCAATTTTCAATTGCTTTTTCGATGTCAAGGTTGGAACTTTCAGTGTTATTTTTACTGAGCCTAGACATTTCATTGGAGACTGTTCAACTGCAGACTGAAGTAACAATCGTTCTTTCCGTGTCTAAACCCTCTTGGCTGAATCTCAAGTGAAGCCCAGTTCCCTTTTACATGAAGTTGCACCTTTTGCTCTCTCCGTAATAAAACTCATACAGGATTATTGACTGCGATTTTTTCAATTTGTTCTAATTTTTTGTCGGTATGTCGAGTGTCAGCCATTGCCTGGAGAAAATTGCCAAAAATGGATGGCACACTGTTTGGCCAAGAGAACAGAACTCATGGAGATGCTTGGTTCATAAATTGGCTGGTTAGAATGATCCATCTAAAAGTAGAAGTTCGCAATATTACAATAAAGTACATTCATTAAAGTAGCTATCCCAAGCTGCAAAATAACTATTATTTTTACTCTAATAAAGTGAAAGCAAGTTTTATTTCAATGAATCTACTTTCAATTCGAAGTCACAACATATCTTTTTATTTGATTAATCGAATGTATTTACGATTTCGAATTTCGTTTTGAATGCTGATTCGAATATTTCGTTCAATAAAAATCATGATCTAGCTGGCCAGGACACGCGGTTCGAAATTCGATCAGTGGTTGGAATCCTATCATTCGTTTTTTGTAGGTTTAGGTTTGGTTGCAAAAATAGATTTGAAAATATTTTGAAGTTACCAACTTGAAACATGACAGATATTTACTTCAATAATATCGAGCAGTGAGCGGAGTTGAAAGAGCATATTGAAAATTGTGGATTTTGATTATCGAAGAGAACCCAAAAATTATTCAAATATTCGCAAATATTGCAAAGCCATTTGGCAGTCTTTATTCACTTAATATCCATGAGCAAGCAATTGCAACAAAAAAATCAGGGCTGATGATGGGCCAAGGTTATTTGATTTCAATAAACCTTACTTGATTTAAGCCTTTGAATAATGTCGAAGAGGATCCTGACTTTATTAGCGCTAATCAAAACATTGCCCCGACTGCTAACGAGCATATGGGCAAACTCAGTTCTTTGCCTCTCCCATATGGTTATATCCAAGAGAATTCTATTTTCTGCTGCTGCTGCTGGCCGATAATTTTTATCTGGATGTGGGGCTGGCACTCTTTCCCCCAATACCATTTCTTCCCCAAGATCCACAAAGTGTGCAATGCCCATGGGATGCAGAGTTTCTTCCCTTTTGCGCTGCCTGGCGATATTTTTTCATGTGCAAGCGCAGTCAGATGTATTTTTCTGAAATAAGGAGAAGAGTTAAGGTCTTAATAATAGTTTTAGCTTACTTTAGAAGTTTTTATGAATGCATCACGCGGAAGCCCGAAATTATACCTAGGATGATATTGTAGGCTTAATAGTTCTAGAATTTGGGGGTAAGTCAGGGCCGGATCCAGCACCCATAGAAAGGGGGGGCGTAACGCACATATCAAAGGATAATGTAAGGGAAATAGGGTATTATCAAGCTAATTGCATTGTTTTTCTATCAAAATAGGGTGGGCGTACGCCCCTTACGCCCCCCCCTGGATCCGGCCCTGTAAGTTATAGTATATATAGCTATTTAGATGGATTTTTGATAATGAATATTTTCAATAAGCAACTTGACTTTGGTCACTGCATACATATTTTGCGATATCAATACTATAAAAATAGCTAAAGAGTAGCTTAGAAAATTAATTCACTGTAGTAATATTTATTTCATTCGTATTTGATGCACAAAGTTTCTTATTATATTGCTTATAATTCTGTATGTAAGCACCAAGTTGCTTATTCTTAATCAAGCCGTCGTGTTGCTTGTTATTTCGCTGAATCCAGCACTGGTTACCTTTTGACGAAATGCTTATTGAAAAAAGTGTACTGATAAGTATTAAAGAGCAATGGATAGGGTACTCAGAGTTCCAGAAAAAAGTTGCATATCCCACATAAAATAGAAACATTTTTATGGAGGTACCATTGCTTGCTGCTTTCAGACTCAAAAAAAGTAATTTCTAAGAACGTTTATGAAAATATTTAAGCTAATTGATTATCCAAATTGCTAAGTAGAGTTACTACTAGTCAAGTTACGGAGGAAATTCTACATTTTCGTCCTGAAAATATAAAGGCCCGAAGGTTTTATCATTAATCATTGAGGAATTTTTATTCCAGGCCAAGTCTATGATGCAGGGTAAATGAATGTCCAAATCAACTTTTTCTGCTTTCATAAAAGCAACATTAAATAAATGAGTGTAGCCTAATTAAGAAGACATACTGCGACCAATATTATTTTCAAGAATTCAACATGCTGCCCTGAGGATGAATATCATGCAGAATTTCTACTGACCTTCTTTTCTTTGCTGCATTTTCACCAATGGTATACTGAGAGAAGACACAAGGATAGCATAGGTTTCCATTGATAATTTACCGTCAAACGTCAAATGTAATTCTTGTTTGGAAAACCATGAAGTTTTTGAACAGGTCCTGTGATTTGCGTGCTTCCCGCAATTTGCTCTCTTACTGATTCAGAGTCCACGAGCGGTAGGAATCATGAACCATAAGCCTGAGCCAGCTCAGCTGTCGATTCTTTCTAGGCAGGTAACTGAGTACCTAGGATATTCGTTCTAGAATATTGATTCTGGGGGCTCAAGCTGCAGGTCAATATCAGCTGCAAGCTGCCTTACTTCGAAGCTGCGGTAAAACATGAACTTGCTTGCTTGCTATGTAGTACTGTAAATGATGTTCACCACTGGGGGATATACTCAGTACTTTGAGATAATACCATCAGTGCATTGGGGACTGCAGAGTAGTGTCGGAGGTTACCATTAGAATATTGGAAGGACATAAACATTACTATCGAGGGAATAAAGTATTTTGGAGGGTAACCACAAGCACTTTTGATATTAACTGCGTAGTGTTGGTAGTTCTCATCAACAGTATTAAATATCCTTTGCAGTACTAATGGTATCCCTCCACCAAACTTATGATATCCCCCTACAGTTATTAGCACCCTTCAAAAAAGTACTGATAGTTTGGAACGGCATCTCTTTGATCATCTTTGCTGTTGTATTTCCCTTCCAAGAGTCACAACATACCGTTCTAGTCTGCTTATCTCTGCCATCAAACAAGAAGATAGTTTTTCCTCGATGCCTGATCTCGTCAACTTTATTGACAATCTAGCTATTCCTCTATCGCACTGTCAGATCAACTATTGCTTAGACGTGCACATGCCTCCATATGTGTCTGTTTGCTCTAATCTACTGTGGTCGGCGTTCGTATGAAGGACGGTGATGGAAAAAAGAAGCAAATGTTTTTTAAAGCATAATGAGCGTTGCAAGGTATGCAATTGTTTTCATCATGGAATATTTCCTATATCAGACTGTATAGCTACCCTGAAAATCGCTTTATAATGGTGAGTATAGGTTTAGCTGACTCAATCGATTTGTTCAATCTAAAGGAATCCTCGGTAATGCTGGTCATCTTCCAGCTTGGTAAGTTATCATCTTAATTAAAGAAAGAATGTAAAATATCAACAGAATAATGGACTTCACAAATTACATATCATGAATGATAGGTCAAATACTAACATTGACCATGAAGCATTCAGAGAACTGAGGGGACTAAACGGTGGTCTAAGGACTTTTATTGGTGATCTACGGACTTTTATAGGTGATCTAGGGACTTTTCTAGGTGATCTAGGGACTTTTCTTGGTGATCTAGGGACTTTTCCTAGTGATCTAGAGACTTTTGAACAGAACTGGAGAATTTATACATTCCGTGAACTGTTGTTATGTTTTACCCCTTGCTTATTCATCTTAGTTTTTATTTCCTTATATTCTTTTGTTACAGCTACTGTTACTGCTAAGCATCAAAACAGAACTACAATATCTAGGTGATTCTTGATTACACGTCAAATAGGACAGATGGGTCTGATGGCTTCAACCATGACTTCCTATAATTTTGTAAAATAACTTATCATGATATTCCATTAATCTTTATCAACATTCTATAACTAACAACTGACCTGACGTCTATTGTATTTGATCCAATGATTTTTTGCTGAAAATATTTTTAATCTGATTTGATTGGATTAGATTAAGTACTAATTCATTTCCAAGTCGATTTCCCTATAAAGAAACTCCAGCTACCTGCTTCACCAACTATGATCAATTGAAATCATACCCTAAGAAGGGGATCGGTGTATATTGCATAAACCTGGCACGGAGATATACGTGCATTCTTTGTCGATGAATATGTAAACAAGGATACGATTTTTTATGTCAAACCTTGTATAAATTGCTATAAAATCTAAAAAAGTTTATTCATGAAACTGGGTCTAAGTTTTATCCATAGCTTTGAAATATTTACCAACATAAAATTGGGTAGCTATTCACCTTCTCATGCATGATATCAGGGATCGTTTCAAAAATATTTGTATGATGAGTAGGTAAGCTGACAAGATCTTATTGCAACACCCCATACAACCGTATACCATGACTCCACAAGCCTGGCATCCTTATTTACACAAGTGGCTTAATGTTATCGAATACCGCTAAATTTTCATTTCCTCATATCAATTTCCAAAGGTAATGCTTAGACTATGGTTACATTAAGAGCAGATGTAATTATATCAACGCCAGGTCAGCACTGATAGGACTCCCTTTTACACTTAGACCTATGGACGTGTTTCAATTCGTGCCTATTCTGTCCGAACCCATTCGGAACCGCTTTCATAAATTTACGAATCAGGATTGTTCCATGCTAGCTCTGCTGCAAAACTCTAAGATATTAGGAAATAAGTCTTAAACAACTTTCATAAGCTCTGAAACTAACGTTGCAGAAATACTAAAAAGCTTATCGTGCCTAAGCTGGTATAATTAGCATCCTGAAAATTACTTGTAGTTTATTGAAGGAAATAATATCCACTTTAGCTCATCAACGTGTAAACCTTTTTTCTGGCACATACGGTACGCAATTATGATGTTACTCGTATATTTTCCAAGCCTTATTACTGTATAATTGCAAACCCGAAGAGAGTCAAACGAAAGGTTGATTACCTAGTGTTGATTGCTAGAAGTTTCAAATGGCAAGTAATGCGATCAACTGAGACTTTCTGATTAAATAAAAATTATACGAAGGGGTTCAACTATTCAAATATGAAAAATATAAAATTATCTATAGTTATTGCCAGCATACAAATCGTCACTTAATATCTATATTCAAAAGCGAACCTTGCTTTATCATAAAATATCAGTGTTTTTTCAAAGGACAGATTATGATAAGAAGTCTTCGGATACGAACCTATTCAAATATGCAAAATACAAACTTACCTATAATTATTGCCAACATACAAATTATCACTGGAATCAAAATGAAATATCTATATTTAAAAGCGAGACTTGCTTTTTCATATAGTGTAAGTGCTGCTCTCACAGGCCATCTGTTGATGAAAAGCCTCTCAAATTGCTCCACGGCAGCACTTGTGGCTACATTATATGATGCTCTCTGAGTCCTGATTATGAATGATAGAGGAACAAGAGCGGTCAGTAGCTTTAGAACAGGTGAAGATTCAATGATCTTTTTCGTAGTGTCTTTTAAGACATCGAATGCAATTGATTGTGATGAAACAGACTTGAAGATTTCTAGGTATAGGTGTGTGCTAAGACGTAGTCCACGATAGCTGAAAAATGAATGCATTTTCGAGTTAACAATTAACTACATCAAATAGGAGCATTACATCTAAGCATTTTAGATCTTACTTCTCGTACTGTGGTATTATCACCCGGGAGAACGCCAGTGCAGTACTCAGTAACGTGGAGTATATCAGTAACGTGGAGGACATTCAGTATAGTGGGAGGTATTATCAATACTGTAGGGGGCGGTACCATAAGTACATTGGAGGTTGTCACCAACAGGACTGTTTGATATACCAACACTATTCTTGGGGACACCAACATTATTGTAGAGGATATTCCGCACTACGGAGGGAGACTACAATCACCTTGGGAAATGCCTCCACGGTGCTGGGTTGTTTCTCTCCACAGTAATGAATATCCTCTAAAATACTGAGGGTTGTTGTTGGGCACATACGCTTACTATCTTCGCAAGGTATGGGTTTATGTGCTAAGCAAAAAGGGCCCACTGAATAGGTAAACTAATCGAGCAGTCGAGCCTTGGTTCTTCCTCTCGATCTGACCACACATCGTGATTCCTTTTGCCTTGTGGCCTGGAATTACAGAGAGCTGGCTAATTCTCTCCTCAAACTTTGTGACAGGTCTAAAGGTGGTATCTAACCCGGGATTCTTCGAACAAGGGTCAAGGGATCTGACCACTCGGCCATCCCCGCCACTGTATCGAATGGATACATATATCAAATACATAAAAGGAGCGTAATACAATGTATCAAATATATAAAAGGAAGGGTATCCCTCAAATAACCAATGGTATCTCCGTATATAATAAAAATACAAATTTCTTATAAGTCTCCGTATTAAACGCTTTTTAGCTGATCATATAACCATTTATGGTGGGCTTAGATGAATTTCTTCACAATTGATATGCAAAAGTTTAACAAAAAGTGTTATACTTATGAGCAGGATACTGATGATGGAGGCCTGGGTCGGCAATATCTAACCAGTAAGGTGGACGGCGATAGGAATCATGATAGTACTCACTCTGGATTCACCCAAGCAGTAACTATTTCGTATTGCTCCTCATGATTTTCTCCATCAGCCTTGTCGGCTAATTTAGTTTCATTTTCATCTTCATTTCCAGAAAACTCCTTAACATATTCTCCGACTGCATAGCCAGCAATGTCATTCACCTTGAATCGAAATAAACACCTTAATTACTTTTCTGAGCTTTATAAAAGTTTCTTAACACTCTAGAAATGTTAAGCTTCTTGTGCTCTCAAGTTGGACCAGAAAAGAGTATAGACATTTGCCGAGTTTCTAAAGGATGAAGAAGTGTCGAACCATCAATTCGTGCTGGTAGAAGTTTGAATTAGATAATAAGAAATAGACAAGGTACACCCATTAAATCGATTGAGAATTGTTGCTAGTTTTCTAATATACTTTATATAGAAATGAATTTCGAAATTCTTTAGAAATGACTATGAAATGTCAACATTTAACGTGAAATAATTTAGCTAAAGCATTATATCCAAAAAGCAATTTTTAGGAACAGACAGGATAAGCACTTCTCCGGGATTTCTGCATAGCATTACCCTAGAACCAAACAATTACAGCATTAAAGTTGATCTACCTCCTTCATTTCCAGCCCATTTCTTTGAGAAAGAAATGAATGATAGAGATAGCATTATCAATAATATCAGAGACATAAATTATGAATATAATTTAGGGGAGGTCAGGAAAAACATTGCTATGTCGCATTGACCCAAATATCCTAAGTTTTCTCATTGTTCTCCAACCACCCACCCTATTTTTGCTTTTTCGCAGATTTTCCAGTGTCCTCTAACCAGCCATCTTTTTTTCGACTATTTTTGTTTTTCCTTCGCTCTCTAAAAACCCACACAATTCATCATAATTTCGAATAATCTGATTTTTTACCAACAGGCCACAAGCACTACTAAATAAAGTACCAGGGACGTACCAGAAGCTCAAAATTGAAATTTTAAATGCTCTGTTAAGCTGTACATTTCTCGTTTTCCTCCTTAGTGTCTCAAACTGCCTATTCACTGCTGCATGTCGACTGTCGATTTCATTGCTTCCTTGTATTTGAAACATTCCATATAATGCTACTTGGTGCCGTTCGATATATTTGTGCCAGCGACAAATACACATACATGTGCAAAGGAAGTGTATACTATATCATTCAGGTACAAAGTCTTTTCAAAAATGATACATTATAAATAAATTAGTCTAGAAAGTTAACTTAAGCTATGGGCAGTTATTCTTAATGCAATTAGAACAGATTGAAAGACACTTTATCACACAATATCTTTCTTCTAATTTTGAATCTCAATGCTTATCCATGCAGATTAATTAATCGGAAAGAACAGCCTCAAGAAGCACCCAGCCACCCCTGGCGTACCTTCCGGAAATTATTTATATGACTCCCTTTCCTTGTATAATTCATTAATTTCTTATTCTGTTCATTTGTCTTTCAATAATTGGAGCAATCTTTGGCTATTTCTAAATAAACCTACATTTAAGGCGGGTATGAGATTAGAGATGTATCTCATAGGTACTCCCTAAAACAGTATTCAAAATCCAGAATAGAAGATTTAAAACAAAACACCTTAGTCGAGATCTGGAATCTAACATCCGAGATGACAAACACCCTAATACAAGATCGAGAATTAAAGATTCGGAATTCAAGATTCAGGATTACAAACACCAGTATTAAAGAGTTGTTGCAGTCCGAAAACGCAAAAATTTTGAATTAGAATTGATTTTTTAAAACAAGAATTCTGTCGTACCAGATCTTGAAAAATGGATTTTGAATAAGGGTGTTTCTTTTCGAATCTTGAATTGTGAAACATGAATGGGAATGTTTATCATGATAATTGAATCCTGAATCTTGAGAATTAATATTTTGCATTGTGCATCTTGAATTTCGGATCTTGAATCTTAAGTCCAGAATCTTGAATCTCTATCCCATCTTATCTCCAGCAATTAACACGAAGCTGATGATCATTTATATATAAAAGCTGATATCCCACCTGAAGTGAGTCTGTGTGGAATCTGCCATTTCTTTTGATCAGTATCAAAACGCCAGGAAAAGCTGGAGAGCTAAAAAGACGAAAGGAACAATAATTTCAGGAATAATTAGAATTTTCAAATAGCAAGCTATTTGAAGCCTCACGCATTGAAAGGTACATATAAACACTCTAAACACTGAATGAATCATTTATAAAGCAGTGGAGCCCTTCTGAACTCTGACCAGTCACAAAATCTACTGCATCCTTATTCTACTATTGAAATGTATACCTTTATACTAACCGGTATGGGCTTTCACCAAGCTACCATGTACAAGGGTTTTTTTCCGTCACCTTGATAGATGTACTTTAGTTTACCACAATACTGAACAGCCTCTACATTAAGGCACATACCTTTCCAAATCATTAAAAGTTAAAGACTGAGAAAATAGGAATTCATGCTCTACTACTGAAGAATATATGAAAATGAATATTTTCCAAACCTTACATTTGATTTTGTGAATTTTCATTTCTGATATGAGTCAGGAAGCGAAGGTACTGATGGATAGTTTCGTATCCATCGCGACCACCTCGGTATCGCCAAACACGGTCCTCGTTTCCGAATATCCAATGCATTACTTCTTCCTGCACGTTCAAAGGCAGATAGTCAATGTGCTGGATGAAGGTGTTGCTAGAAATGAAATGAAAAACTGCAGTTAACCATTAAGGAACACGACAGAAGAACTGGTAATATAGGCTGGATTTACACTATACTGGATGGCTTTCAGAGCTTAGGGACTTTAATATCAGATTGTAGAAGCACTGTAGTACTCTGCATCCATCGGATACATAACACTACGATTAGCGAAGAAACAATCACTTCGTTCTGGAAGTGGTACAAAAATACACTTTGTTCCAAAACCTAGTCAGGAATTTGGAGAAACAAAGCGCAGAAGCAAGTGCAATCGTATTGCAACTTTTCTCTCGAGCTTCATTCCGGAGTAAGATTCACTTTGATAATAACCCACTTCGATAGCAATCTAGTATAGAGTAACTCCAACCAAAGTAAGAATACCAACGAGTTTACCATAAAGTTTGGGTTATGCCATGAAATTATAACTTAGTCAAATGAATCAAGCCGATTGGTAAGGATGTAAAATTTCTATTGAAAACCATATAAATAACCCTGCAGGTGTTCAGTACAGTGTAGTTTAGGATCTTCAGTCCTGTGTTGGGATATGATCAGTGCTGCAGCAGAATTCCATCAACACATTGGAAAGTGTTCAGTACTGTTTGGAGGTAGAATCAGTGCCTGCAGTCACACTAGGTACGCAATCCTGTGGTTTTTTCTTCGAAATAACAGCTTGACGCTCATTCGTGTAACCACATTTCCTCATCACATACAACTAGGTAATAGCGCTAAGTTTTTAAAACAAAGGCTTTTTAAAACGGGGCTGAAATTATATTGTGAGAGCAGTGATTAATAAATCGTCAAAAAGTCTTTATTGTCTAGTGGATGTTAAGTACTGTAAGGAAACCCTTCACAGTACTAATGGTATCCTCCACAATACTAAACATCCTCTACAATACTAAATGTGGTATGTAGTATGCCTGCACAGTATTGATGGTATCCCCTAACAGTAATGAAATCGCTTCAAATTACTGATGATATCTCCCTACAGTACTGAATATCCTCCGCAGACGTTCCAGAGGGTGATGACGAACAAAAGGTTGCATTTTTTTGTTGTCTTGGTGTTAGGTTTTTCTCAACTTACTTTTTCAAAATTTCACAAATCTCCTTCGTGATATGTTTCATATCTTTATTGAATCCTCTTTTCTCCAAAAGTTTCTTTAGCTGGAAGAACTGTCTCCTCTGCTTTTCAAACATTTCACCTAAGTCCAAATCATTGATGAATTTGTGAATTGCAACTCTGATTAACTTGCGAATTCTCTCTATTACGTCTATTTTTGTGATTGGCCCTTTGTTGTGACATCGCTTGTTATACCATTTTTCGAAGTTGAATTGGTTCGAGATTATTTCTGAGCACTCTTGGCCTGTGTCAGTAATGTCACTGATGTATTCTGCAATGGCTCTCCCCAGAAAGCTAGAAGGAAAAGAATCATTAGACTATGCACGTACTTTTTTTAACTAGAACACTGGGAATCTCGAAAGCAACAAAATGTTGAATGGAATATTTATCAGAGTAAAAACTCAAGGGTCCGTGACAGATGTCTGGGGAACTAGTTTATGTTGAATATTAGAAGGCATTCCTCAGTGACACGATTCTAAAACAGACTTGACAAGCTGAAGTTTGGCTGCTTCTCTGCTAGACTAACTGCCTCACTCATAGCTCTGTTCTCCATTGCTTCACTCTTCATGACTCTACCTTGGCGATCATCAATTCTTGGTGGCTTCCCAAAAGATCATCTTGATTTCCTGTGGAATGGATCGCTGAACGATCGCTCCTTGGCAAACATTCTTTGTCGTATGAACGATACGAGTGCAACTCCTCAGCCAGTGACTGCCGTCTAGAAGTCTTTGACCAAAGGATCGAACAAGCCAGACTGTAGAGAACGAAGCTCTGGCTTACTGAAATCGAATGGATCACAGTTGTACTCGTCAATGCGGCAGTCCATATCTTCAATTGCTTGTTCATCTGTTGATAGGCGCAGCTTGCTGTTTTCCTTGTGAGACTTCGAAACAGTGTTCCGTTTATCTGCCATTCTATGCAGCGAGTCTCGCAGAGCATTTACATTGTTTGTATTTTCAATATGTGAAAGCCAACCTTTCTCGTTCTTAAAAAGCCTTCTCCAACCTACCTTGAGTTTTGATCTTTTGTCCACCGTGCATTAGATCCAGAAGTCCAGGGGAATATCCGAATATGGCTTCCCTGTCATGGACTGCGCAAACAACTGAGATATCAATGCATCGTGTTCTTCTTGAAGTGTAGAAATTTCGAGCCAATACTCTGCTAGCCACCGACTATACTTATCATTATCATAGATTGTCAGCCAAGGGAGCATTAGTCGCAGATAAGCTTTGAAGGCAGTCCAATCCTTTGTTCGTAGACAGTGAGTATTCATGAAGAGGATCTCTATCATATTCATGATGTTCACCCAAAACATTGCCATGGAACTCACAGATTTCTCCACCATCTCAAAGATACTTTTTACATAAGAAGACAACTGTTCGGAAGATACAAGTTCCTCAAAAGACTGGTTTCTCTGATCAGAAGGGTAATCATTCGGATCCCCCGTGATGGCTAGGCGGCTGCCTGAAAACTTGATTCCTTCTTCGTGACCCTTTCACACGAGACATCTTGCTAGAATTACATACACAAGCTTGAAAATGCGTATTGCTCTGTTTAAGTGTTTACCTCTAAGAGCCTGATCAACAGAGCCCTCTACAAGGACACCGCCTACGACAACTAAATCTGCAATCCCACACTCCTTTGTTCTCTTGTTGATAGCTGTAATGACTGACATCTGAGCATGAAAGGCGCCAAGAACTGGAATTTGCAGGGTTCTCGTACTTTAGCTGGACCATTAGGGCATAAAATGGCTTGTCGCCAATAACTTGAATGAATGCCATACACTTTAGGTTCGCTGCTGCTGCTCGTTTCTCCAAAACTGTGTTCAGTGCAGATTTATATGGTGGCTTTTGAAAGGTCAGAAAGTAGTTTGGCTTTGATTTCACCCCACTAGCTCTAATGCCTGCACAAAATCCCCCAAAGATACCAATCAATTGGCTCACTGCCTCATTGCATGTACCATCATCCATAACTCGAGCCAGAGAATGAGTGAAGAATCTCTTCCTTTGCTCCAGAGTGTCTGATTGCTTTATGTCTATTTCATAACAGACTTCAGGCTCCCCTCCCTGAAATGTCTTATACGGCACGATTCTATGTTCTGACAAGCACATGTCTTTCAATTCCAATTTGTTTGGGAAGGATAAAGCTAGGCGCTCATCAAATGTATCGTTGATCTTTACGTGCTCTGGTTGTACATACATCATATTGGTACGGTGTGATGTGGTGCCGCCTGTTAGATCATCATCTTTGAAATCGTCATTATTTACAATAACTGTTTAGGATACCCGTCTGGTATTTCATCTGGACAAATCTTGTTTTTTTCCATTTCATGCTTTGCCCATGCTTTGTGAAGAATTAAGACATCGTTGTAACTAATGCCGAGTCCAAAACTCTTCAGCAAATCTATTATCTCTCTGCTTCTTGTCATGCCATGCATTGTTACCGCTAACTGGGTCTGGAATGATGTTCTCTACCTCGTTATAAAACCTTCTAGGATAGAGTTATGCTTCTTATCACTGGGTTGTCAATAGGCCCATCAAACGTGTTTGCAGTTGGGGGTCCGAGCCATGTTACCAATTTTCGAAGCAAAAGTGATGGCTCGTCACTATTTGTCAGCTGATCAACGTAGGGCGGCCAAGTAAGCGGCTTCTCTTCCTGCAGACTCGTACGAAGTTGTCAAGCAACAATATTTAGCAAGTCGTCATTGTCTTTATCAAAGCAGTTTATTGCAGCCTCTCTGTAACTCCCTCCAGCATCTATAAACTATTGTGCTTTTATTCTTATGAAAGCAATCACGAAAGCCGATTTTGCTGCCAAATTCTGCCAGGAGAATGTCTTTGACGGTTGAAGACTTAACACCGCTGCCTTCGAGTCAAAAAATTTTGTAGAAATTTTGTGTGATCTTGCAACAATCCTTTTAAATTCCTTGGCTCTTTATTGTCAGATATAGCTATCTTGACGTGCTTTGCGAACATTAGTTTGACTTCTTGTCGTTAAATGTTTTGAAGGTGAATTTGCTCAGATGACTGATTGTCACTTTACTTTTTCATGACTTTCTTGCAAATAACTTTGCCTACAAACCGTGTCGTAATTCACGTGACTTTCCACTGTTTTGCTGCCAATCAATCAATCAACAAGTATTGTTTCAACGTCGCCCTTGACCAAACTTTTAATGTGAAGATATTATCTATGAAAAGTTTAAAAAAACTTAAAATAAGGTCACGTGACAGGTTCTTAAACAGATTAGGATTAAATTTTAAATTGGTTTATTGTAGTGGTTGTTAATTTTCAACTTTCTAACACATTCGAAGCAAATAATATGTTCATGTGCATCAGATTATGTGAAAAAGGCGAGATTTTGAGAAAAAATGGCAGCCATTATGAAAACGACGTGCTGTTGGCCACGCCCCCTTTTTGAGAGGGTTGCCCAGGTATTTTTGATCAGCTGGTTTTACTGCCCTAGAAAATGCATTCAAACCTAACTCCCCAGACAACTGTCGAGTCATTCCATGTCAAGTGGGACCAAAAAAATGCATTTTTGGACCTCAAAGTCTTGGATTTTTTTCAAATTTTGGATTCTGGTACAACTTTGGGTTCTAAGAACAGAACAAAAAAAATTTTTCATTTCTATCCATTATTATGCTACTTACGCCTATCCAAAATTTCGCTAATTGCGGCCGCGCCCGAATACTTGGTGTGCCCTAACTTTGGCTGTATTTGTCCTACCTCTATGTATAATATGTCATTTAAATGCTCTTTTAACACTGATTCCAAATCTCTTATTGAAATATTCATATCCAGCTTGCTTAAGTGAAAGAAAAGCATTTCAATATTATAATGCTTGACCACGCCCAATTGTCAAATCAAAAATCAAACTTTTTTTCACCAAAATATAAATCAGGTATTCATGTATCATTGGTAGAGTTTTCAACTTGGGACACCCATGGGATCATGCAGAAAAATGCATTTAAATCATGGAGGTCATAGGTAAAAGAACATTTTGAGCCATATTTAACGGTCAAAATCAATATTTTTCATAAATGAATATATTTCAATATGAAAAACTGTTTCAATCATGATTTCTCTTGATTCAAATAACCTAAGCTTATTCAATCTCCTTATTTGCAGCTTCAAATTGTACCACTAGTCAATTGAAAATATCATATCTAACATTTAACAGTTTCTCATGTAGAACACGCTCACACATACAAGCTTACTGTTAAAAACCAGTTTCTTAGGTATCCTGGCCCTTGGAAATCTTTTGTAATCAAGAGGTATTACTGAATGTACAGCAAAGGTGCCATTCATGGTCCTAACTTGATAAGCTTTAACATCAGCTCTTGTTATCTTAGGTTTGAGCATAACATGAAATTCAAGAAAGTTGTTGATTAGAACTGGAGCTAGGTTTCTCATAAAGACGTTTGATAGAGAAATGTGTTTTCAAACAGAAATCTTCAGTCTTTTATAAACGTAATTCACATCTTGGATTCTACACGTTTGTTTGTCAAGATTCTGCTCAATTTTTCAAACAAAATCGTTAACACATGCAATATTAGACATTCAAGATCATATAACAGAAGTTTTCCAAAGCTTTCCAAAGCTCTATTCCATACATGACAACGGCATCTTGTAAAATAAGAGGCATTTCTTAAAGTTTCCAACGAAATATCAGCACTAGATTCATTTTTATAAGGAGACTACTTGCAAGGTATCAAGTCCGAACCAAACCAATATTAGTGAGAATCTTTTAAGATTAAGAAGCATTACGCAGCTGAAAATACATCAAAAAGCATTTTCGCCTGATTTAAACATGCTGAAAAATTATCTGTTCATGTTCTGGAAGACTTAATAGTATCAATGCTGATGCACATCATCCTCTGACAATATTCTATTATCAATATCTCATATAAACAAAAATTGGTACTAAAAACTGGTGAAAAATGAAGAAATTTTTAGCGCTATGTACGCAGCTAAATCTTTTATCAAAGAAAATATGCGTATTCTAATATCAAAGGCATACCGAAACTCTTGTAGTACATCATCTTTAACCAAACTCTTCATAGCATAATCGAAAAGCAACCCACCAAGATCTTTGGAGTTGCTTGCTGAAAACTGTCTTTGCAGCTGGTGAGGATACTTTAATGAGGCAAACCCTTTGACGAGAATTATATCTTTTCCACAGTGGACTACTTCTGGTCTGAAGTCGTAGTATGTGCGCCATTCTGCAGAGAAGTCAAATTGGCAAGAAAGTATTGTTCCTGAAAAGCAGAGTAAAAATAAGAAATCAGGAAAGAGCTATTATTTTTCATTGCCCGATTGTGGGAAGTGGATCTCTCCCAAAATGTTACCTTATTTAATATCAAAAGCTTATGATGTATAGTGATGACTTTCATATCAAAGATTAGGACAGAAATAGCCTTTATATGACCGAGTGTATGTACTCAGAGTAACAGTAACCAACACTGAAAATTCTACATATTACCAGCTAATGTGAACTATTTTGAAATGCAATCCACTTAGCTAAGTCATGTATGTGTTCGGAAGCATCTTCGATGGTCAGAGATTTCTTTTACCAGTATGCAACTATATGTCATTGAGGCTTCCACGCACTCAGTCATGGAGTCAAGTACTCAACAAAAGCTCGGTCACCCTAAGAGTATCTGTTAAGTGCGTTAGAAAATTTTTGGTACGTAGGGGCAAATAAGTATAAAGTGGAGAATATCAATAGTACGTTGGCGGATGTTCAGTTTAGTTGAGGGTGTTTAGTACTGGGAGGGCCTTATCAGTACTAGAAAGAGGTACGATTCAGTACTGTTGAAGATAATTAGTATCGTGGAAGATGCTCAGTAACTTGGAGGGGCATAACCAGTATTGTGGGGTTACCATCAGTACTGTAGAGGATATTCAGTTCTGTGCAGACAAACCACATGCCATGTTAAATATTACGTCCACAGTGCTTGTGATGTTTGTGGCTTCTCTCCACATTAATGATTATTATCCGCAGTTCTGGCATTACCCCTCAAAAGAACTAATTATATCCTTCCACAGCACTGATGGTATCCCCCCGCAGTAGTTAATATCGTCCAAAGTACTAATGGTTTCCTTTAAGTATTTAACATCCACGACAATAATGGATCGTACCCCCACAGCACTGATGATTAGCCTCACAGTACTGAAAATTATCCACTGTTTATCTTCTACAGTACTACACAGACGTTCCTCAGAGTATGAATAGATGGCCAGAAGAACAAAAAACAAAGAAGTAAAAATTTGCTTCACGAATTAAAGATCTAAAAAATTCATCAGGATGAAAAACTTTCCTCCATCATTTTTTCTATGGCTTATTTTCATATTCCTAAAAGATTATTCTTGAAAATGAACTTCAGAGCTCTTTTGCAACAAATTTGTGAAGTAACATTGAACAGTGCAGTTTCTCTAGAATAATAGTATGCACAAGGAGCATTTTACGCTTTTCAAATTTTTTATCAACTTGATTACTTAGGGTTTACACACATCAATAGACATCGCCTTTTTTAAAGAGTCAAAATTCTACGAAAACTACTTCGTTATAAGCTACAGCCCTGAAATTTGTACCATAGAGAGAAAGAACTGAGAGCTGAGTATTCGACCGCAAAGGGCAAGTTTTGCTGTCTATCGTCATGGCTGACAGCATCTATTTATGAATTTGATCTTTGGATTTTTTGTGTCATAATAAATGATATTCACTTGTATGGACGTATTTCATAACTCTTAGTTCCCTGTGGTCTGTGGGCCAGTGGTTGTTGTTGTCTGCGGTCGTCTGTATCAGTGGCCGCCATGTTTGTCAAGTAGTTTAGATTTATTGTTGATTAAAGCCTAACTCTAGGTCAATATCGTGGTTAATCTTTCTACAATCTCTCTACAATTTAATCAACAATATTCTCAAGAGGACATGGATAGAATCTTACGGCCAGAGCGACTAGAAACCGATCCAAACAGTGGAACAGCAGCGAAGGAATGGCTTCACTGGAAACGTACGTTCGATAATTTCTTGGCCGTTTTACCACAAGAAGATTTAGATAAACTTGCAGTCTTATCCAATTTTGTCTCCCCAAGTATCTTTCAGCACATAGAAGATTGTGAAGATTATGAAACATCGATTGAAGCACTTCAGACTCTCTTTATCAAACCGAGAAACGAAGTATTTGCTCGTCATCTTTTAGCTACTAGGAAACAAGCTCCAACTGAAACATTGGACAAATATTTAAAAGCCCTGAAAGCATTAAGCAAAGATTGCAACTTCAAGAACGTCACAGCTGTACAATACTGTGAAGAGAGTATAAGAGATGCATTTATTGCTGGATTACAGTCCAATATCATACGCCAAAGACTTTTGGAAAATAAAACCCTCGACTTAAAAACCATGTTTGATCAGGCTAGATCTCTTGAGTCAGCCATGAAGAGCTCTGAGTCATATTCAACTCCAAACACTCTAATCAATGCTGCTATTCCTGCTGAGTCTTCAAGCCCTCTAGATACCCAGGAGAATACTCTGGCTGCTGCTGTAGTAACAACTTCTTCCAGCTGCTATTTCTGTGGCAACAACAGGCACCCACGATCTAAGTGTCCTGCAAAGGATGCTACATGTGCTAAGTGTCAGAAAAAGGGACACTATGCCAAAGTTTGCCAAAGTAAAGCTTCCTCAAGGGTATCAGCATCTCTACACTCACCGGTTATAGCCGCTACTCAAAGTCCAGGGTCTCTTTCAAAGTCAACAGCTACAATCAGCCTGGAAAACTTGAATGTAAAGGCACTATTTGACAGTGGAAGCACTGAGAGTTTCATTCACCCAAATCTAGTTAAAAGGGCTGGGCTGACTATGAAACCATCTAGTAGTGCTGTTTCCATGGCTTCTATGGCCTTATCAGCCAATGTTACAGGAACTTGTAGAGCTAACCTTCAATACCAGAACCAGAAATACTCCAACCTTTGCTTGTCAGTCCTTCCTGGGCTCTGTGCTGATCTCATACTAGGACTTGACTTCCAGTCACAACATGAGAGCATAACATTTCAGTATGGGGGCAGCCAACCCCCATTATCAGTTTGCGGTTTCAGTACCCTCAACATGGATCCAGCTGAGCCTTTTTCAAATCTAACTCAGAACTGTCACCCAATTGCAAGCAAATCTCGTCGTTACAGCAGGGATGACTTAAAGTTCATCGATGGAGAGGTTGAACGGCTACTCAAAGAAGGGATCATAGAGCCAAGCAACTCCCCTTGGAGGGCACAAGTTGTGGTGACCAAGGATGATAACCACAAAAAGAGACTTGCTATTGTCTACTCCCAAACTATTAACCGCTTCACACAGCTTGACGCCTTTCCGTTACCAAGGATAAATGACTTGGTAAATGATATTGCTCAGTATCGAGTGTTCAGCACAATTGATCTACGAAGTGCTCACCATCAGGTTCCTCTCAAAAAGGAAGATCAGCAATACACAGCCTTCGAAGCATGTAACAAACTTTATCAGTTCACACGACTCCCGTTTGGTGTCACAAATGGGGTTGCTTGCTTTCAGCGTGAGATGATGAAGTTCATTGAACAAAACAATCTCAGTGCTGTATTCCCTTACTTAGATAACATCACTATCTGTGGAAAAAATCAACAAGAACATGATGCAAACCTTGAAAAGTTTCTTGCTGCAGCAAAGGAAAAGAACATCTGTTACAACAACTCAAAGAGCGTCTTTTCAACCAGGAAACTTGCTATTCTTGGATATGATATTGAAGAAGGCATTATTCGTCCAGATCCAGAGAGACTAAGGCCTCTGCGTAACCTACCTGTGCCTCATGATTCCAAATCCCTCAACAGGTGCCTTGGTTTGTTTTCCTACTACTCTCAATGGATCCCAGAGTTCTCCAACCGCATCAAGTCTGCCACCTATAGCTGTTACTGCATTTGACAACTTAAAGAAAACTGTAGAAGAAGCATTTGTTACCGCCATTGATGAAACTTTACCGTTTGAAGTCGAAACCGACGCATCTGACGTGGCACTAGCAGCTACACTCAGTCAAGTTGGCAGGCCTGTCGCTTTCTTCTCTCGTTCACTACAGGGGAGTGAGCTTAAGCATGCTTCTATAGAAAAGGAAGCACAAGCTATCATTGAAGCAATCAGGCATTGGAGACATTTCCTGACAGGAAGACACTTCACACTGAGAACTGACCACAAGTCTGTATCTTACATGTTTGATCAGCGCAACCGTGGTAAAATAAAGAACGACAAAATCATGCGTTGGCGGCTTGAACTAGCATGTTATAGCTTTGATATCGTATACCGACCAGGAAAGGAGAATGTACTTCCTGACGCACTCTCCAGAGCAATTTGTGCCACTGCACTTCAAGATTCCCTGTATACCCTCCATGAGGCACTGTGCCACCCTGGTGTTACCAGGCTTAACCACTTTGTTCGTAGCAAGAACTTACCTTATTCAATGGAGGAGGTAAAGCGTGTAACAAACCAGTTTCAAATCTGTGCAGAATCTAAGCCCCAATATCACAAGCCAGAGGAAGTCCCACTCATTAAAGCAACTCAACCATTTGAAAGAATAAATATCGACTTCAAAGGTCCATTGCCAAGCAACAATGAAAACAGGTATTTCTTGAACATAGTGGATGAATATTCAAGATTCCCTTTTGTGTTCCCATGCTCAGATATATCAACTTCTACAGTAATCAAGTGCTTCACTACTCTATTCTCCTTGTTTGGCATGCCAGCATATGTACACTCAGACCGTGGTACATCTTTCATGAGTCATGAGCTAAAAGCATTTCTAAGAGGAAAAGGGATCGCCACAAGTCGAACAACAAGCTATAACCTAGCTGGAAACGGTCAGGTAGAGAGATATAATTGTGTCGTTTGGAAGGCTATCGAAACATCCTTGAAATCTAATAATTTACATCCCAAGTATTGGCAGGTTGTTCTACCTGATGCTCTCCATTCTATACGGTCATTGCTCTGTACTGCCACTAACGAGACACCTCATGAGCGTATGTTCAGGTTTCCTAGACGATCTTCTTCTGGTGCATCGGTACCTACCTGGATGGCAGAACCTGGTACTGTGCTCCTCAAGCGTCATGTCCGCACAAATAAAACTGAACCATTAGTTTTTGAGGTAGAGCTTCTCCAGGCGAACCCCAACTATGCCTTTGTACGTTATCCTGATGGTAGAGAGACAACTGTGTCGACAAAGCATCTTGCACCTAAACCCCCATCTACAAGTCCAGTTTTCAGTTTTCAGTTTTCATTTATTTATCAATCAATCTTAAATACAACCTAAAACTATTACATTACATACAGTTAATTACACACACAATAACATTAATCAAATTTGAATCACATTAAATTACATACAAAATACACAAAATAGACATGAGAAGTTAAAGATTGTATTTAAGATTAATTGACTAAGGAGGAACTCTCTAAATAGATAAACTAATCGAGAGAGAGTCCCCCCATAAAAACAAAAGAAAACTAAAAAGTAAAGTCCAGTTCAGATTCAGCCTCAAGAACCATGTACAAGTCCAGTTCAGATTCAGCCTCAAGATTGTGTGCCAGAAACTACAACTGTAGATTCTTCTGTACAACAAGACATACCAACAGCAACCAACCAAGCCAGTATACCTGCTAACTCTGAGCACACCCTTCTGCGGCGCTCTGAGCGAATCAGGCGTCCCGTCGATAGACTTGGTTTTTAAAGGACAGGATGAATGTCATAATAAATGATATTCACTTGTATGGACGTATTTCATAACTCTTAGTTCCCTGTGGTCTGTGGGCCAGTGGTTGTTGTTGTCTGCGGTCGTCTGTATCAGTGGCCGCCATGTTTGTCAAGTAGTTTAGATTTATTGTTGATTAAAGCCTAACTCTAGGTCAATATCGTGGTTAATCTTTCTACAATCTCTCTACATTTTGCATCAGCCAAAGAATATACTTGAGTGCGACCGACAAGCATGAACAAGAAAAACAATCATGTGTTATATACCTGTTAGCACTGTAGGTACTGCCCTTCTTATTGTTTCCCATGTATGTCTGTTAGGCATATGGTGAGCAAGGATTATGGCGGGAACAAGTCCTCTCTTCTCGATTATTTCTTCGAAGAATGATACCCATACCTAAAACAAATAAATCTAAGTTGAGAACTAAACTGAATCATAGACTCTATTGGTAGAGACTTTCAACTTAGAAATAATCTGTTTCATATCATGTTAGGAAGCACCAAGTACAACAGCAAGTTGGTAAATGGAACAACACACAGCAATAAACAGGTTATTTTATAAGGAACCTTTGCCTCGGCCTGACCATTGAGTGATCTTTACTTTCAACGACGTTTTGGGAGAAATCTTTCATTTTTCCCTTAAAAATCTTAGAAATGGTTTTCTCTGTCTTTTCTCGTCCTCTACAGCTAACATTACAAATGCAGTTATGATTCCTGATTTTCCAAAAGATTTAGAGGCTTAATGTTTGATTCACATGCAGGTTATCAACATCGGCACGTTTTGAAGTCAAGAGTCTCAATGTCGGTAATTCATCCGCCTATCTTGAAAACCCAGAGTCTAGTTACCAGACTCCAGTATCTTTAAAACCTAGATTCTCTAAAATAGTCTACCTTGAAAAAGTAATGCAAATGAATCTGCTAGTTTCTAGACAATCTCTCTTTGATGACTATTGTCAAATCTGTTTGTCCATCTATTTTGCAAGGATAGCAAATATGTATATACCTGGGATGTGTCGTAAGGATGCCCATTACTGTAAGCTCTGAAAACGAATACACCTTGGTCCATGAAAAGCAACTCGGCGTTTTCTATTTCAGTGCCATTTTCATCATAGATGCTAGCGAACGCACTATCGTATCGCATACCTTGAAGACAAAAAACGAACAAGGAATATACGAAAAGAGTTTTTGAAGAACCAGGTGCATTGTAGTTTGTGATGTAGTATCATAGCTTTGTTAAAAAGAGAGTCAAGTCTGATCCAATTGGTTTCCGTATCGCTAAAGAGATAACTAAGATAAACACGTTTAGTCACTTCCATATATAATGCTACGGAATGCACCATTTTTCGAGCTGACTTTCGTTAGGCTGGAGATACATTTAGGGGTGACTATACAGTGTTTTCAGCATCCGACTCTAAATATTATTAGATATCCCGTCAATATTTCCGGGAGGAATCAGATTCCAAGGTATACAATGAATATGGTGAATGATTTTCGGGATAGCGATTTTTGGAACATATAATAAATTCTAGGGTATCATTTCACATATCAAAATGGGGCGTCCCTATAATCTGCTGGCACTACCTCCACGATGAGAAAATCTTTATTTTTAGGGATAATAACTAGGGATAAAATAAGGATAAAATTTGTCTACCCTTTCTCTGGTGCAGACGGTAATAACTATGAATCTAGAATACATTCTCAATTCACCTATTTCCAAGGGCCTTTGACAGTGATCACCGTTAGGGGCGTAGCATCCAACAATCTGGGGACCACAGCATGCCGCACAGTCAAAGAATGATGTATTCAGTTTTGCTTTAAAGGTTTTTCTTTTGAGCTGTGCAGACGCCATGGACTCCATTTCTGCTTCGATTCGTTCTTCCTCCGACAACAATCTCAACTTTCTGTCGCAGATATTAATTTGTTGATCGTGGCTTGTTTGTTTCTCGATAATCTTGAATTTGAGAAAACAAATTAGTCATTAGAGATGAGTTTTCAGTAAACTATCATTAATTGTGAGAAATTTATTTAAGGCCTTGCTCAAGGGCGTCATGGGCTAGGTCTCAGAGGAAGAGCATAGTTCATTCCCAAAGGTAGTTTACGCATGCAAATTTGCAGCTAAGCAGAAAAGAACTGGTAACAGTTCGGTATGGGCTCAAATTATATTTCCAGGGGCAATCTTATTTTATAGAAAGTACACTACGAAGGCAGCCCGAATCTTATTTATATAGGTATAACAATTCTTGCCGTTTTAGCATTTTGGTTAATTTTTTTGGTTTTAAATGTCTAATGTCAAAGCCTTCAGTCTATTATACATTTTACTATATTGTTGAATTTTCCTGGATATTCCTTTGCTTTGCAGACCAAATACTACAGTGTAGAGTTTATGCATTCTATTTAAGAAAAGCAACCCTTCGCATTTTAATGACTACCGATAGAAAATTAATGAATAATGACATTAATGCGTCCATGATATCAATCTCTGCATCGTTTCGTTTAAAATTTTGTATCTATTGTTGCACGCCTTTGTTTTGCATGATGATGATGAATAGGACCTGAAAGTGCACTACCTATGTCTTATCCTCTCTCTTTACTATTACAAAACATTTTTAGGTAAATATGAAAGTATATATCATAAATGCTTTCGTAAATCAGCAAACAGTCTAACATAAAGAACCAGAAGGCGTTTTGGCCTATCTGCTTCACAATCACTTCACCTTAAAAGCATGATCAGATTGACTCTGCACTCCAAATCTAGAGGGATTTTCGCAACAACATATAAGAAAGGCTTCTTAGCCATCTCCCTCTATAAACAATGATTCAAGCAAGCATTGGTTTACTTCCTTACTCACCTTCACGACGATTGCCCTTCGACCCTTCAACTCATTCAAGGTAAGTTCATCTGAAAATATCTCCTCAAGTTTAACAGACTTCTCCCCAATCTTGATCGCAGGAATTCCCAGTTGTTTCAACAGTTCAAGGTAACCGATAAATAATGCTAGAAGTGTCTGCCTCAGATTTTCCTCTATATTAAGACCACCTGTGGTTTGCACTGTAATGACAATGTCATCATCAAACATTGATAGCTTGTATCCACAGTCTTGAAGTCGCTGCAAGATCTTTTTATTTGCTGGAATATCTTTCAGATGCAAGGTTATCAGCCTACTTCTGTCAATACTCGGTGCATCTAAGTCGTTTATTTCTTCTGTCTGGTTTAGAAACATTGATTTATGTCTGTAATGTGTGCACTCGGCTTCAATCCCTGATAACTCTTCCACTACCTCAGTTTCCTTTAATGACATCGAGCGAGAGACTTCATTCTTTAGAAATCTAGGAAGAAATCATATGGTTCATATATCAATGGATTTAAGTTGTATGAATGAGAAACGATCCGGGTCGGGTTCGAAACCATGACCTGACTTGGCACTTAAATGCTCTACCAACTGAACATGGAGCACTCAAAACCTAACGATTAATCTTACCCAGGTGTGGATCGAGATATTCCATCGGAGTATAATTCATTAGGTTTTGTTTTTGTTCTATTTCTGGCATTCTACTCATATGTACATTATAAAGTATAGATAATAAAAAAAGATCGGGAATAGTTTAAATAGCACGCAGTTTGGCCTATCTTGCGATGAGCCTGAGAGATTTTACTCTAGTACAATACGTACATGAATTTGGCTAACAAGGCCTAGCCAGGTTGCATGAGCGGGTCAAAGTGTAATTTTTCAGGCCTGAGACTTTCTACCACCAATGATATGCACATGTGCCTCACCCCTAGTCAGACTTAATGACCTATAGGTGTTCTGTGTATTATGGGTTTTATCCAAACCTAATAATTAGGACATATCCTGACACATTATGGCATAATCTAGAGGGAAGCCAAGTGGGTTATTTTGAAAATAATGGCTTTGTTTCATGTAGTTTGAATTAATTTGGCTCAATGTATTGGATAGTGTAATTACTATATCAATGTTTTGGCAATGAAGTTTCATATGCCCAATCAAGTCTCTTTACTAGACTGTTCTGATTTAGACTCATAATATTGCAGAGGCACGAAAAACAAAAATGGCAAACAAACCCTTTTAGTACATCTGTCAGTACTAGTTTTAACGCGTGAAAACGCGGAAGCTGCATATGCTCGATACGTCTTGCACTTGTCAGGAGCAAGTTCATCAATTCTGCGTTGTCCCTAACATCATCAGGTATATGTGCAATTTCGTTCATAGACTCATCTCCATCGTTTTTCATCACTGTCTGAAGAATTTCGTCCGGATAAAAAGCAAGGTATAGAGCTAGATATGAAGCTTTGTCTATAAGTGTCCTTTCAGCATCAATGTTGAATTCATTCACAGAAAGGACTTCTTGAAGTTGTCCGAGTAATGGCCGAGTGAATATTCCAATGTTAGCTGAGTCTGTGATCTCTCGGTTTTCTTTGAGGTGTTCTTCAAGCTGCTTCTTCAGCTTCTTTTCTATGTCAACGAGACATGTAAGGATCTGGTAAGAATAAATAACAACTTTTGTACCTAAGCAGGGATTGAGTAATGGGGTTCAATTCAAATCTTTCGTTACAAGATCGTATTTTCTTCATCATTGGACAAGGAATTAGATAATAGCCTAATATAATGGAAACCCCGAGCATTGTTGAGATAGTTTTCTGTTTCGTTCTCTTTCTGACGTATTACTCTGTTGAGTGTCAGACGAAAAGCTTAAGTAATCCATGTGTTCGTTTCATTATGTTTCCGAATTTTCTGGTTATATTGTTGAGATAATGCAAAATGGGCTAGTGGTATTTCCCTAATGTGCTGAAGATATCCCTTACACCATTGAGCTAGTACCAATGTAAATAAATCGTTGTAGTTTGTTGCCACAACGTAACAAAAGAGAATTACATGAGCTAATTAGTGGAACTTTTCACATACGCCGGGTTTCTGTTTTTGGTAATACATGTCAATCAGCTAAATTCCAGGGAGCAAAATTATCAACTTGGCACGAAGATTTAAACGTAAATACAAATAAATACAAAATTATAAATGCAAAATTCAAAACGAAAATGCAAATACAAGACGTAGCAAGCGTCCTTTTTTCTTTAAAGATATTCTATGCTAGAACTTCAACATAAACATATGTGACTAGCAAAAAATACATTATAATTTTGTCTACCTCACACATCGATTGAAGCTGCCGTGGTTTCAGCATACCACTTTCGTACTTGCAAAGTGCTTCCAATACAAAGTCGAAACGAGGATGAGTTATCCATTCACCTGAT
Source organism: Pelagia noctiluca (assembly GCA_963924455.1). Classification (NCBI taxonomy): domain Eukaryota; kingdom Metazoa; phylum Cnidaria; class Scyphozoa; order Semaeostomeae; family Pelagiidae; genus Pelagia; species Pelagia noctiluca. The sequence continues at coordinate 10,780,504 of OZ004319.1, forward strand.
AATAGGTATATGCTGCGAATATCGTTCTTTTTACCCTTCTGTAGTAGCTTGAAGAATAGCATCTAAAAAAATAGACAAAGGCTGTTAAGTTTGAGCTAAGAATGTTTTCATAATATGTCTAAGCCTATATATAAGCAATCTAGGTAACGTTTGTGTAGTCGTATGGCGCATACTATGAGTATATGTTAACAGTATTCGCTAAGGTTGAGAATATTTAGAACGGTTGAGAGATACAATCAGTATTGTGAGGGGATACCACCAGTACTGGAAGAGGATACAAGCAGTACTTTTGATGGATACCATCAGTCTTGTGAGGGGATACAATCAGTACTGCAAGAGGATACTAGCAGTACTTTTGATGGATACAATCAGTACTGTGAGGAGATAAAGTCAGTACTGCTAGAGGATACTAGCAGTACTTTTGATGGATACCATCAGTACTGTGAGGGGATATAATGAGCACTGGGAGAGGACACTAGTAGTACCTTTGATGAACACTATCAGTACTGTGGACAGATAAGTAATGTGCAGGATAATAAGTACTATAGGGAATATCATCAGTAGTACGAGGTAATACCTAAAGTGCTTGTGGGTTCCTTCCACTCAATATCCACCACAGTACCTATGGTATCCCCATATTACTGATAGTATCCCCAGGCACTGAACAATCTCCAATCTACTGATGGTCTCCTTCAGCAAAATCGATAATGCCCACCGAGCACTGTGATCTAAGTATGGACCATATAATGCTTAGACGTACAAATCTTCATATATACCTTAAGCTTCTCGTTTTCTGCTGGAAAATTGTTCATAAAGAAGTCACAAGAATTCCTCAGGAAGAGAAGACTTGTACTGTTTAATATCTTGACCAGGTTTTTCAGAACCCGAGGAAGAAACTCTTTCAAACCATTCACATCAAGGCCTTTTGGCAGAAGTAGCGAGATGAGATCAATGCCATACCCAATCAATGCATTGACAGAATCGTGCCGCTGTGCTTTTGAATGGCAAGTGTCAATGAATTCTGTTGAAAATTTCGAAAATGAAACATTTCAAGATTAGGTAATATAACAAATAACGCTGCTGATATTACTATACTGTGCACCAAGCTAGAAAATAGTACCATCAAGTGATAACCAAATCAATTGTTAATATCTAATCATGTACTTTCCACACTTGTCTTGAAAGGTATTAGAGACCATATGCAAACATTGACAGTAAATTAGACGGTAATGTGATACTGATCTTGATTCAGGTTGTTTTAGCGATATATCAATAGATTAGTTGCTTTCGGACATATTTGGTTCTATATGAGATATAACAATTATTATTTTAGATTTCAGAACATCAAGAATGGCCATTTAATTTTATCAATTTTCAACAAATTTACTCTGGGGTAAAACTATCATTTCTAAGCCGTATTCTAACAAAAGAAGAACACGTGTCTTAGTTTTATTGAAAAAGTCTTTAGCATTTTCAATAAGTAAGTATTTATCTGTGTAAAATTCAATCAGTACTTCAATTCCACCAGTACTTTCATTTAGGGAAATTCATTACTACATTCAATTCTGTGAGGGACATTGTTTATTTTTGGGAGATATCTAGTAAAATATATATTAGGCCCCAAAGAAAAAGTTGAATCAAGTAACTCTCACCGAATAATGCAGCAAGCTTCTGGGAATCAGTTAACTCAGTCCGGTCAAGGTTCTTGACTAGCTTAGGAATCATTACGGAACAGATTTGAAAGCTGGTGGACGATCGATACTCCATGCAAGTTGCACATAGTTTCAGAACTTTCCTAGCGAGGTAATTCTTGCTCACTCGCCAGGGAATGTGGGATGGGTTGGATTTGAATTCTTTAAAGTATTCTTTTGGAAGACTCTCAGGTATCTTTTGTAGATATGTTGGTTGGAATAGCTTTGGCAATACACTGGCAAAGGTGTAGCTTATGGCCTCTCCATTCTTTACGATGGCACAGGCAAGTTTATACATTAGGTGGAGGATATCGTTGAGTTCATTGTCGCATATCTTCCCATCTTTATCTAATTCAGTAACGAGTTGATCCGTGCTTTGCGCATCGACTTGAATTCCATTTAATATAATATATTTTTCACCGTGCTCTTGAGTTTCTCTGTGAGAATGTTTGGAATTGTTAATGCAATCTTTATGAGTAGACAATTCTTCATCCTTCGTAACTGTCATTGACATAATTTCTTCCACTACTTCTGTTGCTATAGAGACAGCATCTATTCTGGACTGACATTTTTTCATCTCCTCCCTTTGAAAATAATAGAGAGTTTCTGAAAAGAAGCAATACACACCCTTTTCCTTATTCAAGAAGGCAGCTTCATGAAATTAGAAGCTTGATTTGGATAAAGGACAACGGGCTTTTTCACCCGATGGGTAACTTGTAAAAATTTGGACAGGGATGCTCGTCTTCCTTTTCTGAGTTTGAAATCTCAATAAAAAATTGAAAAAGATGTCCTTGGCTCTTTGTCAAATAAGGTGTAATTTTGGTTTGCCGGTCAGAGCCCCCTGATTTTTCTCATTTGTTTGGACCTGATTAAGTCTTATCTAAGTAAAGAATTATTAACATTGTTGAAATTTTTTCTAGCACCCTAAATATTTCAATTTAATTTCAATTTAAAGATAATAAAATTTCAAAATTCAAAATTTTGAACATTATTAGAAATGATTTTAAGATTTGAGAGCTACATAAGTATAATAATGAATATCATAATACTTTATGAAAAGGTAATAATTTTGAATATGAAACCAATGGAAGCGTTTTAATTTATTTCAACAACGATTACCTTGTAGGCTATAGTAAAAACCCAATATAAAAAAGCTTTTTTAAGAATATCTTCCCTAAAATCTCATTATTTCATTGTATTTTCTCAAAATAAATTTTCAGTAATTACTCTTATTCAATATAAATGTTTTCCGTGAACAGGGAACTGCTTCTAGTTCATAACCAAAATGTTTCAGGTAAAAAATTCCAAGATAAATAAGCTAAATTGCGAGGAGAAAAGCATTTTAGGCTAAAACCGAAGAATAAAGGTTCGTATCTGCAGGGATTTCTTTAAATTTATGACAAAAAAGGCACTGCGCACTCTCAATTTTGAAAACCTTTCGCAAAATTATATAAAATAGGTTTCCAACTCGTCTATAAAATCTGATCAAACATGCAATGGAAATTGATCTTAACCCCTCTCCTTATTCATCTGCCTTGAAAATTGAATATAACGATTACTTATATAAATATAATACTTACTTCATATCTTCTCTCGATTTGAACAGCAAATGAGCCCTACGCATAAACCAAAGTCCTTCCCCAAGCAAGGACTTTCGATGCTTTGATTTGAAGGCTAGCGAACCATATTCCAGGGCTCTGCATAGAATTCTGGCGTCATTGCATCCAAATACTAAAATTATAAACAATCTAATAAGTTATTTTCTTATTCTTTTAGTCCTATTACTCGGATGGGTGATAAGATTTAGAAGTTACCAAGATTTGCATTGCTACCAATGGTTCGTATCATCTTCAACACTTAATCATTAATTAGCCAATAATTACAGTTACCCAGAACTATTTCCTGGTGAGGACTTTCTGCAAGGAAGCAAAGAACGGTGGTTAATAGGGTCTTTTGGACAAAGAAATATAGGAAGTTTTAGTTAGACCTTTAGTAGTCTACATTTTGCTATGTTTCAAGCTTTTCTTATCTGGGTATTTTCACAGAAAGGTGTTTACTGTCTTAAGATGATAGCGAAATTTATCAATAACATATATTGCTGGCAATTTCTGCAAACAGCCTCCAGCTTTTTTAAATTTTGAAGGTGACAGTGAGGAATGAAAAAGGTTCAATATTTATGGCTTGCCTCTTCAAGCCAGTTCTGAAGAGACGACAAATAACGAATATAGCATTACAGTCACAAGAGCTAGAAGTAGCACTCATGGACATGAAGAGCCTCCAGTTTAACGAATGATATATGTAAATACACCTACTTCAACCCTTCAGTCGGGTTGCTCTTCCTCTTTTTGGGAGTTATTTCCTTAAAATAAACTTTCAAGGGCCTCTAAAGATATTTTTTCGAAGTCATTTGTGGTTCTTTTCGAAGTATAAAGCTGCAAGAAGGAGTTATACTTGGATTCATCGAGGAAATCGCTAGACTCTAATTTACTGTCATATGAAAATGGTCTCGTGGAAACTAACGCGAGGCGCACTAAGGATTCTTTAAGGGCCATCTCAGCTGTGTCATAAAAAGAGTAATCACCTGGTCCAAGCAGATTCTGGATATGGGTAAGAATTACTTTACTCTGCGCAACACCAGCTTCACATGATGACATTAGGAGCTCTAGTAACCATCCAAATATTTCAGTTGCCAGATTGGATCGTTCCCCTGTGACCAAAATTACATTTATCTATCCAAAACGAATTTTCAGTGATATGAATTCGTAAGAAAAATACTCCGAAGAAAATGTATTGGAAATTATTTTATCATTTTTAAAAAATATATCAGAATGAGAATTATTATTCATATTCCTAAAAGGAAATTCAGTGAGTAAAGGATGGCATAATATTTCACATATAGAAAAAAATCACAAATCAACTATGCTATGAATTTTAATTCGTGCAAAAATAGAAAACTGAAAATTTGATAAGTGACAAGACTATAGATACAACTCCAACCGGTACAGAGCTTGAGGATCACGTGAAAAATCAGAACAATGATCCGTTACGTTTCGCCAATGTTATCTTTCTGTCGTACTACTCTGATGAATGTCAGATGCAAAGCTTTAGTAGTTATCATGTTTCGCTTTGTTCAGCATTCCTTTTTTTCAAGTAATTAAGTCAGATAGAAATAAAAGCAAATATTCCTATGCATTGCATTATTGTGCATCTTTTTGTGGACCCAGTGCAATGCTTGCCAGTGTATAAATTAGCCAGTGCATAAATTAGCATAAATTATTCCGGTTTATTTTATTTAATGTTTTATTTGAAAAAAAGAAAAGTACTTTATTTCATCATGTATCGATTTAGATTAGTTTACTCTTATAATTTTGTATATTGTAAGCTATATAAATATGATGTGAAATATGTTAAACAACAACAAAAACCCAGGGGTATTCATTGACTTTTATGCTGGGGTAATCATGTTAGGTAATTCTCTGAGAACCCTAAGAATGTTTACCTCATTTCCCCAACAATCCAAATATATAAGCTAGCTTTAATTTTAAAGCCTCAATTGTTTCCAGTCGTCGAACTTCCATACCTTAAATATGTTTCTGGTTCTAAATTCAGACTCCTAAATATTCATGATCATTTCCGTTTTAAGAATTGCCGAGTAACCCCTCACTTAGTCATCTTGAACCAATTCTACCTATGAACTAAAAAGATTGACATCTTATGCATGAATTTACAAAATCATACCTTCAAATGCAAAAGTCATGAATGCATCCAAAGTTTTGCTAATATTTGCAGCTTCCAAATATTCATCAATGTTGGTAACTGGACGATCCATTGAACAGAAAGAAACGAAAATGTAAGTCAGAATTTTGCATGGGATCATCGATGGACCAGGATGATATTCAAGCCACTGTAAGAGAATCAATGTTATTCATTATATACATTAATCTTGAATGGATTAGACATCCTTGGATCTGAATTTTGTTCCTGTTGCAAATCACGTTATAGTCAGAGTCCTTATGTCACGCTGTGAGCTCCCGAGAATGGTTTGGAGTACTTTTATGATTCAGGTATCAATTGGCATGTAATTTCAGCAATACTACCAATGTTCAATGGTGGTAATTCCAAAACTCACTTAGATGGGTATAATGTCATGATGACAAGAGCAGTATGTCTTATGCTTAATCGAAAATCAAAGTTTAAAGCACTATATCTGATGTTACTGGTAGCCCCATCGCTATGACCAAGAAAACTAATCTGAACAAGTCTCATTTAACACAATAAGAGTTCATTTATCTTTTACTGAGATTCTGAACCGTCCTTCGTTTCTATTATTCTCAAACAAATTAGGGTACTTGTTCCTGTTATTAACAGTACATACCAAGCATAGGAAAAATCAACAAAGAATCAATAGACTAAATATGTTTTACCTTTCGAACAGCGTTATTCACTTCTCGAAATATCCTCACAACAGCTCGCAACTTTATTTCACTTTCATCATCTTCCTCCTGTGTCTTGATCTACAAGAGAATGCTTATTCGCTCTAGACAACATCTGTGCAGTTCTTTGGCGGATGATCAGTACTATCGAAGATGTCCATTACTGGGAATTACCAGAGGGTTCATTACTGGGGAGGACTTTCAGTATTGCAAGGTATATCAACCACATTTGAGGGAGATGCCATCAGTATATTGCAGGGTCCTGATTACTATAGGGGGTACAATCTGTGCTGCAGAGGATTTTAGAATATCATTGGGTATTATCTCAACAGTGTTTATGGCTCTCCTCCACAGTACTGAACATCCTCGATAGTGCTTATGGCATCGATCTACAGAACTGAACATCATCTAAAGCAGTGGACGTCCTTTGCAGTACACACCATCCTCAACAATACTGAACAACAATTTCCTAGAGTGTTACTTGAACTACTCATTAAAGTCACCAGGCTTATTAACCTAAGCCATTAGGGGTATTCATTTCTAAACCTAATCAACCTTCCAAATTCTGAATAAAACATTCGAAAGCATAAAACAAGTTTATGATTTGAAAAAACAGGAATTTTGAAATCTCGTTACTTGGAGCAAAAACATTTTTATACCTCCTCACAAATCCCATTAATGACTTGTATCTTGGCAACTGACAAAATGGCAGTCTTGCTCAATACTCAAAATACTTGAATTTCTCAAAAAGCCCGAAAAAGAATTTGATTTTGAAAGTAGAAGGCTTTGGAGAGTTCCTAAACCTTACTTTTCAGAATAATTTCTTTGAAAAACACGTGTGCAGAAAAAAGAAGGCTGCCGAAAAAAGAATGGATTTGTAAGAGCACGCCTTGTAACATGAAATAAGACTCAACTGAGAAGATTTCTGGGAAAAGGGTCTATTCTTGAAATGAACATATTTTTCATATCTGCTTATCTATAGACATAACTTAGCAAGTGTTTTGGAGCGTCGGATTTAAGGCTAAATCTTATTTCAGGCTTGATAAACGTAAAATTAATCTTCGAAATTCAAACATTGTGAAAGATTCGCAAAAATGATGGGGAAAAAATTTATAACATAGTGAGTCACCATAAACGGAAAAAAGAGGCGTGGCAATCATGAAAAAATTTTCTCACAATCCAAAAATCTTGTACCGATGAAAGACGGTTCTCCACATCGAAGCAGCCTGATTTCGGATGATCTGATTTCAGAAAACCTTTTTCTGTCAAGGATGACTGTTCGTAAAGAAAATTGTGTTTGATGTTGATCAGGGTGGGAGTAAGAATCACCATTGTTTATTACCTTCTTAGTTCTTTTTAGGTTGTATAAGCATTGCTAATATAAATCCACCTAAATCGCGAACATGGGTCAAAATGAGAGAAAAGTATGTTTGCAAATCAACAAAATTTTTGGTAAGGGCAGAGTGGCAAAAGAGCTTAAGTAGTTTGCTATGTGCAGCTGAAGCTCAGCTTAGTCGTGTGATTTCAACATCTGGAGGGGTAACCTTTGCGGTATTGACTAAACAGCTCACTCAGCCCTTTATTCGGAAGGAACGCTGAAACAGGGGTCCTGAGCCCCTGCTGGAAATAGGCTAGGTATAGCGTGAAATTAACAAGCTAGCACGTTAAGAAAAACGTATTTAATTAAGCACTGATCGTAGTTTTTGCTTGAATAGAATATAATTTTAGCTATTGTAATAATAGTGATAATGACTATAAGATGTACAGGATAGATACCTGCAAGATGCAAACCAAATTTAATAAGAAATCTTGCATGTCGCTGATACCATCCTGCACTTCTTGAAGAAATTCATCAATCCTTGAAAATGAAAGAAAAAGCAAAAGCTCATTTATGAAACCAGAGCCTAAAGTATTTCAGTAAATGATATTCTTATCCTCCTACACTTCCATATGCAGATAACCTTTTTACTTCAGGCTTTAAACCCTTAATCTATGAAAACTAAATTTCAAAAAAAAATTTTGTGAATTTGACAAAAAACAATGACAAGGAAGGATGGCTTTTGGGAAAATTGAAACGTGGCAGATCTTGAAATATTGTTTTAGCAAAAGGGGTAACAAGATTTGATACATACATTAAGAGAAGAAATATTGGTATAGTACTAGCAGATAAATCACTACCTTGGTTTTCTGCAATAAACTGCTGATAAACTTAATGTAATCAACCCATTATGGTTATTTTAGTTATCAAGTGAAAATAAATTCTTACTGAAGCTCTTTCCACAATGCATGAACATAATTTTCTCCAAATGCTCCGATCAGGGGTTGTATCTATAAGAATCAATGAGTTGTGAATACTTAATGATGCAAAAAGGAAAATGTAATTATTACGTTAAGACTAATTGAAAAACCTAGATTTCTATCATTTTTAAGCTGTTACCAAAGTCATCCAAGTCAAGTGTTGGTCAAAGGTGGTATGTTTGTAAGCTTTGCTGCTATAAACATATGGATTTTTAATTTTACCATGAGATAGGCACTGTACTCCAAGACTAGCTATGGATTTTCAGTTTCACAGCCACTTTTCTGTAACCTACCTATACCAAACTACTTTTTTCTGTAACTCACAGCCAAGCTTCATCCATATGGAATAAATATCAGAATATCAATTTTAGTAAAGCTTACCATCATCATAGTTTTATTAACACAGTTATCAAAAAGGTTCTATTTCTTCAATATTTTATTAATTTACTTCATGAATATCAAAAATAACTAGCTCTTGTATTATCTCATTTCTGAGAATGAATTAAATCGTGAAAAATCTAGAGAACAAACTAGTTCTCAATAATTCTACAATGTGAGAAAGAAATATGATAATATCTAAGAGAGAAAGTTTTCTAATGGGGATAGAGAAAATCATGTTGTTATCATATTTGGATGAAAAATGTTTATTACATCTAGATTCCAACTCTCTATTTATGATAGAAACGTAAATTTATCTTACCTGTAAGGCAATATTGTCCTTAACATGACTTCCAATACCTAATCTTTGGCAAATCTCCATTCCAGCTTCCTGGCATTGATCGAGTTCAACTTCCAGTTCTTTGACTTGATTTCTATAAAAATGGAGAAAGCTCAATATGGAACGTCAGGAACCGAGGTGGGTAAGTTAAAACGTGAGTTTTCAAACATCTGAAGAAAAAAGATTGGATATTCCAAATGAATTGGCTTAACCATCTCTGCAATCTTTATAGTATTCGAGCTATTTAGCCGATTCTTAATATAAATTAGTCATTTGTTTTATGATATAAGAACCTAGGATCCTGATACACAAGATTCCTAATATACATCTGCCAATAGTAGTTTATTTTTATCTGAGTCACCCAGTATATGTCGTGGGTTTGTCAAAGAGAAAAGTGTATGAGAATGTGATGAGCGTATTATGATTATTATGATACAGTGTTAAAAGTATACCTCAAGTCAAACGGCTGATTATAAGCGTCTGTGATAAGTCTTTCGATGTTTCTTTTTGCAACGTCTAACGCATAAAAACGCAGCCTAAAATAGATAAAAATCTAATATCAAAAGGAACCAAGATTTGCTGGCCATTATTAGTTGAAAAAGAGGTTTCGAATAGCTTCCTTGCGCATTAAAGTATTCGGTCTTATCGATTGCTGTGTGCAATAAGATAGTTACGATAAATGGTCTATCAAAGTAGCAAAATTCTTTGATAAGCTTTGTAGTTTCTGGTATCAAGAAATCGCTAATTTCAGTAGATGGATTATTGAGAACTCGTTTTTTCTCTAGATTTTTCACAATTCCATTCTTTATTTGCATATTACATGTTTTTGAATGTTTTTTCTATAACACAAAGCTTAAAATCCTCAGGGGAATTGGTTTTGAAACAAGATTTTGCAAAGGACAAAAAGATTTCTATCGCCTATTACTTTCATAAAGTTTATTTTTCACATGTTTTCGGCTTTATATTTCATATTTTCTAATTAATTATCATAATTTCAGACTTCTTGATGGAGATATACTTTGTATTTCCCAGTTAGTAATACTAAAAATCATTTATCAATGAAACTTTTCATTGCAAGAGATCGATGAAAATACTCATCCATCTCATATATCAACTTTGATTCTTGACATCGACTTGATAGAAGATTTACTATTAGGTCTCCAAGATTATGTTCATATTTTGGCGCATATGGTTGGTCTATTCTTGAAACTATTATATTATATTGTATCATAATTCATTAGATGATCCTATCATACTCTATTTCTAACAGTCGTCTATTCAACTATAACTTCCTCAACTTCCCCTTCAATACTTTCCTTATTTATGGCCTATTCATACCTTTTGGGATGTTTAGCGTAATAACAATGTATGAAAAACCCTGGTTTTAAACATACAAATGAAGTTCAATTCAGAGCAAGACATTAGTAAAATCAGAGAAAAAAAACATCTCTGGTCTTAGGAACAGGAATCGATTTATTCTAAAACTCAGTGAGTTTTGAACAGTTTTATTATCTCCATTCAGACCGACCACTCATCTCAAAATAAATACTGGATAGAGCAACTGTCGTTCTAGAATGAAGTTATTGGCAGCTATATGAGGAGACTCTGTTCAATACAAACGACGGCCGAAGCAATGACTTTAAATATTGGACTCCAGCAACATAAGAACGGCCGATCAATTCTTTACTTAGCAATTAGTAAGACAGACTCATTCAAAAAGCATATTGAATTTTAAGTTCATATTAACCTGAGGTTCTGTTTTGTTTTAGCCATCATTCCAGATAATAATTTCCAACATTTCTAAAAGATGGAACAAGAAATCGATGTAAGCCTAACATGTTATGGGTAAGTATAGTAAGAGCCTCGTCGAGCCTGCTTCATTAAAGTAAAAACCAATATATGAGATTCAATTTTCTAGAGACGAATGTATGGACTGGTCAACCCCTGATAGGGGAAACAGCCAGAATATAAATCTGTTTGTGTGTGTGAGAGAGATTCAACCCCTTCGTAAGAACTAAGCTATTTTGGCTCTTATCTTCGGGTAACATTTATTGAACAAGGACAAGGGTTTCTTATTTCAAGGTATTATTGGAGGCTTTTTATTTCTAACTTTCAAATGTGTTTAGAATCCATGTTGAATAGTCCTTTGATACAGTGAAAGAGCTTCAAGCTTTCAGGCTGTAGGTTCTTATTTGATGGAGGTTCTATATGTAGGTTCTTACTGCACTGGTGTAAAAGTTGATTTGGCAGAAAGCGTCTTTTTCAATTGAAGGGTCTTTTGTATACTAAAAGATATGTGGCTTTTTACTGTATTGTTGTAAAAGTTGTAGTGTGAGCAAGCATTTTTAAAAAACGGTATCTATTGTAAAAGTTGAACAGCTAATATAATAGTGTAATTTCGCTATTAAAACTATAACATACCACGCAGCTAACAAGCTAATTCAGCGTGCATTAACATTAATCAGTAGTTCCTTGGCTTTTTATCAGCCATGTGTGCCAGAAAAAAGTACACATGTTTGGTAAGCTATTTCAAATCGAATATTGTATGAAATACAATTCTAAAATTCTTCTAATTGATGCCAAATAGACCAACTAAGATATGGTAAATCTCCTGAAAATCTCTGTAACGATAATTCTATAGCTTAGAATAGTTTCTCGTTTCAAAAAACAGAAAAAGAAGCCGTAGGTCAATTAGCTGCAAGTTGTCCTGCAATGCAAGGTATATAATTATAAAAATCCTATCAATTAAAATGCTTTGCCGGCTTTACTTATACTACTATATATTCATTATTTTGCACGCCAAAAGAAAGAGGCTGGAACTTTTCTCTGCTGTTCTCTGAAGGTCTGTAATCTTTCAGAAATTCAAAAATAGGAATGGCAAATAGAGATTGCTAATCTGCTATTATAGAGATTACCGCTCATAGTTTTCAATATTTCCTTCTCGAAGCATTAAAAAGGATATAATATGAAAATTGGTCTATTAGACATTGATGCTTCTAGTGCATTCAAAGAAATATCGTAATTATAGTTGGTTAACAACGTGTTTGCTGTTTCATGGTACATAATACAAGGTCTACAAAGAAGAAAATCAAGAGTCAAGATTCATTTAGCGTGTTGTAAATTGATGTAAGTAAAGAAATCAATATTAATGTAAGAAAACAATGGATGTAGATTGAATAAGAAAATATTCAACTTTACAAGTCTCACTTTTTTTCAGGAATCCTGACGAAAAGTAAAACATCAAACTTCGAAAATATACTAATCATAAGAAGGTACATATATTGACTTCTTACAAAGGTATTGATTTCTTGATTAAGAGAAGTCTTCCAAAATCGTCAAAATCTAATCTCTATCATCTGCAGAGAAATCAGCGCTGAAGCTCTCGCAAAATATGTGACATTTTTTGCTATAGTTGCAAAATTATAAATAGGTAAGCTGTAATATGACGTTCACAAGAATATTAGAATACGTACTTGCCACATGTGAATAGAGCAAACATCAGTTGACATTTGATCAACCAAAACTTGCAGCATCTGTGTGAAAAGTCTCGGCATACTCCATAAATGATAGCTGATGTCTTCGATACCAATCATTATTGTTCCCAACTATGGAATGATAAAAATAATTAACATAAATCTCTACGACAAACATGAAGATATAAATAAATATAAATAGATACAACAGGACCCATACAAAAACATGCAATTATCATATTTCAACAGACAAATACACTGGCAGAGATAGAAAAGCTCAATTTGAAGATACCTGATTTTAGAACAGTCTTGATCGGTACAGAATTAGAGAGTAGCGAGGAAAATCGGGAATAAAGTGAAACATAATAGGTGCTAAATCTTTCCGGCTAACCTCATCACAGTAGTACGTCAGAAAGAGAACAAAAACGAAACTCAAGGAATAACTTCATGGCTATCCTTTGCAATGTAATCCTTTCTAGGTCCTGAATATATTTTCCCCACTTGTTCGAAAACAACTTTTATTTGATGCACTTTTGCCACCTTCAAAAAAAGTGTTCGTGTTTTGAAATTTTGCATGTGCCCATTTCGTTCCACGCTTTTTAGGCTGAATAGTGGAGCCATTTTTGCATTCTCTGTCTTCAGCTTTAAGCAGATAAGATTGGCTTATAAGCTGATAAAATGGTTTTAACTGATGAAACTAGGTTTATCAAGAGATAACTTATTTGAGATTGGGTTAGCAGGGTGCAAAGTGGGCCCAAAGTGTTACAGGTCATACTCAAGGTGTAATTTTAGTACGAAGGCATGAGATCTTCAAAAACTTCAATATTTTGCCTCATTTTATATCCCGATTTTTGAAGGTCTCTCGACTTCTGGCATTCCTTTCTAATTGTGAGCAATTATGGGACTCGCATTGATAGACAGAGCAACCTTGGATAACGTCTGTGCAGTACTGCGAAGGATGTTCAGTTTTGGAGGATGTTCAGAACTGCAGATGGATAATATAAATATTGTAGAGGCATACCATCATTAATTCAGAGGAATACCATAAGTAATGTGGAGGATATTCAGTCTGTGAAGGGAAATCACAAGCACTGGATAATATGATTTCACAGTAATGAAACCTCTTACGCAATACTGAATGGTACCTCCTCGTAATACTGATGGTATCCCAAACGCAAATTTCGAATCCGGAGACAGTTGATAGCATCATTGATAGTCGATAGCATCTCGATATGCGCATTGACTCATCTCTAAGCATGCCTAGATCCAAAATTGCACGCCTTGAAAAAAGTTCTGAACGAATAATTCTATAAACCTATACTATCCCCTCCCTAACGAGTGGATATGTTCTTTTACGGATTGACAACATGGAAAGAGTCCAACCTAAGACTTAATTTTTTTAATTTTCTACCCTCTTCCATTTGTGGGTAGAAATTTAGCGCAAAGATCTAATACGCATGTCGAGGTGCTATTGACTATCAATAATGCTATCGACTGTCTCCGGTTTCGAAATTAGCTTCCCCTACAGTAGCGAACATCCTTCAACGCACTGATGGTATCAACCCGCAGAATGGATGATATTCCCCACAGCATTGAACATCCTTAAAACTCCACAGTACTGCACATACGTTCCCCGAGTTGAAGACAGAAAACAAGTGGAAGTGGCCGGTAGAGTATAAGTATGAAATTCAAATGCAGTCACTTGAAATCTGTAAAAAAGGAAGTTCCTTAAATGAAAAAATGAATTGTTGCCAATGGAAATAGATTTGCTACCTTGCGCCTGGTAAATCTTCCTTGAAGGACAGATTCGCATCCCAGGAAAACAATCTCCAATGAATTGAGCTTGAACCAGTCCCTGTTTAAAAAAATAATTTGAGATAGGAGATGAGCCTTTGATCGATACATAACTTGATGGTAGGATGCATAGCTTCACACAAAAGTTACTGAATAGCTTTGCAAATGAAGCTTATCAGAGTAGTAGGTAGAAAGAGAACGAGACAATACCTGAAAAGTTGTTGCGTGTCAGCTGATGAGTGACAGATGCCAAGCTACAATAGTTTATGTCTCGCCGTGTTTCCGATTTTCTTTGCAATCCTCTGATTGCATAAGATGAAGTTTAATTTCGAAATTATTGGTACCTTTCTTGTGTTGAGGAAAGACTACAAGAAAGTTTGTGTATCAAAGATGATTAATTCATATGCAGATCTCAATTTATCATCTAAATAATGGATCCTTGTTTCTACAAACGTAAACAATTTGCAAACACCAGATGAACTAATTGTATATTGGGTTAGGTTTCGTTTGTCTATGCGAGATAAAAAGAGCTCCATGCCATTGACAGAGCAATATACAGTTTTCTGGTAATTTGAGAAGAAGCAGGATTTTGAAAATCAATCGAGATAATTTGATACAGTCGTCTTCCTTCGGCAGGTCCAGTGTAGTGTTAAAGTGCCCGGATAGATTCGTCTCGAAAATTGATGAGTGGTGGTGCAATTTGTGTGAATGAAATGGCCTGGGTTTCTCGAAGCCCCGGTGCGCAGTGGTAGCCCTCTAGAGCACAAATGTAGAGGTCGTGGGTTCGAGTCCTACTTGGGTCATTTTCATTCTCACATATTATCTCGATTGTTTTTCCGACAATCGTGCAAATGCGTAAATCTTTGAGTAAAATTGAAGATATGTACAGTAGAATCCCGATTACTCGAACAAGCAAGGGACGATCAAAACAGTTCGAGTTATCGAATGTTCGAGTTACCGAGGCTCTCGATAGCATGAATAAGGTTTTAGGGGAAAGCAAATTCTGTTCGATTTAGCGAGAGTTCGAGTTATCGCATGTTCGAGTTATCGGGATTTTACTGTATTTTTCTGAGTCGGTGTATTTTGGGGTTTAATCATGATAATTCTGCATAAAGAAATTAGTTGAAGTTTGGTCCCTATCGTTATTTAGGCTCACTATCTGATTTCCTAAAACTATTGATTATCAAAATATGCAAACAAGAGTTGAGTTTCAATAGGCAAAAAGTCATTTAGGGGCTCCTACCAAGATTCAGTGAGAGGTTAATTGTTCGGAGGGCAATTGCGAATGTAAGGTCAGGTTTCCTTGGTTTTCGACTAACTTAATCAATAGAGTCTTCTATTTTCATTCTTTTTTATCTTCTTTCTGTCTATGTTTTTTGACATGTAGTGAGATTTTTCTTTTGATATTACGAATACAATTTCCTTGACCATAAATCAACTTCCCAAGTAAAATATTCTAAATTGGACACGCCACATCAGTGAAAAATTATATCATCTTAAGCAGCTTCTGATTAGAAATATTTTAAATTCCCTTGACAGATAGTGACATTCTATGTAGGGTATCTATATATGTAATTTACGTATGTGTTTGAAATGGACTTTATGTAGGGTAAGTATTTTACACAAAATTTTCAAATTTCTAACCTTTTTTAAACCAGATATTTTAACTTTCTCTAATGCTGTTTCAACATATTTTACGGCGTTTTGCCCCAATTCTTTCCTGTTTTCCCCTAATTATTATAATCTTTACAATTCCACCCTTACCCGCACATCACCCCATGTCACCCAACGTCACGGGATTGACTCCCTGTTCAACAAATGATAGTCAAATAATTGTGTTTCACTGTGGTAGGTATATATTTACCTCTTTTCTGCATCTTCCTGACACTGATGCCTTGATTCTTCCAAGGCATGACAAAAGTCCTTCCAGACTAGGCAAACATCAACCTGTGAGAGTAAATAGTACATATTTCAAATTTCCATTCCTTTTCATTTCTCCCTTTTCAATCAAAAGATTGTATGGGATTTTGATGTTAGACTGACTATAGAAAATGGCAGAGAAAAATCAAAATTCTAACCCAAGCTAAACAAAATCTTGTTTCAATTGTTTTCATTAATACCTCTTTTAAATACATTCCTTAACGCTCTAAGTCCATATCTATATCAAATTGTTTGGAATCTAAGGTAATAAGGCAAAAATTCAAACATGATTCTTTTATGAACGGAAGATGATGATCATAGCTGCCATCTTTTTAGAAATTGTAATGCTGCATATTTGATATGTCATATTTTCTGTATGGAATGTCGAAGCATCAAGGATCAGTTGCTTTTGATTGTTTAGAACTAACAGAAAGTAGCTTTCGCAGCTATATTCTGCCTCAAAGCGATGCGTCAAAATGAAATTGAAGGATCGTTTTTGAAAAGCCAAGCTTTGAGCAGGTTAGTTGTAACATAAATGTGATAAGCTGGAGTTCTTCGACTTGTAGGGAAAATACATTGCGACTATGATGCTTTAGATGTTATATTCAAGGACGTAGAAAGATTACAAACTGTGGGGGTACAGCGCTTCAACGATATCTGTTCATCAAGCTGAAGGGGAAATTATCGAAAGTTGAAAGGTCCACTTATCACCTTTTGCAAAATCTTTGAGGGGTGCTACATGTCCTCGGTTTCTTCTAGTTCTATTTCCTATATTTCTTGATTTGAAATTTCAAAAGTTGAGGTTACTTGCAGAACAAAGCAGTTAAGCGGATGTTTTTGTGTGTTATTTGCTGCACTCATAACTGCACAGTGATGAAAAGTCTATTCGCTTGAATAGAATAAATCAACAACCACGAAATCTGAAAAGTCTAAATACAGTAATGATTACAACTTAAGAGAGTATCCTTGTCGCTCATGGAAAATTATCCAGCTTGCTAACCAAGCCGTGGTTGAGAATGATGGAAAAGAGCCAAGGAGCTCCTTGGCATATTTTTGGTACAAAGAAAGTGGCGCTCAAATAGGTGTACTTTTCTTCATCTTGGTGCAATTATAAGTCTGGTTTCAATGTGGGTTTCGATATGCATTTTCAAGGTTTACATTTGGGTTTACATTTTCGACACCTCGGTATAAATATTGGTATACATCTTCGAGATTATGGCATGAATATCAGCATAGCTTCCTTTCTTAGGCAGCAATTCCTTCAACAAAAATTGGCAAGGTAAACTACCCCTAAGGACAGCCAACATCTGGTCATTTATCACATCAAAGCTCTCTGATGAGTTGACGAATCTATTATCAGCGATGTCTTTATTTTGATTTTCAAAGGAAGCATTAGCCTGAGAACATTTCTTCCATTCAAAATATCAGGACAACTAGAATAGTCTGTTTGAGAAAGGAGGGTTATTCTGGATACGTGCACTGGATCCAGCGAGCCCATTTTGATCTAGTTCTATCCGCGCGCCTTGATTGGAAAACAAGTCATCTATCTTCGACACGTTTTCGTGGGAAATAAGAATCATTAAAGTTGTAGGCTTCTTAACAAAACAAACAGGAAGTGGCAGCAAAGCAACTGAAAGCAGTGCAAAAAGTGCGAGAATCGTTTTGCGTAGGAGTGAATTCTCCGACTCTGTGCATAATCGGTAGGAAGAGCAACAATTCCAAACAAGTCAGGATGATTTAGAACTACGACCATTAGACTTTCGTAAATTGGCCTCATGATCCTTAAAATATACATTAGATTAGAAAGCCTTATAATTGTCTTAAAAATGATATGAATGTTATTCTATTTCCATACGGCTCCCTAACCCAGAACCCAACAGAATAAACACAAAGGATCAGTACGAGACCGTTTTGGGACGCGTCTCATTTTTAGAAACAATCTCTTAAACAGGAGACAAATCATGAAAAACTGTCAACTCGGGGGTCTCCTCAATAAGAGACCAAATGCAAAAATTAAATTTTGATAATGAAGGATTATCTAGGGTGATTTATCATGTTAATTTTCGAAATTTATTACACGGATTCAAGAAAAAAACGTGATGTCAGATGTTCTATCTTCTCAGTGGCGGTTTTAGGGGGGACAGGGAGGCCATGGCCCCAGGCCCCGCACTTTTGCTAGAAAAGAGGGGCCCCCACACCTTTCATAAAAGAAAAAATTATCTCCTTCATAATGAAATATATTAGCTATTTGAAATAACGTTATGCTCAAACTTAGGAAAAATTTGAGTTGTACAAGCTCTTTGTAAAGAGAACACAAAAAATAATATTAGGACGAAATTTTTACCGGGAATAGGGGCCCCGCAAACGTTTTTGGCCCCAGGCCTCGCAGTTCCTAAAACCGCCACTGTATCTTCTTAAAATGTGACTACTACTGGGCTTCTCTGTTCCTCCTCCTTCTTCCTCTGCTTGCAACAGGATTGGAGACGCTCCTTAAACCATTTTCTTGACTTCTTATTTCGATATAAGATTATCAATGCGTTCATGAATGAATTGGCAAATAGTAGCAGATATGCTGTATGCTCAAGGATAAGATATCTAGTTGAACTTATATCGGCATGATTCAAAAAGCTCAATACGGTTGTTTTTAGAGAAAGAGCTAGCATTGGCGCATTTGAAATAATTGTTGTAACAACTAGAATAAGTACAGTCTTGAACAATTCTTTCAGGTATTCTGGACTTTCGTTTGACCCCGACTCTCCTCGGTTTTGATAAATTGGATTTTCAGCTACGAATTGACGAATACGAAGATAACTCCGCGTGTACATTGTCACGAATATTGGCATCATTATGAACAAGATTATTGCACACAGTGCCGTAAAGTAGCCCATTATTTGTGGATTCTTTTCAAAAAACAAAAATAGCAATATTGCCACGATAGTGATCAATGCACAGCAAGAAAAGATCAAAAAGTAGATTCTTGGTATCTTGAACAATTTTGCAATCTTTGACTCATTTTGTAAAGCATTAGGATCCATATGAATGTAACGGTCGATCGCTAAGAGCATTGTCATGGCTAAAGATATTCCACAAAATAAAAGCCGTGTAGGTAAAGAAAACTTATAGATGAAGCAGAGTTTTTCTGAGTCGAACCAAATACTCTCGATTATCAGCATCGGCAGGACAATAACTCCAGTAAGGCAATCTGAAATACTGAGACAAACTATCAGAAGGTTGGAGGTGTTTTGCATCGATTGCTTCGTTGAAAAGAAGGAGGCGATCAAGACGAGATTTACTATCACAATCACTGGGCAGTAGATTGCGTAAACAACACAGATAATTCTGCTTGCGTATAAAGGGTACGTTTCTGGATACCCATATAAACAATGATCCATAGCTTCTACTCTTCTTTTGATTCTCTAATTTCAGAAATTCAGGGCAGCAAAATAAGATTCCACTAATAATTTTCAAAAGGTCTTGACAGAAATGACGCGGACAAATCAAGCATCAACGTTTTCAAAGCAAAGTTCCTTGTATTCGATAGAACCTTCTCAAAATCTCTCAGAAATATCTCGACATCCAAAAATAACTTGCTTTATTAATAACAACAATGACAAGAAAGAAACCTGAATAGGAATTGCAAGCATCAAACCTTCGTCATTTCTGACTCATCACTGTTTGCTGAAGAACAAACTGTTGTTTTACCAAAAGAATCCTTGCAAGACAGTCAAGAGACTTCTCAATTTATGCCACTTGCAACGTCGAGACGTTTCTTACAATAAATAAGGATGGCATATCCTTCTGGCTTTGTCAAAAGACAGGAAACATAAAGAAGAAACTCAAGCATTAAACCTCGTGTCGAGAATCTTTCATAGCTTGATGATCACGGTCCACTGAGAGACCAAAACTTGGTGTTACGGAATAAATCACAGCATTTCAGTCCAGGGACTTTCCAATTCATACTTTGTGCAGCTTTGGGATATTCTGAACAATATAAGGATGATATATTTATTCGGCTTCTTATAAAGACAGGATATCAAAGAAAACAAACAGTTTGGAGAACACCTGCATATGCCATATCTATTGAGTGAGTCAATCAAAACATTGTAAATTCCAAGATGTTCTTGACAATAACATAATCAATGCATGGCAGGTTTTCAGCTACTTCTTTATCCACAAACAATCATGAAAACAATCAAAAATGTAATCAATATTTCCAAGGCATGATTCTACTGCAAAACTTGTTTAAAGCCAATATCAAATATTTGTCTCGTAACCAGTTGTGTACAATCGTGATTGTCGGTTTAGACTCGAAGGCTTTTATTTTTTCTCGGCAACGGATGCTCTATCCACTCGAGGAACTATTCTACGAACAAATTTCAATTCTCTCTTCAGCTGTTGTATATTACATTGATATTCAGGTCTTATCTTCTTCCCGAAGTGTCTTAAGAAGTTAATAAAGTGCAACGAGAAAAAGGAAACCTCTGTCAAAAAGGCCGCTCAAAATGATGCATTTGCAGAGTTTTTGCTAGGTAGAAGAACGAGACATCAAACTATCAGACAGAAATTTTGATTCAAAACGGCAGACGAATGTTATTGTAACATCTACGGTGTAAGAGTCTTTACTTCGTTGTCAACTGTACGACAGAGTAAAAATAAACAGTTTCTTAAAGTAGTGATTTTTCTATTTTCCAATATATTCACCCTATTATGCTGGTACACTGTCGCCATCCTGCTTATGATATCAACATACGAATTTTTTGGAGCTAAATCTTAAATTTTCATTGCTACCAGGGTACAAAAACAGAATCAGACTTTGTACACAGTACAGTAGCAAAAGAAGGAGAACTTTGAAATACTACTTTTATTCTTAAAAACGTTACAATCTACATATGTACTGCAATTGAACTGGAAGCCTTCTAATTAAAAGACTATCGTGAAATCCTTTCTGAATTATATCGGCAAATGCTAATATATCGTCCAATACCAGTCTGAGGAGCATTCCCTTTCCTAACAAGTTGTTAGGTTGCTCACTTTCATATTTTTCCTAATATTCTATCATTGTTTAACCTGTGTATGTGGATGCACAATAGGAAAATTATGACTGCAAAGCAAGAGATCAAAGAAGATCCTCTAAAATATGCGTGAGGGAATTCTAATATTGCTCTATTTGGTCTTTTTGTGTTTAGCATATTATCTTCTTTAAAGACAAGCTGGTCATGCATGTGTCTCCCAGTAAAATAATGCATTCTCTGTAATTTGCTCCAGCCACATAGCTTTTTTTCTGTGTGGTGAATTGTATTCATTGTTTCAATCCCTCCCTATGGTGGCTGAAATGCGCCATGGAAAATTTTGTTACAAATCAAGATAATATTTCCAAAATCCAGAAAATTGTTTTCAACATCTTCCAAGTTTTTAAGAATCGAAAATATTTTTTTCAAATCAAGTAAAAACAATACCAGAAACAAGAAACAATTTTACAAATCAAGAATTAAGAAAAAGGTTTTCCAATCATAATCACACTTACACGATCGAATTATAACGCAAATCACGAACAAAAATTGCAGAATAAAAGTCACTGTCAGGAAGAACATCCAATACCTTGGCCTCTTTCATTATCAACATATATTGAACTAAATGTGGGCACAATCTTGGCCTACACAAAGATGTACTTTGCTGTCAATATGGGTCCATCGTGCAAAAGGGAGGACATGAATATTAAACGCTTTATGATGAATTTGAATTTCGAACAGAGAAATAAGCTATTACCTACTAATCCAAACATCACTTTTCCAACAAAAGACAATCTGGATATGTTTACAACAGATTGGTATCTACAAATATTGGCGTAGAATTTTTAGGACATCTATGGCGAATTTTCAAATCATAAAATACCTACTAGGGTTCATATAGGACTGCATTTACAATAAGTAAAATAAAAATACTGCCTCTTGTTTTGGGCTTGGAGCACTTTCATTGCATAAAACACAATAATCATAGCTTTTGATAGAAAAGGTCAGAAAAACGCGACAATAAAATGTGAGATGTTGGAGTTCAATCCTCATAACAAAGCTCGAAAAAAGGGTCAAAAACGTGACTTCAATCGTGTTTTACGTGATTTTGATCCTGTAAGCCTGTTTTGATTTGAAAACTGTTTTCATGATTTGTAGAATTGTACCTCGATTCTGGGAATTTTTTCTTGATTAAAAATAATATTTTCGAGTCTGAAAAACTTTTCTCGATTTTGAAAGTCCTTTTTTGATTTTGATTTTGTTTTTGATTTTGGAAATCTTTGCTCGATTTGAAATAAAATCTGTCCTGGCCCCGTACCTCCTAATCCAAAACATGTTTTTATATCAAGATGGAGCTAAGATAAAATAGAATTTTGGTTTCAGGAACTTTCCAGAAAACTTTTGTACTATTATTGGAGCAAAAAATAAAACTCTCTAGTGGCAGGATTTAGCTAAATTTATTTTATAAATGAACGTAGTTAAAAAAGATTTGAATAAAGGAGTTTAGCGAGTCTGATGGGAGTAATAACCAGTGACATTTGGAGGAGGGTCAGCCTGATATCATCCGTATTTTTTTAACTTGCCCAACCAAAATTTTCATGCTGGATCTGTGCATATGCACCAATACTGTATCAAAATATCAAAATCCTGGGTACCACTATAAATTCGCCCCGATTTAATATCTTACAGAGGAATGTTAATGAAATACTGAAACAAATATCTGTTGTACTTATTCCATTTTTTATATCAAAGAACATTCTGAATCTTTTAAGACCCATAGTAAACCAGGCCATGGAGAGTCTGGCTAGGCCCCAAGACTAAAGGCTGATTGAATATCAATGGGCTTGAATTAATGGACACAGTTCTGAAAAATGCTTCTAATGAATAAAAAGGAATTTACATTTTACAGGCACTCAGAGCACAGCCTTGCACCCCTTAATAACTATTGGGTACTTAAAAATGTATGGGAAGGCCAACTATTATTATAAAGTATGAATCTATGCTTGAATTGACCATCTTTGTTCCCGGTTTTTTTCAGATTTACTTGATCATGTTATGCGTCAAAGTTAATTCACATTTGTGGGAGTGTGTTCCTGGGGGCAAGAAAAACAAAATAATCCTCCTACCGGGGCTTCCGGTTGCGCACTGGTAGCGTTCTAGAGTACAAATCTAGAGGTCGTGGGTTCGAGTCCTACTCGGGTCATTTTCATTCTCACAAATTATCTTGATTGAACATAAATAGGTAAAATGAAACCCAAATTTTATCATTGCTTTTGGGGTATCATATTTGATTATATATTTTGCCAAGATGGCCTGAGCTCATTACACCAAAACAGTACAGAGTAGATTTTGAGTTATTTTGGACCCTATGCCATTTTGAGGGCTTTATTATGCTATTATGACCAATTCTCTGGAGCTTCCGGGGGCTTAGCCACAAAGACCCCTACCAGTGCACTGCCCTGCACCTGCTTGAGGGCTCACAGCGCCCCCACCCCTAGACCCTCAGCTGTTTGAGCATTGCTTGTATTCTTGTCTGAATAACAACTACTGAAATTCATGCTAAACCACTGGGTGTGACTATAACCAGAGTAGACTGTGCCCTGTTCTCTACCTACCCTTCCATGCAGCAGACCTGAAAGAAAATGTCATGTCAGGCTGTTTTCTTCAAATAATTGGCTGATACTAAACATCAACATGCCATGTCAGAAAAGCTATGAAAGTGTATTTTGTGAATTTGGTCCAGAAGGCGTATTTAAGAATAATAAATTTTATATAGCAATTTGCAGATGCAAAGACAGAGTGCATTAGGTTTACAAAGTATCCTTTTTGAACATTTCTGACTTGTCATACCTTTTGATTTTGATCAAGATTTATTTCCGTGTTATTAACATCCTCTGCCATCTTTCTCTTTTACGCAAATCAGGACTCAATTTCTACATTGTGTAGAACTGTTATTGTAAAGGAGGGGATGAGAATGAGAGAGAGGCCGGAGAGGCGACATAAAAAAGAAAACGAGGCAAGCAAATGGCGGTTTTCAAATCAAAGTTTTCTTGATTATCTAACAGCTAAACACTGTAGGTACTTCTCCAAAGGCATTAGTTAGAATAGAGGTTATGTGTTATGCGTAGCGGCACTGATCGTTCACTGAGTGCAATGGATACTTCAGTGTAAGGTGCAGTGAAGCAATGAATGGATAGCAGTGAAACGAGTTACTTTTCATAGCAGTGGGTTATTTCCTTGGTGCAAAGCTGATTCACCGCCAGGTCAAATTTTATCATAAATTATGATGTTTATAATCATAATCATACTGGTTCACCATCTTTGGTTGTGCGTCCAAACAAAGTGGCCACCTTTCGAAACATTAAGTAATAATAAAAACCCACAAGAATTGTTCCAATCTCCACTTTACAATAAAAATACTTCTGATTTTATTGTTCAAGTCCTACCATAATTTCAATGTGACCTTTCAACTCGTTCTCTCAAAACCACAACACAAGAAAGGAACAATCAAAATGGCCTAAATCATGAAATGTGCTGAAATTGGCAATCAGCTTTTTAGTTTTAAGTTACATGACCCCCTATTTTGTTTCTCCAGTCATCTCTATTACGCGGAAACGAAACCAATGAAATTTTAAGTGCCTCACTTAGGGTGGCCAAGTTAGAAACAATTCAACCAACTAAGAGCCTTTTGAAAATGTAGCCCCCTGTTCTGTTCAGTTTAGAAATATTTCAAAATTATTTTCTCATATTCCAAGTCAGAGGTGGAAGTGTCGTTCAAGTTCTCTTAAATTTTGTTTACGATTAAAAAGTAGAGTTACAAGACTAAAAGTGATGCGTTACTTTGAAAAGAATGATAAAATGAAGGAATACTCAGACTCAAAGTAAAGGTTAGGCCCTGCGCAATTCTTGTTTATCCAATTATTTACGCAACGTAAAACGAAAATGAAAAACAAAATTAAGGTTATGGAATTAACAAAAGTTTTGTGGGTTTTCAAGGAAATAACTAGACCCAAACCTATTTGTTTCTAAGTTTTTCTGCGCACCGCTCAGATTTTATCAAACTGTGGAGGGTGGCCACTTTGGGTCAAAGGACTCTATGTGCAGGTGCGGAAGAGGTGCATGCGTAATCTAATGTGCATGAACAACTTTCCTGCAAATGGGCATACCTAAAATGGGGCAGCCAGAGGCCCATTTCAGATCTGATAAAATGTCGGGGGCACAAGTACCAATATCTTCTGTTCGTTTATTTTCCAGGTAACACAACACCTACCTCCCTTTGTTTTACACAACAATTCAGGTATGTACCCCTTGATTCATGAACCAACAACCAATAATAATGGAATCCTGTAAGAAAACAATAGGAAAGGTGTCATGACACAAATCTCATGTTTGCTGCAAATTTTTGCATGTACTATACATTTTTTACAGGTACCTTCCTCTTTTAGGGTATAAATTCTCGAAATTGCATTTGAAATAGACCCCAGACTCTGATTTCTAGCGTTTTCATCCCATTGAGTATAAAAGTGTAGCAAATGTTTTGAGAAATTCAACTTGATGGAGTTGAATTTATCCATTAGGGTTGATTTCAACTCGATATTGGTTTATAGTAACCCTGATTGATGTTACAGTAAATCATGAATTATTTTTGTAGACCCAGCAACTGGTGTCACCAACAATAGAAAGGACCACATTGCAGAGAAGAGAAGTAAATCAAAATGCAAATTGATTTGTCATCCAACTAACTGCGTAAAGATATTGAACCGTTTAGCTGATTTTATGCTGGTGTTTGGGTCTCTGAGTATCTGGTCTGAAGTTACAATTGCGTATCTTTGTGTAAGTTTTATAAAATTTTTTTTAATATGCAAGGTGCTGAGTTGTAGCAAAATCTATTTATGTTTTATCAAAAGTTTTCAAAAAGAAAATACTCTGCCCCACTCCAAAACAGTCAGGTTGCAGTAGTCTCCTCCCTCCCTTAGACCCACAAGTATTTGTTTGTTGAAAGTTGTTATCCCTTGCATGGTTTCCTCATTCAAAATTTTGGCGCCAAAGTGAAGAAAATTGCCCCCGTCATCTAAAGTGGTCAAATTCAGTTTACTGTTTTTTAGAGTGTTTTGAAAAGTTTTACATGTAATATGATATATCATATAAAAATATGATTAAGGCTGGTAAACAAAATTTCAAAAAGTAAAAAATTAATGTTCATTATGATATCAGTCAAACTGGGAATTTTTCAGTGAAGTAATCTTAGCGAAGAATGCCTTAAAAAATGCTATTAAGTTTGCAGCTCAGGATTTAGATCAAAGCTTAAGAGTCCTTTGCCAGGTTGAGGGATGAAACAAAATGAATTGAGGCCTTTGAAAATGTTTTTAAAATTCTAAACTTTGATTTTTGATCCAAGAAATAAAATGGTCTTTATTTTGTTAATGTCCCAATGAATTTTGTCTAAAGGTTTTGACTACAAGTTCATCTCCTATGCTTCAAATTTCAATAAACACTTCCAGAATCTCTGTCGCAAAAACCTGTTTATTTCTATTTTGTACTTAAATTCAAAATTTTGATGTATTTTTTTAAGCTTGACTAGCCCGTTTTCATAGGTTTCCTCTTGTTCTTTCACGGCATCTTAATACTCAAATTATTATCAAATAGCATTATTTTGAAAGTTATTTCTTACTGCATATCATGAACTGCAAATAAAACAAAAAGCTCCAAATCCCCTCCAACTTTGACACTTTTTATTCATGTACCCTCTTTCCTGTTGGAGTTTCTTAATTTATCGAAGTTGCTGAAAGTTTTGGCCTGAAAAGAGTTTGAAACCTGATTGTCTCGCTTAAATTCTTGTTCAATGAAAACTAAGGTTTATTGGTTTTATTTTATCCTGAAAATATCACTCCTGTATCATGTAAAGTGAAACAATGACCTATATTTGTTAAATCTTTAATACCACCCATGTAAAAAATCTATATTTGCTTTCCTGTTTTATGCCCCCATTAACTATGATGAAATGTTGAAAAACCTTCAGTTTTTCGCCTGAAATGAATCACTACAGCAAAACCTTTGAATTTTTGATCGCCTATCGAGGGAAACAACTTGCTACACACGCTCAAAAATATATTTCATATGACAAAAGCTCCACTGCAACAATCAGGCCATACATTCTTGAAATTTGTAGTATACTACGTTGTTAATGATTAATGATTGTATTATATTGCATTTGGAGCGGATTGCAGGCCTTGCTGATACGATTTGCATTAAAATGGCCTTTATGTCGTCAAAGTATGATGGTTTGTAATTATAAAAAAATATTCTACAATGTATCTAAATATTTTGGTTTTCATTTCTTTAGAAGGCAGTTCTACAGCTGGAGTGTTCCCAATAACAGATATTACACAAGTTAATCGCTTTATCAAGTCCTGCTAAACATCAACATCCTTCAATCACCTATGTCTTTTATCAAAGAGACAGTTGCCCTTGTTCACTTGGATAAATAGAAAAACGGTAGCAAGAGAGAGATATTTTCAAAGCAAGCAACATATACCTTGAAATCTTGGTTTTTTCACCACTGAGCTGTAAGTTGACTATTCATAAACACTCAACAAGTTGGTAAATTCCTTTCTAGCTCATCCATTTCACTAAAGCCCCTACCTCATAAGCCTTCACGTAAAGGACTCCTCTGGTTTTCATAGGATCATTTCCAACCTTAACGACCAAAATGAAACAAAAATGAATTACTATTATTTCCTTTTTTTCCATAGTTATAAGATGGGGAATCTCGGAGTTAGTGACATTATTGATAAAGTGAGACAAAAAATACACATTTTGAAACTAGATCAAATGTTGGATAAGTTTTGTTCACAAGTATCAAATTCCCATCATATTTGCCAACCCAGCAGCAGTTGGAAAGAGGGTTGGATTCTCAGAATTTGCCATGCTGCGACCAAAGGACTGTGTATTATTAGCTGGAGCAAGAGATACCAATCAAGTTTGTGTCTAAACAGTTAAAAATAATATCAAACTTATGATGCAAAATCTAGGAACGCTCTTTGATTTACTTTTCAGATGGCATTTTTGCCTGCAGAATGGCATTTTTGCCACAAGCATTTGAAAGGGGCAGTCAGATGGATTGATTGAACAGCAAAAAGAGAGGCTGCTGAAGATGGTTTACAAAGTCTGGGAAGATATCAAAATCTCTTTGCCTTATTCGTTGACGACTTTTCGAAATTTCAAGTCGTGCAAAGAAGATGAATTCACGAAGAAGCTGGCCTGAGGACCAAAGCTTATCCCAAAAACTGATATTCAATATCATACAAGGGTGGGCTAATATTTTTGATATTTGATCACATTTTGTTGTTTTTACATAAGACGTTTATATGTGACTTAACAAAAAACTAGGAGGACTGGCCTATCCCCTTAAATGATTTATGTCTTGAATATTCCTTCTTTGAAACTCTTTCTATCTTTAGTTTGTTTTTACTAATTGCTTTTTAAAGGGACAATGATGCACTTTGAAAGGGGTAGTTTAGGTCCTTATCCAAAAGCCTTCAAACTTTTGAGACTCAACCATAAAGAAGAAAATGTAGCTACTCTCTTAGGATTGGCAATTAGATATATGATATGAGAGGTTAGAGGGTATTTAAGAAGGCCTGCCGAATTTGACCCTGTATTGTTGTGAATCCTGAAATTTAAACTTCGGCTGATGTATCATTCTCACACAACACTCTGTTAGAAGAATTGGATTCAAAAATGATTTTCCTCAATATTCCAGGCTGTTTCATTAATTTCGTCCACGATGGCAGGCAAGTATGAAACTATTTTTTAATATTTTCAAGGGTTGCAAAACACTAAATAGAAAATTCTGGAGGAGTTTCGACAGAAATTTCGATAAAGGTTCTGTATAGAGCCTTTGCCCTGGCATAGCAATTCTTAATGACTACTTCTCTGATTAAGGGAGTGAGATTGTATAGACTTGGTCCATACTTTATAGAAGGGGGCAAGATGTACAATACTGAGCATAAATTGAGTAGCTTCTACTTTGTTGGACCAAAGAGATCTCGCATGGGGGGCTTTTATTTTACTATTATTGGTATAGATAAAGTATGACGATACTATATTTTGACCGATTTCAGTTTCTATAGGCCAAGTTCCAGCCAGGTAAAAAGTGGTAAGTCCTGGCTTACCATCTCAAGAACCAGTTATCCTTAACGTTGCCAACCAAAATAATCAGGCGGGTTCCTGTGCGATCGTGAAATCAACCTCTAGATTTGAGCGAATTTCTGCAGGCCCTTGTTAATGCCAGTCAGTTTTACGTTGTAAAGTTCTAGAACCACAGAGATCTGAAATCCTTAAGTGAAGAGACTCCAGAGGTCCTAGCATTGGTTTCTCTGTTGCATGAAGAAAGGGTTTAAGAGAAATTACTAAGAATATGAAGAATGCACTGCCTGTGTCGATACCAATTACAAGCTGGTCCCACTAAGCAGAGCTTTGTGACAGCAGAATTCATCGGAGAACGGTAGATCAAATTCACTGAGCTTGGTTGCTACCTCCCGGTTAATGCGAAAACACACCCTTTTAGGAGGTTAGTAAATTGTTAACTGTTCATTGCAAATCGTTTCTTTATCGTCTCAAATCGTGCAAAAATTTCTAGAATTTCGTGAATTGTTCATATAAATCGTAAAAGGTAATTCTATAAATCGTTCTTATATCACGGTACTGAATATCCTGCAATGCATTGATGGTGCACACTGCAATACTGCATAGACGGTCACCTGGCTGAGAATATGTCGTAAAGTTCTTCTTAATGAATTAGTGATTGTGAGAGAGGTAATTTTCTTGTTTCTTAATTAGCTTGTTTCTCACGTTAGGTTTATTCTGCTCATTATGTTAAATCTGATGAGGAGATGTTCACAGCCGAGGCACATCAATCAACGCATTAATTTGAAGCTATTTTCAGTTTAAGAAAGCACTACTACTGTGGATTACTGTGGAGTCAAGACAGTTCTGTAAACAAGCCATTAGTACTGTTAGGGGGATACCATCAATAAAGTGGAGGATATTCAGTACTGCGTATGGATACCATCAGTACTCGGCAACAATATCCCCAGTATTGTAGAGGACATTCGATGCTATGGAGAGAAACAACAAGCCATATAGATATACTACTACCCAAAAACAAATGAAATCAAAAGTGAAAGCTCTCTTTCCAACAAAGTAGTGGGGGGGGGGGGGTATACGCTAAACGTTCACATCTAGCCCTAAGTATTGAAAACTCTAAGTATTGAAGATATAAGCTATTCAAAAGTATCGATATACCTTGTAGATATCAGGGACCTTTTGTTAAGACAAAGGCTTGCCAAGCTCAGATGTAATTATCACAACTTAATGATAGAAGTTGGTCGGCATGATAACAAAGTTTTAGAGAAGAGACCGCAAATTGTATCCAGGAAGCTATCCATTTGGTAATTGAATGCAGCGCATATCAAAACTTAACGGCAACAATACCTCAGTCAGGAAATCCACGAAAATATTATAAATCTAAGTTATAGAAGCTTAGCCTTAAAGCAGATAATTTGCGATGCTTGTGACGCTGATAACATTTTGTTTTTAGCCAAAGCCAAATATTTGAAAGAAGCTTCTAAGAGCAGAGATAATGAGCCTTCAAAGGAGGAAGTTCTTTGGTTCATTCAACCATGTAGTTTGTTGTAACTTTTGCCTTTCGTTCTGCTTTCACTGTTTCGTTGTTGAATTTCTGTATCGTTATGGATTTTTATTCCTTATCGTAGACCGTGTACTATAGTAACGTAATTACGTCGTGGAAATGAAAAATAGAAGTACACAAAGGGCTAGTGGTCTCCCTCAGTACTACTGTACACCCTCAACAGAACTGATGATATCCCTTCATACTATAGTGAACATCCTCTACCGTACTAAATGTAATGCTTTCAATGTTATGGAGATATCCCCCAATTTTCTGAACACCTTCCACAGTACTACACAGACGTTCCCTAGGGTAAAAGTTCTGTTTTCGAGTGATAGAGAAGATAGAGAGTATACTTTACACCCTGCTATGGGCATGAGGTAGATGTAGTTGATACTTCCTCCATTAAAGATGGCTCTAAAGCTTATTCAAGAAAGAAAACATCTAAAGGCTGAGTTGGTTAAATTAAATTCTGGAGCCCTACAGCTGCTTATTGTTCTAGATATTCTTTTTGTATGTACTGAACTGGTTGTTCATTCACATGGTCTCTTTGAGGGGCCACAGTGTTTGCCATCCAAAGCATTTTATCCATTTTAAAGCAAATATGTTAACTTTTAAATCCTATATCAAGCCTTCTGGGTTATCCAGCCACTTGTTGACCCAGCATCCAACGCATATAATCTAATCTCAGAACGGAAGATCAGATTTTTGTATCGTAGGAATTTCAGAAATTAATATATAAATGTTTAAATTGAAATATTTCTAAAACTGCTTATGAAAATAGAATGTCCCGGCTCTCTTTGGCGGCAGAAAGCGCCATTCTCAATTTTATAGTTTTGTATGGAAACATAACAAACATTGTAATTAGGATTTACGATTTAATCATGGCGAGAATAAACTTACCTGAACAGAGGTCTGTTATTGTTCAAATAAGTTTTGCCTTTTGATTCTAAATATAAAGAGCAAACCACGTATAAGAAAAATATAGGGATTCATCTAGCAGGGGGTACATTTTTCATCCTTACAGTCCTGCATCTAGTCAAAAGTTTTTTTTTCAAAGTGGTTAAATCTTTAGAGCTATGTTCTCCTGTGGATTCTACTCCACAGGCATAGCAAAGGTGATCGATTTTCAGTATTGGGCTAAAATTGCTTTTAAAAGATCTGTTAATCTATAGAGTACTTTCTAGTGAGTTTTATGTTCCAAGTCTTTACAGTTAAAGAATCTTTGTCAAAAAGCAAAAATTAAAGAAGAGAAATAAACTTGTAACTCGTGAAATAAAAAGAAAATCGTAATTTGTAGAAGACACTCTTCTCTTTGATCGCAATGTTTTTGGCATTTTCTGTGAGCTTGAAGATGTTGTTCAGGATTAAACTAAATTTTTTGGTAGGGGTGCTGCCAAAACTACCTTGCGAAATGTGCCGAGTGCACTGCTAAAATTGAGGTGCTGGGTTATTTCCCAGAAGCAATCCTCTTATAAGTTGAACTAATTGAGAAGTTGCCTCTTTATGACTGTTGTGTTTTCTATGCATCCTGCTGATATTTCTTCATTTCAGAGGTGGGCCGATTCCTTCCAAGACTAGATCTTTTCATATCAAAAGTTAATTTCCTTCCTAAATATATGCCTGATGTCCTGATTCTCCTTGCAACATTACATCAATAATTGGCTCTGTAAAATCAGTTTTGCCCATGAGATTCAGTAGTCCAAATAGGTGCCCTTCAGGGGCGTCGTGGGTGGGGTCTTCTAGGGAGGGCACAATCCGAAAATTTTCCAACAGAGACCCAGTTACGTCATTATGCGCATGCGCAGTTACTTTTAGCGAGCACAAAAAGCCGAAAATATATGAATTTTCCGAAATTTCCGACCATTTTCCGACACTTGGGGGGGGCACGTGCCCCCCCTGCCCCCCCCGCCCACGACGCCCCTGGTGCCCTTCCAGAATTCTAAGAAACCACAGGCAAATTGTTTGGAAATCCTAAAAGTTCGAGGACTTTTCGGCACTTTTGTGTTCCTCGATTAATCCGATCTTTGTTCTTTTTGAACTTACCGTAAACACAACATCAGTGAAACTACTTAATCATACTGACCGTTGGTAACAGGACCACCCCCGGGTACCACCTCGTAACTCTGTCCACTGGGCTGCATTGACTCATTCTTGCAATGTTCATTAAAAACATGATGCAGCCTGCACTGATCTTTATGATATGGCTTGTATTCTTCAAGCTCAGCGAATGTACTTCAACTCAAGAAAAAGGTCAATTCATCGAAGAGGTAGGTCATGAGCGGATTGAAACCAATGACAGTTTTATTCTGAGGTAAAATCATGATTGCTAGTGTTGCAATAATACATTCTCTATTACAATTGGCTTGAGCCTGTGCTTGAATCTCTTCTTTTTGATGCTGGAATGCTCGTAAGTTATCCTTTGATAGTAATTTGAAGTATATCAGGTACTGCTATCAGCTTATGCTTTTTGTGGAAAACCTTGAATCTATTGACCTTTCTGACATGTAAGTGTGCTGTCAATCCTCTTGCTTCAAAATTGTTTCTTAGCCTCATGTCTATTTATTTCAATTCATATATTCAGCTTTAACCCTATTATGGCCGGGGGGGGCACAAAGTGCCCGCGGCAAATTAAAAATGCTGTATCTCCCAGAAAACACGTAGTATTCTACTGGAACCTGTTCGACTTTTCCTCAAATTTATCAGAGAACCTGAAAAAATTATTTTTGTTACTATCACACTTTTGCTGATCACGTGACACCTCTTTTGTCAACAAGTGGTCAGGTGTTAAAATGTTTTAGGGCCTATATTTCTGCAACTATAACACATAGAGACTTTCTTGAAGCACCATTGGCTTTGTTTTGACAAGGGCTTTCGAATGATATATAATTTATTAGTATTTGCTGACGTAAGCAAAATTTAAAATCTATGACGTCATCAATATTTATGACGTCATATCTATAAAAGACAATTATTTTTTTCATTTAAAAATCCTTTTTTGGCGTTTCTGAATAGAGATAAACTAGAAAACATTCTATTTTTCAATCTGAATAGCTATTTTATCTTACTTTCCTTCATTGTAAAATTCATCGACTTGAACATTTATGAAAAATATGGTAAAAATATAGAAAAATATAACATAATGTCAAAAAAATTCATAGATTATGATTCGAAAACGCTATTTGCTCATAAATAGACCATTTGAGAGACAAAAATACAATAAGGATAGCTTCAATAACAAGCTAAATGCCTATAAGTAGTTATCATGGTTTTTCAGACTTATGACGTCACTGTGACGTCATTGGTAGCCATTATGGTTTTTAAAACACCATCAATCGATAGAACAAGTAAAGTTCTATAGTTCTACCAAGTTTCAAGCTTTCATCGCGTTCCTAACAAGAATTATAGGGGGCGGGCACAATGTGCCCCCCCCCCCGGTAGTACAAGGGTCTAAAAAGCCCGGTAGTAATAGGGTTAAATGGTAAGTATCGGCTTGTTCTTAGCGTGTTTTTATGTTTTTACGATAATTGTAGGCTTCTGCTCTTATTAAATGTGGTTATAGAAAATAAATAGTGTATTTAAGGTTGGTGTAGTTAATATCGCTACCACTAGGCTTACTGACACTGATCTCAATATAAAGACTGGATAGAGCATTTTTTGGTTTCTGGAGTCAAATGTTTGAAGCCAATTGCTTCGGCTTGCACTTGGCCTCCCAATATGGCTGCCAAAGATATTACATTGACTTGATTCTTTGTTAACAATAGCTGCCAATTATTCAGTCTCGAGTTGGTCATTCATAACATTCCAATAATCGTCAAAGAAAAAAGTACGCCCAAGTGGAATCTCGATGTATTGAATTGGGCCTCCCAATATGACCGCCAAGGACTTCGTTTTAAAACATCAGATGCTAGATCCAGTCTCTATTAGAGATCAGTGCTTACTGATGATAGTTTATGAAATGATAATAAAAGGAAAATAAAAGTTCTTGGAGCAAGGGGCCTCGAGCAACAGAAGACTGGCTCTTGATTACTTCAATTTTTGTGTGAGTTTTTAAAAATACTCACTACACGTGTCACTGCTAAACTGAATGAATCTATATGAAACACTAGAGCAGGTTAAAAAAACTAAATGAGCTGTTTCAAATGCACTTTATCCCTTCTGATTTCTAAAGGTTTTTATTTTCAATATTTACCAATGAAAAGTCAACATATTCTCACGACACCTCAGCATGAGTACAGTTTTTACTCTTAATAATGCTAGATTTAACGTTTATATTGTAACATAAATGATGCTGAAAATGGTCTTGTTTTTTAACTAGAGCTTGTAAACCAAATACCGAGAGCAATTAGCCACCCTGGTAAGATATTTAACTTCCGACCTTCGGCGGCATGTTTATGTAGTTTATGCAGCTGATTAAGTAAGAATTTTTCTGGATCTGTCCCTTGCTATCATGATTCATCTACAACTTTTTTTTTATTTCTGTTCCCTTTCGGACGGACTGCACTGGTGAATGCCAGAAACAAAGCTACTAAAGCTGATTAGGTTTCATTTTCAATTCGTTCCGTCTCATTTTCGTTCTCCTGTCGACGTACTTCTAGGATGAGTATCAAAAGCAAAGCTTAACTTTCTATGATGTTTCATTTACAAGTCTTTTTGTTTCATTTTCATTCTCTTCCTGACGTACTACTGTGATAAGTGTCAACCGCAAAGCTTTAGTAGCTATTTTTTCCACGAAAATCCCAAAATTAAAAAAGATGCCAATTTTTGTCTTATCTAGAGAGGGGAAAACATATCAGAGCAGAAAAGTCATGTATCTAGAGAACAGAGACATCGATTTTGTGGAGTGAAAGATAATCCGATATTGCTGAAACGCAATAGAAGAGAGAGAAGATTTATACTACGGGGCATTCAATGGAGAAAGAAGGTAAAAACCACAGAAATTCATTTTTCTTCTGGTGAATGCAGTTTGAGAATAACATACCCAAGAAGCATTATATCTACATGTGTCTCAACTGTTTTATCTTTTTAATGTTTTACTTTATTCGTATCATGGAGATTGGCTCAAATAGTAGTATGATGATTCGATGACACCATTATCTCGATCGGGCTTCAGATCACTTCTTAAAACCAACCCAAGCCTGTCTGAAAATCTGCTTCTGCCAGTACTATGTTAGGATACCATAAATACGGTGGAAGATATTCAGTACTGTAGAGGATAGTCAGTAATATTTTTGAGGTATGAAATAATTACTGCGGGGGATGACAGGAGTAATGTGGAGGAAATTATGTACTATGGAGAGAAATCCCAAGCACTATTATTGATAAAATAAGTCTTTATGGTTTCTCTTAAGGAACTAATGGTACTCCCCCTGCCACAGTTCTGATGATAACCCTTAACCGTACTGAACAACCGTGCAATTTAGTTGGTGTTGTTGGTCTGGTTGCTAAAAGTCTATAAAACTGACATCACCTGTCGATAAGGCCTGGTTTCATAAAGCCAAAAGTGCCTGCGCCATTGCAGAGATACTGGAGCAACACTACTACAATTTTTGAGTTTTAATCGAAATACTTCCTTTCCTTCCAACGTATCTATGATGGTTGCGCAAAATGGTTCTTTCTATTTTCAAATGGCAAGAAAGCTGTTTTCAAATAGCGCCATATTTACTTATATATTTCATTGGTTAAGTTGAGTCACGTGCACGTTGAGGACAACGGTACGGCACAAACGCATCGTCGACGGCTTTGCAATTTGTTTCCACTGATGCTTTATCTTAGCAGATACATTATTTCGAGCGACTCTACCACGGTGTTCATTAGGATTCCTTACATTAAAATTTAGGAAGTCGCAGCTACGGTAGAGCCGTTTCTGGGTACTGACGTAGCCACTTTTGTCTATATGGAAACCAGGATTTACTAGGCCTTCCTAACTTTCAAGGTTGATTTATGTTCTTTTCTATTAGTATATCACATGGCGCTTATTGAACTATTCACCTTACCTGAATGCAGCTGACACAATAAATATCATTGACACTGCATTCAAAACATGGGCAAAGCCAACATCTTTAGTTTTCCAAAGAATCAAATATGGAAAAGCAGACATAATGATACAATTTGCTGACGAATTCCACAAGTTGAGTGACTACACCTACTGTAGCATGCGATTTGATGGCCCAGGCGGAAATATGGCGCATGCATTCTATCCCTTCGCTAATTTAGGTTAGTATTAAATTCATCAATAATCTTAGATCTTAAAAAGTTTGAATCTTTTTTTTTATTACTACATTTATGCAATATGTTAGTTAAGTAGTAAAAAGAGCTCACTACCTACAAGTATGATTTCATAGTTTTGTTGCTGCAGATTTGCTCGCTAAAATTTAACAATTCATTTTTGGCCATAGCTTAATGCATAAGGAGCATATTGCGCATTTGGAATTTTGGTCTACTTCATTGTTTAAAGGCAACGCTCAGTAGTACATCTTTTTTTGAAAAATTTAAAAGACCCTTCACCTCTGTTGCTTTTATTTGGGTGCTTAATCTATAGTCGAGAGCAGTGGCCTCTTTTTGATTGCAATCCACACGGGTACCAGGAAATTTTTTAAGCAAAATTTTGAGACGCTCTTGGTTTCAATTCTTTACGAATTTGGGAAGTCTGGTCAGACAATTTAACTTGCATATTTGCATGAATATCTTTCAGGATACGGTGGAGATATACATATCGACTACAGAGAAGAGTTTTCACTGGGTGGAAAAAAAGGATTGAACTTTGCAGCAGTTATTTTGCACGAGATTGGCCACAGCCTTGGTTTGATGCATACTAATAACTACATCTCTGTAATGAACCCAGATTTCATACTTGAAGCGAAAGGAAATCATGTACAGTTAGAATATGATGATGTATTGGCCATCCAATCACTTTATGGTATGACTTTGCCCTCATACCTATTCTCATGCATTCACCTCTTCCTTTGCCTTTTCTATATTCACAATTGATTCTTTCACTTCTTTTATCATTCAACATTTATTCTTTCGCTTCTCTCGTCATGATTATAGAATGATTTTACCTCAAAAATATATTCTGAGTGTACTATACGCATTTAAAGAAAAAATCGGTAAACTATTTTTTGGGTTTGCGATTCTTCAACGTCTCGACTAAGACCTAACATAGACTATGATCATACCTTGAATTCGGATATTCGTTTTGCAATAAATCATCAAGAAGAAATAGATTTAGTCAATTAGAATATACAACTAATTGCAAAGCTGATTTGAAATAAAGAAGTGATCTTCTTGGGAAGCGTCTATGCAGTATTGCAGAATAATCTGGAGGAAAACAATCAGTAAATTTGAGAGTACCGAGTACTGTGAGTAACACTGTCAATACTGTGGAGGATTTTAAGTGTTGTAGACGCAAGCCAAAAGAGATTTAGCTAATAACTCCATATTAATGTCTTCAGTGATTTTTCTTATGATTTCTTTTTAATTTCCAAAGGATATCCGCATATCTATAACGAAGTTGTTCACAACTCAGATTACGGAAGCAACTTAAAAGAGAATAGGATAAGCACAACAGAGAGAGGAACTACCCATGGCAACAGGAAAGGTAAGTCCGCATAGGGAGAAGGTCAAATTTTGAATCCTTTACAGTATCCTCCGATATTACTAATGGTATCCCTCTACATTATTGTGTATGCTCTATTTAAGTAAAGTTACCCCCATTCCTGCAACACTGATGACATCCCCCAACAGCACTGTCGAGAAGTTATCCAGGGTAATTTTCCTCTGAACTATGATATAACAAGGCAAACTCTTGACCATATCTTAAATTATTTGATGCTGAAAATTAAAATTACTCTCATGCTTGACAAGAAATAGAACCTACAGCTATCTATTAAGCACTTTAGGCCATAATTATTATCCAATATCAGGTAACTTCCCACGATAATGAACATCCTCTACTTTGAGGTGACCCCCTACACGTACGTTGCATCCCCAACAGTACTGATGGGTTCCTCTTCCCTTACACTGAGAAACCTCTATGAGACTAAGCATCCCTCACAATACTGCATATGGGCTACACCGGGTAACTATCAAGGTTTGATTAAGTTTCAGGAAGAACAACACTGATGAAAAGAAATAATTTGCAACGTCAGAATTTGAATACACCAGTGACTCCGAATCCTCAAAAAGTGAAACTGATTTCAACAACAGCAGCCAATCCTCAAACTCAGAGTAAAAACAAATCTTCGTGTCCAACAGCATTTGAATCGATATTTCTATCGAAAATGAATTCTAAGACTTATGTGATTCAGGATGGAATAGTATTTCCGCTTGGCAAACGGCTGGAAAATACAGGAGTAAGAATGCCAGTAGAAAAATGGTTTCATTTCAAAAGCATCGATGCCTCATATGTCAGAAGAAAGAGCAAGGAGCTCGTCGTGTTCTCAGGAACAAAGTTAGTATTTCTTTTGTCAAGAAAAGTTCATGCTCAAAATATCTTGTACTCAATACTGGTAATACTGGTAGAAAGAATATTTTTTCAAAGGTAGTATTTCATAATGGACCAGTCTCAAGAACATTTCTGAATGTACGACAGTGTAAAATCTCCCCCACATTTGCAGAATCACCCACTATCTTCAGATTAGTGAACCATCACAGTACTTAATCAATCGAGTTGCTCGAATCAATTACCTGCCCCATTACTGAGTTTGTAGAGCACTGATGCACCACACCAAATCATTAGTTGTGATCACGAATCTTGCTCAGGTCATTTTATATTCTCACAATCTTTCTAAATTGCTCAAGCTCAATTCATGTCACTGAACAAAACTAGCCTATGTTCAGGCCCGTAGCGTGGTTTTTGAGATTTGGGGGGCAAGATTTGGCGCCGAAGGCGCCAGGAGTCTTGGGGGGTTGGGGGGCGAAGCCCCCAAAAAAATTTTTAAGGGCCACGCCCTGTACATTGCTGGAAACGCCCATTTTTTCTTAATACAATGTTTCTGTTTATGTTATTTGTTCGGTTTTGCAAGTTAATAAGATATGTTATCTGAGCAGTTAAAGTAATAAGTTAAAATAAATCAGTCAATGCATTCCGTCGTCAATCTATCATCTGTTTGTGTTCCAACGTGGTGGAATTCAGCTTCCTTTACCCTGTCCGAGTCTGAAAATTTTCCAAAAACTTCTTTTCTTCTGTCAATGCGGTCGACAAACTCGTTCGCCACCTCAATTAGGTTCAAATCATCAAGTTTGTCGTTTTGCAAATGCAGAATCATCATATGTTCCAACCTGTTGTTTGTCGTGGTAGACTGCAGGTAGCTACGTCTTGATTCTCTTTAAAGCTGAAAAAGACCTTTCACTAACTGCGTTTGGGGCTGGCATCACCAACAAAATCTTTCCAAGATGTCGCACTTCACCGAACATATCTTTTCTCGATGCTTCTAATTGCTGTAACAGATCAGTGAGGTTATAAACAAACACTGAATTCATGTACATGGAAGCCCATTGTATTGATTTGGCAGTTGGTGCGAGTAGTTGGAGTTGAGTCTCTAATTGAAATTCATTGATTTCATCTCCATATAGATTTTTTATTTTTTCTAATTCTTCATCTAGCAGCTTTCCAGAAACTGTCTTCAGCATAAGTTCTTGCAAATTTTGATAGCGAAAAAAGTTTTTCTGATTGAATCGTGTCCTGATGCTTTCAATTTCGCATCAAAAGCAGCAAAATACACCGTGCGGTAATTATCTTTGGGGTTCGATGGTAAATGTGCATTTGAGGGGTTACCCGGGTCGAACCTTGCAGGTAGCCTTCTTTTTCGCGGTAACTTAAGCTCATCCGCTTGTAGTTGCTCCTTCTTCAGCATTACCTTGTCCCAAAACAAACCAAAAGACTGATCATTTCTGTGATTGGTCTGACTCTCCTAAACGGACTAAACGATCTTCGGATTCAGATTCAAGTTCTTGATCAGGTGCAATGGGCCTGCTGGAAATAAAAAAAGTCTTAGTTTAAACCTGGGGATCAGGATCGCAGTTAAAATAACGAATAATAAAGAATAGAACGAATACATTTTCTAAAAATTCTATTTTATACTTACTTTCTTAGAGCTCAGCCAAGACATCAGTCCACTTTTTTTGTTGCTTTGTGGTATTTGTGCCATGGCTTATAGCGAGTGAGATTTCTAATTTAATTTAGTCGCGCTGTTTCTTCAATAGCCTATAGATGTATTTGCGTATGCTTCAAGAACAGAGGTAAAAATAACGCGTGTTATAGGAGAGAGCGAAGCGAAAGAGAGAGAGAGAGATGTGGCTTTAAAACAGGATTTTATTCAGTGAATTTGAAGCTACCAATAAAATAACAGCAAAAACAAAACAAGTTGACAGGTTTTTCACTTCCCTGCTTCCTCTCACACTATTTTCCATTGAGAATTGATTCCTGAAAAAGTCTTCTCTGTCAGATCTTTCAACAATGAAATGTGAATTCTTACAGAAAAAACAAACTGTCAAGTTCTTATCGTAAATTGAATCAAACAGGTGGTAAAGCCCCAATGACCAACTGTATGGGGTGGGGTGGAATTTGTGTGTAGTAGGTGCAGCAGTCTGACCCACAAAAGGATTATGAAGCTACAAAACCTGATCTTTCTTCCAATTCCACAAAATATGGACAATTTCATAAATTTTTTTCTGGAAATTATTGGGGGGGCAAATGCCCCACCTGCCCCCCGCTTCCTACGGGCCTGCCTATGTTTGATTTTGCCGTAACCCTTTACTTACTACTGAAGAGTCTATATATAAATGTGTAATAGATTTTTATTCCTATATTTTTGCGCCAATGATTTCATGGTAAACTTTCAGGATGGTTATGTCTTTGTAATATTGTTTTTTATTATCTTCGATTCCAAGGAAATTTGTCATCGACAAGATAAACATTTTATTTGTAGGTTTGCTGTTCTGAAGAAAGAAATATCCTTGAAGAGAGTAGGATCAATTTACGATTTAGGATTCCCACTCTACATCAAGAAAATCGATGCTGCAGTCATATTTGGGCGAAGTAAGAAGACGTATTACTTCGCTGGGAAGCTTTACTGGAGATTTAACGAAAAGAGGCAGAAAATGGATAAAGGTTATCCCAAAAAGATCTCACCAATTTGGAAAGGACTTCCTCCAAATCTAGATTCGGCCTTGACTTGGAGGAATGGGGTGACGTATTTTTTTAAAGGTAAGTAAAAACCCTTGTTTGTAGTGTAAGAAGGAAGCAATAATTGATTGAGGAAAATGAAAAGCGATTCTGATCCCTGATGATTAAGGATCTAAATTTATTCCCTGAATGTTATTTCTGTTTACACTGTTTCTCCTAGATGGGCGCTGATTTCGTTGTTACAGACGTACAGCTCAGAATGAGATTTTCAATTCTATTTTTGATTTTGCTTTTTTGTCTCAATATTTTGGTCCCGGTGACTGTGTAATACTAAGATCATATTAATTTTGTGAAGAAAATAATTCTAAGCACTTTGTTTGAGTATTAAAGAAAATTCACCCGTTACATTCGTACACAGGAAAAAAAAACAAATGAAACAAAACTTTTCACCAAAAAAGTATCTGAAACTAAAGAAACTGATGGGAATATTTCTTACTGAAACGAAGTAGACAAACGTGAATAACTAAATTAGCATTTTATTGGGTTAGAATCACATTATTGTAATCAATGATTTAACATCAAGACTAGTTACCTCTTGTTACAGACCGAAGTTACAGACGTACGCTGCAAATTTCATGTGTGAATGTATTTTCTTGAAATGGTTTGACCAATTTAGTAAGAATCCATCAATCTTTGCAATTGATATCAATAGTGCAACGTAATATTTAATGCTGAACAGTCATTGCTTCGAAATTTCTAATTTCTTGTCTGCTTTTTTCCATGTTAGAATTTCACCTGAAAATAGCTTCCCGAAAAAACACGGGAAAGTCAATAAAAAGAGGTGTTAAAGAATTAGGAATTTATGTTTTGATTTATTTAATGCATTGGTGATATGTTTTTATTTTTGATCTTGAATTAAGAATTTAAAAGAATGATTTTTTTAGAAAGTTTGGTTGACATAGTTCTAGAATAGTTCAAATATATAAGTTTTTGGTTCAATCAAAAGTTCAATCACGACTAATCTGCCTTGAAGGTGCCAATAGATCTACAAAAAATTTGGCTTTTAAATGCAGTTTCTTTATCTCTTGATATATGGCTCATATCAATTATCGTTCATTCTAGAAAAATCATGGCCATGTGCACAAATAATATCAGTATTTATCAGTTAAGCTGCTCGTTGCAAAATGTTGACAGTGTATCAAGCCGTTGTGAAATAGCATGCAGGGCCGGATCCAAGGGGGGCGTAAGGGGCGTACGCCCACCATAATTTGGTAGAAAAACAATACAATTAGCTTGATAATACCCTATTTCCCTTACTTTATACTTTGATATGTATCAAGTATCATGTTCAGCAAAAACGTATGAACAATGATATTATAGCTGTGTTTCTATCTATTGTAGGTCCTTTATACTACCGCATCAACCACCGAACAGCCTCTGTGGAGAGTGGATATCCAAAGCTTATTAGCTCAATATGGACAAGATGCTAATGACATTCTTTATATAGTGAGTTTCAAAAACTAATAGATACAGCTACATTAATTTCTGCTGCACAATCATCAAACTTCGGAACCAGTTTTGCATTATTAGAAGCACATGAATAACAGAAGTCAGAGAAAGCCTGCAATTTACTTTTCCCTCAATAATGGACCTATGTTAAGAAAAATTCATCACTGCACACTAAAAAACGTCATAGGCTCTCACCAACAGGTCAACATCAGAGGACTGATTCAAGTGCTCCAAAACGTTCATGTATTTTGGACATTGGCTGATAAATTGCATCATTGTTGGAGAGGCCACAACGATAGCATGAGACACAATCCTCCAGAAATTTCTCTCTGGGCTCTTAAAAAAATCAAATAATCAGCCAATGAATTTAGAAAGTCGTTTTTCTGGCCTTCCTTTTTCATTTTTTCGTAAAAAAATTGTATCATTCCTAAAGCAACATTTAAACTCCCAGGCAAATTGCACTGTATGAATATATAAGAAAGTTTCTTTTTTAGAGGAAAAGAAGGACTCGCACATGCATGTATTAGGAATTAAATTACCCCTAATTTTATGTTCTTATTTTCATCGACTTTCAAGACAAATATTTATTTCCACGTCCGCTTTGCATAAAACCATTTCTGCACAAATCGCTTACCACTGATCCTTGAAATAAGGCCTGCCGCATTTTCGTAGTTTCAGCCTGCATATAGATTTTGAAAATAGAGCAGGCTACGATCGTCAGTCAAATTCACCGATATTTTCCATCAAGCCAAATCTCAGACAATCATGATTTGAAATACCCTTCCCCCCCTCATTCAAGCAGAATTAAGATTTATGA
Organism: Pelagia noctiluca; assembly: GCA_963924455.1. Lineage (NCBI taxonomy): Eukaryota > Metazoa > Cnidaria > Scyphozoa > Semaeostomeae > Pelagiidae > Pelagia > Pelagia noctiluca. Next base: position 10,824,985 of record OZ004319.1, read on the forward strand.
AATTGACTTTCACCAGAACCAGAATCGTGTAACTAGAGAAAGTGGTATCTTGGGGTAGAAAGGAGAGCAAAATGCCACAGATGACTTTTTAAACACTAATGTAAGAAAAATTTTCTAAACTTATTGCACAATAAGGGACAAGAATCGAATAGATATTAAACATAAATCCCTATGCTGTCACCCATACCAGGAAGTTGGGATTTCAAGGATATATCTTCCAAGGATAAGCGCCAATGTCTGAAAAAGGTAAAAAGGATTTCAAGCCCTGATAGCCACTGCCAACAGGAAAAACGCCTAGGTTCCCGGCTGTCAAGCCATGCTGTCCATTACTACCCAATCAAAACAAGGTTGGTGACATTGCTCAAGTCAAAAAGCAAAAAAAATGCAGTGAAAAATAGATGGGATAGAAAAAACGTTAGCAGGAAGGAAAAACAAGAAAGGCTAGGCAGAATTAAGTAACTAGCTTAAAGAGCTTCTTTTGCTACCTACTTAAAAACATCCCCAGGGAAGGAAAGGACAGTCTTCAAGCAAGAACCCACATACTGCTAGTCTGAGAGCGCGATGGTTTATTAGATACAGGACAATGCCTTTAACAGCCAATGAGCCCAAGGACCTCTAGCTTTTACCCACTGTCACACATTTGCATTTCATATGACAATCCCATACAATGAAAGCGTACACGAGTTTTAACTTCTTATTGCTTATTACTTTCAATGAGGCCACAAAGGAACTTATAAACTTCATAACGAAAGATTCGAATCACATAAATATCATTCGTTGTGTGAATAGGGCCTGGTAGGTTCGAATTTTGAATCTTCATACACAGTACTCTGTTCTGTTAAAATTGTTTGCATTAAATTTAAAGCCTCTTTCTTCTCAAATCACCTGTAGATTCAATTATCTCCTCCTAGCCCTTTCTCTACTTCCCTTAGATACTTGATCAAAAACTTCTCGTCTGCTATCATGGGGCCTAACTGATACAGGCCATCGTCCATCTTCATTAACACTTCTGCTGTCATTGGTACTCTAGGTTGCATTATTTCAACGAGAAAACTCTCTTTCCTCTTATTTCATTTCAACAGCATATCTGTAATCTGATTCTGAGTGGCTTGAAACTGAAAACTGTTTAATTCGGACAAAGGCATAACGGAAAAGATGGGCAAAGCAGACAAAAATCTGACGAATGGAGTTGATCAATTGATTGTTGTCCGCATGCGCTTTATTACTGTGACATCAGAGATCCCTTCGTTCCTCGACTACTTGTTCATCTCCAAGATGGGGTACAATCTTCCCCTAGCTCAACAATTACACCCCTGATTGTAAGATTTTGGAATTCCTGACTTCAGTGCATTTAGATCCATTGAATAATGTTATTTCAAAAAAAGGTGAAGAAAAACTTCAATTAAATATATGTATGAATTTTAGGGTACTGATTTCGAAAATCGATGCTATACGGGGATTTATGGGGGCCATCTTCCTCATTTTCGTACTTTAAATCTCGTTTTCATGTATCTGACCAAACCAACGAGAAAACAATCTTAAGAAGAGATAAAAACATCTAAAAGTAGATTAAGAAAAATAAAAAATAGAATTATTCACAATGACGAAATTGTGTAATCGTACAATTTCTATCTTTCGAGGGGCATCCCAACAAACCGAAGTGCTTGAAAACTACAATTGTTACCATTGCTACTAATAATACTAATACTTTTTTATATATAATCAATGGATAAAAACTTACAGGACTATTAACAAATACATTACATAGGCGATACGCTGGGAAGCAAAGTTCATGGCTATCCCAGGGCCATTACACTAAATACATAAAAATACTAAGATTTAAGGCACAATAAATTACGAAGAGGTGTTAGTGGCTGTGTGTCAAAACAAAGGGCCAGAGAACTTCTTGTTTAATCAAAACGACCTGTTTTGTGAATAAAATCTAAAGTTAAGTTAATCTTTTTATTATCATCATTGGAAAGTTTTTCATCGTCATAAAGTAAAATTTTTACAAGATCATTGTTCGAAAGTCTGTTGATTTCAACAAATGGTCGTAGGACTTCTGATACTCCAGCAAGAAGGTCTTGTCGCTGACTATCAAATGAATGGCAAAGCAACAAATAGTGCTCCGTGTCTTCAATACCATCATTAGACGGGCAAATGGGAATAACTAATACTGATGTTATTACTAATGACAATACCAATAAAAAATGTTTTAGCATAAATCACTCGGCTGCCATTGTAAAGCTTAAATCGAAAAAGATTTTATATCAAAAGCTTTTTGTACAGAGAACGGTTGTGTTTTTGTTTCTCTTTTACTGATTTTCAAGATTGTCAGTTTTGTGTTTTTATACCAATACTAATACCAATATTAATATTACCGATAAATACTAATACCAATACAAATACCAATACCAATACCTATACCAATACTGATACTGATACTATCGTTAAAAACTGCTTTACTAGCTACTGATTATTGCTAATTAATCAATAACACTGATGGAAATGCAAGCGGATCATCTATTGCAACGTTTCACAGTTCTTCAAAATCATCTCCGCAGCTGTTGCGCCGCAACACAAGCTATTCTTGCAGAAGACCGAAAGAGAAAGGAACATCATAGATCTCAGTCTCCTGCCAACGTGTAAAGAAAACCTCAGGCTTCATATTCTGCGTGCAAACTATGTCACTATAGTTTTCAGGTAAGCTAATGATTTAACCCTATTACTACCGGGCTTTTTGGACCCTTTTACTACCGGGGGTTGGCACATTGTGCGGGATAAAGGCTTGAAACTTGGTAGAACTATAGAAATTTATTTGCTCTTTGCTATATTATATGATTGATGGTCTTTTCAAAACTGTTATGTCTACCAATGACGTCAGAGTGATGTCATAAGTCTGAAAAATCATGATAATCACTTAAACGTTTTTTGCCTCTCAAATGATCTATTTATGAACAAAAAGCATTTTTAAATCATAATTTATCAATTTATTGACATTTGTCTATATTTTTACATATTTCTACCAATTTTTCATAAATCTTAAAGTGCATAAAGTTTACAATGAAGAACAAGAAGTTGAATTCACGATTCATATTGAAAGATATAGTTTTTCTGGTATATCACTATTCAGAAAAGCCAGAAAAGGATTCTTTAATGAAAAAACTATTGTATTTTATAAATATGATGTCATAAACGTTGATAACGTCATAGATTTTAAATTTTCCTTACGTCAGCAAATACTGATAGATTATACATCATTCAAAAACCCTTATTAAACCAAAGCCAATGGTGCTTTAACCAAGTCTCTACAAGGTACTTTTACAGAGGTATGGGTCCGTAGACATTTTTACACCTGACCACTCGTTGATAAAAGATGTGTCACGTGATCAATGAAGGTGTGATAGTAACAAAAGTAATCTTTTTATGCGCTCTGATAATATTTAGGAAACGTAGCACAAGTCTCAGTAGAATATAACGTGTTTTCTGGGAGATACAGCATTTTCAATATGCCGCGGGTACTTTGTACCCCCCCAGTCGTAATAGGATTAATGTTAATGCTTCAGTTGGACGCCCTAGTAGATGATGGTTGGTTTGAGTGATACCTGTTACCATGAATATATCTCAGAACTTTTCCTGAATAAAGTTGAAGTCAACAAAGAGCTGGAAGCTGAGAGTGTCAAATGCAGTGACTGCGGAGATGATCTCTATTTAGATGATCTGCTTAAATTTCCATCAGTGTTATTGATTAATTCGCAAATATCAGTAGCTATTAAAGCAGTTTCAATCGGTAGTATTAGTATTAGTATTGGTATTAGTATTGGTATTGGTATTGGTATGTGTATTGGTATGTGTATTGGTATTGGTATTGTTATAAAAACTTGAAACTGACAATCTTGATAAACATTAAAAGAGAAACAAAAACACAACCGCTCTCTGCACAAAAAGCTTTCGACATAAAATATTTTTCAATGTAAGGTTTACAATGGCAGCCGAGTGATTTATCCTAAAACGTCTTCATTGGTATTGGTAGTAGTAATAAGATCAGTATTAGTATTATTAGTAGCAGTAGTATGAGTATCAATAAGTTAACAGTGCTGCATAGCTCTATAGAGAACAATGGTAATATTTTTAGGTTTTTAAATACTTTGGCCTATTGGTATGCCTCTCGAAAGATAGAAATGGTACGATTACACAATTTCACCATCATGAAAACGAGGCTGCTGCCAAGCAGTTCTAAATTCAATATTCCATTCTGACACCCACTAAAGATGGTTAATCAAACTACTTTCAGATGTTTGTTATCTCTGCTTAAAACTGTTTTATCGTTGGTTTGATTCAGATACATGAAAACGAGACTTTGAACACAAAAATGAGGCAGATGGCCCCCAAGATCCCTGTATTACATCGATATTTGAAATCAGCACCCTCGAATCGACAAAATACACTTCATCTCATACATTTCCCTCTCGAGTGACCCTTCCCCTATTCTCCACCTGGTCTACAGGTCTTGCACACCTAATATCACCTTTAGTAAGTTCAAGAGTCAACTTTCTTCTTTAAAAAGTCTGGCTGGTCTAATTTTTGAGAAAATCAAGTTTAAATTAAACGCAATTAATAAATTGCAGGTACTTCCTAGCTTACGGTTACCCAATTTGTGGTCGCTGATCCATAAATAAACCTTTTTTGAAACAACAAAAGGTTAATAAACAATTTATCAACGACCTGTGAACTGATAAGGTTGAATATATCATTTACACTCACTAATGTGTTTTAGCAAAGGCAGTCGTAGATACACTTGTGTGAATGAATAACCATCCAAAATCAGGTAGACATTACATAAAGAGTAACAGAACCAATTTTTGCTTTATCGTTAATTTCTTATGAAAATTAATGGTAATGGTCCGACTCTTCTCAAGTAAAGGCCTTTTCGTTCAAATGAGGTAAGAAACTCTAGCAAAATTTTTTTTACTGCTCCACTTTCCCTGAACGTTCAACAAAACTCACCTTTTTGGATGTGCTTTTTTAACTATTTTTATTGTGATACCATGTTTTTAATGGTTATCACAGTTACATCAGCATATTCTCCTTCAAACTTTACTTGTTTAGATTAAGAAGATATATAATTTCAGCCTTGGTTTTTACGGAGTACCTCTATGCAACGAAATACTTAAATGCAACTATGCGAAGGAATTTTTTATCTTATAATGCCTTTTCAGGTGATCTCTATCATTAGAGATTAAAAAAATCTCTAGGTATTAACTATACATACTTTTCTCCACCAGCAGGGAAGTTTCTATTAATCGTCTTTAGAATGGGAAGCTCCATTTCATATCTTACATTCAAAAAACAATCTTATGCCACTCTGTTGTTGTACCTGTTGTCCAGCTTTATCAATTTTGAATCTGCTTTTAAGACTATCTGGGAAAAAAATCATCAGAGAATCATGAATCCTTTTGCATTATTTGGAAAATAGCTTACGTGATTAAAAACAGGGCTTGAACAATCCTGTATCAATTTCTGCATGAAAATATCTGGTCCTGCTCTTGCAAGAACGGTAATGCTCGGTCATACTTAACACGCGAAACTTCATATACGTACGTCCTTCCATTTGACCATGCTTAGAAAAGGAATAGCATGATGCATATTACGTATGAGAGAGAATAATAATTTTTGTAACAAGGCAATAGGGCCCTGCTATGAGAAATCAAACTCCATCTCCTAGATGAATGAGTAAAGAAAAGAACTAATGATTGAATGAATGAGTGCATAAATGAATAAATGATTAATTGAGTTAACTAATAGTTGATTTTACCCATTCATAATTTTAGTATATCTATGACTCCAAATTTGGTAAAATTCCTGATACTGCTCAGCTGCGTTGCATCGAGATCCCTCGCAGACAATCAAATCTCATGGGGGGAGTATTGCAACTGCCTTGATGAAATTGCAAGAGTTGGCTCAGTAGCAGGAGATTTTTGTTTCAATTGCTGCCTCAAAAAGTTCTTCAGGAGCTCACCAAAGCTTACGACACCTATTGAAAACTACAAGAACAGCAGCGATGTCTGTTTTGTATCAAGCAAAGATAACGACCCTGATTGCAAGGTATGTAGAAGCAGTTTTGTAAATTTGAAGAGAACCAGGATTTGGAGAATCGATCAAGATAATTTGTGAGAATGAAAATGAACCCTGTAGGACTCGAGCGCGCGACATCTAGATTCTAGTCTGTAGTCCGCTACCACCGCGTCATCGAATCTAAAGATGGGTTCGAGTCTTAATCGCGTAATTCTCATTCTCACAAATAATCTCATAAGTTTTGTAAATTTTAGGGTATTTTCATTAAATGATGTGTATTATGATTAGGATGTCCAACTTGACCGCCTTCTCCTAAGGTCAGAATTATCTTGATATATTTTCGAAATCCTATTTATTCTCAATACCATTTTTATATGACGACCCCATAGAGCTAGAGAGATCTAGAGATCTAGAGCATTTTAAAATACGAAAAACAAAATTTGTTTGGTAGATTCAATCGTAGAAAACTACGCACCCTTCATATCTTTAATATTTGATATCAAATATTAGATTCATAATCTTTTTTTACATTTTTAAAGTTTACCTATAACTTTGTAGCCACGACCTCAATATTAAGACAAATGTTAACAACTTTTACAATGTAATACATACCTAATCCAAGAACAAACTTTTCCATGATAAAGCAAGTTTGAGTACCTCTACCATAAGTTTTTAAATTTAACAGTTATTATTCATTCTGACGAGCCTGGGTGTGGCTTATCAATTTAGTCATTCCATCCCTTTTTCTTCCAGAGAATTATTTCTTATCGAAAAAAGTGGCTCCTATTAGCCTGTTGATTAAAAAAAACATACAAAAGGCTATCGACCAGTATTACATAATGCCGTTTTCATTTGTTATAATCTAGAATTTCCAACTAAGAATTTTATTCAAGAAGACGAATCTAAAAAGGAAATTAATCTTTCTCTTCGTACCTCTGTTCGAAGATTGAAAAATGACATTTTAATTATAGATGCGAAAAGTGTTTCCAGATTCATTTTACGCATATACAGCTAAAAAGTTAAATTCTTGATTTCATATTACTTCAAGCTAAGTATTTTTAGCATTCAATTTATACTTGTTTCCCACATGCCTAAACTTGAACGACTATTCATTTTCAAGACCTTATCTTAGGCCTGAGGCAAGAAAGAGCACAGCTCCAAATAATTAATCACCGACAGAATGTAGTAGAAAAATAGCAGATAATAAACACTCTATTTTTTCAGATTGTAAGAAGGTTCGAGTTGTCTTCGAAGTTTCAAAAACATGCAATGAGACTTGTAAAGAAATTGAAGCAGGGAAAAAAGAGTACCTTGGTTCCAACAACAAACATGTATCAATTTTGGCTTCACCATCCTGATATCAGCGAGATTTGTCAAGATCGGCAACTTGAAGGTCATGAAAGCCTGGACCCAAAGAAATTTCAAGGGGATGTTTTGACATTGTCAAACGAAACTTATGATCACTTCATTAAAGGTTTGTTCTCCATGTGCCTGGACTAGGTCGAGTCGCACTCATACTTGCCTGACTTCTTCTTAGTCAATAATAATACGATATACAATTCTAATAGGTAAATTCAAAAATAAACTATGCTTGTGTTAAACGTTTCGATATAAATCTTTATCAGTAATTCATAGTTTATTTTGAATTTATCTATTCTTCTTAGTTAGATATTTCAAAGCATTCAAATGGCTAATTTCAAAATGTAAATAAAACCATGAAACTTTTCAGGAGACAGACTTTCTTTAAAGTTGAAAAATCGTATTCCTGTCTCAAACAATAGTATTAATTTAACTTGGTTCTTGTAGATTCAATATCTCGTTCACTAGTTTTTTTATCATTCCAACAAACTGAAAATAGTTCAATTGAGTATGCAGTTATGAGTTCCACAGATGATTTCATTGGCCATTATCTTAGTTGTTGCTCATACTATAGGATATCATCACTCGATCCATATCGTTTATCGTTATCTTAACTTTTAGTCGTTTCCAGGCAATCAAGCTTCATATCTTGCATCCAAACCATGTTGCAATGAGCTGTTAAGATCCAATTCAAATCCAATCGGTCAGGATTTTGTATTATTTTGCTGTATAAGCTGATCACGCAAGGTGCATGTGAATTCACCACTCTTCGATGTTAACCAGAGAAGAGCATGTGAATTTATTTGGGAGCCTAGGGCTAGCAGGGTTGATACCTATTTTACATTCCATCCTCGGCTTACAAAAGACCCACTTACCTGCCTGGTCTCGAATGCTTAATCTTTTGTATTAGGCATCTAGAATTTTGCTCTAAACATTAAAGTTGCTTAAGAGTATTTTTGGATCTTTAGCTTTTAAAGTGAATGCAAACACTACCAGCAATATCAAAAATGGTAAGCCGGTGTGCTTACCGTGCGGCCAAATCAATATATGCCAAGTGAAGTGGTTTGATGCAATGTTATTGCCTGTCATCTTCACGCTTTTTACACATGGAAGAAGAAATTAGCTTTTAGGTTTTACTAGAGCCTAGCCCTTTAGAATTAAATTGACTCACTTTTTTATCTTTTTTTCTCCAATTTGCCAATCCCTCCCCTCCCTCAAGGTTCATCTAAATTAGAATATGAAATTTGCATATTATGTTTCTAATCTCCTTTATGACCAGATAACAGACTGATCAGCAAATACGGAGATGCGCTTGCAAACTGCCAAATAAGTGCTGGGATGAAGAAGCAAATAGAGATGTACAGCTGTGATAACAGGATGTCGGATCTGATTGCTGATTCAGCGCATGCTATCCGCTCGTTGATATTTTGCGAACTTCAAGTTTTACGACGATTCATGAGAAAGATTACAAAGCTCAGAAAATTGGTAAAAACTGCCGAGGAGGTTAAAGATGAGCTTTTCAGGACATTTTACAGTGCACTTCGCCTAGACATCTTTGTCTATATTGAACGTCATCTAAAGTTTATGTCAGCAGAAGTAGCAGTGATTAATGTTGAAAAAGTGAAAGAGTATAGGAGCACCATAAATACAATTGTAGCACATGTTAGAGACGGAAATATCGATGAGCTGAAAAGGTTAATGTATTTCCTACCTAGTGACATTTTGAATTGTCCAGAAGGTTATTCGAAACCATCAGAGGATTGCTACTTCAAGCAAATCTTAGACCAACTGGTTACTTACTTTAAGTTGTCCGATGTTCAGATAGATGGGAAAAAAAGGATCATGTTAAGTACTGAAACCAATTACGAAAGACTACTCGAGATTAGACAGATGGATCGAATCCTTATTGTCGTCCAGCAAAACCATCTTACAAGTGTTAAACTAGCAGAGGATATAACAAGCAGCAACAACCAACGTTTCGTTGAGCTAAGAAAATACTTTGTGCAACTACAGAGTTTTAGCAACAATAAAGCAAAGGCCGATATTGGGTTCATAGCTGGGTGGATCGATGAGTATAGAAATTCCTCATGGAAAGTAGCAGATAAAGCAGGAACTAATCTCAAAAAACTATTGGAAGGAGCATTGACTGCAACCATAGGTGAGGCCGCAGGAAAAGCTGCAAAATTAGCTCTTGCAATAGCCGAGGCCTGCAACCCTTTAAAAGCAATATTTGGGGGCTCTTCCGCAGGAGATATTATGGCAGCCACAGAAGAATTCAGTGTTGCGATAGGAAAATTGACGAAGGCTACAATCTTAATACAGAAAATCGAAGCTCTCATTTACAAGGCAAGCGATCTTGCAGTGAAATTTGAAAGGAACTCGATTCCAATCATGAGAGTGATGCAACTTGTGAATGCATCTGAAACTTCTGATTCTGTAGAGTTTGAGATACAAAAGAGTCTGTTCATAAAAAAGTATCGTGCCTATAACCCAGAGGTGCAGAGACCAGAATTAGTTGAGGTGGAATCATACTGGAATGAAGTTGTAACAGCAGCTTGTGATATTATCAATGGCCTCGAAACGGCGCCTGGGACGGTGTTAGGATTATTGAAAGTCGACACATGTTTGAACTTACCTGCTTACATAGCAGATATGATGGCAACGTATACAGAGATCTACGATTTTCAGTTTGATTTGATGGAGACTTTGGCATCAGGCATGAGGTAATTTTTCTTTACAGCAAATCCCCCTAAAAGAATTATTGCACTTCAGAATTATTGGAATTTTAGAAGATATGATATGTTACTTCATATTATCAAAATTGAATACTGCAAAATCTTTTTCAAAAATACAATGAGACTTTATCGGAACTATTTGGTCGATCTGTGATAGACTTATCCATGTCAAAGAAATGTCAAGTGTACACTCTACCCCTGTTTAGAAATTTAATATTTGCAACTAATATATAAAACAGCACATCCATATTTGACGATTACTCCATAGAATAGTTTTCTGAAGAAAAATATCACAGCATTGCCTAGTCACTATTTTTATTATTTATATTTTGTTATTTTCTACACGTAGCTCGACATAGCTAAGATTATTGAGAACAAAAGCTATGAGGAAATGAATAAAAAAAAACTTTTTCCTTATATTCTGGTAAATTTGCTCTTTTTCCCTTCACACAAATTAAAGGACAATAGATTCCTCCTCTTACAATACAATAACCTCATCCAATTCTAAATCTACGATATTGATTTGCATGCTTGAACAAGTTCATCAGCATTACAGGGGTATTAACTCTTCTATGTATTGTAAGCAAAGGCATTTCGACCGGTTCAAGGTTGGCTCCGCTGAGACAATTTTGTTTTTAACCAATTAAAAGGCAAAGTAGACGTGATATGAAAATAAACTAGACGTGATATTCTGTATTCCTCACTATACTTCATCAGCCATCCAATACTCTTTGCACTTCAAAGCCAACTTTAGTAAACAAGAATCATGGCAAAATTCATCTTCTTGTTTTGCATCCATATTGGTTTTCTTCTGCAGCTTGTAGCTTTTGTAAAAGACTCACATTTAAGAGAGGGGAAATGAAGTACAGGTATTTTGTGTCTTAGACTAAAGTGAAAAAAGACTCAGACAAGGACAAAACTGAAACATAAAGCCTTCTCAATGGAAGAAAAACATCAAGAATTAGGGTGAAAGAATTTTAGTTCAACTAGATTTAATATAAGACAGTATTTTACGTAACACTTAATGTAATAGAAAATCTAGGAAAAAGTAAAAAAATTCCAAATCTACTTGCTGTTTTTATTTTTTAGGAAAGAAGTTTTCCTATTGATTTCCCAATAGCCTCTGTTCTTACTTGATTTTTATCGAGCAAAGTAGTGTGAATGACCAATCTGATTGGCTCAGATCAAAAGTGTAAAAAATTCTTTGATTGGTTCATTTAAAAGTCTGCCCTTGTTGCTCGATCATCTCCCATTTTTACTAATTAGTTCGATTGATTCTTTAAGTCTATCCCTAATTTAGTTCACTTTGATGTGTACTTTTTTATCAAAGCGTTGAAACCCATTGTATTTTTCATAATGGTAACAGTTTTGGAATAGCATCCTTGGGTGACCCTCAAGCGTAAGTTTTAGATATCATCATAGGTTATTTTTCTTGACGATAAATTAAACATCTTAAGCCGTGTCAGGAAAGCTATTACCAAGGCTTGAAGGGGTATTGGTGCCAAAAATACCTAGCAAGGTATGTTAATTGAGAAAACTTCAGGAGCTGCCTCATCTATGCTATGACATCAAGCTTTTACCATAAGCATAACCCTTAGAAAAGGCTTAGCTTCGAATGTATAGCTATAGACTATCACAGTTCCAACACTTATATCCCTACACTTATTTGACTCTTGCGATAGACAGCAATCATCTCAAAATACCTTCTCAAAAAAGAAATAAAAAGTTTTGCTTGAAGAAACTTTTCATTGAAGAAAACAGTTTTGAATAGTAATCTTATTGGGCTCTATGTGGCACCGTGAGTGTTAACATCAAATATCTGAATCCGATTAACATTCATTACAGGGCAAAGATTGGAGAAAGAGCAGCACAAAATATTGCATCAAATTTCAAGTCGCTGCCTATAAGAGAAGACAAGAATACCTTAAACCACCTCAATATATACACCTTGAGTTACTTGACATACAACATTCAAACTTGGAATACAATCAAAACCTATTGTGATAAATTGCAATATGCAGAAGGTGGTGTAAAACCAAGAGAATGCCAAGGAGAAAAAACAGACCTTTCTACCCTCATGTCAAGAACTAAAAGAATATGCACAAGAGATAATAACGACGATGTGAGAATTCCGATCAAACCAGCCGGTGACGTGCTTTTTTTTGTATTTTACTCATTTTCCCTTTGCTATTTTGAAAAGGAGAACCTACTTTTCTTGAATCAGATCTTAATCATTGACCCAACAAATCCGTCACGAAAAGTTATTATTCTAGCTGTTCACCCATCATAGGTACGTCCTTTTTCAAACCTTTCCCGGAATAAAAATGTTTGGAATGAGAAATAGAGGGTATTTCTCCATTTTTCTTCAAACCATTTATCTTACCAAATATGTTCTTAGCTATTTTGTGGACCTCAAAGGGCGTCTGAGATACGGTGTTAGGAAAGGGCCATATCCGGGATATTGCATCCCTTAAAACTATTAAAAATTACAATATGATAGTAAAATCTGTTCAAATCCATGCTTTCTACATATAATCAATTGGTAAGAAGATAGGATGCTACTAGAATAAGAATTTGAAATCATTAAGCTAAAGATCAATCAGATATATAAATATACCATCTTTCTTAAAATGTTTCGCTCGTCCACTCGGTGCCTTGCCAATTAAAAAAACTTTATAAAACAGGTAAAAGAGAACATTTGTCTCAAACTTCTGAAATGTTTGCATACTCTCAGAAAAAGCCCCCAACTCCTCAATTTCCTTCAAGAGTATCTTGTAGTTTCTCATTTTCTGCTGATGCATGATATTTAGGGGATGCTTATCAATTTCTTATATTTTTTGCTATTTCTTAAATCAAAGAAAATTTGTAGGATTCCTAAGTGGACGGGCAATTTTAGGAGCTTCTGGGGGCGCTACCCCCTATCCCTCAGTCAAGGCTCTGTCCTGGACACACTGGGAGGCTCACAGCGCCGAAAACCATTTCTATAACATTCAATTTTGATAAAGCATCTGGAGAGGTCCATTCGATGATTTTTCATAATGGTGAGGTCTCATTCAAAAAAGGCCTTTAGTGGAGCATCTATTGGCTTTTTGGCCTATTAGAAATGAATAATGAGCAAGCTTTTTTTAAGTTCTTTTTTCATTTAAAGGTGAAGGAGACAGAGCATTTTTGAATTTGACGAATCTTTACAAAGGAAAGGACGTCTTTTTCAAAATTGCCAACACAAAGTGGCTTGTTGACAACGAATGGATTATGAAAAGTGAAGCAAGGCAAGCAATCTACGTCAAAGAGTTTCAAATCTTTTTACCGACAGTTACAGACAGATCGACTACTTTCATTTCAACATCAATGGCAGTAGGTTTGTTGAAAAATAAATTTTTCTTTTGAAAGAATGCTAAATTAGAAGTTAAAAGTTAAAAACAGAACCAATAGCTGAATGGCTTTTTAGAAAATGTTACTGATACATAAGAAACGGGCTCTAGGGTCTAAAAACATTCTAATATAAAGAAAAACACAATGCTTCTTCTAGTTTCTTTTTTTGCATTTTTTAGTCATCGAATTGAATTAGCAAAAACGATCGAAGGAGGCAATATTGCTGACTAGTAGGATAAGCAGTGGTTATCAAGCTGTCTAAAGAGGGCCAACAAATCCTTTCTAAGAGTCCTAATAAGCCTCATACCCTTGTAAGCTGGAGCAGGTATGCAAATATGGAGGAGATGAGGAAAATAGCAATAGAACAATCTTTACATGGCAAAAACTTCATAATAGCCAGAAATACCGAAAACATAACGACCACATAGACACAACTTAGGCTTTTTGTTTGACACTCAACAGAATAATACGTCAGAAATAGAAGAAAACAGACACCTAATTAACTGTCAGGCTAAACTAGCAATATTTGAGTTTCTTTTTGTCGTTCTTAGAAACCCGTTGGAATTGACTTTTAGGATCAGACTAGGATCATTACGCCATGTTCTACTATCCATGCAGTACTCTCAAACTCTTCGGATCTAGCTTGCAGTATCCTACCTTCTCCCTGTGCAAGCATCGGTAAGCTTAAAAACTCTAGCTTGTTTGCCCTATTGTGTTGGCCAAAACACTAAAACTAACTTACATTGGTGAATTTGCAAGATTTGTCATCATTCTGAAATATAATGTTGACAATGGACATGATGCAGAGATTACAGTATCACAGCAGACCTTTTTTCATTGTTTTGTTTTCCGCTAAGATCCCGAAGAACTCAACAAAACTTGACCAGTGATCCACGAAAAAAGTCAAGCATCATAAAATATTCAGTTTATGCTCCAGCCTGTTTGATCCAACATATTCAACAAATAGAAGGAGCCATATTTCATATTTTCGAATCATTGGAGATCAATCACTCAAAATATTTAGGGCTTGTAATGATAAGTGGTACATATCTAGTCTAGCACGAAATAGAACTTTACAAATTTTGGTATAAATTGTAAGTTTTTTGTGTCACAGAAAATTTCCCAACTTGATATACATTTTTTGATACAGGTGAAAATGCTCTTACCCCATGTAGTGGTTGTCCACAATACATCCTACCAAACGTGGAACGAGCCAGCAAATTCAAAGAAGGATACGAGGCATCATGCTTAAACAGACAGCGGTTCCCAAACCCATACACTATATGCAAATCAAATCCACTTTCAGAAGAATGTCAAATAACAGAACCAACGGAAAGGGCAGCAGGCACCCTGTATCCGAGTATTTTTGCATCTTGGAGAATCAACGTCGATGGATATCAAAATAAACCAATCCCAGAACCGGCAAACCAAGACATGTTTATTAAAGCAAGGGTAAATAGTCAACTATTAATTCCTATTTAGAAGGAGCTAGCTTATAGGGATTGTAGAGAGAAGATCAGGACTGTCGCGAAGCAATCTTGTTTGGGGGGGTGTTGGGTGTAGATTTACCTGGTCAAGGCATAATTTACCTGAAAATATTTTTGCAAGTAAAATTATTTTTGGAATGTTAATTAGCAGTTTTACGTAGCTAGAATTAGGTTCAAATCTTTCAAATGTTCAGCTTTGGCGAAGTAAAAATAAAACGGTAAAGCAAGAAACGTCATTGATTCGAAAAACTTATAACATAACAATTAGAGGGTAGCCTCAAAGTTTCAATTGATCTTTTCACGCCGATTCTTCAGCATTGCCCACTTCTTTGCAATTCTCTTTAAATCAACCTGATCCGTTATGTCTTTTTCATGAACTAAAAGCATGCAGTCATTCAGGCGGTCACCAGACATGCTGTTTCCAAGATAATTCTTCACCCTTCGCAAAGCTCTAAAGGATCGTTCATTCTTACAAACTGAAGGAGCCGCTGTCAAGAAAAGCTGATATAGTTTTGCAACTGACGTGAAAAGAAAGTGATCACGGGAATACTTTAGTGCTTGATACCTGGCTTCACTTATCGTCATAGGACCGACAGTCGAGTCTTCAGACTTTTCCTTTTCTGTCTTTTTCCTGTCTACTTGAATATGCCTCTTGAATATTTCGAGCTCGTTGTGGATAGCTGTTGAGGATTCTTCAGTAAATGCTGCAGGAAACCTTTCCAAAACACTCTTAGTATCATCAACAGTTCCTGACTTTTCTGGTTCCAAAACTGTAAGGAAGCAATCGAACGTGTCTTTCACTAACTCCAACTTGTCTTCGAGGTCATTTATTAGCGTGTCCATGAAGATGAAAAATTGAGATTTATAATAAACTTCAACAGTGTGTATCTCCGTTGAAGCTGTCTCAGGTCTATCATCTAGACGAAGAGGTATTCTCCTTGCTCGATGCAGCCGAAGAAAGTCTGATTCTGGATATATTCCAAGAGACTTTGCATAAATCATTGCTGCCGCAATTTCATCCGATACTTCATTGTCAGACGATCTAAGCCTTTTTAGCGAGGCTAAGGTTGACTCCATGGCTATTACTGCACCAGGCATGTCTATGTTTTCCCTTGGAGGAAATCGGCCAGCATTTTTGTTTTATACATTATGTTTTTAAGCAACATAATACATTATGTTTTTAAGCAACGTAATGCCACAAACAAAGTCAATGTTTACTACTGCGTTAATGAAACCAGTAGCTTTTATATTTGCTTCTGAATCTCCTTCTTCTTCATTGAAATGCAGCACTTGGATGATGGCATCCAGGCTTCTCCAGACTGCCTCTATCGATTCTGGTCTAGCTGACCATCTTGTTTGCGATAGATTCCGAAGCTTCAGTGCATTCTCCACTTCTTGCATCGCTTCCTTTAGCTCAGAATGCCGTTTCGTACTCTTCGAGAAGAATGTATAAAGCTGTTGTACGCAATCAAAGATTTTTGAGATCAATGGCGATGCTTCACATGCATGCTCTATCAATAAATTCGTGCCATGTGGTAAGCACTTGGTGTAGGGGATTCGCCGACCAGGGACTTGCTGACTTTTTGTTGGGCACCTTTGTTACATCCAGACATGCTTGCCGTTGAATCGTATGTCTGGAGCTGAACTGTGGAGAGTGGAATTCCACTTGATTTCAGCCAATCAAGTATATCAGTTGCTTGTCCAGCTCCTGTTTTGTCTTTCGTTTCAGCCACTTTTACCTAACGTTCTTCTGGCTTGCGAGTTTTTGTGTTGATGAATCTTACAGCAACTGATAACTCATCTTGGTTACTGATATCCGGTGTTGTATCAGTCATCACACAGCAAATGGACAATAGAATATGCAACATTTACAGTGTAAGGAAGTAGTCTCATTCACTTTAACTTATTTTTCTGAAGTCGTGATTTTACCTGAAATTTTTCCAGAATTTCTATTGGGGGGGTGTTACACACCCCCACACCCCCCCGGTCGCGACGGCCCTGGAGAAGATTGCCGCAAAATACAATTGAATCCTTTGCTCTATTGTTTTCTCTGTCTTTAGAAAGCAGTACAAAATTTAACGAGCCTTAGGTACTAAGGTTTGCAGTATTTTCCTCATAGAATAAAAAGTATGTACATCGAGAAACGTTACATCTTTCTGGGTACCTTGGTCTGCCAAAAACTTGGATCTATATAATGATCTATTCATCGTAATAGTGCACCATGACAGTGCAAGATCTCTCCAAAAAGTTAAATGAATAGTTTGAGTGAAGTAATAGTTAACCAGACGCTATCGTAGTTACTAATGCTTGTATTCTCGATGTAGAGAGATTCTCGAGTGGATGGCATCGTAATGAATACATTCAGCTCTCTTTTCAATTGAACAATGATACTCATGTATTTCTTATTCTCATAGCCTACGCCTCATGAAAGCCATTCCCGTCTTTGTTTGTTGATAACACAAGATATTTCTTTACAATAATTCAAACTTAATCAATAGGTCCGTAGAGTTTCACAGTGACAGCAATAAATCACATGAAAGACCAGAAATGTACTGTAACGGGAAGTTGCCCACCAGATATGTACTTTAAATAGAAGTTGGTCATAAAAAATCAACCACATTTTTTTACGAACTACCCTCTTCAAAACAGCCGTGAAAAATCTAAACATGATAGCCCACAAATGCTAAGCCTGATAGCCCACTACATCTTGTACCTTTATCCACATCATAGTTATCAAAGGTTGGTTGTCAGGATTTCCTACCCTAGCGCTGATCCTATAAAAAGCTATTTTGTATCAAACATGCATGTATTTGGAATTTTATCTTTCAGATCAAGTATTGCTCTTTGCCAAGCATTGTAAAGAAATCCTCACTACCATTCAAGTATCGTCACAAATCAGCCAGCTGTTGCAATGGAAATAAATACTTTTCATCAGATGCAAAGAAATGCACTAAATGCCCCAAGGGTTCAAAACCGAATCTTCATGGATATTACTGTGAGAAGAATGAGAATGTATTGATGTCTAAATGAGAAGAAAAATGATGCCGTGAAATTGATTCTATGTTTTTCCGATTTAAATTGGCGATACTACAAATCAATAATGAATGATAATTACTTTAGGTATTTAACTGAGTCCACCAATTCGCACTGTAATTTTTTCGTTTTCGTGCACGTAGCAAACTTTATGAATTACTTGAAATCTTCAGAGATAAGATAGTGGTTAATCTTCCTAGCAGGACACTCCCTTAAGAAAGTTGCATTTTCAAAATGAATATCAGCAGCTAAAAGCAAGTGCAAATATTTGGGAGATCAGGATATTTGAGCCATAGTTTATAAAAACAGATGGTTTAGAAACCTATTGCTGTATCTTTTGTTTTTAGCTAACAAGGCCATGGCTGAGCGAATAGACCAAAACCGCTTCTTTTGGTTCCCTATCCAGAATTAATCTTTATTTAGAAAAAAAACTATAAAATTCTACATCATATCTGTGTAAGTAATGTTTAAATATAAAAGTTGAACAGCAAAGAGAGAGGATACAACATATGTTTTGCACGTTGTACGTTCAAATACTGCTCAACATCAACTGTGAAACAAAGACGTACAATAATAGGTTTTGAAACC
The DNA here is from genome assembly GCA_963924455.1 of Pelagia noctiluca. Classification (NCBI taxonomy): domain Eukaryota; kingdom Metazoa; phylum Cnidaria; class Scyphozoa; order Semaeostomeae; family Pelagiidae; genus Pelagia; species Pelagia noctiluca. The sequence goes on from OZ004319.1 coordinate 10,843,634, forward strand.
ATCTATCTCAATAAATATTACCAGAGTGGGTTACTGCACAGGGTCTCGAACCCGGGTTTCTGTGGACACAGGGAGCGCGTTAAACACTGTCCCAAACCAGGACAATAAATTAGCACAATAACCTTGATGTGTTCACAAATCCAGGGTTATCCACGGTGAGGCATTAATTTGTGTTTCGGATTAAATCCTTCTTCAGAGCCATGTAATAAGACAAAATCGTTTGAAATGGCTGCGGGGGATCTATACGGCTCTAGCGGCGCAAAAAGAGCGGGAGCCGTAATGGGATTTGTAAAAGGTAAAAGTTATCCTACGGCTCGATTTAAAAAATGTTGTTATGCCTAATCAAAGGCCGAGTTGACTACGGCTCAAAATGAGCGGGAGCCGTAATCAGATTTTTAAAAAGTTAAGCTTCATCCATCAGAGGGTAACATTCGTAGCCAATATACGCGGGAGCCGTAGTGAGCTGTAATGAGCTGCAGTGAGCAGCCTCCAAGAAATTCTATATCAAAACATATGGATGTCGCTGCTTCAAAGCTCGGATCAAGAACTGATAGTCGCCGATGAGTCTTAAACAAAACTTGCGTTTCAAACCTCTATTTAGTGTACAAAATATTTGATATGTTTATTTAATTATTTTATATTCTATAGTCAAAAGAATTCTAGAAATATACCTTAGCCAATCCTTTGGACATTCTTTGGATATTTTTACTTTTACCATTTGAGCCGTTGTCAGAATGTTTCGTAGATCCACCCCTGACTTAAAAGAGTTCATTTAATGTTAACTGTACATTTGTCTTTAGTTGCTGGAGTCGTCGGTTTAATTACTTGTTCTTGTTTTAGCAACATTAAGGACTGCAGTACGATGTTTATTCTTGTTATAGTTTTAACTGCAATATACAGTATCAACAAGAAACAAAGAATAAAGATAATGTAGACCCTATCAGAAGCTTGCAAAAATAGTCCTGTAGAGTCTGATACTGTATTTTCATCTTTTCAGTACTTCATACATTTTAACAAAATTTTAAAGCTTCTAGACATTTCATTTGCTTAGTTCATACCTTCTAAGATTACGGAAAGTGCTCTCCATTTTTATGTACGCATTAGAAACTTTTAAAAGTTGAGCATCATTGCCCTATCTCAGACTATAGCTGATATTTCACTCTCGAAACTATATTTCATGAAACACCGATTTGAATATTGATTGGTCTTCTCTATTATCAAAACAGGTATAGTTGTTAATAAGCTGGCAGCGATATGATAAGCTCTTGAAAGGAGTTAAAATCTCACTCATAGTATTTAAGCTAAGTGTAGTAACAGGGGCCTTTTCTAAGCAAAATTATTATTTTATCTTGACTTTTGTTACGTAATATCCAGATAAATAGTTATAGTTAGAATGATATCAATAGCAGCAATGAATTTTTATACCAGTTAGAAATTCAGCTACGTAAAATGTATTTACAGATGTTATCAATGTTCCACCTGTTTAAAGTTCCAAAGTAAAACAAAAAATTTAGGATCTTAATATAAAAGCACTCTCCAAATCATAAACATAGTTAATAGACGCTGTTTAAAAAAAAGCATTCTGGGTGATGTATATACAGTAAGTGGTAGCTAAGCTGTGCAGTACAGTTGACGTTATCAATACTTTTGAGCGATACTCTCAGGTAGATGAAGGGATATACCAAGTACGGTGAAGGGTATTCAGTACGGCTGATGTATGTCATCAGTACAATGAAAGGATATAATCAATATGGTGAATGAACAACACTATGAATGCTTCGGTCAGATATCGTCAGTACCGGCAGCGGGTATTCGGGATATAAGAGGTTTGTGGAGGGATATTATTTGTGCCATCCAGGGCTATCATCAGTACAAAGGAGAGTTCTTAGTTGATTTTTAGAGTATCATTATTACATTATAGCATATCCAGCTTATACTACAAACAGCAGCAGAATATTCATCAAATATGGTGTTGGAGTATTCTTTATCAGAAAACGTTGATATAGAAAGCACCTAGAAAGGATACTCAAACTTACATATGCCATATCTACTACATTAGTTTGTCGAAACCTTCGAGCTCTTGATTATTTCTATGGAACAACTTGATTAATTCCTCTTAGTTTTTCATTTATATTTGTACCAAAAGACAGCAATAAAAACTGCGAGAAATATGATCATTATTCCAAAGAGCTTGCCTCCTTTCAAAATAGAAGAATAATGTATCAAATTTTGAATTGCAGCTAGTTTTTTTTTAAATTTTGCATGTTGGTCTAGAGTTTCAATATTTCTAAAGTTTTGAAATAGGTATTAGATTTAAATTCACCTAAGTATGATCATAAAGAAATAAGGCCTAGATCGTTTGCCCAAGTTTACAAGCTAATGTACAACCAGTGCGGTAATAACCAGGAGGCAACATAACGTCTCATAATTCCATATTTACATTTTAGTCCTTAGTCACTTTTCAGGACTCTCTATGTGTATTGAACTATCCTCAATCATCTTACATAGCAAAGATCAAACATATTTGGTCTTCTTTGAAATGGAGAAAAAATGATTGAACCAAGAGTGGGTGACTGTGACTGGAATACCCAGCATGATAGATTTCCATGATTTGAATGTTATTTTTATTGTTGAACGTCGATTTCCAAAAACAATTCATAAACGAAATCATAAATTCCATAAAGCCAAGGAATGTATGATCAATCTGTGAATTTATGATGATATTTTTTAGGAAACAAGCTTGAATATCGAGTGAAAAACATCTTGTAAGCATCCTAACGCCGAAATTTTGACCAAGTTCATTTCTCTGGTAGATATAAGTTTAGTTTAAAACTGATAGTTTTTATAGCAGGCTGCAAAGCAAAAAAACTATGAAACGACCTGAGATATTTAAAGTCTTTTAGTAAGGGAGCTGTTTAATGTTTCTCTCTTTGATACTTTCTGTCTATATGTTTAGTTTTTTCAATGTTTTAAGGTGCTAATGGATATTCTACATCGAAGACCCAAAGCTATTTTAAGAGTTTTTACAGTTGTTCTGTAACCTTGTTGTTTGTTGTTTTGAATAATCTTCAGTGCTGCCATCCAAAAAGCTTTCAACCATTGCAGGCACTTGCCGATCTTCTATTCCGCTATTCCAATATTCATAATTACTTCTGGGCTTCTCTATTCCTCATCTTTCTTTTTGTGCCTACAATGCAGATTGTACTTCTCTCTAAACCATTACCTCGATTCCATATTTCGACGATAACTACGTAGGTAAATTGTCTCAAAATTTGCATAATTATAAAATAACAAGATTGCAACAAACGCAATAATGAAGGAAATTACTTTTCAATCAACCTTCACCAAGAAACATAAAGATAATGAAAGGACAGTGAAAAATATGCAGCAAGCAGAGATCAAAATTTGAATACTTGGTTTTCCAAATAATTTTGCTATCCTTAACTTACATGCAAGAACATTAGGATTCATATGTGAGAATTTTTAAATTTTTTTGCATCGCTAGTGTTTCTGCAAAGAAGAAGACTGTCAAGACAACATTAATTGTTATAATCAACGGGCAATCAATTTCAAAAATAGCACCGACTACTTTACTCTAGTAGACGGAATTTGACTACGGATAGTGAAATAAACATTGCGTCATGACAACGTCTTTATTTCACTTACTGCTTGGAAACATTTGTCTATTTGAGGAAGTCTTAATCTGATTTTTACTCAATAGAATGCATGAATTACCAATCGGCAGAGAATTTGTCGGTGAAGGTGTTTCATGATCTCTAATAATGATATGATAATATCACAAATTTATTTTTTGTGTTTTCACCAACGTTCAAAATGAATATATCAAGGATAAAGCTATTCATATCGCCAAATATATCACAAGTAGCGAATTCTTCAATTCTGCCTGAATTTGTGAGCTGTGACTGTCTTTTAAGGGTCGAAGATTTTTCAGTCACATCAAATCAACATTTTTAATGAAAGTTTATCTAGCTTGATCAATAATTAGATTTGAATTTGTTACTTATCGTCCAAATATCTTTGAAATACAACAGTACTACATCAAATATGCTACAATTTGCAATTCAATTAGCAGTGAATGAAATTGCCTTCGGTAGGGAATTTACCATAACATTCTAACAAGTTTGCTGGCAATACTCTGGCGGTATTTTTGGAATCCTTGAGGAAAGGCAGTTATTTTCAGTCCTGGGAACATTCTAGTATGAGCCATTCGACCTAATTGATGATGTCATTTGACCAAGGTCACAAGCAATCCAGCCTCCGAATATTCGTTCGCTGATCACATCATTGGAAAGATTATCGAGTACTGAGTAAGTGATTATAAAGCACTGATGTTATTTGACTTACTCTTCAAAAGATACAACATTTGGAAAAGTGCGGAAAATTCAGAATGGTGGAGAGAAATTAAGTGTAACAGTCTGTTTTTTGATTGTTTGATCGGAATTTAATGAGGGAACGGTTTCTCTAATTGTTACTGTATAGGAATGAACAAAACATCTCAATAAGACCCATTGAGTTTGAATTCGAGCTTAGCTGAATAGCGTTATTGAATTTATGACAAAATGTTATCGTTAGCTTTTGGCAGCCACTCGGTAGACGAGTCATCACTTAAAGAGAAATATTATAAAATTCCCTGTCCATCTAGATTATTGAGTAACGAGCTCAATGACTTCTTTTAAGTTTTTTTGGAAGGGCAGATCTACATCAAATCGTAGTTTTACAACTTCTGCACATAGAGGTCCTTAGGACGATCTCAAGATCTCCTTGAATGTTTACAACTGTTTAAAAAGCGCTGTGGACCATGTGCAAACCTTAAGAATTGCTTGATTTATTAAAAACAACGGCGATAATTGATGGAGAGAAGTGATACATTCATCACGTGTCACAACTCAATCATAACTTACCAAATAAAAAAAAGTCATTATATAAAGTTAATGATAGCATACCAGTTCAGATGCCAATATATTCCCAAATGAAGCAAATTTTTTTGTGGTAGAATAAGTAAAGCATATCCCTCTGGTACAGATGATATCACTTTATAAACCACCTCTCAAGGAAACATACACCTGCAGATGGCATTTATAATTCCTTTCTCTCTGTAAACATCAATCTTTCAGGAAATATACAAACAATAGGGTCGAAGATAATCCAGATCCAAGAAATTATTGTTGATTTATGAACCAGCTACTAGATCATTTATATTGCATGCCATTTGAAGATACTCTAGGATATTCTATCTGAGTATCATATTGTCAAGACATTAGACATGATCAACCCCATAGATAGAAGAAATCTTCTGAGATGCTTTAATTCTTTCCTTTTTATTGCCTTAATTGATGTCAGTAATGCTATGCACATCACTTGTAAACGTTGCAGATGCATGTTCTTCATCTATCTCAATGTCTAGGATCACTTCTCCGTTTTTTTGGTCCCTCCTCTTTCTTCGCCAGGGGAACGTCTTTGCAGCATTATGGATAGTTTCTAGTCTTCTGAACGATGTTTAATACTATAATTGATTTAATTTAATGTGGGGGTATTTCATCAGTACTATGGAGGGTGGGGTATATCGCTAGGGATGTCATTTCATATTACAGATAAGGAATTTCAGTACTGTAGAGTGATTACATCTGCATTCTACAGGACATGTAGTACTGTGGAGGCAAACAACAAGGAGTTTTGGTGCTACCTTCATAGTGCTTTGGGTTGCCCTTCATACCACAGAAACTCCTTCACAGTACAAATGGTATTTTCTCCTAAAGCCAGGGAGACGAAGAATGAACTAAACGGTACAGAAGGTATAAGTAAGAGGCAAAGTAAATTTTTTTAACTTCTTGCAATGCCCTGGTGGAATGTCATTGTCAGACAAGGGTTGAAATCATCCAAAAAACTCTAATTGTAATTGTGAAGATGAAAATCATAAAGAAGTTGGTTAAGTGTATCAAAAGCTTTACAAACAGCAAAATCTTAGGCATCGATAACATTCCTTTAAAAGAGCCGAAGACGTGAACATAAAGTAACAGCAACTTGAGATATTCATAAAACCTTGATGGAGGCAAGTTCACTGAGAATCTGGTAAAAGTGGCTATCATTTCACTTCCAAAAAAGGTTTTACAGATAATTGTATACAATTTCACCTCACGATGATACCAGCTAAAATCAATGACAAAATCTCAATTGATGAGTTGCACCTCACTTAGACCCTTTATTATCAAAAGGGCCTTCGAGCTGAATTTCATTAAAACACTCGAATCAATCCATCCAGGAAGACATATGGATATTCTGAAAGCCTAAGGTTTCATCTAAAGATTTTAGATGCAAAAGAAATTCCTTAATAAAATTCCGGAGCAAAAGTACTGACACCGGATGATCTTACATCACTGATGCTGATTTTTTTATAATCTCGCTCTTGTGTCTAATTGCTTCATTGAAGCAAGAACTCTGTTATAAAACTTAGGGCTATTGCTTAAGCCTCTTACTAACTTGGTAGAGGAGTCAATACTAGCAAGCTAACAAAAGGAAGCTTATTGATAATTTCGAATACCATAACTTATAGTTACAATCAAGCTAAAACTATATTGAGATGGGAATGGCTCAAGCTGGAGATTACCTAGAAAAAATAGATAAAACTTTTGGAAATTTGCCTCTTGAAGGAAAACTTAAGATCAACTTTTTTCGACTAACCGTGAAAGTCGACTTCTATACGAAAAAGAAAACTAGACAACGATGAATAAAAGTACAAGCAGATAAAATTGTCAACATACTGAAATGCTGTAGAGTAGGCTTGAGATCTCATAGAGAAAGCACATTCTGAAGCAGCCAAATCAGGGGAAGGAAAGCCTAAGATTACTAACATCAATCGACTCCAGTCAGATGCAAACATACATTTCGAAGAGATAACTACTTGTATGGCGGAGATATATACATAGAGGAGATACTCATTACAATGCCAGTTTGCTCAAGTTCAGTTAATAGTTAAAATTTGCACAGGCGAGGTTGTTATCTGGATGAACCCTATTAAGATGAATAATCAAGAAATATAATTAACTAGTTTCAAAAAAGTGAAAATTTAAAATCTTAAAGCAAATATGGTCTTGAGTAATTCAAGTAATTTAGGAAACTTGTCTTTTAAGTTACTCAGAGGAATACATCTAATTTAAAGGGGTTTATATCAAGTGTCAGTTTAAGCTTTTGTAAACAAATAAAGCAAAAACATTATTTTTGAATTATCACTAAAAGCTATGATTATCAATTTATCCTCACTTCTCTTATTGAAACCAAGCTGTCCACTGGAAAAGGGCAAGAGGCTTTTTTTCCTGATGTCATTTGAAGGGATCTTAGGTGTTTTATTGTTGATTCAATGCTTTCTACTGTGGTCGACTAATGATGATTTGACAAACAATCATACCTTTTATGCTATTAATTGGAATAGTCATTTCCTATGAAATGTGGTTTTTTATCAACTGAGCATAACGAAGATTTATACAGGTACTGCATTTTAATGGAAGTCATGGAGACCCGAAATGATTGCTATCGTTAGGGAAACCATTTTGGTTTATAAGAAAGTTGATTTGATAGACAAATACAATTAGTAATTTGATAAGTTGCTATTCTAGATACAAAGCACAAAGGGCCCTTGGTGAATAGATAAACTAATGGGATCTAGCATAAGGAATGAATTTCATATCTAATTTAGATACTGTGGAATGCATTTCCCACGAAGCACTTATTATTAGATATTTTATTTTATGAAATGTTTATATCATATTGATCATTATTCAAAAATGGTATATTTTCAATATCGGTTGAACATTAGGAAAAATAAGAATCAGTTGAGTAACTTATAATGCCCTAGGGAGAAAGCTCTTTTTGGTAATGAAATGACAATCACATAGAGGCCCAATAGATGGATTCTAGGCTATATAAAATGCTTTTCCTGTGCGAGCAGTGACTAATTAGATCCGCACATTTAGAGTTGATATGCAAGTACACTTATCATCTTTCTAAGGTTTTAGTAGCACAACTAATATCAATACGGCACCTTATATATGCATTTTTCTTATTTTCTTTATCTGACTATATAAGTACCAAACTTGTCAAAAATTTTACCCTAATGTACTTTATTCTATAAGGTATTATTCTATTCCAAAAGACAAAGTAGCAACTCAATAGACCTCGTTGGCAGACTAATCACGTTGCGTATTAACATCTGATAGGCAAATAGAATTTATAAGACATTAATTCATCCCAAAAGAACGAAGAGCCAAACGAATAGGAATACCTATTGAACAGTTGACTCTGGTCTTTCCTTGTGATTTCTATTTGTCTCTTACCCACAGTTACGGAGAACCGACAAACTCACTTCACCATTTAGCCTATCTGGCAAGTTAAAAAGAAAAATATAGCCAACAAGCTATGTAAAAGGGTTCCGTGCTTCGGCTATATCCTTTAGCTAAAACTTAACTTTGCTTTTTGGCATGTGTTTTTGACACTTTTGTAAACTACTGAGAAATCTGCTCCAGGTACCTAGAATCACAACAGCACATGAATTTTTTTACCAATACACTTATCCGTTTGATAAAAGTATCTTAAATGGGATTGTGGGTATGAGTTTTTTTTAGATTCATTGTATTGTAGAACTTGATCAAAAACTTTAGCTGTCCTTCAGATTTTAGAAAAACACATTCAATAGTGAATATAAATAATGATTTCATTTTCATATGTTTTGAATGTCTCAAAGAAATATTTCAGCATCGCAGGAAGGCATATATCAACTATTGTATTGTTGATAGTCATATGCATTTATGCACAGTTGCTAGATCTAAGACTCCTGTTTTATTCTGCTCTATACCACGCAAAGTTACACTTTGAAGGACTGTGATCAAATCTCTATGGCATCTGAAATATCAAATTGATAAGGAAAGCTTTTATCATAAATAGTTGGGAATAATGATGTTTGTTGATGTCCACTTTAAGATAACTTTGCATTAATATGGCTCCAAAAAGGCTATTTGTAGTTTAACTTTAGAGTGGCTCTTCGTGCTTGATCTTAGTAGCCTAACTTCGCATCGAGAAAGCTCCTTGGCAAAAAGTTTACAGAATAGCAAAAAGACTAGCGATATCAATAACCAGCCGGTCTAGGGTAAGACACCAGTTGCAATTGATTCCATAAACAATGCTTCAATTAGAAACTGATTATCCAATAAGTTGAAATAAACAGGTACAGGTGCCACATTCGCTCAAATCTACTAATATCCTGGAGCAACGATAGAATCCTTTTAGCTCAAGCATTACTGTTAACAGGAGACACCATAATGATGAAGTTCGATTTTGCTATGATTTTTCCCATTATATATGCTTCATTATATGTTCAGAGAACTAACACTGCAACATCTCAAATTTACCGCTCACAATGTCGAAAAGACGCACTATTCAAGAAGGTGTCGGAGATTGGCAAGCTCCTTACTGGAAGATCTGAAAGTATAGTAGGTTCACAGAAAGGTAAAGGGCTGGCAAAATGTGTAATAGGGTGCATCAAGATCCCCGAGTGTTTATCAATAAACTTCTACAAAAACAGCAAAGACCCAAAAGGAAATGAATGCCAGCTTATGAATATCAATCAATCCACTCCTGGTGCTGCATATGTGAGCAAGCCTGGCTGGGTTCATTACCGACCCGTTAATCAGGTAAGAGTTGAAATTATCTTCTAGAAGGAGACGTTTTCATTCTCTATTACTTTAAGCTGGAAGCTCCAGATGAACAGCAAATTCGAGAGGTTTGGTAAAAATAAATATTATCAAGGGTTTTATCCCAGTTCTAGGTCTTATGCAAAATATCCATCGTAATATAATGTTGCTTATCATAAGGATTACTGATCGTAGTCTTAACCTAAACTATAACTTTAACCTTGACCCTAACAATAACTCTAACGCTTACGCTAACCCTAGCACTATCCCTATCCATAACTCTAACCTCAACCCTAACCCTAACATCAGCCATAACTGTCACTCTCACCATGACCTTGGCTTAATCCCCTTTCCTATATCTTCCTCTAGTCATTTCGCTAACCGTAACCCCTATGCAACACTAAACTTCACCCCTGAACCTAACCCTAAGCCTTACCCTTACCCTACCGCTAATCTTCACCTTATTGATTGTTCAATAAGGTGCTACTTTTAGTTGCAGTTGTACTCAAACTAGGACTTGGTGCTGATTTGAACCTAATAGCAGTATTGCATAATTGCACGATTATTAAGATGTCATAGAAGATATCTTGATGGCCAACACTAGTTCCTTTTTTCAATCCCTTGTAGATAGGACCCGGATGTCGTTTGGTGAAATGCAAAGCAGGCAGGAGATGCATTGAAGATTGCCAATCACCGAATGGTTACAGATGCATTGGTAAGTTAATGAGATCGCAATAAACTAATCAACCTAGAGAATTTCTTTCTAAATGAGAAACTACACTAGGAAAGAATCCTCTTCGTTTCTTTTATATTTTTCGTAATTTTTTATCCGTCATAAGATCATAAATCTTGACTTGCAGCAAAACCTTACCAGCTTACCAGGGCTTGAATCACTGTTCTTAAAAACGAGGAAGACGGTGCAAATATGCATAAAATTTCACTGGTTTAAAAACTCCGAATAGCAAAGGGGATACGTCCAAAGCGGCTAATTATCCTTCATGCAGCCCTGCTCGTGTTATGTGTAAAAGTGGATACATCGCATTTAAGCGCAATCTGGAGCTGGACCACGCCTAATTCATTCCAAGCAAGAATCTTTCCAATCTGCACCCAAAATCGACAGCAGAATAACGCGATCCGTAAACCCTCACTGCCATGGCAACGCAACCAGGCCAAGTCCTTCATGCTAAAGTCGTAGCGGTTTTGCAAGTACAAGGAGAAGTCCAGCAACCAGCAGCACCTAATCCACCAGCAGTAGAAAATGAGCCTGCACCGAACAACGCAAGCCCTTCTTCATGAAATGTCTTGACGTTATTTTGCTGGTTTTGTTTTACAAGCCTTCAAGCTGCACGTGTGTTAGGTAGATCTAATAATGCAAAACTTTCCTACGCATAGCCCCAATTTATTTTTGGTTTGATTTTTACTACCTCATTATACATTCACCTAACTATTTTTTCACTGCCTTATGCCCTTGGTTTCTCGTCACAAAACCTGTAGGCCTAGGCTTTTTCTTATACTGCCCCGGGGGCGTTTTTCAGCAGCTTTGGAGGGTCACAAGTCACAAGGTAATATACAATAGGGGCCAAAAATCAGTCGTATATCAGTGCAAATTTTTTATTTCTCGGTCATTATTCATTTATTATTTTATTCAGCCAAATTTGTTTGTAAGGAATTTGTCTTTCATTTTTCAAATATTTACCTCTCGGAATTTTCAGGCATTCTTGCGTTTGCGTCCGTTTGAAGCCTAAAATTACGTTCGCTTCTGTTGAAGCCTAAAACTATGTTTGCTTCCGTAGAAGCTTGAATAACGTTTCACTTCTGTTTGAAGCCTAAAAATAAGGTTCACTTCTGTTAAAGCCTTAATGCGTTCGCTTACGTTGAAACCTAAACAATTCGTTTATTTTCTTTAAAGCCTAAAATTTGTTCTCTTTCGTTGAAGCCTTAAATTTCGTTTACATTCGACCTAGAATTTATTAGGCTCTTTCCGTCTTCCATTTCGGTGTTAGAAACATTTTTGCAAGTTGCAAGTAACCGATGTCAGATTTTCTTTTCTTAGTCTTCGTTTCCTTTTAAAACTCGGCATCTAGAGGCTCTTCTGGTCTGTCTACTCTCTCCCCGAAACGCACAGCCATTTGGGGATCTTACCAAAAATCTAATACATGGCCTTGTGTGATGGTGCCGAATGGCTGAACTGGGATTACCCCCTAAAATTCTTTATAGCAATTTTGTTCTACAATTCCCAATATCTTTTTCAGTCTTCACTAAGACAACTTTTTTTTCGACTTCATCATGGAAGAACTGAACGGCCGGGAATATTCTCAGAGTAAGATATATCGGTGCAACTATGGGGGGCTGCCCTTCAGCTCAGCCTTAAAGCCTCTTGAGGTAATAAAAGATAAAAAAACGGAATTCAAAAGTCCTCCTTGCAGGATAGGATATTTCGAAACCCTAATAATTTTGTTGGCTTGAGAACTTCACAATGATTTAGAAGTATTGCATACTATTCTTCTAAACTACCACAAACGGGAAGAAGTCTTGAACTATATTACTCATGGTGTTTCTGCTTTTGATTTCATGCATCATCTGAACAATAAACTCAGTTTGAAAAGGTCTGCTTTCAAAATGATGTTAGTTCTTTGATCTCCTATTCTACTAGCGCAGCGGAACAAGCTGGACATAATTTTAAAGGAAAAAAACTGCCTTTACAGCTGGAAACAATCACTTCCTTAGAACACATTATTTAGAAAATACCTTTTCACGCGATTTCAAATACTTTAACAGTGATGAACGAAAAATTTGTCTCCTACTCCTAACCTACTCTTGTTATGAATTATGAGTTATGAATAGTAGTGCAAATGTTAAGGTCATATTATCAATCTTTAGGGTGCTTATATATAGTACAGACCATAGCTCATTGGTGTGCCCGGTAAAAACCAGCAGTTGAAGGTTTGCTCTCCATAGCTTAGTCGTTCTTTGGTAGTAGGGGTGCGCAGACCATTGAAAATACGCTACTAAAAACGAGTTCCTCTCTTCAAAACCATCTCTACACCACATTAAAACCGAATAGAACACAGATATATAAATGTTTCTCCAAATGAGCTTATAAAAGTTTCTATTTCATCTATTGAGCTAATAAAAGTTTCTCAGTAATTTCTTTTTTCATTGCTGGAGTTTCTCAGATTTTTTGGCTTTCAAGACTCTGAGTTTCCTTTACCGGGTTTCCTATAAAAAGGTACTTGTATACACAACTTACATGTGATATCATTCCTACAGTAACGTATTTTAACTGTTCTGCGCACCCCTACTACCAAAGGACGACTAAGCTATGGAGAGCACATCGGAGATGCTGTTTTCGGTAGCAAGGTTGCCAAAGACTAGTGAAACGTCACTGCAAGAGGAGAGATGGATTGATTATTCGATTTGTCTTCAAGAACTTTGCTTGGAGTGAATTAGGCGTTGTCCAGCTTGCGCTTAAATGCGATGTATCCCCTTGTGACCTTAGCATAACACGAGGAGGGCTGCGCGAAGGATAATTAGCCGCTTTGGACGCATCCCTTTTGTTATTCAGAGTTTTTAAACCAGTGAAAATAGTGTTTTCGTCGTTCAGCCTCCAAAGCCAAAACCAGCTCCTTTAATTCAACAAACTTTTTTGAAGATAAGTAACCAAGGCATCACCAAAACTAAATTTAAGCAACTTTCAAAATCTTTCAGTACTCAAAATCCCAAAACTTTAAAAAACGTATAGAACTGGGCAAATTATCTAGTTTCTTATAAGAAAATCCGTGTAATTAAAGTTAACGCAGTGTACACGACTTAGTGAAAGTAGTTATTTACACTCCCTATACGTAGCTATATCCTCCTTAAAATTTAACAGATATCATAAATCACAGAGGTCATTCATCACCAGAGCAAGCCTTTTAAAAACTCATGAAACATAATCTAAAAACTGATCAAGAAATTTCAAAAGAACCACATCCCAATGATGCGTTTATCTGTTTTGGAGTTTTAAAATATCGTGAAAAAATATTCCGCAAACTCACTTGTGTGAGAGACAAATGTGTGCAAAATGAGAATTACAGAATTAATTGGATTACTCTTAACATGAAAAGGACAACTGTAGATTGTTAAAGGTCTGAAGCATCAGTCAACGTTGCTCATTCAAGTTAAATTGCACTACGGTCTTGGTGAATTAAAGTTCTAAATTGCCACTAAAAATCTCTTAGATTAAACTCTCGCTTGTCTTGAAAATGTAGCCTAAGGTTTTTAAGGCAGAAGGCAAGTGTGCAATAAAACATCATGAGTCTTCACGATAATACTTAGGAAGAAAATATCACTTAGCAGTCTTTCAGATTAGTTAAAATCGTCTTGTAATCACAATTTATTCCCTTAATGTTTTGCCACATTAAGTAAAACAACAACTTTCCCAAATCCCGATTTCGAATCCCTCTCAACCAACCTCTCTATAGAATCTATTGGTTTAAGTTAAGATTTTTATAATAAGAGCTGAGTCGTAGTCTTCATTTTCATGGCAATAAGCAGTTTAGTGGAACTCCCCAAAAGTGTCAGATAAAACAAAAGGAGTTTTCAGGTGGAGAATGGTAAATCAGTCTTTATTGCTTGTCAATATGTTTTATATGATACCAATAGAGCTAGTCAAAACGATAACCTAATAAACCAAGAGTAGGAATAAAAAAGTTAGTGGAAACTTCAATCAAAAGAGATACTATCATTGTATAAATGTTGTCTAACTTTGCACTTCAGGACCTAGAAGCTGCAAAGAAGCAATTAAATATGGCCTACAAAAAAGTGGAGTTGTACAATTATCATTGGCAAAGAACACAAAAATTGATGTTTATTGCGATATATCGACCAACGGAGGGGGCTGGATAGTTTTTCAAAGGCGAATGAACAGTGGAACTAGTTTTGAACGAGACTGGCAATCGTATGAGAATGGCTTTGGCGACCTCAATAGTAATTTCTGGCTGGGCTTGAAAGCGCTGCGTAATCTTACTTCAAATGGAGACTGGACACTACGATTTGACTTGGTTGCATATAATGGTGCCACAGGCTATGCTCAGTACACAAAATTCTTTATTGGTGGAAAGCAAGAGAATTACGCACTTTATTACGACCAATATTCTGGAAACCTTGGAGACTCTCTGAAAAGGTCTAGAGGTTATCCTTTCAGCACTTATGATCAAGATAACGATGCCATTGGATCAGGAAACTGCGCGTTGCTTTATCGTGGGGCGTGGTGGCATAGTAAATGCTTTGATTGTAATCTGAATAGCATTTATCCGGGATCAGAAGACAGCAAAGTTGACCCAAGCGGCGCAGATATGATGTCTTGGATTACATGGAATACAGAAAAAGCATACGGCAGCATTATTGTCTCAGAAATGAAAATCCGGGAGGGTGCTAGTGACTAGATGCCTGGAAGCCTACCAGAAAATTATACTTCATTTCTCATTATTTATTACCACCATAGTCATAACAGGGATATCTGCAACTGCTGTAAACAGAGAGCTTTGTTTCAAAAAAATTTGCTTCTTTCAGTTGCGAACAACGGGCCAAGGCAGATCGTCTTTGCTATGACTGACTTAAGTAATCATAGTTCAATACTGTTTTTCAATTACAGGTGTAACGCTCTCATAGGCTTCAAAGCATGACAAGAATGTGTTTCACTTTTTAAGAATCAGGCTCACTTAGTATTTTGATGTTTGATATTTAAAATTATATTTATCACGTAATGAAAGGAAATATACAGACTGCTACATGCCACCCAAATCTTTTGTTTCATATTTGACATTGCTTTTCGGATGACAGCTTTGTTATGAATTTCTAAATGTGATCAATAGAAGTGAATCGTAGATTTCCTAAGGGAAATCAATGCTTCGAAAAAGTACTAAAACATTAGCTTTAGATAATTTAAGTTTTCCCCAGTAAATCTTTCAAATCTGCTAGATCCAAAACTGATTTAGGGAAACCTAGAAAAACATCATGCGTTTTGTTTTGCATATTTGGCTTTTTTTCATGCATTTCAAAACTAAATTTGTGCTCCTAATAAATACACTCACTCATCTTGAATCACTATTTCATGCTTCTTTAAATGTTTTGATAATTGGTACAATAGATCAAGTTTCACTGTGACAAATGCTAAGTTTATCCGCTGCGAATAGTGATAGAGTTGAAAATAAACAGACAGGCACGCGCTATAAAAGCAGAGGGAGTAACTGGAGTTGATATCAGAAGAAGCTGACTAAGCTTTCATTTGAAATGATAATCAAAAGCAATTTCATTCATACCAAAACCATAAAAATGATATTTGGTACTGAGCTACTCAGAAACTTTGGTATAAGGCTCTTTAGCTGGACTTCTCAAGATTCTGTCTGAAAAAAAATTACTACTATGGAGGCTCACTCCAGTAAATCTGCTGTTTTTCAGCCATAACAGCTGTTATCAAGCCAAGGGTGTATTACAGCAAAGAAGGAATTTAGAAAATAAAACTTTTGTTGTAGCTTTATCTTGATATTGAATCTATTAGCTATTCCGGCTTTTAGATCTAATGACAATCAGAAACTTTCATTTATAAGACATTTTTTAAAGGATATTGAAGATCATGAATAAGATAGAAGGGTAGTAAATAAAGATTCACTCTGGAGTTATTTTGATATTAAGATGCTATTGTTATTTGCCAGGTTAATGTGAAGTCTTTGAAAGTCCAATTGCAATAATCTATCTTACCTCTAAGATTATGCTCATGAAAATAGCCGATTCTTCTCTCTATCAATCTTCAGATTCATTTTTTTCCTTCTTCTTCTTTTTCTTTGACACACTGGACGGTTTTCTAACTTTGCAGAGTCTAACAGCAGCTTGCAAGGGGGCATCAAAAACATCTGGGATATTGTCGAAATGGGGGGCTTGAAGTTTGACCTTCCATAAAGAGAAAATTGAAGGGCTGACATCGACATCGTCTGGTGTTAGGGAGACAGGACAAATTTCAGGAAGACTGCTTCCATAAGGATTGTCGATGGATTCTTGTCTGCAGGTATCAGCATTCTCTTGGTATGTGAATACATATCTTCGGTTAGGCAATAGTCCATATCGGTTTGCCTCAACTTCAATAAACAGTCTTGCAGAATACCATGCCGTGATTTCAAATTGAATTTCACGTTTTGTCGATAAGCGGCGTACCTTTGCTTCACCTTGCTCTGGCTCAGTCGATTCGGAACTTCTTCGATTTTTCAAACTTGAAAGTAAGTTCTTCCTCGTTAAGGAACGCGTATCTTTAGATTTTGCCATATTGATCTTGAACTGATTGCTCTTTTTGTTTTTAGACTTTTCTTTTTTTGAACCAGGTGTAGGGTCACTTGGGAGGTACAGCTCGAATGCCGTAACATAGATGGCAGTATCTTTAGCATCCGCCCTTGTGATCCATTCATGTCTAAGAAGCCAATCAATATCTGGAATTTTGAAAGGAATTTCTTCACCTCCAAACAACCTTGTTATGTTGAGAAAGGCATTCTGTTCATCATCATTTGCATGGGAGGTGGGAATCTCAACAAATTTTAGTGATTCTGGGGTGCAGCGAGATGGGGTAAAGGCAATTACTCTGCTGATGTCATTTTGTTCCAGTGAATGTAGGGCGCTTTGGCAAACATTGGGCATCTCGCCGGCATTTTGGAATTCCAAATAGTTGCAATGCTGTGCAAGTATTTGGGTGGTGTGCATTCTGTATATCAAAAAGAAGTTCAGCATTGCCTCATTGAGGTTGACAGCTTCATTGTCCCTTTCGTCTGTTAGATCTTTTTGACTTATGACTCTAAGATTTGTATTTAGTCTTTGCGAGAAAAATTTCGATTGATAGGCTCTCACTGCTGTGGCAAGGGTTTCCATCAGGTCAAATTGATAATCGTAGATTTCAGAAAAGATTTCAACAAGTTTGCTTATATTACCATGCGTCATCAAACAATCACCTTGAGCAGCGAAGACACCTTGGATAACACTGGAAGCTGCAGTCCCACCTGCAAAAAGTGTGTCACAACCCTCTTGAATGAATGCTTCCCAGTTAGTTCCCATTGCAGCTATTTCGTCTTTTTGAACTTTTGGATCATATTCGGCATACTTATCAAGAAATAAAGTCGTTTTCTCTGTAAATGCTTCGTTATCGTCTACTTGATTGCGGAGGTCCTTAACAATAGTTGTGACGTTTTCAATAAATTCGTTATTTTCAGATAGTCTTTTTGCAACACTTGTTGTCTGATCTGCAACATCCTTGAATAAACGTTTCAAGGTCTCTGACTTCATCACTCTCACAATACTCTGAGCAAGGTCGTTTGCACTGTCAATAACAGCACCTGGGTCAGGATCAACTGGGTTGCAGGCAAAGGCACTCTTTATAATCAACTCTGCTGCTCGTTGTATTGTCTCTGCTTGGCTTGATAGAGCCGATCCAGTTATGATAACCTTCAGGCGTTTCTCCAACTCTGGTTGCAATTCATTTATCTTATCATTAAATACCTTAAGTCTTCCTGCTATGAAACTGATATCAGCTTTTGCCTTGCTTTCATCAAAGTCAGCAATTCCTTGGAAATAGTCCTCAAGAGCAGCAAATCTTCTCTCTGTGTCAGTTGATACAAATGTTTGGATCTGGTTTGCCCATTCAGCAAGGTTAGCTTTTATCTCCAGTGTTTGCTGCTCAATCTCTTTTGAAATGGATGCCAACTGCGCACTTTTTAGCCTTTCTTTGTAGTTTTGTGTGGTATTGATCAATTTAGTGTTTAAGGGAGCTCTTTTTTGTGAGTTCATGAAAACAAATATCTCGCGAAGCGTATTTCTAAACATACACGGTACTCTGAGCTTGAGATCATTGAAGAATTCAGAACATCTTTCACTGTGGCTCAACTGTAAAGCGTCAGGAGCAGGCATTGATTTTGTGTACTGGTCTAGTCCCTCAATGTCATTTCGCTTAATGTAAAAGTAAATTCTTTCAAATGAATCGATGACAAACTCTTTAGTTTGGGTATTGGTATATTCGATGAAGCTTTTTGTTCTAGTTGCAATCAGACTTATCAAAATAGCACTTCTAATATCCAGAGATCTTCGCTCTCCCCAATGGCTCCTTTTCACTGCTGATACCAAATCATTTGCGTGTTTTGAAACAGTAGAGAAGATGCAATCCCAGCCGTCTGGAGTATTGATTGATGGGTTGCTACACTCAGCACTGCTTCTCTGCATTAAGTTTTGAGAGTTAGTCAAAAGCCTTTCTATATTTTCTTCATTTTTGCTAACAATATTATCAAACAATATTTGCAAGTATCTTTGCAGCCTTTCACGAACATTTTCATCATCATTAATGGAAGGGAAGATTCCCCTAACTTCGGCAGGGATGATTAGCCACATCATGGCAATGACCTCTCTTGTTCTGGGAATGATACCTTGGTGGTTCCAATTAAATCTATCGGTGTCTTTGATCATTTCAGGGACAATACCAAAAATACGCTTAAATGTACAAGCGAATTCTTCATTGGTTTCACTGCATGTTTTAGCAAAATCCTCCTTAATCCACCTGAGTTCCTCGAGAAACAATTTCAGGTATTCTATATCATTTGTTTTAACGTAATAAAAGACACGATCAACAATTTTAGATCTCAGCCTATCACGATTTTCCTGCTTTTTAGCCTCTTCTGTCATTGTACCAAGAGATGAATGATAAAAGAATGTTTGACAAACAATTTCAATCTCAGTCTTAAAAGCATCACCCCAGTGTCTCTCGGGTGGGGGTGGATTGAAGTACCCAGTCCAGGGCTTAAGCCAGTTATTTCGCCCAGGACTGATAAGATCTTTCTTGTCTTTAAGCTGAGTGAGGAATTCTTTCATGGAGCACCAGTGTTCTTTGCTGTAGCAGTCATAAGGATATGCATCCGAACTGTAGTCTGCATCGTAATTTCTACAGATGTGTTGAATTCCACTCAGTAACTCATTTATTTCAGTGTTGAATCTATTCCATCCTCCGAAATCCTTTGGAATGTGACTTATTCTATCATACAGGACTTTGTTAAAAGCTTTCATCATCGATACACCATCATTTTCACCCTTGTAATTGAGAATATAGAAAGTATCAAGATACTGTCGATCACGTGAATCCAACCTAACCTCCTTTCCAGTGCTCGATCTCTGACATCTCTCGGGAAAGCTTGCTTGCACTGCAGTAGCCAGTAATACAACAAGTATGTAAAACAACGGTGATCCTCTCAACGCAACAGCCATTCTAGCAACCATAATGTCGAGAAATCCAATACTGGATCTAGAAAAAGAGAATACTCTACTTGTAATGAAAATTCATTTGAGTTCGAAATTTAAAATCGAAAATTAGATTGACGGCTAGCAAAAAAGGCATCGAAACAAATCAAGACAGCGGAGAAGTGGCGGGAAAAAGGCACAGAATTTGCACCACACTTGGAATAGGCACTTATGAAGGCTCATTGTTGGTATTGGAATAACGGAGAGTTTCTTATTTTAGATATTTGGAATTACTGGCACATTTCAAAAAAGTATAATCAAAAACAGCTCAGATTCTGAATTATCAAAAAAGAATCATCTTCACATAACAAGAGTCATAGAAGTTTTTTGAAGTATTGCATGTCTTGGTCAAACAACAGACCCCGCTGATATTTTCTTATATGAGCTACTGCTACCCCCACTCTGTCGCCTTGCTTTCTCTCCTGGTAATAACTCGATTCTGGTAGAGCATAAAAAATAAAATGACTCCAAAGTGAATACTTTCCATGTTAAAAAGACGGTCTCGTTGCATCCTACAACTAAGAGTATATCTCCTGCTGAGTACGTAACCGTAAAACCGGCTTGCTAAGATGAAAAAATTATCTTTTTAGTCTTATCTTCTTTATGTATACTCAGCTCTTCTCTGTGTATCTAGGGAAACCGATACAGAGCTCACGATTCTAATATAACTATGAAAATGCTTCAGATGGCATTTAATGATCCCCACATATTATTCAAGTATCTCTATGTTTTCTATCATAGCTAAACCTTGTTTATTTCACGATGCATCGGCTGGCATACACTCCAATTGAACCAAACATTATAAAAGGAATAAAGCATGTATTATATTTTCAAAGCATTTTCCATAACATTGCGGGTGAGACAATATCTATAATGGCTATTTCTAAAATGCTACAAGCACATAAGATAACAAGAATGAATAGGAACAAATATGAAAAAAACAGGAACATTACAGGACGGTACTAGAATAAAAAGCAATGAAGAGCAGAAAATCTGTATTTATTAAAGTTCCAAAACTAACTTTATTAAACCAAAAAAATAAAAAAATTCATTACAGAAAACACATAATAAATACAAAAATTATAAAATATGAATATAAATGAATCAATTTTAATGAGAAAAGGTAGAAACCTAGTAAAATGAGAATTAATGCGCAGGGCACTTGATACTATCAACAGATTTAGAATTATTTACCTATAGTATGATGCAGGCTGACAGTAAAAGACATAGAATCAAAGAGAACTTATCTCTTTTAGAAGAATTTTAAAGCCGTGTAAGTGCTTTGAAAGCAGAAAGCCTGTCTGGAAAATCTTTCACACTTTTCTTGTTGCTTCATTAAGTCATCTAAGAATAAGTTTCTGAAAGAAACTCCCCCTAATCTTATTGATACGGATGCCCCTGTCTGTGATGAAAAAATGCAGAAGATTGTGCTTATGCTCATAGACAACGATATGGAACAGCTAAGCCAAGTCGAGGAATATGCTAAGGAAGCACTACAATAATGGAACTTTACTGTTAATGAAACAATAACAGAGTATGTCAGAATTAATCTCTCCAGCAAATCTGAAAAAGAAAACTAAGATCAGCCATTAACCAACAATTAACAGCGGCGCTCAAATAAATCAGTAGGATCCCTACCGTGCTACGAAAAATATATCACTAGTTGCTGCATTAAAGCTGAAGTCTTGTTAAGAAAATTCGAACAAAACCGGTTGACAAGAAAAAAAATCTCACTTGATACAAATCTGAAACTCTACAGACCTCGAAGGCCATTGGTCATGCTCTACAACTCAAATAGCTTATCTGCGACACAGTGGCGTCGCCAGACCAAATATACTGGGGTGAACAGAGAGCTACTGGGGGGCCAGGAGGCAAAGCCCTTCGGCAAATTTTTCTCAACCATACTCTTCACAAGCTTGGAGAATGTAGGCAATGCCTTTTCTGCAAATAAATTACTTGCAAAATAATGCTAAAATTACTTGAGAACTAATGCCAAAAAAGACGTTTGAACTAGGTTTGCGTGTTTATTTCTTGCAGCTTGACTTTACAATGGAAGATTTTTGTTAACACTTCTTCTTGAAATCTGAACTAAAGAGTCAAGTTTGATTCAATATACCAGATCTTTCTATGCTTATTTTTGTTAGATCCTCCAAGCAATCGTCAGACATGGATGCCCTCAAATACGTATTGATGATTTTGATTTTGCTTCCGGCTGTGAGTCATTTTTATGAAAACATGTCTTTTAGTGCAAACAACAAAAAACTGATAACAACGTCAATATTACTGCGGATATGACTGCTGCAATGGTGTCATAATGACAGCCACATCTCTATTTGACATTACACAATGTTTCGTTACTTCTGCGATCTTGCTTTACTTGTCTTTCAGCAAAGGGCTCAGGGCGCCTTACCCTTCCTCTAATTTTGCTCAACGGATTTCAGCAAATTGGAAAAAGGACCTCTAGAAAAACTGAGATGAACTCGTCCACCCTAGTCCACCCCGTGGCCACACCACTACCGCGAAAAGAACTTATCAACAAAAGTAACATGTTCACACGGGCGACACTTCAGGAGGATAGTCAAGATCAGTTACTCAAGAATTATCGGCAGTAACTCCTTTTTATAAGAAATGTAGCTTTACGAAGCTCTTGGAGAAAGCAACAGAATATCGTTTTCGCATGCTTGGTCACATTTTGAGAAGTGATGAGAACATTCCAGCTCAAGTTGCATGGACGTTTGCTGTTGAGCTAAAGAGCTCTTAACCGGGCGTGTTAGAAGACCCAAGAGCGATTTCTTCACGTTGATAAAGAAAGACCTGATGCACTTAAATCTAAATCCAAACAATATTGAATATCTCAAAGATCTGAGGGATATATCTAGATACAGAGAAATCTGCAAAATCACCTACAAATTACATAATTAAGGAGTCTTGATATAACAATGTTTTAGATTTATGTTCCTGTATATGATAATGGCCTTTTCATCAATCAATGACTTTCTTTCTCTCTAGATCTGCAAACAAATCTTTAAAACTTTCAAGACAAGTAATAATTAACTATATTTTGACCTTTCCTGATAGGAGAAATATATTTATAAAGCTTACTGCTCTGCCACACGTTAGTTAGCAGCACGTTTTGCATTTAGTATTTTTGCTGGTCAGCACAGTCAAAAAATTATATGAAATGAAGTCTTCCAAAGTTATATCAATGTTTTTTATATTCATATAAAATTTTACAATCTATAAATAAATACCATATAACATAGACGATACCATGATAAGCAAAGTTGATTGTCTACACCATGGCCATTACATATAATGACATTAAGAATGGGAGATTTTTTATCACCATACAACAGCATTTCTAACTCAGGGCCGGATCCAAGGGGGGGCGTAAGGGGCGTACGCCCCCCTATTTTGGTAGAAAAACAATACAATTAGCTTGGTAATACCCTCTTTCTCTTACATTGTATCTTCTTAAATATGTGTTACGCCCCCCCTTTCTGTGGGTGCTGGATCCGGCCCTGTAACTAGTATACATTTGCAAGATCTATATAACCTAGTGGTCGCAATAATGCACGTATTTCAGCGAGGAGGCTCCTCCTTTGCACATCAAAGGAAGGGTAGAGCAGCAAAAAGTGTTCTGTATCTTCAACGCCATCATTTGTTGGGCACATTAAGTTGGTTGTATCTCTGAAGTTGTAGCAAAATTTGTGATAATCTAGCTTGCAAAGACCCACTGTCAACTTAGTTAGATAAGATAGTCCTATTATGTCATGTATTCAATACATGGATTTTTCAAGAGGGTGGATTTCAGACAAGCGATGACGATAGAAGCTAGATTTGTATTTTCAGTACTTACCCTTATTTGCCCGAGTACGTCATTCTTGCATATAGCGTACTAAGATTACTGGATTGGTGGGATTTGGCCCCTTGTATAAGCTGGGGTTAGACTATCTAGAAACTTATAGAATAAGCACATACGTCTGCTCCATCAGCGAAGACTGAGCGATTTCCATCCTAACTCATTGTACAATTTTCTCTAGATGTTCTTTCCATGTTCCAGATACAGCCAGCGCAACAGAGTATTGTACTGATTCTAGCATTTCCATTTGATTAGATAAACTAGTATTTCCGCTAAGTTCGCATAATTTTGGTGGGTTATGGGATATAACATCCCCATAGTCTAGCTGAGGACAAATGTACAGCTTGTATAATTCATTAAAGGTTGCCCTAGGAAGGTAGCTAGAAAGAAATCTTAACATACCAATGCCTTCTTGGTTTTAGATATAGCTGAATTAACATTAATTAAGATAAGCAGATAATGTATTAATGTTTAACTAACCCC
Organism: Pelagia noctiluca; assembly: GCA_963924455.1. NCBI lineage: Eukaryota > Metazoa > Cnidaria > Scyphozoa > Semaeostomeae > Pelagiidae > Pelagia > Pelagia noctiluca. The sequence continues at coordinate 10,867,979 of OZ004319.1, forward strand.
AATCAATGCCAGTCGCTTGCTGCCGGGTATGATGAATATTTTTCTTTAAAGAACCAAATGAGCCCTCTTACAACAGGGTTTAGAGAGATTGAGAACGAAATTGAAAAGCTGTAATATGAATTCGCTGTTTACCACTAACGACAAGTTAGGAATGTACAAGTGAACGTGGCACATGCTATGTTTGTAGGTAGGGGGTACAAACAGATATATCTGATCATGACAGAGAAGCATGTTCGTAAATTGGAGAATGGAAAATCTGTTGAAAGGACTAGCAATAGAAAATCGTTGTCTATTGAATAGATATTCCTAATTGAGAAAGATTTATCAAATTGAGCTATCTAGGGACGTACTTAAAAAAACTGAAGTCCGTTGATGAACTGATATATTTGCCTAGGTTTATTTATTATTCACACAGACAAGGCTTGTTTGGTTTTATCATTAGTTTCATAGTTTTGCATTCCACACATTTTTAATGTAGCACTTTTTCTTATCATTAGTATCATGATTTATCATTGATACTTTGACGTACGGTATAAGTTGGTTATTATTGGTTGGTTAGTTTTTGTTACTCTGTGTATTGCTAAAATAAAAATCAAAGTATATTGAAAGATTATTAATATTGACAGGGGGCTAGCCAGGGTATTTACCAGGGGCCTCTGAGCCTTGGGCTGGTTGGCAAGAAATCATGAATTATCTTTTTACTATAAAGACCAATAAAAATTAAGCCTTCACTTGTTAATTAAACCCCCAGTATACCTTAAAAACCGGAAAGTCTCTTAGCAGCCAAGTCAAACTCACTAAAAACACCAATCAATAGTAAATATCTTTTATTAGAAAAATTACACGCCATAATGAATAAGTTAAACATTGAAAGCATCAATACACAGTAAAAATTATTGTCCCTAAATTTTCGGGACGAGCAGTTTTTCAACCCTAAGTACTAATTGTCCCTATTTTGTCCCTAATTCGTCCATATATTGTCCACATAATTTAGTGATGAAACTAAAAACTGAGAAATAGGGTGCTTAAATATTAATAGATTAAAGAAGAAAAGACAGGATAATACAAATAGCTGTGATTTAATATAAAAGAATTTTTCAATATCAAATGCTTCAATAAAACTGTCCTTTCTGTAACATTTTTGTAATCTTATAGATATTTAAGTTTTCATAGTTAATAGTTTGATCAGAGTCACGCAATGAGTTTTAGTTAAGCCAAGAAGTTTTAGCCAAGAGATTAACACTATAAAACGTCGAACAAGGTAACAAATGATTTATTGTTATGCTAACGATTGTGCCGTAGCTTGACAAGATTAGATTTCCTATTTGAAGTTAATATTGAAGAAATAGACTGTAAACGCGAGGAAAAAAATATTATGGCCCACTATGACTTAAGGAATGTGGATATTCTTACGGATGGGTAAAGCATTTAAAGCCAGAAATACAAATCGACTAGACTATTCCTTGAGTTTTAAAAGCTGCACTGTAGTACTGACATGCTTTATTCAAGGTTAAAAAGTAATCCACATTATAAGTCACCAATTTTGTTTAGTTTTTTTTTATTTGAAAGACAAAGTTATCAACTAGGATCGAACTGTCACCTTTCACGTAGTGGTACAGTATAAACAAGGAAAATCTTAAAGAGCTCTAAACGTTATTACCCACCTCAATCAAAGTCAGTTGCTTGCCGTTCTGCCTGAAGAATATTCTTCTTTAAAGAACCAGATGATCCTTCTCGCAGCAGCGTTTAGAAACACTGAGAAAAAAAACGAGAGGCTGTAATTATGGGTACAATGTTTACCGCAAGTTACAGGTAAGGAATGTACGAGGTAACGTGGTACATGTCGTGTTTGTAAGTAGGATGCATAAACTCGGATGACCTTTCATTATAGTCAAGCATGCTTCTAGACGGGGACAGAATATTTTATAGAAAAAAGCACGGATTTAAACCAATATGTTATGGATATTACAAGAATAAATTTTAGTTTCAAAATATAAGGGCATAAGAATGAATATAAGAGAAATAAATGGGTACATTGTAGTAAGAAACAGTTCATCTCAATTTTAAAGAAAATTATGATTATCATAATTGTGAGTCCAAATCATAAACATATGTAACCACAACTGGTGACCAGAATCAATGAATAAATCACTCTTCCATGTCATAATTCCACAGTGTGCCACCATCTCATTTATTTCATGTGATTGTAATTGTTCAAAATTGAATTCCTGTGGAAAATTTTTCCTATACTGATGATTCATGATCAGTATTTCAGGTTTTCTGAGAGGAGTTTCATACAAGGTATGCATGTTTTACTAAAAGAGGTGTGACCATATTGATAAGTCTGATATAAGATTAATGTTTCGCTTACGGTAAACAAAGAATACATTTCATCAAAATTCATTTTCCTCTTTTTAAGTAGGCATAAATTTTAAACTCCTAGTTTTCCTGAATTCATGTGATAAAGTTTTGTTTCTATGAATTTCCTTGACCTATGGTTTTTCACACACTGGGATAATAATCCCTTCAATTTTGTGGCTCTGTTATGGCAACAAAATCTGTTTTAAAACATCCTGTATGACCAGTCCTAATTTAGTTATCTTTTAATTACCAATATATTTTTATATTAATCGGGATGATGTGATTGATAGTATCATTTGAGTATTGGTTATTAATTTGATTGAGTATGGATATTAGCTTTGATAAAGCTTTTTGATTATTCTATTTGCCTCGAGACTTTAAAAAATCTATGTTCTAATTCACTAGGTTCTATTTATACTTTCGCCATATTTAGTTGTCTATTCAAATAATCTTATCTCATCCTCACTTAATTTGATTTTGAAGCTTCATGGTTAATGATATTCCGTAATAAATGAATTATAAAACAACACACCTTGCTGAAAATAAGTACATATAGTTTTAAAGAACACAGAACCCGCAGAATCAAGAAAAATTTCTCAACCAGTTTAGTTTAGTTCAGTTCATTCAATTTTAAAGTTCCACATCATCCATTACAAAATCAATTGAAATAAAGAAAGTAATCAATAATACCAAATACAAATATATAATTGGAAAATTAATGAATTAAAAACGCTATTTTACGAAGGGAATTTCTTAAGGAGGAAGTCTCTCAATAGCTAAACTAATCGAGGAGAGAGCACCCCTGTTGATAAACACCTATTTTAACTAATTGAGCATTTAATGGAAATTTTGAGGTTGAATTGTGCATATTAGATTTTAGTTCACTTGGCAATTTGAAGAAAATAGATGTGATTTTAGTTTGAAACGAAAAATCCTGCTTGTCCGGGATAGCTTAATCAAATGATCAATTTTCATTCCATGCCTGGGCACCTGCATATCTAATAGATCTTAGACCATACAGAAAGGTAGTTCCTTGAGTCATGAAATATCACCTTTAGAACCCTGAAGTATATTATATTGATGAAAAATGATAAAGTTTCAAAAACCTTGTGAAAATTGACACCTCCTCTGGGTACGATTTCTAGTAACTAAGTTTCTTATTCACTTATGTTGGCTTATACAATATGATGATTGAGTTTTAATGTGCATACAGAGACGGAGAAAACTCATTAATACCAACAAGCCAGAATAAGAATTCAAAAATACTTCAATACAGCTAGAATCTATTACTTAACAATGCTATTAAACGGCACATTCATACCATTTAAAGAGCACATGAAGCAAAAATTTTTATTGGCAGAAATGAAAGGTAATGTTGAATGATAGAAAACACCGTTTAAATTATTTTGATATCTCCTTTTGTTTTCAAATTATCCACTTACTTGAATCATCAGAGGATGACGTCAAAATGTTTGCAAATTATTAGGTTTACATATGGGGTTTAGCTGTATCTCAGCATAGAAAGATTATAGTTGCAAGAAATCTTGTTGCAGCACTGCATAAATGTATTGCAGGCTATTTAACATGTGTGCATGATTTTTGGGAAAGTATACTAATCGATAATAAATATTGTGATTGCATTTCTCTTTGAAATGGAATCAACATGGTATATTTTCTGGACCTTTTACAAACAATGTGACGTCATCAGACAATCCTACAAAATGGTGTATTACTTTAAAACCAAATGATATATCAACAAACATTTCACAGAGTTTCTTATCATTCAACAGTAGCTATCATTTCTGCCAATTAAAGTTTTTGCTTCATGTGCTCTTTAATTGGAATATATTGGAATCCTTCCTCAATTGCTCTGTTTTTTTAACACTCCTCCGGTCAATGATTGTGTGATGAAAATTCTTCCCTAACTCTGTCAGGCCAGTCATTATCTATTTTTGAATTTATCAAGCTTTCGGTGCTGAAGTTTCTTAGGAAATTCTAAAATTTAAAGATGAGTTTGGATTTTCTAAATGACGATAATCGAGTTTAAAGTTTTCACTTGAAGTTTAATTTAAACCACACTAAGTTCATCGATAACAAAACACAAGCAAAGTCGACTGTATGACAATAAGAATAGAGAGGAGCAGCAGTAGGCACAACATTAATCAACCATTCCAAAAATATAAGAATCTTTATACCAAGCTTAAAGTGAGGGTGTCGTGATTTTGTTAAATTTCACAGTAGTTTGCTATGGTAATTTAATTAAGGAGGCAAAAAAGCCGAGTCAATTCTAAGTTTTTGTTTCTGAGTTATGGACGAAGAAGTGATTAGCCCAAACACTCCCCGCGCAAAACAGTTCGTTTTAGTCCAACGCATCGCGTGACGTCAGTTGTTGTAACCAAACTCAGCTGATTCTCAAAACACATTGAAATCACTAAGAAGTGGCTTCGGAACAACTTACTTCGCGCGGTCATTAAACCTCTTTTACAGGTATTTTAGTGTAAATAAAAGGGTTATGTTAATTTCAAATATTCTTTGATAGAATATCTTATTTCACAAACTACTCAATTCGAATTATAATCTCAAAGTGATGGTACAAACTAGACCATCAAAGTAGGAAGTGCTTCCAGAACTCGATCTGTAAAAAGGAAACTATTAATATATGGTGTATTGTTTCGGCCATTTATAGAAAGACAAAGTTGTATGACGTTTAATTTTCATTCCACTTCCTCAAATACTAGAAAAGTCGGTGTATTGATTTATTGAGAAGAAAATGTGCGGATTAGAAAGGGCCCAAATAAGCGGAGAGTTGTTGTTCTTCCTCGAAAAATTGGGTTGCGTACATGTGATTTTGCATCTTAGAAAGTCCTTTGAAAGATTTTTAACTTTCTTCTACTTGAGCAAATGAATCCTAAGAATCTTCTTTACCCGTCTTTTAATAAGGAGTCTTAGCTTTTGGCCTTGAGTATTCCGAATTCCTAATTTTGAAGGGAATCAACTAGCTTTTCTTGCTGTTTCATTATATTCAATTCTAGAAAATGCAGTTATACCCATTGATTTTTTATTAACTCAAGAGTAAAATTACCAGCCTTAGTTACCTTTAGATAACAGAAAAATACAAGCAACAAAATCTAGATACACTCATTTTTTATAAGAAACCGTAGGGCCAGATTTTCAAAACTTAAGAAACTTTAGTAGGATATTTTGTTTGAACGAACAAAGTTATGAAACTTTTTATATTTTTCTTATAAAGAAAAATAACTTCCACACGTCTGTCCCATAGAGTTTTATTCCTAGTTCAGTTTAGTTAAATTTGATACATATTTGAGCTGTTTTGCAGAGAAATTTGTATTTAATTTTTGCTTCTCTTTACCCAATTCATGTTTGGCACCGATAGATAATAGGAAATGAAAATTCACTTATGAAAACTGAATTATTAATTTGAATTTAGGAAACATTTGGGGGAGAATGCTTCAGCAAAATTTCTTAGGTCCATGGTTTTGAAAAAATACTTGTATTTCTTATGGGCCATGTCAGTAGAATCCATTCTTTTTTACCAGAGATTCTTGTTGAATATCTCCCTCCCTTAAGTCATAGATAAGACTCTTTGGCCAAATAGCGGGTCATTTATAAATTTTTTCATGCTTAGTGTTATTCAGATTGTAAGCTACTTTGAAGGGGCTGCATGACCTACAGCTTAACAGGCCTTGAGGGTTTGCTGCTGAAAGGGTTATCGTAGTAGGAGTTAGGGTTAGAATTATGGTTAGGGTTTGGGCTCAGATAAAGGTAAGGGTAAGGGTAAGGGTAAGGGTAAGGGTTAGGGTTAGGGTTAGGGTTAGGGTTAGGGTCAGAGTTTGGGTTAGGGTTGGGGCTAAGGTTATAGTAAGAGTTAGGGTTAGGGTTAGGATTATGGTTAGCAATGGGGCTAGGATCAGGGTTAATGTTAGAGTTACGGGTAAGGTTAGAGATAGGGTTAGGGTAAGAGCTAGGGCCAGGCATTGGGTAAGGATTAGGGTTAGGGTTGGGGTTTGGGTTTGGGTTAGGGTTAGGGTTTGGGTTAGGGCTCGGATAAGGGTTAGAGTAAGGGTTAAGGCTTGGGTTAGGGTTGGGGCTAGGGTGATAGTAAGAGTTATGGTTAGGGTTAGGATTATGGTTTGGGTTAGGGCTCGGATAAGGGTTTGGGTTAGGGTTAGGAAAATAGTAAGAGTTAGGGTTAGGGTTAGAATCATGGTAAAGGTTAGGGCTCGGATAAGGATTATGATTAGGTTAAGGGGTAAGGTTTGAGTTTGGGCTAGGATAAGGATCAGGGCCAGGTATAGGGTTAGAGTTAGGAATAGGGTTATGGTTATGGTTGGGGTTAGGTTTAGGGTTAGGGTTAGGGTTAGGGCTAGGGTATTGATTTGAGTTATGCTAAGGGTTGGAATTAGGGGATGGGTATGGGTTAGATTTAGGGTTAGGGTAAGGGTTTGCGTTAGGGAAAGGGTTAGGGTTAGGTTTAGTGTTAGGTTTAGGGCTAAGGCTATAGTAAGAGTTAGGGTTAGGGTTAGGATTATGGTTAGGGTTTGGACATGGATGAGGGTTTTTTATTATGATTACCATAAATAAACAAGGTTTTACCAACTTATGATAGCCATTTTATGGTAAATGAATATTATGAATGAGACAGTGAAAAGGTACCCTATTTTTGTGAATGTTCATCATTTATGACAAACATTTTGACCAAACTTTATAAATAGCTATTTCATAGTTTCATGCCCATTAATATACAATTTGAGAGAACAATCGTACCAATCTTTGCAAAACCTTTGATATATGAGTGGCATTTACCTACAATTTTATGCCATGCTCCTTCCAAACTAATATATGAGTGGCATATACTTACAATTTTGTGCCATGCTCCTTCCACCCTAGGCTCTCACATCTCAAAAAATCAGAAAAGTTGTTTAGAATTATTTCCGTTTTAAAAGCCTTGGGTTACATACTCCTTTTCAAAAATATGAATATTTTCCTGAACCCATCACCTAATTCTTCATGAATATCAACCCCCCACCTATCAATGTCAGAATAATGCAAACTGGAACAAAATCGATATACCTTAAATTAAATAATAATCAGTGGGGAGACAAGGCCTAGTAAAAAATATCTAATAAGTCTTGCCTTCCCTCTAAACTTGATTAATACCTGAAGAAATTGGGTTTTGAAATTGACTAAATTCATGTAAATACACAGCTGATAATATCCTTGCATTAGTTGTGCCAGTTAAGTACAAGAATGTCTGAGATATTGTTCATGACACAAGGCAAATCAATTTTCAGAAGTGTTAAATTCAAATAAGCATCCCGGAGGCTTCGTTTTGCCTTGATGGTATGACTGCCCAATAGAACCAACTGGACTAGAGTTTGTTTTGTTTGGGTCACCCGTATGGCGTATATGCGAAGGCGGAAGTACCTTTGTTCATAGAACCAGAAATAAAACAATTTTTATTTCTTTCCACGAAAGTCAATCAATAGATTAAAATTAATTCAAAAATAAGTTTCATACTCACAATTGTCTTTTATGAGCCCTAAACCTTTCAGTTACGAGATAATAGACGATTAGAGGCTTCATCACTCGTATTTTGATTTGACAATTCTAGCCCATCTTCAATTTCGCTTCTTTCTCAATCCAGAAAATCGTTTTCTCTCTTTTTATGGCTTAGATAAGGCTCAAATTGATGTTCTATAACTTCAGGGGGTACTCATCTTTCTTTTTAATCACTTTCTCGGAATGTCTACGACCAACAAGTGATGTTTAAATCGTCTGAAATGAGGGACGTACTTTCTCTTCCATACTGTTCGTCCATGTTTTCAAACTTGAGTTACAACAACTGACGTCACAGCGACAAAATGGAGAAAAACGAAGCATTTCGTGTTGCATGGCTTTTTAGGCTCGAAAGTTGAATATTATTTTCCAAATATCTCAAGAACGAAATGAAATATCCGTTTCGGGTTTTTTGCAGTAGTCTTAGAATTACTTTCTCTTTCAAATATCAAATATAACAAAATCATGATACCCCCACTTTTACTAAAATTTACTATAATGAAAAAGAAATAGTCCACTTAGAACTAATAATCAACGATACAGGGTTTTAAGTTTGCAATATATCATATTTAAAATCTCAGGCATGTAGTAGTGTATTTACTCCTCTAGATACATCGAAGGTTTGATATAACTGTTTTATCAACTGATTGTATTAACCAGGTAACACTACTTCAAATCTAGTTTGAGTGGACAGGGATTAATTTAGCAACATGTCTCAAACAATCCATTTTTCTCCTTGTCTGTTCTAAGAAAATGGGGATATATGATTGTCTCTTCATAGAATTACGAATAACCCCCTGTGGATGGACAACCATTCCCTTTTAGTATAAATAATCACTTTAACCCTATTACGACCGGGGGGACACAAAGTGCCCGCGGTAAATTGAAAATGCTCTATCTCCAAGAAAATACGTTATATTCTACTAGAACCTTTTCGACTTTTCTTCAATATTATCAGAGCACCTAAAAAAATTATTTTTGCTACTCTCACACCTTCGTTGATCACGTGACACTTCTTTTGTCAACAAGCTGTCAGGTGTTAAAATGTTTTAAGACGCATATTTCTGCAACTATACCACAAAGAGACTTGCTTTAAGCATCATTGGGTTTGTTTGATGATATAAAATTTGGGCTTTTGAGTGATATACAATTTAATAGTATTTGCTGACGTGAGCAGAATTTAAAATCTAAGAAGTCATCAATATTGATGACGTCATATCTATAACAATGTGCCCCCTTCCTCCGGTATTACAAGGGTCCATAAAGCCCGGTAGCAATAAGGTTAAGGAAGATCGTCTTTAAGAATTATCCTCAATTTAGATTAACCCTATTATGGCCGTGGGGGCACAAAGTGCCCGCGGCAAATTAAAAATTCTCTATCTCCAAGAAAACACGTAATATTTTACTGGAACCTGTTCGACTTTTCCTCAAATTTATCAGAGAACCTGAAAAAAATATTTTTGTTACTATTACACCTTTGCTGATCACGCGACACCTCTTTTGTCAACAAGCGATCAGGTCTTAAAATGTTTTAGGGCCTATATTTCTGCAACTATAACACATAGAGACTTGCCTGAACCACTATTGGCTTTGTTTTGACAAGGGCTTTTGAATGATATATAATCTATTAGTATTTGCTGACTTAAGCAAAATTTAAAATCTATGACGTCATCAATGTTTATGACGTCATACCTTTAAAATACAATTATTTTTTTAGTTAAAAATTCCTTTTTTTGGCGTTCCTGAATAGAGATAAACTAGAAAAAAATTTATTTTTCAATCTGAATAGCTATTTTATCTTATTTTTCTTCATTGTGAAATTCATCGACTTGAACATTTATTAAGGTTCCTTAATACCAAATATAAAAACTTTGTAATAAAGGTTATTTTTCAAAGTCAGAGTGTTCTAACATATGTCAGGTTTCAAATTTGTTTCATTTTGACAAGAAAACTTGCATAAATTAGCATGAATTAGCATAAATTAGCATAATTATGACGAAAAATGAGAAATTTTCAAATAAAGATAACTTCATAATGAGAAATGCTAGAGGACTCAAATTTGACGAGAGTATAGGTATTTGTAGGAACTAGGGCAAGGACCAAAAAAAATCTATCTAAAATGATAAAAATTTATGTCATAAGCAAAAATATTCAAAATGGCGGATTTTAATAAAAAAGCTCCAGATAATTGTGTAAAAATATAGCAAAACTGATCCAGCTTATTGAATAGTTTTGGTCCTTGCACTACCTAGATACCTCAAGCACATGGAGCCCAAATTTCATGGTTCTACCTATTATAGTTCACTTGTTATCTTTTTTGAAAATTATGGATGCCACAAAATTTAAGAGTTGTGGAAACGGTCAAATTAAAGTTTGAGAGTTTAAAATTTCTCAATGACCACCAGCAACATAAGAATTATTCCCTTTTTATTGTTTTAAAGTGTCTAAAAAATCTTTCTAAACACTTCTGAGATACTTTCTTCTTCTTTTGCACTTGTAAAACATTTAAATAGCAAAGTTTTTCATGGGACATCGGGCCTTTTATCAGCCTCTATAGCAATGGAGGATTGATTGCATTTCAAACGGCACTTATGTTCTACTATCCAACTGTGAAACTCAGGCGTGCTTTTCTGCTTCTCCCATTTCTGGCAAGCATCACATGACTGTATAAAAATTTGCTCTTTTTTATCACTTTAATCACCCAATTTTCTGAGCAATGACCTCTTTTTGCCAGCTCCAATCTATCGAGATATCCCATAGAATGATGTCCTTATAAGCGCCTGCACTTTCTTTCAAAGGTCTTTACTACTTTGGGAGCTTTGGACGTGCTTTTGGTTACCACTGCTTTTCATTTATTGAGTGTATTTCTTCCTCTATTTTTTTATAGCCTTTACAGGTTAATCTATGTGTATTCATATACATCATAGAGTTTTCTATTGACCGATGAACTTTGCCAAGCTCCTTGAACGCAAAAGCAGTTTGAACTTTTGCCTCTAAGTGATTTCTTCCGGCAGCTCCTTCGATTTATCCATTTCTACCTCATCAAACATGGAGAATGTTTCCTTTCAATTACATTAGGAGTTCGAGTAAGCAAGTTAAAGTTTGTTTGAAAACCCAACTTGCAATTCAGTTTGCTGGAAATTTCAACTCTCCCTGAACAACTGGATCTAGGCAATGTCAAGTCATTTTTCAAATATAATTTACAATCTGGAAATTTACCAGCATAAAATCATTACTAGTATCTTCAATACTCTCAGCTTTTGAGTCTATCCTCAGCTGTTTTGTTGTGACAATGATTGCTTCTGTTCAAATCTCACTTTCATCAGAGACAGAGAAGAGAGGAGTTGAAATCGAATCTGAAGAAGGCCTAGGCCATTTCCTGATGTTGTCAACATCTGACTTTCTTTCTTTATCCTTTCTCAAATCTATGAAGCGATTCCCACGAAATTTTGCTTCTTTTCTAAATTGTGGATTTTTGTTGGACTGCATCTCAGATTTCAAGCTTTCCAAAATAAATAAGTAGGCTTCTGACAGGATTCAAGATACAGACTTGATGGAAGGTGGGACTGCAAAATGTGCTCATCTGAGAAGCTTTTTGCGAGAAGCCCACAGGGTATCAAGGGGTAAGGAAAATTATCACAGGTAGTCTATATAGTTGAAATTGATTCCCTGCTTCTTCTTAGGGGGTTTGGGTGGGGCAAAAATCCTGGGGATCACGCTCAAAATAGCAAACTTCTTGTTGCCATGGAGTTGCCAAGGCCAGAAAAATGGATGTGCCTCTGTATAACTGAGAAAATAAATACTTTCCTAAAACAAGATCATTTTTTGAACATAAAAACTGAAATCTACGATAAATTCTGCACTAGAAACTGATTATAACTTTTTTTGAGATTTTTGTTACTGAAACAGAAGTATTTGGCAACAAAGCCGAACATGATTGGTTTGTAGTTGCTATGGCTAAACTGATCACATGAAAGGAATCAGAATCAGCCAGAAATGCAAACAAATCTTTCATGGCGCCTAAAGCAAAACGTTTGGTTCTTGGATTAGGAATCGAAAAATAAGAAACTAAGCAAGTTTTAGCCGATTTTTGATACATCAACATCATGGTGAGTCGTCCTCTATACTTTAAGCTTACCTACTTACTTCACCCACTTCATTCATTTAATTTTTGTTTCTGGGCTTACACGTTTTTCATTTATATGCGAGTTTAGCTCTGTCTCAGTACATACCTTTGCCACCCCAAAACAAGCCTTGGGGTACCGTATTTACATTAATTGCATGTTGTTGATGGCTTGTATTTGTTACCAGTTTTCGTATAACATTAATACTTTTCTAGGACCAGAGAGAAAGACAACAGTTTTGAGCCAGGGAGGGCAAAATCGCGTACCAGAAGCACAGGGAACCTCAATATCGATTACATAATTGCTTTTGGGCAAAATATTTCTATTTGAATAAAAAAAGTCTCTTTTGTCTAAGAATTCAAACACTTTTGTGCAATTATTTGGCACAAGATGGTGTAGCTATGTGAATCAATTCAAATGGGCATAATGCTGAAATGTTAGGATTCACAATGTAGTAGCACAAGCTTGATTCTTCCGGGTTTTTATTTCTGATTATTGGCGAGCATATGTCCTCTTATCCTCAGGCGAGCCATCATTGATTGGTGCACTGCCATCAAGGATGGAGGAGTCATCATCCGATGCCCCACTTTTCAGTTCACTGTAGTGACTTTCATTCACAGCAACCTGCAAAAAAGAGATATTATACACTCTTTTTTCTTTATAAGAACACACTTTAGAAGAACACTGAGGCTCGATTTCTAAACGTGAACAAAAGAGAACACAATCGCCCAGGCCTTTTCACGAAAAAATAGCACCAGAGTGGCTAAATCATCTGGTCATTGCGAGCTCTAGTGGTTGCTCCAGATCACCTTATGAAACAAAGCTGAGCCACTCTCAACACCAGTTTCGGCCAGCTGCTTCTCCTGGCTAATCTAGCCGGTCTGAACACCTCCAGGACGCCTCGAGAACAGCGTTTAAAACAAATTTTTTGCCAAGCCGCCCTGATGCATGCTCGAGTGGTGCATTATACCTGGCACGAATTCGAAGGGCCTGTACCCTACAAAAATAATTGGCATCAGAGCGCACAGGTTGGCTTGCCAGGGGATCACCTTTTATAAAATCAGAGAGGAGTGTGCCAGAACACAGTGGTATTGCAGGTAGTTTCGGGGTGGCTGGGGTTAGGCAAAGCTTATAAAACAGCCCTAAAACTATTCCCCTAGGCTTGATCTCTTCCATTGTTATTTTTAATTTCCATTGTTTTCTGACAATCTTAAGCCTTAAACTTTATTCTTATAAAATAAAAAGCGTGAAACATTTGAAACTTACTTCTTGAAGCCTGTTGTGATGCATCTGCCAGGGAAGGTGGAGCATTTATTGGCACTGCAGCCAGTATTTGAGGTAGAACAAGGACAATTTCTTGCACATTTTCCTTTGCAATGGCAATTTACATCCTGTGTTGGTTGAGTACTTGTACCTTACATCTCATTGAGAATAGCTTCCTCTGGCAAGTCTTCGTGGATTGAGCTGCCAAGAAGGCTGAATTTAAGTCAAGACTACAATAGAATGTGAAATAATTTCCAATTATCATAATTATTTCATTCATTATTTCATATACTGGCTATCATCCAGCCATCTTCAATAAATATGAATGGGAATTCACGTTAAAAATGATTGCAAAGTCCTATCATTTACATCCAACTTTTAAAACGTTTAGGCTTTAAAAGGCCAACACCGACCGGCCTAAAAGAAAAAATTAGGTAGGGCCTAATCAAAAATATTAAGCGAGTGTTTCAAAACACTGTTTTACTTACCGTTGTCTGCTCTCCGAGCGGTTTTGATTATAAACCAGCAAATTCCTAACAGAAGTTGCATCTATAGTTTCCCAACGATCAAAATCAGATGTGCTTGGTATAGGAAGCATTCTATGATCAACGATTTAATTTGTCTCTTTACTCGCGAGGGTGAACGGGTCGAGCTGCATTCGTGCTAACAAAAGCTTTGATGAGGAAGGACGATTTGGCGCGAATATCGATCACATGTTTTGGTGCTTGTCGCTACAGTAACCACATTGATCACATGAAAAGTCTGTTTACCCCCAGCAAAGCCGTGTCATTTATGTGGACTCAATTCCTTTAACTTATACCAACTCGGCAAAGAGGCTGATTTTGGGACCAATTACTATTTTTCCCAATTACTCTGAAAGAAACATTGACCACTGAAAACGCACATGATAAATTAATATTGATGAAGCATGGCCTAGCCCTGCACTATAGCTTTTCTCAAAAAATTTTGTTTGAATTCGAATGAGGGCGATGACCTGAATGCACAGTAGAAAACTCTAAGGAATAGTGCACTTCTTTTTAGAATTTACCGCCACATGCAGCAAACTCTACACAACATCACAGTTACTGTTACACTCCAGTAGGTACGGATGTTTAGTCAAGGAGAGTCAAAATAGCTTTGGCTGTGCATACAGCTGCAGCATACTGTTGAGTTGCTGTTAGCTGGAAGTCGGTCTACTTGTAGTGGGTGCTTTAGCTGAAATCTCCGATCTACCTCTTTTCGATCACTTCTAATCAGTAATATCTCTGGTAGATCTAAATAGTCAATTCAAATTTTTATATACAAGCCCTCTTCGACGGTTTTAGTAATCAAAAAACTTTCATAATTTACTGTATATAATTTCAAAGTAAATATCGTTATTCATCGTTTAATAAAAACTAGCTGTATATTACAGTAGATCATATACTCAAATGTTTAAGTTGCTACAAGTCTAGTGTTGTGATACTCTGGAGTGAAGTTTTGATACTATGATAAATTTTTGTTGTCCTAAATAGAAAGGTTATATCATAAACGATCCGGAACGTTTCACCTTCAGAGCGGACTGATTTGACTCCGCAAAAACGATGCGAAGCGTTCAGGATTGACATGGTGCCTGGTCTACGACGCCTGGTCGAGTCAACGATTAAATAAAAGATAAAAAACTTGCTTATGTAGAACTTCTTTAAACAAAATGAATAATTTTACTCAAAAATTTTAGTATTGTCTCTATTTGTGAAAAGATTTAAAGTACATTTCAACTCGGTTGGAACGGAATTTAGTTCACCGCGGACAGAGCTCCGTAAGGCATAAACTAAGCCAAAGCTTTGCGTTGGTTACCAAAAGAAAATTCGAATATTGATATTGAATATGTGCATAAATATGTAGAGCTCATGATAGAGAGAGAGCTCGCAGTAAAAAGTTTTTCATTTAACGAAAAAGTATCTTTATTTCCAGATCGATGATACTAAAAGATTCGGATATATACCAAAAAGTCGAGATAGATGTGAAAAAATTCCTTGTCTCTTTCTTAAAAGAAAACGTATACAATTTAAGCACACTAAGGCCTTTTTAGCTAATGCTATCATCCGAGTGTGACTGACATGGAAAATTACGGTTATTTATAAGGGTATACAAAAAGATTCAAGATATTTTAAATACTATGTGTTTAGCAGAGCATGTCCTGCCCTGAAAACTGTTTCCTCTTAAAAGGTCAAACGTTTTGAGTCATTTATTTACATAAAAACGTAGATTTTAAAAAAGATTCCACTAATTTTTTGTGTTTTTGGTGCCGCATTCAAATACATGTTTCAGGGAGTTGCATGTCGAGGTGTCAGTTCTAGATTATGGAATATGTCCATTCATTCTTGGGCGTAGGTTGGTGGTCTTGCCAACATATGTCTTTATTTACGTATATCGTTATACGGTAGGGCTAATCAAGACACCCACCCGTGCACGACACGGCCAAACTTCACCTCAAGTTTTGGTGTCTTTCTTGGAGCAAGATAATCTTACTCTCCTGTCCTGCCCGAGACAAACACTCTACCTGCTAGAATATTTTAATCACACCTTGAGCAAAGCATGAAAGTTTTCTCCCTTCTTGATAAAGCCTAGCTTTCGAAATTATTCACAAGCATCTTTATTTGCAAAAAGTAGAGCATGAAATCTCTGTGAATTCAAATATACCATCTCGACTAACCGCGTATATGGGAGACTGGGTCGGATTCTTGGTTTTAAAAGCTCTTCTTTTGCAGATTTCAACAAAGGATGAATACTATTTCACTTTTTTATGCAAGTATTACGCAATCAGCTATCAGATACCACATTTTTACTTAGATTTAACCAAACTATTACAATTTTCGAATTTTTACAACACTTAAATTGTTTTATTCCTCTTAAGAAAAAGGTAGCTCTAGCTTCGCTTTTGGTATAACCAGATCCTTCAATAGGTTTTCCAAAATATATTTCAAGTTAATTCAGCTTTCATTGTTCATGAAAATGATAATATTGGTTGAGGAATATCAAAAGCTAGGTTTTTGCATCCTAGAATTCGCCCAAGTCCTCCAAATACGCAGTTAGTCGAAGTGGTTTATTCTAATCTAAAAATAATCACTTCATCTCTTGACTTAGTCATTTGCTGCATATACAAGATAAACAATAGGAAGGGATATCAGTAATAAATTGAAAAATCAATTGGGCGTAAATTGCATATATCTGACGCAGAAGCACACGATTTAACATTTTACGCAAATTTTTTCTTTTGCTCTTGGGCGGCAATCGAGGCAATCTATGCTGAGTAAAGGCAAGGAGTCCAATAAGATTTTATAGTGAGGTTAACTCTTGTCGATCTATTATTTTTAACAACTGCTGCAGATATATAAAATTCAAGTCAATGACGCCAAGTAATCAAAATTCCATTTATCAGTTCAGTAGACGAGTGTTCAAAAGTTAGCATCCTATAGCGCAACAAATTCTGGGGAAACAACTTAAGACATAATATCATAAATCAAAAATGAAAGAATCGCGTTATTTCCGTGAAGAAGAATACAAGACAAGTTAAAATGGTATATTTGTAATTTGGAGGCTCTATATGATATTTTAGACTCTTTGCCACTATAGAATTCACTGCTGAAAGGCTATTGACCAATGTAGATATTCTTGATACCACAATTCATTTCAGCGATTAAGGTCTCCTGGAAAGTACCCTGTATGCTAAAACGAATGACATATGTACTCTTACTTTTTTCAACTTCAAGGAGATTTCAGTGCTTTCTAGATTTACTAAATAATCCATTTTTGTACAAAAAAGCAATAAACTTAATAAGGATGAAAAAATGCTGAAGTGGGTCTGCTTGGGCGCCTAACACAACAAAACATTGTGACTAAACCTGCCAGGATGTTTGTGTTAAGGTATCGACTATCAATTTGTATCTTTAAATGCCCAGGAATGATGGCAATAGGCTACTAAACATATAGTTGAAGATATCAACAACCCCTTTTTCTCAAGAGTAGAGTTAGAGTAAAGTGATTGTAGATAAGTATGACAAAACATATATCAAAATTAAGATAAAGATTAAAAAAGGAAAAGATGAAATGATGAAAGAATGAAAATTTATATTTATTTAAAGAAACAATACCATAAAACCAAGAACACCCGTATTTCAGATGTTTAAATCAAGGGTGCAAGTTCTATTAAGACTTTTATTTTTGATCTTTCATCGAGGTGGGGGCGGGCCTTGCATGTTAAATTATTTTATTTTTATTTTTCAACCCCTTTTTCATTATCGATATAAAATTTTTTTAAGTGTATCTACAATCATTTTATACTAACTCGGCGTTTGAAAAGTTATTTGACCAACTTTATAAAACATTGATAAATTACAACCCGAACTGAGAAGGACCCCCCCCCCGCTTCCAGAAAAAATGTCAATGGGGACCTGATTCTGCACTTCTGTCAGCATGAAAATTAGTTAGAAAGAGTTTCCAGCTCGGATAGTCGAGTAAACGATCTCCGAATTACATGTTAAATTGCTTTGATCTATTCTTAGTACAAGTAAGAAAACAAATCAAGCTTGCTTTTTAAAGTATGTTACACCGAGATTTTATGCTAGCAAAACCAAAACTTTGCATCCTAAATTATTATCTACAAGCTAATAAAGCACTTTATACAAACAACACATTAGGGACTAAAATCCACCGGATAAACTGTATGTTCCATGACTAATCAGCGAGAGAGTCTCCCATATACGGCTTATTGATCTTAGCTTTGTCCAGGGCTGCAGTACCAAATGCTTTTAGAAGTCCATAAATTTCATCCTCGAACTCCGCTGAATTCTAATTTTTCAAATTATTTTGTTCTGGCTCCGATAGGAAAAAAACATCATACTTTCAATATTCAACTTTTTTTTTCTATAAATATATAAAAACGTACAATACAAATACACAAATAAACGTTACGGAGACTCTGGGAAGCAAATGTTCATGACTATCCCAGGGCAATTACATAAAACATCTAAAATTACAAAGATTACAATTACAAAGTACTACAAACAACTACAATTAAAGAATGTAAATAAATGGCTTAGTGGTTGCATGGCGTAAAGCAATGGGTTTAATAAAATCATGTAAGTCAAATCTACCTATTTGGTAAATGAAAGTTAGGGTCAGTTTGAGTATACTTTTGTTAATATCAATCGATAGTTTTTCATCACCATATAATAAGATTTGTACAAAAGCATTGTTAGAAAGGCTGTTGACTTCAAAAAAGCGTTGTAAAACTTCTGAAACTCCAGCGAGAAGATTCCGTTGTTTAATTTCAAAGGAAGGGCAAAGCAACAAAAAGTGCTCCGTGTCCTCAAACTCATCATTTGTTGGACACATGGGGCTTACAGTGTCTCTAAAATTGTGATAATAATAATAATAATAAATGTCACAATATTCAACTCGGCCCGAGATCCACTTTGCACAACGTTTGCAAAGTAAGGCATCATCAAGCCCCCATTTTTAAGGGTTATTTGTGCCAAAAAAATTGGGAAAGCTTTAATATTTTGTTTTACAAATTCTCGCCCTTATTTTAAGATGAATTACAGAAAAATCTTTTGTCAACCTGATAAGCACGTTGATGTCATCCGAGCTCACATTTATGATACTTTTCATACACCAAATCATAAAATGAAGTTGCAGCTTTACCAAACTTATGTAGATCAGCATGAAACATGTTAGGAGTTTGGTTACAAAATCATGGAGAGCTACAACTTGAATGAAATGTTTTCCATTTCAATACTGAAAAAACAAAATTGATCCGCAAGAATCAAAGTCTCAAAAATGACCTTAAACATACGGGTAAATGCATCTTCCTCAATAGAAGGTGGTATAGATGTGAAATCTTAGTCTTTCCTCATTTTTCTTAAATTTTCAGCTGTTCTAGCCAGGCATAGATCCAGCATTGTAGTTTGGGAAGGCCCATTTAGAGAGAAACGTGAAACGGGCCCAGGGGTGAAGCTCCCGGGAAATTTCCGGAGCCACGCCACTCAAACCTTTGTAAAACACTGCCATTTTCGTCTATGCATTCTAACAAAAAACTGTAAGGCTGTTTCTATTATCTTTTACACGAATTGCAATTTTAATTTCCTTTAACCCTATTATGGCCGGAGGGGGCACAAAGTGCCCGCAGCAAATCAAAAATGCTGTATCTCTGAAAAACACGTAATATGCTACTGAAACCTGTTCGAATTTTCCTTAAATTTATCAAAGAACCAGAAAAAATTATTTTTATTACTATCACACCTTTGCTGATCACGTGACACCTCTTTTGTCAAGAAGCGGTCAGGTGTTAAAATGTTTTAGGGCCTATATTTCTGCAACTATAACACATAAAGACTTGCTTGAAGCACCATTGGCTTTGTTTTGAGAAGGGCTTTTGAATGGTATATGATTTATTAGTATTTGCTGACGTAAGCAAAATTTAAAATCTATGACGTCATCAATGTTTATGACCTCATATCTATAAAAGACAATTATTTTTTTCATTTGAAATTCCTTTTTTGGCGTTTCTGAAAAGAGATAAACTAGAAAAAATTATATTTTTCAATCTGAATAGCTATGTTATCTTATTTTTCTTCATTGTAAAATTCATCGACTTGAACATTTTATGAAAAAAATGGTAAAAATATAAAAAAATATAAAATGATGTCAAAAAAATTCATAGATTATGATCTGAAAATGCTTTTTGTTCATAAATAGACCATTTGAGAGGCAAAAATAAAATAAGAATAGCTTCAATAACAAGCTAAATGCCTATAAGTAGTTTTCATGGTTTTTTAGACTTATGACGTCACTGTGACGTCATTGTTACCCATTATGGTTTTAAAAACACCATCAATCGATAGAGCAAGTAAAGTTCTATAGTTCTTCTAAGTTTCAAGCATTTATCGCGTTCCTAACAAGAATTATAGGGGGCGGGCACAATGTGCCCCCCCCCCCGGTAGTACAAGGGTCCAAAAAGCCCGGTAGTAATAGGGTTAAGAAAGTAAGCCTCTTTCAAATTAAACCTCAAATCTTTATCAATGGATGCATCTTTGAAACTTTAAAGGCATATGGCGTTTTGACTTAGTAAAGGAGTAAGTCTTTCTAAGGATTCTTTTATGCCGTGCAAAGACATCAAAAACAAATGAAGTGAGCTTAAATAATCTGGGTACTAGATTGTGAAGAAAGGGGGTCTGCTCGCTACAAATCGAATGAGCCTGTTTTTCATTTTGTTCAGCCCTTTTCTCGAGACTCTATTACCTAAGGGGGCTTACTGGGCAGAATCGACGATTATTTTCGTTCATGATAAGCCTCGAGGTGAAATTATCTTGGAAAAATTAACCTATCAGAGGAATAATCATTTAGCTAATGATATATTTGGTTGGTTTTTGGGGCTAACATTTTAGGTTTAGGTTTTGTCTAATTTATTTAGTTTTAAGCTTATTTCCTAAGTACATATGTGATATCTTTAAAACTTTGAATTTTTCGTCTCAGACTCATCTAATCACCTGAGATGCAAGATGATATATATTTTTTATGTTTAAGTACCTATGCAATGTTTTCTTAATACGCTGTTATGTTCCAGGCATTACGTAATTCATTTAACTACCTAATCCTTGGTTGCACTTCATTCTCTCCCAAAGTCTCGATCCTTGAAATTTATCTTTTGTGGAGCATAGCCCTCCCCTTAGATCCACATCTGGCTCTAGCTATGATAGAAGCATAGTAAATGATTTATGCGATACATCAAGCATGTGCTTTACAGGCAAATATCTTTATTTGAGGTTAGCAGACATGCAAATGCCTGATCGTATTTCTTATCACTAAATAAATCCAAAAAGTATTAACATCAGCTGCATCCTCACCCAGAAAGAAAAATGTTTGAATACAGGAGTACTACTAATTGATATATGATAATGAGAGATTTATCTAATATCAAGACAAGGTCGACCCCTCCAACAACAAAAAAAGATGCGAAAACAAGTATGGTCAATGAAGTGATGAATTTGGAACTGGCATTTCCCTGCTTATTTGATAGGAAACTTAGATTAGACTTCTTGGAGCTGGGGCTTGGGAAGAAAAAAAGTAGATTGGGATAAGTTCATTAAGTACGTGGTTATGATGAATATCTTAACATTGGGATCAAGATTTTGAATTATTTCAGTGCTGGGAATTAAAACATATCTACCCTTCAAGACCGTCAAACAAACTCGATCGTTCAACCAAGAGAAGAGTGAGAGAAAAAGATACCAATACATGTGTACACCTACTTGATATTTGATCCTGAATGAATAATCTAATACCAAGAACAGTTTGATCCCTTTACCAAGAGTAAAATGCATTGAGTCAAGTAAACTGCTACTTAATATCTGATAATAAGCGAATAATCTAATATCAAGACCAGCTTGATCCCTTTACTAAGAGTAAAAAGATATTAATTCATTTTAACTGTTACTTGATATCTGATAATAAGCAAATAATCTAATACCAAGAACAGTTTGATCCCTTTACCAAGAGTAAAATACATTGAGTCAAGTAAACTGCTACTTAATATCTGATAATAAGCGAATAATCTAATATCAAGACCAGCTTGATCCCTTTTCTAAGAGTAAAAATATATTAATTCAAGTGTACTTTTACTTGATATCCGATAATGAGCAAAAAATCAAATATCAAGAAAAGCTTGACCCGTAACAAAGAGGATAAATATTTGATTACAACTTTATTGCTTGATATATTAGATACTAGTTGATAAATCTTGTATCAAGACAAGCTTGATGTCTCCATTATGAAAAATTATATATATAGGTATCGTATTCCTATTGTATAAGTCAGCAATCATGCTATATGAAATGATTGCTGTATTTTGTCAACGAACGACTGAGGGAGATGGGGCATTTCTCTGGAAAAGTAAAGCAACGCTCAATGAAATGTTTAGCTTCCTTAATTGTGTTTTAAGGGCCTACATAATGAATTTTGTAGCGGGGGTCACAGTTCAAAATAAAAAGTGTAGGGCTTTACCTTTGTTATTGATAGGTGTACTGCAATCATGGCCGATGACTAGATTTCCTAAAAAAGCTAAAAGTCAGGGGGCACTATAAATTGCAGCCAGAGTTTTGGGCACCACACTTGCAGGGGTCTAAGGGACCAAGCCCCTAGAAAGCTCTTGAAATCTTACCACTTTTAGGCCTTAAAATGATTTAGGATCTTTTGAATTATCCTCCTGAATGATAATAGAAAAACACAAATACTTTTAAGCTTTTGGATGCTAAATGCATCTGCAGGGCATACCTTTTCTGTGTCCTTGAAGATTGCAAAAATTGTTTGGCTCCTCGCACTGACGAGAATAAATGCTCTGGTATGGCTTTATCCAATAAAAACTTAACTTTTTAGCCGAATTAGTAAGGGCACATGGGCCCTGTAGCCTTGGTGGCTTGTGCCCTAGGTCTTAATTAGTAAGTTAGATTGAAACCCTTACCAGGAAACTGGTACACATTTTGATTTGATACAAGTATCCTGAACAGATTATCATCTCTTTTCTCAGTTCTCTTTTATACATGTTGTGTTTGGCCGCAGCGTTACTTGGAGAGTTTTGACAAACTTTCACTTAGGTTTCACTTAAGATTCACTAAATATGTTTCATCATCGATATGAGTATCCAAGAAATATGACATTTTTCTTTGTAGGTTAACTTTAATTAAGCCTATCCACCGACGGTCGACTTATCGCTATTCGGTTAGCAGCGAGCTATTTGAATAGCAGTAGAACGTAAAAATGATTCGCTTGGGATGAACATTTGGGTTATTCAAAAGGCTAAAATCAATCGACTAGTCAACTAGTTGACCATTTGACTGATCGAATGTAAGCGATTAGTCGAAATTTTGCATCACTATTTGAATAATTGGATTTAATATTTAAATCCTGTTTTCAAAATCTTCTTTGCCCTAGCCACAAATAATAGTATCAAGAAATCGTATAACACATTAAATAATGTTAATGGAAACGTTTCAATTCTAAAAACATTTCATGTTGTTATAAGTATCCTGGAGAAATGATTTTACCTTTCTCAGCTCTCTTATGATGGCTCTTCTTACATCTGCCATGCCAAGACCATAGACGAAAGGATCAGCAAACGTATTAATTTGGGCAAGAAATATGACAGCTACTCGGAAGCTGCGACTGATATTGGCTACTTTAGATTTCAAGACAACTAGGTAAATGCCCAGAGGGCACATGCAGATGACGTATAACATAACAACAGCACTAGCCACAATACTGGTTTTCAATTGACTTTTTCTAAAGTCATTTGCTTCTGCATTTGAGCCAAAGCTGCCACCAGGGTGAACTCTAAGCAGCCTACGTGCTACTAGATAGAGTTTCAGTTGAGTCAAGATGAGGCAGACAGTGGTGAAGATGATGACGCATCCAAACAAGATGTAAGTAAAGTGGGATAGAACGATATCTGGCGTAGATCTAGCCTCATATAAACTTCTATCGGAAAGCGCACCGCAAAAACCAAGCAGCCATATCCCCCAAAGAGCTCCATTCACACGTTTGTCAGTAAGAATATCGTAAACTCGAAGGCAGTGAACACAAGCTATATATCTTTCAATAGATAGTGCAATTATACTACCACTAGATGCAATCAATGTCACTGTACCATAAAATCCCACAAAATTTCTAATGATATGGCAAAAAACAAAGCCTGTCGTTGTATCAGCAAGCCACCCTATCAAAAGAGTGAGAGCCAGCAGCGTTATTTGTATGCAATCGGAGATTGTCAAGCTTAGTAATACCTTATGGCGTGGTTGTCTAAACCTATAGTTTGAAAATAGGACTTTGAAAAGCAAAACGTTCAGTGGTAGCCAAATCACGGCTAAAGTGTTAGAGAGAGCAAAGTGAAGTTTTGAAACACACGGATATTCAATAAATGTTGTGTTTGTAGACATGATTATTAGTGGTGATAAAAAGGTGCATCCCAGTTTTTAGCATCATTCGTTGGCTGGAGATATCCAATCTTTATCGATGTAGTCTAGAATTTGATACTGTAAAAGGTTTACTTACAATAGGAAACTTTCTTTTAAAGCGTGAATATACTGCTGTTTCTAATGGTGTCCAACAGTCATGGCATGTACTTACTTATCATCATTCAAAATGATCGATGTTATGATGCTACGAATCCTTTTTGTTATTCCATCCAGCTACCTTCAGCAATTTCATAGCTGATTCTCATAATTCTGTTCTTCATTCTGAACAATGGATTACAAGTCATGTTTCACAACTGCTAGTCTTTTGATGATTTAGAAATATTCTATGTTCATTCAACCAAGTCTCAAGCAACAAATCGAAGCAAAATGTGATATTAACGACTTAAAAACTTGATAACAGAAACACCTGCATCTGTCGCTGGGCTCTTAGACTGCTTACAAGATGTAAGGTTGCTATGAAGGTGATTCATCGAAGGCAAGACCGAACTGATTTGTTTATTTTGCTTAGATACGTAAGATAAGCCGGTGCCAGTTAGGCCTGCTTGTGACCTGACAAGTGTTTGCATTTTTAGACCATCAGATTAAAGCGTTATAAAAAAAGAGACTCTCTATGTTCTGGATTTTAGAATATTAAGTACGTTAATACTAACTTTAAGCCAGTTTTTGGTCAATTCTCTGGCAAAATCAATATACCATAGCAGGTACCAAGTCTGTGGACGATAAAAGAATCCACTCACTTACCTCTGGTCAAATTGAGACTCTTCATGAAAAAGGAGGTTTTGTAACCTTTGCCGTCTGATGTCTCACATAGGCATATATTTCATTTTAGATGAACTAGGAAGTAGTTTTAATTTCTTTCCTGTAAGAATTTCATGGCAAAGATATTTCTTGTGATCCTTCGAATAAAATGATGGACTATACATGTCCTATCTCTTATCTTTATAAATCTAACGCAATTTTACCTTATCTTACCAAACCTTTAGAGTAACTCGGAGCAAAATGAGACGCTTAAGGGTCAAATACAAAATTCAAATAGTAAATTTGCTAACTTAATCTCAAAACATGATCTATGGTATTCTTTGACCTTTGTATTAAACTGTGGAAACGACTAGTAACAATATAATCAAGAATTTCAGAAAAGTAGAACTTTTTATGTCTCATGGATTTAATCCTACATTACAGCAAACCAAGGAGGGCAAAATAGCATTGACGAAAAATAAAACAGATCTGCAGCAAACCAACAAGCACTAGAAAGGAACAACAACAAAATGCAACTGAACTAACTGCATCAAAGCAAAAAGAGCCATGGCTAAGATTGGTAGCCTTGACAAAGCTTTAACAAAAGTCACAAATTTGTCAAATAACACTTTTCCACGAACAGCTTTTATGCAGCCAGGCTTTGAAGTTGGAACAGAAAATCCATTTCTCTCCTGGTTTGGCTGCCTGTCTCATTTTGCCTCAACATGTTTCATAAATTTAGACAGGAAAATATCGAAAAATGAGTTGGACTAAACCAAATAAAGCAAAATTCTATCAAAGAATGTAAATTTAAGATATTGAAAACTATCTAAAAACTAATGATAGCATTACGGGTTTGATATTGAAAACTATCTAAAAACTAATGATAGCATTACGGGTTTGATGAAAAAGGCTATTGCCTTGAAAGACACGATGATAAGAATTTCAAAATGGCGACGTTTAAAGCAAGTGGAAAGGCGTTTTGTCTTCATATTTTCTTGGCAAGCAAGCAAAGGCCCACAAAAACGCATGAAACAGGCACGGGAATCCTTTTTACTATGCCTTTGATACATTTTTTCATCTGATCTTGGTGTAGCTAGAGGAAACTGTATTTCTCATTTCCAAAGATGGAAGAAAGATTTCTCTCAAAAAATTGCCTTAATAAATATAAAAGAATTGTCGTAACAGGTGGCAGTAATCTAATTAAATGTTGTGTATTTGGTTTTTGACTGAATTACGTTTTCCTGCCGAAATTCCTATCTCTAATTCTATGCTTGACAGAAAATAGGAAGCTTGAAGAGCATGGTAGGCAGGTATGAATGGAAATATCATATCCGTTGTATTTTGACCATCATTATTACCAGTGGCGGTGCGTCCAATGGGGCAGGTGGGGAAGTGCCCAACCTGGCATTTCCACAAAATGATTTTTTTGTGGCCATTTTATCGTTTGAAAACTTTCACAGAATATCATTATTGGCCTATATTCAATTTCAGATTTCTTGCATGCATTCCATTCAAAACACAATACCGACTTTGATGCACCAAATTCTAGGAAATAGCTGCCCAGCCACAAATCACTATTAAATAGACCAAGTGTCAACAAGGTTAGATTACATGAATAGTTCCGATTGTCCACGAGACATTGATCGACTCAGGAAACACAAATCTCGGATTCTAATCTCATCTCATGGTGGGGCTGGCCCCGCATTACGTAATCTCTGACCAATCACTTTCAAGAGTTTGGTTTCGTCACGTTGCTTCTGACTAGCCCGTAGCAGTAGACTCTCTGTGATGAGCGGGGCACATTTGAAAGTGCCCCGAAATTCAATTCAATTCTAAAAAGTCCACAAACACGCAGCTCTGATAACGTGAACGGTAAAAATGCAAGTCTGATGGACAAATGAGAATGTCTCTCATCACAAATGCCATGCAGTTCATCTTTTTGACTCTAATCTTTTGTGGACAAACTTTGGAAAGCAGTGTAGGAAGCGAATCTGTAAGTTCTCAGTCAGTATAAAACTTTTAAAAACAAGATCATAGGAATTTAAGAAAGAGACCGAAATATGTTTTTGATTTATCGTCAAATATTGGTTTACTTGAATGAATATCGTAGATGGCCTATTAGAACGTCAGTTACTCCGTTTAATTTATTATCTGCCCAAGATGTAAAAAAATAAGGCCCTTACTTTTTTTACCTGTGCCCCACCTCCAAAATTACTCACGCGCCGCCACTGATTATTACTTAAATGCTGATGGTTGAAGGTTTTATAATATCAACGGACCAATATCTCTCCCAACACAACTTGCTAAGATACTGCCGATTAGAAGGAGATTTCAACAAGAGTGAGTTGAGCTGTTTATCAGTACAACTGTCACCATTGCAAGAGGTGAGGAGAGAATATATGAAAAACTTTTTTGTGCCGTCTTTGAAGAAAAGAAATAGGGATGTTGCCAAACAATAGATTCAGGAACCTAGCTGTGAAGAGGTTCAGAAGCTTCAGATAACACAAGGCTGTTAACCCTGTTAGAGTTCAAATGTAAAGAGTAGGAGCTTTTATGTAGCTCAATCACATACAACATTCACAAGCGTTTTCTATTTACAGCATTGTTGCATATTTGCTTGTTTGCAATAACCCAGTGAAAGATATTTTTATTGTCTTTTACAGAAATAGAAATTACAGACAATGGTTAAAGGCAAGAGTTTTTAATAACTGTTTTAAGAGAGCTGGAGGAGTAGACAAGTACTAAACAAATAGAAAATTTATACTAAAACTATTGAATGATAAAAGCTTTTTTCTGACACGCATCATATATGTATCTAAAAGGAGTGGAAGGAAGAGTACAAGTAAGAAACCAAAAGAGTTTTAATAAAGAGAGAATAACCATCTGAAACTTCAAAAACAATTGAAAATTGCTTTGCATTAGGTTATCGATTGCCCTGAATCCAGAATGTGTTAAGAACTGCAGTGAGGAATGTTTTGCATCATCGGCAGAGCACAGCGTTGTATTAAGAGAACTTTAGAACCTGTATACATTTCTGACATAAATTCTATATTTTCTAGAGAGAAAGAGTTTGCTAGACTATTCGTTAGCTTTTTGATGTACTACCCCGATGATTTTCAGAAAAATAGCATATTTAGTTATTTTTCTTGAACAAGATCCTGCGGTAGAGGACTTGTTCTTTAGCCGATGGACAATAACTAACTAAATACAAATTATTGTTTTATGATATTTAATGCAATTATTCTTGTTGCTTAATATAAAAAAAACACTCTTTTCTATAAAACCTCTTACAGCACTTTAAATTCAAACTCTTTAGCATAGCTTCTGGTTGCAAATAAAAAGGAATGAAGTTCCTTATACCAAAGTGATAAGTCTTTTGAGTCTCTTTCTTCTAAGCGTATATAGCTGTACTTTATTCAGTGAGCACTCTTATGAAAAACCGATTCACAGACTTTGTAGCGTAGCAAATAAGTAATTTTCAACCCATGTTGATTCAAAAAACATTCAGTTGTATTTTCCTGCTTAGCTGCTCTCACAGGACTCTAACAAGTCTCTTTTCGACAACTTTTTAGAAGCAGTAGCTGCTTTCAGGCTGCTCTTAGAAATCTTAAAAGGGAAAAATGCAAAGACAGGAAACAAAATAGAAATTTTCAAAGAAATAAGTAATCTTTGCTATGAATAAAGAATGCACATAAAACTCTGATTTCAATTACTGTTAAATGGAATCGGAATAATTTCTGTGCATAAACTCCCATGTATAAATGTGTAGTAGAAGAAATTGCTGGACTTGATAAATTGATAGAGCTTGAGTGTTGTCCTGAATCTAAGAAACATCATCTTCAGCATCAGGACTGAAGCCTTTCTGATGCTTTTCTATTAGAATCGATGGGTGTTTTGTTACAAAAAGGATTGTTTGATATTGGCAATCAGGTTTGTCTTTTTTAAGTGCGTGTTTCTTATTTCCGAGATACTATAGTACCAAATCACCAAATGCCCTTAGTTATTGTTTATATCCTTCAGCTACAATCAAAGAAACTTTGTAAATCATTAAGGTAATATTTATTGGAGGAGGTACTATGCCTTAAGCTGCTGCCAAAGATGCATATTTTCTCTCATTCGTAGTTTGTCAGAGTTGATAGTTAAAGAGTACTTATTAAACAATGCAGCGCAGATACTTTTGTATACAGGTTCTCCAATAAATATGGATAAGTCTCGAAATCATAAAGAGATCTGTATATTCTCTAAAGTGGTACTTAAATAGTATCAACAGTGGTAATAAATCAAGCAAACCGACGGATTGCCGTACCTACCTTTGTAGCTATTGCAGCTATTGAAAATTGCTAATAAACGCATGAATTAGATATCGATATTCTCAACTAATTTTTGAGAAAAACGTCGATTGACCTAGCCAGGGGTGTCCCCACAATAAGATCCTGTGTTATCTACTTCCCAATACTTTAGACCATAACAAATATAAAGATTTCGCCAGCAAACTTAGAGAATTCTTACCGACTATATATAGAGCTTTGAATGATCATACATCAAAAGCATTTGCACTCAGGTGCAGCACCCCCCCCTCCTTGCCAAATCTCAGTCGGCAAATCAGGTAAAAGTTACATTCACTAGGCAAATTGAGAAAATCTTGAAATCAACACATGAGCAGTTTTGCTTAGTTACGTCACAATACAAAATTCATTAATGCTAATTTTGCTTTGGAAAAACCAGTCGGCAAATATCCAAAAATATAGCCCCAAAAATTAACCAAATATATCAGCAGGTCTAAATGATTAAGTTTTCCCAGATGATTTCACTTTGAGGCTTATCATGAAAGAATAGCATCGTCAATTTTGGTCAGAAAGTAACCTTAGATACCAGAGTCTCGAGAAAGGGGCAGAACAAACTAGAGAATGGGCTTATTCAATTGAGATCTTAACGTACCCTCTCTTTTCAACCTCTGGTACCCGGATTACTCGAAAATGAAAGTTACTACAAGCTCGTTTCATTTGCTCTTGTTATCTTTCCATGGCATAAAAGATCCTTTATAGAGACTTAGCTACTACTTTACTGTATCAAAATGCCATATGACTTTTAAAGTTTTAAATATGCATCCCTTTGTAAGGATTTGTGGCATAATTCGAAAGAAGGCTTACTTTCTTAAGAAAATCGACATTGTGATTCGAGTAAAAAATGACAGGACAGTTTTAAAGTTTTTAGCTAGGATGCATAGAACAGAAATCAAAAAGGGCGTTGCAAGCGTTTTACAGAGGCTTAAGGGGCGTGGCTCCGAAAAAAATTTTAGAACATTTTTTCTTTGAAATTCATTCTTTGGCCTCTTTCGCTTCTCTCCCTGAATGGCCCTCTCCAAACTATACAATAGAGAGCTTACGATTTGACTACGTAGGTGAATCAATTTCAGGTGATGGGATTGAAGGCATGTCAGAGTCAGCAGCTTACTCTGGAGAGAAAGCTCTGTCCGAGTTAACTGGGTCAGAACGCTGAACTGGCAGAAATGTTTGCATCGTTTCCGACAAGTTAGTTCGTGATAAATGGCTTCAAAAGTCCCTACAAACTCGATGTTACTGGGAATAGCGGTGGAATTCTCGTTTATGTTAGAGATAGCCTTCTTTCGAAATACGTTACACCAATTGGGACTTAACCTGATATCCAGGTTCTACCAATCGAGATTTTGAAATATTTTAAAATATTTTGTTGAGGAAATATCGAAATTGATAGATAAATATTCAAGATATGATAATCTAATGGTCTTAGGGAACTTCAATCTAGTACCAGGTGACCAAGCCTTGTCACCAATAATGCAAGGTCATGCTCTTTACAAAATGATCAAGCATCCAACGTGTTTTAAGTCCTCAAAGGGCCGCTGTATTGACTTAGTTCTTACAAGTCGCAAGCACTCCTTGATACACTCAACCTCATGTGAGACTGGATTTAACAATCATCATCATATGATTTACGCCATTCTGAAGACCAAATTTAGTAAACTCCCTCCGAAGAAATGAATCTATCGTGACTATAAAAATTGGTTTCAGTTGCGTTTTGATAATGAGCTAAGGCAGAATCTTAGATCTGCTCATCCATTTGTATACAGCGATTTCGAGCAAGTATTTTTTAAAAACGCTCGACTCACATGCTCCTACTAAACGAAGATAGTAAGGGCAAATGACAAACCACATATAAATAAAGAATTACGGAGAGCTTTGACAAAAATATCGACCTTGAAAAAAGTTGCTAACAATAGCAAGTGCGAGGAAGATATGCAAAAAAATATAAAAATCGAAGAAATCTTGTTGTAATACTGAAAATTCAGGCTAAAAAACAACACTTTAAGTCATTACAGCTGAAGGCCATTGATAATGATAGAAAATTTTGGAAAACTGTGAAACCCTTGTTTTCTAATAAAAATCCAATGAGTGACAATATCACTTTAATAGAGGATGGTAGAATCCTCTCGAATGATGTTGAAGTGGCTGAGTGCTTCAATGAATATTTTTCTACTATTACTGAAAGTATTGATATTGGCCCCCTTTTTAAAGAGGTCCAAGAGCAACTGACTGTAGAACTAATGGTCCTGAGAGCAATTACAAAATGACAAATGTACCACCAAATGACAAATCCTTCAAGTTCTCTCATGTAAACCCAAATGAGGTTTTAAAGCAGATTGATTTACTGAATAAGAATAAATCAAATAGCGGGAGATTCCCAACGGGCATACTAAAGGGAACAGGTACAATTATATATCCCTACCTAACAGACTGCATAAACACTGCTATTAGTGATTTCCAGTTTCCAAATCAACTAAAAGAAGCTGATGTAACTCCTTTGCTTAAAAAAGGTGATCCAAATTTTAAGGGAAATTTTAGAACAATAAGTGAAGAAAGCCTTGACATCAGCGCCTGTCATGGCTTATTTTGACAAACGCAAAGAGAGTATCGTTACAGTAGACGCAAGTCCTGTTGGAACCTCGGCGATTCTAGAACAACGATCACCAGACACAGGCACACAAAGTATCATAGCTTTTGCAAGTCATGGATTGACAGATGTTGAAAAACATTATTCTCAGACAGAAAAAGAAGGACTCAGTATTGTATGGGCAGTTGAACACTTCTACCTTTTCCTGTTCGGATCTCACTTTACGTTAGTCACAAATCACGAACCGTTAGAGATCATATACGGAAGTCCTTGATCAAAACCATCAGCAGGAATAGAAAGATGGGTTTTGAGACTACAGCCATACAACTTTTCAGTTGAGAGAACCCAGCTGATTATCTATCTAGATACTCTGAGAATCAGTCAATCACGACTCAAGAAAAACTTACAGAAGAGTACGTCAATTTCATATCTCGATATGCAGTCCCAAAAGCCATGACAATAAAGAGAATAAAAGATGCAACGAACACAGACAGACAATCAGAACGAATCATTGCGATATCGATCTTGCTCAACCATTCAAGAGTGTGAAAGATGAATTGACAGTCAATTCAGATAACATCATTGTAGCCCACAGCTACAGGATCCAAACGCACACCGTCTTCTAGCAGAAACAACGCAGAAAAAACACAGCAGGGCTTCTGTTTACGTGTATCTATGTGTGTGTGTGTGTGGTTTGCTAAAGAAAATTAATGCAACATAAATTATAATCTGAAAATCTAAACAATGCAAAATAAACAATGTCAACAATAAATATCGCAACTAAAGAGTCAAAAAGGTTTCTTAAATGTTCATAAATATTCTAGATAAGTTAATTAAATAAACTAATATAATAAATAGGCAAGTAAATAAATAAATTAATCAATGAGCAACTTACAATCTATTATGTTCCTGTAACTATACGAAGCTTGCACGGACTACACAGCAGCAACACGACATAAATAAAATGGGCCTAATCACAGCGAGAATGGCCTAAGTGCAGCATGAGATGGGCCTAACACAGCAACAACACATGGGCCACACCTCAATGCTCAAGTAGGCCAAGACGAGCGAATCTTTTCTCTGCAACCGACGCTGATTGAAAACAAGAGAGACTGTGCTTGCAGCTGAGGATGCAAGCTTTTATAGCCACAGGATACGCACGAGAATGTAAATTAGGGCGCCTCACGGGAGTTCCTAATATGGATTTAAACAAAAAACAACGTATCATACGATAAAAAATTAACATATGTAAATTCAAGTTTTAAACACGAGACTACAACTAAATAAACAAATTACACAAGGGAACAAAGACGAGGAACCCGAGGAACCCGAATTGTCATACCTAATGCGTTACAACAAAGAGCTGTAGACTTAGCACATGACGCACATCAAGGACTAAAGTGAAGACTAAATCCTTACCTCGCGAGAAGGTATGGTTTCCAGGGATTGATAAAATCACGAAAGACACAGTAGAAAAATGTATACCTTGTCAAGCAACGGGGAAAGCAAATCATCCGGAACCCCTGAACATGACAAGTATGCCAGAAGCACCTTGGGATATGGTTCAAATCGATTTCTTTGGACCAGTTCCCACGGGAGAGTATCTATTAGTTGTTATAGATCGCTACTCAAGATTTCCAGAGGTAGATATCGTGAACTCGACTAAGACAGCAACAGTAGTTCCACGTTTAGACAGGATATTCTCAGTCCATGGAGATGGAATTCCTCGTGAAATTAAAACTGACAATAGACCACCGTTCAACGGCGACGACTTTAAGAAATACGTCGAGGCTATAGGTATTAAGTATGATCCAGGCACACCGTTATGGCCACAAAGCTACGCTGAAGTAGAGAGGTTCATGCAACCGCTCAAAAAGGCTTTACAAGTAGCTCGCTTAGAAGGAAGAGTGTGAAAGGAAGAGCTAAACAGATTTCTGTTACAATATCGCACCACACCACACTCCATAACGGGAGTACTACCGTACGAACTTTTATTCAATCGTACCATCAAAGGCAAACTCCCAACGTTACTGAAAGAGAAAGTTAAAGATCGACATGAAGAAGCACGTAACAATGAACAAGCAAATCAGAAATATCAGAGATCTTATGCTGATCAGAGACGTAACGCAAAACCATCGAATTTATGTGTTGGAGATTTTGTGCTTGTAAAACAAGAGAAACGAAACAAGTTTACGAGCAGATTTAACAATACCCCTTATTAGATCATTGGGTGCAAAGGTTCCAGAATTACCGCTGAAATGATAGACATTAAATTACTCGAAATGCATCATTTTTCAAGGCAATACCGAAACCTCATCGTACAGAAGATTGTGATAGTGACACTGATTCAGAAATTGACTATAATACACGCGTTGAGGACAATCAAATAGTGCCATGAAGATCGTTGAGAAATCGCAAAACTCTGGAACGTTACGGAACTGAAATGCCGTCATCAATAATTTGACTTTAAAAAAAAGAGAAGTGATATAATGATGTGAATGGACTCGATCCCAGACTCTTTATGGTATATATTTGTGGATAGAGTTTTATGTAGAAGTTGTGTTCTGTTATGGCAAAAAAGCATGAGTGTCTTCTTCGAGTCTCATTCTCTTTACGAGTAACGGAGGATATTATAGTTGGTAACCTCCAGAGGAAACGACGTGACCAAGATAGCATACCTGGCTCTGAAACATTTCGCACTTGCTTGCCTCAAGCTTAACACCACAGCTGCTAAGACGCCTGAGTACAGTGCGAATGTGCCCTACGTGCTCGTCGAAACTCTTGCTGTAGATCACTATATCATCTAGGTACGGGATATAGATAGTGTCACGAAGACCAGAAAGACAATCTTCCACAATACGTTGGAAGCAAGGCGGTGCATTTGTCAACCCAAAAGGTATCCTCCCAATTCATAAAACCTCCTGGGAGTTATAAAGGCTAATTTTTTCTTGCTCCCTGGGGCTATGTACCCTTGGTGGTATGCTTTGTTCATATCTAGCAGAGTAAAACATGAGTTCCCACCCAAGTTCTCCATTTTCTGCTGGATCCTAGGAAGAAGATGACGATCAGGGATGGTTTTTTGTTTACGGCACGATAGTCTATACAGAGTCTAAGTGTTTCGTCTCTTTTACGCACGCATACAACCGGCGAAGAAAAAGATGATGTTAACTTTTTGATAAATTTCCTATTTAGCAGATCTTTGATATAGGTCTTCACCTCTTCAAACAATGGCTTAGGTACATTCATATAGGACATCTGCACAGGTATATTATCTTTAAGATTTATATCCAACTGCAAGTCAGAAATATTTCAATCGTTGTTTGCATGTGATGAGAAAGCTTTTGACTCCTCTCTTAGCATTTTTGAGCGATAGCTTTCTTATCAGCAGTCACCTTATCAAGATTAATTTCACCAATCATATCACAGTTTTCAGATGTTTGACTGGAAACAGAGTTGATCTGTACGTTCTGAGTTGTATTTCTATAAGGTTTAAAATGCAAAATTTCCTTGTTTACTTCAATTGGGGTCATGGATCTAATTTGCCTTCGCCTACCAAGGACAGTTGTCTCTTTCAATAAAATGTTATGTTTAGTAGGATTAGTGATTGAAATGTAAACTAGCGGCTTGAATGGATTTATCTGTATTATTTGTCGCTCAAATACAAGTCCAACAGGCCAAGTATCAAAGTTATTTAGTTCAAATAGCAGTAGGATCGGCTCCAAAATTGTACGAGGCTTCGCACGGCAAGATATTTTCATTGTTTGATTTTTTTCAATCCAAATATTTTTCTTACTGGTTTTCAAAGAGACAGGTGAGTCATAGTCAGAATCTTGATAGAATTGAACAAAGGTGTGGGCACTGTTTAAACTTAGACTTTTGAATGAATACTTCAGAGATGATAAACATTAATCAGAACATTTTCCCGAGTGCCAATAATTTCCTTAATCACATTATAACCAATTATAACATGATCTACACTTTCGGTAACTAGCATTGGAACTTCAACCTGTCTTTTGACCTTTTTACTCAAACCAAAATCAAGTTCTACATATCCTGAGTATGGTCGTTTAGATCCACTAGCAGTTTTATGGTCAAGTACAGTGTCTGGGCCTAGCAAGTTAGAAATATTAATTTTAACACCAGGAAAATTATTTTTCAGCACATTGTTTGTGATGAGATAAACTTGAGCTTCTGTATCTAATAAAGCTTCAATAGGTACATTATCAAGCACACAGTTGTTCATGAATGTTTCTCCAATCATTAGTGCAACTTTTTCACTGCAGAATTCAGGAATATTTTTTCAGCTTCAACTTGTAAACAAAATGTCATTCCTGGGGGTTTTCACTGGCGGCAGTTACGGTTCGCCTTGTGTCGACCGTAACCTCTGCGTGTTTTTTTGATTTGATCTTTTTCTACAGCCACGCGCAAAATGCGATGAATCCCCACATATGGAACAATGCTGGCAAACCGACTTTCGTTCTTTTTGACATGTTTCGCAGTCCCTGAGAGGTTTTCGGATGGTTTGGGGTAGATTACCGGGCTGTTTGTCGTCACGAGATGCTTTGAATTTCTCGAAAGATGCTTTAAATTTCTCGAAAGATGCTTGTAATTCGGTAAGATTTGTTTGTACAGAATTAATTGCAGCTATGAATTTACTTTCTGAATTTGCATTGTTCATATTTTCAGAATTTTGTTTGTAGCCCCCTTGGGCAGGGCGTGTAGAGGTAACTTGGTCCACTCTCCCTGCAACAGTTTTCTAGGGTCTTTCCCCGAATTTGGCTTCCCTCTCCTGTCCCTCTGGAAATATAACATTCATTTGACTAATCAAATCTTCATCTTGGATCTTTGGGTCTTTCAAATATGGCCTTAATTCAACCGGATAGATTCGTCTCTTAAACCAGTTTCTAAAGAGTGTAGAAATAAGTTTTGAATCATTTTAGAGTTATATGTTATTCTTCAATCAATTTCTTTGCACGTAAAAATAACTCGCTGCCTAAGCTGAAGAGCTCTGAACAAAAAAAGCCTGGGCATCTTCATTGTGGGTATGGGCTAAAGTAGATAGGGCTCAGGGGCGGATCTAAGGGAGTGCTAAGGGTGCTCGAGCACCCCTCAATTTCCGCTAAATAACCTTTTTATAATCAACTTTGATAACTCTGTATTCTGTTTTTAATCATCTATACCAGGCCCATGATTATGCTCTAAAAATCTAAAGTTCCGATTTTCCTCGCAATCTATCCAAATTCTCGCAAAATAAATTCGGCGTCCGTTATTGTCGCTGTTTTTGAGCCCTATTAACTAATGATCAAAAGATCCAAGTTTTTGGTCCGTGTTTTAATCTTCCATCTTACTAAAATGCAAGATTTGAGCGGGAGCACCCCCGTTGATTTGAAAAAGTGCTCTTAGCCAATAAGAATCGCCCATTAGGGTTCAAAAGAGTTGCTCAAAAAGCGCGGGAGCACCCCCGTTGATTTGAAAAAGTGCTCTTAGCCAATCAAATCGCTCATACAGGGTTGCTCAAATTCATTCCGAGCACCCCTGAGATCGATGGAGAGTTGCTCGAGCAACCTACTGACCAGACTCTGTTCGCCTTCTCGTATGTTTTTCAATCATGGCTGCCGCTCTCAAAAGGCAGTAAACTAATTGCGTCCTCGTCGAAGATGGCAAAGCAAGCCATGAATTGAAAGAATCTGCAGCTTCAGAGTGACTTTTTTTTTGAATGAAACTGAATCTTTCTTGAAGATAAAGGCCCAAACATAACAAGGAGAGAGAAAGACACCACTGTGGACCGGCTAGCGTTAAGGGCCGTAGGCCTAGGCCTAAACTAAAAGCAGTCGACGACTCCTTGAGTTTGCGATGCTTCGAAGTGAAAGCCTCTTTGAAAGAGAAAGAGCTAGAATACTTCTAGGCCTACCCGTCCTCTTGAAAATGAATTATTTCTTATTGACATTATCCACAGCCTTCGCATCCCAGTAACTTGCAGGGCAATGTTTAGTCTACAGGGCCTTCTTAAGGCGTGTTTATATTTCACTGAAAACATGATATCTGAGATCCAGTCCTTGTCAGTTGATTTTCCGATTCTGCTAGCTTGATGACGATTAAAGTCTTTCAAATTTCTTGAATCAATATACATATTTATTTCTTTTTGGATTTTTATCAAGTTGTTAAGGATAAACCTCTTGAGTCTGTGACAAGTAACTTCATTGGATATTCATGGTGGAACTCAACTGGTTAGGATAAGTTAGGATTTTCTTGGAGGATATATTACTCATATTTAAGCTAGTAAAATATATTCTGTAATTAAGGATAAAGTTTTCAAAATATTCCTATAATTCTTGAAATGCCAAACACCTAAGGTGGAAGGTAGGCTGGAAGTCGAGCAGTTGGGTGAAAATGACCAGATCTCAACTAACAAAGAATTTTTTTACAGAGTCAATAAAGGTTTTTCTCTGCCAGAATCGAGTAGAAATCATTGATAAAGAGTATAGAAGGGTCAACCCCGGCATTTGGTACCGCGATACCCTGAAAAAATTTTCTGGGGGCTGCACCCCCAAACCCCTGCTGAGCACCCCTCATTTCTAAAGTCTGCATCCGCCCCTGGGGCTTTGTTCAATTCAGTAGCTGACATTTCTCTGTAATGAGACCTGAGAGCTTTACGCAACTTTGAAAGTGAAAGTTTTGAAGTGCACTCTAGAAAACTTCTCAAGGTCATCCTAGGGCTAATTGCTTCGATTATGGCCTCTCTAACTTCAGCATCAGTGTATCCCTTTGAAATTGCCCCTTCTATTTGATGCACTAATGAGATAAAATTAAGTTTATTTGTCTCACAAGGTTGTTCAATAGAGCCTGATATTTTTAACTCACGTCTGAGCAGGGATCTTTCATCACCAGCAGCACTGGGCCTAGGCACGGTGCCACTCGAAGCTTCTGGTTTGTATTGATTATTTATGCTGCTGGTTAAAACAGATATTTTCTCCTTTAAGATCTTTTGTTCATCCATCAAGGACTCATTTTCATCCTTCTCCATGGGTCTTTCCCCATCCATCAGCATTTTAACGGCTTGCAAAAAGGCTCTGGTATCGGCTTCACTTTCCACCTCGTCTTCACTGGTAATCGCCTCTATGGCAGCTGTAGTCTTCCCATCCTCTCATCCTTTTACTAAGTCACAGATCTAGGACAAAACGTGCTTATCCAATGCGTAAAGCTAGCCCAAGACTTCAAACTCCAACTCTTCGACTTCCATCTTGGTGAAAACAACAAATTTAAGCCATCTGTCTAGCAAAACAAACTTTTTCGATTTTCTGCTCAAAAAGCTCCAAATAATTTATCTGTCCCATCTGAGGTGCTAAAATTTTAAGCCCGGCAATATTGCCTTTGCTTGGGAGTGCAGATACGATTGATGAATAGATAATGAGCAATATTGCCAGTAGAAATAAAATAAACTCACATACCAAATTCCATTAACGAACAATCAAAAAGGTTGAGGGATTAGCGTCCACTAGTGTCCCAAAAGCGCACATGGCGCGAAAAGCACCCTTGATTAAACCACGTGACCGGTTTCAGTTTCAGAGGGGGGGGGTCCCTCACATATTTTGCAGATATTTGAAATGAGAAAAGTAAACATCATCACACTTAGCAAAAAGAAAAAGGGTATATAAACTGATGTCAAGTATTTATAAACAATTTCTATTAATTTAGAGGAATTTTCAGACTTAATGGACAAGTTGAAGAATAATTTACGCAGCAATATAAATGGTATTGATTCTGTGATTATTTGGGGAAACCGGGAAAAACCTGCCAAAATATTTATCTGCTATTGTGTGATAAATATGCGACTCTTCAGTGGGTAACAAATTATGAAAAATCTATGAAGAAATACAAGAACAAACTAAACTTGGTTGTAATCATATTGAAATCACGCAGCATGCTGCCAATACCGCCTCCACTTAGTAATTGTTGTTTCATAGTTTTTTCATGCTCTATGTCGTTGGTATGAATGGAGCGCTACTGAGGAGTTAAACGGTACGACGATATGTCTATTAAATATATCCAAGAATGCTAAACTAGCTAATAGATTGCTATTATTGTTTGCGGTTTTGGAGCTCGTATGCGGGTTTACAATCAACACTGCAGCGTTTGCTGTTATTATCAGAACAGCTAAAAGCATATATTGCTATTGCTATTATTGTTTGCGGTTTTGGAGCTCGTATGCGGGTTTACAATCAACACTGCAGCGTTTGCTGTTATTATCAGAACAGCTAACAGCTATTATTGTTTGCGGTTTTGGAGCTCGTATGCGGGTTTACAATCAACACTGCAACGTTTGCTGTTATTATCAGAACAGCTAAAAGCATATAGCATTATGTTAAATCTTACAAAGTTTTCGTTCAAGTTGGAAGCTAAATTAAGAACTTGCACAACACTGTTTATCGTATCAATTGCAAATGCTGTTACACTTTCATGGGCTAACTTGAACGCAGCTTTGTTATACAAAGTAATGGTATCGAAGAATGTCTTGCTATGCACCATAATTGCTAATATTCTCAAAAGCGGGACTTGTTGCGAATGAGGATTACGGCTCTGAGACTTCTTGAAAGTTGGCAAAAGATCCTGGAGCACAAAATGTATCTCGCTCAACAATATTTCTTTTTAGTTTGTCAGTTTACCACAGTTTTAGATATATCGTAGTGAAAAAGCACCTCTAGTATTAGTATTAATCAAAGGCTGGTTGAGTGATACTTGTTATACTTCTGGTTCGTCTGGCAGAATAGTTTTAGTCGAAGCGTCATCTATAATCGTTGCCAAAAGGTTTTGAAACACAAAGGCAATACTTTAGCATTACTTAATCATGGAGCTATCAATGTGTAAGAAGATGTCTTAGCTCCCCCTTCCCTCAAACCAATGTTGATACTATGTCTGAATTTCACTAGGGATTCTTGCAGGTGCATTTCCGCACAAAAGTAACATCTGGAAAACATTGTTTAGGGGGAGATGGTGTCCTTCTTCGATAGTCCGTGTACATCGAGTGGCAATTAAATATTGTCTTGTACCTTTTGACGAGGATTGTAGTTTTATTCATTCCGAAAAAAGGGATACCTTGCAGATATTTTTTGAATGACGAGGCTCTTTAGTGAAAAAACATAGATGATATTTAAGATGTAAAAATGCTTCTCGATAGAACTTCAGAGAAGAAAACTGCTATGAATGTCTGACAAAGATGATAGTAATATTCAACAAACGTTAACAAGATAGAAGCTGAAAGAACCTCAAAGTATATATTTATGTTTAACAATTGCTCTTTTCTCAGGCTAAATAAGTCGTAACATATAAACAAGTAACGAAAGAAATGCAGATCGACTCTGACAAATGAAATTAATCTAGATGAATTTTATGCAGGCTGTCTATTTGTTATATTACTTTTTTTTGCAATTGTTTTAATTAGACAATAATAAATCAGTTATCTATACGATCAATGGTGATCTATCCTCACCCTGTTCCTATCCCTCCATTTTTATTTGGTATGGAAAATGCAAAGGAGGCTCTGCAGTTTAAAAGATAGAAAGAGGCTGCGTGAACAAAGAAGGGCAGGTCCCAGCATATTGCTAGTTGCTGAAGGAGAGCTTTCCTGAAATGCTTGTTTCATCCACCGATCCCAAAATAAAGACTCGCTCGAGCATCTGTCATTTTAAAATGAAGTGAGTGGTGGCCATATTGGAAGGTCTAATCTAATAAATCGGCAAATCATATTTCATCTTATTCGTTGAAACTCCCGTAAGGGTCATGGAAACCGCTCACTGAGGCCTTTAGAAACTTCAAGGAATGTGTATCTTGTTTTAAGCTCAGAGATTTTTATCCAGTGAAAGTATATTTGATATTAGCAAAGACTTTTTTTTAAAACATCAATAAAATTCAACACGCATAGTTGTACATTCAATCTTAACTGGATATCTTCACAATATGAAGCATTTTAGGGGTGTCACAAATTTGACTTCCTGGTCCTAATTATTATTTAACTATATTGAATATAACTATAAGGAGTTTGGTGCATTTTACACAATGCATATTTGATTAGAAATAGAGAATTATAGAATACCCAGTGATATCCGTCAAGTTATCTGAAATTCAAAGAAAATGAGTTTCAGACGGACTTAATCGCAAAATAGTACACAGCTATTTTGTATCTTACATAGACGACTGAAGCCACTATTAGAGATGTACTACCTTAAAAAGGAAAGCAACCTATTTCAACCCATGTTATCTCTTTCATGCCTATAATAGAGGATCCACGCTCAAGAGAGGTGTGGAGTTTAATATTTCATGTTTAAAAAACATTCAAAATTGAAAATTATCTAATTAGAAAATACCAACGACAAAAATCTTGCATCAAGTTTTTTTCATAATAAGTGAAATAAAAATAACCTGTACCTTATTTTACAACAAATGTTCAACTACTTACTATCCGTTTGGTCCTACTCCATCCTGTGACAACGTACAGGGTGTGGGAGTCAACCCCGTGATAACTGATGGATGAAATGGGGTGCGTGGAAAGGTACCTCGCCAATAGGTCCATCTGATTTCCTAGAGTCTACACCATAACCTCTCTGGTAAGTGTATCCGTCCGTTGAATTTCAAACGAATCGTGAGTTGAAATAAATTGTGTATTGAATAAAATTTAAATAAAATTGACAGAATCACCTTTTACGTGTAAGAGCTTTTTGAATTATGTGGACACCAACACTTTTCCACATGAATTAAAAATTGGCAGTGTTAATGCAGTGTTTAAGAACGGCAGCATTTTCATTTGTTTCGTTTCATTTCATTTTATTTATCCACAAAATCCCTTCAGCTAAATAGAGTTTTTGAATAAAATAAATAATTGATATAATATATAAAGTACTTAGATAATCATTAAAAGCTAAAAGTATTGCTACGGTTGCAGATGTACGGTTGCTGACTCGTTTCATAAAAAGAATTATAGACCAATAAGAGTGCTATCAACCGTCTAAAACTTTTTGAAAGACTTTAAGCAATCATAGCTACCGTATGTGAACCTTTTTCTATCTCCAAAACTTTGTTGCAATTGGCATGGGTACAATACCCAACATGCCTTGTTACAGCTAGTGGAAGCTTGAAAGAAACTGTTAGACAGCAGAGGCTTTATTGGAGTAGCTTTGATGGACTTATCCAAGGCTTTTGATTGTCTCCATCATCACCTCCTGCTTGTTAAATTTGATGCATACGGACTGGGTAAAATGCTATGCAACTGATGCATCGCTATTTAGAAGGAGGTAAGAGGTAACAAGTTAAGATAAACGGCTGCTCCAGCTCTTGGAAAGAAATGATATTAAGTGTCCAACAAGGATCAGTCCTAGGGCTTCTCTCCTTTAACATCTTCATTGATATAATCTCTATTTTGGTGAATGGAACTGAAATCTGCAATTATGCAGATGATACAACAATCTACTACTCCGATCAAGATCCACAAGAGGTCATTCTAAGACTAAAAATGATACCATTTAACTCAGATTTGTTGATAATTCGTTTCAAACCATTTAGCAATTAAATGTTGGGTGACCATATTTTGATGATGTTTCGCGGCAAGAAAAGAGTGGCACGAAGCTAGTAGGACCATAAAATTAGATTATGATAAAAATGAAGTGGAAACCTCTTTTATTTTTCATAGTACATACCAAGATTTAATTTTCTATACTTTATACTCCATATATCAACTCACACTTAATAGATAATACTTGATACTTCATACTTACTACCGAAAACGATTCATACTTATTTCTTATTTCTAAATACTGAATACGTACTACTTAATAATTCTTACGTAATACTATATAATCAATTTTTGTTACTTGCTGCTAAAAGCTAATACTTAAAGTAGGAGTGTCGTGATTTTTTTTAAATCTCACCGTAGTTTGCTATGGTAACTTAAGTAAGGGAAGCGAAAAACTCGAATCAAATCTGAGCTTTCGTTTCTGAGTTATGGATGAAACCGTGATTAGCCCAATCTCTCCCCGCGCAAAACAGTTCAGTTTCATCCAACGCACCGCGTGACGTTAGTCGCATTATGCAAACTCGGATGATTCTCAAATCACATTGAAACCTCTATGGAATGGCATCAAAACAACTTACTTCGCGTGGTCATTGAACTTCTCCCGCGGATGTTTTAGTGTAGATAAAAGGGTAATGGTAATATCAAATATTCTTTGATAGAGATATCTTATTTCATAAACTATTTCATTCGAAATATCATCTCAAAGTCATGGTACAAACTACGAATGTAGTTAGGTTAGGTTGTCTTGACCATCAAAGTACGAAGTGGTTCAAGAACTAGATCTGTAAAAAGGAAAACTATTAATATATGGTGTATGGCATCGACAATTTGTAGAATGATTAAGTTTTATGACCTATATTTTCATTCAAAGTCCTCCAATGCTAGGACAGTCGGTTAATTGCTCTATTGAGGAGGAAGCGTGCAAAAAGGGCCTAGATGAGTGGAAAGCAGACAATGAGGCAAATAGTCAAGGCATACAATACCGTAAGGTAATGTTACTATTGCCTGAGGAATTCTTGTGAAAGATATTAACTTTCTTCTACTAGAACAAATC
This sequence comes from Pelagia noctiluca, assembly GCA_963924455.1. Taxonomy (NCBI): domain Eukaryota; kingdom Metazoa; phylum Cnidaria; class Scyphozoa; order Semaeostomeae; family Pelagiidae; genus Pelagia; species Pelagia noctiluca. Next base: position 10,912,598 of record OZ004319.1, read on the forward strand.
AAATACTAAGACTCTAATCTTACTTGCACGTCTTTTACAGAACCTTAGCTTATAGCCTTAAGTATTCCAAATTATTAACCTAATTTTGAAAGGAGTTAACTAGCTTTTCTGGCTGTTTTACAATATTTAATTCTAGAAAATGCAGTTATACCCATTGATTTTTTATAAAATTGAGAGTCAAATCACCAGCCTTAGTTTCCGTTAACTAGTACAAAAATACAAACAGCAGAGTGTCAATACATTTATTTTTGATAAGAGACCGTTTATAAGAAACCATAGGGCCAGATTTTCAAAACAAAATGTTATCATGATTATTATTTTTCCATATACTTTGTTATTTTAATAATCTTGGCTATTATTATCATCATAATGGTTTTCTTTGGTAAGATATTTTGCATGAACCAAAAAGTCCGGAAACTTTTTACATTTTTCTTATCAAGAAATCAACTTCAACAATTCTATCCTACAGGGTTTTATTCCTAGTTTAGTTGCATTTAATAAGATATTTTAGCTGTCTGCAGTGAAATTTGATTTTAATTTTTGCTTCTCTATACCTAATTCATGTATGGCAGTGATAGGAAATAGGAAAAGAAAATTAGGTTTTATTTTCAGAAACTTAATAAGAAAATGTTCGTACTATAATTTGAGTTAAAGCTCTGGTAAAAAGTTTTATTATATAGTTTCTTTTCAAAAATGAGTGTAATCTAAAGCCAATTTTGAATTTATCAAACTTCCAATAAGCCGACAGTTTTGAGCATCAAAGTTTTAAAAAACTTCCCATACCGGGAAATCTAAGTCTTCTATAAAAATGTGTCCAATACTTCTGTGCTACGACACTCATAAAAAACTAAATTATTCATTTTAATTTAGGAAACTTTTGAGTGGGAGTGGAAGTGAGTGGAAATTATTTGCATTCCTTATGGAACATACGAGTAACAATAGAATCAATGTTATTGTAACAGAGATCTTAGTTAAATACTTCTCTTCCCAAAATTAAACATTAGACTCATCGGCGAAATAGCGAGTCATTTATGAATTTTCTTCTGTTTAGTGTTATTCAATTGTCAGCTACTGGGGAATGGGCTACATGACAAAGAGCTGGACAGGCCACGAGGGTATACTGCTGAGATTTGATAAGTATACCAACTTAATATTATCATAATTGCCATAAATGCAAAACTTTTTACCAACTAATGATAGCCATTTTATGGTAAATGAACATTACGAATGAGACAGCAAAAAGGTACTTCATTTTTTGTGAGTGTTTGTTTTTTATGAGAAATATTTTGAACAATCCTTATAAACAAACTTTTAATATTTGAGTGGCATATCTATTGATTTCATACTTTATTCTATTGATTTCTGATTCTCGTGGAAAGGAAAACAAATGTTTTATTTAGCACAAATTTTATGCTTATGCCCTTTTCCCCCTCTAGGCTCTTACCTCTCAAAACATTAAAAAGTTTCATAGCATTGTTTCCGTTTTGAAAGCTTTGGGTTACATACTTCTTTTTAAAAATATGTATATTTTCCTAACCCCATCATTACCTTTGAAATTCTTCATGACTATAAACTCCCCATCAATCAATGTCAGAATAATGCATAGTAGAACAAAATAGATTTACCTTAAGTTGATAAGTAATCAGAGGGGAGACAAGGCTTAATAGGCATCATCTAATAAGTCTAGCCTTCTCTCTAAACTTGAGTGATACCCCAAAAAAAATGATTTTTGAAGTTTATCAAATTCAGGTAAACACAGCTGATGATATCCTTATTGCACTATTTGTAAGTACAAGAATGTCTGAGAGAATTTCAATGATGAAAGAAAAATGAATTTTAGTAGTGTTGAGTTCGTATAAGCATCCTTGAGGCTTAATACTGCCTTTATGGTATGGCTGCCCAACGTGAGTTACTGGATTAGAGTTTGATTTGTTTAGGCCGCACATATGACGTATATGCAAAGGTGGAAGTGCCTTTAGAACCAGAAAGGAGACATTTGTATTCCTTTCCACGAAAATCAAAAATTCATAGAATATTCAAAAATTAAATTGATACTCATATTTACATATTTCAAGCACTTAACGTTTTAGTCACGAGATATTAAACGGCTATATTAGCAGCTTCATCGCTCGCATTTCCATTTGACAATTTTAGGCCATCTTCAATTTCGCTTCTTTCTCAGTTCAGAAAATCGTTTTATCTCTTGCGTGGCTTAGATAAGGCTCAAACTGATATTTCATAACTTCAGGGGCTACTCATCTTTCTTCTAAATCACTTTTTCGGAATGTTTACGACAATAAGTGATGTTTAAATCGTCTGAAATGACAGACGTGCTTTCTCCTCTATATTGATCGTCTATTTTGTCAAACTTAAGATAAAACAACTGACGTCACATGGACAAAAGGGGAAAAACGTGGCGTTTCGTGTCCCCTGTTTTAGCCTCCAAGCTGACACACTATTTTCCAAATATCTCGAAAAGGAAATGAAATATCCTTTTCGAGTTTTTTTTAGGAGTCTTGAAATTACTTTTTCTTTCAACTATCAAATTTTAAAAAATCACGATACCCCCATTTCAATACTTAATTCCATACATCATACATAACACTTTTTACTTACAATTTAGTAACTAGTGCACAATACTTAATATTCAATAATTAATACTTACTACTTAATACTTGATATTTAATACTTAATACTTAATACCTAATATTTGATACTTAATACTTAATACTCAATACTTAATAATTAATACTTAATACTTTATACTTAATACTTAATACTTAATACTTAATACTTAATAATTAATACTTAATACTTAATACTTAATACTTAATACTTAATACTTAATACTTAATACTTAATACTTAATACTCAATACTCAATACTCAATACTTAATACTTTATACTTAATACTCAATACTCAATACTCAATACTTAATACTTCTTACATAATTCACGAACTCCTAAAAGTAAGGAAAGCAAAGCATCCATGAAATCTGCCAAAGCCAAAAGCACATAAAGCAGTTTATCCTAAGATACCTATATATCGACCAAATTATAAAGCCAGAGTATTGGTTTTCAGAGGATAGTGCTCAATACATTGCAGTAGAGCATAGATAAGCAATCACAAAACAGACTTGTCAAGTTGTAAGTGTAGTTTCCTGTTTCTTTTCTGCCAGTCAGTGCTTATCGACCAAATTATGTCACTCTAAATTTCAAAATAGGTGATTTGACCAGAAAAGTTTTTATTAACTTCAAGTTACTTGCACTAAGAATTTAATGTCAGAAAAAGCCAGAAGATATGGAAATCACAAAGAAGCTTATGCAAACATATAATAGAAACAATAGTCACTGGGGTTCCTTATTCTTCCTCTGTTTAATTGGGAAATTTTAGAACGGTAAGGGCTATCTGCCCCTTCAACACAAAGATAGACACCACTAATTGAGTTCTGCAGGGCGTCGTCTTGATCGTCTCGTCTTGAAATATCTGCATCAAGTTTCTGGATACATATGGAGAGAGTCTTAGGACAGCTTTTATCCGACACATACCTCAATGACCTAGTTACGTATGTTCCTAGAGGAGATTCTACAACTATTTTGTAACACAGCCATCTATGCTTGATGCTCTAGCATCAACAATTCAATCATGAAATTAGCGAGTTGTACTGAGAAGTCGGTGAATGGTTCCTAATTAAATTTGTGAAATTGAAGACCATGGATCTCGGTAAAAAAGGAAACAGGGACAGGGTTTCTTAACTTGTAGTCCTGCAAAATATTTGCAATTTTAAACCTATGTTGTGCTGCTCGAAATTAACTATTGTGCCTTTCTAAATACTTTAGAGATTCTGGATTATACAGAACACATCATGAAACAAAAAATGTCACATAGGCCATTTCTTCGCAGCAGTCTTGAAGAATCAAAATTCTTCATTCTCAATTATGCTGTTATGTCAAGGAGCCATCAGGTTTGATGATGCTGATAAACAGAAAGTACTGGTACTTACTGCCGGCTTTATCATAAGTAAGTTAACATTAGATCGGACAAAAAGCATTATATTTTTTTGAACACGAAAAATGAAGCTTCAAAATCTTAATTGGTAATAGTTGTTCTCAAGGATACTTCAAGGAGCCTTCAGTGATACTTTCCGGAAAATCTTTGTGCTGCTTTAAATTTCTCTTTCAAATCCTGAGAGAAGTCTCATCGAAAATAGATGAGGCCTGTCTAAAATATTCTGAGAGGAATGTTTTTCAGAACTCTCGATCACTAACTTCCTTTGCAAAAATATATTAAGAAATTGTATAAATAAACTGTACAGAAATTAAACGCTTTTGTGCAAGCAATGCAATAAATGGATACTGGAAGATAACATTAGTTTCTGAGCTCACTTGCCTTACACTTATATAGCCATTGTCAACTTGTCTATATGTTTTATGATAAAATGGTAAATCACAGAGTAAAGAGATTTTATAAAACTATTGTGATTAGCATACAAAGATAAACAGTCTTGACTTCAATTTCTTTCGATAGCAGCCAAATAATCCAGTACCAAGCCAGTACAGTACCATACGGAATATGTATCATAGCCTTGCTTTGAAATAAACTGCTGGAGTCGTTGGCAAAAGAATAAAAGCTTTCACCAACCTTGATATTTTCAAAAAAGAATAAGAAGTTGAACATTTGAAAGATGCAGCTTCAGGCTTTGTAACATATACGCCCTCAATGTTATTTCACTAATGGAAGAGATAAAGATCTATTTTCAATCCTTGTTCTTTATCCTCATAATAATGTGAGAAATCTTGAGGATTTCATATTTCAAGTTTACATAAATGGCTGTTTTCATTTATATTATATTCATGCAAGCAAATCATACAATCATCACGGTGGATAGTCTCACAAGAAGGGAAATATTCATCTTAAAAGGGGATTGAAACGCTTAATAGGGGGTAGTAAATTATCTTTATCAACTGTTCAAAACGCGATTGCTACAGAATTATCTTCCAGACACTGCCATGCTGAAAGAATGGACTACACCTTTTTGTAAAACTGTAGAGTGTGAAAAAGTAAAAACTGTGCTTTGCTGTGAAGAAAGGATTGTTTCTATACCCTCTCGAGAATTGGCACTAAGCGGGTGTTTGAAAGTGCCTTGGTGCAATTGACGGTCCTGCCTTGCAGATTCTTATCTATCTCCAATTGATATAGAAAAAGACTATGAAGATCTTTCAGAGAGATTAAGATATTTTAAAGAGAATAAGCAACATCACTGAGCAGTAGCTGGTAGTTTAACTCGTCGATATCAAAGCTAGAGGTGGCACCAAAAACGATCGATGAACATCTTTTGCAGGCAAGTTTGGCGTTGGTAAAATAAACAGGATTTGGCCAAAGCCTCATTTCGCTGCGCAGGATCTAAGACCTTTGCTTGACAAACACAATGACACAATGAATCATTTCTAATGCAGCATCTCCATATAACCAAGCTACTGTGAAGCTGTCACATGGCATATTGCAATATACACATTTTTGGCACATTACAGAAGCTTCAGGCAATCAAACAACCTCTAATACTTAAAGAAGCAATGTTCGGTAGCATTGAGCACTACCAGCATGTAAAACAAACATGAGACCTAAATCTTCTGAAGGTCTAAATCTTCTAAAGTTTTAGCACGTTTATTCATCTCTGTCCACTGCATACCTAGCTGGAGACAAAGGAGCTTCCAGGATTTGCCTGGTACCTTTAGGAGGAACTAAATGATATTTCATTTGAAATGTTTCCTTTTCATTGTCAGAGGTAGGTGCTCCATAATACAATTCGATTTTCTAAAGGAATGAAGCGTCCTTTTTGATATATCATCTTCCCTATATTTGTTTTAATATGTATCAGAATATGTAGTGATAGCATTTTCTTAAAATAAGTTAAGCTGGCAAGCATATTATTTAGCTCTAGAGTTAAATGAGCTGGGGGTAAAAAATGTGCCAAAACAATGGATATTATTCAAGAGACATCAAAAAAGTGCATCAAGGACCGCTCAAGAAGTAGAGTCCCTTAGCCATGAACGGAACGATTCGCATTTGTCGGACATTCGACCGAGCAAAATAAAGTCTAAATTTGAAGGACTTTGGGTTTGATTATTTAAGAAAAACCGGTGAAAATATTTTGCTGATGCCATATCTAGTTTCTTCACAATTTTTTTATGTTTAGATAATTACCAATTACCTTGTTACAACCATTTTGAAAGTTAGCATTTCGAAATAAAATGTCGTGCGTTCGAAATGTCTTGTATCTTTTTAACCACTCTAACTTTTATTGTCTTTTTTTCTGTTTCAGTCTCCCGTTAATGAAAACAAAACTTAACGACATGTCCCTTCTTCATTTAAAAAATTTTTTCTGAAGAAAATTGACAGATTTTGTGTGCAACTTTTATTTAGGTGGCCATTTACTGGAAGCTACGTGATTGGCCTATTTTTTTGTTGAGTGGAACGACTGCGTTTCGCCCACGTTCAAAGGCAGAGTTGACTGAAAATGTGTCACGTGTGATACAATTCATTCAAGGAAAACAATCGAAAGCAAAACTGGGGGAAAGCAAAGACATTTCAGAAATACAAAATAGCAACTCAATTTGTTTACACCCTTTTCTTTATTAGAAAAAGTTTATAAGAACACGAGCCTCCGATTTTCCCAAAACTCCAGAACAAGCTAAGAACAAACCGAGGCTGACCGTTTAAGGTCAATATAAGAATTATGCGAAATTGCAATGAAACTGATAAAAAATTACAAAACAAGCAGATTGACAGCACACGGATATATCAGATGGTATATAAACATACGTATTTCAACAGTTTTGTCCATAGGAACAGCTTAGAACTTCTTGCAGTGAGGGTTTCTTAAAACTCTCCGTGAAACTTAGTGCAAACTTAGCCCCGCGCTTCAGGTTAATTTTTATCGTTCCACTCATGGCTAACGGCCTGAGTTTTCACAGACAAAAGTAGTACTCGGTTATAACGTTCTAGTAGAAAGACGATAGAACTCATTGAAGCGGAATTTTATGTGAGTAAAGATCATGCAATAACAGACATATCTTTGATAGTTTGTTTTCATTTTCATGCAAGAATAGACTGTGAAAAACTATTTATTTTGAAATCGTTCCATTCATGGCTAAGGGACTCTATATTTCTACTCCTCCAAATGTTTAAAGCAGAACGTTTTGTAAACATTGTTACATGCTTCTGTTATTGTTTCCAATTTTATTACCATAGAGAAAACTTTCACTTTATGGGCTACATGCAGTGAATAGTAAGCTCTGTAACTTCAATAGATAACTTTCAGGATCGATGGCAGTCAATGCAGAATATGACAACTACTTACCCTTTGCGACACTAATCACAATAGCGTGTTGTTACATTTATCGCAGTTAGACTTCTCAGCTAAGGGTCAAAAGCTAAGATTTCATAGTCATTGTCTTGCTAGGTCATTAATATTCGATTGTATCACAAAGATTGATATCGATGAAAGATTGATATATTGCACGTGATAAATATCTAAGGGTGCTAGTCTTATAATGATACTAATAATGATACTAATAGAGCTCAACAATTATTTTCAAGCCTCTTGATTTAAGAAAGCACTGAGCCAGTTCAAGAAACGCTGTTTTAGGTGTTTCATCTCCCGTATCATGGCTTTTCTTGTATCGCTCATTCCAACACCATAGACGAAAGGATCTGCAAAAGTATTTATCTGGTTAAGACCAATCACAGTTTGGCGGATATCCAGCGTTGCTTCTTGGTTTTGTTGAATCTCTGTGGCAACAATGTAGAAGGCCAAAGGACACATACAGATCACATACATCACTATCACAATACTTGCAATGAAGCTTACCTTCAGCTGGTTCCTCCGCATATTATTGGCTTCTGCACTCGAGGAAAAGTTGTTGCTGGTGTCAGGACGAACCTTCATCAACCTGTGGGATTCTTTATAAAGACGGAATTGAATAAACAAGAGCATTGCAGAGCTGGTTAAGATGACAATGGTGTAGAGGATTTTGAAGGCTCTCGTGAGAGGAAACGCAACTTGCAAAAAATTCGCCTGATACCGCTCCTTGTCACAAACAGAGCAGATAAAGCCAAAAATCCATATGCCAACCACTGCCCGTTTCACGCGTTTTTCAGAGACAATTTCATGAGCTCGGAAGCAGTGAATGCATGCCACGTAGCGCTCAATAGCTAAGGCAAGAATGCTTCCACTTGTTGCAATGGTAGTTACCACAACAGTGACTTCCATGGTCTTCCTTACGACTTGGCAAGCACGATTTGTGGTCTTTAAGTTTGATGCTGTTCCTATGAACTGTAGTAGCGTTATAAACGCTATTTGGAAGTAGTCCGAGATGGCAAGGCTCAAAAGAATTTTATGGCGAGGTAGATCAAGCCTGGAGTCTTTTAAAAGAACCTTAAACAATAACATGTTGATTGGTAGCTCAATTAGTGTCATAACGGTGAAAAAGGTTGTAACATTTATCCTATTACAATCGTATGATGTAGATGACCATCTACTTTGAGGAGTATATGACGTACCTTTTTCATAAGCGAGGTAAGATGTGTTTTCATAAAATGGAAATGTTTCACTGAAGTTGAGGGTGTGTGATATGTTCAGAGACATCTTCTCTGCGTCGATGAAAAAGCTGATACCACTCCTAACTCAGTAGCCGACGGCCACGTCCGTGTAGATTCATTTCCAGTACAAGACAGATCTCATTCATATCTATACTTTAGGATACAGCTCTTGGAGACAACTTTCACAAAATGAGCCACTGTTATCTGTGCTCGTGTTTTTTATTATCTTACGGTCTTCCCCTTTAAAGGGTTTCAATGATGAGCTTATGCTAAACAGAAATGGTCATGAATTTTTAAAACAAGGCTCTTAGATTATCAACGCCCTGCTGTGGATATCTTCCAGCGGCGTATTTGCAATTTCTGAGAGAGCCATAGAGGGCAGAAATATGCCCGAGCAGACTCTACATTGTCAGGTTTCTCACAATAATATTGTGATTTTTTATTCGATCTAGGAGGAAAAGTATATTTCAAATCATTCTTAGGGCCTATTTTTATACAACTTCTTGGCAAACTCTAGGCCAACATTGCCTTGGACCTCGTTTGGATGAGGCAAAAGTTTATTTTGTTTAATATGAAATCTATTTAGTCATTTGAATGTTTTGCTTTTGGGAGTGAAGAAAAGTTAAGTTTTTCCAATAGGGGGTCATTCATAAACGTTATTTGCGAGAATTTGTAAAGAAAATCCTTTGAAAAGTGTCAAATTTGCAAAAACAATATCAGATTTTTAGAATTTTTAAAAAAAATTTTGCTCACATTGAGCCAGCTTATAATTTTGTATGAAAAACTTAGCCTGTGTACAAGGATGAGTTTAATACTTGTATTCAATAGCAAGATTGAAACATAAACCCCTAGACTTTAGACTTGAAAGGATAAATAAGGGTTAACAAATGCAAACAAACATATATAATTGAAAACGTTACAAAACATAAAGAAAACAGTCAAAATTATTGGTCTTTAACTATTACCCTCATCCCCATCCAAAATGTCGTGGTTGCCAATCGTTTACTATATTTGGCTTCGCTTTAAACAAGTTTATAAAGGAGTTTTTTCAGTTTTTAGTGTTTTAGCGTTTTTTTACTCATGACTCTTAATTTTCTTAAAAACTCGATTTTATATCTTATTTCAATAATGAAATAAACAACAGCAAAAATAGGGCCTTAGCCAAATCCATACTCTTCATCCACCATTTTGATAAAGCTGACTTCATACCCATGCTCAAAAAGTGTATAAATAGGCCTTTATATTGGCAAAAATATCCAAACGACAATGAACCTTTATAATGCAACTTTTCTCATCACTTTTACTACTTGTAGGATTGATAAGTCCAATCAATTTTTTTTGATTTTTCCTTCCCTTCAAGTAAGAGCTTTTAACAATAATGTGAAAAACTAACATATCAATTTGCCATCATCGACAGAAAAGTCTAATGTTGAGACGAATAAAGACATATTCAAAACACAAAAGATCTTGTTCTCAACGAGTGTCAATGATAAACAGCTTTGATTTCAGCTGCAAGAGATTTATCATCTATTCTTAATTGCATATGACGGTGGTACATTTTGGTTGTATTTTGATCAGTATGAGCTACTGTGGTAGTTTAGAATACCAGTACGGTGGTTGATCTGTACTTCCTTAGTGGATGATTATTACTTTGGTAGGGGGTTGTCTGACGTGCTGTCTCTTAAAAACATTGCTTTTCTTAGGCTGTGCATTGGTTCTTGGCTGAATTCTCATTCTTCTATGCTACTGAGCAAAATGTTTGTTAAAATGCCATTTCAACCCCCTTTTCAGCTAAAGTTCACTTAATCTAGTTATTTATTTGAATGTTATTGGGACAGGAGGTAGTTAGCAAAGTAGAGTAATGTTATCCCTCTCACCTAACTAGAAAACTCTTTGGAAACGAGGACCTCTCGGGCTAAATTTGTCCTGTGCTTGGGAAAAGTGTCTCTAAAAAGTGGGATTTTTTGGACATTCTTCAAGATTCTAGGTGTCTCTACGCTGATGTTATCTATTTGTCTCTAGTGTAAACTCGCCCTAGGGTCATTGGCCTGTGATCTGCTAGAGGTATATGAAAAATGCAGTATACTACTCTTGAAAATTTTCTTCCCATAATAAACCATGCCTTGTGAATTTATGTAATGATATGCATTGCTCTGATAAAATATCATCACCAACGTTAAACAATTATTTATCATTCTAAAGCTCTTAATACACTAAGCTAAATAATAAACTATTTATATGTTGATAGATTATGATATGAGTGTGTTATTACCCATAGAATGAATTCTTTTGTTATTTTCATGACGTAATCGATCACGTGACTTATGGGTGTTTCTCAAAGAGTAATCTGGTAAATTCTGAAAGCCCACATCTTATTAGAAACCGTCAAGAAAACATGAGTTAGACAAGATACGAAATAGTGTAGCGATATGCCTCTCTTAATACTAAAAGTTATTTGAAAATTGAAATCTATGACCTCGAATAAATTGATTCTCTTCATCGAGAAACTCGCTTCAACTCAGACCTGTCGTATGTTTTGAGCTAGAAATCAATTCGCTACTGAACAGCAAAAGCTTAGATATTTGAATCTTTGTCGGTGAGGGAGATAACAGGGAAGCAAACAGGTGGAGGGGCCATATTTCCTGCTTTTGATTGTAAAAAGAACTCGCCGTTAATGAAAAATATGCTAATAGAACAAATTAACGAGTTATTCAAATAGGTGGAGTGTTTTGAATTTTTCGTCGCGCTTTTTAGAGACCGTGTTAATTAGAAGAGCAGCTGCTAGGGGAAGATCATAGCTCTCAGCGAAAAATCTGTAGACGTTTTTGAATTTAAAGCTTTAATTACAGTGTAACTCTTGGTTTAATGTACAACTCAGCAAATTTAGTTTAGTGAGCCCTGTAAAGCTATCATCCAATGAGGCATACCAAATAAGAAGGCTAGCACATAAGGATCATAATTGGCTATCGAAAAAAGTTTTTGTACAGCAGATAATTCTCAGCTTACTCCTTTTTGATGTAATTTTGAATATTTTTACTATTCTCAGTGGGCTGGTCTCTCTGACTTTTCGATTTTTTGAGACGTGGAAGGTTCTTAGTAGAATAACATCAAGCCAAAGCCAATGAAAATAGCCTCTCAAATGTAGTAGATGATAGGACTAGTAATATAATTTCTATAACAGGGGGGAACGTCTGCGTATTCAAGACATTCTTTGAATACCCTTAAGTTTTTGAGTAGACAATAAAAATTACCAAAAAGAACGGCAATGAGCCTATAGACGGTGAGAGTTAAAAAAACAGTGAAAAATTCTTCTTTATCTATCAAGTCTCTACTGACTACTTATGGACGACGGAGACCATACATTCATGGACGCTTTTTGATTCAGAATAATCCGGGCTCGTTAAATACCACTATTTGGAAAATTAAAATATGATAACAAGTTAGCAAAAGATACTGAAACTTTTAGAAGACAGGCCCGGCAGGAGCTTTTCAGAGTTGGTCCGGTTCAAGCTAAACTTCTTGGGCCTGGGGGCATACCCCATGAAAATTTAGAAATTAAGGCTCTAACTGATGCAATTTGGTGAATTTTTAGAAAGTTAAAAACACAGAAATGAACCGAAAGCTACCGTAAAAATTTAATGTTCTAAAAACCAATATCATTTTTAACATAAGGAGTATTTAGGCCTAAAAATTGGTACGGCTAATGCCGCACCAACCGGACCGATTCTGCCGGGTCTGGAAGAGGCAGAGGAAAATAAATTTTATGGTTGGCGCTAGCTAAGTGATTATGTCAGGCTACTAAGGTGATGCTTGGTACTTACCGTCTTTCATTGCGTTATAATCAAATAACATATAGAAAGGTTGGAGAGAAGATATAGTGGCTCTAAACAGTGCTTCTTAACTCCAGTTTGATCACCGAAGCTCCTTCAAAAATTTAGAATTCTAATTTGTACCTGCCTTACACTTTTTTACTTAGTTGAAATTTTTATTGGTTCAGAAATTTAGGCCTATATCAGAAACAGAGAAAAAAAGACTGGCATCTTAAAAGGCCTTAGCCTACTTACCAAGACGTCGCATGCTCTATCTCCTCAAATCGCCTGTTCAATTCATTGTCCTTTTCTAACTCTTTCTCCACTTCCCTTTCGTAATTTATGATTGACTGCCTGTCTATCTGCGATATCGAACTGATGCGGGCCTTCATCATCGACACTACTACTGCTTTTATCAGCGCTCTTGGCTGAATTATTTGCGGAGGAAACTCTCTTTTTTCAGCATATTCTTTAGTGTTTCAGCATTTTTTCATATTCTACAGCATACTCTCTTTCTACAGCATATATTTCTCTCTTTCCTCCGCTTCTACAGCATGTTCTGAAGTGGTGGAACCTGAGAGGTTTTTTTCTTCAGACAAAGACATCGGGAAAGAGATGGGCCTAGCAGTTGACAAAACTGATAATGGTCAAAAGTGAGTGAAAACATTACGGGGAAGCGCCTGCGTGAAAGTTCATCATGTGATGTCGGCATGCGCCTTACTACTATGACATCAGAGATTCGCTCGTAAAAAAGCTAGTTTTTCAAACATGGTGGCGGTGGTCAACGCACAAGTATATGCTGTCATCGTTAACATAGAAAAACGATTACCTAAATCATCTTATCATAATAAATCTAACCTAACATAATACAACAAGTTGGCCAAATTGAAATTGGTACTTACGAGCTGTTTTTGCGGAGAGGGACTCAACTATTTTCAGCAAGGTAGACAGAGAGAACGCTGTTGAAATTAGGCCATTAGGCTTAAGCTTAGCTGGCGTATCTGGCACAAATTGTGATCCAAGTAGAAATGGATGCTCAAGCCACAAAACTATACCTGGTAGACCTAAAGCTTAGAATACCGAGAAGCTTTTTAAAATCACAAACACCTAACCTTCCAGCTTTCAAGAAGATCAACCATGAGCCAAAGTCCAAGTGGAAGAACATGTCGGGAGCCCAATTCGCAAGCATGGTCGATGAAATTTATAATGAGATTACGAAATGGAGGAAAAATCTCTTCAAGATGCTGTCTGGAAGAGCAGAGAAGCAGTTTGTTACTGAATTATCGTCTTGGCTTGAACGCTACAATAAACGAACAGATTTTAGGGGGTCGCCATCAAAGTTTATATGATACTTCCAAGTTTGATACTGCAAAAACGCTCAAAATATAGTAAGGCAAGGGATCATTATGTAAAACTTGAGGAAAGACTAAAATCATGGGAAACTGGCCATATACGTGATCTTGTCACAGAAGGACGAAACATCCAAAACAGACTAAAGAGAGCCAAACAAAGACCCCCTGAAGGCATTACCAGAGTGTTTGCCAAGCTGAGGCTTCAAGAAAAAGTAAACGCAGCAATGCGGTTCCTGAGTGAAGAAAATGATAAAGGTGGAATATAACCACTAGGCACTGAAATCATACAAGGTCTGAAAGAAAAACATCCACAACAAGGCTTTATCCACCCAGAATCACTACTTGAAGGACCACTAAAAAACATCAGCCCCAGCTATTTTGATAGTGTTGATGAGGATATGATAAAAAGAGCAGCAATGCAGACAAAAGGTGCTGCGGGGCCATCCCAGCTTGATGCAACTCAATATCGAAGCATATTAGTGGGGAATTTGTTTAAAAAGAAGGCAAGGCTCTACGAGAAAAATTAGCGACTTTTGCTGAGCACATTGCTACTACAATCATAAATCCGACCTCTCTTGAAACCTTGTAGCATGCAGATTAATTCCTCTAGACAAGTGCCCATGAATTAGGCCCTTTGGTGTGGGGGAAGTTATTCGTCGAATAGTTGGGAAAGCCATCAGCTGGGTTCTCCAGCAAGATATTCAAAAGGCTGCTGGACCTCTGCAAGTATGTACAGGTGGAGCAGAGGCAGCCATTCACTCCATGAAAGATATTTTCTCTATGGAAGAAAATGACGCAGTGATACTGGTTGATGCAACAAACGCTTTTAATACTCTGAATAGAATGATTGCCTTGCATAATGTCCAGTACATTTGTCCTTCCTTTGCTACAATCATCATCAATACATATAGAGCACCAGTCAGACTATTCATTTCATGTGGTGCAGAATTTCAGTCTGAAGAGGGAACAACACAAGGGGGCAATCTAGCAATGGCTTTCTACGCTCTAGGAACCAATATGCTATTAAAAACGCTGAAAGGAAAAGAACCCCTCGTAAAGCAAGTCTGTTATGCTGATGATGCAACAAGATGTGAAAAACTAACGCATCTTTTAAACTGGTGGAAGACGTTGGTTGCTGAAGGAAGCAAATTTGGTTACTTGGTGAATGCGCAGAAATCTTGGCTGATTCTGAAGAACCCATCCAAGAAAGGAGAAGCAGAAATGATATTTTCAAAGCATGAAATAAACATCACTACAGAGGGGAAAAGGCACCTTGGAGCAGCTTTCGGACAACCCACTTTCTGCGAAGAGTGTGTCTTACAGAAAGTTAAAACCTGGTACAATGAAATGAAAAGGCTGTGTCTGTTCGCAAAAAGCCAACCACAAGCTGCCTTTGCCGTGTATATACAAGGCCAACAGCAAAAATATACATAGTTCCTGAGAACCATTCCAGAAATCAAAGAACATCTCCGGCCATTGGTTGACATACTATCATATGAATTCTTACCCACCATATTTGGTTCCGAAATCTCAGCTGAAGAAAGAGAATTGTTCTCTCTCCCAATACGTCTTGATGGGCTTGGAATAAAAAATATGACAGATATAGTAAAATTTGAATACGATATATCAAAGAAAGTGACAGCACCTCTTGCAGCAGTTATAGTGCTGAAAGCAAATGATCTCACAGACCCTGAGGCAACAGAGAAGAAACTTCCCGACCTTAAAAAGACAAAAAAAAAGTCTCAACACATGGACATGTCCAGGATAAGATATAGATTAACACCAGAAACTGCCAGAGCAGTGGATCTAGCTGCGGAGAAAGGGGCATCCAGCTGGTTCTCTTGCCTTTCACTAAAAAATTAAGGGTTCGCACTGCACAAAGATACTTTCGTGATGCCTTGGCATTGCGATATAACAGAGACATCAAGGGGCTTCCATCGCACTGCCCGTGTGGACAGAGCTTTAATGTAACACATGCCTTAAATTATAAAAGAGGTGGATTCATAATAATGCGACATAATGACATCAGGGACCTCATGGCTAACTTACTCGGGCGCATGTGTAATTATGTGGAGACTGAACCGATGCTGCAACCAAAACGTGGAGATACAATGTCAAGAAGTACGATAAATGGATACAAAGTCAGGCTAGATATCAGGGCAAGAAGTTTTTGGAGGCCTGGCCAGTCAGCAGTTTTTGATATTTTTGTGTGAACAACAGAAATGCTGATAGTGTCAGAGCCCTCAGTCCCACACAGATATGCCGAAAGCACGAAATGGAAAAGAAAATACACTATAACGATCGTTTAATGAATAAAGAACAGGGCACATTCACACCATTGGTCTTCTCATGCACAGGAGGGATGGGAAATGAAAGTACCATTTTCTTCAAAATACTTGCCTCCAAAATCAGTGAAAAAAGTGGAGAGACATACAGTGACATCACTAGATGGATAAGATGCAAGCTTTCTTTCATCACATTAAGATCATGCATTCTCTGTCTTGAACGAAAAAAGTTAGAGTTGAGACCGATTTAGTATAGACAATTTTGATGTTGCTTGTTTTGAAGCTTCAATCTGAATAGAATTTTGCGATGTTCATATCTCTTTTTATTTGTTTTATTTTTTCATCATCATTTTCTTGAATTTTTACTTCTTGAACACTCAATGGGACTCTTAGATTTTGATATATTTATTTTATCAATGCATTAGGTTTTCATATTTTAGGTTTTAAGCTTTTTTTTGTAATAATATTCAGTGATTGAAACAGAGATTTGCTCATTCCCAGACTGCTCTTGTAACACCACGATGGGGTACAAAACCGCCCCTAGCTCAATAAATACACTTCTGATTGCAAAAATTGTTTCATTCTCGAAACCAGCGCATCTAGATCTATCAAATAACGTCAGGTCAAAAAAACGGTGAAGAGGCACTTGAATGGATCAATCATCGTATCGTTATATTCCTTCGTAGTGTTCCTTTTATACAAACGACACGTAAAAATGAAGAATAGATTATTGATCACGACAGTTTCTGTTAGCGGCAAATTGCGTGAGTTCAATTTGATTATAGTTGAGTTGACATTGTTCCTGATATTTCGTCATAGATTCCTAACAATATGCTTTTCAGATATTGGTCAGTGTGATTGGGCTTCTTATACACTTATACACTTAGACTTTTATCTTTCCACTGGACTTCGGTGTCAAGAAAGGCTAGTTTACCGTCTTTCGCTACCTCCGTAGTGAATTTTAATTTCACATGGAGAGAGTTGAAATGATTGTAAATGTCTTCCATCTTTTCCTTCTTTATTATCACGAACACATCATCAACATATCTTTCCCACTATTTTGGTTTCTCAATGTATGAATCAAGGGCAAGAGATTCTTTCTCTTGCATGCATATACTGGCATTCAATGAGACTATATTAGACAAAGATATAAAGGACGAGATTATAAATGTCAATGGTTACCAAATTAGGAGAGCTAATAGGAATCGAAAAGGGTGTGGTGTTGCAGTTTACATAAGGGATACTTTTAACCACAAAGTCAGAAAAGATCTTCCAGATAACTCTCTTAAACTGCTATGCATTAAGATAACACCAGTGCAAAGTAAGCCCTTTAATGTGATTGCCTGGTACAGGCCCCCAAGTGATTTGATAGACTCCTTCCTTCACCTCAAGGATATCTTAAGATATCTAGACAACGAAGGTCTTGAAACTATCATTCTTGGTGACACAAACTGTAATTTTAGTCCTGCTAATGAATCTGAATACTGTGCACATGCTAAGCGTTTAAGCGATATTTACAATATGTTTGGATTCAATCAACTAATCAAAGAACCCACTAGAGAGACCTTATCTACATCCACTATTATTGATCATGTTGCCACCACTGCAACTCGAAATATTGTAACATCAGGGGTGGTTCCAGTTTCTTTGAGCGACCACTTTGTAGTGTACTGCATTAGAAAAGTTCAGGGTGGTGTGCTCAAGGAACGTAAAAACGTTCTCGACAGAAGAAATGAAACATTTGGTATCAGAGAGATTTATTGATGATCTAATTTCGACTCCATGGGATCAAATAGCCAGTATGCCAGACGATGTTAATGACGCTGTATCTGAGTGGACGAATAACTTTTCGTTAATTCTTGAAAAGCACGCCCCCTTGCGACAAAGAATGGTAACAGAAAAATATTTTCCATGGTTAACTACAGAATTCAAAAAGGTTACTCATGTAAGGGATAAGTTAAAAAAGACAGCAGTAAAAACAGAATCTGAGATTTTAATGTCTGCATACCGGCAGGTTAGAAACAAAGTAAACAAAAATGAATGTTTCTCCAAAGAGGGAATATTTTTCTTCTAAAATTTCCGAAAATGAGGGGAATTTGAAAGAAACATGGAAAACAATAAATAAACTTTTTAACAAAAGGTCGAAGACCACAAAGATCTCCTCATTAAAAGTTGATGGTCAGCAAATAACTGATACTCAACAAATTTCCAACAACATAAATGATTTTTTGGCAATATTGGTGAGTAACTTAGTGAAAAAATACCAAACCACGCAAACCCTCTGCTTGATGGTCAGTGTAATGTTAACCCTAGCAACGCAGCCTTTAAATTCAGACCAATAGTACCCGCTGAAATAATTTGGGACATGAATACTTTCAGGACATCGAATGGTTTAAGCTTAGATGGTATATTCAGCTTTTTCTTAAAGCTTGATATTCCCGTTGTTGCTAATTCGCTCTGAATTTTGTTTAATAAATCAATTGAGCATTGGGTTTTTCCTGATAGCTGGAAGACTTCCAAAGTTGCTCCTATCTACAAGGCTGATACAGCTGATGAGAGGTCCAACTATCAGAGTAGAATGTAAAAGGGGCGTCCTGGCCCACCATGACGTGACTAGCAACTTAGGGGAATACCCTCCAAGTCTTGGTTAGGGAAAGTCCCCTAGTCCATGTAAGGGAAACCCCCTCTCCCTCTCAGGGAAGGTCCCCTGGGAAAGTCCCTTTTAGGGAAGTACCCTCAAGAGCTTTTCAGGCTTATATAAAAAAAGTTAACCAAAAAGATTTCATTTAACCATAAATTATTGTCTAGATATATATCATTCGACGGAAGCAAAAATGATTTCGGCAGCTTTTTACGTATGTAATGCTATATGTGAAACTATAAAAAAAACACGCGAATTAACTAGCAAAGATTTAGTCGCATATTATTTAGAGAGGAATTATGTTTCATGGAACCTTTTTTCGGAAGCGACTCTTATCAAGAAGATCATATTACCATTGGATGAAAGATCTTTTATGTTTTGCAAGATATAAAAACACTCTGCTGGTAAAGGATATGATTAGACAACAGCAGGTTCGATCAAAATCTCAAGCTATATGTCTGACCATTAATCTTTTGGAGATGCTAATCGAAGAAGGAAATTGGGGAAGAATAGCGGTTCAAGCACTGTTTATAGAAGAACTTGCTGAAGCTGTAGCGAGATGTTCCGATAGAGCTGGAGCAACATCATTCATCGAGATAATAAAAGAAGAAAAAAACAATAAAGCCCTAGGAAAATGGGGTGAAAAACTCGTAATCGACTCGGATTGTTTTATCTTATATTAATTAATTTGAAATGATTATGATTGTTCTCATGAAAAAGGCAATTTCTTTATATACTCTCTATATATATATATATACAAATTGCAAGAGAGCACGAAATTTCGAGAAACGTTCTCTGCTTGAAATTGAACTTGAGGAACCAATGAGAAACTTTCGAATGCGACATTCGAATGAGGAAACTCTCTGTTAGGGAAACTCCCTACCAGGGAAAAGCCCTTCGAGGGAAATTCCCTAACGTCATCTGCATTTTGATTAGTTGAAACGAGGGAAATTCCCTCCAGATTCTTCCATAAGCGAAAAATCTCTATATTCCGAGATATCCAAGATTTTGAGTAACTTGAAAACAAAACATGAAATGGGAATATTCAAAGAAAAATGTGCAAGCTGTTGGAGAAGCGTTTGAAACATATTTCAGGAAGAAGGACACTATGAAAGAGAGACCATTTTCTACATTAACAAACCATAATATATTGACATTTTCCGAGTATTGTTATATCCTACTATATGGAAATGCTGGAGTACTATTAAATACAAGCTCGTTCCCAGCCCCATCCTCAGAATCACTAGCTTCCTCTGCTTTGTCATTCTTTGCTTGACGTATGATGAGATATTTTCTTTTCTCAATAGCATAATCTAAGGCCTCTTGCATGTCCATATCATCTTCCCTCTGTGCTTTTTGCATCGTTGCTATAACTGCAGTTACCACCGCATCATTTTCAAAACTTCTATTGTATAAAAATTTACGTTTGAAAACTTGCAATATGTTTTCATCTTCATCAACTTCCTCACGCATGGAAGGCCATACATCCCCTAAAGGAAAATCCTCCTCATTGGTGTCGGTTTCATCATTACCAGGATCGCTTTCAACTTCTATCTCATCTTCTGAATCAGACTCTTCACTGCTCTCCTTGTGCATCTCTTCTTCATGTCGTCTAACATTACTACTATATTTAGAAAAAAATTCACATTTATCACATTTATACTGATTCATGGTTAGCTGTTTACTTACAATTTTATATAACTCAGTTGCTGTTTAACTATAGATATAACTCGCTTGCTTTTATAGATAAGTACCTCCATTCAAAATGATACGGAAGGGAGGTTCTACCTTTGGAGTTAACAATATTTCCAATTAAACAAAACACTACGCTGGGATAATGCTAACTAATCCTGATTAATGATTACTCCATTCTAGCTAATCATTCCTAATCATTACCTGATCATTACTTGCTCTTTAACTGATCCTCAGTAATCATTGGTAATAACTACCAGATTATTAGTTGATCCTTAACTAATCATCACTGATCTTCACTAATCATTCCCAATTATTACCTGATCATTACTTGATCTTTAACTGATCCTCAGTAATCATTGGTTATAACTACCTGATCATTAGTTGATCCTTAACTAATCATCACTGATCTTCACTAATCATTCCCAATCATTATCTGATCATTAGTTAATCCTTTATTGATCTTTACTAATCATTCCTAATGATTACCTGATAATAAGTTGATCCTCACTCATCATTCCTAATGATTACCTGATCATTAGTTGATCCTTCATTGATCTTTACTAATCATTCCTAATGATTACCTGATCATTAGTTGATCCTTAACTGATCCTCATTGATCCTCACTAATGATTCCTAATCATTACTTGACAATTGTTTGATCCTTCACTGATCCTTACTAATCATTCCCAATGATTACCTGATCATTAGTTGATCCTTCACTAATCTTTTCTAATCATTTCTAATCATTACCTGATCATTAGTTGATCCTTAACTAATCATCACCGATCTTCACTAATCATTCCTAATCATTACCTGATCATTAGTTGATCCTTAACTAATCATCACTGATCTTCACTAATCATTCCTAATCATTACCTGATCATTAGTTGATCCTTCACTGATCCTAACTAATCATTCCTAATCATTACCTGATCATCTGTTGATCCTTCATTGATCTTTACTAATCATTCCTTATGATTACCTGAATCGATCCTCATGTATCCTAACTCATCATTCCTTATCATTAACTGATCATCTGTTGATCCTTAACTGACCCTCGTTGATCCTCATTTATCATTCCTAATGATTACCTGATCATCTGTTGATCCTTCACTGATCCTAACTAATCATTCCTAATGATTACCTGATCATTAGTTGATCCTTCATTGATCTTTACTAATCATTCCTAATGATTACCTGAATCGATCCTCATTGATCCTCATTAATCATTCCTAATGATTACCTGATCATTAGTTGATCCTTCACTGCTCCTAACTAATCATTCCTAATGATTACCTGATCATTAGTTGATCCCTAACTGATCCTAACTAATCATTTCTAACCATTATCTGATCATTAGTTGATTTACTGATCCTAACTAATCATTCCTAATGATTACCTGATCATTCGTTGATCCTTCATTGATCTTTACTAATCATTCCTAATGATTACCTGAATCGATCCTCATTGATCCTCATTAATCATTCCTAATGATTACCTGATCATTAGTTGATCCTTCACTGATCCTTACTAATCATTCCCAATGATTACCTGATCATTAGTTGATCCCTAACTGATCCTAACTAATCATTTCTAACCATTATCTCTCCCGAAACGTTGCCCCGCTAAATATCAAGGGCTTGTCATGATAAGTGTGTAATATCATGTCAAATATTATATCATTTATATTGTTACGCAAAATACTCTTTGATGTGACCACTAATTTGAAGATCACTATGCATCAATGGAAATATCTTATAAATACCCGATATCTTTTAAAAAATCTTTTTTGTGTGTACCATGCTTGCCTTTCTAATTTCAATGATCTGCAAAGTACAAAATCATACAGAGAAACGGAAACGGAAAAACAGAGCAGCAGCCAATAGTAGAACAATTAGCAAAAGTCTGTCACAGTCTTTTATTAAAACAGCTATATCCCTCCTTGTATTATATACGACGATGTCGATTAGTTGGACTCCTATATCAGTGGTACAGTTTTTTGCCCTCAACGATTATACTTCTTTGAAAAATATGCCTGTTTGATTTTTGTTGACACTAATACTACTTATTTACATGAAACGACTTTTGAATCCCTTCATATATGTTTTTATCAAGCCCGAGTTTCAACCATCGGAGGTAGAAGATTCAATTCAAAGAAACCCGTGATGAAACTTTATTTTCTCATTCTTCAATGCTACATTTGTGAAGTTCAAAACCGATTTTCTTTGCAAGAGATCAGAAACATTGCTAAATAAAAACCATGCTGATGAATTCATCTAGCTTATACTCTGTCCTCGAGAATAAGGGGAGCTGGTACTTGATACTTTACTTGAATTACTATTGACTATTCACAACAATGATTCATAAGAAATGCTCTGTCTAGTACCTTTTTTAAGGAATCTTTCAAGAATAATGAAACCTATCATCTGATATTTCACTTTAATCGTACCAATAACAATTTTAGTATCGATGTAGTTTCGGTAATCAATTAACTTGTCTGATTTATTCAATTTGGTTTGTTGCAGCCGTTGAAAACAGATATGAAATTAACATTAGAATCTGCTTTTGTTATTAAGTAAAAGTTTTTAAAAGTATTATAATAGAGCCAAACCTCAGCAATCTTTCAGGTGCACCCTTTTTCAATAGGAACTCATTTGCTGAAATAAGCTTAAGAAAGTCGCCGATTTGGTATAAATTGTCACTTTTGATAGTATTTGAGCCAATGAAAGTTGTTATATTTCATAGGAAAGATGTCCAAGGGCAGACTATCCCGGTTGACTAAATGACCATTACCACCAAAGACCTTCTAGAAAATGTCAACAGCGGGCTTTGTATGTATGAACAACAATTGTTCACGAAACCAGGGACAGCAAGGAAGAATTCAACGAGGTTCTTTTTTGTCCAGAGGCAAGAGCAGACCATTCAGGAATCAACAGTCATACAGAAAACAGATGTAAATAATAATTTTTTCAATTTATTTACCTGAGCTTATTCGTTGTTTTCATTATAAAGCAGAAATATATTCTGCTGATGCACTAAAACGCAGGTTATCTGTTTGGCAACAAAAATCTTCAGATCTGGACGTTTTGCCAACTTCACCCGGATCTCACATACATAGATTTTCATTGTTCCTGTCACACCTGTGAGTGATTTTCAATAGTTCTCGCTAAAGGAACCTTTGGGATTACAAAACTCATTTAGCAAGCATGAGATAAATGAATTTATCTCTCCCATATCTTTATTACCAAAGGATAATGATTCATTTAGAATGATTTTCAATTTACGTGCATTGAATAAAAATATACCCTACATTCAAAATGGGCACATTCCCCAGTCTTGTTCATTAAGACTTAGATGTTTCATGTACTTGGTTGACATCAAAATACTTACAAAACGGTCCCCATAAACAAAAATCATAGGAAATATTTCAGATTCGAACTCAAAAGTACTTTAGATGATTTCAATTTTCTTCCGATGGGCTATGTTTGGGGCAAGGGAATTTACAAAAAAAACTCTTGAAACCAGAATAAGAAAGTATAATGTGTCAATTAGCTACCTTCAAAGGAAGCAAAGCCATCGACTGAAAAAACTAAAGTTGGCAAAGCAACGAAAGCTGATGCGGGAGAAGAGGACCTGCTGGATAGCACCTGGAAAAACTGAACAATGGTGGAGTAACATGATAGGAGGACAAGTTCCTGAACAAAATTGGGAAAAGAATTTTCGAACGTCAAAAGAATCATTTCATGACCTTGTGGTAGAGCTGATGCCATATATTTCTTCTAGGCACTGCTGTCCAAGCTACAAAGCGCTCTGAGAAAAGTAGCAATCACAATTTATTATCTAAAGGACACTGGGTCATCATTAACGACAGCAAATTTGTTTGGGGAAGCTGTCCGCAGAGGATCTTCAGTGATTTCACACATTTTTGAAGCTGTTGTGGAAAAACTGGGGCCGAAATATCTAAAGCTCCCCAGAGATGATAAAGAAATGAGCCAGAATTTTTCAGAATTTGGTACAAAAATTTGTATGTTGCAGGCATTTTGGCTGCATTATTGGGACACGTATACCCATCAAACGTCGCATGAAAGATCCAGAAGATTATTTCAACTACAAAGATCATCACTCTTTCAAAATTCCAGCAGTATGTATTTGCAGAGTTCAGTTCATGGATATTGAATGCAGATGGCCTGGTAACTTTTGTGATGCCAAAATGCTTCCTAACTCGTCACTATTTTTAAAACTCAACGAAGAAAACTTTACAAAGGAGTTACGTTATTACGCTACTTTATGAAGGAGTTATGTAACATTAATGAAAAGGTTGTTTTTGATAACCTTCTTCGTGCAGCAAGAAACCAGATCAAATTTGCATATGAGAGGCTAAAAGTAAGGTGGTCTATCCTAACACGAAAGATAATTTTAAAAATGGAATCAATACCTGCTGTCGTTTCTGCATGCTTTATTTTGCAAAATTTTTGTGAGAAAAATAATAGTTTCCCAAATAACCTCTACTCAGAGCATAAATTGATATTGCCATGCTTAATGAAGAGCAATGCAAGAATATCCCATATCAAGTATATTTATCTGATGGTGGGGAAGGGAAATAATAAGAAACTGCCTGTTAGAATAAAGTGGAACACCTAAATATATTTTAAACTTAGATAAATCAGAACAAACAAAATATATATTTATAAAAGCTCGTTTACATCTAATTTTATGTCATACTGAATATTTTTATAGGCAGGTCAGTCTAAATATCTAAAAATAACTGGCTATATGTTCCCACTTCCTCAAATTTGTTGATTTTCTTGCAGCTTTGCTGCTGTGTCATTTTTTTATTCAGTATTACCTTGATGAAAAAATCCCCGACCATTACCATCATAAGACAACTGAAAGGTAGTCTGGGCTGGTGTTTGCGCTTTAATAGAACAAGTTCTTCTTGACAGGTGTTGCCCCCCCCCCCAATTCAAAATGAGTCGGAAATTTTTCTGGCAAATCGGAAATTTTGGTCCTGGCAGTTGTATTAGGTATCCATCTAACTCAAAAATTTTGATGCCTGTGATTTAACAGTTCATTTTGAAAGAGCAAAATTAATTTCTTTGACACTATGGACTTTTTAAGTCTGTTAGTCAATAGTCAGTATCAAATATAGTATCTTATTAATTTACTGTTCATGGTTTGTATTTGTACTATTTCTAAATGGTTTGTATTTATATACAGTCGGCTCTCGCTACGTCAAACTCTGACAGGAAATGAAAAATTATTCGACGTAACGGGGTTTTGAGATAACAGGAGTTGAGATTTTTCTCGACCAAAGAGGGGCTATATACAAAAAACATGTACGAACCATGAAAAGATTGTTTGCTTCTAAAAACCAATTTTAAAAATCTAAAAACCACTAAACAGGTATCAGTTTTAGCTAAAAAAATGTTTATCAAAGAGTACCATGTTTATCAGTCAATTTGGCAGCCAGAAATCGGAAAAAATCTGGAAGCCATGATGGAACTGAAAAGCCTTGTCAGCAAGAACTCTGAGACTCTACCTGATGTAAGTTATAGGCCAAGAGACTAACCAAGTCTAAGAAATCTCTGAAAGCTTAACTACGTCCATGACCTTAAGTCTGCATCACGGAAAGTGAAGATGATGAGAACGGGGGGTACAAATTTGATCATAGTGCGCATGTTCAGCTACATCACAAAATCTTATTGGTTTACAACAAAGCAATTTGCCCTTTGTTCAAAATAATAGAGCCGCTTTCTAATCTCCTAGACAAATACTGGGAAATAGGATTGGCCCGTTTTTAACTGGGAAAACGGGATTGGATCGAGGTTGAAAAGTTAAATTAGCAATAGTATTGTTAGACACGTCAATATTGAAAATTTCTATTTCTCTATTTTCTAAGAATAAGGATCAGTGCCACTCCCTCTCTTCCTGAGGATCCTCCATAATGTACTGATGTCATCTCCAACATAATCTACAGCACTGCACACCCTCCATACTGCACATTCTTCTCAATACTGCATAGACGCTATCCAGGGTGATTCTTTAAACATGAAGCAACCGTTTAGCACACCCTTTTTTGTGTATAGCTAGTATATACACATTGAAAACCGTATAAAAAGATTCAACGTTTCTGTTTACACAATTTTTCTTTTTTACCCTTTTTCCTGAATTTGAAGAGCGGACATATTAACGAAAATATTACATGAAGCATTCAAAATATTTTTAACTAAACACTTAGCAGTTACTCGAATTGGTATACTGTAAATATGGGTATACATTATCAAAAATATTTTGTATGAATATGCGTATACATTTTGATTCTTGGATGGCACGTCCCAACCAAGAACTTGGTCAAGTAATTCCTCGGGAGTTGGGTATTCATCAGTTGTGATCACATATCACAGGCCGGGTGTAAATTCTGTGCAAAAGCTGCAAATGCAATGCATGCTGTTTTGATCAAGTTATCCAATGTTTCCAGTTTATCCAGTTGGTGATAGGTATTACAGTATGGGGGCTGCGAATTTGTCAAGAAGAATTAATGAAACTTAACCTATAAAAGCCCCTTGACCGTCGTTAAGTCATCTAACTTTTCTGAACGGGTCTCTATTGGTATTGGAGCAATGATTTGATCAAATACTAGTTCGGGATTTAAGGTTAATCGGGAAGCGACTTCCAGAACGGGAAGCGCTTCCTGATCGAGAAGTTGCTTCCTGATCTGGAAGCAATTTTGCTTCTTGATCTGGAAGTTGCTTTTTGATCGGGAAGCTGCTTCCCAATCGAGAAGCGTTTTTTTCAAGAATTGACACGAAGTCTGAACATGACTGAAAGACATGAAAGAATACTAATATAGTGTTGATGCGTGGTTGCGTGTGCTCTCGTGTATATTCTGAAGCAGAATGCTTTGGATCAAAATAACAGCTTATATTTAAAACCAACCCCCCTGGCGCTTCGTGATGCTGTGTTTACATGCTTTCAAACACTTTTGGTGGCCTAAAGTAGGAATTGAAAATGAAGTCGTGTGTGTTGTGCGGATAGGGTATTGGTAAAAATATTTTTTACAAAATACTTAGGCTAGATAAGTGTGTTAGCCCATAAGTAGCCAAAAACTAGCATATCCAGCAACAGGGCTCTTTTTCAACAAAATAAGTAACTACATGGTATCATCTATACACTTATTTTCATAAGTATCATGCTGTGATACCCATGTGCCTTTGCGAGCACACGATGACGGGCATGCTGCTGCGCATTTGACTTTGAAACGTTTGACAATTTATTTAGTCATCCAGTTTTGTTAGTTGTTGTTTATTCACTTACGAACACCTTTCTTATTTATTTCCGTTGTTACACTCTTTTTTTTTTATAAGAATATCTAATTTTTTCTGAGCCTCAATATTCTTAATTTTTTGCTATTTTGAGCCTCGGAATATTCTTAAATTATTCTTACGGCAGAAAACACGGATATAGTAATAAATTCTTATTATTGTCATAAATGCCAAAAAGTATGGTGGATACCAGAACAATATCATTATTTCCTGTAAAACAGAGCTCATCGAC
Source organism: Pelagia noctiluca (assembly GCA_963924455.1). Lineage (NCBI taxonomy): Eukaryota > Metazoa > Cnidaria > Scyphozoa > Semaeostomeae > Pelagiidae > Pelagia > Pelagia noctiluca. The sequence goes on from OZ004319.1 coordinate 10,940,536, forward strand.
ACTTGCATCAAAATTTAGGTGAGTGTATTTAAACCAATCCCGGTAAAAGCACACCAATTCAGAAGTAAAGAAACACTCGCTAATATTTTTTCCATAAGATCTGAGCCTCGCAATATTCTTAGAATATTCTTAAATTTCACCGATTTTGAGGCTCAATATTCTTATAAAATTTATTCTTATAAAAAAAAAGAGTGTAGCTTTAAGTTTGCTCGCGGGATCATTTAACAATTAAAAGTAGGAGCCTGTACAATTAGCACTGGCTAGGTCACCCCTGCATCTCTTAGGTTTATTATTTAGTTTTCGACGCTTTACGTTTGGTTCAATTTAATTAGTTACCCGCAGTTTTTACCCTATATGGTCCTTCCCGTCACTTTCAGCACTTCCGTTAGTTTATCGTATTTATTAGTTTTCCCACCCCTGTTTTCTAAGATAGTTTTCAATTTCAAGTGAGTTAAGTTAGTTCTAGTTTAAAAAGTTGAAATTAAGTTCAAATAGGTTTTGAGCCGAACTGCTCGCGTAGTCAAGTAATTAGAGAGCCGAACTGCTCTGTGTATTAAGAAAATTTTAAGCCGAACTGTTGTGAGCCGAACTGCTCTTATCTACGAATAGAGCCGAACTGCTCTTGTGTTGAATAGAGCCGAACTGCTCTTGTTACGTATAGAGCCGAACTGCTCTTGTTATGAATAGAGCCGAACTGCTCTTGTCTTTGAAACGTTAAGATCTTAATAGTTGAAATAAATTGAGTTTCTTATAATTTGAGTTTCATTTATTTTCGTCGTCTATTGCTGAACCAGCTGAACCCACAAAGTAAAACCCCCTTGAAAAGTGGTTTTACAATCAACTGTAAAGGAGGCTCTTTACAACAGAAGAAATTTAGGCGATTTTTTTATGCATGGAACATCTCCCAAGATAATCCAAAAATTTTATTTTCAGTACGTAATACATATAATCGTTGAATATGCACAGGGAGGCTCTTGAGAACTTAAAATTTCAACACTTGTACTACATACAGGTTATTCCTGTTCATATAATGATGATGTAAGTTCTTATCTCATTGTTATTTGATTCTGTATAGTAGTAAGTAGGTAATGAAAATTAATCAACCTCTTATTTGGCGGAGTTGTCTTACTAATATAAACTGCATGCATCTTACAAACATAGATAACCCCTGAAAGCATGGTGGTGCCCTGATATTTTTGATATTTGGTTATAAACCATTCAAAGAAATATCCAAGAGACCAAATTATCTTTATGAAAACAAAACATTGCATAAGAAGTATAAAGTTTTAAGATGATTCCAATAGGACAATGTAAAATATTTTATTTTTTGTTATCTATGATTTGTCGAACCGTACTTGTCATGGTACTTAATATTCAGTGATAAATTCATTGAACAAGAATTGAAAAGTTGATATTATGGACTGTCGAGGGAAAATATCTTTCACCACCCACTTTCTTGGTTTTTGCGGCCCCCAAGGAAAACTGATAGTTGACATTACCCCTCAAAAGTAGTATTTATTTGGGCCCTCATGAAGCAGCTGTCCGCTTCAGATTTCTTTGGGTCTGCCCCTAAATTTAAGTATTTCTTTCTTACAATCTTTTTTCTTATAAAAAAGTGGTCATTAAAATTTTATAAGTCATCTCAAAGGTTATGAAATAACTTTCGACAATACACATATCTTTTATAAGCAACTGCTTAAGGCACTACTTGACAAGACAAAAACTTTTGCAATTCTAGTAAATGATAGAGGAATGCTAAGCAATTTGAAAATTTACCTCTGATCCAATTGGTGAACAAAATTTTGCAGCAGCTATAGAGAAGAAGGTCACAGTGGATATAAGTGTCCCGGGGCACTTTTGTATGGAAGAAACCATTGATGTTTGTGGTACAACAACTTGTGAGATAGTATTTTAAGAAACAAATCTTTAAATAAAAAGTTAAGTAATTTTTAGAACCGATCTCGAGCTGAAATTTCTTATCAAAATTCGTGTATCTTTTCAAAGTTACCTCATTCCCTTATTGTCTATTTCTATGCTCATTAGACTCACTAAACTTATTTCCCTTGGAAATGATAAATTCTACATGAATATTGAGGCCCAAATTGGCTAAAGAACAATGGAATCTTAAGAATAAATAATAGAAATTTTAAGTATTCCTATAAAAAAGAGTGTATGGCAGTAACCTTTTCAGGCAAACTTTCAAGAAAGCAAATACGGTTTATAAGAAACCTAGTACTAGAGTCCGAAAAATTTAAGAAACTTTTAGAACTACATCAATATCTTTAAGAAACTCTAAAAATAAATAAGAGAACTTTCTGAGCCGGAAATGATAGTGTTAACAACAGAAACGTAGGAACCGGGGGGGGGCACTGGGGGCACGTACCCCCAAAATTTTGCAATAAACAAAAAGTGCCCTTTTTTGTTCACAAAATGCCTTTTTTGTACACAAAGTGCCCTTTTTGTTCGCGAAATGCCTATTTAATCCAATACACTCTTCTTTATATAAGAAGCACTAACTTTTGGCCGAGGCTCAGATGTTCTTATTTTTTCTATTGTTCTAAACTGTAGGCTATTATTATCTCTACTGTTCTCCATTTTATAAACTGAATCTGCCAGATTCTCTAATTAAACAAAAATAGTCTAATGACAAATTTGTTTAGCAACTGATAATCCAAAACTCCAAATTTTATACGAATTCCCCTAAAGCTAAAAATTCAAATAACGTTTAAGTTCCAATTGTGAAGCTCTTAAAACAATTCCTGGTTCGCAGAAATTTTGCAATATAATATGCCAGTTCCATGGCCAAAAATAATTCTTGATTCTACCCCTTTTGGTTGTAATTTATTGCTGATTTATATTCGTTTGGTGACGTTGTGAAATGGAGACACTCTTCTATGGGAATTTCGCACCATTGTCTGCTGTGTATCTCAGTAATGACGCGCAAATTCAACGTATTTGAAAGTGCCCCCTGAGTGGCAAAAGTGCCCTTAAAGTGCTGTGCCCCCCCAAGTTTGAAATGCTTCCTACGTCCCTGGTTAACAATACATTTTTGTTTGATTTAAGTTTACTACACGTTTTTATTTAGAGCAACACAGGATAATGAGTCTTGTATTTGTAGGTGGAGTTCACTTTAATACAAGAAATATGCGAGGGAAAGTGCAAAGTTTGATGTTAAGTGCGTATCTAAAAATAAGAAACTTCTAGTACTAGAAACTGGTGAAAAATTAAGAAACTTTTAGAACTAGGACCAAGGCTAGGTTTCTTATAAAAAAACGTGTTACATTCCTACTCTCCCCTCCCCCCCCCCCCAAATTCACCAATCCCAAGAATATTACTCATCTGTGTTATCTTACATCATTTAAAGGACTAATTCTAGGAATGAATATTTTAGAAATCTAAAAAGGAAATATACAAAAAAGTTCTAGTTCATTAACTAAATTTCCAGTACACTCTTTTTTTTCCATAAGAATATTTAAAATTTTTCTGAGCCTCAACTTTTCCATTGTTTATTCTTAAATTTCCATTGTTCTTTGGCAATTTTGAGCCTCAATATTCTTATAAAATTTATTCTTATAAAGAAAAAAGAGTGTAATAAAGTTTCATTCACCAGCATCTATTGCGTTTTCTTCTTCTCTTTGTTATTTCTTTACTGCATACTGTTTCTTCACTGAATAACTTAACTCCTAGCTCACTGACAAGCCATGATATTTAACCACAAAAGACCACGAAAACTATCAAATTCAAAGTGGTATGCGACCCTGAAACAATGCGGTTCATGCTTGAGTTTGACTTTTATACCTCAATAACGCATTGGTGAAGTTTTGTTTTGCAACGGTCAATTTGCATGTTTTTATACGTTGAATGCGATAAAAGTATCTAAAGCGCGCGGTTTTGCCTCGTTTTGAGTGTTTTTTGAAAAAACGAGAAATGGCGAAAAAACGTCATTTATTGCTTCCAGACCGAGAAGCAACTTCCAGATCGAGAAGCAACTTCCAGATCGAGAAGCAATTTTGCTTCCTGATCTGGAAATTGCTTCCTGATCGAGAAGTTGTTCCCGATCTGGAAGTCGCTTCCCGATTTACCTTAAATCTGGAACTGAATGCGACTTAGAGACAAGTCCATTAGATGTTTACGCTCATTAAATGTTTTGTTGTGATTATATTCCTTACTGGCTGTTTCAGCATGTAAGATTTCTTGTGTTGGCTTTTGATGATAAATGAAAATCTGAGGTCTGAAATCTAAATCGATGCCAATATTATTCTGTTGACATTTGACTTCCCATCTTGAATTACGAGGGAATCTCACCAAACAGGAAGTAGACCAGCATTACTGGAAGCTCACCATTGTGAGTTTAAAGTGATTTTCAGACTAACATTACAACCTCTCCAATGTGAAATAATGAAAATAATTGCATGCCTTGCAACGCTTATCATCTTTGCAAATATAATCTTTGCTGATTTCTCTATCACAATCCTTCACACGAACGACATCCACAGTAGAATAGAGCAAACAGACAAATATGGCGGATTGTGCTCGTCCAAGCAAAAGTTGGCCCAACTGTGCTATGGAGGAATAGCTAGATTGTCCACTAAAGTCGAAGAGATCAGGCAACGAGGCAAACATGTTTTCTTGTTTGATGGTGGTGATCAGCAGACTGGAACGCTTTGGTATGACGCTTGGAAGGGAAATGCAACCGCGAGGATGATCAAAGAATTGAAATATGATGCTGTGGTAAGAGTTTTTGGTGCGCTGTATTTTTCTAGGAAGCTGTTTTATTTGCTAGAGCTATCTCACCGTCGGGAACGTCTTTGCAGTACTTTTGAGGGTTTGCAGTATTAGTTTTATTTTAGAATTGATTAGTTTTATTAGTAGTTAATTAGTCAATTATCAAAATACTCACCTTCAAAATTTGTATAGCCTATCATATAATACTATAACTCGTGGAAAATTTTATCTTTTACTGTTTCTCAATATAACTTTTAGATTCTGAGCTAGAGCCATTTGAGAATCTTTTGACGTCATTAAAATGGTATTGTAAAGATAGTTTGAACGGCATCTCAATCAATTTTTCTTTTACCTCTTGGCCTGGTAGCTCGTCAAAAATGCATTGTGTGGTAATTTTGCCATGAAATTTGGTAACAATCTGACCTTTTTGATGGTTGAAATATCTCGAAAGCTTTATTTGCACTACATTTTATAAAAAAAACAATCGAAATAACCATTGTTTACTAATAATCTAACTATGAAGAAGCCAATACTGGATTAGTTTTGCATGCTAATCTGTTGTCTAGATACCACTAGCACTGCGGAGGATATTCAATACTCTGGAAAAAACCGCAATTACTGTGGAGAATAGCCAAAGTGCCTCTAGTATTCCTCCACAGTGCTTGATATCCTGCACAGTAATGCTTCTCCTTACTATACTGATGATATCCTCTCGAAGTACTAATGGTACCCCTCCACAGTACTGAATATCCTCTATAGTATCTAACCCCCTACACAATACTACACAGACGTTCCCCGTAGTAAAGTCGGGCTACTACTCTTCCTAGCTTTATTCATAGAGAAATGGGTTTAAGAACCGTAGCTTCAAAAGGAATAAATAGAAAAGGAATAAAACGTAATAAATAGAAATGCTACCTTGACATTTGCCTATAAATTTCAACAAGTATTGAATACCTGACTGTTGCTACTTTATCTGATTTTCAACCATAATTCAGGTTTTAGGGAACCATGACTTTGATGGTGGTGTTACCCACGCTGTCAAATATCTTGAAATTCTCAATACCACCGTTGTGATGTCGAATGTAGATGTAAAGGATGAACCAAAGTGGCCTAAGAAGAGACTTTTTCAAACCAGTCTTGTTTTGGGATCAGGATCAGACAAAATAGGCGTGTGTGGATATCTATTGAAGTCAACTACCAGGTGAGAAGCAAAATGATTATTCGGTAATTCTAATGATTATCAAAGTACCCTTTTATGGTAAGACGATGTTTGAATGGTTTTTAAATTATCATTGTAGAACATTTTCTTGTTATTTGAATTTCCAGAGATGTTTCATGATTTTTCAGGTCACTGCCAAAAATAAAATGAACAGCTATAAAAGAGGACGATGCCTACTTCTAAAAATAATTGTATGATGATTAATTCATACAAGCGTACCTAAATATTTTGTGGCTTTTTCAACCATAATTCAAGAAAGCGGTACCGTGTATTTATCTGTTGTCCCTTTGAAAGAACCCTTGTTAATTTCAGTTCCAGTGTTACAAACAAAATATTTCAAGGAGTCTAAGTGGAAAACAGTCATTCATCTCATTTCTGACTGGCCAATTTCGATCTACATATGAGTATAATTATTCATGGGGTTTTGTTTTTGTTATCTTTCTGAGGTACTGCTCTAATAATTGATATTGTAATTATCATAGGCAGACTCAAATTATCCATAAGTTCAAAGTATTCTTGATACGATTCACAGTGCAAAATTTATCCTGACTCCTTATTTCAGAGATTTCTTTGTCACTTTTAGAATTTCAAACCCGGGACCTAACATCAAATTCAGTGATGAAGTAAAAGCAGTACGAGACTGCGCAAAGGCGCATACTGCCGCAGGTATAGATAAAATTGTCGTCGTGGGACATTCTGGTATTAAAATGGACAAGAAAATTGCGAGCGAGGTTGAAGACATTGATGTTCTTATTGGTGGACACTCAAATACTTTTCTTTACACAGGTATTGTGTCTTATAAACAACCCAAACTTTTAAAGTAAGTTATTAGTACTAAATATTGTTAACGTACGGTTCGATTGCCAAGTGAATAGATCACTCGACTTTTGTCCAAAATGTTGTGGATTAGAAATCAGCTTCATAACCGTCACATAAAGTGCAAGAAGAATGTTTATCAGCTAAGTGATAAATATCTTGCAAATGTATCGCTTCATAGGAAATAGATTAAACATCTAGCTTGAAGTGATCTTTGTTAATCTTTAGGTCAACCTCCATCCAACGACATCCCCTATGGCAACTACCCTTTGATTATCAAGAGAAAAGATGGGAGGAAATGCCTTGTTGTACAAGACTTTGCATATGGAAAATACTTAGGTAGCTTAGATGTAACCTTTGATTCAAATGGAAATGTGAAAAGCTGGGGCGGAAATCCACTTCTTCTGGACTACACAGTAAAAGAGAGTGCAAAAGTTTTGGCTATTATTGCCTCAATGAGAGGCCCTGTGGACAAAATTGGAAAGGTAAGTCAGCCAATAATCGTTTAAACTATTATGATTAACAACAAGTATTGCACACAGCCCTTTGCCTGCCTGTTCTTTGAGTGATAGCCTTTTTACAAGACACTCATCATGTAGCCTCACCCACCCTTAGATTCCAGACAGTTTTGCAAAGACCACATTTCTTATTCACTAAAGATACAGTGCTAAAATGGAACAAGGCTTAGAAAACCAGAGAAAATCACATAGAATTTTTTCCATAAGTTTATGTTACAATATTGATATAATTCAGCAAATTACGGTCGTGATCATTTAAATGAGTAGAAAATCGTTGTCCCACATTTGTTCATGCACATTTCACAGGAAGACCCAACTTCGCTAGAATCAATATGTTTACAAAATGCACTCTGAATACAGGGCTATTGTTGACTATATGGTGTTCTAGTTCGACCAAACAAGTTTCTAAGTCATCCTCTCTGTCCATGGTTTACCCCAAGCTCTGAGAACTATTTCTATGCTGATACTGGACCTTCACTAAACCCCCTTTGAAGCCTTGCAAAGCCTATCGTGAACCCTTCCTTGTATTATGTTGGATTTTTAAACTCTTGTACCTTTCGAAGACTTTCTCCTTGCTGAATATTTCTTTTATCTTTAACATCGTAGGTTGAGCTTGGAAAATCTCTAGTTTATTTAGACGGTGACAGGTCATCATGTCGATCTGGCGAATGCGTCTTGGGAAATCTTATAACTGATGCTGCCATACACAATAGCGCTATCAACAACAGCAACAACAGTAGATGGACCAATGCAAGTGTATGTCTGTGGACTTCAAATAGTATCATCTCATCCATCGATATCAGCAAAACAGGTAAGAATTATCAATACAGTCTAAATAGTTTTACATCTATTTCATATAAGGGCATAGTTTATAAGAACCCAACCCTCGAAAACAGTTGAATTTAAGAAAATATCCTAGAAGCCAATAGGCTAAAGTTTCACTAATATCAAGCTCATTTTAACTCGTATACTTATGAGTGGCTCTAATTCCATCTTTTTCTTTACGATTCATGTTCTTATGATGGCGTGACCTGAGAGATATGTACAGCTAAGATACTCCCGAAAAAAGCATTTACCTGTGTTAATTATTCATTCGCACTGAAATGAAATATTTTTGGAGTTAAGTATCCGCTTCTAAAGAAGAATTAAACATTCATAATTTCACATTAGGACCTAAATATTAGGGTGAGGCGGGGCTAGTTTAAGTAAAACAAGTTGCCCTTTTTTCCTACATGAATGTTAGGAATATGACGCTTTGATACTTTCAATTATCTAGGATGTATTTGGAATTTTTTAACGGTTATTTCGGGATGTCTAAGAGCATTTTAAGGCTTTCAAATTCCCAATGCTCTTACAAAAATGAGGTGTAGTATTTTGTAATACGATTTTTAGTTTCCGTTGTATCGTCAAGTATTCCTATCTATACGTGTAAGAATTATGTAATAAGCTCAGCAGGGAGGCAACATGTGAACAACCCTTTGACTTCCTCCACTCAACCTTATCACAATTGCCTCATTCTATGAGATGTTTATCTGCTTTAACACACGCTTGGTATATGCTTGGTAGCTAGTTTATGAATACATTATCCCAGGCCCATAATCACAGCCTCAGTTTTATTTAAACGAAGAAAGTCCACAATACGAAGCTTTGTGCCGGACCTTTCGATGCTTGCGGCGAGGTAGGTAAAATATAGCAAGACAGGAACAACGCAAAACGACACACACAGAAGAAACGTAGATAGATTAAATATTTTATAGATATAAATGTTGTCAATATTTCGCCCTGGCATACAGGGCTTCTTCAGGACTAAATTTACAAACGGATAAATGCGGGGTTATATACAAAATTTGAAAAGTTTTTACAGTGATATGGTTGGTTAGTACGTTATAATGGTGCTGCTACGCAGAGGCTGGAGCGGTGGCAATGATTATGGTAGGAGTAGTATAATAATAATGATAATTAAATAATGATAATAGAATAAATGTATTGGGAAGCAGAGGAGTAGAGTATGACTGTAAATAGAGATATAAAAATATAACTACAAATAATAGGTTAGAAGATGTATAGATATGATTATGAGTAATTAGCGGTCAGTCGTTCTGTTAAGTCCGTTGGGTGTCAGAGTGTTGGCCAAGTCAATGAAATGTTGTTCTTTGGCTCGTCTAACACTCTCTCGTCCGGTGTGCAGTTTATGTATAGGTATAATCTGTAAGTCATGTACAGTATGTCCAGGTTGACAAAAATGCTCTGCCACCCCAGACTTGTCATGTTTCTTGTTGAGTACGTCTCGTCTATGTTCAATAAGTCTGTCACGTACTCGTCTACCAGTTTGTCCTATGTATTGGCAGTTATTGTTGCCGTCCGTTATGCACTTGATACACTGTATCAGGTATATAACATTGTTGGAGTTGCAGTCCAGTTGCTGTCGAATGTCGTAGGTATTTCCTGTATTGGTAAAAGTAACTGTTGTGGCCCCGTCATGTATGTGTGTGCAAGTGATGCAGTTTTTGCCACAGTTTCGTATTATACCTCTTGGAGCACCCGTAGAGCTACGTTTTAGCCTGGCTCGTACAAGGTACTCTTTGAGGCTTTTGGGTCTGCGGTTACAGAGCATCGGTGGTTGGGGGAAAGCTTCCTTACAGCTGTCTGAGTCCTGTAGTATGTGGTAGTGTTGTCTGAGAATAGGTGCCAGATGTGATAAACTAGGATGGTAAGTAACCACAAATGGCGTTCTCGCAGTTTTAGTCTTGGGTTTGTTGGTGAGACTGTTCTGTCTTGTGACTTTGGAAGCTTTCCGTATTTCGTTCCGTACATGTTTACGTTTGTAGCCTCTGTTTGTCAAGTATGTAAGTAGTTCGTTAGTACGTAAGTAGAATGTTTCGTCAGTGGAGCAGATGCGTCTAAGTCGAAGGGCAAGGCTGTACGGTATGGATTGTTTGGTGTGTTTTGGGTGGGCTGAGGTGCTGAGAAGGTATTGGTGTTTGTCAGTGGGTTTGATGTACAGGTCAGTGGAAATGTTGTTGTCTGCGTTAAGTGATACTGTTACGTCAAGAAAATGAATGGAGGTGGGTGAAACTTCATGGGTGAATTTGATGGTGGGATGTGCGGTGTTGAGAGTGGAGATGAAATCTGTAAGTTTGTCCGGTCCGTGTGTCCAAATCAAAAAAATATCGTCGATGTAACGCCACCATACAAGAGGTTTGTATGCTGTCTTGTCTAGGGCACTTCGTTCAAGATCCCCCATAAAAAGGTTGGCATATGGGGGAGCCATTCTTGTGCCCATGGCAGTGCCATGTTTCTGTAGGTAAAATTGTTCGTCAAACTCAAAATTGTTGTTGGTCAAAATAATGTCGATGAGGTCACAAATGGTCTCAGTTGGCGGTTGTTGTGTTGTACGTTTGTTGAGTTCCTTCCTGGCAGCCTGTATACCGTCAGAGTGTGGAATATTAGTGTACAGGGAGGAGACATCGAGAGTTACTAAGAGAGAGTCATTTGGAAGGTTATTAAGTGTAGAAAGCTTTCTAAGAAAGTCAGTGGTGTCTTTAATATAAGAGGGCAGTTTACTTACAAGAGGGTTAAGAATGTCACTTACATATTCAGAGATGTGTTCAGTAGGATGGTTATTAGCTGAGACGATAGGCCTGCCGGGAGGGTTTTGTCTGTTTTTATGGATTTTTGGAAGGATGTAAAATCTGGAACAGGTGGGATTGGATGGCATGAGATAACTGTATGTGTCTTTGTTGATGTATTCGTTGACCTTCATGTACTGTAAATAGTCCTTAACTGTTTTGGTAACTTTGTTAGTCATGTCTTTGTCGTGCTTTTCGTAAAACTTTGTATCGTTAAGTTGTCGCGTGCATTCGTCGATGTATAGTTGTTTGTCCATGACTACTGTCCCTGAGCCTTTATCAGCAGGTTTGATAATAATGTCAGTTCGTTTTGTAAGCTGATTAAGGGTGTTGCGTTCGTCATTTGTTAAGTTATCGGTAATTTTCGTAGGTTGTATGTTGTTTATGTCCTGTTCTACTTTGTCGATGTAAGAGTCAAGTGCAGGATCCAAGCCTCGTTTTGGAGTCCAACCGCTTGACTTTTTGTACTTGTTAGAAGTCTCCGTGTTGGTATCAGTATTGTCGTGTTCATTGTTGTTGTTCTCGTGAAAGTAATGTTTGAGTCTAAGTCTACGTTTGAAGTCAGTTAAGTCAGCGTTGAGTTCATTCCAGTCAATGTTCTGTGGTGTGGGGCAAAAGTTGAGTCCTCGTTCAAGTAATGATTTCTCTGACTCTGTTAAATTAACAGAAGACAAATTAATCACTGTTTCTGTTTCCAGTCGTAGAGGGCGTTTGTTGCGTCTGGTCGTTTGTTGTTGTTGCCTGTGTTGTTGTTGTGGTTGCTGTTGTTCTTGTTGTCGTCGTTCTGTACCTGGTTCTGTAGTTTCCCTATGGTCGAGGTTAGTTTGGTTAGGACTTATGATAGTGTTGTTAGTTTCATGATCAATTATATTAGTGTTTTGATTATTGTTATTATGATGATTTTCTGAGTTAGGATTAGTTGCTGTGAGGTTGCTGTGGTTGGATGTTTTGTTCTCTTGTCTATAATGTCTGTCAACAAGTCTGGCTGTGTTGGGTAGGTAAGGATTAGGTTTATTGTTAGGATTACCGGAAGAAGAGAAGTTTCTTATAAAATGTTGAGATGGTTTGTTGGTATTGACATTATAGTACTTAAAAGAAGCGGGATATTGTGGGAGACAAAATTTGCGAGGTAAACGATAAAAATTATTACGTAAGTTATAATGTGTTTTTGAGGCTGGAAAATAATAATAAATAATATCATTGGGGGGATTAAAATTGAAATTCTGATTAGAAAAATAATAATGATGGTTAGGTTGAGCATGATAAGAGAATTTTGTGTTGTTAATATTGTTACATGGAAAAAACGTGTTATTACTTAAGGATGGATGTTGATTGCGATTGTTAGTTTTGTAAGTAGATTGGCTATTTTGTGTTACAACATTGGGAAAATTATTAAATTCACGTATATCGTTATAAATAGGGAAATTACTTGTTTTTTGAATTTTCTTCGATTTTCTTGACTGTAAACTTGATTGCAGGTTTCGGGACGAAAAGAATATATTTTTTTGGAGTAGATTAAATAGTTGTTGGTTACATGATTGTCGAAGGTTTTTCCATAAAGTGTTGATGTGTTGAGATAAATGTTGAGTAAGCTTTTGATGATGTTGAATTAGGAGGATCATTTGTGTTCTTGCGAGATTTTGATTGTTGTTGTACCATATTTGTTGTGAGTTGAAGTCAAGTTGGGCATTAGGAAGCAGTTTAGGAACCAGTCCGTCAGGAATCGAATTAGAATTGAGATGAAACTGTAAAAAGTCAAGGTGGTGCTGTGATCGGATAAGTTTGTTTTGAAATTTGCGGATAGAGTTGAATGTTGATCTTTGAAATTGATTTAAATTGTTGCAGATAGAAGGGCCAGGATTTGTTTCTATGTCCATGCAGATCAGCGAGAATAATATAATGAAAAGAAGGGCGGTTGATGCAATAAAGTTAACGAGCAGAGATTTATAAAATTTGGGTATATTTGATTTTGTGTTAGTATTTGAAGAATCATTGTTATTTGTATATGTACAGTGATTAGAGTGAAAATTACCAATTTGAAGTCTCCATTGCTGTAAATCAATCATATTGCTACGGAATTCTGTGTTGAAGCTTAGTATTTCCAACCAAACGACGGATCGATGCTGGAAGTGTGGCCAAGTGGAGTAAAATTTAAACGAAGAAAGTCCACAATACGAAGCTTTGTGCCGGACCTTTCGATGCTTGCGGCGAGGTAGGTAAAATATAGCAAGACAGGAACAACGCAAAACGACACACACAGAAGAAACGTAGATAGATTAAATATTTTATAGATATAAATGTTGTCAATATTTCGCCCTGGCATACAGGGCTTCTTCAGGACTAAATTTACAAACGGATAAATGCGGGGTTATATACAAAATTTGAAAAGTTGCTCAGTTTTATGTCAGCCTCAAAAATGTATAATGAATGTTTTAATTTGGATATAGCGAGTAGGCCCTTGATCGTAAAATATGAACTCGAATGATTATGTCGATTTATTTCTGCCTTGCTTCACAAACACTTCTTAGAACAATGATATACAACATTAAGAAAATAGGCGTATAGCCATTTCGAATATGCAGATATCGTTGAGAGGCTTCAGCTATTTCATTTCAAGATGTTTTTGAATAGATCCAGATAATTCAAGTTTTTCAATTGTATCAAATATACAAGTATTGTTGACCAGTTTCGGATGTTTCGAATATTTGGAAAAGTTTTGGACGAATGAAGGGGGCTATTATCAATAAAGTTTTGTTTTCCTTAGATTATATACGTCATGAAAACATAAAAAGTTCCTTTCCCTACCTGAGCAAGCTGGACATGGTGGAAATCAAAGGAGATGTGTTAATGGAGGCACTAGAGTTATCAGCTTCGTCTTACGCGGAAAAAAGGCCAAATGGTGCAAATCTACAAGTCTCGGGTAAGGCCAAATTTGCATTTAATTGAATAAAAAGATTGAAAATATTGATGCAAGGAATGATAAAGAAAAGATGCAGAGCTAGTTTTTCTGATTTCATGCTTATTATTGTGTTCTTGATGTTAAGATAGATTCAAGTGCTTACGAAAGTCGAAGTTCAAGAAAACAAAGTTTTGATAAGATCCAAGAAATATATGATAAATTATATTTTGGTAAATTCATTTTGGCACCTTAATTAAACACACATAACATGTACTTACATTTCACTTTATTCCTCAAAAAGTTTTCGCTTCCCTTCGGTAACTACATCAGGCCTCTAACTAGACCTGTATGCGGAGCGAATGTGTCAAGTAACTATCGAATCTCTCATTTCTTATCCATGATAATAAGACCTTTCTTCAAAGAGTCGGTGGAGGTTTGCGAAAGTACTGAAGACCTGCTTAGCAGGATAAAAGAGTGCAATAAGAATTAGGATTCTAATCGCAGTGTCATCGGAAGCATGGATGTAGTAGCATTGTACCCCTCTATAGATATAGACTTTTCCACGAATTTTTTAGATCTCACTGATGTAGCTACCGAACGGAAGCGAAAAATATTTGAGGAATAAAATGAAATGTAAGTACATGTTATGTGTGTTTAATTAAGGTGCCAAAATGAATTTACCAAAATATAATTTGTCCTACAACACACGCGATCTTAAATTTATCTTAATTAATTTAAAAAAAAATCTAATCAAAAATTAAATATAGGATAAACTTATCCAGTGCCCATTTTACACCTATAAGAGTTTTATCCAGTGAACAAAGCTTATGTATCCTCGTAATTCAGTATATTCGTATTTACCGGAATCAAGAGTTTAATCTCATTTCTGATGAAGAGTTGAAGAATTACTAACTCAAGCAACTGTTATTTCACGAGCAACTGTATATTCTTAGAGCTGTCTTCGATCGCTAAAAATCATGAGGATGTTGAGAAAATCAGAAACATAGCGACTTAAAGCTTTTGCATCTGCCAATTTCGATCCACATCTGTGTATGATAATTCGTTAGGTTCTGTTTTCGTTCTCTTTCTGATGTACTAATCCTAAAACTCTAGGCCTTGATATCATCTGTGAGACAGAAGTTTTTATTACTTATTATTCTGGACGAGACCATAAATAACTTCATTGCTAAGAATATGAATCATAAAGATCACACAGTTATATTCCTTTGAAGCACTTTCTCAATTAGTTATTTAACGATTTTCAAGATTCAGCCATACCTGGCCCTATTCATAATCAAACGACAAGACAGAAGTTTCGTATTACAAATTTGAGTCACAAGTGTTTTCTATTACGTCATTCATTTCCTATATAACGGGAACAATCGTTTTATTCTTCTTTACTTTTTATTGCTATGATGAAAATAACTTCTTCTAAGAATGTAAAATGAAGTGAGACTCCTCTTAGTTGAATTTTACAGTAGCTTAAAAGTTTACAGCAATTTCAATCTTATCGCAGAAATTTAAATTTGCTCATGGCATCATCAATCTACTCACAGCAACTTTAATATTGATATTGTTACTTTGTAATTATCAATTCTACGGGCTTCAAGATGATCGCCAATACTGACTTTTGTTACATTCCCATGGCTGTTCGACAAGATGGCAGACAACGAAAATAGATAAAAACAGAATGATGAAAACAAATCACACCCATAAATCTTAGCCTTGGTCAGCCGAAATGAAAGCTTAGACAATACAACTTTTGAAGAGACAAGGTGGAATCTAATTGTCAGTCCTTAAGAAATGCAATCATTGAAATTCTTGATACCCTGGGAGGTTTCAAGCCTACCGTAGCGTTTGACA
Source organism: Pelagia noctiluca (assembly GCA_963924455.1). Classification (NCBI taxonomy): domain Eukaryota; kingdom Metazoa; phylum Cnidaria; class Scyphozoa; order Semaeostomeae; family Pelagiidae; genus Pelagia; species Pelagia noctiluca. The sequence continues at coordinate 10,956,205 of OZ004319.1, forward strand.
TGCGTTTGGGTGATGAGATATACGAGTAGGGGAGGGAGGGGCAAGTTGTCACAGGGGTAAGTTGTCACAACCTCTTTTATGGATCCAAACAGATTGTTGTCAATTCTAAATTAATGGCGTGGTGGAGTACTTTATGTAAGCTTTCTTTTGATATCATTCGACTGAGCCTGCTGCCATCAATATTTACACCAAAAAGAGGCTGTGACAACTTACCCCTGTGGCAACTTGCCCCTCCCTCCCCTACCAAGAAATGCTGTAGAACAAATTTTCATGACCTAATCCTGATGGAGTTAAGACATGAAATTTTCACAATCTGCGTAGGCGCGAGTATAATATTATTGGGCTACCTTTAGAAGCTCAAAATCAATGATTATGTAGAAAGTAAATCAGTATAGAAACCGCAGTGAGCAGAATTACAATCTTGTGAGAAAATTAGAGTTTCTGTGAGTAAATTGAAATTGCTGTGAGCGAATTGAAGTTGCCGTGAGCGAATTGAAATTACCGTGAAAGAATTTATATTGCCGTGAGTAAATTGATATTGCTGTGAGCGGATTGAAATTGCTGTTAGTGAATTGAAATTACCATGAGTAAATTGAAATTGCAGTACGCAAATCAAAATTCCCGTGAGCAAATTGATATTTCTGTTAGTAGATTGATATCGCTGTGACTAGATTGATATTCTGGTGAACGAGTTGAAATTTTTGTGAGTGAATTGATATTAACGAGAGCTGATTGAAATTGTTGTGATAAAATCTTTTTGCCGTGATCAAATTGAAATCTCCGTGAATTTTTGGCCACTGTAGAATCTCGATTGATTCTCAACCATATCAGGTCATAAAGACATGTTACACTCTTCATAAAGATGCTTGAATGAGCAACTAAACAAAAGATTCTTAGTTAAACTGGTAGTAGCTTAACTGGTAAACAGCATATGATCATCATAAAATAGAGTAAGTAAACAGTTTAATCATTGAAAGAGCAAGGTCAACATTTTACCTTTTAGGAAAACTATAGATTTTCTACATCAAATCTATTGATCCCATATTTTGCAGAAGAATGGAGTTTGTTTCCCATTACGACTCTCTCGATAATTCACTATTTGTCTTACCGGATCGCTGGCGATGGTTGATTTGGTTGTTTATGCAAAGTACAAATTTTCTACTCTTTTTAAGGTTGGCTAGTCTCGATCTGCTTCTGAGTAAAATAGCTCGTTAGGTTTTTTTTCTCTCTTTCGAACTACTCTAATGGGTGTAAGACAAAAGGTTTTCGTGGCTATTGTGTAATGTTATATTTCTAATTGTTTGCCACCCAAGCGTTTTAAGCTAATTAAAGACTGTACTAGTCTTTTGATAGCCATATCAACTATCTAGATTCCTTGTTGTGGAACTTCAAAATTGTGACTAATAATTAATTAATGTCGATTGTTGATTTGCAGAATTTAAACTTATAGTATTTCGACAAACACACTGTTAATCATGTTAATACTATTGATAAATAGTGCTGGTGCAAAGTTAAAGAATTGATGTTCAATCATTCTTGTAGGTTTAATGGTGAATTTTGATTTATCAAAACCAAGCGGACAACGAGTTACTCAAGTTGAAGTTTGCTGTGCTGATTGTCGGTTTCCCAAATACGGAAAGTTAATGAAATCTAACACGTACAAGGTAAGATAATGCCTCGAATTGTTTTTTGATGAATATTCGTTGTAGAACTCTTGCTGAATTCAAATAACAGAGCAACATTCTTTGATCAGCATAGAGCTCAAGAGTAAGTAGGAATATATACAACACAGCTCAAGGCTCAGAATAGACATAATGAGAATTATACTCATCAGAGAAATGGAAGGAAATGGACATGAAAATCTCACCCTGGGGAATGTCTGTGCAACACTGTGAAGGATGTCCTGCTTTTCGAGGGGATATCATGAGAAATCACAAAACAGTCTTGTAGAGATGAACGTGCAATAACTGTCTTCTTTCTGCAAATAAATGTATTTACCGCTCTACCATCCATATATTGAGCACTGTTACTCTAGAAATTGGAACACCGACTTTTTATAACCTATTATATGTGGAATTCATAGTTTTGATCTCTACAAAATAATTGCTTAGTAATGGTAGTAGAACGTTGAATACATTTATTCGCTACTGTTGAGTGAGTAATTACAAGACTGCCATCCTCAATAAAACCTCTTGATACAAACCAAACAATAAGCTCAATATGTAGCTAATACTCTTTCTAAGAAAATAAAGTATAAAATAATTTTCACATAAGCATTCTGAAAACTATTTTTGAGCTCTCAATTGACTATGTAGATAGAACTATATTTCCAGTAGATTCAAGAATGATTGAAATTAGCAAACATACAGGAACCAGACTCATATACTGATTTTACAGATATTTTTTGATGGATCACGGACGGGTCACAAACGGGTGACGGCACGGTTCACACCTTGCTCCTATAGGAAACGTATATAAAGTCAACGGGTCACGGGTCACAGTGATAATATAAAGATATATATACCTTACGTTGATAAACATCACTGTGACCCCGTGACCCATTCAATTCCTATATGATTGCTATAGTAAACAAAGTGTGACCCGTTTCGTTACCCGTGTGTGACCCGCGTGTGACCCGTCTAGCTCTTTATACAACATTTGGTCCACTGATTTTACTAAAAATTAGTATCAACAATAGCAATCATAGTAAAGATGCATATGGCTTTAGCCTAAATTTGCAAGTGTGCTGAAGCAATGAGTTGAGCTTTTGAAATCTTTCTTATTAGGGTATTCCGTAACATTTCTAAATACTTATCCAGGACAAAGCTGATCCTCGTGACCAACAATTCACTTCAAACAGTACATGCAACCTAGAAATACACTTCCGTTGTTGAATTAAATACTTCTTGTCAAAACATATCGTACATAACTCCTGGCAGCATGATAAACTTAGAGAATTATCATGGCCCTAGCAATGAAAATGTTACTACAAAATGCAGTGTGCGTGCTGAATACCCTCAGAAAAAGTTATGAATAGTTGAAAGTAGTCAATAACAGCCTTTAAACATATTTAAAACTTGATAAATACCTTACATGAGCTCTAATACCCCAGAAGAGATGGGAAAGGAGAAATAGATACGACGCCGTATCTTTTGGTCAATCTTACGTCATAGCAACCGTTGACAATATGGAAAAACTGATTTCAAATCTAAAATCAGCATCATAAACTTGCTATAGGTTACCAAAGCATAAAGTTTCTAAAATCCAGAGGAAATTCTCCCTCCGAGACCATCCTCGCCAAAACCTCTTGAGATAAACCAAAAAGATAAGCTCAATATGTAATAATCTTTCTAAGAAAATAGAAAAAAATGCTCTCCCCCTTGCCCCCTATACAATGTTGGTAGGATTTGTTGCCAGGGCGACAGGGAATTAAAAGACATATGAGTTACTCAAACAACATTGAAATTGAGGTGAGGGGGAGGACTGTATGTCAATAAGTTGTGTAATAAAGATTTCTCTCAACAAACAGTTTTGGCGAGGATTGTGGCTAATGAAGATTATTGGGTAATTATTGCTCTTCTCTGCTAATAAGCGTGTATTATATGCATGTATTTTATAGGTGATTTTGTCAAACTATATGGCAAACGGTGGTGTTGGGTATGGGTTTCTGAAGTCAAAGAGCATCAGACACTACTCAGGACAGATCACAGATATTCAAGCCATCGGAGCTTACATTAAAGCACGAACTCCTTTGATCATTAGTACAGGGAATAGAATCAATATTATCCACAGCTCCGGGAAAGCAACGTCAGGCTCCATCAGACTCAAGCAACAGTTGCCATTATCATTGGTGTCAATTCTACTTGTTGCATTAATTCCTAATAGGTTTTTAAAGGCTTTGTGACTTTGTTGTTGTACAGTGTTATTCTAATCTACATTTGTTAGTGTCGGAAAGATTTGTGGAGTTGGAATTGTAAATCCTTTAATTTAGGAATATCTTAGTTTTCAGTTAGAAAAATAATATCTCTGAATCAGATCTTTCGAACTCACAACCTCTATGACTATCGAGGATTGTACTCACCCTCACCTAAACTGTAACATTTGGAAGAATTCAATCTTCCTTGCCATTCTCAAGATTTTTATCAATAAAGAGTGTTCTTGTTGTAACTTTATTTTACATCGATTAAACTAAAATCCCTAGTCTACTATGTGCATTATATATAATAAATACAAGCAAACTAATCTAAATCGATGACATTAATTGATTAAAAGTAAGCAATAAAGTATTTCATGTGACTAATCATTATTCAAATTAAAAAGACAGGCATTGCATTTGCATGTTGGCCCACTCCATTGTGTTATTAAGGATTTGAAAGTTTTAAGATCTTTTGCAGATTATAACTCATCTGGCAAGCAGTTCCAGATTTGTGGTCCTAAGAACTTCAGACTATTAGAGCCAGAAGTTACTTGATTTGGTCTATAATGAGCAAGATTATTCGAATTCCGCATTGAATATTTTGAGGTTCTGGTCTTAAAAATATCTCTCATGAAAGGAGGATTCAGGTCATTCAAAGTTTTAAAAATTTCCAAAGAAAGAGTCCTAAGTCTTGAAACGTTCATAGTACATCGTTGGGATTTTGAGAGTAGATCGTCATATGGACTTGTGTAATCGTGGTGGAGAAACCTTAGTGCACGTTCTTGTATCTTCTCTATTTTGTGCATGGATTTCGCAGAACAAAAATGCCATACTAAAGGACAATAATTAAAATTTGAATATACAAAACTATGAACGAGAACATTTCTTTCTTTGAAGCCAATATAAGCTCGAAGCCTTTGTAGAACATTAAGTTGAGCTGCTGCTTTTTTACACAGTCTTGAAATGTGTTGCTCGAAGTTTAATTTATAATCGAGCTCAATTCCGAGGAGTTTGACTGAATCTTCGGATTCGATTGTTTTTTCTTGGATGTTTATTTTAACCTTACTGGTATTTGTATGATTTTTTGTAATAAGCATTGCATGGAACTTTGAAGGGTTTGCGATCATGTGGTTGTCACTTAGCCAATCTAGTGCAACACCTGATTTTTCCTCTAGGACCTGCACCAAATCCGGTAACGTCCTAGAGAAACAAGCAAGTATGTTATTGTTATCATCAGCATAGTAAAAGTTAAAGTAATTAAGTTGTACAAATACAGTATAAATTCTATAAATAAGATGCATATAAAATTTGATTGATTATTATCAATTTACATTAAGCTTTTGAATTTTTAGGTTATTCTACCATCAATAAGGGATTTTCGCATGTCTTTGGAAGAGAGCCTAGAGACATCTCAAAAACTCTCTTTCCGCATTGAAACTATTTGAAACGATTTCAAACTCTTGTAGTTGTCTCACGTTGGTTTCATTCGCTTGAAATATTTTTGATTTGACGAATTGTTTTCATTTTGATTTGACTTGATTTGATCCCGGCCTCTGAAATGGAAAAGATTAAGCACAATTTATGCAACGATTTTTAACGGCTCTCTACGATTTAGCAATAATCATGAAACTATATTGCCGAGTCCTAATAATTTTCAATCGCCTCGCAAATGTTTTCATCAACACATTCAGGAAATAATTTCTCATCGATTTCCCATGATTCTAAAACCGTTTTTAAACCAATTTAATGCTAAACTAGATGTTTTAGACAGCTGCAAGGACACGAAATCTGTAAATTTCAAGCTTAGCAAAAGATGTTTACATCCTTGGGGTTTTCAATGGACGATTTTGCAAGGAATGATAGAATTCATTTCACACAATGTATCAGGAATAAACTCCTTAGCCATCCATAACAACCAAAGCCTCAATAGCCTTAATATTTGCATATACAGTCAAGCTCCAGCCATTAGTTTCGGATAGCCATATGCTGTTTTATAATCAATAGCTTCCATAACAAATCTTTAAATTAGACGTGCATGAAACACTTTACATGAATTTCAATAGACTTAAACCTTTTGAATTCCAGGGAAGATTGAAAGAAAAATGAGAAAATATCCCAATGCAGAATCACCTAATGTTAAACATCTTCACATTTTCCTTATGAATTTTATTTTAGTACAGAATGCAATATTGAATTTTCCAGCCAGATATGTCTGAAAAGCTAAAATGCTTTCCGCTCAATGCTCTTGTAGCTATTTGAGCACTCTTTGGTTCCTGTACACCAACAATATGTAACCGTTTATCGCATACCTAAGTTTACAAGTTGCTACACAGCCGATAGGGTGATAACTGGAAGAGCACACTGGGTCTCTAGATCAGATACTTTAATTTTGCTCATTGTTCTTGCAACTTCTGGAGCACTCTTTGAGTATCTTGAACCAATACCATTTTAGTCTCTGCCCAATGCTTTTGTGGCATGTAACGATCCCAGCAGTCTTTGGTACCAAATTTTACGAGTTGCTGCAGGCATTTTTGATTTTGCTCTTAACCTTTATGCGATCACAAATTACAATGCTAAATTTTCCAATCAGACGTGACTGAAAAACGAAAATACATTTTCATGGATTTACCCTTGCATATTCAATTTAGCAAGAACTTCAAAAATTAGTAACCAGATACTTTCCTAGATATCTGTATATTTTCTCCTGCACAAACTAGTTTCTTGTTGCAAAACATTTAACAAGAACTTCAAAAATTAGTAACCAGATACTTTCCTAGATATCTGTATATTTTCTCCTGCACAAACTAGTTTCTTATTGCAAAAAATTTGGCAAGAACTTCAAAAATTAGTAACCAGATACTTTCCTAGATATCTGTATATTTTCTCCTGCACATACTAGTTTCTTATTGCAAGCTACCATAACAGATTTTTCAATCAGACGCGTCTGAAAAACTTGAATATATTTCTATATATTTGAGCCCTCACTGTACAAATCAGTATCCAGTATGCTATATAGGTCTTATCTAAGAATTAAGGAATTTCCTTTAAAACTTTTTGTTATCACAATAGGCCAACATAAATGTTCCTTTCCCTAGCGTCTGAAAAATATTTCTATAAACTTGACCATTATCAGATTCAAGAGAAAACAATTTAGTAAGCAATAAATTTTGTTCAGCGACAGGCCTGAATTTTCTCTAGCACGTATTTTCTCATTAAAAGCTACAATAATAGATTTTTCAGTCAGATATGTTTGAAAAATATACATATATATTTCTATTGACTTTACCCTCAGGAGATTCAATTCAGTAAAGCAAAAAGAAATGTAATAGATTAGTAAAGCAGGATAATCTTATCCACATACTCTCCTACACATGTTGAATCATTGAAATAAGCAAATACTGGTTAAAAAAGCTGTGGATGTTGTTGACGGTGCAGTCTAGGCAATTTACAGGGGTAAAGCAATGGTGGTGACAGAGCAGGTTGGTACAAAAAGCTGTGGACTGGGGGGACGAGACTATTTAGTTGAACTAAGACTTATACACTAAACCCCTCTATACAGTACAGAGGTCCAGTACATGGTAGAACCAATGGTGGTGGCAAAAACGGTTAGTTTAAAAAGCTGATTTATGACGTCATAACAAGTTTATTTACGAAAATTATAATGGCAGTATACAGGAGGAAAATGTTTGAAGGGGCATAGTTTCTAATAGGCGCAATAGATGGTTAGTTCCTTACTAGCGCTAGTAGTTTTAATTTTTTGCACGTTTGAAAAAAATTTCTATGAAATATCTCGACCTACAGGGGCCATAAATTCCAACTAAAAAAAGATACTTCGCAGATTTTGAATCACGCCCAGTCAAAATACCCGTATTGCTGGACTAGCGTGTATAATAACTAAAAAAAAACATCACTTCATATCTGTTACAGCAACTGATCTCTAAAAAAGTCCCCTTTTAGAGATGAGTAGTTAAAGTGAGTCTTGAATTGTTCGAGCTGTGGTCCTTTCAAAGATTACTTAGAATATCTTGGACTTCCAAGACATGAAATGAAGACGTTGTTGCTTAGTACTAACTTGAAACACGGCTGCTCACCATCATTTTCTAGATGAAACTGCGCTTTGTATGACATATGATGAGAGACAAAGAAAGTATGAACAGGAACCTATTGTAGGGTATAGTTTATTGGCTGCAAGGAAAAATTGTGCTAATCCTTTTGCAAAATGTTAAACGATGAAACAATTTCTAATTGATCTTGACAAGTTGACCTGCGTCTGAAAAAAGTAATTAAGTTTTCAATGGCGTCCATTGTCATGACTGGATCAATAAGTTATTGAAAAACTTGAGGAACCAATTAGGTAATTTCAAAGGAGATCGTTACTCTGATAAAGGCTATTGGGAACTCCCATTTATTGCTTTACACAGCTGTTTAATTTCAAACATTTTCAATTTATTATCAAAATTTAATCCGCGCTAGAAAATATTGATTATATATTCCATAGTTTCTATCTTAAATATTAGGATAAAGATGAAATTGAAAGTGAGATGAAACGATGAAATGGTTTTAAACAAGGAAATTGGAAAATTTTGGTGTTTGAGTTAACAAAATATGTCTGGAAGCAGCTGTATATACCCTTTCTTACAGAAATAAGTATCAATGATATTTAGTCCCAACTGAATAAATCGTTACCGCCTTTTAGGAATACGTCGATGCTGCGTGCAGAACATACTTGAAGACAATATCACAGTTTTCTAACTTGATTCGTGCCTACTACTTTTGAGTGATGATCTAGATGCTGAAAAAAAGAAATTCTCAAGAAAAGAAGTAAACATGAAAGAGTGTCTCTTTACCTGTCCACTACGGAATCTATTTGGTGGAATATCTCTCAGCATGATAATGCTTCTAGCCATCGATCGTTATATTCATATGAATCCTGATGTTCTAGAAAATGAGTCAAAGATTGCAAAATTATTCAAACGACCAAGGATTTACATTTTGATCTTTGCTTGCTGTGCATTTTACATTTCCGAGTCATTATGTTTCTATTTTCTAATGAAGATCAATCAAAAAATTCCAGCCTATTTTTTAGCAATAGCTGCAATCGTCTTGCTCGTGATGATGCCAATATCTGTGACAATGTACACGCGTGGTTATCTTCGAATACGTCGTTTCGTTGCTGAAAATCCAGTTTTTCAAAACAGAGGAGAAGTATATACAAACGAAAGTCCTGACTACTTAAAAGAATTGTTCAAGACAGTACTTCTTCTAGTTATTGCAACAGTAACATCCTATGTGCCGATGATAGCTGTCACTTTAGCAATAACGATACTGAGCTTTGAAATTTTTTTGTCTGGTGGTGTCTTATTTAGTTCAAGTTTGATATCTACTAAGCCCAGGTCTTTTTCTATTGCCTTTATCCACGTTAAAAACGGTCTACCTCTCTTGTTTTGCACTGGTTGCAGTGATTCGTAAAATGCAAGTCTAACTGGCATTTTTTTATCAAGTCTCAACAAATGACCTAGCCAATTCAATCTCCTCTTTCTGATGATAGTACTCCATTTCATTGTTCCTGTTTTTTCATACAATCTATCGTTCGAAATGACTTTTGGCCAAAATATATTGATTACTCTCCTTGACATTTTTCTTTGAAAAGAATTGATCCGTTTTTTAAGCGTATCTGTTAGTACCCATAGCTCAGAGTTGTAGAGGAAAACACTGGCAGAGTATGCATTAAAAGTTCTGACTTTAAGAGGTGCACTTATTCTTTTTGACTTGTAGATGTCCTGAAAACGCTTCATACTGTCAATTGTTAAAATCTTTCTTCGATTTATATCTACTAGCCTTGATCCTAGCAGTTTGCAGTTTCTCCAGTTTGCAGTTTCTCCAGTCTGGTTTTCAGGCTCATAATCTACAAGTCAAACGCCTTGGACATATTTAGTTGTAACAAATGGATGTGATAATCTGTCGCCAGTATTGCCTTTTCCGCTAGTAGCTTTACTGCATGTAAATTCTCAGTGGTACTTCTGCCTTGTTGATAAGCTGCTTGTTTTTGGGGGATAAAATATTCAAACATTTTTCTTTAACCCCCAACTATTCCGGTTGCTGTGGAGTGCACCTTTGGCCAGTGCATTTGAAATCCCAAACTTCGGGCCCCGATGATGAGAGAACGCCGCTTTTAGGCAATGGCAAATTTTGTATGCTAGACAGTTGATATGTCTGAGGGGCCTCGTTAATTTTTTCTGAAGCAAGAATTAAAAGAAGATTAGGCTAAACAATATCGATTTATCTGCATCTTATCAGCTGGAAAAGCAATTGTAGAGATTTAACTTGACTGAGCCACGTGAGCATTGAAAGCAATACTTGAACGTAATTTTGACAACTGATGTAGAGCTAGAAATTAGTTTTTCCCCATGATGGCAAATTTCCTGAAATAAGCACGTATGTTTAAAATATGATATAATCTAGTTCTAATGAGAAAGTTGTTTCGATTTTCCCGTAGGGTTTTTGAGAAAAATGGCAGCCAAGTTGGTGCCATCCTGCTCTTTTGAGAAATGTGATCAAACTCATTACACAAGGCAAAGAAGGCTAAAATTTAAATAACGGTTAAACCTTAAAATTGCTAAAATTTTATGAAAATTCAAGAGCTTTGCTATCCTTATTAGCCAAATAATACCCATTAGCTTGAATCTAACTAAGAATAAGACCAAAATATCTTCGCAGGTATCAATTTAACTTTCCGCCAGATTCTCAACTACCCAAGATTGACAAGAGAACAAAAAATGATGGCAAATTTTCCAACATATGCCACATTACAACAGTTGATAAGGTAAAGTGCTAACTTACCGATATGAAAACTGTTACAATACATGAAGTATTTGGTTGTTGTTGTAGCTGTTCATTAAGTTGATAGACGAGATAGGACCTGTCTTCTCTGTTTCTTCTTACTTATCACCTTATTCAGACCAATTTAAACATGGTGTCAGGTGTGTAGAGTAAAACTATTTTTAGTAAGGAGGCAGATTTTGGTTCCCTTCTATTTGTAAAAAGACATGGGGTAAGCAGCGGACCTGTGACCTCTATTTTTGTTTATGACTCATGTCAAATTCTATTACGTCATCGGCCCCAGCTCCCTCTGGGGCTGTACGAGAAAGGCATGCAAACCGCAGGTGATCCAGTTGGTTGCAGATGCAGGTGCGTACAGTCCTCAAGATCTGCCTTAGCTTAAAAAAGATAAGTATATCCAATTAAATCTGTTCTGTTTCAACGTAGCAACGTTTTTGGTCTTCTTATAGGCCTAATGTCTGACAAAAGCAACGACCAAACCAATTTGGCAGAACGTCCCCATGTTGGTTCGGCCTCGAAGGAACTTCTTCCTGTGTGTGCAGGAACTTCTTCCTGTGTCAATGAAACTTTTGAAAATGCTCCACAAACTGAAGACAGCCATGACAAAAATATATTGTTAATTTTGCAAAACATGAGTGACTCTCTCAATGCATCAAATAAATTAATGTTAGAGTTTTTTAAACATCAACAAAATCGACCCGAAGGTCAAATGGATACTGCTAGGCCCAGTAGGCCTAGTGCAGGGCCTAATTTACTTGAATCTGGGGCTGAATAATTTGATGAACCGCCCCCAAAAAGAACTAAAACAGGTACGGCAACTGTTTCGGTGGCTCCGGGCCGACAATCATCTGATGAAAATATTTCTGAGAATGAACCTCACTCACCAGCCCCTTCAGCCGGGCATAATAATCCTGAGATTCGTCCTTCAGCCAACGATGCATTAAGTCTCTTTGGTGAGCAGGATATTGACGAAGGAGTCAATAATCAGAACACTCCTCAGTTATCATCCAATGATTTTCTTACTGAAGTTGAAAATTCTATCGCCACAGCTAAAGCAACAGGACCACCCATTTCAGAACATTTGGCAAAAATACTGAATGAAAAATTTCATGTGGAGCTTGATTCGGTACAGAGGAAAAATCTCATTGAGAAATATCTTGTGTCAGAAAATTGTTCAGGCCTTTTTCGTCCTCGGGTAAATCACGAAATCTGGACATCCTTGAATTCAAACAGTAAAATAACTGATAAAAGCTACACTGTGCTACAAGATGCACTTCTGACAGCTTCCGGTGCTGTAGCAATGTCTATTGAGGATATTCTTAAATATAGGGAAAAGAAAGAAGATCTAGATTGCCAAAGTATTGTTTCTAGGCAAATTGATATTGTCACCCTTCTAGGGTTTATTTGTAAAGAGCTCTCTTTCCGGAGAAAAGATGCATTGCGGCCCTCCAGTCGTCCGGAATTTAAAGGCGCATGCAGTCGCACAGCTAGACCTACAAATTTATTATTTGGGGATGATTTGTGTAAAACAATTCAAGAAGTGCGAACTACAAATCGCATTCTTCATAATCTCCCTGCCCACCGGCCTGCACGTGGTGGTACTTATTTCCGTGATCGAAGTCAAAACAATTCTTTTTTATTGCAGCGGGGGAGGACAGCGATGCCTCCCCGCAAAAATCAGCCTTATTATCCTCAAAAGAAAAAGTTTTCCAAGAATTGGAAACAGTAAAAACAAAGCTATTTTGTCTAAATCCTTTTCTGAAAGAGTCATTATTACCTTATCTGTACAATAAAGTTAAAGCCTTTTGTGCTGGTCAAATCTCCAATTATCTAAGAAACTGGGAAAACATCACCTCGGATCCACACATTTTGAATATTGTATCTGGTGATACCATAGAATTTGACTCCATACCACCCTACCAGCTTAGTTGTCCTCCTAACACTATTTCCAAAGGTAATATTCCCCTTGTAGAACAAGAAATACAAGATTTAATATCCAAAAAAGTGATAACGATCTGTGATAATGCTCAGACACAGTTCATTTCTCCTATTTTTTGTGTCCCAAAAAAGGATAACAAGGTACGACTTATTCTGAATTTGAAAAAGTTAAATTGCTTTGTTGCTTATCACCACTTTAAGATGGAGAATATTTGTCATGTATTATCAATGATTACACCATGTTGCTGGATGGCTTCTATTGATCTTAAGGATGCATATTACAGTGTTAAAATTCATCCAGATTATCAAAAGTACCTGACTTTCTTTTTCCAAGGCAATTATTATGCTTATACAGCATACCCTAATGGGCTTGCTTCTTGTCCCAGACAATTTACGAAATTTTTAAAGCCCCCTATTGCTGAATTGAGATCGCAAGGGCATATTTTATCCAGTTATATTGATGATTTATTCATCCAAAGTGATTCATATGGAGGTTGTGTTAATTCTCTTTTATCAACCGTTGAGCAATTTGATCGTCTTGGGTTTGTGGTTCACCCTGACAAATCTGGATTCGTCCCAAAACAGCAAATACAATATTTGGGTTTCATATTAGATTCGGTTACTATGAAAGTATTGTTACCAACAAATCGAAAATTGAAGATAATATAATTTTTACAAAACATCTCTTCTCAGATTAAAAAAGTGCTCATTAGAGATATTGCTAAAGCTGTGGGCTACATGGTTTCCTACCTACCAGTAGTTCCTTATGGTGGTATACATTATCGAAAAATTGAAAGTAAAAAAAAAAAAGCATCAAAATTATCCCATGGCAATTACGATTCTTATATGTCACTGTCAGCAAATGCCGTTAAAGAGATTAATTGGTGGGTTTGTAATTTACATACCAGTGTTGGTTTTATTAGGTTACCACCTTTTCAAGCTACAATCTTCCCAGCTGCATCACTTGAAGGCTGGGGGGCAGTGTTGGGCAGTTGTTCCACTAATGGCAAATGGCTTCCATCTGAAGCTGCTGGCCATATTAATGTTCTTGAAATACTAGCTGCATATTTTGCTCTGAGAAGTTTTAAACTGCAAGTCGTAAATAAACATGTCAAGCTTATGATAGATAATACCACAGCTGTTGCGGTCATTAATCATATGGGCACAAGTCATAGTGAGGAGTGCAATTCTGTGGTTGTAAGGCTTTGGTCCTTCTGTTTTGAAAATGATATTTGGTTGACAGCATGTCACATTCCTGGTAAATCAAATGTTGTTGCAGATGATAAATCTAGGAATTTTGATAAACAAGATGCTGAATGGATGTTGGATAAACAGGTTTTACAATCAGCTTTTTCCAAACTGAATTTTAATCCAGATATTGATTTGTTTGCATCCAGGCTAAACACTCAGTTTGATAAATATTGCTCTTTTAAACCAGATCCTGGTGCTGCTATTGTGGATGCCTTTACCTTTTCATGGCAGAATACTAAATTTTATTGTTTCCCTCTGTTTAGTTGTATTCTGCGGGTCCTGCAAAAAATTCAACAGGAGAATACCAGAGGAGTTGTTGTGGTACCAAATTGGCCTACCTAACCGTGGTACCCCATTCTGATAAAAATGTTAGTCACACCACCGGTTCATTTGCGTCCAAAGAAAAATCTCCTACAGTTGCCCATAATGCCTCATCTTCAACATCCACTACTCCAAAAACTAAAATTGATGGTTTGCCTCGTATCAGGGAATTATATTCACAACAAGGATCTTCCTCATCTACAATAGATATCATTATGTCTTCATGGCGAAACTCCACGCAAAATCAGTATGATATTCACATTCGTCGTTGGTTGGAATTTTGTGAAAAGAAAGCATACAATCCAATGGAACCATCCGTAACTAATGCTCTACAGTTTTTAACTATGCTTTTTGATTCTGGTCTATCATATAGTTCAATTAACTCGGCTCGTAGTGCACTTTCTTCATTATTTCCAGTAAGTGATAGTGCACTTTCTTTCGGCAACATGCCAGTGGTGAAAAGATTTATGCGCGGTGTATACCAGCTACGTCCAACATTACCTAGATATCAATCTGTTTGGAGTGTACATGAGGTGTTTGATTATATTCGTTCTGCTAAACCTGTTGATCAATTAAATTTGAAAGACCTTTTCTTAAGACTTGTTTTCTATTGTGTTTATTGAGTGCCCAGCGTCGACAAACCATAAAGGCTTTGTACATTGATCACATGGACATTACTCCCTCAACTTATATTTTTCATATTGTTGAAAAACTGAAACAATCGCGTCCAGGCTACCACCAAAAACCTATTCGGTGTGTCAAATACAATGCTGAACCAAAGTTGTGTATTTAAACTCATATATCTGAATATATAAAAAGAACAGACACAATACAGTCTGAAATAAAACAGTTGTTAATTACTTATATTCGACCATATCATGCTGTATCCTGTGACACAATATCACGCTGGATCAAAAAGTTTCTTACCTTGGCCGGTATTGACACAACAAAATATAAGAGTCATAGCACTAGAGCTGCTGCAGCTTCACATGCTGCTCGAGTCAAATCTAACAATATCAACGAGGTAATGCAAGCTGCTGGATGATCGAGCGAAAACACTTTTCGTCGTTTTTATGATCTCCCTTCTGAGGACTCTTTCAATATTGGGACAACTCTCCTTAATAACATTGAACCTAGTTAATTTGCAGAAAGACAATTTGTTTTGTGTTTATTTTTATAATTACGGTGCTCCTTACTAACATGTCAACTTAGTTTGTGTTACATTATCACATACTTGCTGTCCAACACAGTTGTATTTATTTGAAACAAATGTCTCAATGCTAGCTCTAAAATCTCGTACAGCTCCAGAGGGAGCTGGGGCCGATGACGTAATAGAATTTAAAAATTAAACGAACCTACCGGTAGGTGAAGTTTGATTGTAATTCTGTGAGTCATCGGCCGCGACTGGAGGAGCTGTGCGCCCTCCCAATAATCTAATCATCCCAACCATTTATTTATTTTTATAGGTACAATTGATACATTTGTTTTTTACTCTAAAGACTGGTTCACCTGCGGTTTGCATGCCTTTCTCGCACAGCTCCTCCGGTCGTGGCCGATGACTAACAGAATTACAATCAAACTTCACCTACCGGTAGGTTCGTTTAATTTTTAAATTTTCCAGGATCAAAATAATTCAGATATAAAAATCAGCTGGATACCAATTTAAACTTTTTGTTTCACTGGAAATTAAATAGTTTTTGATTTTGGAAAAGTAATATACAGATCTAGACTGACAATTATGATTTTGCGAAACTGATTAACTAAAATCCTAACATCTGATGAATTAATAATCAGTTTTTGAAAATTATAAGTATTTGAAAACAATCATTATGTTTTCAATTGTTTTCATGCTTGTTTTTAGATGCAGATTAGAATTAAAAATTGAGACGAATCAATAAAGTCATTGTAAAGGAGATTGCAAATTTTCCAAAATTTTGATTTTTTCAAGTCATATTTATTCGTTATGCAGGTGTGTTTATCCTAACAAGGTGCTTTCTCAAACGATTTCTCGTCATAAAATGCCAGCTGGATCGAGATTCATCATCTTAATACGAATATTGTGATGTTGGATGAGGTATAGCTATATTGACAACTGAACTGATATGCCCTGGTTAACTTGTTATAATGATGTTTTGTTCTTTGACAAAATATGACGTATGGCACTTCGTCTCTCCGTCTCTCTGCATTTTTTGATACAACAAGCTATTTTGGAAGTTAAATCACGATTCTCAACTCTTGCTTATAATGGATAAAGGTTTTGGGCAGTCTTTCTGAGAAACTTGGTGTATGGAAGTTCCTATTCAGAAATCTAACTTTGAAATGGTCCATCCTACTTTATGGATTGAGAAGCAATCATAGTATGTTTGATGAAGTGAAGGTTTATTTTCTAGGATAGTCAGCACATAATTTTGAAGCTATCCTACATGTTTGAGTTGGCAAGATTTGGTTATTCCTGAAGAACCTGCAATTAAGATTTATTGCTCTAAAGCTTGATAACTAACAATTTACTCACAACTTATGGATTCAAAAATATTTATAATACATTTGGTTTAAAATTCTTTATTGCTACGATGGTCAGCAAGACAGCTTGTAGCTGCACAATATATAACTCAGTTTCCTCAATTCATCAAAATTTGGTAGTTCATCCTCAGGAAAGTATGGTTGTATCATTATCTAAACTTTTATCCCTACACACTCAGTGACAACTTATGGATTCACACATAACAATAAATTTCGTGTAATCTACTCTCACTATCAAGATCTTCCATAAGATTTGGTGATTCAATGACAACTTGTCTTATCATCATATCATCAAAAAAGGCTTTTGAAGATAGTCTTCAAGAAACTTCATGTGGGGAAAATTTTAATGAATTTTCTTTTACAATAACAAATCACCAAAAAACTTTTACCAATTCACAAGAAGTAGATCTGAAGAAAGAAATACGTAACCATGAAGGAGTGTTTATTTGACTATCCAGAATCCTACCCTATCTACGCAAGTAGAACCATCGGTGTTATTTATTGCATTTATTGTCCAGTTATTATAACAGTCAATGTTGTCCTAATAGTCTCCTTCTTCGCAACGAAACAATCGATGCAAAACACTTCCAACCTCCTTATTGTTTGCTTGAGTATATCAGACTGCCTTATTGGTGCAGTTCTGATGCCATTGCAATTCGCGATCAGCCTTTGGTTCGACTCCAAAATACTCTGCTCCATGATAAGCGTTTCTTTACCACTGCGGTATCTATTTGGTGGAATTTCTTTCAGCATGACGATGCTTTTAGCAATTGACCGTTACATTCATATGAATCCTAATGTTCTGGAAAATGAGTCAAAGATTGCAAAATTTTTCAAAAGACCAAGGCTTTTCGTCTTAATATTTGGAAGCCTGGTATTTTTCACTGCCATATCATTGTCTTTGTATTTCTTAATGAGAATCAATGCACAAATAACGGCCTATTTTACAGGATTCATTACAATCTTCTTGCTCGTAATGATGCTAATATTTGTTACAATCTACACGCATAGTTATCTTCGAATACGTCGTTTTGTTGCTGAAAGTCCACTTTATCAAAGCAAAGGAGAGGCAGATTCAAACGAGAGCCCTGAATACCTGAAACAATTGTTCAAGACTGTACTTATTCTTGTTATTGCAACAATTGTATCCTATCTTCCATTGATAGCTCTTACTTTGACAACAACTTTATTGACATTTATGAATGATAACGATTTGAATACTACCAAATTTAAGATCCTTGTTCATGCTTCATATATCTTACTATTTTCAAACTCATTCATGAACGCATTGATAATCTTATATCGAAATAAGAAGTCGAGAAAATGGTTGAATGTGCGTCTTCACTCGTGTTGCAAGCA
The DNA here is from genome assembly GCA_963924455.1 of Pelagia noctiluca. Lineage (NCBI taxonomy): Eukaryota > Metazoa > Cnidaria > Scyphozoa > Semaeostomeae > Pelagiidae > Pelagia > Pelagia noctiluca. The sequence goes on from OZ004319.1 coordinate 10,974,350, forward strand.
AAGTCAGGTTGAAGGTGAACCGAGAAACCCAGAGCCGAATGTCAATATTGGATAGAAGATCATTATGTAATTTGAACGGTTGAAAGTAATACACATGACAAAACTGACAACCAATTAGAAGCAGCAAATAGAAAAGCAATAAAACAACCCAATAGATATCTGTTTATCAAATTGGAAGGTTGAAGACTTCAAGAATTTTGGCAAGCTCAGGTGACAGATCCTAAACATTTTTTAAAAAGAACTCGATAAATCGTAAATTCTTCACCAATGCATATGAATGCGTTGGCGTTTAGAATCTTCAATTCTATGATTTAAATCTTCTTTGAAGAATCGGTATTATTGCTGTTAACGGAAAAATAATACCAAAAGTAGTCATCCTTTCAACTTATCATGTGAAGTACCACAGGGACAAAGTCTTAGCCCACTCATCTATCTTTCTTCTAAATGTAATTAATGTTTCATGATTAGTGGATAATAAGCGTTTTATGGTTATGCATCATGTTTAATCTTTAGGGATCTGAATATTAGAGAAATATAAATCGGCTGAATATTTATTTTAAATCTTTATTCGACAAAAAATTATATAATTGATAATAATGAATAATAATTGATAATAAATTGATAATAGATTTCTGAAAGAAATAAGTGCTTGGAAACAATGATTATATTTTCTTTTGAAGCTGTTCCTCTAGACTTTATTCTTGAAATATTCTATCAGAACTCATGGATACTCGAAGTATGAGAGTTTTGGTTTAACTAGACTTTATTTCAAAGTCCTCGATAGATCATTAGTGTTGAAATAACATATTTCATCATTGATCAATATTTTGAAGGCATCCTTCATGAAAATATAGTAAGAGTTATTGATCTAAAGCTTGTTATCAAACCCTTCCATCACAACTTATGGATTTAGAAACAACAAGGTTTAATGCCTTTAGTGAAATAAAGCTTTTTTCTTGGTATATTCAGTCAGAAAGACAGGTGCTGGGTGCAAAATATACATTCCTGTTGAACTTTTATTTATAAAGATTTGAAAGTTAATCCAGTTAACCCTGAAATATTCAGTACCAAAGCTGTTGGTTTGCTTAACTTATTTCAGCTGTCCTATATTGATGAAGATTTCTTAACGTAATTTTCAAGAAACTTATAGTGGAGTAGACTTCCTAATCCCTCAAATTTATCTTGTATGATTTATCTTTAAACCTCAGTTTAAAACTCAGGTAAACTAAACATAACTACAGTGCCACGAGCGCATGTTTCTTTTGCTACCCAGATGCATACCCCATCTACGCAAAATTACGCTACTTCAATTGACATATGCTTCCACCGAGTCTTAAACACAGGCTTTTGCGGAGGCAGGCGAGCGCGCTACCCATTGTCCTAAACCAGGACAATAAGTTAGCAAAGTAACCTTGATGTGTTCACACTCCAGGCTTATCGACGGTGAGGCATTAATTCGTGTTTCTGAGGCTTAAAGATAAACCACACAAGATAAAGTTAATGGATTAAGAAGTCTACTCCAAGTTTCTGGATAAGCCTGGAGTGTGAACACCTTTGGATATGTTGTTTTGTAGTTGATCTAGTTTATCAAAACAGACAAGATTCCGGATCGAATGAAAGTCCTGAACATTTCAAAGAATTGTTCAAGACTGTTCTTCTTCTTGTTTTTGTAACAATTTTTCTTATCTTCCATTGATGGATCTTACTTTAACGGTCACCATATTGAGTTTTATGAATCATACCGATTTGAATACAACCAAATTCAAAACTCTTGCACAGACCTCATATATTTTACTATTTGCCAACACTTTCATAAACGCGTTGATAATCTTATATCAAAATAAGAAGTGAATACAATGGTCGATGGAGCGTTTTCACTTGTGTTACAATGTAGCTTAAAATCCATTTTATCGAAAAAGAGGAGGGGCAGATTCGAATGAGAGTCCTGAATACCTGATCGAATTGTTGTAGACAGTACTTCTTCTAGTTTTTGTAGCAGTTATATCCTTTGTCCCATTTATAGGTCATGCTGTATACATCTTACTATTTGCAAATTCATTCAAAAACCCTTTGATAATCTTCTATCGAGATTAGAAGTCAGGAAAATGGTTGGAAGAGCATCTTCACTCGTGTTGCAAGCAAAGAAAGAAAGAGGAGGAACAAAGAACCTCAGATTGCGTAACAAAGCCTTCAATCTAATACTCCGACGACATCTACCTTGACACGACAATGCTCTCTCCACTGAGCTACCAGGATGGAATATGAAATCATTACTAAAACTATGCAATAATTTGATATTTAAAAAAAAAGTGCATTACTACCCACAGAATTCATAAACAAATCATCCCTATCCTTTTACAGGTATAACGGAGCAGCCATGAGGCAGCGATTTCATTGCACCGGATTGAAAGTATTTTTTAAGGTCTAGAGGCGCCAAGGGCTGTTTTCATTGTGGAACAGCTTTTCAGTATACGCTGATGGTGAGTGTTAGCAGCCATCCTGAAGCTCTGTACCCAACAAAAACCGATCTAGAAATATTCTCTGGAACTTTGCTAGCCTCATTGTCAATTCTTCAGCAAGACTGTATTATTCCCAAAACAATGCCATCTAATGGGTTGAAATTTAAAATATCTATTAGCTAAAGAATTCAACACAATTCAAGCTGTTCCTCTTGATAAGGCAATTATGATATATTTAATGCAACTAGCAAAGACAAAATATTTCATGAATACTTCATCCATTCTTAGCACTTCGTCGATTTTTCTATCATAAAGGATTTCAAGAGGATTTTGAAAGTCATTCTAGAAAAAACTTCAATGGAAGCTGTTGATCAAAAATGTTATATTCAGTCACAATTTAGATTCAGTCTCAATATGCATTCTCAAATTATTATTTATGTGGTGAACAGGGGCGGATCCAGGAAAAATTCTGACTACGGCTCAAATGGTCAAAGTAAAAATGGGCGTGGCCCAGGGGGCCGATCCCACGGTAAGGCCTTGAGGTTTTGGAATTTCTGAGGGCTTAAAATCGCTCTGCACATGCTATAAAAACCATGTTCAATTCAAGACCATAAAATATTTTCTCAGTCTTTTTATAAAGCTCCTTTTCTAGATTTTAGATCTTAATAAACCATTTTTTTATTTAATGGTATTCAATATTTTAGCACGCTTTAATAATACAAGCCGTTAAGCAATAATACATTAAAAAACAAATTGTTTATTTAACAAAAAATCAAAATGAAGGCAGTACACTCTCCTTTTTAACGATTTCTATTGTTAAAAAGAGGACGAAGTCTCAATCGAATTTCATTTTTCCTGACCACGAAAGAATAAATAAGAAGCATTGACACCATTCAGATAATGCACTGCCAGATTCCTACTCGTATCGTACACGTATTCTTTTACAAGGAACTCATTATAAGAAACCAAGACCCTTGAATGGTCAAAAAATTTAAGAAAGTCGTGTCCTGGAAGAATATACCTCAAAAAACTAATTATTAGTTTTACCAAGGAATCTTACACGTAATTTCACTTTATTTCCACTTGCTTCTTGTATCAAATTACCACTTTTAAGGCACTTGAGTGGATGTCTAAACAATGTGGACAAGCTTCAAAAAGTCTAGTTTTGAAATGTTTTTTTCGGAAAGGGTTGTAAACATGAAGATTGTTACGAAAAATGCACGGAAAATGCGTGAGAAACTCTGAGTACTAAAAATCCGATGATTTCAAACTTTTAAGAAACTTTCAGTACTGGCAAACATCTCTAGTTTCTTTAAAAAAACGCGCACCCTCATGAAATCTTTCTTATCAAATAGAGTGTATGTGATTCAAACAAATATCAATCAGGTAGTAGCTTTGAAAATAACAACCATACCTTCTATGTCTTCCTTTGGTTTAATTTCATAAGGCCTTGAGTAGGCAAGGGCCTAAATACCCAGAACGCGTGTTTTTAAGTGTCCAAAGGAGTAGCTAAGGTATATTTCTAAGATTCCTTTTTTGACTATAGACTATAAAATAATGATGTACACTAAATAGAGGTTAGAAAATGCGAGTTTTGTTTAAGACTTATCGGCGACTATCAGTTCTCGATGCGAGCTTCAAAGCTGCGACATCCATATGTTTTGATATCGAATTCCTTGTGGCTTCTCACTGCAGCTCACTACAGCTCACTACGGCTCCCGCGTAAATTGTCTGCAAATACTTCACTCTGATTGGATGAAGCTTAACTTTTTCAAACTCTCACTACGGCTCCCGCTCATTTTGAGCTGTAGTCAACTCGGCCTTTGATTGGGCATAACCCAATTTTTCAAATCGAGCTGTAGTGCACTACGGCTCCCGCCAAAATGAGCCAAAAATTCTCTTCTCTCATTGGATAACGTTTAACTTTTTCAAATCCCACTACGGCTCCCGCTCTTTTTGAGCCGCTTGAGCCGTACTGCTCCCCCACAGTAAATTTAAGAGACGATTTGTCTGCCCCGTTCCCTAAAACACAAACTACGCGGAGATTTGTTTAAAAGAAGAAATGGAGCTTCTTTAGAATTAAAGTTCCAGGGAACAAAACAAAGAAATAAATATTATGATGAAATAATCTTAGAATTTTTATCTAAGAGCCATAATTAGAAGAAATATAAAATGCTATATCTGAAAATCTGACTACGGCTCGAGCCGTAGTAGCCGTAGTCTGGATCCGCCCCTGGTGAAATGGAGCTACCTTCCGAAAAAATTTCACATTAAAAGATAGAGAAAATATTTGATACTTCATTTGTGTTATCATTATCAGGAATCTTGCAACATCTTCATCCAGTAAGTTTTTGTACATTAGTGGTTAATGTATTCTCTTTAGTTCACGCAAATAACACAAAAACTTCCCGGTAAAACTTCCATAAATCAACACATATTACCTGACAGTAAATCTCAAGAAAAGACGTAACCATAAAAGAGTGTTTATTTGCCTATCCAGAGCAATACCCAATAAACGCAGGTAAAATCATCGGTGCTATTCATGGCCTTTATTGCCCAGTGATTGTAATAATCAATTTTTCCTAATCGTCTCCTTCTTCGCAACAAAACAATCGATGAAAAATACTTTCAACCTTCTAATTATTTGCTTAAGTATTTCAGACTGCCTTATTGGTGCAATTACGATGCCGATGCTAATGATGGGAAGCCTTTGGTTCGACTCCGAAAGATTCTGCTTTATCAATAGGGTGTCCTTAACAGTGCATCATTTGTCTGGTCAAACATCCTTAAGCATGACGATGCTTCTAGCCATCGATCGTTACATACATATGAATCCCAATGTTCTACAACATGAGTCAAAGATTGCAAGATTATTCAAATTCAAACAATCAAGAATTTATATTTTCATTTTTGCTTTCTGTGCATTTTTCATTATCGTGGCATTATCGTTATATTTTCTGATGAAAATGAATCCGAAAATGATAATCTACTTCATTGTCCTTTATGCAGTCGTCCTAATCATAATGATGCCAATATTTGTGACCATGTACACTTGCAGTTATCTTCGAATACGTCGTTTCGTAGCTGAAAATCCTGTTTATCAAAACAAAGGAGAAGCAGATTCAAACAACAGTCCTGAATACCTGAAATAGTTATTTAAACTGTTCTTCTTCTAGTTTTTGTAGCAGTAATATCCTATCTTCCATTTAAAGGTCTTCCTTTAGCAGCAACAATACTGAGCTTTGTGAACCATACAGATTCTAATACAACCAAATTCAAAATCATTGCACATACAGCATATATTTTACTATATGTCAATTCTTTCTTGAACGCGTTGATAATCTTATATCGAAATCAGAAGTCAAGAAAATGGTTGAAAGATCCTCTTCACTTGTTGTGCAAGCAAAGAAACAACGAGGGGGAACAGAGAGGCCCAGATGTGATTATCAATATTGGGATAGAGGATCATTCATCATGTTCCTTCAACTGTTGTAAGAAATAGTAATGGCAGTACTGACAGCAAATAAAACTAGAATACAAGAAGGGAGAACAACAAGAGTAGATACCCATAAAATAGCTTTTATTGCGTAAAAAAGATACATCAGCATCTTGACATCGTAAGCAGTTATGTTTGATTAACCATTTTTGAGAGATGTGCATTGAAATGACGATCCTTTCAAAGGCAATGTTAATACCTTGAGAACTCTGTATGTGTCTGTCATATAGGAGTATCAATGGCGTGGAGATTTTTGAATGTGATCGTTTTTTTATTAAGGTGCCTATTGTACAAATCAATAACACGTACTGTTGTAAATCACCCTTTTCTCAATAAGCAGCTTGTCAAAAAACAACCAGGCTAGAATGATCGTAACAATATGGAAATCCATGGCTCGATGAAATAACTCGACCAACTTAGCTGTTAATCAACTCTGCTGAAAGTTGATCACACTTTGTTTCATTGTTAAAAGACACATATTTTGGTATTTCAAAGGTTTTCTTTCATGTATTCAAGCAATTGAAATGGTTAGGGGCACCGGGAAATGTCTATATTTTGTTTGTCTTTAAAAACGTAAACAAATCTTAAGTAACTGTAAGGGCTGGGACCAAAGTCCAGTACCTTTTTGAAAAATAGTGTATTACTCTTTAAGTTTCACTCATTCATTTGACTATACTGTATTGATGATAAATCGTCGAAATTGCATCTCAAAAACGGTGGCTGCGTGACCTTTACAAATAGTTATGTCATAATGGAGAAATACATTAAGAGACACCTAAGGAACGGAATCCGATAATATAATTTTGAACTTGAAAAGCAAATCATGAGCCCGACGCTTGCCGTTTTCAGAAATCAAATAAAGTCGTGGACTGGTGAACAATGCACCTGTAGATTATGTTTTAAGCTTATGTTTTTAAATTATTAGTTATCTATACACACCATTCTTTGTTTTTTTGTAATTAAAAGTAGGTTTTTTTATGTAAGTTGGATTTAATTAGTACTTGTACTAGTCGACATTTTGTTGACATAATATCCAACATTGAATAATGTAGAAATGAAATGAAATGAAATGAAATACTTCATCTTGTATTTCAAAGACGAATCACATCCAGAGTAACACAAAATTATTTTTATGTTTTTAGAAGATTTTAAAAGAAACTGGCTTATTAGCGACCAACTACTAGAACACCATGCAAGAGTCTATTAGAGCTGAATAAATGTTATCAGGACATTTTCATCAAAACTTGAGAAGAATTAGATGAAGGTTGAAATACTTAAGTAGTTGAAGGCAAGAGTTTGTAATAGCTAGAGACATTAGGTTTCGGAATCTGAATTCTTACGGCCTAATGTAGGCTGTGGATATGATGATTATAATAATGCTTTCTTAAATTCAAGTACTGATTATCCTGTCAATATCATCTTCACTTAGAATAAACAGTCTAAAGAATGACACTATAAGTTTACATTTATTTCTCTATAAGAAACCGAAAAGGCATCCTGTAGAATTCTTTGGCAACAATAACAAACATATGCAATATTGTTCAATGAGGATGCAGGTTAAAACTGATATTCATTGACAGTAAATTCTTGAATAAACCCCTACCTGCGAATAAATCACTCATGGGATGTTATTAGAGGGAAGAGTGATTCAAAATAGTTTGCTATTTCGAGAAATCCAACATAAGACATATCTCTTAATGTCCTATCAGAAGTATGAACTAAGCTGGTTCACTTTTTCATCATTAGTTTATTTCATCTTCTTGTTTTTATATCATATGTATTTAAGTTTACAAAAGCAGACAACTGCAATTGAGATAAGCCACCACCGGGTCTCGAACCCGGGTTGATACGACCACAATCGGGTGTGCAAACAACTGTTCTAAGCCATGAAAAAAAGTTAGCGCAGTAACCTTGAAGTGTTTACTACTCCAGACTATTCACAGGGAGGCATGAATTGTTGTTTCGGATTCTATTTTCGAATCTATTTTCTATCCTCATAAATTGTACAACATCCTTGTATCATTTAACAAGTCATAAAAACAGAATTACGCATTGGAAAATTTAGGAAATCTGTACAATCCGTTGATTACTTTTTGCAACATGTACAGCTCTGAAAATCAAAGAACAATGTGTTTATGCTGTCTCAACCCTTCGATAAACCACTCTCTAGATCTAAACCGAACTAAATACTTTTGTAGTTTTCCCAGCTTACCAACTCTCTTTGTTGAAATGAAATTTTACGACCAGTTTAACAATAGCTGTAAAAATTTATTGTTAAACCATTCTTAAATTTGCATGGTATTAACAATAAACACAGGAAAATTCTTGTTATCAAGCACCTGCCTAACCTTAGATTGAATACTTGACTTATAGTATGTTTAGGGAGTTATTTAACGCTTGTGAGAAAACTTTTATAGGTCAAACTTAAAATCTAAAGTTTGTCTAATGGTCAGTAATTTTCAAAAAAGACATTACTGCAGTAATAAGTGCGATACAGTGTTGTATATATTGTACACGCTATTTCATTCATTATTGTAAATATTCTCTTATAGACAGTTGGCCTTTATTAGCTTTTATTTCTAGCTATTGTAAATAGCCAACTTTTGATTAAAGAATTAATAATGATAATAATAGTAATAATAAACGCACTAGTATGAAAAAAGAAAAGGAGCGTTTTTCAGCTGGTCTCCTCCTCGTGCCACTACTGATCTATCTAACGAGTAAACAATTTTGTATCAAGAGGACTCTAATAAACTAAACCATAATGACATCAATGAAATGAGGAAGTAGAAAAATCATACGTACCCCGTTTAGGTTACCAGTCAGCTCAAACAGATCCATTCCACCATTGAAATATACATTTGCCTGAACCTAATAAAAAGATGCACATGATCAAAATCTAATAAGCCATTGTGCTCATCGTGATGATAATGGAAATTATGATAAACAATTATGATAGACTTTCTTCAAGCTTATAGCTCAGTAGTACTCGGTATATTTCATGGGTAGGGGTGTGTCACTTGCAAATAACACTCAATTTGTTATCCACTGATTTTTTTTAATTAGGTGTATAAGTTGTGTTTAAAGCTATGGTTCTGTATTATCTCAAAGAATATGAAATCATCTTTAGGGCTGAGGAAATAGAAATTTGGCTTACCGTGGTTTCATTAGCTTCAACGATTGTCTTTTCAGGATCACAAATCTTCGCATAAATTGATATGTAAACAAAAGACGCAGTTTGATGCCAGTCATACCTTTAAGAGAACACTAATATATTCAGTTATTTTAGGGTAGTGGCGTAAATCTCTCAAACTTGAAAATAATTATCAATCATCACTAGTACAAATTGATTCAACATTACCTGCATGCAGATTTCTTCAAAGCAGCCTGAAAATAGGAATAAACGAAGTCAATTCCTGATAATGGTGTTTCGTGCAATCATTGATAATAACTCGAAGGCCAGTTTTCTTTTGCACTGTGAATTGGAAATCCTTTTTGCAAAGCTATCATATGCACTCACGACCAGGGAAATCTATGTAAGTTCACACTATACCTGATAGCTATCGGAGCAAGACAATTCGAAGTAAATCATACAGAATAGGTATGTACCACTGTTTGAATTATTTTTTTCACATCTTTGCTTCGATAAGAAGCTTCTTTAAATAGAAATCCGCTATCTTTCTTTGCTCCAAAATCATAAAGCAAAGTTTACAAGTAGAAGCAGCATTTTGAGGCAAACAAATTACCCCATTAAAAGTATTGATCACATCACACTAAAACCATTCCGGAGTGATTTTCGAGACAGTTTTAGAGTAGTGTGCTTTTCACACAAAAAATCGGAGCGTTTCGTAATGGGTAATTGCAAATAGAAGCACTATCGAGCAAGAAAATCTAGACGCTCCTTAAGTAGTCTGGTATATTTTGAACCAATATCAAGGCAACAAGAGCCTATATAATCATACAGCTGGACAGTATTGTCTTTAGAACCTCTTATTGAGTCCAATCTGTCTAAAAATGAAAACAGGTCACTTATAAGACTACTTCACACAAGACAACAAATCATTTAGAACACAATACAAACCTCACTAGGTTTTTGCCAATTATGTGGACCTTTATTACAGCCAGGTTGCTTTAGAAATTCACTGAAGTCAGACGTCCTCTTCTTGCAGCAACTCCAGAATTTATAACTAAAAATGGGATGTTATACAAATCAGTTGTCTTGTGATCGCTAGAATGCGCGAAACCTAGAGTTGCAACAAAGTTAAGTTTTTCTCTGAAAGTCTACCTCTGCGTGATAATGGGATATTGTTCATTTTAATTCTTTCACATTTCGGTTGGCAAAGACCTAATCATAAAAGAATTGTTCAAGAAACCTAAACAATGAGTACTGTATTTTCATTGTATTAGAGGCTGTGGTCTTGTAGAGCATGACGAGAGGGCAAACTGACAAAAGAAAACAATGCAAAATTAAATCAAACCCATAGACTAATTTACCAGCAGAGCAGAACAAGCAGAACGAGAGTTGATACTAACAAAAAGACATGACACCCACCCTTCGTGGAATACAGGTCCACCAGTGTGAAATTCACATTCATTATTGTTGCTATCTGGTATGTAAGTCTGGAAAACAAATCAAGGTAATTTGGCTCAAATATCTTTCATATTCTCAGAATCCGATTGATACCTTCTTAAAGGCCTACAGCAACTTATACGGCATAATCCGACACTAACAAGGATATTCTAGACCTACTACGTGATTCCTTGTATTCGCTCTATGTTTTTTTTATCTTAATATCATCACTTGTACAAAGGACTCACGACCAAACAGATTTGAAGCTATCACAGCAATTCCAGATTGTTTTTGAAGCACAAGCAATTCCATGCGGAATACTTGAGACTCATTTAGTAAGTCTAGTACAAAACAAGCTTTATTTATCCCAGGCTCCTTTACAGCCAATTAAGAGCATTTGGAATATCAGATTGTATAGTAAAGTCTACTATCCGAAGAACTGGTATATCTAAGCTGATTTAAATGCCAGTGTAAAGGTAGGCTAATGCTGGACTGAAGTACTAATCTACCAGACTGCTATCGGAGTAGAGAAACTATCATATCAGATAGAGGTGGTGGTAAAACTACTCCGCAGCAACCCCGTATATAACGCTCTGAAAGTGGTATCCAAATTACTTCAGAGGCACTATGCTAATAAAATTCGAAAAAAATGGTTCTTGATTTAACAAGTCTCTGTACCAAAACAATTAAAATGATTTTTTCAGCATTAGAAAAAATTGCTTTAAAAACTGCTCCAAGATCGCCTACCTTAGTACATGAATTGTCTTTACACGGTGCTCCAGGCAGAATGGCATCAGAATTAGCTAAAATAAGAGTAATGAACAATTCGATGAATACTAGATTTAATGCAAGCTGCAGCTACTAGCCAGCACATACGAGTAAAGGTTCTTAAAAGAAGTCGTTCTAGTATACAGGTTTTTACCTGCATCCAAAATAAACCACAACAATGCTCGCTTTATATTATATTCTAGAAAAAACACAAAAATATATCTCTTCTGTTGTTATTCTATATATTAGACTGGAGGATTGACAGGCAAATAAATTGAATAGGTTATTTAAATGCAGATCAATAAGACTAACCTTCACTATTTTGATTTTCTATTTGTTGTTGTTGCTTCTCTTTATATTTCTGAAGAGCAGTTTTCAAAGAAACCCCCACAATTGGTTTTAAATGTGTTTTTGGTAGGTCTTCAGTAGTAAATTGTCAAAGCCTTTGTTCAGACTAAGGTGATGCGTTTTGGTGAACACGAGACGATACAGTATTAACCTGCCACTAAGAAACTGAATCTTGCTCACCCAGGCTGCCTGGTTTCTTATAGGTTGAAAAGGAGAAAGTGAAGAATTTGAAATATACTCAGCAGCAAGGCCACTGAGTATGCTTGAAATACCAAATATTTTCAATCCCAAAATCATTTTCTGAAGCAATATTTATTTCCAGGTTTGAATAATTAATCTTTGAGTGTAGAAAGCTACTATCTTGCAGGCTGAAGTTTTTCATAAGTCAGTTTCTTAGTGGCGAGTAAGTAATGTATAGTGGAAAATCATGCAATTGTTGCAAGCAAGATGTAAAAGGCTATGAAGCAGGTCTAAAGGCCACACGCCGATAGCTTTATCGCTGGAAAAATCAGCCAATCCAACTCGCCCAGAGTGAGATGTAGCATATTGATACAATATAGCGTTATTGCTATTAGTAAAGATGTGCAGTATGAGCCTAGTTTTATTTTGTTATATGCTTCTGTACAAAATATCTTGATAAACTGACCGATCCTATGATATCTAACTAAACTTACTGATACTATATCCAACACGGCCTGTTTGTCTTTCTCTTTGTCAATGTATCTTACAAATATAATACTGAAAAAGTAAAGGAAAAACAAATATAATCATTCTTTTTTGAATACCATGAATTCGTAAAAATAAGTAAATACTTTGGAGGTGCTGTGGCATACACCTATAATCTAAATGCTAAGTGCTCAGAGCGAGACTGAAAGCCAAATCTCAAAGAAATACATCAAGAAGAAAGCAGATTCGAAAGTGCAGTTAAATGTAGGCTAGTAAATATTTGGTTAAACTTACAGAAAAAGATTACTACACCCCTTTATGTATAATTTCTAACAAGAATTCTACCTCGGTTTTTCTTCCTCCTTCGGTGTCAGTGCTTTTGTAGTTTTAGGTTTTTGCTTTATGACCTTATTGAGAAAATAAAACAAATTATCAGTTATCGTCGAATTACCTTTATAAGAGTGATGAGTCAGGATGAAAACACAATAAAAACCTACAAAAAATTAAACCCCAGACAAAAGTTATAAGAAATTTGTTGGTTTGTTGTCAATGTCAAACAGACCATCCCCATTCCATATTATCAATGTCTATTTGCTTTTATATGATTATGATTTTAAATGATTGACATGATTCTAGCTGTTTTGGGGATTGTTTTTCTTTTTTTTTTTTATTCATATAAAAACGTACAATACAAATTTTTTTTTATTCATATAAAAACGTACAATACAAATACACAAATAAACGTTACGGAGACGATACCCTGGGAAGCAAAATTTCATGACTAACCCAGGGCCATTACATAAAACACCTAAAATTACAAAGATTACAATTACAAAGGACTACAAACGACTACAATTAAAGAATTTAAATAAATGGCTTGGTGGTTGCATGGCGTAAAGCAATGGGTTTAATAAAATCATGTTAGTCAAATCTACCTGTTTGGTGGATGAAAGTTAGGGTCAGTTTGAGTATACTTTTGTTAATATCAATCGATAGTTTTTCATCACCATATAATAAGATTTGTACAAGAGCATTGTTAGAAAGACTGTTGACTTCAAAAAAGGGTTGTAAAACTTCTGAAAGTCCAGCGAGAAGATTCCATTGTTGATTTTCAAAGGAAGGGCAAAGCAACAAATAGTGCTCCGTGTTTTCAAGCCCATCACTTGTTGGACACATGGGGCCTACAGTGTCTCTAAAATTTTGATTGAATTTGTGAAAATTGAGTTTACTGAGACTAACCCTCAGTTGAGTTAGATAAGATAATCCATTTGGATCGTGAATTCCAAACACTGATTTGGCAGGGGGGCGGATTATTGACAAAAACGTTTTCTTGAATACAGCGGCAGAAGGAGCATGCCTTAATTCAGGCTCAAGCTTATTCCATTCAGATAAACAGTTTGGATAAAAGCTAGACTTGAATTTTTTAGTCCTCGCCCTTAACCTCCCAATGACATCCTGGTCACGAAGACGGTACTGTGACTCGTGAGGAGGGGGAATTAGATCTACTGTATACTCTGGGCTAAGATTATTTACAAACTTGTAGAACAAGGTAAGGCGTCTACTCAATCTTCGGGAACTTAGTGACTCCCAGCCAAGGTCTGTGTACAGCTTCTCTCGAGAAGTTCCCCTCCATGTTCCTGTTTCAGCTAAAGCAGCAGAATACTGAACAGACTCGAGCTTTTCCATTGAATTGGGTAAGACTAAGTTTCCACTAAAATCACATACTTTAGCAGGAATATGATAAATAACATCGCCATAGTCCATGTGGGGTCGAACATATAGCTTGTATATTTCGCTTAGAGTATGCCTGGGCAGGTATTTGGAAAGATATTTCAGCAAGCCAATACCCTTTCTGGTTTTGGACATAGCTGACCTGATGTGAGCGGAGAAGGCTAGCTTTGAGTCCAGGATAATTCCCAAGTGTTTATGCTCATCTACTTTCTTCACAGGTATATTATTAAAGAGGATCACAGGATGATCAATTTCAGATTTCTTCCTTGAAAATTTTAATTCAACTGCTAGTTTCTGCGGATCAGGATTAAATGACATTTTCCAAGTGTAGGCCCACTGACTTATCAAGTTCAAGTCATGGTTCATATCATTAGCTGCTGCATGTGGATCTTCTACCACTGTGAAAAGTGATGTATCGTCAGCAAACAACTTAACACTACACTTCAGGCCTACGGCTAGATCTTTTATATACACAAGGAAAAATAACGGTCCCAGAATAGAGCCCTGATGCACCCCTGCTGAAATATCTCCCCACTCAGAACTCTGTCCATTCATTACAGTCCTCTGCTTTCGGTCCTTTAGAAAACTTTGAATTAAAAGAAGAAGCTGTCCAGAGACACCACATCGTTTTAATTTATAGATTAGACCATCGTGCCACACCCTATCAAATGCTTTAGAAATGTCAAGATAAACAGAACGGACATCAAGAGGAGGATTACAGTCAAAAGCTTTATATATGGTATTTGTTATTGAGAGTAACTGGTTGACTGTTGAGTCACCTGGACGGTGAATTTATGGGGATTGTTGTGGTTTTGAGTTCAGCTTGAAGCCATATTATTCCACATAAACTATCAGATTGTGCAAACAAAAGATATCAACAACGTAGCAAGCAATCAAATTCGCCTACATTCCATTCAATTCAATTTAATTCAATCAAACAATAGTATTCGTGTAGTTCAATAAAAAGAGTTGACTGCGTATGGTACTATGTAAATATGGAATGATAACGGGTACCATCCCAAAACGTCGTAGAATTGTATCGTTATCTTTACGGTACTAAAGTGTTTAATTTCATCGTTTGGTAACAGTATTCGTGATTGCCTTTTTTACCATAAATCCCAAATTCTTATTTCATATGACTGCCAGATTAATCGACTGAATTCATTTTCCACATTATTTACTTAATTTGTTTTAAAAAAGCTTAAAAAACATAAAATAACATATAAACTATCAAGAAAGCAATAAAAGAACGAGTTTTTAAGGTATGCTCTTTCCCGTCTATTTGTTGGTATATTAAATATCTACTGCTTATGCTTACTTCTTATGCTTACTTAATAGGATTAATGCTTATGCTTCCTACTTAAGCTTACAGCTGATGCTGGCTACTTGTTCTTACTGCTTTTGCTTGCTACTGCTTACTGCTTGTTGTAAATTGCTCATGCTTAATTCTTATGCTTACTACTTATGCTTCCTACTTATACTTACGGCTCATGCCTACTGCTTATGACTAGTAGATATGCTTACTGCTTGTGCTTACTATTTGACTTATATCACTACTTATGCTTACTGCTTATGCTTACTGCTTATGCTTATAATACTATTTGGCTGACTACTTATAGTTGCTGCTTGTCCTTACTGTTTACTACTTATACTTACTGCTTATGCTGACAGCTTATGCCAACTATTTATACTTGCTGCTTAAACTTATGCTTACTTCTTATAGCTACTACGAATTACTTACTGCTTATGCTTACAGCTTATTATGCTTGTATTATCCCTTATATTTACTGCTTATGCCTACGATTCATTGCTTATATTACTTCTTATGGTTACTGCTTTCAATTCTTTAAGGTACATGTGGATCTTCTATCCCAATATTCACAGTTTCTCTTGGGCCTCTCTGTTCATCCTCTTTCTTTCTTTGCTTGCAACACGAATGGAGATGCTCTTTCAACCATTTTCTTGACTTCTTATTACGATATAAGACTATCAATGCGTTCATAAATGAATTTGCAAATAGTAAGAAATGTCCGTATGAAATGTACAAGGATTTTAAATTTAGTTGTATTCAAATCGCTATAATTCATAAAGGTAAATATTGTTGTTGTTAAAGTAAGAGCTATTTATGGAAGATAGGACATAACTGCCACTATAACTAGAAACAGTTTTAAACAATTCTTTAAGGTATTCAGGACTTTCGTTTGAATCTGCTTCTGCTCTGTTTTGATAAACTGGATTTTCAGCAACAAAATGACGTATTCGAAGATAACCACGCGTGTAAATTGTCACAAATATCAGCATCATTACGAGCAAAATAATTGCGCACAGCACAGAAAGGTAGGCCGTTAGTCGAGGAATGATTTTCAATAAGAAATAAAAAGATAATCCCCCGGCAATGAAAAGTGCACAGCAAGTAATGATTGAAAAGTAAATTCTTGGTATTTTGAATAACTTTGCCATCATTGACTCGTTTTCAAGAACATTAGGATTCATATGAATGTAACGATCGATCGCTAGTAGCATTGTCATGATGAAAGATATGCTGCAAAATAAAAGACGCATAGGTATAGACACTCTGAGAGTAGTGCAGAGTTTTACAGAGTCGAACCAAAGGTTTTCGATTATAACCATGGGCATCACAATCACACCAATTTGTTGGAAGTGTTTTTCATCGATTGTTTTGTTGCAAAAAAGGAGACTATCAAGATAACATTGATTGCTACAATCACTAGGCAATAGATTGCATAAACAGCACAAGTAATGGTGCTTGCATATTTAGGATATGATTCCGGATATGTATAAGGACAATCTTTCATTCTTGCAAGTTGCGAAGGGTTTTCTTTAAATTTGCTATAACGTATGCGTCTTTGAGTGTTTTGGATTTGACAGAATGGCTCAACAATGTCTACCAAAAAACCATTGAAGAAGATTTTCCACGTTCTCTAATAATGATGAGATGAATGAAATTTGTTCTCACTCAACATTTCTGCTCAAGACTTTATCAATAAGACTCTTTAAACCAAATAAACTAAAACTTGTGAATTAATAAGTTTTGGGCTGAATTCTTGCGAATAGCAGTTTAGAACAACAATATATCAACTCGAAATGTCTTTAAGAGGACTTTCCAGGCTCCCTACTTGAGACCAATGTGATATCAAATCACCAACTTTTGTGCTAAAGATTTTAGTATTAAAAACTCATTACACAATATAAGTACTATTTGTGAATCCATGGATTAACCCTGAATTCTTCAGAATAAAATTGTAGATCAAGAACGGCTACTAGGTTTGAAGATCACTAAATAACGTGTTTATCAATATCAAAGCAACTGCAATATGTTCTCTATTATATCACTCAAGAGAAAACCAACACGAATCAAATCAGAGAACTGCAAGATTATCTTCCAATATGTTCAGCACGCAGCAAAGATGTATTCAAACAAATGAGATATGAACATATCCAACTGTGATCTAATATCCTAAATTGTTATTTCTAGAAGGAAGTGCACACACAGCTGCTTCCAAAACATTTTAGGTAATTCAAATATTGTTACTTTCATAATTTCCTTTAAAAGGAATTTATTGATTCGTTCTATTTCTTTATCATATCATTGCTTAAACATCTATTATATTTGTTTGATTGGAAGCTGCTTTGAAAAACGATATATACTAGTCTCGATGGCCTTCATCAGAGCAATATATCGCATAGAGAACAAAACATGCCCACTAACGAGAGTAAAACCCTGGACAAAGGTTATGAGACATTTGTTGTTTTTGTTGTCGTACAGAGCAGCTCCATTTCATGAGATTAATGTTGATTCGCTCTTTTATGACTTTATGATTTTGTATGACTGACAGGGTTTTGGTTGTTATGAGGAAAGTTGTGGGTTTGAATTCTGCTCACCGCCATGATATTTCACATAAACTATCAGATTAAGCAAATAAAAACAACAAAAATTTAGCAAGCAATCACATTCGTCTAATTACAATTCAATGAAGTTTAATTCAATCAAACAAAAAGCATTTGTGACTACATCTTTTCATCATGAATCAATTATAATCCTGATATACCCTTCCTTAAAAACCCAATAGCCTATATGCCATTTTGCAAAATAAGAATTCTTTTATTATGAGTTATGTAGGTATATTTTTTCCTGTTAGGTGCTTTTTATCATCGTTACTGTAAGTACTAATTATGCTTAATACTTATGATTGCTGGTAATTGTATACATTGTTGTGCTTGCTACTTTTGCCCACTACTCATGCTTACTACTTATGCTTACTGTTATGCCTACTGCTAACTGCTTATGCTTATTACATAGATTTACTTTTTATTCTCACTACTTATGCTTACTGGCTGTGCTTACTGCTTATTGTAAATTGCTTGAGCTTACTGCTTAAAGACAGTGTTTTTCCTGAAAAAGCGGACTCAATAGCTAACATCAAATTTTATCTAACACTTCTACTAAAACTAATATGGCAATTTCAAATCCAAAATGGTTCTAAAAATATTTCACTGCAAATGTCCCTAATTAGCATCTAATCAGCTTTAATCAAGTCAATTATCCAAGTGCTAATGTCCAAGATAAGAATAGTCTATCATATAGAACTTTGAATGCTGAACAATACTATCATTTACTGCATTTCAATGTAACCTATTGGCACATACTCCCTAATACTATCCGAACTGCTGTACTTGCAAATATCTTGTTTGAAAATTGGAAAATGGGAGGGGGGAGAAATTAAAAGCATATACCACAGGGGCGTGATAGATAATCGTTTTTTCAGGGAATTCTTGGATAAGAGGTTGATTTTCATGAGATTTCATAAGCATTGGAATCGCACTTATTCTCTTTGAAAAAAACTCAAATGTCTCTTAGAAAGCCCAATGAAAACAACACAACAAAGTATATGCGTGTATGTGTGTATATCTAAGCACTGCAGTGCATGGCAGCACTCTATAAACGCTCTGTTTCCATCAGTGTTTCTTACGAACCGAAAGCACAAACTAAACATTCTCCTTGAGATTTCTTTATCATTCCCCCAAATCTCAATCTTCAACGGCTGCTTCTTCGTATCTGTTTTCATCAAAATGTTCATTACATTTAAGTCCGTGGAAAACCACAACACAGTTCTCGGTGCAGCGCTTATCCTTTATGCAGTTGCAAGCGACACAATCTCGAATGGAATCTGGTCCTGGCTTTGCGTCATCCATACTACTTTCAATCCACCATCAGCGGTGATTTCCCAACCATAACCTTGCAGCGATGGAATTCCAGGGTTCTGCTCTAATGCCAGCTTGACGGTGAAGGTGAAGAAGAAGATACATTTGCAATGCTGCTGGAGCTCATCGCTTGTTGATGGAAGCTTTTGGGGTTCAGGTATCTTTCCTTTAGACGAGCGAAATGTTTTGTATCTGGCATCGTTTATATCTGACAGTGGTTTCATGCTCTAAAGGATATAGACGAACTCCTGGATTATCTCAATAGATCAGCGTCAAATTCAAATTAATTTCCTATGTTCGAAAAAAATATGCTGAAATCTTTCGTCTTCCTTCAGAGCTTCCAAGGCCCTCACATTTCCCTTGCCATCAAAAGCGCTTGTGCAATCGTTACCAATAAAGAAGTACAGTCCTGGCAATGCATCTGTAATTGATTCATCGAGGTTATCATGTATCGCCTTGGCATCCAAAACTCGAGTTGAATCCTTAACATCAATTTGCACATACACATTGATTTAAGAATTGCTTGCGAAATGAATTGCCTATATGGTATGCCAACATCGCTGTCAACTGTCACAATACAGACATGTTAGTGTCACATGATTGAAAGAAGGCAGCTGTCAAGATATGAAGTGTTACATGTGCATGCATACGCAAATAAAGATGGTGTAGTGTGAACAAAGCTCTATACTTTTTTGTTGCTCATCGGAGCACAAGAATAATTTGTCTTCAGCAGCGGTGACCACATTCTTTTTTGTGCAATATTTGGGTAACTTTTTGGTTTAGAGATCAAGGTCATTTTGTAGCTCTGATATTTTGTATGATACTTTTTAAAATAAAAATCATCAAGCAATAGCTTTTAAAAGTACTTTGATGTATAGATAACATGTTAATGTTGATGATACTTGTTGAGTTTGTCAGCTTTTCTTGTTATTTAGAAGGAAAAAAGGCAAACATTTCCTTTTTAAGTTTTTGCTTTGCTAGGAAACGCTACAAGACATTATTTGATAAAAAGCCAACTTACTGGTGTGACAAATAAAGAAAAACTTGCTTAGTATTGGGCCATCAATGGGGACTGTTGGGTTCATGAGTAGATACGTTAAAATGTTCCTTATGCTCTTACCTACGCATAAAATCAAATTTTTCTGTAACCTTTCTGAAAATTAGTCGGATAAATTTGTGAGTTTTTGATGATTTTTAGGTAATTTTTTGATTAATAAAATTTGGGTCATTTTTGCGTTTTGTTAATGGTAAATGTCTATTCCTCCTTGACAATTGGTACTCTGTGTAGCGGATAACAGCCAGTTTTGTATAACTTTTTTATTGATTCTCAGTAAGAGCTATTGACTATCGTCATTTGGGCAATATTCGGTGATAGAATTATAAAGACGATCTAGCATCCGTGTTATGCGTTTTAATCTCAATCATATTCAGATTTTCCTCGAATCCTGTGTCGCAGTGTCCATATTTACCAATAACTCAAGGGCAAGTTTGTTTCTATAACGGCTCCGCTCCTTCTCTGCATGCTCGTTCTGCTATCTTCCTCTTATTTTCTCTGGAACATCTCGCAATTGCGTTCTCACAATCGACAGAGTGAAATCAAGCTAGTTGTGCATTATTTTCTTCGAAAAATTTGTCCAAGTCATTATCATGCGGGCAATTTTTGGTGATGGAATTAAAAAGAGGATCTGGCATTCCTGGTTTGAGAAGGATTTTTCACAGCGAAAAGGAATTTTCTTATATAGAATGAAGTCTGTGGATGACAAAAAGCATATATGCCGAGGAATTGCTTTGTGACTGGTTTTGGACTGCAATGTCACTGAAAACCTTGGAAGTCATGCAAAGTTAGAACAAACTTAACGCAAACAACATTGCAGTTCGAATTATTTAAATGAAGCTTTAATGTAAGTATGATAAGTTCCTTTCATTGCCTTAATTGAGCTAAGATTCCTTTCAGATCTAGGCCTGGCTATCGTTGTTTTTGTTGACTTGGATGTGCTAGAGAATCTGCACAGGCCTCCGTAAAGTCTTAGGACCAATTCGAAGATCGGTTTCGTAACGAACGGAAACCTTTTAGGCCACGGAAAATGTTTTTAAATAAGCATATAAAACTTGAAACTTCAGCAAATAAACAAAAAAGCTTCATCATGCTTCGAACTATCCGTAGATTTGATATCTGTAAGTATTTTATCAAAATTTGAAGCCTTCGTACTGCTATCTTTTAGACAATGAAGTGAGTTTAGTGGCGAGGACATGGGTGAAGTCACATGACTAACAATTTTATTCAACTCGATGAATTTTTTGTTGAATATATATATCCTCTAGCTTCCTTAATTCATTCTTTATTAAAGAGAATGAAAGGAGATATTTAAACTCTATTATCAAATGAAAATTAAAAATCTTAAGTCCAATGATTTTAGAAAGCCAATCTAAAAGTCCAATAATGAAAAAGTTCATTTAAAAACTAGTGAAATTCTAAATTAAAAAAGAAAAATGGTAGTTTAAATAAAGAAACAAAATACTGTAAGATCTATAAAATAAATAAGGAAGAAAAAGATGTTCTAGAATTGAATAAATTCATAATTAGATCTGCATGGAGCCAGATTGAGGGAAGCATAACCCATCATCTTGTCACGTTTAATCCTCTCTCTCGCACCCCAAATTAAGATGCTTTTTAATAGAGCAAATCTAAGTTTTGTTCTATTCTGATTGATGACTTCAGCATAGTTTTCACCCCGTTCATTTGCAATCTTCTCGCAACTCTTTTCACAATGGCAGCACACTCCAGACCTATTCCTCCTGTTGTGAGGAAAGGAACCTTTCTCAGAATTGATGACTCTTTCCTCATAGATATCCTTCTTTCTCTTTCATTTTTTCTGTATAGCTCATTGAGGGTCAGTATGATATTTGATAGTGGATTTGGGTGAGATATCCTTACATCAAAATATGTGCGCTCAAACGATCCCTATATCGCTTTAGTTGAAATATCCAGACATGCACCCTCAGAAGTATTTTTTCTCAAATAATAGTCATTTGGGTTGACGGGGAGAAGTTCAGGCTCGACTCTGACATCGGCACAGACTTTGTTCAAGTTGTTTGCCAGGTAGTCTCGCGAATCATTGGGTCTCATCCTGGCGTATCCTCCCTTCTTACATGTTAGAGCATGCGTAATATCATTTTTTGGGTCGCATGCACAGTACTTGGGAATACCTTGGATACCAAAATTGTATCTCAAGTATAGAGCGTCTCTGAATCGTTGTTTATTAAAATTATACCCCCAAATTTCGCAGAGGGAGTGCAGTCATAGTTTATCGAGATGCATGGTTTAGAAACCTATTGTTGCATCTTTTTGTGCAAGTTTTTTAAAATCGGGAGTGCACAGTCTTTTGTTTTGCTATTGCTTTAACCAACAAGGTCATGGTTGAGCGAATAGACCAAAGCAATAATTTCAGTTTCCCATCCAGAAATATTCTTTATTTAGAAAAGATTTTATAATATAATATTCTGTATCATATTCATGTAAGGAATATTTACAGGTAAAATTTTAACAGTAAAGAGAGAGGATAAGCAATACGTTGTGCACGTTCAAGTACTGCTCTACATCTACTGTGAAACAAAGATGTCCGAAAATAGGTTTCTAAACAATCTATTTCGACAAACAATGGTGTAGTGAGCCATGATGATGCAGATTTTTCCCTTGATAATTCCAAGCACCTTTGCTTCAAGGGCGATATATTTGCGATTAGGTAGTTGAATTCTTTGTTATACTGGTTTTCTTTGATGATCTTTATTCTTGCTTTGTTTTCTGACTTGTGTATTGTCCAGTATTTCTTTGGATGCATTTTGTCTAACAATGAGCTCCTCCAAAACCTCAGTAATTTTCCGGTTGGCACTATATTCAAATACAGCAGTCTTTGTAGGATCATGAATACCTAGTCCACTAGGTCTCACTAGAAGTGCAAGTATGCGTCTTTCAATAGGAGTTATTGTTTACCGAGCAGCGTCGGAATGAAAATGTTATGAATTGCGTCTTCGAGTGGCTGAAAAAGATGTCCGATATTGCTAACAGTCCTTTGGATGTAGGTCCAACGAATACAAAGTCCCTTGACAAAAGCACTGTACGCTGCTTGTGGTTCATCGATGGCAATTTCAGCCAGACCCATTCTACCCATCCATTTACCTTTTCTTTGATGTATTCATCCCGACATGTCTCCAAGCCTTTGACAGTACCGAGGTGCCTGTCTCCATCAGTTAGGATCTTAAGATTTGGGAAATCCTTGAAGATTTTCTTTGCCTTTTTTGTCAATACATTATTTCTAACAATGAGTACACAGTTCATGAAACCATTTCTGTAACCCACTCAAATTTCCAGTTCCATCTGAATCATCTGCATATCAACATTGTGTAACTGCTTTTTCTGCAGTACAGGTTGTCATCAAGTGATCAATAAGGGGTCTGCTAGACACAGCATAAAAAGGCATCGCTAAAGAATCTCCCTGAGTTGTACCCTACTGTTAGTAGATGACCTCGTTGGAGTTTGAGACATATAGTTTGGAAGGTTTTCTATAGCTTTTATTCAAAAATATGTAATATGGATGGGAAAGGTATTGTAGATTCAACAAGGCAGTTTGTCTGTTCGAGGTGTTAAATGTATTGGCTGCATCAACCAGTAGAATAGTTTCGGCATTTTCTCTGTTGTAAGCATCTGCTATTCCGTGCAGAGCTGCTTCGATGCTCCCTTCAACCCCTGAACAGATTTGCACAGAGCCAGTTGCTTAGATTATGTCATTATTCAGAACTCTTGCCCCGGCTTTAGACATGATTCTCCTTGATACCTCTCCTATACCAATCGACCTGATTCCATCGAAATTCTTGACTAGGGGAATCAGTCTGTTTGCCGGCAAACTGGTAAGATATTCAGGGCAATATCCTCAGCACATAGCCTTTTTGTCGTGTTTGCGATTGCTTGAGAAAGGTTACTGGACACCGTTTTGAAGTTACCACAACAAAGACTGTGCTTCCAGCCATCAGCATCAAGTAATGTTGGGCCTCCTGACCCTACAACTCGTTTCGCAACATATTGAGTAAGATCACCATCGATAGTTTCGGAAATGAAGGGCTCTACCTTTAGGATCTCTCCACTCACCATACAGGCAGAATCAACGGGTTTGGCAATATGGTGCTTTTCCTCTAGTGATTTAACCACTACATCAGAAACTTTATGGAATCCAGATATTTTACTTTCACTATCCACAACTTTGAGGGCCTTTGAGATTTTTCCTTCAAACATGAGCTTGCAAAAGGTTTTCTTCCGTGATTTTGTCCGTTTTTTGAATTCCGTTTTCAGTCTTTTTGTATTTTTCGACATTCACTCATCAAAGCATCAAGCTATCCTTGCTTCCACTTCTCCAGGCGATGCATCAGATATTTTGAATTGACTGTGGAATTGGATCGAACGGATGGTTTCTGCAGCATAATTGAATAATAACATGCAGCAGGTCCATTGCCACTGGATCCCAAGGATTTTTGCCTTTAAAAAGCTCAAAAAGACTTGTTAACTCTGCAATGAAGTCTCTGCTAGTCTTGCCCCATGGCAGAAAATATAGATTTTTAGACCAGCCAGAAATTTCTTGATAGGTAAATTTTATTTTCAGTTTGATCTTGTCCAGGCCATGGTGTTCACCCAACGAGATCTGCTCATTTTTATCATTCAAATCTGAAGGGCAATCATCACAAAACCAATCATGGTCAAACAAACGAAGCTGTTGAAACCTTCTGGGTGTCAATTTAGCGCATTTTCTATGAAACCATGGCCCTTCGTAAAATATGCCTTCTTTGGTCTGCGTAACAATCAACTGACATACAGTACAACTTCCACATTCTGTTTCATTTTCATTTTGTTCTTCCTCAATCAGCGTTCCAGCTTCAAGGATCATCTACATTTTCATTTCTAACAAGATTATGTGCTAAAACTTCATCAGCATGCTCTGCATTACCCCTCTGAGGTCTGACATAGCCATGAAAAACTGGCCTAGGCCTTAGGCCTAAATCTGTAATGCTGGTCTAAATCTGTAAGACAGCTGTGATTAGCATCAAATACTTTTGAATCGATTTATTTGCTACCTCAAAGTCAAACCTTTCTCCAAGAAGATGATTTGAATGATGACTTAAGCAATTCTTGATCTATTTGCGCTGGTTAGGTGAATGAAACGAATCTATTTCTCAGAACAGATTTTTATGTCAGCCATCTTGCTCATATACATTCCATCCAACTCGATGAATGAAATTATCTTTTTATGTTGAACTTGCTTTAATGACACAGATTTTTTAATACTGTTAGGTGCGCAGAGGTTAACAGCAGTTAATACTTCCGGGCGAAGGTGTTCTTCTATGTATTATCCTGTCAGGTATCATGCTGTTCCATGTGCCATGATTTAGCATGTTGTGCATTGCGGTTATATATCGATCATAAACTCAGAAAACATAGGTTCAATTCGACAACGTTCAAATTTCTAAAGTTGTTTATTAGCGGCATTGTTGCTTATTATATCATATCGTTATTCTGGTTAAGAAGTTTCTCTTTTACAATCTTTATTATTTTGGTCGATCAGGTTTCGTGATGTTGCGGAGAATCGTGCTCTGTCTGACGCTTCAAGAATTTGCCTAAGAACCTGTCGTTCGTCCTGTCTCAACTAGAGAGGACTAGAATACTTTGCATCTTTTATTTCGACTTCTTCATGATCTTACTACGAGTTCTGATCATTCAAGTGGGTTGGACAAACTTCACCAACTATTTCTTATTCTTCTCTACAATCAGCTACGTCTAAGTAATCCCATGAAAAGCGAGCGCACGCGCTGCTTGCCATTGCGAATCATTCGTTGCTGGCGTACGGGCATGCTTTTCCTTGCCTCTGATAAGTGAATTCAAATGAATGAAAGTTAAATTCTTGTTTAAAAGCGTGCACTCGGTTCTCATGTGATTCCTCCGTTCCTGCTGCTGGAAGAGAAGAATTATAATCAAACATCAACTTACAGGTAAGTCTCGTTTAATCTTTAAGTTACACCGTATCTTCACAGCGATTAGCCTTATTGAGTCGTCGTTCCAGTTTCTTCAAGTTGCCTAGCAGCAGGGGAGGAATTCAAAGCGGTTTTTCTGTTTTCAAAGGATTTGTTGTTTATTTCGCGGAATTGGAGAAGCTTTGAATTTATGAGGAGAATTTAGATTTCCGCCATCGTGGTTTTATGGGTGGGAGAATTCAATTTATGTTTTAATTTTAATTGAGGTTTTTTGATTTTCGTGACCCTTGACTCTTAGGCGAAGACTTAGCTGGCACTGTTTGATATGATTTGTCACGCTATTTGTTTGAAGCCAAAACCTCCACGTTGGAAGTCTTAATGCGTAGACTATTTGGTCAGTTGCAACAATTGTCTGCCCGCCAGGTTATTCTTCTGCAAGTTGTTTTGGTAATAAAGTTAGCTTCCCATCTAAGGCTACGATCAACTTCCCTCAGTTGGTATTTTTCTCACTGGCTTTATGAGTTTATGAGATATGATAGGGGTGCATGGGTTAGTGCGCTGATCTCCATCAGTGTAATACCTTATTGGTTTTACAGGTAGGTTTACTGGTAGATTTAGATATAGACTAGCAGGGCAAGATCCAGGGAAATAGGGT
Organism: Pelagia noctiluca; assembly: GCA_963924455.1. Lineage (NCBI taxonomy): Eukaryota > Metazoa > Cnidaria > Scyphozoa > Semaeostomeae > Pelagiidae > Pelagia > Pelagia noctiluca. The sequence goes on from OZ004319.1 coordinate 11,001,280, forward strand.
ATTATCAAGCTAATTATATTGTTTTTCTACCACAATAGGGGGGGTCGTACGCCCCTTAAACCCCCCCCCTTGGACCCGGTCCTGACCAGTAATGGGCACCCGGTACTGTCCCCTCTTTATTAAAGTGGCTCCACCACAGTGGGCCCAGTGTAGTGTTCAGCAGTTGTCCTCTCTGCATGTTTCATATCCCCTACCTTAGGCACATCAGTATCATATTACATGGTGATGATAAAATTTGTGTGAACTGTCCACAGAAGAGCCAAAGCCTCTTCAATAGACTTGGCTATCTGAGTGTGAGTTCCAAAGTACTTCTACTTTTGTAGATTGGTCTGAAGTATGGGTTGTTTTTTCAGCATTACCTTCACTTGTGTCTGAAATGACTTTTGTTGCTCAAATCGGTAGCTATCACACCTCTGAACTTTTGTGTTTGGAATAGGTTGCTTTCCGATAGCATTTATGATTACTCTGAGTGACTTTTACAATCTCGGTTTTGATATTGGTTTACAACTAACTCTTCTCTTCAATTGGCTTTTTGAAATTGCCTGAGTGTATCAAACCATTTCAGTTCATTGATGGGTGAATTGAGATGAAATTAGTGTTGGAACTAAGTTAGGTCTGTAAATATCTATCCTCGTCCTGATTTCATATGAAATGCTTTTAGTATTATCACGAAAATTCCAGTGAAAATTATTTTATATTTCTCTGGGATCTAATTATGAATCTTTTTATAGTGCGCAGTGGTTGGACATTCGTATTACACTAGAGTACGAATCTAGAGGTTGTGGGTTCGTGTCATACGCGGGGTAATTTTCATTCTCACAATTATCCTAAATGGAATCATTTTATCTCAAACTCTCAGGCTTTTGCTACGTATGCTACAAACCTGAAACTATTGATTTAATTGTAAGTTTGGCAAAGGTTGTGCCAATTACAAAATTTGATGTTTGTCGAGCCAGTAGGGTAGTTACTCATCAAATCTTAACAATGCCATCAATTCAGATTAATATTCTAGATGAACAACATTTAGTTTGATAGTTGACTGGTTCTCATAGGACGGCCTTCCTTCATCCGCTGATTGGTAGTACACATTCAGTGTCACATTTACATAACTTTTGTCTTTCAGCTTGGAAACGTTATGATATTAGTTTGCGCTTTTGATATCTTTGAGTGTAAAGCTTATTTTATTTGCAAAATGGAATAATGTTGTAAAAACTGTGCCGTTAGGTTCGATTCGACAACGTTCAAATTTTTCAAGTTCCCACCCTCCTCCCTTTCACTCTTTCTTTTCAGTATTCTCATCTTCTTTTCTCGCGGTGGTTCTTCCTCCGTGGGACAAGGTGCATTGGCCGGAAATATTTTCCCTGTTTCAATAACCGCCCATACAGGTCATATTGATCAGGCAGAATTTAGGGCTGATGCATTTGCCGCCAAATTCCTGATACCTTACCCCGGTAGATTATTAACTAACCATATCCATTGCCGTAAACCTAACCCTTTCTCATATCTTATGCCTTGATCCTAACCCTTTCTTCTCATTTCAATTCTAATTGACCCCAAAGAAAGTTTTTATGATACTTGTAGAATTCTATTTGCGTTTGGCACTTTAGGTATTTTGATGCGTAAACTGTTTTTAATATTCAAACTTTTTCAAGAACTTTGCCATTAAAATGGCGTGATGATGTATCCTCTGATAAATTTCCTTCTTCCTCCTTGTTTGGTTAAGTATTTTATGCATAACGGATTTATAGTTTTTTGGTAAATTTCAAAAGCAAACGAATCTTTTCATGTACTAGGTTTGTAAGAAGCTATCGCATTTTTTGTTTTAGTAGGTAGTTTTTATTCCTTGCTCAAAACTTTATTTCTCGGCCCTTGTTTCTACCACCTTGGCAAGAAACGCTAACTAAATGTTTATTCTTTCATTTACAATTGACTTTTCAAGCCCTAGATATATCTTAGTAATGAGGAAAATGTTTGCGAATTTTTTAAGAAAATCCTTCCAGGCGTTTTGAAGGAATTCATGCTCAAAATTTGTAAACATTTTATTCCTGCACCAACGTCACGCAAAATTTTGAATCTGTCCTAAGACTTTATGGAGGCCTGTGTAGATTAAGTATGTAAAGTTCATGCCACACTCTTACGACAAAATAGCCCAAGAAAACCACAGCAAGAGAATACGACCCATGGTTTAATTCATTTTCCATCCCAAGCATGTCCGGCGTAATCGACAAAGAATGCACACTGGACCAAGTGAGGTGCACAATTTTAACACATATTTTTACCTGTTAAGTGTTATTTCATTTATGGTATTTTGATGAACAAAGTGATTGTGGTTAACTGAATTTCTCAGTCAAAACTGAATCTTTTTAGTGATTGGCAGGGCCCATGGCAGAGTGGCAGTTCTCAACGAGATCTTAATCATACAAGATTTGCCCCGGCCCTGCACACCCAGGACCTATGAGAAATCATGCATCAGTCCTGCCTTTTTAAAACAATTCAGGAATGTTATTTTTCTTATTTTGAAGGCCATGCTGACAACAAAATTGCAAATTTCAAAAGGCAACAATCAAAATTCAGACAAGAGCTCTGTCCTCGCGAGAAATATACCACGTAGGAAAACACAAGGTCAAGATCTACAGCACCAGCCAACTGTGGTCTTTTGAATCACGGGCTGATGAATGCAGCTTGGCTGGGAGCCATGTGTCATGTATCATGTATCAACATCATATCGTCAAACTCGGTGGCAAGCCTTATTCCTCCCTAAATGAAGCATGGGTTCCAGAAGCCCAAAATATCCAAAATTGAAACCAAGTGGCAAGCCTTGTTCCCCCTGAATCAAGCATGGGTATGATAAAGATACAATATCCATTTGACTGACCAAGTAGAGGAAATGCAGGTATGTTATTTTGTCAAATATTTTTTTACTAAATATGAATTTTAATTTCCTGTTTTCAAAATTTAAAGCTTTTCATTTAACAGCCATTTATGATTATGAAAACAAACACCTTTTGTTTAGCAATCTGGCGTACAAAGCCTCAAATAAGTCGTGGACTTTTCTTAAGGAAACTATGAATGGCCACGTTCTTCCAACCCCCTCGCCTAAAAGTTTTCTATTGCATCTTTTCGAAATATTTCGAGCGTTATCTTTGGAAAGTCAGCGGGTCGGGCCACCTATTCTCCCCTTTTATACGTGACTTCTGTCCACACAATATTGGATCAAAATTTCAATATTATGACTCTTTTTATATATCATTTCGTCAAGTTACTTTTAAACTTGCTTCAAAGGTTGGAGCCGCTAACAAAGAGGATGTATACTTTGAGCCTTATCCATGAAAATAATATTATTTAACAGAGCCTGAAGGTTGATTTACCATCCCCTTGCAAATATAGAATTATGCGCCGACCCCTTGTAAAGCCTTTACACCGCATAAGCCCACACTTGAGCTATAAGACATACCAATGAGGTACATGTTTAGGTTTTCTAGCTTGATCTTGATGCCTTATGCACTTTTAAGATATGTATAGATACATGAATTCAGGTGTTCATATTATAACAAGTACACAGCTCTTGGTGATTCGTATTGTATATGCCTTCCCTCATTTTTGCATTATAAAACTTAGCGAGACAGGAACAACGCAAAACGACACACACAGAAGAAACGTAGATAGATTAAATATTTTATAGTTATAAATGTTGTCAATATTTCGCCCTGGCAAACAGGGCTTCTTCAGGACTGATATAACTTATAAAACTTATAACTTATTAAACTTAGTCTTGACGGAATGATCTTTACAAAATACGCTCCAAGGAAACCTTCCAATTCATATCAATGATGGATTCATTTCGATGACTCATGCCATATTGTACGACAGAGTTCTTTGTAAGAAGATTGTCCTTGCATCCAAGTGACCTCTAGAAATGAAATCAACTTTGGTCAGCAGTTTACAAATAAAAAGCAGATTCAATTAGAGTCATGTTCTTTTATTACCGTCCCTGCCTCATCTGTTTTGATTCTTGGATTTGCTTTAGAAATGACTCTCTTTTCGATTTGAAAGGTTTGTCACACTTTGAGTACCTATTGAATGTTTCATGTAACGTCATTATCTTCTTTTCTTTTGCCTTTTTTGAGTTTAGTGCCATGCATATTGAGCAGTGTAAATCAACAAACGGGCCTGTATTGATAGCATAATCTGACTTCCATGCGAAATAACTGTTATATGCAGTGTCATTTGAGTCTAGATATAGGAGATAGTCTGCGAGTGCCTTGATTGAACTGAAATCACTCACATCGATGTAAGACCCTGGAATAGCAATGCCTTCATAATTACCACCCATCACAACAGGCACAGCCTCTTGGTATATCCGCTCCCAGTACTTTTCCGTGACATAGTCCTCGCAAAAGTCATTCTCGAACGCCAGGAAAAACTTATATTTTGATATTTCTTTCGTGCATGCTTCTGAGAAGTGTTCACAGTTTTTTCGCTTCGCGAAATAACTGTTGCATTTTCCATAGACTGTCACATCAATGTAGTACTGTAACTCTTGTACGTATTGGAGTCGCATTTGAAGGCAATTACTTGCTGCCCAGGCCACGGCACCAGTCTTTTCTTTAGCGTAGTTCTTCAAAGGTTCGTTAGAAGATTTTTTGATAAACGTGCCGTAAGGAATGACCACATCTGATTTTCTATTGAATGTAGATGTCCAGTTGAACAGCTGCCGATAGGGGGCGTAAATACTTGAGTCGTGTTGTGGGTTTTCGTGACTCAAAAATATCCATATCTGTTCTTGCGGGCAGGCTCTTCTAACCAGAGCAAGTCTCTTGGCGCTGTATTTGTCTTTTCTGTGACCCTCGACATCCCTAGCATGGAGGATAACAGCATCGGCTATCAATATATTGGATTTGTTGTATGTTAAATGGCAGTTGCATTTGGGGCATCCCATATCTCTATAATGAGAGTGGAGTGTTTTCCCTTGTAATCCGTGCCATATTCGGGTAAAAAAAATTGTGGTGTATAATAAGATCACCAGGTCACCCTTGTTCAGTTTTAATTCTGGCTCTTCAACAGCAATATCGTCTGAGTTGATTTCCATGTAATCGATTATTTGTTGTCGAGCGATTCTTGAAGTGCCTGCCTCAAAGCCTGGATAAATGTCAGTCAAAGTTATGATGTTGCAAACTATTACAGCAACGCAGATTAAAAACATGAAGGTAAATATCCGTTTTGAATTTTGATTTCATATCTGACGAAGAAGCCATGCTTGAAGTTTCTTGAGGAGCCTGCAAATTACGTAATTTGATTAGAGCTGGGTAGATATACTGAGATACTTAGGTGGATAATAAATGACATTCCTTGTTGAAATCGGAGGAGTAGACGTTTAGTTCAAACTAAACGTTAATGGTTAATAAATCACCCACCTGAGGAGAAGGAAGGGGCATTGAGGTGGGAAGGGCACACCTTTCAAACTGTAAATTGAATTAGAGAAAGATGAATAAGATATTGGTTGAATTTTAATAGTTGACTTTTCTTATCAATTCATCAAATACGACTCGAGCAAATTCAGTTGAATACATTTATTCAAACCTAATATTTGCTAGGTTTAATTTGACTCTAGGTTTAATTTCGACGAAGGGTTTTTTTGAAGAAAACTTTTGGTTTCGATCTCAGCCTGGCTGTTTCTTATTTTTGCTGTGATTTCTCATCAATTCATTACCCTCCCCAAAAATAAATCTGAAATCTGTTTGTAGACAGTGGCTACGTTGGTAAACTTTTCTTGCATTCATCTCAGATATTTTTGAACATAGCAAATTATTCAGACCTATAATTTAGCCTAGTGCTTCTTATAATCCTTATTTTGTTAAGAAATATGTAGTCTTTCCCTGGGTTGCTTAGAAATATATAAAGGACCAACTGTTGCACGTTGATGCTTTCTAGACTTACTTTTATCCTGAAGTGTAGAAAGACTCGGCGATAGGGTCCGATGTTGAATGAGGGATCGGTTGCCGTACAGACTATAGTGCTCGTTTAAATAATGAATTCAGCTCAGCCAGAGTTCAGAGACAGACAAAAAATAATCTTTCTTGAACGTATATATAGATTACAGATTAGGTAAAGTTAAGGATTGATTCGTGGAGCTCAACGGAAAATGTGTGTCTTTCAGCTCCACGAAATGAAAAACCTCTCTGTCTATCCCCAAAACATCTCCCTCTTCACTCTACATATTACATCGGTATTTATCTGCAAGAATAACACGCCTACGGTAAACATGTCTAGCTAACTACTGATTTACTTTCAATGAGAATCACTATTGTCTGTTTACACTACCATGTGTTCAAAGGATTATTCAGGTTACATACGGCGTTTTTCTCAAGCTAAATCATAACAAGTAAACAAAAATTCCAGAATTACAGCTAACGATACCACCAAGAAAATAATGATAAGAACCTCTCTCTAATCTAAATATATGCATCCATTACACAAATCAACAATAACGTAAACAACCGCTCAAACAAGTACATCAATTTTCATTTTTTCTAAATCCGTCAATTCATTAAGTTAAAACTAATGATGAGAAACCCTGATTAATCACTCTAATTGGGATATCTGTTTTTTCTTTCTCTAAATCCGTAACCCAAGACCTTTGTTCGACCTAATTAGGTTCCCTGTAGCACAAAATATTCACTTGACACAAATGCACAGTTAAGCTCAGTCTCCCTAACTGTTATATCATCCTGCAACTCAATAACCAATGTGCATCTATATTTCACATTTCAATAATAATCATTCTAAACTATTTTGTTTCGTACAGGGTTTTTTCAACGCGAAGTTCTACATAAGTTGTGCTGTTCTAAACCTTTCTTGTATAGTTCGTAAGGAAGTATTGTGCAGTTCTAAATATTATAGGTGGGAGAGATTCTAAAGAAGAGGATTATGATAAAGAAAATAACGTCAAATAGGTAATTTTGCAGCAATCTACAAGCATCAAAATTGAAGATTTTGTAATTTTCGGCAGCAAACATGTTGCTGCTTCAACGAGACATTAAGTTTGACAATAGCCGATAGTTAGAAAAATGTTGGTTCGTACAACTAAGTTAATCTTGAGCAAGTTAACATTAGATTAGAATCAAACCATTTTCTTTGTTTTGAATGTTGAAAGGAAATTCAAAAATGCAGTTTCAAATTCCTGATTGGTGAAAGCTTTTTCAAGAAAACCAGGGTACATAATTGATTTGTCTTTTCTAATATTCTACAGACAAGTAAAAATGTGCAGTTCCACATTTTTCATTAAAAAAACCCTGGTTTAGTAATATGATACACTGAAAAATACTATAGGTATCTTTCTACCCATAAAATTAGGCTTGACATCATGCCTAGCAATCTAATAAACTTCATATATTTATCAAATAAGCATAAATAGGCCTAATCACTCAACTATACTTAAATAAGCCTCATCACACTACTGCTTTAAGACTTTAGATAGGCTTCTCTTTTTACATTTTTTCTCATTACGTTTCTCTACATTTTTGGCGGTAGCCCTATCCATGAGAAAGTTAGTGGGATAGTTGGTTGTCGAAACTTTTAGTACTATGACCACGCCCTTACCCCCTCAGAAAGTTTACTCATGGGATATGGTCGTTAATAAAGGACCATCTTTGGCAAAAGTAGGGAGCGAATTCCCAAATCCCCTTGTTGCAATGCAAGAAACCCCAAGAAAAGACCTAGAAAGAAGAGCTTGTTATAATTTCAAAAGTTTGTTTCATCCTTAAGTTACTAGCCGAAACTTTAAACACCCCTACTTCTTTTTTTGTTAATCTGCTATGTATTTCTTACATACGCGTATTTACTTTATCAGAAACTCATTATAAGAAACCTAGACACTAGAATGGCCAATAACTTAAGAAACTCCAATACTGGAATAATACAGTACTTGCTAAGAAACTTCTATTTTTTCTCAGTGCTCAAAATCCGAAAAATATTTAACAATATCGCTCATTATTTGGCCGATGATTTCTTATAGAAGAAAACGTGTACAACTCGTTATTTCATGTTTCTATATTTCATATATTCCCCTTACTATATTTCAAAATAAATATTTTTGCAACTATTGTTGCTCAAAATCAACCAAGAACAATGGCAATTTGAGAGTAATCAATAGGAAATTAAGAGCCTCTGAATAACTCTGAGTATTCTACCAAAATTATGAGCTTCTAATGATACTGATTTTTACCCTCAAACTTGAATATAACAAAGATTTTATGTTCAAAGTCAATATACACTAGGCTATTGAAAATATTGCACAGGTCGATTCAATATGGTGGCAAAATTGCAAAGCTGTGAGGGCTAGGCCTAAACTAAAATTAATATAACTTGTGTCAGACAGCTCACAAAAACATGATTTTGGTGTCTGGAAATTTAGGAAATTTCACTGACACCATACTTCATAACAATAAGCAATAATAAATCGAGGGAGAAACTATTTATGACTTGGGATTTGAGTAAATGGTCAAAATAGAAGTGGGAGCTTTTGAAGAATGAGTTGTCATCTAAAATCAGTGCACAAGTATTTTAAAAAGTAATTAATCAGGCAAAGTTCTTTGTTACTTTGTTGCTACTGCTTTGAGGACCCCCATGAGTTTCTTTTTCTGTATGTGGTGGCATGAGGGGAAAAGGGAGGAGGCTCAAAACATTTTAAGGGAGGGGGAGAGAGAGTAACCTTGTACCCCACACCAGTTGCAATTTTGTCATTTTTCAGGTAAGCATGTTGTTTGCTCTCCTTCTTATGCCCCTACAATTTATATCTATTGAGTATTTTATTTGGTGACTGACCTCAAACACAGCAATAATGGTTAGAAGTGTGTGTATCGGATAAGTTTTTTATTTACAAAAATTTACTTTAAAATTCATGTTCTCCTCCTTTCCTTGAAACTTTTTGCAAACCCCTACCAAATGTTTTGCCTCACTACAGCAACAGCTAGGACAAGACTCATGGGGATCCTAGAAGCAGTAGCAACAAAGAAACAAAGCACTTTGCCTGTTTAATGACTTTTTAAAATACTTGTGCACAGATTTTAGATGGTAACTCCTTCTTCAAAAACTCTTTGCTTATATTTTGACAATCACTCAAATCCCAAGTCATAAATAGTTTCTTCCTAAATTTATTATTGCTTATTGTTATCCAATATGGTGTCAGCAAAATTTCCTAATTTTCCACATCAAAATCATGTTTTTGTGAGCTGTCTGACACAATTTATGGGAATTTTAGTTTACAGCTTTGCAACTTTGCCACCATTTTCAATCAACTTTACAGTACACTCCAGTATTAAAAGAATTCGAACGAGGAGGTTAAAATTACAACCGAAACGTCCTGAACTCAAATTAGGCCCAGATTTAAGAAGCAATTTATGACTACTTTACTTGATACAGGGGTGATATTTTTGGATAAAATGGAAGCAATGGACCTTAGCTTTCTTTTAACAACAATTAAAATGAGATTATCAAGTCTTTAATTCATTTCAGGCCTACATTTTCAGCGACCGTTGATAAATTGAAAAACTCAAATAGAGAAAGGGGTACATGAATAAAAAGTTTCAAATTTGGAGGGAATCTTGGACTTTTTTGTTTTTATTTGCAATTCATAATATGCAGTAAGAAATGAGTTTCAAAATGATGTTATTTTAGAATAATTTAAGTATTGAGATGCCATGTAAAAACCTAAGCAAACCTATGAAAACGGACGAGAGGCTTTACCAAAATAAATTAGATTTTGAATAAAAGTACAAAACAGTTAAGATAAATTGGTTTTGCAACAGAATTTCTGAAAACTTTAATATAGATTTAAAGCATAGGAAACGGACCCTTAATCATAACATTTTGGACTGCATTCATTCAGACATTTACCAAATAAACACAATTTGCTTTCTTGGTTCAGAAATCAAAGTTTTAAATTTCGCAATCATCCTCAACGGCCCTGAGTTTATTTCTTTCATCCCTCGACTTAACGAAGGATTCCAGAACTTTAAATTCAAATTCTCAATTGCAAACTCACCAGCATTCGTTTAAGCCATTATTTGTTGAGATTTCTTAAGAAAAATCCCCAGAATATAACTGATATTTCAGTGCACATTGATTTTTTATTTGAAATTTTGTTTACCGGCCTAATCATCTTTCTAAACCTGTAAAACTTTTCAAAACTCTCACAGCGAACTAAACTCGACCACTTTGGATGACGCGAGCAATTGTTTTTAGTTTGGCGCAAAAATTTTGAATAAGGAGACTGGGGAAGGGATAAAAACTTTTAACAAACTTTTGGGCCTAAGGGAGGGGGGAGACAAAAAACCGCAATTTTCTCGTCGTCGTTCGAATTCTTTTAATACGTGAGTGTATTTTCAATAGGCTGGTGTAAACATTTGCACAAAAATTGTTAATTAACTGGTGAAAATCTTCAAGTAATTTCAGTGAATTATGGCTGTATAGACTTCTAGTGAGTTGAATGTTTTGATTTTGAAAGTGAAACTAACATACAAACATTTCATTCAAACAAATTTATTTGAAATATAAACTTTGCTATTGATAAAGTGTTGGCAAGGATGAAGGCTTAGTGAAGTGTCTCAATTCATTACAAAAATAAAGATTATCTTCCACAAATCAATAATGGATCATTCCATTCATCTAAAAAGGTAGGTTTATCTATTTTAGAAATGCTGTGATTTTTCTTCCTAAGCTCTTCTCATATTTAAGACATTTTGGAAAAGTTTCTTTGTTCTTCAAAACTTCTTGAAGCCTGCACCTCAAATAAAAACTTTTTCTTCTAGTTTCTTTAATTAAGTGACTCAAACATGAGTCAAAGCATACAAATTTAAAAATTCAATCGACCCTTCAAACTCTGAAATAAATCTAAGAATATCAAAAACTTAGAAGCATGCCTTGATAAACCATAATAAAATGTCCTCCTCCATAATTTTCTAGGCATTTTGCAAGCCTTCCTTTTTGCTATATTTTCTTCTCAAAAAGAAAAATAGATGAAATTAATGTAGGCAAATGTGATATCATTAATTCTATGCACCAACTTTTTCTGATATCTTTTATAATATATTCCTTTTCAACTGTGTCAAACTTCAGTAAAATGCAAAAATAAAACTATGGCCTTGCAGTTGTTTACAGTTTTGGCAGCCATTTTGTTGCTAGGTGTCCCAATCCATTTTGAACCATGTGTAGTTTAAGGTCCTTAAGTCCATTTAGTCTAAAGTTTTATGTCCACAATTTCTCTGGGGCCTATGGGATAAATGACTGGATGGCTCTGATAACTTTACATTTTACAATTTCCGCAGTTTTTACAATTCTATTTCATAATCTTTTTGTTGAACCAATTTGAATTTGTATTCGCTGTTGAAAGATTCAAATTTTTATTCGCTGTTAATAAATATTTTGAGTTGGAGTTTTAGAATCGCTCAATAAATAGCTGCTAAAGGTCTATAACCATTATGAAGTATCAAATAAATGAAAAGAATAATGAATGAATGAATGAATATTGAATAAATCGATGCAGCCTCTTAGAGAAAATAACTTTCAAAGCTCACCTCAAAACCATGTTTGTTGTTGTCACAGCTCTCCTTCAATCATCAAAATACCGAATGTATTTCGCAATGTAATCCGAGCGTACACAACAGTTACAGTCTTAGTTGGGTAATATGAGTATTAGCACCTACTCTGATTGTAAACTTAAGTTTCTTCTGTTTACTGACCTGTCTCCTGTCAATATCTCCTATATCCTCACCTACAGCCACCTGCTGTTTATTGCATAACTACCTGTAGCCAGTAGCGATCACATCTTCGTCTGGATAAAGTTACATGTTGAACGGCTAGTTCTATAAACGGGAACAGGGAATATTGGAATATTGGAACCAGGGAATATTGGAACCAGGGAGCATAAAATCTCTAAAAAGAGGAACATCGCAATGGCACTTCCTATTGCAATGGCACTTACATCAATGGAAAGGGCCACCCTTCTACAACCCCCACACCAAGGCCTTAGGTTCCCTGAGTGTGCAAAATAGCCCTAATCAAAGTCTCATCAGAACGTGGATTTCTCGTGCAGTCTGACTTTCGCGAAGGTCTAAAACATTTTGCAGTGGGATTTTTTTAGGCCTTTTAGTAAGTTAATTGTAGTTTTTTCCTTAGTTAGGCTATTTAGAACAGAATGGTTATTCAGGTCGGTTTCGGGAACATCGGCTCGAGCTCAGTACTAAAATTGCTTAGCTGGAGGGTAAATTTGAGTACCTAAATTGCTTAGCAATTGCATAGCTTTTTTCACCTCAGAGTTTGTCCCTTAGACTTCTGTATCGCAAGATGGTGTACAACAAATGCCAACAAAACTGTTACTTCAGTTGACAAAATTTTCACTTCACTGGACAAAACTTGTTGTCAAGTGAAGTAAAAGTTTTGTCCACTGTTGTAAATGTTTTGTAAAGTAAAAGTTTTATCCACTGAAGTAACAGTTTTGTCCAGTGAAGCAATAGTTTGTCCAGTAAAGTAACAGTTTTGTCTGGCGTTTATGGGCCATAGTACACCCCCTACCACCCAGTTCAACAAGACATGCTGTCAGTGAATGATCATCCAGAGTAGAGCTGGGGCTGAACAACTGCAACGTTCAAGAACTATGCTAAATCTTCGTACCAGAGTCTCTTGGGCTGAACCCCGATTAGGGTACGAAAAGTTTCTTAGACATGAAAACCTGATTTTTCTTTTAAAAGGCACACCCTCGCTACCAAACATTAATTTGATATAGAGAAGCAAAGATGAAAGCAATTTTCTCTACAGACAGCTAAATATCCTATAAAATGTAACCAATCTGAACAAGGAACTAAGGCGAGCACGTGCCAGGCTAACATCTTGTTAAAGGAAATCTGAAAAGTTTCTCAACTTGTTTGGTTCACGCAAAATGCCCAACCAAAGTTTCTTAAGTTTTGGAAATCTGGCCCTACGGTTTCTTATAAATGGCTTTTTACAAAAGCAATGTGTCGAAATGTATCGAAGCGAATTTCTAAATTCGACAGTCAAGTGGTGAAACTTGCCCCGCCCAGCCATGAGACAGATGGAGGGTGATCTGAAGTTTGGACTTTCCATTGGCTGTGAGCGTCAAGAGGGCTTTACATATGTCGCCATGACCACACCGCACATTTCTTAATCGATTTTAAGCAAGTGACCTGCCCCACACGCGTTATTTTCTATAGGGTATTGCTTTATGAACAAGGTAGTACTCGACAAGACAAAGAGCTTAAGCAAATCCAGTACTGGATAGCAGAATGTTAGGCAATGTAAGTTTTAGTTCCGATCCAATTAGCAGTGAAAATCTAGCAGTAGCTTTAGGAAAGTAGGTTACAGTGGATATTAGTACCCTGGATACACTTTGATATGCAAGATACCATTTACATTTGTTGTACACCAACTTGTGATACAGTACTCTAAGGAAAAAGCTTAGAGGTAAACAAAGCTAAGTAATTGCCAAGCCAGTTTGAGTACTCCAATTTGCACTCCAGCTAAGCAATTTTTAGTACTGAGCTCGAGCTGAAATTGCTTGTAAAAAATGCGTATAACGTCTTGTTAAGAGAAATCTGAAAAGTTGCTCAACTTGTTTGGTTCGCACAAAATGTCCAACCAAAGTTACTTAAGTTTTGAAGATCTTGCCTTACGGTTTCTTATAAACGGCTTTTTACAAAAACACTGTGCCGATATGTATCGAAGCGAATTTCTAATTTCCACGGTCAAGTGGTGAAACTTGTTCCGCCCAGCCATGAGACAGAATCATCTTGATTGGTTTTCTATTGGCTGTGGACGTCAGGGAGATTTTACATAGGTCTCGATGACCACACAGAACGTTTGTTAATCGATTTTAAGAAAGTCACCTGCCCCACACGCATCATTTTCTATAAGCAATTGCTTTATGTGCAAGGCAGCACATACTCGACAAGACAAAGAACTTAAGCAATTCCAGTACTGGATAGCAGATTGTTAGGCAATGTAAGTTTTAGTTCTGATCCAATTAGCAATGAAAATCTTGCAGTAGCTATAGGAAAGTAGGTAACAGTGGATATTAGTACCCTGGATTTGCAGCGAAGGCATTTTTTGTACACCATCTTATGATACAGAACTCTAAGGGACAAACTCTGAGGTGAAAAAAGCTATGCAATTGCTAAGAAATTTGAGTACTCAAATTTGCCCTCCAGCTAAGCAATTTTAGTACTTGTTGTATTCTTGTAATTAAGCTGACAGAAGTTCGACAGTTGAGGAGGAAAGGCTCAGAATGTCAGCCATGTTGAAAATCAATCCAATTCAACAAAACGTGTTACACAGAATAATATCACAACATCTCTCCTATCGGCTGGGACAAAACAAGACAGAACAAAAAATATAGTCTATAGTTAAAATTAGCGTTTAAGTCTCAAATTTCATCGGGTGAGACAAAGTCGTTTAAATGCCTTGTTCGTTGCACCGACCGGCCAGCTCGTGTAGTTTGAATACTTGGTCTAGTATTGGAAGGCGACAGGGGGGCATGTACTTCTTCTGGTTGGTCACCTGCATTTTGCTGCGGAGGTCCTAGTTGGGGATCATCCATGGGTTCAACCTCGGAATCTGACGACTCAATGTATGATTGATCGTCTGGCTCGATGTTCCTTGTTCGTAGGAGGTGTCTCCGATTCCGACGAACTGTAGTACCTTTGTCTGTCTGAACCTTGTAGGAGCGTGGCTGTGGGCATTTCTCTATCACTCTGCCTTTTCTAGCCCATGTGCCATTTTCATGTAGGCGAACTGTGTCTCCAATGGCAAGCGGTGGTAAGTTTTGAAAGGGGCGTTGGCATGTACCCTGCGGCTTCGGGGTCCTCTGTGGTAATGCTGTTGGAGTGGGGGATACACATGGAACAATTGTTCTCAATTCTCTATTCATTAGTAATTTGGCAGGGCTCGGTTCGTTATCGCTGCTAGGTGTTGTGCGTAGGGCGAGAAGAGCAAGATATGGGTCTTCATTGCTGTAGTATACCTTGTACAAGGTTTTCTTAACGGTTTGGATTTGTCTCTCTATAAAGCCATTGCTTTGAGGATATTCAGGGCTTGAGGTAATGTGCTCGAAGTCCCAGGAGCGGGAGGATGATTTGTATTGAGCAGAGGAGTATTGGGGTCCATTATCAGATACAACTGTTTTGGGGATTCCAAATTTCGAGAAAATGCTTTTTATGGGGAGAATGACGGTTGATGCTGATGTGTCGTCCAGTTGGCTAATATCGAAAAATCGAGTTGAGTAGTCTGAAACTATGAGATAGTCCTTATTTTGAAAGGAAAACAGATCGGTTCCAACTTTCCACCATGGAGTTTCGGGTATATGATGTTTCATAGGCGATTCCGGAGATTGTTTATTTTGAAACTGTTGACACGATGGACAGCTTTTGATCATGTCTGTGAGCTCATTGTTTAAGTTAGGCCAGTATAGGCATTCTCGGGCACGTGCTTTTGTTCTTTCAATGCCGATATGCCAAGCATGTAATGCTGCTTTCATTTCTTTCTGCATACTCGAGGGTACAATTATGCGCTGACCATTTAACAATATTCCCTGTTCATAAGTGATTTGGTCACGAAAGTTGAAGTACGGGCGAACAGCGGGAGTGACATCATCTCGCTCATATGGCCAGCCTTGTTGAACATAGCTCTTAAGATTCTGCAGTGTTGCATCATGGGATGTTTCAGTGATGAATTGGTTGAGTTTAGCTTCACTGATAGGGAGTTCTGAGAAGATCAAATGAACATACGAGGAAAGGTCACTTTCTGGAATCTCCTGTGTCGTGTCTAGAAGGGATGCACGGCTTAGAGCATCAGGAATAACAAGCTTGCTGCCTTTTATGTAGTTCATATGAAACCGGTACTGTTGGAGTCGTAGTAGAAAGCGTTGGATTCTGGGTGGTGATTTGTTAAGTGGCTTGGTGAAGATAGATTTTAGTGGCTGGTGATCATTATGAACTTCAAAATCTCTACCATGTAGGTATTCTTTGAACTTTTCACAGCCAAAAACAATTGATAGAGTTTCTTTTTCCAACTGACAGTAGTTGCGTTCAGCAGAGGTGAGTGAACGACTGGCGTATGCAACGGGATGCCATTCTAACTGATGTTGTTGCTCGAGGAGTGCGCCTAGGCCGTAACTAGAGGCGTCAGCAGAGAGTCGTGTAGGAAGATCTGGATCATAGAATTTGAGGACTGGACTCGAAGTGACAACATTTTTAAGTAATTTTACTGCCTTGTCGTGCTGTGGTGTGTAGGACCAGATGGCATCTTTTTCTAAAAGAGATCGGAGAGGAGCAGTGAGATCCGATAGATTTGGAATGAATTTTCCTAGATAGGTGACCAAGCCAAGGAAACGTTGGAGATCTTTTTTGTCCTTGGGAGGCGGCATATTAACAATAGCTTCTATTTTGCGAGGGTCAGCCTCGATTCCATTTCTAGACAGTTTGTGGCCAAGAAAAGTAGTTTCTTGCACTTCAAAAACGCATTTATCACGATTGAGTTTGAGACCTGCCTGACGAACAGATTGAAGGACACTGATAGTTCTGTCAATGAGTTCTTCTTTGGATTCTGCCCATATAATTATATCATCTTGGCTGTTTAAAGTGCCTGGGAGACCTTCAAGGATTTGAGATATTTGTGCTTGACATAGCTCGCTCGTTGAGTGTATGCCGTATGGCAATCTTTTGAAGCGATATCTACCAAATGGAGTATTAAACGTGAGAAGTCTGGAGCTTTCTTCGTCCACGCAGATCTGCCAATATGCGTTAGAGGCGTCCAATTTTGTAAAGTAAGTGGCATTGGTCATCGCTGCTAAGATCTCCTCTGTGGTCGGAAGTTGATAGTGCTGGATCCCGAGGATCTAAACACAGGCGAAGTTTTCCATTTGGCTTCTCAACGACTACAAGGGAATTCACTCAATTGGTAGGCTCTTTAACGGGTGCTATTACATCCAACTTCACCATATGGTGCAGTTCTTCTTTGAGTTTTTCTTTTAAACTGAAAGGGAGTTTTCGAGCAGGATGGACAACGGGAAGAACCTGGGGGTCAACAGTGATATGATGTAGGCCTGGGAGTTTGCCAAGTTCACCAAAGCAGTCCTTAAATTGGTCTAGGTAAGGCGGAGGGTCGCACGAGACCTGATAGACGCGTTGAATCAAATTGAGTTTAGCAGAAGTCTGCAGGCCAAGGACCGGAGTAGCATTAATATCAACGATGATGAAGAGCACAGAAATGTTTTTATTTTTGTGTGTAAGATTCAGTATGGCTCTGCCTAAGACTGGAATACCACTGCCATTATATGCAGACAATTTGACATCAGTAGGGTGGAGTCTGGACTTCTGCTTGTTGTATATGGACTTTGGGAGCACATTTGACCTGGGCACCACTGTCAATTTTGTATGATATTTCAGAGCCATTTGTTGTTATGTCAATCAACCATTCATTGTTATTAATAGTGTCTATACTGTAGGAACCAGGCTGAGACTCTTGAGGAGGATTGAGGGTACCTTCGGACATTTCAATAGTGCCAACAAAAAAGTCTTGGGGCTCCTCTAAGTTTGTAAAATGCGCGCTTTCATTGTCTCTTTGAAGCTCATGAAGATTTTTGCTTGGACAACAACTGGAAAAATGTCCCCGTTTTTTACATTTGTTGCACAGCTTATTATAAGCAGGACAGTTTCCACGTTCATGAGTATAGCTGCAAAATTTACATTGATTTATGAGTTCTTTCTTAGGTCTTTTATTTGACTGGGAATAATTATTCTTTCTGACTATGGCAGCAGCAGACCGCAAGTTTGAGTCTGTTTGTAGGACTCTAGCCTGCTTTTTTGTTAATTCAGCGGCCTGTCTGTGATCTATAGCTTTATCTAAATCAATATCAGGTTCTCTGAGTAGTCTTTCTTGCAAGGATTTGTCATTAGTGCCAATAATGACCATGTCTTTTATCAAGGAGTTTCTGAGGGTACCAAGATCACAGTATTGAGATAGTTTACGCAATTGAGTTACGAATTCATCAAAGGTTTCTCCCTCTTTTTGTCTGTAGGTTAGGAAATTATAACGCAGAAAGGTTAGGCTCTTGCGAGGCATGCAGTAAGCATCAAATATTTCTAGAATTTTGGAAAGGACCATGCGTTCACCTTCCTGTTCAAATGTAAATGTGTTGTAAATTTCTCTTCCTTTTTTTCCCAATGCAAGTTAAGAAAATGCTAGACTTTACTGTATCAGATTTGGAAGAAGCTTCTGTAGCATCTAAATAGAGCAAAAGTTCTTGTTTCCATGTTTTCCAAAGATCACAAATATTGCCTTCGAAGGTGAGTGGTTGAGGAGACTGCAAGGAGTGGCCTAAGTCCAACGGCATCATGAAAGAAAATCAGTTGCACAACGCAAATAGCAAACAAATCAAGAAATTTTAATATCAGAGTATGACGACGAGTAATTATATTATAAAGTAAAGAATGAACCAACCTGACACCATGTTGTATTCTTATAATTAAGCTGACAGAAGTTCGACAGTTGAGGAGGAAAGACTCAGAATGTCAGCCATGTTGAAAATCAATCCAATTCAACAAAACGTGTTACACAGAATAATATCACAACAGTACTAAGCTCGAGCCGATGTTCCCTAAACCGACCTGAATAACCATTCTGTTCTAAATAGCCTAACTAAGGAAAATACTACAAATTAACTTACTAAAAGGCCTAAAAAAATCCCACTGCAAAATGTTTGAGACCTTTGCAAAAGTCAGACTGCACGAGAAATCCACGTTCTGATGAAACTTTGATTAGGGTTATTTTGCACACTCAGGGAACCTAAGGCCTTGGTGTGGGGGTTGTAGAAGGGCGGCCATTTCCATTGGTGTAAATGCCATTGCAATAGGAAGTGCCATTGCGATGTTCCTCGTTTTAGAGATTTTACGTTCCCCGGTTCCAATATTCCAATATTCCCCGTACCCGTTTATAGAACCAGCCAATGTTGAACAGTGTTTTGTTTGCTTTCACTGCAAGTTTTAATCTCATTGACATAGGTTTTCAATAGTAGCGTGACTGTATTGTTTTGAATGAGTTTTGCAAATCTATCAAGTATGTAATTCATCTATACAAAACAGTTTCAAGCGATTTGCTTTCTTTTGACTTACACAATGCATTGTTGACTTGAAACACACATTATACATTATTACAAAAACTATAATAGCCGATAATTAAGTAAGAGCAACTCCTTTTTTATAAAAGAGTCAGTAAATCTGATTGTAGGCTGGTTGTTCTGAAATTCCCTTTTAATTATAGGCTAAAAACGTTCTAATATTGTTCTTACTTTCATAAACCTTGAGAAGCCTGTTTTTGCTGTCATTTGTGTTGAGAAGTCGAAATTTTTACTTTCCTGTCCAGTCTGGATTTGTTTGTTTTATCTATTTCTTAGTCTTAAGGCTATTTCTAAGATTTATTTTCTCGAGCTGAAAAAGGCCAGCCTCGGCTTTTTCTTGGATTGTTCTTAAATTTTGGCCAAATTTTATTGCTGATATTCTTCTAAAATTTTTCTTATACAAGAAAAGAGTAAAAATTGTTTGCTTCGAAACACAATTTATAGGGGTGGCGATTGTCGAAGACAGTACACAGTAGAAACACTAGGCATTATGTATGCTGAGAACAGTAGAGGTTTGGACTTACACTCATTCTTTTTTATAAGAAACTCTGCTAAATCTTCATGCCAGAGATTCCTAGCTTTCACCCCAATAATGGTACGAAAAGTTTCCTAACAAGTTTCTTAACCGCAAGAAAGATTTTTCTTGACTTCGATATGAGGAGTTTGAGCTTTAAGCTTATAAAATCATACCCCATGCCAATTAATTCCCGAGAAATTACAAAATGAAATGAGATACGTTACGATCCTGTGCCAATGAAGGGAACTGAGCATTTAAACGTCTTTTTTTGTAAAGAGAACATAAAAAGTTTCTGAACTTCTGGTTCACACAAATCTCCTACCAAAGTTTTTAAACTTTTGAAAATGGTTCCTTGTTAACGGTTTCTTGTAAAGAAAAATAAGTATACACGCAGTTTTTATAAGTAATTTCAGCTTGAGCTCAGTACTGAAAATTGCTTAGCTAGAGGGACAATTTGAGTACTCAAAATTGCTTAGCAATTGATTAGCTTTTTATACTTGAAGATTTCTTTCTTACAATACTATCTCACACGTTTTTGTACAACAAATTTGAATGCTATCTTGAATGCAAAAATGTGCCAGGGTACTAATATCCACTAAAACCTACTGCTCTATAGCTGCTGCACGATTTTCATT
This sequence comes from Pelagia noctiluca, assembly GCA_963924455.1. Lineage (NCBI taxonomy): Eukaryota > Metazoa > Cnidaria > Scyphozoa > Semaeostomeae > Pelagiidae > Pelagia > Pelagia noctiluca. Next base: position 11,021,615 of record OZ004319.1, read on the forward strand.
GCCAATAGGATCTTATAACAATAATTTTTAAATTTCTTAGCATTCTTCGATCCAGTACTGGAATTGCTTAAGATTTTGCCTTGTCGAGTACTGACTTGCTTATAAAGTTAGTAAATTACTTATGAAAAAAGATGCGTGTATGTTTATAGTTTACACTCTTTTTTATAAGAACCGGTAAATTTGATTTGAAGCTGGCTGTTCTTACATATTCCTCTATTTTCAACCTGAAATGTTCTTAAATTGTTCTTACTTTATAACGATTTGGAAGCCTGTTTTCGCTATTAGTTGTGGTTCAAATGTGGACTCTCTTGACAATCCGATAAATCTTTGTGCTGTCTATTTGCTTGTTTTGTAATTATTTGTCGGTCTCGCAGTTATCTCGTATAATTCTTGTATTGACCTTGAAATAATCAGCCTCGGTTTGTTTTTAAGTTGTTCTTAAGATTTGGCAAAATCTGAGGCTCGTGCTCTTATAAAATTGTTCTCATAAAAAAAAGAGTGTAATAGCATTTATTGCTAGTGACGCGTATTTAGTACCAGCGTAGGGATTTAGTATCAGCGCAGTAATCATCTCTTTCCATAGTAACCTTTTTTTTATAAGAACAAATAGAATGGGTTTAAAGCTGGCTGTTCTTAAATATTGCTCTATTTTCAGCCTGAAATATTTTTAAATTGTTCTTACTTTCATAATGCTATGGAAGCCGTGCTTGCTATCTGTTGTGTCAATTATTGGAAATTTTGACTTTCTTGACCATCTGACCTATCAGTGTGCTGCCGATCTGCTTCTTTTGTAATTATTTCTCAATCTTAAGGTTATTTCTTAAAATTCCTTTACTGAGCAAAATATGGTCAGCTTCGGTTTGTTCTTAGCTTGTTCTTAAATTTTGGCAAAACTTGAGGCTCATGTTCTTATGAAATTATTCTTATGAAAGTGCAACCTTTATGTATTGGAGTAGTACAAATTTACCTACAAAAGTTACAATTTGCCGACAAATAATTTTATGGGGGGTCGCTTGCCCCCCCAAACCCCCCACAATATCCGCCTCTGACTGCGTCATGAGGATTTGGAAAGTCAATGGAACTGATTCTAAAAATGAAAACGCCCTGAGTAGGACTTGAACCCTTGCCTCTGAGCTTGCGTAATGATAATAGCTAAGTAGAATAGTTCAGTACAGGTTCAGTTAATTCATAGAAATAGTTTGTTAAGAAAAATATTGTTGTATGTCTTTGTTTCACATCTTTTGTTGAATAGTTGCTGAAAGTACGTATACCAATAGTTGATAGAATTAGATGGTTAGGAAACCTATTGCTGTATGTCTTTGTTTCACATTTGATGTTGAACAGTACCTTAAAGAGCACAACGTATGCTTTATCCTCTTTCTTGACTGTTGTAATTTTATATGTAAATATTGCCTACACAAATACGATGCACATGAATATGATAAGATATTTCCTAAATAATGAATATTTTTGGGTAGGGAACTAAAAGAAGCGTTTGGTCTATTCACTCAACCAAAATAGCCAAAATATACAGTGTGCACTCTCAATTTTGAAAAACTTGAACAAAAAGATACAACAATAGGTTTCTAAACCGTACCTTTCTAAAAACTATGGATGAATCATGAAATAGGCAGTGATAAAAACGCTACTTTATTATTTTCTTCATACTTGGGAAAGAGTCAAGAATTCTCCTAACATACATACACGCATTTCTTTTTATAAGTAATTTCAGCTTGAGCTCAGTACTAAAAATTGCTTAGCTGGAGGGCAAATTTGAGTACTCAAAATTGCTTAGCAATTGCTTAGCTTTTTGTACTTGAAGATTTGTTCCTTAGAATACTATCTCATAAGTTTTTGCATACAGATGTCAATGGTATCTTGCATACAAAAATGTGCCAGGGTACTAATTTCCACTATAACCTATTTCTCTAGGCTGCTTCAGAATTTTCATTGGCAATTGGATCAGCACTAAAATTTTGAAATTGCTTAGCATTCCTCTATCCAGTACTGGAATTGCTTAAGTTTTTTTCTTTCCGAGTACTGACTTGCTTATAAAGCAATTGCTTATAAAATAAAATGCGTGTAATGCAAAGTTACACTGCTTGACCAACTCTTTTAATGCATTTCTGAATATCTAGAATTTTGTACTTGGAGCCTAGGCCATTTCGCAACCCTTAATTTCTTATAAAATGTGCATGACTCAATAAGTAAAACACAAGTTTCATATAATATTTTGAATTTTTTTAGTGTGATAATGTTTCCACGAAACAAGTAGCACGAAGCAAGAGGCAGCCAAACCACTTGCAGCATTGTTCTTTAAGATGAAAAGTTCTCAGTTGGAGCTTGTCCCGCTGCTGTTCATAACCATATACACAGAATGTTGTTCATAAACACAGAATTCGGGCCACTTCTTCATTTAAGAGGTAGCGAAACTATTTTTAATATTCTTTTTTAAATCTTGTGTAATCAATATGAAGACGATGTATCTAAGCTCTTGAGGTGTTTAGTAATTATTCACTTGATTATCAGTCACTTGAGCTCAATATCACTATGCTGCTTATGGAATATTCATTTTGATATTGAAGAACTTTTTGGATGTCTAAATATCTGGAGATTTAAAGTTCTCAATTAGAGCTTGTCCCGATACTGTTCATAGCCACAGAATTCGGAGCAACTGCTTCATTCCGCTTATCAAAACACGATAAGAATCGTTTGACAATCCATTCTCTTGACTTCGTATTTCGCCAGATAACAATCAGTGCATTCACTGCTGAATTCGTATAGAAAAGAAACAGAGCTGCTGCGTTGTATATTGCCATTGCCTTTGAGTGCAGACATTGCTTTGTAAAAAGATACGATACAGTAACTATGTAGTATTCGACTAATATTGGCAACCATGAGATACAGGTGGTCATTAATACAAGTAGCACAGTTTTAAACAGCTCATGTAGATATTCAGGCGTTTCATTCGAGTGGGTTTCGTCTCTGTTTGCATAGATCGGATTGTTAGCCACAAATCGACGTATTCGTAAGTAGCACCTCGCATACATTGCCATGAATAGTATTAACAGAAACGAAACGAATAAAGTATAGCAGAAGAGGAAGCTCATAGTTTCCTTAACTCCAAGCTTTGTAATGGAATATAATGCTACTGATTCTATGACTACTGCTAGCCATGAGCCAAAAACCACAATGAAGATTCTCGGTCGTTTGAAAAATTTGGCTAGTCGAGATGGGGATCTATAGAAATCTGGGTCCATGTGTAAATATCTATCAATTGCTAGGAGTAGTGTTGATGACACAGACAATCCACCGATAACAGGCTGTAAGACGTGTAAAATAGTTTCCAGCATGGGTCCCTTTTGCGGGTTATCCAGAAGGTTGATGACAATATTCAAAGGCAATAATACCAAACCGATTGCTAAGTCGTTACAGCTCAGGCATAGGATCAAGAAGTTTGTAGAGTTCTTGAATGATTGCTTTGTAGCAATGAGAGATGCTATCAAGAGTATGTTTAGGGTTATGATTACCAGAGTGTAGACAATGTAGATCACACCAACAGCATTGTAGTATTTGATCGGAAAATAGCTCCAAGCATCAGACCAGCACTCGATTTTCTCAATTGTCATGGAAAAAGGATTTTTTGGATTCTTATATTGATATCAACCCAAAATTAAACTTTTTGAGTTATGCTATAAGGAACGATGTATCTAGGCTCTGATGGTTCTATTTATTTTTCACTAGATGATCACTCATTGCAACTTAATGTCAATATGCTGCATAAGGAATATTAATTTTGATATTGGACAACTCATTGTATGCTCTAAAGCTCTAAAGTACTTTGAATGCTCTATAGCTTCTTGTGTTTTTGGAAAAACATATAGCCATGACTGCAACCTTATGTTGGTTTGTTAAACTTCGAATATTCATTTTGATAGCCATGAACAATTGCTCGATTATCATCTCTTTAATATCTGGAGAACTTGAGACTGGAGAGTTACTTTTCCAAGCCCCTTTAAGGTACATATAGCGAGTCCTTAAATGGTGTGATATATGTTTTTGTAACCGATGATGTATTCATCGTAACGAACAAGAAGTAGCTCATTTCTAGAAACTGAATATCCCAATAACTTCAAAATTAGTTTTTCTCAATATTTTTAAGAAATACATACCAAATCCATAACTGCTAAGACATGTGGTTTTTACCAGATGAAATAATGTTTTGAATAACTAAACACAGGCCTACTTGAAAACTCTGAACACCCCAAAAACTTCAGATGTAGTTTTGTTGTCAAGCTCATGAATTTAGGGAATACCCAGTAAATCCATAACTTGCTATGCAGTGTTAGTTTGTAACGACTGAATGCTCAGGGGCGGATCCAGACTGCCGCCACTGTCGCACAGGCGGTAGTCAATTTTGGCAAAAATTATTTTTTTAGTGGGCCTGTACCTTCCAAAATTATCTTTTTTTCAAAATTTCTCCAATATATTTTCAAGTCTAACTTGTCTTTTGTTTTACTTCGTTGAGATAATGCGAATTCTTCCAATTTCATTTATACATATTCATTTATTCTAAAATCTTTTCTAAAAGTTTGTTGCGTTATAGCGTGCTAGCTTCTGAACAATTGTTTACTGAATTGAATGATTTGAATTTTGATTACTTGGCTTCATTGAATTGAATTTTGATTACTTGGCTTCATTGAATTGAATTAGATCTGTGCGGCCCTTGTTTCGAATCATAGATCGCCCAGAGTTCGCCTCACTGTCAAAATTGTATTGGATTTCCTGCCTTATTTCAGCATAGATCGCCTCGACTGCCGCACAAGAACAAAAGAAAAGTCTCTTGGTTCCAAAATCCTTTGTCAAATCGTGCGCGCGCCTGCGTCAAATTTATGCAAATGCCGCCTGATAATTTATTTATACGTCACACTAAGGAACCCTCTGTTGTTGAGTAACTTTCGCTTCGCGCGCTTTTTGTCCCTTCTCTTTGTGTTATTCAAATTCAAAATCCCTTCGAGTTTCGATTACAATTGGAGTGAAGTGATTCCTTGAATTGAATACAAAGTTGTTGTTGGAGGAGACAAAGAGAAGGCCTCAGCTTTTTTATGGAAATGGAGGAGGTGACAATGGCGGCAAATCAAGTTTTAAAATTTTGCAGAATTTGGGCCTGTTGGAAAAGATTCTGCAGCTTGGCATTTTGTCCCTCTGGAAACGGAATTAGGCCTTAATAAAGGGGAAACAGTTTTCGCTGCAAGGTAGGTTGGCCTATGCATATTTTCACTGCTGTGTGCACTTTTTGTTTAGATAAGCAAGAGGGTTTTCTATAGGCCTAGGATCACACTTTTAAGAATGATCTTGAACTTTTAGGTAGACTATTCTTATCAGGAAGACGAATTTGTGACCTAAAAATGAAATTTTCCCCCATATTTGTTAGCCTCAAACAACCATGCATACTTGATACTTACAAAACATTTCCACAGGGTTGCGGCTGATGGGAATTGCCTGTACCATGCCTGTTCTACTGCAGTGGCTGGTAATGACAAACTTAGTAGTCTGTTGAGAGCCTTGACATCTGGTGAATTGTACCTTTACCCTGAATTTTATGCTTCTCATCCAACTTTTATCCATCTAACTAAACAAATCAATAGACCACTTGAGTCAGTTTTCTCCTGCTCTTTAACTTTTGAAGCTGTACATTTTTTTAAGAAGGATTTATAAAATTATTCAGAATGTGTCAGATTTGAGGCTCTGCAGAATTCTGGAAACAAAAGGTGGTGTTCCTTTATTTGCATGCTGGCTGTCTCAAGTGTTTTAGGTTTAAAAATCCATTCTTTTTACCCTGATACTGGTGCTATGAATCTTGGCAAAGTTGCTTTTAATTTAAGTAAAGCTATTATAGAGCCAAGACATCCTACAAATCTGGCTCAGCCACCAATCTGTCTTTTATGGTCATTTTTGGGAGGCTCTGGATGCGACCTCAGGCCTTCTTACACACCAAACCATATTGTGCCATTATTCACAGTTAAACCAGCTGATGTGCCAATTGATATTGAACCTGTCAAAAGTGAGCCAATAGTAAGACAGTCAAAGATTTCTTTTCCCGTCCTGGCTACAAAGAGTAAAGATGCTTCCTATGAGCAAAAGAAAAATTTAGATTTAGATATTCCAAAAGGCCCGATTACCAAAGAGGTTTCTTATGCCCACACGAATAATGTAAAAAAAGAAAATTTGAAAGAAGAAATTAAAAAAGAAAACCCAACTCCTGACCCAACTGTGAAGAAATTTGATCATTTTGGCACTTTCTATTATGAGGCAAGGTCCTTGAGTGATAAAAAAAATCCATATCTTGGATGATATTTCCAAACAAGATGCAAGTTATGTTTTTCCTAACAGGTCGATTTATGGTAAGATGCGCAAGTTTAGTTATAGTTGGTTTCAGGCACATTCATGGCACAAGAAATTTCCCTTTCCGTGGCTGTAGAGATGATTCTTCTCAATACTCCACTCAAGACAGCGGCAATTTTCAAGCACTTTTAGATTTTAGGGTGAGAAGTGGTGATCAAGTCCTTGCCGATCATTTTAAGAATGCTCCAAGAAATGCAACATACCGTTCCAAGACCACTCGAAATGAGTTAATATCTTGTTGTGCACAAATTCTTAACAAGAAAATCATTAAGGAGATTAAAGTAAGCAGATTTTTTTCAATTCTTGCAGATGAAGTAATAGATTGCTCCAATAAAGAGCAAATGCCACTTTTTATAAAATATGTTGATGGCAATGGAGATATACAAGAGAGATTTCTCAGATTTATTGATTGTGATACAGGTGTGACAGGCAAGGCATTATCAGATAAAATATCAAACTGTTTAGATGAATTAGGGTTAGATTTGAATAATTGCAGAGGCCAATGTTATGATTGTGCTGCAAATATGGCCGGAAAGTGCAAAGGTGTTGCATCTCGCATCCTTGCCTCAAATGATTTAGCTCTATACACCCACTGTGCCTTTCATCGCCTTAATCTTTGTGTTGCTGCATCCTGTTAAATCCAGATTGTTCGTAACATGATGAATAACGTGCAAGTTATATCCAGATTTTTTAACAAGTCTCCCAAGAGACAGGCTCTACTTGAGAAGATGGTTGCTGAGCATCTGCCAGGGTATAATAACCTGAAACTCATTAATGTGTGCCAAACAAGATGGGTGCTTCGTATTGATGGGCTTACCCGGTTCATTGAGATGTATCCTGCCATATCAGAGGCCTTGTTTACAATCCATGACAACTCAGATGGAAACTGGGATAGCAGTGCTGCTGATTCTTATGCTCTGGCCTCTGTGTGCTGCAACTTTGATTTTATAATTACCTTAGTTACAATAAGAATGTGCTTAGAGTACACCAGATCAGCCACTGTTCAGCTTCAAACGTCTGATCTAGATATTATTCAAGGCTTGAAGGAAATAGATATAATGAAGAAATCTATAAGTAAAGTGAGGGAATTAATTGACGAATTAATTAATTGATTATCTTCAAGCAATGCAGCCAGAATTTATTTATATTAGCATCTTCAAGAGAGTTCACTGAAAGGACAGTGTATAGTTGTTTTTTATTATGTTCAAGCAATGCCACCAGAGTTTATTTATATTAGCATCTTCAAGAGAGTTCACTGAAAGGACAGTGTATAGTTGTTCTTTATTATCGTCAAGCAACGTCATCAGATTATTTGTTTAGAAAGGGAACAGAAACGATACATTTAGTCTTGGATACTAGCATTGCAAAATTGATGAAAAGAAACCTCTTCTTGTTTAATCGGGATAGCTTTTATGAATGAAGATATGTTGCTTTTCTTTGGGTGTCTTTGCTTTCCGGTGGGTGTCTTTGCTAACCAACCTTTGTCTTTGCTTGGCGATTGAGATTCTCTATGTCAAGTGTTGTAAACTAAACCATCATTGTTGATTTAGAATGGAAAGTGTGAGTCTTGTTAGCCACCATTTTTATAAGTGATGCAGCATTCTACTCCTAAATCTAACTCCATTGATCACTTTGCTTTCTTAAACTCTATGATTTGTAAATCTTCATTGGGCTCAAGTTGTTATTACCAGCCCTTTGCTAGAGACCAATGGAAGAACACCTTGACAAGATCTGGTTATTCGTACTGGTATCAGTGCTATTTCGTGACGTTTGGCACAATCTCTATTTGGATAACAACGTTAGAATTTCTTGGGTAGTTTGTTCTGCTATCAATGCGAATTGGTGAGTTCGTTTATTTACTGAAGAAATCGTTATCTGAACTACGAATTTAGCGCATAGAAATGCTTGAATAATCGTGAAACAGTGTTTAGTTTAATTCTTTTATTTACTAGCTAATCTTCGTCATTAAGTTCTTTAGTTTTCTTCTGATTTCAAGCCTTGTAGATTGATTTTTTGCTATTTTAAAGGCAAACAAAGAATGATAGTATCATTTTTAGGGGCTTTTACTGGCCTTTCTGAGGAGATGGTCGAAAAAAATTTTCCAGGGGGCAAGCCCCCGGGCCCCCCTATTTTTCGGCCCATGTGTGCGGCAGTCAGATTTTATCCTGGATCCGCCCCTGGAATGCTGATAATGAATAATTATACTTCACTTAAAAACAATGCATAACTGGAGAGGTTTGGACTGTTTCTTTCCAGGATCATTTTCAAGGAACACTCGACAAGTAGTCCACAACTGCTTCGCATTTAAGATTATAATGACTGAAGAATTTATTTCGATAAACAAGATCTGGTTCACTTAAATCTTAATATCTGTTGACTTTACTTCTTTCCGCATCTCCTTTTCGCAAAGAGCACATGGTGAGATAATCAGGGAGCCGTGCTATCAATTCTTTCCATGAAATACTTCTTTCGATAGGCTCGAAATCATCTGTTACTGATATCTGAATTTCTGAAGACTTGTTCAATACAATGAGCCCGGAAAAACACATGGCGAAAACCCACAAAATCTTAAGAGATGCTATCAAGAGTATAACAGATTAAAGGCACCGCTTCATGAAATATAATTTTAATGATGGTACCTGATTTGCAGATTGTTTGCTGTAGAGGTTAATGTACTTTCTGATTGGTTTTATATTAATAGCATTTGACCCAGCTCTTTCCTAATCTTGCTATTTTTAGTGACTTCAAGTAATTTATCATGTGGTCCTTTATGTTGGAAAGATGCATTGTGTATCATCACTTCACATCAAATTCATATTCGCTGAGTCTATCTTGCTAAGGTTTTAGAATATAATTCAGTTCTTGATTCGAAAGTCTTGAAATTCTTTGAAAAAATGTGGGTCGACTACTTATTAAACTGATCCCAATGGCATCGGTCACAATGACATTTTTTTATATTTTCTATTTCATAATGTTCTATAGTGAGATGTGGTGAAATTCTTTAACCTCTATCAAATGAAATAGTTTTTAAATTAGAATTCAGTTCTTGTTTGAAAGTATTGACTTTATATGAAAATATTTAAGTCAACTGCAATGAAATTGATCCCAATGCAATCTGTCACATTTACATATTTCATTATCTTTTTGTTTCATGATATTTATGAACGAGATATGTTGAAATTCTAAAACTTCTGCCAAGTTAAGAAGATTTGAAATTAGAATTAAGTTCTTGTTTGAAAGTGTTGAACATGTTTGAAAATATTTGAGTCAACTACTGTTAAATTGATCCCAATGCAATCTGTCACATTTACATATTTCATTATCTTTTTGTTTCATGATATTTATGAACGAGATATGCTGAAATTCTAAAACTTCTGCCAAGTTAAGAAGTTTTGAAATTAGAATTAAGTTCTTGTTTGAAAGTGTTGAACATGTTTGAAAATATTTGAGTCAACTACTGTTAAATTGATCCCAATGCAATCTGTCACATTTACATATTTCATTATCTTTTTGTGTCATGATATTTATGAACGAGATATGCTGAAATTCTAAAACTTCTGCCAAGTTAAGAAGTTTTGAAATTAGAATTAGGTTCTTGTTTGAAAGTGTTGAACATGTTTGAAAATATTTGAGTCAACTACTGTTAAATTGATCCCAATGCAATCTGTCACATTTACATATTTCATTATCTTTTTGTGTCATGATATTTATGAACGAGATATGCTGAAATTCTAAAACTTCTGCCAAGTTAAGAAGTTTTGAAATTAGAATTAGGTTCTTGTTTGAAATCATCGACTTTGTTTGAAAACATTTGAGTCAACTACTATTAAATTGATCCCAATGCAATCTGCCATGCCATCTGTCACATTACAATATTTGATTTATATTTTCTGTTTCATCATATTTTATTAACGAGATATGCTGAAATTTCAAAACTTCTTCCAAGTTAAGCATTTAAAATTTTTTGAAGGTTTTAAACATTTTGGTCAACCACTTACTAAACTAATTCAATACCATCTGTCACATTGACTTTGTTTTATCTTTTCTGCTTAACTAGTTTGCTAGATAGCTCTTTGATCAGAAAGTCTGGTGTTCTCTCTTCTGCAAATCAAGATAAAATACCAATTAATTGAAGAAATCCTAAAGCCATCTGCTAGATTCAAATTTTTACCAGACTTTTACTATGAATATAAAAGACAGTAAAAGCCCGCAACTAAGAACCTAGAAATTAAGACCCACTAAGCCTAAAAGTTTTCAATTTTTACTGTATTATAAGGGCAAAAACTACAAATTTTAGAATTTAAGGTTCTTGATTTTTACCAGCAATAATAGTGGTATTTAAGGAGGGTCTAAAGACCTTCAAACGACCATTAAAAAAATTATATTCCAGCTGTTAACTACAATTTATTTAAGAACCTGTTTAGGCTAACTCCTTAAAATGTAGGTTCTTAGTTGCGGGTTTTTACTGTATTGAAAAATGTACGATCTAGATTTTACCTTACTTTACTCGTTATCTCGGGATTGTACTCTGGTGTGCGCATTGAAATCAAAATGCTAATTTTCAAAAGACTTCGAATGAAATATTATGGAAAGACTTGAAATCAGAACCTTGCTTAAAGATATGATTTAACTTATATATAACTTAGATATGTTTTAGTACCATGCTTTACTAGTAGATAGGTAAATATTATTCTTGAAAGTTTCTTAATATTGTATGGATGTCAGGGGCGGAAATAGGGGGGGGGGGGTACTAGCAGTGGCGTTAGCGGAGGTGTGTGGGGCCCTTAGTGAAGTAGGAGGTCTGGGGCCCCTTGCCAGTAAGTTCCTCCTTGTTCTTCTGCAAATGCAACAAAACAAAATACGCAACTTCATACTGTATACATAACAAACAAACTTAAGATAAGAAAGTTTCAAAGTTGCAAAGGTATACAAAATCTATATTCCAATTCTTTTCTGCCTTCGGGCATTCAAAGAGGAATAGTTTTGGATTAAACATGTCTTGTTGATCGTCTTTACCTCCGTGTTTTCAATTGAAAGTACCGCAAGATTTTTATGTCTTTCTTGGCTTATCAAATACGTTTTGATGAGTTTCGACTTAGAATAAGGTATTTCGGCGTATGCAACAGTTACTGGAATTGTTACGAAAAGCAATATTTGTTTATAAACTTCCGGGAATGATGAACTGATCCTGCTCTCAAGCATCAAGTTTGCAATATCCATAACTGATTCCTTCCCTTCGATTTCAGGTCTGAATTCTTTGACAAGAGACCTTCGCTCTGTCTCTAAGCATTCGGTGAAATCCTTGTTGCACTTCCCTATAATATTTCTTGCAAAAGCAGATATTTCAGCTATATCACATTTCACCAAAGATTTTGGATAGAGGAAACTGAAAAATTCGGTTATCAGATTTTGTCCTTTAAATCGTGTTTGTAATTGCATCAGAGCAGTATCGACTGTCTTGTAAAAACGTGCACTTTGAAAGATTCTTCAGCATCAGTGAGGCATTCATCTTCCGACCATTCGTCAAAGAAACGTTTCACTTAACGTCTTCTTCTTTGAGTGAGGGTGAGTCAAGAACTCCATGGTTTTGCCAAAGCTGAGGCTGTCTGCCCAACTGAATCTCACGAAGATTTTCCAACTCGGAAATGGTCCAGCTGAGAAGCCTGGATGCATCAGAAAGATCCAGCTTGGGTGATTGCAACTCTTTGGACGTAGAATTCATTGACCGCAGGATTCTTTCCCATGTCACAATAAACAAAACAAATTCATAACTGTTCATTTTCTCTTTCAAACATGTTGCATCATCTCTCTCTTTTTTCTTTGTTGATGTCAACGCTGTCAAGGCTAAGCGAGTTAGGAGCTTCATGATATGGGGATATCTATCTCTAACAGCACGTACGGCGTCAACCCCCGAAGACCACCGAGTTTCACATAACCTCTTAAGAGTGAGGGATCCAGGACAAGCCTCTATTCGCAGCTCCTCCAACCTATTCAAAAACTGTCCAAAGTAGTTGAAAACTTCTTTGAGTACACCGAAAATCCCATATTCTCAACAACGGAGTCTATGGCATCATCGATCACCAGGTTTAGGTTATGACAGCCACAATAGACGAAGGGCACTGGAGATGAACTTGCTTCCTGAATCAAGGTTTTTTACTCCTGCGTGAATCCCACTCATAACGCTAGCCCCATCATAGCCTTGGCCCCTTATCTTCCCAAAGTCGATTTCAAGCACTTCAATCAAATTTTTTGCAGTAGAGGTTATTCTTTTCGCATCAGGGCTAGTTACCTTGGAAAAACCCATGCAAGTCTCAACCACTGAACAGTTATCTCCCTCAACCTGAACCCATCGTATTACAACACTCAGCTGGTCAATCTAGCAACATCACTCGTTGAATCTAAGATAATCGAGCAAAACGGGGAAGCATTGATCTTCTTGACTAGAGATAATCTCACCGCATTTGCAAGGAGCGCTATCATTTTATTCTGAATTGTAGCACTTAAGTACTTTGGAGCCTTGGCAGAAAGGGCGACAACTTCTGAAAGGACTTCATCGTATTCTGCTAATAACGCAACCAGCCCAAGAAAGTTTCCTCCTTCACATAATCCACCTTGAATTCTTCTCTGTGTCCTCTAAAGACAAAGGATAATGATGCAAGGGTCAGTATTATGGTTATGACTCGATTTAGGACTTTCACCCAGACAGAACAACGAGTTCATTCGAAGCTTACGCTCGTCTCTTCATCTAAAGCCTTCCCTGATTTCCACCTACTATATACGGCTGCTGCTTCTATGTGTATTGATGAACTTTCGTGTATTTTCATTTTCTCTAGTAAGTTGTGCTTTGTACCAGTAACACCATTTATCCAGCCTCTTTAGCTCTCATAGTTGCGTAAAGAGCGATCAGCAAACAGCCAGCAAACCTCACAGCATGGTTTTTTCAGTTCTATTAAGTAACAGATTCAAAGTCGACGTAACTGAAATATTGCTGATATACTTATTATAATACCTTCCACTAAAATGTTTTGTTACTGATCCATCAGCGTGAACTTGCTCAAATCTATCCGATGGTCTGCATGGCCCATGCTCCAGAATTAATCTCTTCACTCGGGGGTGATTGATGTTCTCACAGAAGTGACCACGATCGGTGGAGTGTGTTTTAGACGGATCAAATTGTATTTCTAAAGATTGATTATACTGATCAGAAGTCTCGTGTTACTGTGGTTCCTGAGGACATGCTGTTGAAATAGAAGTGCCGCTTTCAGCAATCGGTTCAGTTTCTGCGACTTCTTCATTAATACTTTCCGTTTCTTTAGATGCGACACCACTATTTTTAAAAAATTGACGATATCAATTAAGTGTGGGCTGTAGCAGCTTTAATTTTTCGTTTCTTTTCAGCTCTTTAGCTCGCCCCTGATTCACACGTGCGCTTACTACTCGAAGACATTTTGAAATGAATAATTCTAGTCTTCGTCTGAGCTCACAACCTATTAAATCCCAAGTGGCCTAAGCCAACAACTGTTACTATAACAATACCTCTGTGAAGGACCTTATTGATTGCAAACGAATTAGTTTTGTAAAATGAGATTCTAATGAGCCGTTATGTCCGATTTTTTCAATTTGGTGTTTTGCGTACCTCACAAAGGTGGAGATTGTCATGATAAAAATAAGCTACAAGGAAATTCAAATTACAAGCACATGACCTTTTCAATTTAGGCGATCTAAGGGTGGAATAAAAAGTACTTCATCTTAGAAATAGTAATTTCCTGATGTCGTGGTTTTTCAGTTGGGGGGCCCTTAGTATAATAATAATAATAATAATAACATGTTATTTATACACGAAAGTCCCTTTCAGTTGTAATACCTAAACTACTAGAATAAAAATTTACATATAATAGAATTTAATAGAATAAAACTACTGTTCTCCCAGGGCGTCGTGTTTGGTTGTCATTTTTCAAGCTCGAGGTGTTTTTTCAAGTGGTTCTTAAATTGACTGAGCGAGGGCTTTTCTCTGATATTGGCTGGGATTTTGTTCCAGACCTTGACTCCCGAGAACTTAAAGCCTTTTTTTGTCTGTTCTAGTCTAACTTTTGGAATGTTTAGGTCGTTGGAATTTCTGGTTTCCCGCATGCTTATTGTTGATCTTTTTTCAAAATTGTTTGTGAGAGATTCAGGGCAGCGCTTATGTAATATCTTATACATCATAACTGAACGATCGTAATCAATCAATTGTTTCACGTCCATCCAGTTATGATTCCATGAATCCTTTTGTTTTGCTGTGTTGATGAGCGACCAAGCTCTATTTTGAAGTTTCTGTAGAGCTTGTAGCTTTGATTCTGGAAGGCTGCCCCATATAACGTTTGCATAACGCATATGACTCTCGACAAGTGCACGATATACTTGACAGAGTTTAGATTTTGGAAGGATGTTTTTAAGTTTTTTCAAGGCTGCAAGTCCATTACTTACTTTACTTTTTACCTGTTTGAAATGCTCCTTCCATGAAAGATTTTCATCGACGATAATTCCAAGAGACTTAATTTTCTGAACTTGCTTTATTTCAGCTTTATTCAGTTCTAGTTTTGGGATATCGTCGATCTTTTTTAGTTACTTGCAGTTTCCGATTATCATAAACTCTGTTTTTTGAGGATTGGCGCTTAGTTTATTAGTTCTCATCCATTCAGCAATATTGACTATTTCTTTTTGAGTATTTTCAAAAAGATCTTTGGGGTTAGTGATGCAATGGTGCAGTGAGTGTCATCTGCGTACATGCAAGCGCGGGAGAATTCTAAGCATGCCTCGAAATCATTCAGGTACACGATGAACAGTAGGGGGCCTAAGCTGGAGCCTTGAGGTATGCCACATTTGAGAGTTAGTGTACTAGATGTAGCATTTTTCACAGAGCAAAATTGTTGTCTGTCACTTAGGTAAGATTTGAACCATCTTATTTCTGTACCTTTCACTCCGTATGCAAAAAGCTTTTCAATAAGGATTTGATGATTTACAGTATCGAATGCCTTTTTTAGGTCCAGAAATAAAGTCATGTTGATATTCCGATTGTCGACATTTTGCAACCAATAGTCTGTACTGCTAATCATTGAAGTTATCGTTGAATGAAACTTTCGAAAGGCATATTGATTTTTAGTTAGGGTGTTATTTATATCAAGATACTCGAAAAGTTGATCATGAGTGATTTTTTCAAATATTCGAGAAAAGATGCCAAGAACGGAGATTGGCCTGTAATTGTTTCCATCATCTCTCGCTCCTGATTTATAAATCGGGGCAACCCTCGCTAATTTCCACAGTTGAGGGAATATACCATTTTCTAGAGAGGCGTTAAAGATCATGGCTAGAGGTAGAGCGATTTGTTCAGAGGCATCTTTGGCAAGGGTAGTAGGTATTTTATCCGGTCCACTGGCCTTGCCACTTTTTAGCTGCTTCAGTGAGAACAAAACGCGATCCAAAGTTATTTCTTTAAACGAAAATCTAGATTGGATGTTTTGCGGTATATGTTTGATTGGATCATCACCCACCTTACTTTCTATTTTCTGCGCAAGTTCAGGACCAACCGAAACAAAGTGACCATTAAAAGCGTTTGCTATTTCCCGATTCTCAGTCAACATCTTATTGTTCACCTTTAGACTGTTAATCGAGTTCATATCTTTCGTCTTATCCAAGACTTTTTTTATGGTCTTCCACATTTTCTTGGGGTTGCCGTCGTTTTCGTCTATTACCCCCTTGTAGTAGCTTTCTATTGCTTTGTTTATTTCTTTAGTAGTTTTATTACGCAACCGTTTGTACTCAGGCCATAGTTCGGGCTTCCTTACAGCTTCCTTTTTTGTTCGGTCTCTCCTTTTTATTAAGTCTCTTACTGAAGGAGATAACCATGGAGCTTGTTCACCACGTACCCGAATTTTTCTAATTGGTGCATGACTTTCCAAAATTGACTCAAATATTTCTTGAAATATCTGAACCATTTCACTTGGTTTGTGGTATAGGGGGAAGAGAATTTGCTCCCAGTCAATTTGTTCGAGATCATATTGAAACGCAAGCTTGTTATATTTTTTAAGGTTCCTGGTCTCCACAAATTTTGGGTTCCTCAATTGTAGCTTTTTTGTTCCTATTTTCCTTATGCCATAAACCAAGTAATGATCTACCATTCCTGTTTCTAGTACATCACATTTAATAATTAAGCTAGGTTTGTTAGAAGAGAGATGGTCTATCAAGCTTTTCGTAGTTCTGGTGTTATTTTCGCCAGTTTGTACAGTTGCTACTCTTGTATAATCCTTGACCAATTGAGTCATTTGAAGTTCTCTGTAGATACTTTTTAGACTTTTTGTATTTTGGTTTTTGGTGTTATTTTTAAAGTCACAGTTTGTATCACCGATAAGGATTATTTCCTTTTCTTCTTCATCCAGAAAAGATAAAATGTTTCTTAGGTTTTCAAAACTGCTGCTATCATTCCCAGAATTTGGGGGTCGATACCAGCATGCGAGGAAAAAGGGTTTGGAATGTTTTTGCTCAATTTCCAAGCATAAAAACTCTAAATTGTCGCATTTGTACTTAACTACTGGACTAGGCATGGTGTCTTTAATGTAAATAGCCACTCCACCACCGTTTATATTACGGTCATTTCTGATGATGTGGTAGCCAGCGATCGAGACCTCAGAATCATTTATGCTTTCATCTACCTAGTTTCACTAAGACCTATGATGTCAATTTCATGATTGTGAAGTATCAGATTCAGTTCATGTCTATGTTTTCTTAGGGAAACGATGTTTAAAAAAGCTATTTTAAGACCATTTCTTTTCCTTACAGGCTTATGTTTCGATTTCCCGTTTTCGCCTTGGTCAATTTTTGAGCCACGACTTCCTTAGCAGCCTTCCTTAGTGGTTCGCCCTAAAGGTAACCACCGTCGGCTACGCCACTGAGTGCGAAGGGTGCTCAGGCACCCCTTAATTTCCACTAAATAACCTTTTTATAATTAGCTTTGATAAATCTGTACTATTGTTTTTAATTATCTGTACCAGGCCGTGATTATGCTCTAAATCCAAAGTTCCGATTTTCCTCGCAATCAATCAAACTCTCGCAAAATAAATACGACGTGCGTTATGAGTGTCGTTATTTTTAAGTCCTTTTATCTTGTGATCCAAAGATCCAGATTTTTGGTCTGTGTTTTAACCTTCTATCTTGCTAGAATGCAAGATTTGAGCGGAGCACACCTCTGATTTGAAAAAGTGCTCTTAGCCAATAAGAATCGCCCATAAGGGCTTTCAAGAGTTGCTCAAAAAGCGCGGGAGCAACTCTTTAGTTTGAAAATAAGCTATTAACCAATCAATCCGCTCAGAAAGAGTTGTTAAAATTCCTTCCGAGCACCTCGAGCAACTCGAAGATTGCGAGGGAAAGTTGCTCGAGTAACCCTCTGACCGGCCTCTGTTCGCCTTCTCGCGTGTTTTTCGATCATGGCTGCCGTTCTCCAGGCAGAAAACTAATTGCGTCCTCGTCGAAGATGGCAAAGCAAGCCATGAATTGAAACAATCTGCAGCTTGAGACTTGATTATCTTAAATGAAATACAGTAGAATCCCGATGCCTGCAAAACATAGCGAATTAGATTGGGAGTTTTAGTGATTTTCTATCCAATGTGCTAACCTGACTAAGGCAAGCCTTCTTCCCGGCAAAGGAGTAGTAAGAAAGTAGAGTTAGTGCAATCCGCTACATATACCTACAGTAGAATCTTGATAACTCGAACCAGCAAGGGACGATCAAAATAGTTCGAGTTATCGAATGTTCGAATTATCAAGGCTCTCGATAACATGAATAAGGTTCAAGGGGAATACCAAATCTGTTCGATTTAGCGAGAGTTCGAGTTATCGCATGCTCGAGTTATCGGGATTCTACCGTAAACTGAATCTTTCTTGGAGATAACGGGCCCAAAATAACAAGATGAGAGAAAGACACCACTGTGTACCAGCTAAAGTTCAAGGGCCGTAGCCCTATCTAGGCCTAGGCCTAGACTAAAAGTAGTCGACGCCTGCTTGAGTTTGCGATACTTCGAAGTGAAAACTTCTTTGAAAGAGAAGGAGCTCGAATACTTCTAGGCCTACCCGTCCTCTCGAAAATCCATTATTTCTTATTGACATTATTCACAGCCTTCGCATCCCTTGTGTGTTTATATTTCAGTGAAAACATCATATCTGAGATCCAGTCCTTTTCAGTCTTTTTTCACCTCCTGCTTACTTGGTTACGATAAAAGTCTTTCAGTTTTCGTGAATCAACATATTTATTTTTATTTGGATTTTTATCAAGTTGTAATGATAAACCTCTGAGTCTGGTCAACTGTGCAATGTTACTTCATTGTGATGGATGGGATATCATGGTAGAGCCTCAACTGGTTAGGATAGGGTATAATTTTCTTGGATGATACATTACTCATATTTATGCTAGTGAAATATATTCTGTTATCAAGGATAAAGTTTTCAAAATATTTATATAAATTCTTGAAATGCCCAACACCCAAAGTGGAAGGAGGATAGAAGTTGGACAGCTGGGTGAAAATGACCCGATTGGCATTTTAGACAAAACGATCTCAACTAACAAAAAATGGTTTTTACAGAGTCAATAAGGGTTTTTTCCCTGCCAGGATCAAGTAGAAATCATTGATAATGTGTATATAAGGGTGGAGCGCAGTATTTTGAACACTGCTACCCTAAACAAATTTTCTGGGGGCTGTGCCCCTAAACTCCTGCTGAGCACCCTTCATTTCCAAAGTCTGCATCCGCCTCTGGATGTTCCCGATTTGACGAAGCACTGACGAAGATTTAACATCGAAATAAATAGCATTTTAACTGTTTGTTTTTCTTAAAAATCCAAAATATCTAGGCAACATATACTCTTTTTTTCTATCAGAACAATTTGATGAGAACACGAGCCTCGTATTTGGCCTAAACTTATAAACAAGCTAAGAACAAAGCGATGCTGACCATTTTGGCTCAATATGAAAATTTTACGAAATAACCATAAGACTGAGAAATAATTACAAAACAAATTGATGTACAGCACACAGATGATGTCAGAAAGTAAAAGTTTTAAACAGTTAACACTTCTGATAGAATAAAAGGATTTCTAAGGCTCCATTTACACGAGAGCCCTAAAACTGCCCAAAATGTGCCCTATGAATGCTCAATGCTACATTTCTGAACTTCCGTCCTTATTCGTAAGGACATAATAGACTGTGGATGTGAGCTGTTCCGTTTGCCGAGCCAGCCCGTTTACCGAGCCAGCTCGCCTCATATAATCAGGCCCTTAGATCAAACCAACATCGAGGTTTCGCACATCTGTCATCAACTATCATGTTAGAAATGACTGTTTATTAGATGCACGCGATAATTTTCAAACTCCTCGTGCTTTATTCTTGGGTGACTGACAAGTTTGGAGTCAGGAGTGTATTGTATATAACCAACATAAAATGAATATAAGAATGGCAGAATTCTGATAATTGGTCAACTGGCCTATACTTTGGGTCCAGGTATTTGCTAATATTCAAGTCAGTCGATCATTGTCCTGTTTGTGATACACCAATGCCTGCCCATTTTGATGCATGTTTGCAAAATACCTCAGTCTTGCGATTCGCATTTCAGAATTTCGAATCATGAAAGCCACCGAAGGAAAATAGAGCATATGCAGAATTCTATTTTGCCTGTTCTGCTCTAATAAATAAAAAGCAGCAAGGAAAAACATTGACATATCTTCGTCCGACCTTTTGATCATCAGTTTTGAATCAGCGAAAGCGTGCAAGAGCCAATTGTTTACCCTTATTTGTGTCTTTTACTCTTATTCATCTTATTCATCTTAAAAGTGTTTACAACAAAGGAAACTAATCAATGGATCACTTGTTGCATTCCATTGTTCTTTCTATTGGTAATTCGTGGTTAGCTTTTTTATGACAAGTGAAGAGAAGTCGACCTCATCATAAATTTTCTGTCAGCTATTAACCAAATTTTTAAATGCCATTATCCTTAAGCTGCTGTTTCTATCTGACCTTTACCGATGTGGTTGAATTGTCAACTCAATGCCGATTTCATTATCTTTGAAATCGTCTTGCCAACTGTTCGAAGTCCATTTGTCTCCTTATCAGTGTCGTAACAAGACCTTAATTTTATCGAAAATATGGATGACGATTTACCCGAGACTATTGCGGAAAAATGCTCGAAAACGAATTATGTTGAGTTCATCAACAATGTTGACAAAAAAAGCTACTTTGAAATTAAAGACGGGAAAAGATTCGCTGCAGTCAGTGAGAGGAAGCGTTGCAGTTCACTAAGCCTTGAAATGATCAAAGGGTTGTGTCATGGTATGTTAAGTTTTCTAATAAACAAATTATCTTTGAATTAGCCACAAGTCAATCAGCATCTACAATTCTCTTTGTATTTGGTAGTCTTCATCAGAGGAGGGGGGTAGAAATATGCCGTTCCGTGCAATTTCCAGCCAAAATCTGCCGTTACAGTGTGAAGGACAGATAATTGTGACTGGAAAAACCAAGAGACGCCTTCCTTTTTGTAATGAAATTCGTGAAGAACGTAAATCTTTTATATAAATTCCTATTATCATTTTCGAGAAACTCTGTATTCGGTAGGGATGAAAAATTTTGGCGTCCCGTCACAAAATTGCAAGAACTCCGTATTCTGCGGTGAATTTTCGTCCCATTCTAGAGCCCAGCCAACCCCAATGACCCGACTATTAGAGACTATGCTAAATTTTTCAATTTCTTTTTCATTTTTTACTTCAAACTTTTAACGCTGTGGCTTTTGATAGGGGATCCTACAATGACTTCCGTTTGCTATTCGTAAGTTCTTCTATTTGCATCTTGCGCAAGAGGAGTGAAGTGTTCTACCCACAATTCTTCCAGATCAAAAATTTGAATAATAAATTCTCGGTCGAACTCAATGGCGGTTTTAGGAACTTCGAGGCCTGGGGCCAAAAAAATTTGCGGGGCCCCTTCCCGGTAAAACATTTGTTCCTAATATTATTTTTTGTGTTCTCTTTATAGAGAACTTGTAAAACTCAAATTTTTCCTAAGTCTGAGCATAACGTTATTTCAAATAGCTAATATATTTCATTATGAAGGAGAGAATTTTTTCTTCTATGAAAGGTGCGGGGCCCCTTTTTTCTAGCAAAAGCGCGGGGCCTGGGGCCATGGTCCCCCTAAAACCGCCACTGGTCGAACTACAATATAACTTTGGGTCGATTGAAACATAGATCCACTTTTTGTGAGTGGTTAGTATACTACACGCTTTTTATTCTAAAAGGAACCTACCTCAAGGCCTAGAACTAAATTTTCCTTAAATTTTCTATTGTTCTCCATTGTTACAGAAAACAATAGAACAAAAGAATCCATTGTATTTTACAAGAAATTCTAGTTCTAGGTTCCTTGTAAACTGGTTCCTTATTTAAACATAAGCGTGTATTGTAGGCACTCGGACCAATATTTATTTTTACGCAAATTTAGAAATATTTACAAAGTATTTCAAAGTATTTACGTATGTCAAAAAAGAGTGCCGTATGAGAAGCCACGGTAAGCTTTTATTTACAAGACAAGCAGGCACGGATCCACGGGGGAGGCTTGGGGCCCATGGCCCTCAAATGGTAAAATTTCAACGATCGAAATTCACGAGAAAACGAAGTGCAACTCAATAATTAGGCAGTTAAATGAATCAGGTTATGCCTTGAACATAATAGCGTTACAAGAAAACATTATATACGTACCTAACATCCAGTGGGGTAGCGTCTCGGTACTCAAGTTATTAAGTGAATACCCTGGGGTTTTGAGTAAAAATAAAAAATAGCCTAATTATAAGGTTTTGTGAAGCAAGAAGACCTTCTTTAACTTTTGGGTTATAACCTTCATAGTGTTTTCTCCATTTCTAGTTGTTTAACGCAACCTAACACTATTTTTATATGTTCCATCTATTCCATTCCATTCTATTTAATTCAGTGTGCCATATTTTTGATAAAGATCTCTCGTTGAGCTGAGGAAACATTCCTAAATGGATTAGCGGTTATGTGTTATTGTCTATGAGAACTGTCAAAGATCCAATTTTATTGTAATAATCACAGCAGAGGTCTACGGTACGCACTGAATCTCTTCCGGCAGGTTCCACCAATCGAAACTCTCCATTTCGGCAGTATTTGGCCCCAGATTGACCTCTCAGATCGAGAAAACAAAAGAGCTGTACCCAGAGAAATCTCTGCGTACAGCCTCCTTTCTTGGCCTGAGATGATCCAACCTGATTCCGAGGCTCTAACAAAATATCATAGGCAAGAAGACGGAAGTAAAACAGAATTGAGATCGTGAACAGATTAACATCAACAGATGAACATAAATAGGTGAACATGAAACCCAAATTTCGTCGTCGCTTTTGCAGCATAATTTTAGAATACATATTTTGCCAAGATGGCCTGAGCTCATTACACGAAAACAAATAAGAACGCAAGTACAAGGTAGATTTTGAGTGATTTTTAAAACTCGCCGCTAGGGACATTAGGGAGGTGATCACGTATGTTTCTTGGGAAAAAATAGTCTTAAACAGAGAAGAATTTTGGGAGGGGTGCTGTCCCTAGCGTTGTGTATTTTTAAAATACTATGCCATTTTGAGGGCTGTATCATGACGAAATCTCTGGGGCTTCTGGGAGCTTTGCCCCCTAGGCCCCCACCAGGGCGCTGCTCTGGACCTGCTGGGGGGCTCACAGCGCACCCCAGACCCCCAGCTGTTTGTGCAATGACCTTCGGTCATTGATTGCATTCCGACTGAATACCCACTACATACTGAAAGTGACGCTACGCCACTGTTAACATCGAGATTTTATATCATCTTACATCTCAAGTGATTGGATAAATCTCCAAAAATGTCAAGTTTTAGGTACATCATATACCTATGTATCTAGGAAATGGATTCGAAAATAAATCAATTAGGCAAAACATAAGCCTTATAAATATAGCCCCGAATATTAACCCTATATATCAGTAGCTCTCAGTGATTAATTATTCCAAGAGGGTTTCACTTCAAAGCTTTTATCATGAACGAACCGCATCATCGAATTCGCTCAGAGAGCCACCTTAGATACCAGATTCTCGAGAAAGGGGCTAAACAAATTAAAGAGGGCTCATTTGATTGGGACTTGCGATGCCTCTCCCTCCAGGCTCTGGTACGCAGATTAAACTATACGCTTAAAATGACCGATGTAGCCCTTCAGCAATGCAGAAGGATAAGATTTTGCTACAAGGGAAGTAGCTTGCTGCGTTACTTGTTGTATCCCTTTGTTCTTTCCAATGCTAATTCATTAGCTACATGGTTAGTTAGTTTGACAAGCATAAATGAAAAAAAACAAATTCCTCACTTATTCCATGCTTCTTGTCTAGTCATTAATCAAAAATGGCTCAATGCCATCATCCTTTGGTTATTTTGCATTAGCGAATCAGAATTAGTAAACGGAGATTGATCGGTTATTTTTTTCCTAGACAATACGCATGTCTTCTCAATCTTTTCGACGCAATAGACCATTCAATATACTATGGAAGGATACCATTCAGTACTATCGAGGGATACCATCAATACTTTCGAGGTAACGTTCGCTACTGTGGAGGGATACCATAAATAATGTGGGGGATACCATGAGTACTTTAGGGGATACCAATCCAAAGTACTGAATATCCTCCAAAGTATTGATGGTATTCCTCTAATGTACCCAACATCCTCCACAGTACTGAACACTCTCAAATGTACTGATGGTATCCCCAAAAGCACTAATGATATACTCCGTAAGTACTGAAAATCAGTATTGTACAGAGGTTCCCTACAGTCACCACTGACCTGGTCCAAGCTGCTATTTTGTATTGATACACTTTAAAATGACAAGATTTGCAGTACAAGGAAATGTCATGACTTTATATCCAGAAAGTTATCTACTTAGTACTTTCGTGATAAAATACCTGATATTTTCTCTGAAGAACTGTTGTGCAGTTTGTCTTAGCCATAAAGCATAAAGTCTCTCTTTGGCAATTATCAAAATTTAGCCCTTCTAAGGAGGGGCTAATTATAAAAGGGGTGTTACATGTTATGTAAAAAAACGTTTTCAGCAGTACATCTCATTTTTGTTTCGAAGTCTGTGTTTCGGATTCCCTAATAGAGTGCTCAATGCATAAATGTAGAGCCTGATATAAATTGAGAAGAAAAGAGTCAAGCATTTTCGACTCTTTTCCTTGTCTCTTTTCTTCTCAATATAAACGTTCATATTTCAGTCTTTGATGTCATATACTATCTATTCAACCTTATTAAGTTCAAAACTCTCCGTCTTTCTGTATTATTTCGCGGTTAGATATGGTGTAGATCATTTCCTCAGATCGATTCCTTTCCATAGTAGTCAGCACTTCAGGTGGGGTATTCCTATTATGGCCTAACAGGGGTCCATTTTGTTTGAGGGTCTAATGAAAGGCTACCAAATGGCCCACATTAAGAAAAAATACCACTACAATTTAGGAATATTTGCTGTATTTGGTACTTTTGGGGGGAGGTGTTGTTGGTTTTAGTGGACTACTGTGATTTTGGCTCAAATACTACCATTTCAAGGGTGTTGACGATATTATATCACATTTCAAAGGTGATATTTAAAACCTTAGCCTTGGCCCTTCTTAACTGGACCCCCCTGTCAGCCCACAATTAGAGTGTCCCCAGGGGTCACCCCTATGCTTGGAATACATTCGTTACAGCATTTAGGGGAATAGATCACTTCATCAATTTTCTACGTAATTTGCTTTTCAAGCATAAATCCCATAATCACAATCTTTCAGGGAAATATTTGACGTATTGGAAAGGCATCAACATGATGAAAGACCCACTAGATTCGACGATCTATCAGCAATTAGTTTGGCATGAAAAACCTAAAGCAATATTTGAGCTTGGGGCATATACTGGAGCATGCGCAGTGTGGATGGCTGATACCGTCAGATCATATGGATTAGACTGTCATGTTTATTCAGTGGATATCAATCTTGACATGGTCGACAAAAAAGCCAAAGACGATAAGGATGTCACTTTTATTTGTGGGGATGTGAATCACATGGAGAAAATCTTTCCAAGCGAAATGTTGAAGGTAAAAATTATTACGGGTAGCTATACCTCTGATTTTCCAATTTCCGATTATAAACCGATTTCCTGTAAAGTCTCTAATCTTAAAACGGGGAATATTTCCTCTGCAATTTCTTAGGAAAAGCAATTTATCAAGGCATTTCAAGGGGGTAAATTTGCATCAATGGAAGATGGCAGCCTTACCATGAAAAAGGTTTCATCACACATTGCCTGATTTTGAAGCTTATTGGGTCATTGTCTCTTTTGGTTGGGGCAGTACAATCCCCTTGCTGATTTAGGGCGTGTGTTGTGAAACAACGGTACCGAATACCCATTACATGACTATGAACATTCGTGTCTGTGTCTTTCGTGACGTTTGATTTTCACAGCTTCGACGCATCGGTGCCA
Organism: Pelagia noctiluca; assembly: GCA_963924455.1. NCBI lineage: Eukaryota > Metazoa > Cnidaria > Scyphozoa > Semaeostomeae > Pelagiidae > Pelagia > Pelagia noctiluca. Next base: position 11,047,547 of record OZ004319.1, read on the forward strand.
TCACAGTAAATGAATTGATCACTCGCTGGCAAGTCAGTCGTTTTCAGAAAGTCGAACGAATAAGCTGAACATTTTAAAAGGACGTTTTTTTATATCATAAATTGTTGTATGAACTCGTAGAGCCGAACTGCTCTTGTAAGAATAGAGCCGAACTGCTCTTGTCTTTGAAAGTGTTAAGATTTAAAGTTTCTTCTTATCATTTAAGTTTCATTTATTTTCGTCGCTCTGTTGCCGAACCGGCTGAACCCACACAGTAAAACCCCCTTGGAAAGTAGTTTTACACGTGTTGTTGTAAACCAATTCTTTTTTCGGTAGCCTGCTTCTTTCAAAATCTGTGTTTTTGGACCTTTCGTATTTTCTCATAGAATATTCCACACCCTTGGGTCATCACAGAAGACGCACACGTCAACGTCCTGGGAGTTATGGAGTACTTTGACCAATTCATGCTGGAAGGGGACTACTTCATCATTGATGATACCTCGCCTGATGGGCCTCTGATATCGGGTCAAGGGTTGCTGCTGGATCAGCTAGGGATACTAAGCTAGAACGGGCTAATTTTTTTGAAATTAGCTCGTTCTGGCTAATTTTAGCCCATTTTGGCTAATAAAAAATTATTTTCTTGAAAATTTTGACGTCGATTTCTAAGATTTCCAGGAACCGGGCCGCTATTTTGACGCGATATTTGGGTTCTACGCATCAAGAAACGGGGATTGATGTAAAAAAATTGGGGGTTTCTCCGGCGGAAGTTTGAGAAAAATGCGACTTTAACTTTTGTGACGTTTTCTATTGTTCTTTCTGATGCGGTTAAGTCCGCGTAACACCCGTGACACCCGTGACACCCGTGCCGTGCGGGGAAGCTTCAGAAACAAGGCTTTTATGAGTGCAACTTTAATTTAAACATTTTTGTAATTTACGTTGTATTGATAAACATCTTATTAGAAGACCTCATCATAGAAACGTACAAAGCTGGTGTTAAAGTCTGAATTATCTATTTTTTTTCATTTCGCCGCACTTGCACGGGCGTCATTACGCGGACTTAACCGCATCAGAAAGAACAATAGAAGACGTCACAAAAGTTAAAGTCGCATTTTTCTCAAACTTCCGCCGGAGAAACCCCCAATTTTTTTTACATGAATCCCCGTTTCTTGATGCGTAGAACCCAAATATTGCGTCAAAATAGCGGCCCGGTTCCTGGAAATCCAAGAAATCGACGTTTTACCCTGTTTGGGCTTCAAAATTTTCAAGAAAATAATTTTTTACTAGCCAAAACGGGCTAAAATTAACCAGAACGAGCTAATTTCAAAAAAATTAGCCCGTTCTAGCTTAGTATCCCTAGCTGTGGATAGCTACGACAGATTCGGCACCACCAAACTGGAGCTGGTTGAGAAGTTTTTAACATCCAAAGAGGATTCTTATAAAGTTGACTGTTTTTATACAGATTTCTTTGGGTAAGTTGATAGTTGATAGGCACATTCGCTTACTATTTTCGCAAGGTATGGGTTTATGTGCTAAGCACAAAGGGCCCACTGAATAGGCAAACTAATCGAGCAGTGCGACCGTGGTCCTTCCTCTCGATGTGACCACACCTCGTGATTCCTTTTGCCTTTTTGCCTGGAATTACAGAGAGCTGGCTAATTCTCTCCTCACACTTTTTGACACGTCTGAAGGTGGTTTCGAGCCCGGGACCCTTTGAAAAAGGGTCGAGTGATCCAACCACTCGTCCATCCCGGCCACTATGTTAATGCTTTCAAATCTTAAAACATCTTACAATGTGTTCATGATAGTTTCAGGGATGGCAGTTGCGAGAGCAGTGGTAGAAAATAGTTTCAGGGGTGCAATCTCAAAGCTCGTCAACGGAAAAGGTCTGAATTCGTGGCTGAGAGTCGACTATCTACTAAAAAATAAACAATACCAGATCAAGGATTGTGAGAATCAAAATTCTGGTTTTAAAACCTGTTGCCCATTGAATGAAAGACCTGCTTGATTTCAAGATATTAATACATGTCTTCACCCAAGTTGGCCCTAGTTCAGGCTTAATTGTGCGCTTCGAGATTTCTTCGGTAATATCTATCATACATCAAATTCTACATAGCATTAATGACGACAGTCGTTCATGTTACGAAATATTGACCAATTAGTATTCTCCTGGTAAGGAAATTATCTAAGGAATATTCATTATTCACAAAGGCCAAAGTTAGTGGTTGCCCTGGTAGGTTATTTCATGCAGTAGGGAGGGTAGGCAACGAGTTTCAAAAATATCGCTCAGAGTGATAGCTTCTATTTAGACATAGAGGATGGAAGAGGAAAGAAGCTGAAATAGTATTAATGCTTAGAACCTTGAATTATGCTATGTTTTTGTTTTATATCTAGTATTCTTGCTTGATGGGACATTCATCACTGCACAGATTCAAAATTAACACTGTACATTCCCGAATCATCACTGCCCCCATTGGTCATCACTGTGCATTAGATCAATGCCTGCCTCTGGGTAATGGTCAGTTGCTTGATTTTACCATGAAATACATTACTCCACTCCTTTTAATGAGAGATGTAGTTTAACATTATTCGTTTTGATTCTAATGAGTATGACTTGATGTCAAAATTTTTCATTTTTTTCGTCCTGTTGGCAAAAAATGTCAGTGAAGTTCCAGTTTCTTTTATTTATTTCCAATGTTTTCGCATCAGCACGCAACGAGCTCTTTGTAATTTTGGCTCTGCTGATATTTCTGACAGAAAAAGCATGGACATCCAAGATTTCACACAGTAAGATTTGAAAATTTATAAATTGTGAATCAAAAAAAATATCGGGACTCTGAAAGCTATACACATAGAGTAATACTGATGTGTACCATGGAGGTATATTTTCTTCATTTGTTATTCTAGTAGTGTCGCCTAGCAATAGGTCACATGACTTCAAAACGGCAATCAACCTGCTTTGAAGCATACACATTTATTGCAAATAAACACAACGTTTCACATTGATACATCTTGGCAATCAGAATCCAAAGAGGGATGCCATCGTATATAGATTTCAATCCTAGTAAAGATTTGGTTTGAAAGTCGTTTTCAAAGTATTAGCTTTTAGTTCTTTAGTCGTTAGTAATTAGTTACTAACTGGTTAGTTAGTGGCTAGTTAGTTGTTATCGTAAATTAGTGGTTAGTTACAAAAGTCATTAGTTATTAGCAATGATATGAATTCAGTATCGGTATAAGACAAAAGTAAATCAACTTCTTTGCAATTACTATATCTTTTTATCCTGCTACCTTCACATATTTCGTCTTTATTTTCTAGTTACAATAGCAGCTACAACTGGAATGGGTACATCAGGAAAATGAAATAGTATAAATGAAGAAATATGATAGAAAAATGAAAATTTCAAAAGGTCTGAATAATGGAAAATAGATTTTAAAAAAGAACAATATTGTATGTCTTTAGCTATAGCAATCAAAATATAACATACCAATAAGAAATAGTTGATTAAAGCTTAGAAATACTAGCAAATACTGTTGTTTTTTTGAGAATATGAACAACGTTTAGGTTATCAAACTCGGTTCCCTGCTCCTAATGTTTGGATTTTCAACCAACCTCCACAAATAGCGAATCATCAGAATCAGAAGACTAGAGGGACCACTCAGTGTTTTGGAAATCTGAGACAACTTTTGCTTTGTGTAATGCTTCTCTGGGACTGTACCATATTTCAAGTGGCCCCATCGCCTCTTGGGTACATAAAAGCTTGTGAAAGCTGTATACTTTATTGCGATTAAAGCTGTCTGGAAAGTTTATTTCTTGGACTGCTTTGCCAATGATTTTGATATCGTTTCATATTGGAATTGGCGATAATTTTGATATCACTTACTCCTTGATAGAGAGCAATCTAAGAAATGCATCACGTAATGCTTAATTGTAGGAAAGAAAGCCCTAATTAAAGAGCTGGTTGCTTATTGACTTGTAGTTTATAGAAGAAACACACTGCAAGCCCCACTCCCCTCTTCTAATTTAACTTAAAGAGAATCCTTGACTATTCGGAGCTCTATTGATTTTTCGGTATTTTCCTCGCCGCTCGCTTTTGTTCCTTGCTTCACGGTTAGGGTTAGTTTCCATGCACAAGAATAAACCTTGTACGGATAAATAGTCATACGTAATATTTTTCGTACGCATATTCATACAGATAAATTTTAAGTGTACATTTAAGTGTAAACGGTGTGCCTATCCGTGTAGTTTTTTACGGGTAAATATTTACTCGGGTAAATGTCAATAGTGTAAACGGTGTCTAACTCGAATAAATACCTTAATTGATCTAAAAATGAAGCGATATAATTTTGACAAACCTTGGCTTACAATTAAGGTAGATAACTCCTGATTCAAACATGCATTTTACAGCCTACAGCCTTGATTCATGGAATATTTGTATGATTTGAGGTTATGTTGATGTTTTTGGGAGTAATGTTAAACTAACTAGATATTGAAAGTGGTGGCATAAACAAAAAGTAGATAAGTGATGCTATCTAATGGAGTTTGATGCCCCCCTGTACCTCTGACGAGACTGAAAAATATCCACCCTGAAGCACCTATTCAGTTGGAAAATAAGTCTTTAATGTGGTGGCAGCAACTGGGAGATATGAATTAAAGTTCCAAATATCGTTTAAAAAAAACTCATTTCTTGGAATTTGAACAATGTTTTCCCGGTGAAATTCAATCTATGGGTTTGCCCTACAGCATAGCATATTTACTTGACCCAATAAAACATTTTTAGCATGGGAAAACGTAAAGGTATTGACAAGTGTTTGACGTTACACAACTGTTCACTTCGCTGTGGTTAATCCATTTCACTGAGGGTGCAGTTCCTAAGCGATTTCCTTCCTAATCCCCTGCCTGGCTTTTGATTGGCTTGCACCAAAACCAAAAGTAATGACGAAGCTACTTTGAATCGCGGAGATGATAATCAGATTAAAGATAAGCTGGTGGAGGAGTAGAAGCAGACGGAGCGGTGAGAGGAGTGCAAAAAATCCTCATGATGTCGTCAAGATTCTATTTGTTATTTTTGGTTTTCGTTACCTTCTCGTGTAAGGGTGAGTAAAATAGAAATTTTCATACTCATAGTACAACCAGAAGCTCCATTGTAGGAGAAACGATGTTCATAATTTCCTATTGATACTTTAAACTGTTTATTAATCATGAGACCAATTGGGTTTGAACACGAGCCTCAAATATTGACAAAATTTAAGGAAAAGCTAAAAACAAGGCGAGGCTGACCATTTTAGCTCAATGTCACAATTTTCAGATTCAATAGAAACAAAAATTTTATTGGTTCTTATAACAAAAAAAGTTTATGCAGTTTTAGATACAGAAAGCCATCCCCAGACTGGAGTTAATAAGTGAAAGTATGGGGACAAAAAGTGACGTAAAGGGACGTATTTCTCAATAGGGACGTTCCATTGAAAAGGCAAAATGTATTTATATTTTTCAAAATGGTTCGAGACCCACAAATAGTGCTCAAAAAGTTATTATACAACAATGCAAATTAGAATTCTCAATGCTTTTCCCACAGTTTTTCATTTTAAACACATGATCTCTACCAATTCATCAACCCTTACCCTTCTAAAAAATGTGTTTTCATTATTTTATGGACAAGGGCTTTGCATTGGCAAGTTTGTTTTGAGAAGTCTCAAATAGCTAAGGAAATGGCTAAATTTCTTACCCATATCTAAACTTAAGGTGTTTCTGATGTTGTTCTTGTAAAGAATCTGTAGTGCCAATGAAAATATTGTATTGTAAATTCCTATCAAACTCATTTGGTTTTTCAACATATTCAGAGTTTATTTTACCTTGCATTGTGATAATGTATCATATTTAGAATGTCTTCACTTTTCTCCACCAAACAAGTTATTTCAATGTATTTCAAATGAAAAAACTTCACTTTCACTTTTCGTCAAAATAAAACGCCAAAAATAAAAATTCACCTTTCAACAAACTTCAAGGAATCCTTTTACATAGACCCTCATTCTGGACATATCTTATATTCAATTATAAGGTTAATTCTCAAGGATTTTTATCTGTTCAACAGAGCAAGTCCTCATTTAAATCTATTTCAAATTTAAAGCTTCCATCAACGTTTTTTCTAAGTAACTAAGCTCTTTACAACCTCTTTCCTTTTGATTCTATCGCCATTTTAACCCTGGGAAAATTGGAGCGGGAAATACTCGAATCATATATAAATTGGGGCTTAGCACTAAAAAGGTATAAAGCATATGATATTCTTTTTGGAAATTATTGATTGTTCAAGACACAAATATTACTTAAGAAGTTGCAAAACCACCAAACAATAAATTTGATCCAGCGAACGAACCGATCTCAGTTGTCACCACACTTGTTTTGCAGTATTAACTCATAAACTTGGGCACACGATTTATGTAGCTGTGCTGTAAAACAAGGTCTATGGACATACAACCAAAAACAGTTTTGTGGGGCTTCGTATTTCATATTGAAAAAAGTCTTGATTATTGTCTAGTCAACATATTTGGATCTAAGATCTTGGGCTTTGATAAAAGCTTCGTACCAATAACAGTGGTCTAGACATGCAGGGTACTTTTCATCGCCAATCCTTGTCCTAGAAATGGGCAATATCTTATCTTACTTAGTGACCCTTCTCTTCCACACAGCCTGTCACAGGCACATAGTAACAAGGTGCTCTTAAGTGATATCCTACTCTTACAAAATATTTAAAAGGTCTCTTTACGGCTACTTTTCTATCATATACCAACCAAGCATAGAAAAATAATTTGAAAGTGATAAATGTTGAGCTGATATATTAAAAATTATTATATATTATATTAAAAATCCCATCCATTTTAATCGTTTGCACAAACTTCTTTCTTATTTGCAATTTTTGTACTGCTATGACGCTTACTACATCTAGCTATTACTACGACATCTAGCCCCGTTTATGGGCCTTCTTAATTTGAGCCAAAGAGCTATGGAGCATTGATAGCTTATCTGTATTCAGGGCTCCTTCTTACTTAAACACTGCAGATGCATATCCTGGGTTGGCTTTGCTTTGAGCAGCTGCTCTGAGGGTGAGAAGTGTTTGTGTAGTTGACACGGTCTGGCCTACCTTCTGCGTGCGCATGCGTCAGTGTGTAAGGATATGTACTTTTTATCACTACAGCCCTACCCATGGATCAGGATTCCCTAAGATGAATTTTCATGAGAGGCAAACTAGTCGACTTTCTAAGCTTTAAAACTCCATTAGCAAAATATTCAAAAAACGGTCTGTTTTACTATAGTCAAAGGGTTCATGATGATATTTGCCCGTTGGTCACGCCTTTCACTTAAATGTTTACAAAACCACAATATTACAGCTGTAGGCCTAGGCATACTATGGTAGAATACCTTTTTTTGTAGAAAGAAGTAGTCAAGCTTCCATTCTCAAGTCTATCGGCAAGATTAAAACCAATTATCTAAAGCGTCAAAAGGCACTAGATGCCAGACTTATTAAATCTTGCTGAGGCAAATAGTGGCCATTTTGAATCGGAGCAAATAGCTTTGTAAAGTCAATCAATCTATATCATTAGCAAACTTTAACTAATGTTATAAGCGAGAAGTGGCAACTCCTATAGGCAACCCAAAATACATGTGCCTGATCGATTATGGGTTTTTAGCAATATTTTTCTAGGTTTAGAAGTCATGTAGCTATCCCTTTTTGCACGCTTGCCCTGCTTATGGGTCTGATGAGTAAAGTAAACTGAACTTTGAAATTGATCTTAGAATCAGTCCATCTTTTTGATTGTCACAGGCACACGGTTAGGTCTCCTACAGAAGTTCCGATCTCCCGTTTGTTAAAATGTAATCAAATATCACTTTTTACAAAATCAAGCGTCCTTACAAAGAGGGGTTTATGTATACCCCATGATATTTGCATTGAAAATAACGTATGATAGATCATAATGTATTATGGATCTGTAGAAATAGGGAGGATGGTGTCCACCCGTTACATCCCCCCCCCCCCTTAGATTTGGCCCTACGACAACACCCATCTTTCCTCATTTGCAAGGAAGTCACTGTTGGTTTTTATACGTCTATATGTATTTATGTCTCTGTTATGCAATGTAAAGTTTATTCCCCTTTTGCCCCTATTCAAGATTAGAATCCATGCATATATAGTCGAAATTTGCCTCACTCGTGTCACTTTCGAAGAGTCAAGTATCCAGTACTTTTGGCGCTCGAAGGGCCTGTTTATATGAGGCGGGATAGCCCGTTAGCGATCCGGCTCGCCTTCAGGTGAGATCCTTCTGGCCTGGTCACGGCTTTGTAGAAATCAGTTTGCATTTATTTGAACGCCGGGCTGGCCCGCCTTGCCGAGATCCTGGTTGTCGACTGCCGGGATCCAACCTCAAACGGGCTGACTTTTCTCATATGAACTTGCCAGCCCACCTGTCACTGCGACAACTAGGTCATGACGCTTGCGCAGAGCGGAGCAGAGTGACTCTATAAGTTTTAAACATTGTATTTCACACATTATTTGTTGACATTCAAGCGCTAAGGACGGGAGGGTTTGGGGCTGGCCCTTTATCGCATCTCTGATATAAAACAGGGCTAGCTTGGAGGCGAGCCAGCCCATCTCATATAAACAGGCTCTAAATCATTTCATTGATTTGATCCAACCGAGATATAATACCCAAAAAAAGGATCAAGTAGGCGAGCCCACATTGGACAAAAACTTTTTATTTGGCGCTTTAGAAGCGAGGCTTTGCAAAGGGCAAACGATCATTTAACACTTCAGAGGATTCCGAAAAGATGATAGATAATCACAGCCATAAAGGAGGATTTATTATATTTATTCCTGATTAAATAAATCTCCATAAACCCGTGAATTTGATCTGTTCTCATCGAATTCCTTAATCTATAAATCCATTAGAATTTCATAATTATGTCATATGTTTGAATTTTCATCGTTATGCTCTACATTGAAGTTTTTTTTCTTTTTGATGAAATTATTTCTGACCTGGTACATGAGTCAAACCAAATGCTTGACAGAATACTCCATTTTTGTCCTACTATTTGCAGAATAATTCTCCTTACGTAACCCCCTGGATAAGATGCTCTCTAAACCAGGGAGGTAAGTACAATCCTGGCCTAAAGTAAACGGGATTTCCACTATTTGTTCATGCAATCCTCCTTTCTCCTCCTTCCTCTTATCTGCTTGAGGTTGCTATACATGTTTGTGACTTCAATATCATCCCAGGGTGAAGGGAAAGGAAGACACATAGCAGCATAACACAGTTTAGGGTACCGTAGTCCATAGTTTGAAAACTAAGGACACCCGAGTGTGTTTTTGAATATATTGTGATTTTTAAGCTATGCTACACTTCTCACTGGCCATTTTTGCTACTGGTTTCATTCGTCTGTTTTTGTTTATTCGCTTCTCAGGCTTCGTTTCTTAATCATAGTCAGTAAATTACTTGAACGAAGTGTTTTCAGATGCTATTTAATGTTTATTTTCGAGCGTGGTAATGGGCATGCCTCAAACATTTTCTTAGTATTCAAACTCTATTTTCTCCGTACAGCTCATTTAGCTTCCTGGTCGCTACACAAGAGCCCTATCTTGCGTAATTCCTAAGAGTCCTGACTGCCTCCGTTACTTCACTGAAGACACATGGAATCATATTTTTCCTAAAAATTCCATAGATTTTGTCCAGAATGATAAATCTGAAACGTAGGGGGGCTTGAAAAACATATGAAGAACATAGGAAGAGATGTCGTGTAAGTATCGCGCTAGCAAGCAATGAATTAGAGCTTGTAACAGCTCCGGCTAACTCTGTGAGACCTAGGGAGTCATCCATAACTGATATACTTTCATTGACTGATATCATATATTTTACTCTTATTCTCACGTTAAATGAGTTTTGCCTGTCATAATCCTTTGGTTTCCTCATTTTGAACAACAGCAGCAATTGGTGTAATTTAAATGAAGTTGAAGGCACTAATCATTAATCTCAAAGTTGGCTTATTTTGGTCATGGCCAATTTGGAACGAATGACTCGCAGCTAGGGACTGCATACCTACCAAGATTCTTCTCGATTCAAGTTCAAGACTAATTCTCACCAAGAAGTTTACGCGATCACTTGATCACGTTATTAACCAATATCTAAAAAATTACTTTCTAAAATGCGCCATGCTTGTGGGATAATCAATCTACGCATGCGGAATATAATGCTCTGGGTGCAAGGAAACAAGATAATAGTAGTGACATTAACCATTAATAATTATCATGATTAATGGATAAAAAGTGCTAGATATGCCGATGGTTAAAGAGCAAATTTACATGTCAAATGGGGAAAAGAAACCTTGTTTGTCATCAGAACCAAATCGAAAAGGGAATGAGATTATAACGGAATGAGGCGCATTTTGTAATATGTTGGTCGGTAGCACCTCTATTTGATTTACATGATTACTAGCCCCTTATGGAGTTTTCCAAAAGTTTGAAGCCAATGGGTATCACAGGGATAAGGGTGATTAGATAGACAAAAGAAGTATGGGAAAACATGATTTTTTTCTTTTTTATATATAATAAATAAAAACTTACAATTTTAGATATAATACATATAAAAATACAATACAAGATGATACCCTGGGAAGCACTTGCTATCCCAGGGCTATTACATTAATACCGAACTTTAACCACGTTATACTAATTTTGACATACACTTTACATATAATTAACATAAAAATACAAATACAGCAAGAAAATCTAATGGAAAAGAAACAGACATGGAAGATTATGACAAGATGAATTTGCCGACTAAATAAGAAACACGGAGAAGTGTGGCAAAATGTACCATTTAATGTGAAATCAAGATATTCTGTATAAAGCACAAATGGGTGCAATAGCCACATTAGGACACCTTACTATTACTAACTATATCAAGTAACGTATATGCTACCAGTAAAACGTCCTAATAGTACCTTTATTTTTACCATATTAATGACTTTTTACAACAATTTTGTAATGATTTTAGATGACAACTCCTTCTTCAAAATTTTCTTGCTGATATTTTGACCATCACTCGAATCCCAAGTCATACATATGTTCTCCCTCAATTCATTATTGCTTGTTGTTATGAGCAATGGTGTCAGTAAAATTTCCTAAATTTCGATTGGAATTTTAATTTAGGCTTAGCTCTCAAAGCTTTGCAATTTTTCCGCCATTTTGAATCGACCTGTGTAATGATTTTAATAGCCTAGTGTGATATTATGAGACAATTTTAGCATTGTATTTCAAATTCTATCAACATTACTTTGTTTTCGTAGGTTTATGTAGCGGATTGCACTTACTTTATTTTCTTACTACTCCTTTGCCGTAAACAAAGCCTAACCTTAGTCAGGTTAGCAAATTAGATAGAAAATCACTAAAACTCCCAATCTGATTCGCTATGTTTTGCAGGCAAAACCTCATTCACTTCATCGCCACCAAGTAAAACATACTTCAAACCACCAGAGAACGTAACATTAAGCTGGATCTTGGCACCGTCAACTAATCCTGTTGTGATCATCTTCTCGAAATTCAACCCTGCACGGAGGGCATACGATGAGATTTTGAACTACATTGTTCCAACAAGAAAGCTGATTGTATTCCGCCCAGATCAGAGGAAGAGGATGGATATGAAAGGCATTGCTGTGTTCAGAATTAATAATACCAATGCTGCAGATGCTGGCACATACAAATGCAAAGTTAATAACAATAATGGGCAGTTTGAATCCAGTACAGAGTTAATAGTGGGAGGTAAGTAGCTATTGTTTTATATAGAGTATCTTACACAGCATTGCTCGCCTGGCACACGTATTGCGTGCGATTTTTTCAAAGCTGCCAAATTAGTTTTTTCGATCGAAGTGAATTTAAGGGTTTCTGGGGTTGATCTTGAGTAATGATTTGTGGGGTTCAGCAGGGTTGAGGGTTCAGAAGGGCTCAGTAAAGGTTTAGCTGTGCTTTGAAAGGGTTGAGGGGGGTTTAGAAGGGTTTAGAAGGGTCTAGTTCAGTTCACGTCAATTGCATAAGAGTAGCAGCAAAGTTGGTTTTGAAGCTTTGATACAAGCGCTGACTCATGTAGCTACATAGGGGTTTTTTAGCAAGTTGAATATAAGGGCTAAAATCCAAATAAGGTAGTTTTTAAGGAGTTTGAACCTGATTGGCTTCCTGAGGCAGCATTCTGGGTGCCCAATAAGGGGAAATTTTTAAATTTGGGCGCTTGAGAAAAATAGTAAAGGCACACAAACATTACTAGGTGAACATTTTTAGACGCAAGTGAAGAAGAGTTCGTTGTTTTTGTAATTTACTGAAGATCTCAAGGAGGCCTTTTTATACTGCCTCCAACCACACTCCGTTACCTCTATAACTGTGAACTCTACTAATTCACCAGCAGAATTCAGAAACATCTGTACCAAAAGAGGCCCTCTGTAGGTGTTCTGGATGCTGTAAAATGCTAAACATGGTATCAGAGATTAGGTTAGGACTGGTGTTAGACTGTAGACTGTTGAACCTTACCAAATATGAAATCATGACGCGAGTGCGTGTTTGATGGCCCCGTCCAAGTTTCAAAATGATATGACATAGGTCAGGCTGTGACGCAGAGAACTTTGAGAAGCAAAATGTAGCAAAAGAAAGTTCTAATAGCAAATGAATGAGCAAGTTAATGTTGGCCTACGAATTGAAAGTAGAATTCATAATTTCACTCCAAATGGAATTCGAGCCGATTGAACTAACTGTCTATAATAATAATAATAAATTTATTTAAAGTTGGCTTTACATAGCTGCAACTAAATTTTACGCTAATTAATGCCAACTATCTAAAAAATAACGACTTTAAAAATACTACAGATAAAACTATTTTATACAGGGGTAAAATTCTATAGCTTAAGATATGATAAAATTTGATAAGAGCGTCCTAAAAAACTACCTAAATAAGATCATGGAGGGTTATAATTTTATAAGAAACCAAGGTTTTTGATAAAAGGCCTACATATTTTGCAGAGGCATTCGTCACAGTTCCAATATTTTATTTTGGATTTAAATTCCCGAATTGAGCCTGCATTTTTAGTCTCTGTAGAAAGGGAAAGCCAGAGTTGAGGTCCTCTGTATCGAATAGTCTCAGACCCAAAATTTACAGTTCTTACTCTAGGTATTTCAAATTCATTGTTATTTCTAAGGTTGTACATATTTTCTCGCTCAGTGAAGATTTCCTTCATGAAATTGGGGTTTAAATTTTTGTGCGTCTTAAAAACTTCAGTCAATAGAGTTTGTAAATTCTTAGCATGGATAGTTACAGAATTATCTCTTTCTAATAAATATTCAAAGCTAGAATCGAAATCCTTATAGGCAATTCTTAAGGCCCTTTCTTGTATTTTATCAATTTTGGCATTTAAATGCTTGCTATGGAACATCCAAGCCAATGGGCAGTATTGAAACTGGCTCATTACAAAGGCTCTCATCAAAATTTGCAGTTTGCTAGATTCTATATATAGAGAAAGACGGGAAAGCGCGAATAGCTTGTTTCCAGCCTTCTTGCATAGCTTATTTATATGCGTTTCAAAAGTTAGTTTACGATCAATTATAACCCCAAGCAATTTTTCCTCACGTGAGTTTTCGATTGAACTGTTACCTATTCTAACTGTGATTGTTTGATCAGCGCTTCTACCTAATACCATGAAGTGACATTTTTCCGTATTTAATTTCATAAAGTTGTCTTGAAACCATTGAATTATGACTGTAGAGTCACTTTCTAATCTCATGATTACGTTATCTAAATTCTTATCAGATGTGAAAATGGTGGTATCATCTGCATAATTACAGATACTAGTTTCTTGAATGGAGAGTAGCAAATCATTTATATAAATATTAAAGAAGAGGGGGCCAAGAACTGAGCCTTGTGGCACTCCTAAAGAAAGATTTTGAAATTTACTAAAAGATCCATTGATTTTTACTCTTTGCTGCCTGTTTTCCAAAAAGCTATGAATAAGTGAAAGAGCCTCACGATTAAAACCATACGCATGTAGTTTGGCCAAAAGAAGATCATGCTTGATACAGTCAAATGCTTTTGAGAGATCCATAAAAATTGCGCCTATGCTTTCTCCGTTATCTAAACCCATTTTCCATTTCTCTAGCATCCTGATCAGTGCGTGTTGTGTATTGAAATTTTTACGAAATCCACATAAAAGATTTGATAGAAAAGGGGTTATAAATCTTGTCATTTGCCGCTCTAGAATTCTTTCAAAAACTTTAGAGACTGTTGGTAGAACACTAACAGGTCGATAATTTTCCTTTGAAGTTTTTGCTTCTTTCTTATAAAGAGGCGTGACATCTGCATATTTTAATTGTTCCGGAAACAAACTACCACGAATGCCTTCATTAAAAATACTTTTAAGCGCGTCAGAACAAATTTCAGAACAACCCTTTAAAATCTTAGGAGGAATATTTTTGAAAGTTGTTGCTTTCCGTGGATTAAGTGCCCTTATTTCTTTTTCCATTTCTTCTTTAGAAATTGTATCGAAATTGAAGCAAGTGTCTTGTTGAACGAAACTACGTATTTTTATAATGCTGGGATGGCTAGAATATTTTAGAACCACTTGATCTATAGGGTCTGTGATATCTGTTGTACTTGTTATAACCTCACTGTTCTCGTTAATGCCTAGTGAGTCAGTGACAGTGACAAAGTAGTTATTTAGAATTTCAGCAACTTCCTCATCTTTTGTTATTACTCTTTCATCTTCAATAAGAGTAATTTTCGTTTTAGACTTATTCTTATTCGAAATGAAAGGCTTTACAGTATTCCAAAACTTTCTGTTATCTGTTATATGGGATATATCTAAATTGTTGTAAAAATTTCTTTTTTCAGTTCTGAACAATGTTACACATAGATTCCGTTGTTTGCGAAAAGCTTCCCAGTTTGCAATAGTGCGATTTTTATTGTATTTATTGTTCAGTCGCGAACGCAACATAATTGCTTTTCGGAGAGCTCGATTCATAAAAGGACTGTCATTCCCTCTAGCGAATTTCTTTTTTATTGGAGCATGCTTATCAAGTACTTTGTCGAAACAGTTTTGGAAAAAATCATAATTTTGAACAGAAGATCTTATACCTCCCAATGCATCCCTGAGATCCTGCTTAAAATTGTTCTCTGAAAAATTCTTATAATCCCTGTAATTTATTACTGTGGGTCCAGCTTTTTGGTACTTTGTTTTCAACACTGTAACTACCATTTTATGAAAATCAGAGAGTCCTGTTTCGATTGTGTTAGTATTTTGAAAGCACCTATACCTGTTGGTTAAAATTAGATCTATGCATCTGGGGTTTTCACCCTTGTAACACGTGGGTTCCTTAACTAAATTCTTGAGAGAATAATTGTTCATAAAGTCGTGAATCTGCTGGTCCGTCTCTATTGTATTAAAATCACCAAACATAAGGAAATTTTCATATTTTTCACTGAAATGATCAACTGCTTTGCCAAGATTTTTGAAAAAATGTTCTTGTGATTGGGATGGTGGTCGATAAATACTGAAAAGAGCCCATTTTTTACCTCTTAAGTTGATTTCAAAACAAATGCATTCTATATCATCATCAAAATTAAAGGATTTAAGTTCACGGAAGATGATATCATTTTTAATATATATCAAGAGTCCCCCACCCTGGCAATTTCTATCGAATCGTAGCGGGTTAGAATATCCCTCCATGGAAAACTGCTCTGTGGGAAAAGAGTCATCAATTTTTGTTTCTGCGACCGTAAATATATCTACATTTTTTGAAATAATCTCTTTTAATGCATCATATTTGTTTCTAATAGAATTAATGTTTAGATAGCCGATTATAATACGTTCACTATTTTTTAGCCTCATATTCTTAAGGTCAGATTTTGCACCGCCCTCAACGTCACTATCACTGACTGACATCGGCAGACTCAAATTTGAATCCGATACAGAAGTATCATTACTATTATTCGCGCTGGAAATTTCCGTTTCTGGGTTCCGAGGTGAAATGTTATTACTTGACAAAGGTATGGTATCGTTTAGTCAAAAACCTAGGGCATGTAGATAATTGTTAGCAAGGATACGGGTACCTTCTCTATTTAAGTGTAATCTACTTCTATTTAAATGTAAAAGCGGCGAGATATTATTATTGTCAATAAAATTAAAATTTTGTTCATAACATAACTGTTTGAGAATATAGTTTACCTCTATTGCCTTGCTTTGCCAACGGTCTCCTCTTGGTACAATTCCAGATACCAGTACTCTATTGTCATTTGTCTTAGTAAGATTTGCCAACTCAAGAACTTCTCCTGCAATATCTTCAGCAGTTGCAGGTTTCCGGAGATCGTTTGTTCCACAATGAATCACAATCGCTGATGGGTTTCGCTTCAATGTTGGGCATATGTGGCTTTGCATGCAGTCAATCGTAGCTCCCGGGAACGATTTCACGTAAATTTTTTCGTCGGGGCTTCCAGAAGCTTCATTCATTCTATAAGATTGGATATCTTTGATTAAGGAATCTCCAACAATTTCTATGGCCTTCATTTTATTCCTTCCATCTGCTGTATCTGTATTTCTCCGATAAAAAGTTGTAGCATTCCTTGCAGTAGCAGCTTGAGATTCCTCTCTTCTTTCGGCGTTGTTTTTACTGCTCAACCACACCTTCTGTCTGCTTGAGTGAATTGCATCGGTCGTGTTTTTCATCTAATTTTGTTGTTCATGACGTCATACTTATTCTTCGTTAATTTGAAATATGTGAGTTTGAGAAGAAGCGTGATTTGGAAAATTAATCGCAATTTAGATTTGTGAAAAGAAAATGACCCGTGAAAATAAATCATAGCAAGGTCATTCTATTTTCAGAAATTGATAGGAACGAAAATATGCCGAAAACATTATCAAATTCTCTTGTGACTTGATGAAGTTGTTTTTTTGTAATGCAGGACTTAAAAATCCCATTCCTGGCGTACTGCTGTTCAAGACTAAACAGTTGAGGCAGAGCTAGCCTAGTTTAAAAGCTAACTTCAAGGCAATCCGAATAAGTTTGTTGTGTAACATTGAAACAAAATTTGTTAGGAATCTTGCTTTATTTTTGAAATCTAATTGATGTTCCAGCTGGCGTTGCCGTCGTAGGTTTGCAGTCTTTGCAATTTTGATTGAATACGTAAGTCTGAACCTTTTTGATTATAGAAATGTCTTCAAATGCCAACGGAAGCTCCCTATTATCTTTGAGCCACTCAAAAACCGTTCCAAACTTCCCCTCAATGGACGACAAAATGACTGCCACTCAAACACAAGAGATCAGACAACTGAAATCAAAGTTTGATGAAAGAACAATATTAACAGGTTCAGTTGATTGCCCTACGGTGAGCCTATTTGTAGAAAAAAGAGTTCCAACAATGCTTACATCACTAACAATCAGTGACACACTTTCGATTGGTAATTCTCTGCCCAGCACAAACAGTCTCAACACGGCTATTTTCGATGGCTACGTCAGTGAGTACAGTAGCAGATATACAGCTTTTGCTGCAAGCAGTTCATTCACATTTCTAAAATCATCTGTCTATTCGGTAAGAAAACCGGTGTCTATCACCCATCATATGGACTCCAATCGAAACAAAGTTGAAACGAGCCTAGTGATGGCCTCTTTCAACAAGTTGAAAACAATTAACAGAGCCATGAATAGCCTTGTGATTGCCTCTACACTAAGCTCTTATCATCAATACGAGACCAGAGCAAGTCTTGTTTCAATCACTCATATGATTACATATCATCGAAGTGAGGCAACATTCTTGGCATCTTCGACGTCTCAAGTTAAAGCAATACGGTCGCATGAAATTCATAATAGCAAAGGAAATAGCTCTCCTGCTGCCTCGTTCTCGTTCAATGAGCGCGAAGTGAATACTAATCGAAACATACCGAAAACATTGGCATTTTCTCATCGTCAAAGTCAGCAGTCATCAGTGCTGAAAATATTACAGACGAAAAATGAATCATCAACAACAACAGCTACCATAATAGCAGCAAACAGTGATGCAACAACTGTCACAGCAATGTTGCAAACAATAAAAGGAATCAAGACCTTTGCAACAACGTTCATGGCAACAGCAACCATATTAGCTGGGAGCTTATCCAAAACAACAGCAACAACTATTTCCAATAAAACCAACCAGAACAAGGAAGTCGAGCAACGAGGACGCACTGATGGAAGAAAAACTCTTGCCCTTGCTCTCGGCATTCCATTTGTTCTTTTGATAAGCTGTATGCTGATAATTGCCATCCTGAAAATTAGGCAGCGGGACAGTAAAGTGTTTTTCTCGTTTGGTGATATTTTGAAAAGTAAGCCCAATAACAAGGTGGAAAGAACGAATAACACTATAAAGCTTAAATCAATTAGAGTTCTGGACACATAGTTATGAAAAAGAAAGAAAAGTAATCAGTCAAAAGTTTGGTATTCTGTAAGATAGGAACAAGTCAGTCACTACTCCTCTCCGAGGCTTCAGAAATGGTGTAGCAGTCAAATCGGATGATCGTGAACCAGTTTATATTTCGTCTTCTGTGAAGCTTTATGTATTTATAGAACCTGTAAAAAACGCTGCTGAGCTGCACAGAATACCTGATTACCCCTAGCGCTGCATACAGTAGCTACCCCTAACTTATCAAATTTTACTCTGAAGTTTTCTTTTATGAGGAGGAGTGGGTGGGTTTCAAGAAAGGGGGGCTTAATAGAGCTTTTACGGTAATGTAGCCCCAAAGGTAAACCCGGTATTGCATGCAGCCGAAGAGTTAATCAGGTATTTTTTGCAATACAAATATTATTAAGGTATTTTATGCAGCCTAAAGGTTAAAAAGATTTTGTATGCAGCCCAAATATTAATCAGGTATTGTATGCAACATTAGTATTAATCCAGTATTGTAGGCAACACAAATGTTAATTTTACATGCTTGAGAGTGAAGAATATCTTCTCCCAACCCCGTTTAAAAAGCACCTGCTCTAATAGGCCACCTCTAGAACTCCCAAAATGAAAACCACCGGAGCTTAATAGAGCTTTTACGGTAAAACCAAATGAACCGTTTGAGGTATTAGTAGATTTCATACCAGGTAGGTATTTGGTTTACACAGTATTACGTGAATCTGATGTGCTTGGAAACTGGTGGTCCAATGCACCCCGTTCCCTATCCAATCCAGTATGAACAGGCGAATCCGTCACTTACGTTCCCTCCACAAAACTTGGTCTGGCATTGAAAAGAGAATAAGATTTGTTCAGGCAGAGGACATACTTTGAAGTGGAAAATGAATGCTGTTATTTGTGAGGCAGATGTTATCTTCTCAGTTACCCCTACCCATTACTGCTGATACCTCCAGGTACGTAAATTCAAATCAAATTCATTTATGGTTTATATCTATGATAACTTGACTGTTACCCTCCACAACTATATCTAGGGCTCCCTTCGGAAAATTAGTTTGAAATATATGCATTACTCTTCATCTCGACAAGCCTGTTGCGTTGTTTTCCACTTACCAGCAGATGACCTAAATACTTTGAAATATAATGATTAAAGGAGAACGAAGACGTTACCAGACAAACAAGAAATAGAGCCAAGAGAAACGGAAACAAATCTCTAGACCGAATGCTGAGGTAGATTTGGCCGGGTATCGCAAATGATTGTAAGCCAGATAGAATTTGTAATGAAAATAGAACCTTTATTCCCTCTATCAAAAATAGCTCTGGTGTTCCGATGCGTATAATCTAAGATGAAAGGAGCAATAGAATCAATATCAATCAGCTTTCTACAACAATAAACATCTTTCTTCTCCTATCTATCATCTTACTTCTTCATTGTTTGTCCTTGAATCACTTATCACATCAATCAGCCCTTCAAAGAATATAAAGCTGTAGCTACTTCTCTCAACTCTTACGCCCAGCTGTGGTTGTTTGTTTTATTTTCAAGTGCCTCATTCTTGGGTATTGAGTTGTACAGTTCACCAGTTGTTTAGCTCAGTTTATTTGTCTTGCAAAAGGTTTACTTCTAATGAAATTCCTGTATAATCAAATGCATGCTAAAATGAAAAGGATACAATACATACCGTACCAGTTCTTGGAAGAAAAGCCTGATGGTTAGCCCATGGTGCTTGGTCCAAAATTTCCCATAACAAATGGTTCCAAATAGGCCTTTAATCGAATCAGGCTGTCCAGGGAGCAATACCAGGCTACGTAAATTTCCTTCTAAGTGAAAGAAGTGTCATATTCGCAAATCAGGCTTTGGATTTTAAAAATCTGATGCCCACTTTGCACCTTGTGCCATCTGGTGAAACTTTCCAGCAACCATTTTGAAGATTTCCGCCTAGTAGGTAATTGTAATTTTTGTGTTTATTTTGTATTTTGATATTTATTTTATAGCATTTCGATATTGTGTATTGATATTAAAACGTGATATTTTGCATGTATTGATGTATGTATCTCGGATGGACTTTTGTATGTGTTCTGAAGGTAATAACCTCTTCCTAGGTTCCATGCACAATAACGAACCAACACGACAAGTTACAACGAATGAATTGCAGACAAAAACTAAAAGTTACTTAGTATGTTAGGTAACACTTGGGCACAGTCACAAAAAATAAAGGAACTTTCAATTAAAAATTTCGTAACATAACTGAAAAGGCTCAGAGTTAGTATTAGACAAGAAATCCTTTAGGGGTTCCTTTTTCACGACTCTGGTGTAGATTTTGGGTTTGAATTTTCAAGATTTTATTTTTGGCATACATTTGGGTGTACTCTTTCAAAAAAATTATTATAGAAATATGGTATACAGTTTGCTTTTTGGGTGCCACATCCCAATCAATCGGGGCAAGTAGCCCAGACAAAATAAGAGAAATAGAAATTTAGAGTGGCGAAATAGACTCAAGTCTCCTCCATCTTCCAAATTCTCAACTTTGTCTCCTTATTGTTTGTGCCCCTACCTTCTTCTAAGCCATGGTTCCTTTACGGCGTAGAGTAGACCGTGTAAAATCTACAATTTTATTAGTAATTCTTTCTTGCACTGAAATGGCAAAGAGTATGCAAACAAGAAAAAACCAGCCTAAAAGTAGGTCACATCTGAATTGAGCATAGTTTTAATGAGAGAGTTTCTACTCCGTACGACTGTGCTACAAAAGATCGTGCTGAAATGCCAACATTTACTCACAACGAGATTTCATGATTATCCTGATTTGTTTACATTTCAGAATTATCCTGAAATTTGGGTACCATGCGCAGTGTAACGTTGTATGTATTGCTTTTCTCTGCGCATTAATGTCGACCATTTTTCTTTTCGCTGTAAGAATCAATAGGTTCTTACGTCGTTCGGGAGGATAAAGCTTTAGTGATCACCTATTGTGAAAGTTTTCGACCAGCAATTGTAAGGAAAATTTGTTCCTTTGTACTTTTTTCACAATTTCTTTCCATTCACTGCTTTGCGTGCGCGATTGTCATCTTCGATATACTGATATAGAAAGGAAGCAACAACAGAATCATTTTCATTTGTAGGCCTAGGCGTTAGGCTCTTTTTTGACCTTCGATTACGTTTGACTTTCTCATTACATACTGGAAAAAGAAGGAACAGTAAGGCGATGGTATAAAACGTCTTGCTCCTGATCACGCTTCTCAAAAAATGAAGGATTGATTTTCAAAAGGGCCCTTTTCTATTAAGAAATAAGCATTTAATTGCATTGCAATACCCTCTTTTTTTCAAAACTACACTCTTTTTTATAAGAATAATTTCAAAAGAACAAGAGCCTCAAATTTGGCCAAAACTTAAGAACAAGCAAAGAACAAACCAAGGCTGACTATTTTTGGCTCAATATGAAAATTTTATGAAATTACCATAAAACTGAGAAATAATTACAAAACAAGCAGATGAACAGCAAACAGATAATGTCAGATGGTCAAGGTAGTCAAACTTTGCAGCAATTAACACAACTGATAGCAAAAAAGGCTTCCCGATGATTGTAAAAGTAAGAAAAATTTAAGAACAATTCAGGCCGAAAAAAGAGGAATATTTAAGAACAGCCAGCTTCAAATCAATTTTACTGGTTCTTATAAAAAAGAGTGTAGTAAAATTGGTTTGAAGCATGATGTTCTTCAATATTTTTCTGTTTTCAGCCTGAAATGTTCTATACTGATTAGGATATTTGATTGATAGGAGAAGTTGATAAAACCGTATGAAAACACTCTTTGTCAGGTCTGTTTCTTAATCCTTTGTTTGTCCTGGCAAATCAGTGAATTTTTGGCCCAATCTTGCTTTTTTGCTATCCAAAAATGATTGCAAAATAAGTTTTGTCAAATCAACCATATCCCACATTTGATTTACGTTTTTTTTCAGCCCAGCTTCGGTCTCTCTTTTTGATAGTTCCAGATGTTATCTAGTTCAATCTCTTAGCACTCTTTCAATCAAGATCTTCAATTTTTCCCTTTTGTCGTTACAGTAACTTTTTTCAAGGCAAGGAAGGGAAAAGTACTTCTTATTTTTTTTTCAGACAAAAAGGACCAACTCATTTTAATTGACAGAACAAATCAATGCGGTTAGTTGCCTAGCAGAAAGGACAGCTTTCATTAAACTACTGCATTTGACTCTGTACTATTGATATCCGTTCTCTATGCAGCTTTCATTTTGTTGCTAGTTCATGTAAGGAAAGAAACATTGATTGATATAATCCTTTTGAAGATTCCTTACTTCAGGGGCGGATCTAAGGGGGTGCTAAGGGTGCTCGAGCACCCCTCAATTTCCACTAAATAACCTTTTTATAATCAGCTTTGATAACTTTGTATTCTGTTTTTAATCATCTATACCAGGCCCATGATTAAGCTCTAAAAATCTAAAGTTCCGATTTTCCTCGCAATCTATCCAAATTCTCGCAAAATAATTCGGCGTCCGTTATTGTCGCTTTTTTTGAGTCCTATTATCTAATGATCAATAGATTCAAGTTTTTGGTCCGTGTTTTAATCTTCCATCTTACTAAAATACAAGATTTGAGCGGGAGCACCCCCGTTGATTTGAAAAAGTGCCCTTAGCCAATAAGAATCGCCCATTAGGGTTCTCAAGAGTTGCTCAAAAAGCGCGGGAGCACCCCCGATGATTTGAAAATAAGCTCTTAACCAATCAAATCGCTCATACAGGGGTGCTCAAATTCATTCCGAGCACCCCTGAGATCGATGGAGAGTTGCTCGAGCAACCTACTGACCAGCCTCTGTTTGCCTTCTCGTATGTTTTTCAATCATGGCTGCTGCTCTCAAGGCAGTAAACTAATTGCGTCCTCGTCGAAGATGGCAAAGCAAGCCATGAATTGAAAGAATCTGCAGCTTGAGAGTGACTTTTTTTGAATGAAGTTAACTGAATCTTTCTTGAAGATAAAGGGCCAAACAAACAAGAAGAGAGAAAGACACCACTGTAGACCGGCTAGCGTTCAAGGGCCGTAGGCCTAGGCCTAAACTAAAAGCAGTTGACGACTCCTTGAGTTTGCGATGCTTCGAAGTGAAAGCCTCTTTGAAAGAGAAAGAGCTAGAATACTTCTAGGCCTACCCGTCCTTTTGAAAATAAATTATTTCTTATTGACATTATTCACAGCCTTCGCATCCCAGTAACTTGCAGGGCAATGTTTAGTCTACAGGGCCTTCTTAAGGCGTGTTTATATTTCGCTGAAAACATAATATCTTACATAGATCCAGTCCTTGTCAGTTGATTTTCCGATTCTGCTAGCTTGATGACGATTAAAGTCCTTCAAATTTCGTGAATCAATAAACATATTTATTTCTTTTTGGATTTTTATGAAGTTGTAAGGATAAACCTCTTGAGTCTGTGACAAGTCACTTCCTTGTGATGCATTGGATATTCATGGTGGAACGTCAACTGGTTAGGATAGGGTAGGGTTTTCTTAGAAGATATATTACTCATATTTTTGCTATTAAAATATATTCTGTAATTAAGGATATAGTTTTCAAAATATTCATATAATTCTTGAAATGCCAAACACCTAAGGTGGAAGGTAGGCTGGAAGTTGGGCAGTTGGATGAAAATGACCAGATTTCAACTAACAGAGAATGGTTTTTACAGAGTTAATAAAGGTTTTTCTCTGTCAGAATTGATTATAAATCATTGATAAAGTGTATAGAAGGGTCGACCCCGGCATTTGGTACTGTGCTTCCCTGAAAAAAATTTTCTGGGGGCTGCGCCCCCAAACCCCTGCTGAGCACCCCTCATTTCTAAAGTCTGCATCCGCCCCTGCTTACTTGTTTCTCTCTTTTTTCAGAAAGAGAGTCAAGAGAGAACTCGCAAAAGATAAGAGAGACCAAAGGGAGCTTTTGAAGACAACTTGATTTATCTAGGTTTTAACATTAAATTGAATTGCCGGCACAAAAGCCACTAATGCTCTTTATTGTTAGAAACGTTTTGCCTGAAAAGAATTTTCAGAAACTGCTAATTTCGAATGATTTGGGAATATCATTTCTCATTGTAATTTCTACTAATGTAATTTTTTTATTTTGTCTGGTAGAAAATTTCACAATATGACACATGTTGTCGTTCTATTTAAGTTTAATTAGATTGCAGATCATCTAAATTGCCTGGGTCAACCCGGCCGTTTATCAGATTGGCTGCTCTTTTTGACAAATCGTCTTTGCAAGATTGTTAATATGCTTTCGTTTTATGGACCTTTGCTACACTTGAAGAATAAAGCTCCCTAGAAAATTTTGACTTCAAAAAGTTACCATTTTCATGCTTTATTGAAAATAACAAGATATCACAATTCTAGCCAGATGTGTGTAAAACTGCGATTTCTCTCCGTGCAAGAGTCTCTGACAATAAAGTATGCATTCAGTAAAGTAGAGTTAACGGTGGGCTCCCTGATTAAAGAAAGTTGATTGTTCATTTCAGGCTTGACTATTTTCATAAAGTATGATACTTTTTATAAATCGGGGTCATTTTATTGCAAGCCAAGCAAAATGATACGTTTTTCTTAGGTAAAGACAATAGATGCACAAATGTAGATTGATCAAAATTTTAGAATTATTGTGGGGTTTCTTCCCCTTCAAATACCATATACAGTATGAGAAACCTACCTCAAAATGAAACATATTTAGCAACTGTATGCCTCTTAAAACTTTTCCTCGAGGCTCAGCGATTCAAGCAATATTTAACCTCTTATTGAAAAGAAATAGGATCCACCTTTCTTAGAATCCACTCTCTTTGATGTGGAAGCCTGCTGCAAACAATATCATTCTAGATACTTTCAATGCCTCTTTTTAGTGCCAAGTTATGTCTCAGCTACTCTTATTACGCCAAGTGAGTAAAACAATGCAAAATCGTAATTTGGATGCAAAATACGACAATTGAAATGGTAGTGCCAGCTACATCTGCAGAAACCTGCTGTTTTTGGAAAAATGCAGCCTTTATCGAAACAAATGATTATTCTCGGAATCTTGTTTTAGTAATTAGCCACGCAAATTGTCTTGTCAATGCTGCACATTTTTGGCATTTGCAAGTAATATTAAGATAATAAGATTGTATTTTTTTTCCGAGAACAAAAACCAAACTTTATTGGTGAGACATCTAAAAAAAGATCACCACAGACAGAGAAGATGCATGTGTAAAGATGTGTCTGTTAGATTTGCCTTGTATAAACCACAAAATTCAAAGCATAGATCTGTGTACAGTGGAATCAGTTTAAAATGAAATCTGAAAGGAACCGCAAGACTGTTCGTTACAATGGGAGTTCCTTCTACCGAGGGAAAGTTTCTTAAGCAGAAACTAAGGGATCAGGCAATTAGATCGTTATAACATGAAGTTTGTTAAATTGAGAGTCCTTTGAGATGAGATCCCACTATAGGAAAATTTTGTAAGACTTTTGGCTCGAATAGTTAAGGTTCCGATAGACAAGGATGTATTTTATAAAAACTTAAGTGCGATTTTGTATACCTCTAATATATACCCAAATAGCTATCCAAACAAGGTATATCTAGGAATGATTTACTTTGAAGATTGATTCTTAGAATAGATTTTCACTATGTTAACTTGATGATAAAAACAGATTATATCTAAGCTCATTGCTGCATAAATCATTAATACTGCAGAGAGATATCTTTCATTGGCTTCTTCTTTTCAACTTCCTCTCTCTTCCTTTTTGGGGCTGTATCAAAAGCAATGCAAATCCTCCAATTTTTAGAAAAAAAGCAGAAAATGCGCATAATACAGACTATTTTTCCTTCTAAAGATTTACTTTGATTTAGGAAAGGAACAAAGTAGGGTCTATATATGTATGTCCTGGTATCCTCCACAAAACAACGCAAATCCTCATGAATTCAGAAAAGTAAAAAATTACGTCATACATGTTCCCTTTTTTGTTTTATGAGGATCTACGATGGTTTGGAGAAGGAACATAGAAGGGTCTATGCATGTATGTCTATAACTTTTTAAAAATCATCACTCTATGGACCACATCAAAGCATTTTTCATCTATGTCATATTGAAAAGATTGATAATCATTTGAAATACCTCCACTCGCCAGATGTGTTCAAATTTTATTGCAGATGTAGGGCCATTCAAAGAATGTATCATTTAATGGGGGCCTATTATAAGTTTTGCGGCTTGCGGCTTCAGCCCTATTTTTACGTGCGGCTTACGGGTTTTACCATGGATTTTTGCGGCTGCGGCTTTGCGTTTACCGTTTCGTCTTCACAACCTGCGGCTTTGCGCTTTATTTCATGGCAGATTGCGGCTTTTGTCAGATTTTTGTGCGGCCTTGCGGTTTCGAGACCCCCTATAATAGGCCCCCTTTAATATACCAACTTCAGTTTAGGCTACTCTCTATTCAGAACATTCTTGTAAAGAATACCAATAATCAGGTTGATACATGATTAGAATATGCCAGGTAAAATCAGACCTTCCAAATCTCTCAATCCTACTAAGGGACTCTAGGTTTCTCTTTTAAAGATGAAAGGCACTGAACCGCAAATGAAAAACAATACAAGGAGTAACGATAAAATAATCTCACCTTTTATACTAATATCATAGTTGCTGATATCATAAGTACAGTTTAGGGGGCTTCTATCCTCTCGATTTTTGTGATTTGCAACTGTGGAAAAAAATCATCTGTGACACTGTAACTTTGACAAAATTTTATTTGGTTTCCTGTAGCTTCAAGTCCACAGCATGGGAGAAATTGCTCCCTCTGACCTGCCTTGTGACTTCGCTGAATAGATAATACAAAGAAATAACCAGGATTGATTTATATTTGAAATATTCTTTTTCTTTGAAATTTTCTAAAACTGCTTCTGAAAACTCTTTTCATGACAACCATTTATCATTCTAGTAATTTCGAGCCTCATTTTGCGTGCAGTGGGAAGGGACGGAAATGGGGGTTTGAGGTTTTTGCTTCGTTGATTGATCATTAATCTAGTTTTTTTTTTGTTAAAAAGATGGAAACTATAGCCATATGTCCCACTGTTTTTGATTTATGCGTATACTGGTTCCTTATGCCTGAACACTAAGAATTGTGTTTTTTGTCTCATTCTCTTCAGTTTCTTCAAGCCTATTTCCTTTTTACTCTATCAGTTCCTTTATTTCCTCTAGGAGCCGAGGAATATCTTAATCTTGTGTCTTCTTGCTCATTAATTTAATTATCAATAATTAAATCTAATTATTAGGAAGTTTTGCATGGAACAGAAATTAACCTAAAAAGGAAAACTGATTTTAAACAGTATTTGGGGGTTTACATTAGTTTGAGATTGAGTGAAACTAGATTATCATCAATAAAATAAGTAATTAGCCTGGAATCAATTGCGATTCTCACAAACAACCAATAAGACTTACAGATCTTGGGAGGAAATGGCTATTCATCAATAATAACGGCCTTAAAATACGATCAAATCTATAAAATTCGCAAAAATAATGTTTTCATTTTTCTTGCTTGTTGTTTCTTTAATCCAGGGCTACCATCCCAAAATCCCTGTCCTTTATCATATGTTAGAGATGCATTAATGTTAAAGATTTAATGCAAAAGATTATCCTGACTGCAATAGGAGGGGTGTAGGCAGCAAAAAACACAATACTTTAAAGGTACTGACCAGAGTATTATTCAATCTAAAAGATACACAACACTAATTCATCCTACAATATATACAAATTGTCACATGCTTCTTTTCATGGTTCAGCTCCCTAGGACTGCGTAAGGTGTTTATAATCATCATCATCATCCGATACCATCATCCAATACCACCGGATCACTGTTCATTAATAGATTCAACTCCAACCTCTTCCCTTGGCTGCGTGTGACTCGTGGTTAATTTCTTCCTGGGTGCCTATCTACCCCTTCTGCCTCAATACAGTTTTGAGAGCCCACTGCATTCTCAAATAGAGCCTCCATCTAATTTATTGTCTTTGCATCCATCTTGAAGAAGTTGTAGTCAGCGGCGTGGCCAGCCTGAATGGAGTGGGGGGCAAATCCTTGGGGGGTTTGGGGGCGTAGCGCCCAAAAAAATTTTTGGGGCCACGCCCTTTGCTTTGGCTTAGAATACACAACATCTTGCATTTTCCCAACATCTTGCTTGCCGTTAGTGAAGGGGAAAATTGGAAGGTTTTTTATACTTATTTTTCAAATCAGAGCTAAAATTGAAAAAACCGTGCTACAATTTTTCGCATATGATTCTGTATGATTTAACATGAGCCTTTATGTTTGTTTAATTTCATTTTCCAAGATCAAAAACAATAATACAGGAGGACAATTAAAATTTACAAGCGAAGCTTTCTTGGTTTTATGGAAAATTGATTGACTAGTTCAACCAGCTTGATATCTTTGGCAAGATCTCTTTCACTGCTGATAAGAAGCAAACTCTCAAGGCGTTCTTCATCCATTCTAGCTCGCATGTAATTGTTGATTATCTTTACTTTACTGTGGCATCTTTCGCAGCTGGCAATGGTGACCGGTAAGGTTGCAGCAATTTGGATGACACGAAAGAGGTTTGGATACACTGAGCAAGATCGCCTTCTGAAAATTTCTTAAGAATGAGGGGCAGAAATGGGTTTTCCAGTTTCTTTGCTTTTCCCTCTTCTATCTCTTGGAGTAAACTTTTGAAAAATCCCGAATCTCGAAACATGGAGTATTCACGGCCAGTTTCTTCCTTTGGAACATCGTATCTGCTGACAAACTTGATGACATTGGCAACGTTTGTTTCACTCCATTTTGAAGGGCAAAATGCAGACAGCTAGGTCATGACTTCGCATGCGGTTGAAGAAAATCTTTTCTGCAACTCGTTGCGCAGAAGGTCTAACAGCGTGTAATAAAAAGTGCAACGGAAATCATCTGCCAGCGATTCTGCTTGACGAGTTTCCTTTTCTGCAGCAGCTCTGTGACCGAATGAGGCATCTAACAGAGTTTGACCATCAGCTAGTCGACTAGGCAATGTTCTGCGTCTTTTATCTGGCATTTTGAAATCATCAGCGATTCCAAACTCAGTTGCCTTTTCTTTAGCCATCTGGAGCTTCTCTTCTGTGCAGAGTGAGGAAATTTGTCGCATTAGGGTCGTCTTTGAGTCCACTGCAGTGACCATATCCATTTCCTCTCTTTACAGTTACTCTGATGCGTATCTTGAGCGGTCAAAACACTCTTTCAGAATCAGCACCTTCAGTAAGAACTCGAAGGTACCTATTCTGATTAATAACCCTTCACAAGCTGCATTGCTGGATTTTAACTCTTCAAGTGTAGCAATCAGGGCTGGCAGAGTATTAAGTGTTGCGGCGAGATTGTCTGCCCTTGCGGTCAAACGGGTATCCGAAAACGCACGAAGAGCAGTTCTACCTTCTCGGATTGAGAAATTTTTGAGGTATGCCTCGTACACAGACATGCGCTGTGGAGAACCTTCCATTACTGTAAAGATTGATCCAATGGTTGAAAAGACATCTTTTACGATTATTAGCGTCTCAGCACACTTCCCAAGAACTAAATTCAGATGGTGTGCAAAGCAATGAAAATAGATAGACATGGTTGCACCAGCCTCTATAAGATTCTGCTGCATTCCGTTGTCTTTCCCGGACATGTGGCTGGCACCATCGAAGCCTTTTCCAACCATGTCCTTCAGCGGGATTTGATGCCTGTTCAGCTCTTCAGCAAGTACGTCTGACAACGACTTGCCTTTTAAGCTCTGGACGATTTTAAGTCCAACAACGCGTTCGTAGATAGTGTGCTCGTGAACATACCTTAGGACTATTGACTTGTACGAATGTTTGTGACTTGTAACTTCGTCACATTCGACAGAATAGAATCGGGCTTCTTTTATCTGCTCCTTGATAGTTTCGAGCACATTATCGGAGACAATACTAATCATTTCATTCTGAATGTCGTTGCTGAGCCAAGAGACGTTTTCAGGATGAGTTTCGAGCCATTTTTTCAGTGGTGCGTGATATTTGGCGAGAAACTTTATCTCCTCAAGGAATTTCCCCTGGTTTATCGATGTTGCCTTTTCATCATGTCCACGAAAGGCTTCGTTTTGCAAAGCCAGATGTCGCACTACATCGAAGATAACTGCTGCAATTTCTCTGTTTTCCTTCCTCTCTTCCTCTCTTCTCGATGCA
This sequence comes from Pelagia noctiluca, assembly GCA_963924455.1. Taxonomy (NCBI): domain Eukaryota; kingdom Metazoa; phylum Cnidaria; class Scyphozoa; order Semaeostomeae; family Pelagiidae; genus Pelagia; species Pelagia noctiluca. The sequence goes on from OZ004319.1 coordinate 11,078,157, forward strand.
TTCGCTTCTTCCACTCTTGAAAGTTGCATATTTATTGGCGTAGCTGTTCTTCTAATGATTGCCCTCTCCCTACTTAGCTGGTGCATTCTAGATTTGATGTGCTTCTCTATCTTGCCTTCTTTTCCCAATGCGTTCTTCCAATTTCGAAAACCCTCCTTTATGAAAGGGGTTTCGGAATAGCCAACTAAAGAAAAACAAAATAAATTCTAAAATTAATCAATAATACTTTTTTATATAAAATATAGCTTTTAAGAAAGTTTTAATACTGGGAACACAGCACCAAAGCTGAAAGCCAACCTATTTTCCCTATGAGATAAAAGCTTTGTAAAATTCACATGCCAGGTATCTAGTATAACACAACAGTTACTTCATTTTCTAAAGAGTACTTTGTGCCCTTTGTGTTAATGTGTTGGAAAGTACATCTGTATATGGAGTCACGAGACTAGAGGAAGTAGTTTTGAAGCCAATCAGGTCATAGTTAGGGTCCCGTGGGAAACACACCGTTAGATAGAAAGAAGTCAGGGAGCTCGGTGGACTTGCCACCAGTCTATGTTTTCTTCCACGGTCGGTGGCAAGAGCAGAAAGTTATCGGGCCGAAGGCACCAGCCGCCAGTGAACGCGCAGCGCAAGGAGAGCTGAACAGTAAGAAACAAACTGACTGTTCTGGCAGCTCGACCGTCACGCGACACGTGCTATGCTGCGCGAATTTTGCTTCAGACCTGGAAAAACTAAGACTTGTGGCAAGTCCAGGAGTTGCATTAGAAGCTAGAAGTGGGCTAGGAAAGAGCTCCCTGGAAGAGGGCAGGGAGGCTAGACTAAATGATCTTATCTTGTAAATAGTTATGTTATTATATTGCTATTAAAATATGGAAAACTGTAACGAAATTTCTCTCTTTTGGTTTTTGGATATCGCCTGAATAGCATTCATGACTCGCATGCCCTTCACACATTTCACACACACCCCCCTTAGCTACACCCCTCGTTACTTTCAACGTAGAAATATTACGCTATCAATGCAATGAAAAAAAGTTTGATAAGTTTCCTAAATAGCTATTGGGCACGCCTGAAATTTTGGAGCAACTCTCCTGGAGCGGTTTATAATATTTGGCCTACCCGTTTTTTTACGTAAGAAACTGCTTTATAAGAAACTTACTAGTAGGATTTGGGATTAATGCAATTCTATTGTTCTCTTTAACATTAGAAAACAAACAAAAACGTAACTTTAACTTTAACTAGAAGGGATTGAGAAAGATTTCTCACAAAATAAAGAACGTGCATGCATCAATTTGTGAACGGTTTCTTTATAAAAAGTGTGTATAGTCACTTACCAAGAGTTCCGAAAGTCTGGCAATAGAAGCAGAACATCGCATCTTTTTCAACAGAATACTCCAGCCAGTCGTAAGAATTGTACCATTTTTTCTGAAATTTATATTCTCTACTTCCATATTTTTTAGCGGGAAAATCGATATGAGTGGGTTGAATGGGTCCTAGCATGAGTACTTGGTCGATATTTACAACATTTTCGGACGCAGGATCACGAAGTGTACTTGACGCCATTGTCAGAAACGAAATTACTCAAGTTTACACGGTTGGGATACTGAAAGCAAAGAACTCATTTGGGAACTTACTTAAATTTCAGTTCAGACACATGTGTTTTGTTTTGTTTCCAAGCGATGTAAAAAATATAATGTTGCTGAAGCCCTTTGTTGTCACTTTCTGTCAAGTTCCAGCCAAAAATATATCTTAATTTCCTGTTAGAGCGAATCAACGGATATAACTAAGTCATTTTAACTTGAATTTTAATCGAATTGAGCACACACTCTTGGCCCATATAAAAAATCCAACTGACCCGGAAAGTGACGTGAGTTTTTTGTGTAATCTCATTTCTGTATGTGACATCTAATTGGCCAGTTAATAACAAACCCTAACAAACTGTCCAGACCCCTGAATTTGTACATTCACTGATCACAGCGGCACACAGGTCTCGGCCTGATCTCTGCCAGGGCCTTATGCTGAGAAATGAAAACAAAGAAGAAAATAGAGGATTACACACAACTAGTCAATACATGCAATTTTTAAATAAATTTGTTTACAAGAAAGTAATACTGGACTCATCAAAATGTTAAGGGGCTAATACCCCATTACAAAAAATTTACTAAATATTGTTTATATCATTGATTTCCTTGTGTGATAGGTAGTTAGTAGTTGAAAGATTATCATTTTTTTAAATTTCAACCCATTAACAATTAATTAGGGCAGGGCTAATTAGCATTTTTGGCATTTTACCACTTCCACAAAAAACCAAATATCAATGGAAATGTTGGTCAAAAAGGTCTGAAATTTACTGTAGATCAAGAGTATACATGGTTTTAGTGAAAGCACCTCCATTTACTTTTCTGCCATACCATTTTACAAATTTTTTTAAGTTTTCGTGAAATTACTATTTTTTTACTAAAACTGAGTCTAATAAAAAAAGTTGTAATATCTCCATATATCATTGTAACTTAGATTTTTTAGGTGCTTACACTAGAAAAAGCTACATGCTAAAATATGGCCAAGTTTCATTTCCCTCCTATCAGTATTTTTTAAGTAATGAGGTTTTTCCACCCCAAAATGTACATTTCGGGAAAACATAAAAGAAAGGTGAGCGAAATGTTTTTCATGATGTTTTCAAGTTTAAAAGGCCGTCTTTGAATATGATTCCCCTCCTCCTTCTTCTTTTTTTGTCAATAAATCCCTTCCTTGCAGATCTTAAACTTTTCCTCCTCTTTTTTCCTTTTTCTGAAGAAGATTTATTCATTGATTGAAGCACTCTCTGTTTGTCTTTCTTTCTCAAGTTTTCAAGGAAATTCAGCGAAACTTTGATACCAAGCACAACAAAAACATCTTTAACTCTATGTAAACCATAATTGTAGTTGGTTATAGCAGATATTGCTTTCATTTCAAGGTTGCTTATGCCAACAAAAACTTCTTTGGGACACTTTTGACGCAATACAGCATTAAATATTCATTGGCATTTTTTAGTTTGACCGTGAAGGCACTATTGCAGCAAGTCGTCTTTGCTCAGATTGCGAGAAATTGTCTCAATGACTTTGTTGATGCTGCTTTCTAAATTTACATTTTTCTTGTATTTGTTTGTGCCTTTGATTTGGTCTTGCTGCCATATGCATAACTCATTCATACTCCTTGGGCAACACTAATAGATTCGATAATCTTTTATTGCCTTGTAACCCCTTCCTACTCTGCTAAACGCCAGAAAGAAGCGAGAAAACGTGAGGAACTTCCCAGCGGGCTGAAACAAGCTGATTCATAGTGAAAACCAGTGTATTGCGAAAAGTGTATTCACAGTCAACTCGAAAAAACGTAGTGAACAACCTTCAAACAACTTATGTATTATTGGTTTCGACTCGAGATCCTGATAATGAAAAGCGAGATGAGGGCCAGTTTTGAATGGCTATTATGTCACTTCCACTGTAAAACACAATAGGAAATTCTGCTATCATTATTAGAAACCCCTTTCTAAGATCAGTGGCGGTTTTAGGGGGGGGAGGGGGGCTATTGCCCCAGGCCCCGCGCTTTTACTAGAAAAAAGGGGCCCCGCACCTTTCATGAAATAAAAAAAATTGTCTCCTTCTTTATAAATATAAAAGCTATACTGCACTGTTTGTTATACTTTTATTTGGTTATTCTATAACATATCAAGCACATGTTTCATATGTTTACTACATTGATAATATACTACACTCAGACTTAGCAAGAATTTCAGTTGTACAATCTCTCTGTAAAGAAAACGCTAAAGATAATATTAGGACCAAACGTTTTACCGGGGGTAGGGGCCCCGCAAATATTTTCGGCCCCAGGCCTCGCAGTTCCTAAAACCGCCACTGAAGATTTTCAAGATTTCTGAAACTGTAAAAGTTATGCAGAGTAATAAAAACACGAATAAACAGCGACCCGAAGCTAGAAAGTAGTAGATACAAAGATCACGAATTGCTTTGTGCATTTTCAGCACCCACGTTTTAAGAAAGCCTATTTAACAGTAAGCATCATTAAGAAACTTCTAGTGATAGAATCGGGTGGAAATGAGGAACTTTGCAGCTACTAAGAATCAAGTCAAAAAGCATGTACGCTGCACAGTTTATTCCAGTTTATCCGTTGGGATTGAAAAATGCCTCGCCCGACCCTTTTCGCCCCATCCAATTTCTCTACGGCCGGGTTCTCGTAAAGAAATACAATGTTGATGGTGAACGATCAGAACCTGACACGGGTTGAGGATGGTATAGTTGAGTTTTACACGAAACACAAACATTCTCCATGCCGTAAATATTCGGTGTGACCTCCTCCATCGGTTTGAGCCTCTCAGCGCTGAATTTCTCCTTGACGTGGTACATAAAAACATCATGGCTGCCGACGTACACAGTCCCTGGATTGCAGTTAGAGGGAATGTTTGAGCCTTTGCAGGGCCCTGTCCCCGAAGTGTGCCTAGTTATCGAATAGAGGAGCCGCTTCTTCCTTAAGATTTCAGGCCTAAGCTTGTCCCAGCCCTTGCCGTAGAGATTGTCTTGATGGCTGATTGCGACAATGGTGTCTTTCAAGCATTGCCCGGCATAGCCGATTTGTGTTTTCATTTCTACCGAGGCTTCCATTACTTGTATGACAACCTTCTGACTATTTTCTATCGGCAGTCGTCTGAGGTATTCCGCTACTTGGGGCTTTTGGACTAAAATATGAATTTCTTCTATACTGCGATGGTTCAAGTTAGACGCCAAAACATTGATAACCTCCATGTTTCTCGCGGCTATTATTGACTCGTTCACTTTCAGACCATCCTGCATTATCATCTTGTAGTTTTTCGGGCTCTTGGGATCCAGATAATTAAAGTTGGTAATCACGATGAATGTATTCACGGAGTTGCCATTGCTGTTTTGTAGGGTGCGGCTTTTCGAACAGCAGTAGCAACTGTTGTAACATATTCTCATACTGTTGTATCGGTCCATTTGCCTATAGTTTGTAAAGCTGAGCACCTCTTCACCCAGACTAATCGTATGCTCTGATACAAAAACACCATTGTCAGGAATTGCAGGCCTAAGTTCGGGTACTGTTATTATGTATTCGTCCATTCGAAGTATCAGCATCACAATTAAGAATTTTGCCAAAATGATGCAGAATAACAACCTACGATTATTGACAAAAGATATCATTTTCGATTAATACCTGAATGTAGGACTGCCAAGCGAAGTTGTGGAATCTGTCTTTTCTCTATACACAGCCAGGTAGTCAAGCAACTAGAAAGATTTCGGAAACCATTCACCTAACTGTTAAAGCAAAAATTTTTGATTTAACGCATGACGTATCGCTGGCTTGATTTAATTTTTGCGTCTTTGTTTTATTTGTGCCTCTGTTTATTCGTGTTTTCTAAAGATACCTTTAATCGTTATTAGAAATTTGTTGTTATTGTTTTCTTCATTCAATAGCTGTTAAAAGTATACATAATAAACATGTACTAGGCTGTTGTTTATCAATTGTTTACTAATCTACTGAAGCGAAAAATGTTGAAGGACGCATATTTGACTGACGGATTTTAACCTATTGTTTAACCTAGCATGCTGTCATTAAGTTAGTTACGCTTCACTGACACTGAGTTCGTCGTTGTTGTGTTATGTTTATCTTATATTTCATGCTTTTAAAACTACTCACGATTTATTTCTCTGCATAACTTTTACAGTTTGAAAATGAAATCTTGAAAATCTTCAGTGGCGGTTTTAGGAACTGCGAGGCCTGGGGCCGAAAATATTTGCGGGGCCCCTACCCCCGGTAAAACGTTTGGTCCTAATATTATTTTTAGCGTTTTCTTTACAGAGAGATTGTACAACTCAAATTTTTGCTAAGTCTGAGTGTAGTATATTATCAATGTAGTAAACATATGAAACATGTGCTTGATATGTTATAGAATAACCAAATAAAAGTATAACAAACAGTGCAGTATAGCTTTTATATTTATAAAGAAGGAGACAATTTTTTTTATTTCATGAAAGGTGCGGGGCCCCTTTTTTCTAGTAAAAGCGCGGGGCCTGGGGCAATAGCCCCCCTGCCCCCCCCTAAAACCGCCACTGATCTTAGAAAGGGGTTTCTAATAATGATAGCAGAATTTCCTATTGTGTTTTACAGTGGAAGTGACATAATAGCCATTCAAAACTGGCCCTCATCTCGCTTTTCATTATCAGGATCTCGAGTCGAAACCAATAATACATAAGTTGTTCGAAGGTTGTTCACTACGTTTTTTCGAGTTGACTGTGAATACACTTTTCGCAATACACTGGTTTTCACTATGAATCAGCTTGTTTCAGCCCGCTGGGAAGTTCCTCACGTTTTCTCGCTTCTTTCTGGCGTTTAGCAGAGTAGGAAGGGGTTACAAGGCAATAAAAGATTATCGAATCTATTAGTGTTGCCCAAGGAGTATGAATGAGTTATGCATATGGCAGCAAGACCAAATCAAAGGCACAAACAAATACAAGAAAAATGTAAATTTAGAAAGCAGCATCAACAAAGTCATTGAGACAATTTCTCGCAATCTGAGCAAAGACGACTTGCTGCAATAGTGCCTTCACGGTCAAACTAAAAAATGCCAATGAATATTTAATGCTGTATTGCGTCAAAAGTGTCCCAAAGAAGTTTTTGTTGGCATAAGCAACCTTGAAATGAAAGCAATATCTGCTATAACCAACTACAATTATGGTTTACATAGAGTTAAAGATGTTTTTGTTGTGCTTGGTATCAAAGTTTCGCTGAATTTCCTTGAAAACTTGAGAAAGAAAGACAAACAAAGAGTGCTTCAATCAATGAATAAATCTTCTTCAGAAAAAGGAAAAAAGAGGAGGAAAAGTTTAAGATCTGCAAGGAAGGGATTTATTGACAAAAAAAGAAGAAGGAGGAGGGGAATCATATTCAAAGACGGCCTTTTAAACTTGAAAACATCATGAAAAACATTTCGCTCACCTTTCTTTTATGTTTTCCCGAAATGTACATTTTGGGGTGGAAAAACCTCATTACTTAAATAATACTGATAGGAGGGAAATGAAACTTGGCCATATTTTAGCATGTAGCTTTTTCTAGTGTAAGCACCTAAAAAATCTAAGTTACAATAATATATGGAGATATTACAACTTTTTTTATTAGACTCAGTTTTAGTAAAAAAATAGCAATTTCACAAAAACTTAAAAAAATTTGTAAAATGGTATGGCAGAAAAGTAAATGGAGGTGCTTTCACTAAAACCATGTATACTCTTGATCTACAGTAAATTTCAGACCTTTTTGACCAACATTTCCATTGATATTTGGTTTTTTGTGGAAGTGGTAAAATGTCAAAAATGCTAATTAGCCCTACCCTAATTAATTGTTAAAGGGTTGAAATTGAAAAAAATGATAATCTTTCAACTACTAACTACTTATCACAAAAGAAAATCAATGACATAAACAATATTTAGTAATTTTTTTGTAATGGGGTATTAGCCCCTTAAGAAAGTTTAAGACATGGGCTTTTTATACAAAAGAAAGTCTTCAAATTTTGATTTTGCCAAACAGTTGAAATACCGTTGATAGCTCACCGCCTCACCCCCCTCCCCAATTTTCTCCTCGAATTTAGAGGAATCTCGAGACCTCTCTTTCAGCAAAAGTGGGGAGGGGTGATTGCCCCCCAATACCCCCCGTGGCCACGCCGCTGGTTGTAGTGGATTTAGATATTCTACAATCAGTTCTTAGACCAACATTTTTTGCTCATTCATTTGCTCTCAGAACTTTCTTTCTCAACTTTTTGCTTCTCGAATTTCTCTGCGTCATAGCTTAACTTACTCACTCTGTTTTTGTCGTATCATCTTCCAACTTTTTAGAGTCAACCACGCCTCATCTATCCATCTATGGTAACATTCCATTGTTTTCAACTAACGCCTGACCTAGCCTAATCTCTAATATCATATTCAGCATTTTACTGCATACTTCCAGCTTTACTTTCTTACCCAGGATTCTACACCCTTTCCTTCTTAGCAATCCTCTAGTAACCACAAGCTGCGTCATTTCATGTATCGATTTACTTTCATTTCTGTATATAAACTGTAGATATTGTAATGTTATTTAGATCAGTTAGTTCAGTAGACGTATAGAAGTAACGTGTCTCGCTTCTCTCTGGCTCTCTGTTCTCCGTGTGACCCGTTGTTGCACGTAAAACACTTCGGCGTTGGAAAAGTTTTCCTGAAGGGTAGACATGCAAAACTCTTAGTTGAGGGACAAGTAACTTACCACTGCTTGCCTCTCGCTAAACTGGTGACCGCGACGTGACCTGAAGAACATCGACGAAAAAGCAATTCGCACGCGACGTGACCCATCAGAGAACATGTGTATCATCCTTCGCCCACCGAACACCACATCAACATTGACAAACAAGCCATTGGCACTCGACTCCATTGAAGTTCTCAGTTCTCGTATCGATTCTTACTGGTTCGTGGTTACCCAACTCATAAAACCTTGGCTTCATCATTTCTCGCTGGTTCTTGGTCATCCAACTCACAAAACCTCGACTACCTTATCAATTATCAACGCAGACGACTCACCGCTCTGTTTTATTGGCTACTTCGACTCGACAACAGGCGACTCACCGTCCTGCATTTATTGCGAATTCCCGATCTCTGGCGACTCACTGTCCAGCCAACATCGATGAAAACAAGCAAGCAATCAAAATGGTATATTCGAACTTTATATTTAATTCATTTTTCCTATAATCGAACATTTTAGCATTTTCTCTATAGGCGTATTAACGAAAATTTTACCAAATATATCGATCGAACATTTAATAACATATCTTAGCCTTATTATCAATGAACTCTCGACAATATCTAACTGTTATAGCAACTAGGCCCTTATCGTAACGCAACATGCGTAGCTTTGTAACTATACTTAAGCTCATCTTATTCAGCTAACCTATTTCAATTTTGCCTAACTACTAACACTGCCAGCTACTCACTTGCTCACTTCTACGCACTGTTCTTCGAATGCCTAAATTCCTACAAAGTTTCACTCTACGTTTTCGAATGCATCTTTATTCGTCTGCATTCTAAGGGGGGAGCTCTGTAGTGGATTTAGACATTCTACCATCAGTTCTTAGACCAACATTTTTTGCTCATTCATTTGCCCTCAGAACTTTCTTTCTCAACTTTTTGCTTCTCGAATTTCTCTGCGTCATAGCTTAACTTACTCACTCTGTTTTTGTCGTATCATCTTCCAACTTTTTAGAGTCAACCACGCCTCATCTATCCATCTATGGTAACATTCCATTGTTTTCAACTAACGCCTGACCTAGCCTAATCTCTAATATCATATTCAGCATTTTACTGCATACTTCCAGCTTTACTTTCTTACCCAGGATTCTACACCCTTTCCTTCTTAGCAATCCTCTAGTAACCACAAGCTGCGTCATTTCATCTATCGATTTACTTTCATTTCTGTATATGAACTGTAGATATTGTAATGTTATTTAGATCAGTTGGTTCAGTAGACGTATAGAAGTTATCAAGACAACGTGTCTCGCTTCTCTCTGGCTCTCTGTTCTCCGTGTGACCCGTTGTTGCACGTAAAACACTTCGGCGTTGGAAAAGTTTTCCTGAAGGGTAGACTTGCAAAACTCTTAGTTGAGGGACAAGTAACTCACCACTGCTTGCCTCTCGCTAAAAAGTTTCCCTCTAATTGGTTCTGCACTGCTACATAGCATGGCACAGCTGTTGCAGAAGTCGGTTGCTCTAATTGGGTTACAGCTGAATCATTCACACTCTGTTCTTGAAGATTAGATGATGTTCCTTTGGGGTTGCTGCCTATAATGATTCCTTAAATGTTGAAATCTGTAGAGTTGGAAACAGTGTGATTGCTGCCCGGTTGTTGCCAATAAGACACGAGGGTCTTGGTTTAAGAACTTTAATGTAATTCTTATCCCGAGGATGACAATTGCGCACACAAAGCAGTGAATGGAAAGAAATTGTGAAAAAAGTACAAAGGAACAAATTTACCTTACAATTGCTGGTCTAAAACTTTCACAAAAGGTGATCACTAAAGCTTTATCCTCCTTTATCCTCCTAAGATTCTTACAGCGAAAGGAAAAATGGCCGACATTAATGTGCAGAGAAAAGCAATATAACGTAACACTGCGCATGGTACCAAAATTTTGCCAAAATGATGCAGAATAACAACCTACGATTATTGACAAAAGATATCATTTTCGATTAATACCTGAATGTAGGACTGCCAAGCGAAGTTGTGGAATCTGTCTTTTCTCTATACACAGCCAGGTAGTCAAGCAACTAGAAAGATTTCGGAAACCATTCACCTAACTGTTAAAGCAAAAATTTTTGATTTAACGCATGACGTATCGCTGGCTTGATTTAATTTTTGCGTCTTTGTTTTATTTGTGCCTCTGTTTATTCGTGTTTTCTAAAGATACCTTTAATCGTTATTAGAAATTTGTTGTTATTGTTTTCTTCATTCAATAGCTGTTAAAAGTATACATAATAAACATGTACTAGGCTGTTGTTTATCAATTGTTTACTAATCTACTGAAGCGAAAAATGTTGAAGGACGCATATTTGACTGACGGATTTTAACCTATTGTTTAACCTAGCATGCTGTCATTAAGTTAGTTACGCTTCACTGACACTGAGTTCGTCGTTGTTGTGTTATGTTTATCTTATATTTCATGCTTTTAAAACTACTCACGATTTATTTCTCTGCATAACTTTTACAGTTTGAAAATGAAATCTTGAAAATCTTCAGTGGCGGTTTTAGGAAATGCGAGGCCTGGGGCCGAAAATATTTGCGGGGCCCCTACCCCCGGTAAAACGTTTGGTCCTAATATTATTTTTAGCGTTTTCTTTACAGAGAGATTGTACAACTCAAATTTTTGCTAAGTCTGAGTGTAGTATATTATCAATGTAGTAAACATATGAAACATGTGCTTGATATGTTATAGAATAACCAAATAAAAGTATAACAAACAGTGCAGTATAGCTTTTATATTTATAAAGAAGGAGACAATTTTTTTTATTTCATGAAAGGTGCGGGGCCCCTTTTTTCTAGTAAAAGCGCGGGGCCTGGGGCAATAGCCCCCCTGCCCCCCCCTAAAACCGCCACTGATCTTAGAAAGGGGTTTCTAATAATGATAGCAGAATTTCCTATTGTGTTTTACAGTGGAAGTGACATAATAGCCATTCAAAACTGGCCCTCATCTCGCTTTTCATTATCAGGATCTCGAGTCGAAACCAATAATACATAAGTTGTTCGAAGGTTGTTCACTACGTTTTTTCGAGTTGACTGTGAATACACTTTTCGCAATACACTGGTTTTCACTATGAATCAGCTTGTTTCAGCCCGCTGGGAAGTTCCTCACGTTTTCTCGCTTCTTTCTGGCGTTTAGCAGAGTAGGAAGGGGTTACAAGGCAATAAAAGATTATCGAATCTATTAGTGTTGCCCAAGGAGTATGAATGAGTTATGCATATGGCAGCAAGACCAAATCAAAGGCACAAACAAATACAAGAAAAATGTAAATTTAGAAAGCAGCATCAACAAAGTCATTGAGACAATTTCTCGCAATCTGAGCAAAGACGACTTGCTGCAATAGTGCCTTCACGGTCAAACTAAAAAATGCCAATGAATATTTAATGCTGTATTGCGTCAAAAGTGTCCCAAAGAAGTTTTTGTTGGCATAAGCAACCTTGAAATGAAAGCAATATCTGCTATAACCAACTACAATTATGGTTTACATAGAGTTAAAGATGTTTTTGTTGTGCTTGGTATCAAAGTTTCGCTGAATTTCCTTGAAAACTTGAGAAAGAAAGACAAACAAAGAGTGCTTCAATCAATGAATAAATCTTCTTCAGAAAAAGGAAAAAAGAGGAGGAAAAGTTTAAGATCTGCAAGGAAGGGATTTATTGACAAAAAAAGAAGAAGGAGGAGGGGAATCATATTCAAAGACGGCCTTTTAAACTTGAAAACATCATGAAAAACATTTCGCTCACCTTTCTTTTATGTTTTCCCGAAATGTACATTTTGGGGTGGAAAAACCTCATTACTTAAATAATACTGATAGGAGGGAAATGAAACTTGGCCATATTTTAGCATGTAGCTTTTTCTAGTGTAAGCACCTAAAAAATCTAAGTTACAATAATATATGGAGATATTACAACTTTTTTTATTAGACTCAGTTTTAGTAAAAAAATAGCAATTTCACAAAAACTTAAAAAAATTTGTAAAATGGTATGGCAGAAAAGTAAATGGAGGTGCTTTCACTAAAACCATGTATACTCTTGATCTACAGTAAATTTCAGACCTTTTTGACCAACATTTCCATTGATATTTGGTTTTTTGTGGAAGTGGTAAAATGTCAAAAATGCTAATTAGCCCTACCCTAATTAATTGTTAAAGGGTTGAAATTGAAAAAAATGATAATCTTTCAACTACTAACTACTTATCACAAAAGAAAATCAATGACATAAACAATATTTAGTAATTTTTTTGTAATGGGGTATTAGCCCCTTAAGAAAGTTTAAGACATGGGCTTTTTATACAAAAGAAAGTCTTCAAATTTTGATTTTGCCAAACAGTTGAAATACCGTTGATAGCTCACCGCCTCACCCCCCTCCCCAATTTTCTCCTCGAATTTAGAGGAATCTCGAGACCTCTCTTTCAGCAAAAGTGGGGAGGGGTGATTGCCCCCCAATACCCCCCGTGGCCACGCCGCTGGTTGTAGTGGATTTAGATATTCTACAATCAGTTCTTAGACCAACATTTTTTGCTCATTCATTTGCTCTCAGAACTTTCTTTCTCAACTTTTTGCTTCTCGAATTTCTCTGCGTCATAGCTTAACTTACTCACTCTGTTTTTGTCGTATCATCTTCCAACTTTTTAGAGTCAACCACGCCTCATCTATCCATCTATGGTAACATTCCATTGTTTTCAACTAACGCCTGACCTAGCCTAATCTCTAATATCATATTCAGCATTTTACTGCATACTTCCAGCTTTACTTTCTTACCCAGGATTCTACACCCTTTCCTTCTTAGCAATCCTCTAGTAACCACAAGCTGCGTCATTTCATGTATCGATTTACTTTCATTTCTGTATATAAACTGTAGATATTGTAATGTTATTTAGATCAGTTAGTTCAGTAGACGTATAGAAGTAACGTGTCTCGCTTCTCTCTGGCTCTCTGTTCTCCGTGTGACCCGTTGTTGCACGTAAAACACTTCGGCGTTGGAAAAGTTTTCCTGAAGGGTAGACATGCAAAACTCTTAGTTGAGGGACAAGTAACTTACCACTGCTTGCCTCTCGCTAAACTGGTGACCGCGACGTGACCTGAAGAACATCGACGAAAAAGCAATTCGCACGCGACGTGACCCATCAGAGAACATGTGTATCATCCTTCGCCCACCGAACACCACATCAACATTGACAAACAAGCCATTGGCACTCGACTCCATTGAAGTTCTCAGTTCTCGTATCGATTCTTACTGGTTCGTGGTTACCCAACTCATAAAACCTTGGCTTCATCATTTCTCGCTGGTTCTTGGTCATCCAACTCACAAAACCTCGACTACCTTATCAATTATCAACGCAGACGACTCACCGCTCTGTTTTATTGGCTACTTCGACTCGACAACAGGCGACTCACCGTCCTGCATTTATTGCGAATTCCCGATCTCTGGCGACTCACTGTCCAGCCAACATCGATGAAAACAAGCAAGCAATCAAAATGGTATATTCGAACTTTATATTTAATTCATTTTTCCTATAATCGAACATTTTAGCATTTTCTCTATAGGCGTATTAACGAAAATTTTACCAAATATATCGATCGAACATTTAATAACATATCTTAGCCTTATTATCAATGAACTCTCGACAATATCTAACTGTTATAGCAACTAGGCCCTTATCGTAACGCAACATGCGTAGCTTTGTAACTATACTTAAGCTCATCTTATTCAGCTAACCTATTTCAATTTTGCCTAACTACTAACACTGCCAGCTACTCACTTGCTCACTTCTACGCACTGTTCTTCGAATGCCTAAATTCCTACAAAGTTTCACTCTACGTTTTCGAATGCATCTTTATTCGTCTGCATTCTAAGGGGGGAGCTCTGTAGTGGATTTAGACATTCTACCATCAGTTCTTAGACCAACATTTTTTGCTCATTCATTTGCCCTCAGAACTTTCTTTCTCAACTTTTTGCTTCTCGAATTTCTCTGCGTCATAGCTTAACTTACTCACTCTGTTTTTGTCGTATCATCTTCCAACTTTTTAGAGTCAACCACGCCTCATCTATCCATCTATGGTAACATTCCATTGTTTTCAACTAACGCCTGACCTAGCCTAATCTCTAATATCATATTCAGCATTTTACTGCATACTTCCAGCTTTACTTTCTTACCCAGGATTCTACACCCTTTCCTTCTTAGCAATCCTCTAGTAACCACAAGCTGCGTCATTTCATCTATCGATTTACTTTCATTTCTGTATATGAACTGTAGATATTGTAATGTTATTTAGATCAGTTGGTTCAGTAGACGTATAGAAGTTATCAAGACAACGTGTCTCGCTTCTCTCTGGCTCTCTGTTCTCCGTGTGACCCGTTGTTGCACGTAAAACACTTCGGCGTTGGAAAAGTTTTCCTGAAGGGTAGACTTGCAAAACTCTTAGTTGAGGGACAAGTAACTCACCACTGCTTGCCTCTCGCTAAAAAGTTTCCCTCTAATTGGTTCTGCACTGCTACATAGCATGGCACAGCTGTTGCAGAAGTCGGTTGCTCTAATTGGGTTACAGCTGAATCATTCACACTCTGTTCTTGAAGATTAGATGATGTTCCTTTGGGGTTGCTGCCTATAATGATTCCTTAAATGTTGAAATCTGTAGAGTTGGAAACAGTGTGATTGCTGCCCGGTTGTTGCCAATAAGACACGAGGGTCTTGGTTTAAGAACTTTAATGTAATTCTTATCCCGAGGATGACAATTGCGCACACAAAGCAGTGAATGGAAAGAAATTGTGAAAAAAGTACAAAGGAACAAATTTACCTTACAATTGCTGGTCTAAAACTTTCACAAAAGGTGATCACTAAAGCTTTATCCTCCTTTATCCTCCTAAGATTCTTACAGCGAAAGGAAAAATGGCCGACATTAATGTGCAGAGAAAAGCAATATAACGTAACACTGCGCATGGTACCAAAATTTCAAGATAATTCTGAAATGTGAACAAATCAGGATAATCATGAAATCTCGTTGTGAGTAAATGTTGGAAATGCAGAAGTCAGCTTGAGCAAACAGTTAGCTATTTCTCTTAAGATGATGTTTTTATCAATCACTATTGACGTCAGAGATCAGACTTTCAGTTAATTCTAAAAGTGGCTTTTTGCAAGATGCAGTTTATTTGCATTGTAAGGTAAGGATTTTGATTTCTAAGATTTATAGTGCTTGGTAAAGATGATACAAAAGTAATAACCTTTTCATCAAGCAAACATGGATAGCCGATTGGACTAAGCCAAGTGCTTTAGAAACTCGGACCGTAGCTCGATTCCTTATAAGGTAAAACCTTTGATTTCTAAGATTTATAATGTTTGGTAAAAATGATACAAAAAAATACCTCTTTCATTAAGAAAGCCTGGATGGCCGAGTGGAATAAACCAAGAGCTTTAGTCTTACGGGCCGTAATTCATTCCTCGTAAAAGTTGAATTGAAAATTTTGAATACTTAGATTTAAAATGCTTGGTAAAAATGGTACAAAAGTATTATCTCCCTCATAAAGAAAGCTTGTGTGGCCAAGTGGTCTAAGCCAAGAGCTTTAGACGTTTGAACCTCAGTTCGATTCCTCGTTAGGTAAGACTTTTGATTTCCAAACTCTTAATCAAAAATGATATCAACTTCAAACCTCTTCTGCCGGCGGCAGGGATGGCGGAGTGGGTAAGTAACTCGAACAGTGCTCGAAGAGTCGCGAGATCGAAACCAGCAGTCGGAGAAAAGGTGAGTAGAAGTAGGAGAAGGGAAGTTGGAGAAGAAGAAAAGACTATTTTTTCATAAGCTTTAATGACTCTAATAATAATTCATTCTTCTCCTCTCTTCTCCGACTCCCCCTCTCCTCCGGCTCCAGGCTCTCGACTGCCCCTTCGACTCACCTACTGCTCCAACTGGTGGTTTCGATCCCACGACCCTTCGGTCACCTTTCGATTGACTTTACCACTCGGCTATCCCTGCCGCCGGCAGGAGAGGCTTCAAGTTAATATCATTTTTGATGGAGAGTTTAGAAATCAGAATTCTTATCTTACAAGGAATCGAACCAAGGTCCGAGCATCTAAAGCTCTTGGAGTGGTACGCTTGGCCACCTAAGCTTTCTTGATGTGAAGGTTTTACTTTTGTATCATTTTTACCAAACATTGAAAATAAAAAGCTTTTTCTTTAGACTAACCAAAGGTTCGAGCCCTCACCGATGCTGGCTAAAAGCAGGAAAAAAGTTTATGTAATTTGAATTTGATAATGAATTTAGTTTGGAAATCAAAAGTATTACTTTCTAAACAACCGAACAACTTAATCTCTAGCTACTTAAAAGTGAAGCACTATAATATACGCAAATTTAAATGAAATCATAGATCACAAATTCATTTTTGTCAGAAATTTAATGACTGACTCAGCTTTAAAGTGGGGGTGTCGTAATTTTTTTGAATTTCACAGTAGTTTGCTATGGTAATTTAACTAAGGAAGCAAAAAACCCGAGTCAAATCTGAGTTTTCGTTTCTGAGTTATGAACGAAAAAGTGATTAGCCCAAACACTCCCTCGCAAAACAGTTCGTTTTCGTCCAACGCGCCGCGTGACGTCAGTTGTTGTAACCAAACTCAGCTGATTCTCAAAACACGTTGAAATCCCTATGAAGTGGCTTCGGAACAGCTTACTTCGCGCGGTCATAAAACCTCTTCTACAGGTATTTTAGTGTAAATAAAAGGGTTATGATTATTTCAAATATACTGTAATAGAAATATCTTATTTCAGAAAATATTCAATTCGAATTATCATCTCAAAGCGATGGTACAATTTACCAGTGTAATAAGGTTGCCTAGACCATCAAAGTAGGGATTGCTTCCAGAACTTGATCTGTAAAAAGGAAATCTATTAATATGTGGTGTATTGTAAAACCACTTTCCAAGGGGGTTTTACTGTGTGGGTTCAGCCGGTTCAGCAGCAGACGACGAAAATCAATTAAACTCAAATTATAAGAAACTCAATTTATTTAAACTATAAAATCCTAACGCTTCAAAGACAAGAGCAGTTCGGCTCTATTCAACACAAGAGCAGTTCGGCTCTATTCTTAACAAGAGCAGTTCCCAAGTCAATTCTTAACAAGAGCAGTTCGGCTCCATGAGTTTATACAACGTTTTATAACATAAAAATACGGCCTTGAAAAATGTTCAACTTATTCGTTCGACTTTCTGAAAACGACTCAACTGACTAGCGAGGGATCAATTGTTTTACCGTGATGGCATCGCTGCGCCAAAGCTGTGAAAAATCAAACGTCACGAGAGATACAGACACGAATGTTCATAGTCATGCTACTGTTGTTTCACAACAGTATTGTTTCGACAATTTATAGAAAGATGGAGTTTTATGACATATAATTTTCATTCAACGTCCTGAAATACTAGAAAAGTCGGTGTATTGATTTATTGAGAAGAAAATGTACAAATTAGAAATGGCCCAAATAAGCGGACAGCAAAAGAGGAAATAAATTGTCAAGGCATACATAAACTATTCAATTTGAATTATCATCTCAAAGCGATGGTACAAACTACGAGTGTAATTAGGTTGCCTAGACCATCAAAGTAGGAAGTGCTTCCAGAACTTGATCTGTAAAAAGGAAAACTATTAATATGTGGTGTATTGTTTCGACAATTTATAGAAAGATGGAGTTTTATGACATATAATTTTTTTTCAACGTCCTAAAATACTAGAAAAGTCGGTTTATTGATTTATTGAGAAGAAAATGTGCAAATTAGAAATGGCCCAAATAAGCGGACAGCAAAAGAGGAAACAAATTGTCAAGCCATACAGTAACATAAGGTAATGTTGTTCTTCCTCAAAAAAGTGGCTTGTGTACACGTATTTTTGCATCTTAGAAATTCCTTTGAAAGATTTTTAACTTTCTTCTACTTGAACAAATAAATCCTAAGAATCTTGCTTACCCGTTTTTTTATAAGGAACCTTAGCTTTTGGCCTTGAGTATTCCGAATTCTTAACTTTATTTTGAGGGTAATTAACTACACTCTTTTTTCTTAACTACACAATTTTATAAGAAGCCAGTCTCAAATTTGGCCAAAACTTAAGAACAAGCTAAGAACAAACCGAAGCTGACCATTTTTGGCTCAATATGAAAATTTTATGAAACAACCATAAGACTGAGAAATGATTACAAAACAAGCAGATAAGCAGCACACAGATAATGTCAGATGGTCAAGAGAGTCAAACTTGGCAACAATTAACACAACTAATAACAAAAAAGGCCTCCCAACTTTTGTAAAAGTAAGCAAAATTTAAGAACATTTCAGCCTGAAAATAGAGGAATATTTAAGAACAGTCAGCTTCAAATCAATTTTACTGGTTCTTATAAAAAACAAAGAGTGTAGCTTTTCTAGCTGTTTCACAATATTTAATTGTAGAAAATGCAGTTATACACAACTTTTTACCAACTTATGATAGCCATTTTATGGTAAATGAACATTATGAATGAGAAAGTGAAAAGGTCCCCGATTTCTTGTGAATGTTCATCATTTATGAAAAACATTTTGACCAACCTTTATAAAAAGCTATTTCATAGTTTCATACCCATTAATATACAATTTGAGAGAAAAATCGTAATTATGTTTGGAAAACATTTGATATATGAGTGGCATATACCTACGATTTTATGCCATGCTCCTTCCACCCTAGGCTCTTACATCTCAAAAAATCAGAAAAGTTTCTTAGAATTATTCCCGTTTTGAAAGCCTGGGGTTACATACTCCTTTTCAAATATATGTATTTTTTCCTGACTCCATCACCTAATTCTTCATGACGCTTCTTTCTCGATCAAGAAAATCGTTTTCTCTCTTTGCATGACTTAGATAAGGCTCAAACTGATATTGTATAACTTCAGGGGATACTCATCTTTTTTTAAAATCACTTTCTCGGAATGTTTACGACCAACAAGTGATGTTTAAATCGTCTGAAGTGACGGGCGTGCTTCCTTCTCCATACTGTTCGTCCATGTTTTCAAACTTGAGTAACAACAACTGACGTCACAGCAAAAAAATGTCGAGAAAAACGAAGCGTTTCGTTTCACGTGGTTTTTTAAGCTTCAAATTGGAACACTATTTTCCAAATATCTCGAGAACGAAATAAAATATCCTTTTCGAGTTTTTGCAGTAGTCTTAGAATTGCTTTCTCTTTCAAATATCAAATTTAAAAAAATCACGACACCCCTACTTTAACTAAGATTTACTATAATGAAAAAGAAATAGTGCACTTAGAACTAATAATCAACGATATAGGTTCTCAGTTTGCAATGTATCATGTTTAAACTCTCAGGCATGTAGTAGTGTATTTAAAACTTTAGATACATCTCGACCGAAGGTTTGATATAACGGTTATATCAACTGGTTGTATTAACCAGGTAACGCTGCTTTCAATCTACGCAGTTTGAGTGGACAGGGATTAATTCAACACCATGTCTCAGACAATCCACTTTTCTCCTTGTCTGTTCTAAGGAAATGGGGATATATCATTATCTCTTCATAAAATTACGAATAACCCCCTGTGGATGGACAACAATTCCCTTTTGGTATAAATCATCGCTTTAACCCTATCACAACCGGGGGGGACACAAAGTGCCCGCGGCAAATTAAAAATGCTGTATCTCCAAGAAAACACGTAATATTCTACTGGAACCTTTTCAACTTTTCCTCAATATCATCAGAGCACCTAAAAATTTTTTTTTTGCTACTATCACACCTTTGTTAATTACGTGACACATCTTTTGTCAACAAGCTGTCGGGTGTAAAAATGTTTTAGGACGCATATTTCTGCAACTATACCACATAGAGACTTGCTTTAAGCACCATTGGGTTGGTTTGATGACATACAATTTGGGCTTTTTAATAATATACAATTTATTAGTATTTGCTGACGTAAGCAGAATTTAAAATCTATGACGTCATCAATATTTATGACGTCATATCTATAACAACGGTGCCCCCCAGTAGTACAAGGGTCCAAAAAGCCAGGTAGTAATAGGGTTAAGGAAGATCATCTTAAAAATTTATCCTCAATTTAGATTAACTTATACCAACTCAGCAAAGAGGCTGATTTTGGGACCAATGACTATTTTTACAAATTATTCTGAAAGAAACATTGAAAACCCGTATGATCAATTAATATTGATAATGCATGGCGTAGCCCTGCACTATAGCTTTTTTTCACAAATTTTGCTTGAATTCGAATGAGGGCGATGACCTGAATGCACAGTAGAAACTCTGAGGTATAGTGAACTTCTTTTTAAAATTTACCGCCACGTGCAGCAAACTCTTTACAACATCACAGTTACTGTTACACTCCAGTAGGTACGGATGTTTAGTCAAGGAGAGTCAAAATAGCTTTGGCTGTGCATACAGCTGCAGCATACTGTTGAGTTGCTGGTAGCTGGAAGTCGGTCTACTTGTACTGGGTGCTTTAGCTGAAATCTCCGATCTACCTCTTTTCGATCACTTCTAATCAGTTATATCTCTGGTAGATCTAAATAGTCAATTCAAATGTTTATATACAAGCCCTCTTCGACGGTTTTAGTAATCAAAAAACTTTCATAATTTACTGTATATAATTTCAAAGTAAATATCGTTTTTCATCGTTTAATAAAAACTAGCTGTATATTACAGTAGATCATATACTCAAATGTTTAAGTTGCTACAAGTCTAGTGTTGTGATACTCTGGAGGGAAGTCTTGATCCTATGATAAATTTTTGTTGTCCTAAATAGAAAGGTTATATGAAAAACGATCCGAAACGTTTCACCTTCAGAGCGGAGTGATTTGACTCCACAAAAACGATGCGAAGCGTTCAGGATTGACATGGTGCCTGGTCTACGACGCCTGGTCGAGTCAACGATTAAATAAAAGATAAAAAACTTGCTTATGTAGAACTTCTTTAAACAAAATGAGTAATTTTACTCAACAATTTTAGTATTGTCTCTATTTGTGAAAAGATTTAAAGTACATTTCAACTCGGTAGGAACAGAATTTAGTTCACCGCGGACAGAGCTCCATAAGGCATAAACTAAGCCAAAGCTTTGCGTTGGTTACCAAAAGAAAATTCGAATATTGATATTGAATATGTGCATAAATATGTGGAGCTCATGATAGAGAGAGAGCTCGCAGTATAAAGTTTTTCATTTAACGAAAAAGTATCTTTATTTCCAGATCGATGATACTAAAAGATTCGGATATATACCAAAAAGTCGAGATAGATGTGAAAAAATTCCTTGTCTCTTTCTTAAAAGAAAACGTATACAATTTGAGCACACTAAGGCCTTTTTAGCTAATGCTATCATCCAAGTGTGACTGACATGGAAAATTACGGTTATCTATAAGGGTATACAAAAAGATTCAAGATATTTTAAATACTATGTGTTTAGCAGAGCATGTCCTGCCCTGAAAACTGTTTCCTCTTAAAAGGTCAAACGTTTTGAGTCATTTATTTACATAAAAACGTAGATTTTAAAAAAGATTCCACTAATTTTTTGTGTTTTTGGTGCCGCATTCAAATACATGTTTCAGGGAGTTGCATGTCGAGGTGTCAGTTCTAGATTAGGGAATATGTCCATTCATTCTTGGGCGTAAGTTGGTGGTCTTGCCAACATATGTCTTTATTTACGTATATCTTTATACGGTAGGGCTAATCAAAACACCTACCCGTGCACGACACGGCCAAACTTCACCTCAAGTTTTGGTACCTTTCTTCGAGCAAAATAATTTTACCCTCCTGTCCTGTCCGAGACACACATTCTACCTGCTAGAATATTTTAATCACACCTTGAGGAAAGCATGAAAGTTTTCTCCCTTTTTGATAAAGCCTAGCTTTCGAAATTATTCCCAAGCATCTTTATTTGCAAAAAGTAGAGCACGAAATCTCTATGAGTTAGAATATACCATTTCGACTAACCGCGTATATGGGGGACTGGGTCGGATTCTGGAGTGTTAAAAGCTGTTCTTTTGCAAATTGCAACAAAGGATGGAATACTATTTCACTTTTTTATGCAAGTATTGCGCAATCAGCTATCAGATACAACATTTTTCTTAGATTCAACCAAACTATTGAAATTTTCGAATTTTTACAACACTTAAATTGTTTTATTCCTCTTTAGAAAAAGGTAGCTTTGGCTTCGCTTTTGGTACCACCAGATCCTTCAATAGGTTTTCCAAAAAAAAGTTCAAGTTAATTCAGCTTTCATTGTTCATAAAAATAATAATATTGGTTGAGGAATATCAAAAAATAGGTTTTTGCATCCTAGAATTCGCCCAAGTCCTCCAAATACGCGGTTAGTCGAAGTGGTTTATTCAAAACTAAAGAAAATTCACTTCATCTCTTGACTTAGTCATTTGATGCATATGCAAGATAAACAATAGGAAGGAATATCAGTAATAAATTAAAAAATCAATTGGGTTTAAATTGCATATATCTGACGCAGAAGCACACAATTTAACATTTTACGCAAAAGTTTTACTTTTGCTCTTGAGCGGCAATCGAGGCAGTTTATGCTGAGTAAAGGCAAAGAATCCAATAAGATTTTACAGTGAGGCGAACTCTTGTTGATCTATTATTTTTAACAACTGCTGCAGATATATAAAATTCAATTCAATGACGCCAAGTAAACAAACTTCCATTCATTCAGTTCAATAGACGAGTGTTCAAAAGTTAGCATCCTATAGCGCAACAAATTCTGGGAATTAACTTAATACATATTATCATAAATCCAAAAAATGAAAGAATCGCGTTATTTCCGTGAAGAAGAATACAAGACAAAATAAAATGGTATATTTGTAGTTTGGAGGCTCTAAATGATATTTTAGACTCTTTGCAACTATAGAATTCACTGCTGAAAGGCTATTGACTAATGTAGATATTCTTGATAACACAATTCATTTCAGCGATTAAGGTCTCCTGGAAAGTACCCTGTATGCTAAAACGAATGACATATGCACTCTTACTTTTTTCAACTTCAAGGAGATTTTAGTGCATTCTAGATTTACTAGATAAACCATTTTTGTACAAAAAAGCAATAAACTTAATTAGGATGAAAAATGCTGAAGTGGGTCTGCTTGGGCACCTAACACAACAAAACATTTTAATGTAAACCCGCCAAGATGTTTGTGTTAAGGTATCGTCTATCAATTTGTATCTATAAACGCCCAGGAATGATGGCAAGAGGCTACTAAACATATAGCTGCATATATCAACAACTCCTTTTTTCAAGAGCAGAGTTGGAGTAAAGTGATTGTAGATAAGTATGACGAAAACATATATCAAAATGAAAATAAAGATTTAAAAAGGAAAAGAAGAAAAAGATGAAAGAATGGAAATTTATATTTATGTAAAGAAACAATACCATAAAACGAAGAACACCCGTATTTCAGATGTTTAGATCAAGGTTGCAAGTTCTATTTAGACTTTTATTTTTGATCTTTCATCGAGGTGGGGGCCAGTCATTGCATATCAAATTATTTTATTTTTTACTTTTTAACCCCTTTTTCATTATCGATATAAACTTTTTTCAAGTGTATCTACAATCATTTTACACCAACTCGGCTTTTGAAAAGTTATTTGACCAACTTTATATAACATTGATGAATTACAACCCGGACTGAGAAGAAACCCCTCCACTTCCAGAAAAATTTCAATGGGGACCTGATTCTGCACTTCTGTCATCCTGAAAATTCAGTTAGAAAAAGTTTCCAGCTTGGGTCGTCCAGTAAACGATCTCCAAATTACATGTTAAATTGCTCTGATCTATTTTTAGTACAAGTAAGAAAAAAAATCAAGCTTGCTTTTTAAAGTATGTGACACCGAGATTTTATGCTAGTAAAACCAAAACCTTATTATCTACAAGCGAATAAAGCACTTTATACAAACAACACATTAAGGACTAAAATCCACCGGATAAACTGTATGTTCCATGACTAATTGGTGAGAGAGTCTCCCATATACGGCTTATTGATCTTAGCTTCGTCCAGGGCTGCAGTACCAAATGCTTTTAGAAGTTCATAAATTTCATCCTCGAACTACGCTGAATCCATATTGTCCATATTGAAAGGGTTTGATAAACACTGCCTGCGATTTGGTTTGAGGTAGGAAAAAAACATCATACATTGAAAATGCAACTTTTTTTCTGTAAATTTATAAAAATTTACAATACAAATACACAAATAAACGTTACGGAGACTCGGGGAGGCAAAGGTGACTATCCTAGAATGAATGAAATTCATGACTATCCAAGGGCCATTACATAAAACATCTAAAATTACAAAGATTACAATTACAAAGTACTACAAACAAATACAATTAAAGAATGTAAATAAATTGCGTAGTGGTTGCATGGCGTAAAGCAATGGGTTTGATGAAATCATGTTAGTCAAATCTACCTGTTTGGTAAATGAAAGTTAGGGTCAGTTTGAGTATACTTTTGTGAATATCAATCGATAGTTTTTCATCTTCATATAATAAGATTTGTACAAAAGTATTGTTAGAAAGACTGTTGACTTCAAAAAGCGTTGTAAAACTTCTGAAACTCCAGCAAGAAGATTCTGTCGTTAAATTTCAAATGAAGGGCAAAGCAACAAATAGTGCTCCGTGTCCCCAAACCCATCATTTGTTGGACACATGGGGCTTACAGTGTCTCTAAAATTGTGATGATGATAATATTAACAAATGTCACAATATTCAACTTGGCCCGAAATCCACTTTGCACAACGTTTGCGAATTAAGGCATCATCAAGCCTCCATTTTTAAGGGTAGTTTGTGCCAAAAAATTTGGGAAAGCTTTCACATTTTGTTTTACAAATTCTCGCCCTCATTTTTAGATGAATTACAGAAAAATCTTTTGTTAACCTGATAAGCACTTAGATGTCATCCAAGCTCACATTTATGCTACTTTTGATACACCAAATCATAAAATAAAGTTGCAGCTTTATCAAACTTATGTAGATCATCATGAAACATGTTGAGAGTTTGGTTACAAAATCATGGAGAGCTACAACTTGAATGAAATATTTTCCATTTCAGTACTGAAAAACAAAATGGATCCCCAAGAATCAAAGTCTCAAAAATGACCTTAAATATATGGGTAAATGCATCTTCCACAATGGAAGGTGGTATAGATGTGAAATCTTAGTCTTGCCTCATTTTTCTTAAATTTTCAGCTGTTCTAGCCAGGCATGGAACCAGCATTGTAGTTTGGGAAGGACCATTTAGAGAGGAACGTGAAACGGGCCCAGGGGTGAAGCTCCCGGGAACTTTTTGGAGCCACGCCACTCAAACCTTTGTAAAACAATGGCATTTTTGTCTATGCATCCTAACAAAAAACTGTAAAGCTGTTTCTATTATCTTTTACACGAATTGCAATTCTAAATTCCTTTAAGAAAGTAAGCCTCTTCCGAATTATACCATAAATCTTTATCAATGGGTGCATCTTTGAAACTTTAAAGGCATATGGCATTTTGACTTAGTAAAGAAGTAATTCTTTCTACAGATTCTTTTACGTTTGTTTAGTCAAGGAGAGTCAAAATAGCTTTGGCTGTGCATACAGCTGCAGCATACTGTTGAGTTGCTGGTAGCTGGAAGTCGGTCTACTTGTACTGGGTGCTTTAGCTGAAATCTCCGATCTACCTCTTTTCGATCACTTCTAATCAGTTATATCTCTGGTAGATCTAAATAGTCAATTCAAATGTTTATATACAAGCCCTCTTCGACGGTTTTAGTAATCAAAAAACTTTCATAATTTACTGTATATAATTTCAAAGTAAATATCGTTTTTCATCGTTTAATAAAAACTAGCTGTATATTACAGTAGATCATATACTCAAATGTTTAAGTTGCTACAAGTCTAGTGTTGTGATACTCTGGAGGGAAGTCTTGATCCTATGATAAATTTTTGTTGTCCTAAATAGAAAGGTTATATGAAAAACGATCCGAAACGTTTCACCTTCAGAGCGGAGTGATTTGACTCCACAAAAACGATGCGAAGCGTTCAGGATTGACATGGTGCCTGGTCTACGACGCCTGGTCGAGTCAACGATTAAATAAAAGATAAAAAACTTGCTTATGTAGAACTTCTTTAAACAAAATGAGTAATTTTACTCAACAATTTTAGTATTGTCTCTATTTGTGAAAAGATTTAAAGTACATTTCAACTCGGTAGGAACAGAATTTAGTTCACCGCGGACAGAGCTCCATAAGGCATAAACTAAGCCAAAGCTTTGCGTTGGTTACCAAAAGAAAATTCGAATATTGATATTGAATATGTGCATAAATATGTGGAGCTCATGATAGAGAGAGAGCTCGCAGTATAAAGTTTTTCATTTAACGAAAAAGTATCTTTATTTCCAGATCGATGATACTAAAAGATTCGGATATATACCAAAAAGTCGAGATAGATGTGAAAAAATTCCTTGTCTCTTTCTTAAAAGAAAACGTATACAATTTGAGCACACTAAGGCCTTTTTAGCTAATGCTATCATCCAAGTGTGACTGACATGGAAAATTACGGTTATCTATAAGGGTATACAAAAAGATTCAAGATATTTTAAATACTATGTGTTTAGCAGAGCATGTCCTGCCCTGAAAACTGTTTCCTCTTAAAAGGTCAAACGTTTTGAGTCATTTATTTACATAAAAACGTAGATTTTAAAAAAGATTCCACTAATTTTTTGTGTTTTTGGTGCCGCATTCAAATACATGTTTCAGGGAGTTGCATGTCGAGGTGTCAGTTCTAGATTAGGGAATATGTCCATTCATTCTTGGGCGTAAGTTGGTGGTCTTGCCAACATATGTCTTTATTTACGTATATCTTTATACGGTAGGGCTAATCAAAACACCTACCCGTGCACGACACGGCCAAACTTCACCTCAAGTTTTGGTACCTTTCTTCGAGCAAAATAATTTTACCCTCCTGTCCTGTCCGAGACACACATTCTACCTGCTAGAATATTTTAATCACACCTTGAGGAAAGCATGAAAGTTTTCTCCCTTTTTGATAAAGCCTAGCTTTCGAAATTATTCCCAAGCATCTTTATTTGCAAAAAGTAGAGCACGAAATCTCTATGAGTTAGAATATACCATTTCGACTAACCGCGTATATGGGGGACTGGGTCGGATTCTGGAGTGTTAAAAGCTGTTCTTTTGCAAATTGCAACAAAGGATGGAATACTATTTCACTTTTTTATGCAAGTATTGCGCAATCAGCTATCAGATACAACATTTTTCTTAGATTCAACCAAACTATTGAAATTTTCGAATTTTTACAACACTTAAATTGTTTTATTCCTCTTTAGAAAAAGGTAGCTTTGGCTTCGCTTTTGGTACCACCAGATCCTTCAATAGGTTTTCCAAAAAAAAGTTCAAGTTAATTCAGCTTTCATTGTTCATAAAAATAATAATATTGGTTGAGGAATATCAAAAAATAGGTTTTTGCATCCTAGAATTCGCCCAAGTCCTCCAAATACGCGGTTAGTCGAAGTGGTTTATTCAAAACTAAAGAAAATTCACTTCATCTCTTGACTTAGTCATTTGATGCATATGCAAGATAAACAATAGGAAGGAATATCAGTAATAAATTAAAAAATCAATTGGGTTTAAATTGCATATATCTGACGCAGAAGCACACAATTTAACATTTTACGCAAAAGTTTTACTTTTGCTCTTGAGCGGCAATCGAGGCAGTTTATGCTGAGTAAAGGCAAAGAATCCAATAAGATTTTACAGTGAGGCGAACTCTTGTTGATCTATTATTTTTAACAACTGCTGCAGATATATAAAATTCAATTCAATGACGCCAAGTAAACAAACTTCCATTCATTCAGTTCAATAGACGAGTGTTCAAAAGTTAGCATCCTATAGCGCAACAAATTCTGGGAATTAACTTAATACATATTATCATAAATCCAAAAAATGAAAGAATCGCGTTATTTCCGTGAAGAAGAATACAAGACAAAATAAAATGGTATATTTGTAGTTTGGAGGCTCTAAATGATATTTTAGACTCTTTGCAACTATAGAATTCACTGCTGAAAGGCTATTGACTAATGTAGATATTCTTGATAACACAATTCATTTCAGCGATTAAGGTCTCCTGGAAAGTACCCTGTATGCTAAAACGAATGACATATGCACTCTTACTTTTTTCAACTTCAAGGAGATTTTAGTGCATTCTAGATTTACTAGATAAACCATTTTTGTACAAAAAAGCAATAAACTTAATTAGGATGAAAAATGCTGAAGTGGGTCTGCTTGGGCACCTAACACAACAAAACATTTTAATGTAAACCCGCCAAGATGTTTGTGTTAAGGTATCGTCTATCAATTTGTATCTATAAACGCCCAGGAATGATGGCAAGAGGCTACTAAACATATAGCTGCATATATCAACAACTCCTTTTTTCAAGAGCAGAGTTGGAGTAAAGTGATTGTAGATAAGTATGACGAAAACATATATCAAAATGAAAATAAAGATTTAAAAAGGAAAAGAAGAAAAAGATGAAAGAATGGAAATTTATATTTATGTAAAGAAACAATACCATAAAACGAAGAACACCCGTATTTCAGATGTTTAGATCAAGGTTGCAAGTTCTATTTAGACTTTTATTTTTGATCTTTCATCGAGGTGGGGGCCAGTCATTGCATATCAAATTATTTTATTTTTTACTTTTTAACCCCTTTTTCATTATCGATATAAACTTTTTTCAAGTGTATCTACAATCATTTTACACCAACTCGGCTTTTGAAAAGTTATTTGACCAACTTTATATAACATTGATGAATTACAACCCGGACTGAGAAGAAACCCCTCCACTTCCAGAAAAATTTCAATGGGGACCTGATTCTGCACTTCTGTCATCCTGAAAATTCAGTTAGAAAAAGTTTCCAGCTTGGGTCGTCCAGTAAACGATCTCCAAATTACATGTTAAATTGCTCTGATCTATTTTTAGTACAAGTAAGAAAAAAAATCAAGCTTGCTTTTTAAAGTATGTGACACCGAGATTTTATGCTAGTAAAACCAAAACCTTATTATCTACAAGCGAATAAAGCACTTTATACAAACAACACATTAAGGACTAAAATCCACCGGATAAACTGTATGTTCCATGACTAATTGGTGAGAGAGTCTCCCATATACGGCTTATTGATCTTAGCTTCGTCCAGGGCTGCAGTACCAAATGCTTTTAGAAGTTCATAAATTTCATCCTCGAACTACGCTGAATCCATATTGTCCATATTGAAAGGGTTTGATAAACACTGCCTGCGATTTGGTTTGAGGTAGGAAAAAAACATCATACATTGAAAATGCAACTTTTTTTCTGTAAATTTATAAAAATTTACAATACAAATACACAAATAAACGTTACGGAGACTCGGGGAGGCAAAGGTGACTATCCTAGAATGAATGAAATTCATGACTATCCAAGGGCCATTACATAAAACATCTAAAATTACAAAGATTACAATTACAAAGTACTACAAACAAATACAATTAAAGAATGTAAATAAATTGCGTAGTGGTTGCATGGCGTAAAGCAATGGGTTTGATGAAATCATGTTAGTCAAATCTACCTGTTTGGTAAATGAAAGTTAGGGTCAGTTTGAGTATACTTTTGTGAATATCAATCGATAGTTTTTCATCTTCATATAATAAGATTTGTACAAAAGTATTGTTAGAAAGACTGTTGACTTCAAAAAGCGTTGTAAAACTTCTGAAACTCCAGCAAGAAGATTCTGTCGTTAAATTTCAAATGAAGGGCAAAGCAACAAATAGTGCTCCGTGTCCCCAAACCCATCATTTGTTGGACACATGGGGCTTACAGTGTCTCTAAAATTGTGATGATGATAATATTAACAAATGTCACAATATTCAACTTGGCCCGAAATCCACTTTGCACAACGTTTGCGAATTAAGGCATCATCAAGCCTCCATTTTTAAGGGTAGTTTGTGCCAAAAAATTTGGGAAAGCTTTCACATTTTGTTTTACAAATTCTCGCCCTCATTTTTAGATGAATTACAGAAAAATCTTTTGTTAACCTGATAAGCACTTAGATGTCATCCAAGCTCACATTTATGCTACTTTTGATACACCAAATCATAAAATAAAGTTGCAGCTTTATCAAACTTATGTAGATCATCATGAAACATGTTGAGAGTTTGGTTACAAAATCATGGAGAGCTACAACTTGAATGAAATATTTTCCATTTCAGTACTGAAAAACAAAATGGATCCCCAAGAATCAAAGTCTCAAAAATGACCTTAAATATATGGGTAAATGCATCTTCCACAATGGAAGGTGGTATAGATGTGAAATCTTAGTCTTGCCTCATTTTTCTTAAATTTTCAGCTGTTCTAGCCAGGCATGGAACCAGCATTGTAGTTTGGGAAGGACCATTTAGAGAGGAACGTGAAACGGGCCCAGGGGTGAAGCTCCCGGGAACTTTTTGGAGCCACGCCACTCAAACCTTTGTAAAACAATGGCATTTTTGTCTATGCATCCTAACAAAAAACTGTAAAGCTGTTTCTATTATCTTTTACACGAATTGCAATTCTAAATTCCTTTAAGAAAGTAAGCCTCTTCCGAATTATACCATAAATCTTTATCAATGGGTGCATCTTTGAAACTTTAAAGGCATATGGCATTTTGACTTAGTAAAGAAGTAATTCTTTCTACAGATTCTTTTATGCCGTGCAAAGACATCAAAAACAAATGAAATGAATTTGAATAATCTGGGTACTAGAGCGTGAAGAAAGGGGGTCTGCTCGCTGCCAATCGAATGAGCCCGTTTTTCAGTTTGTTCAGCCTCTTTCTCGAGTCTCTATTACCTAAGAGGGCTTACTGGGCAAAATCGACGATTATTTTTGTTCATGATAAGCCTCGAGGTGAAATTATCTTGGAAAAAGTAACCTATTAGAGGAATAATCATTTAGCTAATGATATATTTGGTTGGTTTTCGGGGCTAACATTTTAGGTTTAGGTTTTGTCTAATTTATTCAGTTTTAAGCTTATTTCCTAAGTACATAGATGATATCTTTAAAACTTTGAATTTTTCGCTCAGGGACTCACCCAATCACCTGAGATGCAAGATGATACATATTTTTTATGTTTGAGTACCTATGTAATTTTTTCTTAATACGCTGTTATGTTCCAGGCATTACGTAATTCATTTAACTACCTAATCCTGGTTGCACCTCATTCTCTCTCAAAGTATCGATCCTTGAAATTTATCTTTGGTGGGGCATAGCAATCCCCTTGGATCCACACTTGGTTCTAGCTATGATAGAAGCATAGTAAATGATTTATGGGATACATCAAGCATGTGCTTTAAAGGCAAATATCTTTATTTGAGGTTAGCAGACATGCAAACGCCTGTTCGTATTTCTTATTACTAAATAAATCCAAAAAGTATTAACATCAGCTGCATCCTCACCCAGAAAGAAACATTTACGAATACAGGAGTACTACTAACTGATATATGATAATGAGAGATTTATCTAATATCAAGACAAGCTCGACCCCTCCAACAAGAAAAAAAAATACGAATACAAGTATGGTCAATGAAGTGATGAGTTCGGGACTGGCATTTCCCTGCTAATTTGATAGGAAAATTAGATTAGACTTCTTGGAGCTGGGGCTTGGGAAGAAGAAAAGTAGATTGGGATAAGCTCATTAAGTACGTGGTTATGATGAATTTCTTTACATTGGGATCAAGATTTTGAATTATTTCAGTGCTGGGAATTAAAATATATCTACCCTTCAAGCTCGACCGTTCAACCAAGAGAGAAGTGAGAGAAAAAGATACAAATACATGTGTTCACCCACTTGATATTTGATCCTGAATGAATAATCTAATACCAAGAATAGCTTGATCCCCTTACCAAGAGTAAAATACATTGAGTCAAGTGTACTGCTACTTAATATCTGATAATAAGCGAATAATCTAATATCAAGACCAGCTTGATCCCTTTACTAAGAGTAAAAAGATATTAATTCAAGTGTACTGTTACTTGATATCTGATAATAAGCGAATAATCTAATACCAAGAAAAGCTTGATCCCTTTACAAAGAGTAAAATACATTGACTCAAGTGTACTGCTACTTAATGTATGAAACTAAGCGAGTAACCTAATATCAAGACCAGCTTGATCCCTTTACCAAGAGTAAAAAGATATTAATTCAAGTGTACTGTTACTTGATATCTGATAATGAGCAAAAAGTCTAATATAAAGAAAAGCTTGATCCCGTCTAAAAGAGGATAAATATTTGATTACAACTTTACTGCTTAATGTACTAGATACTAATTAATAAATCTTGTATCAAGACGAGCTTGATGTCTTCGTTATAAAAAATTAGACAGATAGGTATTGTATTCCTATTGTATAAGTCAGCAATCATGCTTTATGAAATAATTGCTGTGTCTTGCCGACGCAAGACTGAAGGAGATGGGATATTTCTCTGCAAAAGTAAACCAACGCTCAATGAAATTTTTAGCTTCCTGAATTGTTTTTTAAGGGCCTACATAATGCATTTTGTAGTAGGAGTCAGAGTTAAAAAAATGAAAAAGCGTAGGACATTACCTTTGGTATTGGTAGATTTACTGCAATCATGGCCGATGGCTAGATTTCTTCAAAAACCTAAAGGTCAGGGGGGACACTCATTAAACTCCTGACCGAGTCCAGGGCACTACCCTTGCAGAGGTCTAGTAGGTGAAGCCCCAAGAAGCTCCTGGAATCTTACCACTTTATAGGCCTTAAAACAGTTTGGGATCTTTTGAATTATCCTCCTGCATTATAATAGAAAAACACAAGACACACAGCTTCTGAATGCCCAATTCACCTGCAAAGCATACCTTTTCTGTGTCCTTATAGATTGCAAAAATTGTTTGGCTCCTCGCACTGACGAGAATAAATACTCTGGTATGGCTTTATTCAATGAAAACTTAACTTTTTAGCTAAACTGATTGGGGGATATGACTGAACCTCTGACCCCCGATCGCTTAGGCCTTGGGTTTTACTTAGTAAGTTAGATTGAAGCCCTGACTAGGAAACTGGTATATATTTTGATTTGGTATAAGTATCCTGAACAGATTATTATTTTTTTCTTGGCTCTCTCTTATATATGTGGTATTTGGCTACAGCGTTACTTGGAGAGTTTTGAAAAACTTTTGCTAAGGTTTTACTAAAGATATACTAAATATGTTTCATCATTTATATGAGTATCCTAGAAAAATGACATTTTTCTTTGTTGGTTCACTATAATTAAGCCTATCCACGGACGGTCGACAAATCGCTATTTGGTTAGCAGAGAACTATTTGAATAGCAGCTGAACGTAACAATGACTCGCTTGAGATGAATATTTGGGTTATTCGAAAAGCTATGATCAATCGATTAGTCAACTATTCGATTATTCGACTGATCGAATAAAAACGATTAGTCGAATAAACTAATTTTCGAGTTGGTTTGACTATTCCAGTAATGGGATCTAATTTTTGAATTGCATTTTTAAGATCTTCTTTGCCCTAGCCACCTATGATAGTATCAAGAATCGTATAACACATCAACTAATGTTGATTTAAATGTTTGCAACATTACTTATGTAGTTTTATTCAAGCTCTTTCCTATGAAACTCTAAAAACATTTCATGTTGTTATAAGTATCCTGGCAAAATGATTTTATCTTTCTCAGCTCTCTTTTAATTGCTCTTCTTACATCTTCCATGCCAAGACCATACACAAAAGGATCAGCAAATGTATTAACTTGGGCAAGAAATATGGCAGCTACTCGGAAGCTTTGACTTTTATTGGATACTTTGAATTTCAATAACAGTAGGTAAATACCCAAAGGGCACATGCAGATCACATATAACAGGACAACAGCACTAGCCACAATACTGGTCTTCAATTGACTTTTTCTAAAGTCATTTGCTTCTGCATTTGAGCCAAAGCTGCCACTAGGGTGAACTCTCAGTAGCCTGCGTGCTACTAGATAGAGTTTCAGTTGAGTGAAGATGAGGCAGGCTGTGGTAAAGATGGAGACGCTTCCAAACAAGATGTAAGTAAAGTCGGATCCAACAATATCTGGCGTAGACCTAGCCTCATATAAACTTCTATCGGAAAGCGCACCGCAAAAACCAAGCAGCCATATCCCCCAAAGAGCTCCATTCACACGTTTGTCAGTAAGAATATCGTAAACGCGAAGGCAGTGAACACAAGCTATATATCTTTCAATAGATAGTGCAATGATACTACCACTTGATGCAACCAAAGTCACCGAGCCATAAAATCCCACAAAATTTCTAATGACATGGCAAAAAACAAAGCCCGTCGTTGTATCTGCAAGCCACCCTATCAAAAGAGTGAGAGCCAGTAACGTTATTTGTATGCAATCGGAGATTGTCAAGCTAAGTAATACCTTATGGCGTGGATGTCTAAATCTATAGTTTGAAAATAGGACTTTGAAAAGCAAAACGTTCAGTGGTAAACCGATCACAGCTAAAGTATTAGAGAAAGCAACATGAAGTTTTGCTATACATGGATATTCAATAACTGTTGTGTTTGTAGACATGATTATCAATACTGACAAAAAGATGCATCCCCTGTTTTTGGCCTTATTCGTTGTCCAGCAATATCCAATGTTCATCGATGTAGTCTGAGATTAGAAACTGTAAAAAGGTTTACTTACATTGGAAAACTTTCTTTTATCTTGTAAATGTAGAGCTGTTTCTAATGGTGTCCTCAAGTCACTGTATGTACTTGCTTATCATCATTCAAAATGATAGATGACATGACGTTACCATTCCTTTTTGCTTATTTCATTCAATTGCCTTTATCATAGTCAGCAATGTCATAGCTGATTCTCATTATGCTTTTCTTCATTCTTAACAAGTAATTACAAGTCATGATTAAAAACTGCTCATCTTTTGATGATTTAGAGATATCTTATGTTCACTCAACCGAGTTTCAAGCAACAAATTGAAGCAAAATGTAATATTAACGACTTAAAAACATGGTTACAGAAACACCTGCATCTTCCGGTGATCTCTTAGACTGCTTGTAAGATATAAGGTTGCTATGAAGGTGATCCATCCAGAGCAAGACCGAAGCGATTTGTTTATTTTGCTTAGATACGTAAAAGAAGCCGGTGCAAGTTAAGCCTGCTAGTGATTTTAATTCAAGACTAGATCATGATCTATTCGTCAAATTTAAGTTCCTTAGCGTGAAGAATGTCAATAAATTTTACATTTTTAAGTTTTAGTTCTTATTGAGACATATCTGTGCTGTTAGACCACCAGTTTAACTCGTTATAAGAAGATACTCTCCATATCATAAATATTAGAACTTTAGGCTTGCAAATAAAGCTTTTAGGTCAGTTTTAAGTCAGTTCTCTGGCAAAGTCAATAGGTCATAAAAGGTACCAAGTCCAATTTGACACTCTTTATGAAAAACGAGTCTTTGAACTTTTGCCTTCTGTTATCCCCAGTTGATTTATGTGACTGCATAAATCATCCCAATTGAATATGTGTGATTGCATGAATTGTATAAAGGCATAATTGAAATACAATGGGATTTTCCCGCCATGTAGCAGGCAAAGGATTCATTCTTGAAAGTTGATTGTGAAAATAAGGCCATGTTTTGTCTCCATGTTTCTCTTCTGGATTTTCCGAAATTCAAGCGTAATTACATAGATAACACCAGTTACAGGAGTTGTTATGGCTGGCCTAAATGTTATATTTTGGAAACTTGCTGAATCTACCGGCGATGGAGATGTGGATCTACACCAGTGATTATAATGTTTAGAACGATGTTGTCCCATAGCCAACAAGAATGATGATTTGGTTCAGGGTATATTATTGATAAAGGGAGACAGGAACAACGCAAGACGACACACACAG
This sequence comes from Pelagia noctiluca, assembly GCA_963924455.1. Classification (NCBI taxonomy): domain Eukaryota; kingdom Metazoa; phylum Cnidaria; class Scyphozoa; order Semaeostomeae; family Pelagiidae; genus Pelagia; species Pelagia noctiluca. Next base: position 11,114,397 of record OZ004319.1, read on the forward strand.
AAAACACGTAGATGGATTGAATATTGTATATCTACGTTTTTTCTGTGTGTGTCGTCTTGCATTGTTCCTGTCTCGCTTTATTTTACCTACTTAGCCGCAAGCATCGAAAGGGTCTGGCACAAAGCCTAGTATTGTGGACTTTCTTCGCTTAAATTATTGATGTTATGTGTTAAAGGTAGAGCTAAAGCTATTTGTTACAATATTCATTTTATCATTATTGATTCCTTACCTTACTCCTGTATTTTTGGCTTGAGTACTCTGTGTCAACTTGATACCTAAGGTATTGAGAATGCCACTCAAAAATATCACCTCAATCAATCTTTTTTGAAAATATGCAGTGAGCCGTCATTATACGATACTATCTTTTTCAAATCAATGCGAAAGTGCACAATACCACCTGGTACATCGCTAGCTACTCAAACTGTAGCAAATAGCCTAGCTCTCGGTCTAGCAAATAGCCTAGCTCTCCGGTCAGTTACTGCCCTTTGCTCTCTTATTGATTGAAAGAGTCAACTAGAAGCTACATCAAACATCAAAATTTTGCCTTCAATTCAGATCCTTAGTCAATTTATTTCATGTGTAAACACCCTCATTGCTAATAACTCTACTGCCCCAAAAGCAGTAGGAAAAAGAACCTCTGTTGCTGTCATGACCTGTGCTTTTGAGGACTTCTATGTATTTCTAGTGATAACTCCAACCACTAGCAGCCAAACCCCGGATCCCGTCGATATCTAAACAACCCATATGACACATTTAACTCCTCGCCTATATCAGCAAGCTACGCAGTTGCTCGCTGAGTTTAAAATGTGTTCTCAATTTCCAATACTACGAAAGGTCAAGAACGTGTTTCTCCATTTGGCTTTGCGTTAAAGCACGATAGCCAATTTCAACTCTTCTACAGTGTGTCCCATTTCATCAACAGGAAATTGTGAGGGAGTTACTTCAGTATTACTAAGAACACGGTCTAATAGAGCACATTAATTTGCCATATTGCGCTGCCACTTTACTTGTCTCTAAGAAAAATGTACCTGTCAGCTCCCATGTAACAGACGTCTATCGACTGGTTGTTGACTTTAGGTTTCTTAACAACGCTATCAAGGACTCACGCTGGCCAACCCCATCCCTTCAAAATGCCTTGATGCTGCCTCGGGATCAAACTTCGTCAGCTCCATCGACTACAGTAGTGGATATCACCAACTTCCATGTGCACCCGATTGTAAACCTTTTCTTGCCTTCTCACCTGGATACGATTATGGGATGCAGACCTGGAAAGTCATGCCACAAGGCATTTAGCCTACCTCTTACCATTTTCAACGGACCCTCGAGGAGACCTTGGCTGACCTCACTGACCGTATCCTTCCACCGCTTTACGATGATATTGTTATCAGAGGATGCACATTCGATTATCATATTTCTAATGTACGCCAAGTTCTAACTCGTATTCGTGATACTGGGCTTATACTCAAATGCCCTCAAATACCGTTTTTTCAAGAGACAGCTCCCATATCTTGGAAACGTTATCGATAAAGGAAAATGTTGCCTTGATCCTGCTAAAGTACAGACCATTCTTGATCTCTCTGCACCTTCTAGCCCTAAGACTTTCTCAGAGATAGAGTTCCTCGGTATGGCCTAATTTTGCAATCGCTTCATCCCCTACTATTCCATAATCGCTGCTCCCTTCCATGAACAAACAAAATCCAACACAACCTTTCACTGGACGCCTGAATGCCAAATATCTATTGAAACCATCAAACGCCTGTTAACCTGAGCTCCAGTATTTCATGCACCAGACAGCCGTGATCTTTTCATTCTTGAGACCGACGCATGTGACGAAGGTGAAGGAGTGTGCCTCAAAGTAAAGAGCTACGCCAAACATTCTGAACATATTGTTGCCCTAGCCAGTCGTATGTTCCCTGACACTGAGACTCACTGGAATATCGTAGAAAAGGAGCCACATGCCCTCATCTTTGGCGCAAATAAGGTTCGTCATTATCTTTTCGGAAAACATTTCATACTCAGGACAGAGAACCGTATCGTCCCCTTTCTCTACTCAAAAAGTACTCCTAAGAGTCACAAACTGCTCAACTGGACATTACAATTATCAAAACTCGACTACGAAATTGTTCATATTCCATCGAGAAACAATGCTATTAGTAATTGTTTAAGTAGAGCATACAATATAAACGGTCTTGCAGAGATTTTTCCCGCAGCTAGTGCTGATGAAATTCTTACTTGACAAGATAAAGATCCTGACATCATTACTGCAAAGGAATATATTTCAACTGGAAATATAAACTTGGCAAAACATCGTCCTGGCAGTCTTAAGAGATACCGCAAATTTCTATCTGTATCTGATTATCCTACCTTATTGCGGAAACAATACCTAGTCACTCCATCTGAACTTTGCTCCAGAGGTTCCCAACTCTGTCATGACCAACCATCCTCCGGGCACTTTGCAACTAATCGTACATGGCAGCGTCTCGCTGTACATTATTTTTCGCCCACTGCTTGTTCAGATGTAAATCAGTTGTAAAACTTGCTCTCCATACAAACCACCTTGGATGGACTACTCAAAGATCTACCTACAACTAATCCAATCGTCATAAAAATTTTAGCTCATGTGCTATGACCTTGCTGGTCCTTTCACTCCTGCTTCGTCAATTGTCTTTCATACGCCCTCATTCTTGTTGACCACTTTACGAAATGGCCTGAAGTGATTGCCCTGAAAGATTTACTGCTTCTACCATCGTGCGTGCTATGCAAGATCAGTGGATCTGTCGTTACGGCCTTATGACATAGTGATAGGGCCTCCAATGAGTATTGATGCGTTATGCAACATCATTAGTCTTACCATTTTTTTCTGCAAATACCTACCCTCATTTTAAGATGAATTACAGAGAAACATTTTGTTGACTTAATAGGCCCTTTAATGTCATCCGAGCTCAAATTTGTGCTACTTTTCATACACAAAACAATAAAATGGAGTTCCAGCTATAACAAACTTATGTAGATGAGCATGAAACATGTTGAGAATTTGGTTACAAAATCATGCAGAGCTGCAACAGAAGTAAAATATTTTCCATTTCAGTACAGAAAAAGAAAATCGATCCCCAAGAATCAGAGTCTCAAAAATGACCTTAAACATATGGGTAAATGTATCCTCCTTAATAGAAGGTGGAATGGATGTGAAATCTTAGTTTTGCCTCCTTTTTCTTAAATTTTCAGCCGTGGATCCAGCATTGTAGTTTGGGGAGGGCAATTTAGAGAGAAAAGCGAACGGGGCAGAGTGACAAAGCCTTCAGTAAACTTTCGGAGCCACGCCACTCAGACCTCAATAAAATGTGTGCAACACCTAAATCTCTTATTTTCTACACGAAGTACAATTTAAATTTTCTTTAAGAAAGTAAACCTCTTCTCGAATTATACCATATATCCTTGCAAATGGGTGCATCTTTTAAACTTGAAAAGTCATATGCATTTTGACTTAGTAAAGGAGTAAGTCTCTATAAAGAATCTTTTATTCCATCCAAAGACACCAAAAAACAAATGAAATGACCTTGTACTAACTTTCATTTTCGAATAACCTTCGTTCCAAAGCGTGAAAAGAGGGGCTATGTTTGCTGTTAATCAAATAAGCCCTTTTTCCATATTCTTCAGCCCCTTTCTCGAGACTCTGGTATCTAAGGGGGCTTTCTGAGCAGATTCGTCGACGATGCTTTTCGTTCATGATAAGCCTCGAAGTGAAATTATCTTGGAAAAATTAATCTGTTAGAGCAATAATCATTTAGCTAATGATATATTTGTTAGTTGTCGTAATAAGAGTGAAAAAACGGGCACACTTCAGGCCCTCCACGACAACATTTTGTAGTACCAATCAGATTGCGAGAATTCATCTTTAAACAAAGGCTGTTGTTCTCGAGCCAATCAGCTTCTGTTATTCAATGATTGCACCTGATAGTGGCTAGCCTCGGGCTTTCCTCCCTGAAGCGTAGCAGCGAAGATGAAATGGACGAAAACTACTTCAACATCTTAAATTGTTCAGAAAATGATGAATGGATCCAAACGCAATTTTTTGCTTCAGTTATGTAGAATAGCCCTGACTCAAGTGTCGAAGCGAAGAACTTTATTTCAGGCCAAAAATATTGGGAAGAATGGAGGCTAGGCCACACTTAAAGTATTTCATGGATCCCAATGTGTAAAAGAAATAAAATCTTTAGCAACGTAAATTTCAGAACTTTAGACAGAGATTAAAGCCCTAGTTACTAGTCTGTATCTGGTTAAGCATCTCACTTAAACATCTCTAATTTTCTGAGAGGGTCATAAAGATAAAAATGTAAAACTTCTTGACTTCTTTGATAATGGAAATATCTACATCAGATTATCTCTTTCCTTGAAATTCAGGCTGAGATCAAGTTGAAATCAATTTCTCTGTGTTTTTCTTCAGCTGCTGCATTTAGATTCACCTAGAAAATATCAAGGTATCTTAAAGGACTGCGCAAGGCGCAAGAATATAGTATAGTTTCATGGAATTGTTAAACAAAAAAGAAAGGAAAACGGTAGCCTAGCCTATGCCTATCCTTAACCTGCTAGCTATTTTATTTTTGGCAGCTCAAATCATTTGGGCCTAAATGAAATTGTTTGGTGCGATACACGAAGCCATGAAGTCATAGATACCTGAATTTCTCTCTGCTTCCGTTTCTACTCAGTGGCGGCGCTAGGGGGGGGAATGGGGAGGACTAGTCCCCCCCACTTTTTCATAAAAATGGTATCTGAGATCCATGCAAATCCGATGAGAAAATGGGGGGGTAGGCCTTTGTCCTGTGAATTGTGTCGCAAGATTATTTCAATGTAATAGCATTTTAAAAAGGCGTTCCCCAGCGTTGAAAAGGGCGTTTCCCTAGTTTTGAAAGGGCGTGGCCCAGAAAATCCGGTTTTCACATATCCCCCCCACTTCTTGGCGGCTGGCGCCGCCACTGTTTCTACTGTTTGAGTTTGTCCTAATATCATCTCTGATTCTGTTTCTGCCGCGTCGCCCTGAATCTCTGCTCCGTCCTGATTCGCTTCCCAGACAGTTCTATCTACTCCCCCTGATCCAACATCTGCTGCTGTTTCATCTTCTCGAAATAATGGCTCAAAGAAGTTCTCCTGTGTCGTCCTTTGGAACCTCGGTGGCTTGGCTCCAGTGAGATTTCTTTGAACTCTCTTGAAATGATTTACATGTCTCTTAATAACCTTGTCATACCAATAGGCTATTATTTGACTACCGTTTCTTCCAACAACTTCATATGGCTCTGGATTGTATGCTGGAGTGAGTTTGTTTTCCTTTAGCTGCCTTACTAGCTAGCACCCAATCCTCTAATTTCATATTATTATTCTTAATATACCTCTTGTGATCTTCAGACCTTTTTATTCTCTGTTTTGATTTGCAGTCTGCTTCGTTAATTCCTTTTTTGAACACATTCTCGTGAATCTTCTTTGTAGGAAGTCTTGGTTTGTATCGTCGGCCATTGAACATTATTGTTGAAGGGGCAAATCCAGTACTTTTGTGCGGTGCCACTCGGTATGCCCTTAGAAATTTTGCAGTTGCTGCCTCCAGTTTTATTGTACCATCTTATAGGTCTGGATGAGTTTCTTTAAGAATCTCATGAATGTCTCCGCCATTCCATTGGCCCATGGAGCATTGGGCGTTTTTTGTCATGGGAATAACCCATATATGCTGTAAACTTATCCAGATCGTCAGAGTTATAAGGTGGTCCATTACCACTACCAAATGTGTCTGGAATTCCAAAACTTGACAGAACCCAATCTAGTGCCGATATTACGCTTGGGGCTTTGATGGAAATTGGAGTTTTTGGATTATTCTCTGCTGTTTTCAGACTTGTTATCCAGTGATCATGAGTCTCTGTTGAACTTTCAGGTTTCATACAGAAAAATTTGTACCACTCTGCTGTTAAATTCTTTTTTCCTTAAAATTGGAACAAAGAGCAGCCTTTGCTGTAGCATATGTGTTTGGAGTGTCTTCCTCCAATGTCTTCAAGATTTCCCTGAGTTCTGAACCCCCAATTGCCAGGAGAGCTGACCTCTTTTTCTTTTCGTCAGTTACATCTTTAAATTCTTCTAATTCCAGACAGCTCTCAAATTTCTCAATGTAGGCCTTCCATTTTCTATCGGTATTACTGGATCCATACTCTGTGGATCCATTGACCTCAGGTTTTTCAAAGTTGCTGACGTTTTGTATCAGAAGTTAGGCCTAAATCAATCCTGCTCGCAGCGCTATTGTAAGATCGCGTAGATGATAAACTACAGAGCTAGTAACCGTGTTGTAAGCTACCATCTTGTTGATACTCCCTCCCATTCCTAGAAAACTGGAAACTAGTCGACCTAGACTTGTTCACAGATCCCAGCTATATGTCATTCGGTTTAGCATACAGGGTACTTTCTAGGAGACCTTAATCATTGAATTGTGGTATCAGGAAAATTTACAGTAGTCAATGGCCTCTCAGCAGTAAATTATATAGTGGGAAAGAGTCCAAAAATCATTTAGAGCCTCCAAACTACATATATAACATCAATGAATCCTTTCCAAATAAAAGGTAAATCATTGTTTGGTGCGTGGTTGAATTTGTATTCCTCACAACAGTCCATAAATAAGTTAGTAAAATTTGGAGCGAATGAGGAACTCACTTCAGTACCATGGATCTTTCAATAGTATTCTTGTCCAATTCTAAGTAGTTACGTTTTATAAAAAAAGGGAAAATTTGTTTGAAGTATTGGACTGATATTGGTAATTGGTCATGGAAATATTCGTGTAGAGTGATTTAACATCAAGAGTGACAAGGTAGTTTCCAAGGGTGGGCTTCCTGGCCCAAAGTAGATATCATTTCTAAGAAATAGTTGGTACGTTTGATGTAGAATGGTATTTCTTCAACTGTGGGTTTAGATAAAATCTAGTTATGAAAACGCAAAGTATGTTAAGGCTTGAAGTAGACCCTCATGATCAAACCATTGCTATCTTACACGTTAAGCCAGGGGCGGATCCAGACTGCCGCCACTGGTGCACAGGCAGTAGTCAATTTTGGCAGAAATAATTTTTTTCAGTGAGACTATGCCATTTATTCAAAAAGGATTTTTTTAGAATTTTTTCTGTGTGTCTGTTGTTACAAATAATAGATCGACAAGAGTTTGCCACACTATCAAATTTATTGGATTCCCTGCCTTTACTCAGCATCGATCGCCTCGATTGCTGCACAAGACCAAAAGAAAAAGTTTGCGTAAAATGTTAACTCGTGTGCGCCTGCGTCAGATTCATGCAATTTGCGCCCAATTGTTTTTAAATTCATTACTGATATCCCTTCCTATTGTTTATCTTGCACATGCAGTAAGTGACGGAGTCAAGAGATGAAGTGAATCTCTTTTTGAATAAACGACTTTGACAAACCGTGTATTTGGAGGACTGGGGTGAATTCTTAGGTGTAAAAACCTAGTTTTGACATTTCTCAGCCAATATTTACTGTTTCCATACACAATGAAGGCTGAATTACCTTGAACTATATTTGAGAACACTTATTGAAGGGCCTGGTTATACCAGAAACTGGGCTAAAGCTACTTATATCCTAAAGAGGAATAAAAACATTTAAGTGCTGAAAAAGTTGGCAAATTTTTATAGTCTTGTTGAATCTAAATAAAAATGTGGTGTCTGATAGCTGATTGCATAATACCTACATAGAAAAGTGAAATAGTATTTCATCCTTTGTTGCAATTTGCAAAATAACAGCTTTTAACACCCCATAACCCGACCCAGTCCCCCATATACGCGGTTAGTCGAAGTGGTATATTTGAACTCACAAAGATTTCATGCTCTAATTTTTGCAAACAGAGGTGCTGGTGAATAATCTCGAAAGCTAGGCTTTATCAAGAAGGGAGAAAACTTTCGTGCTTTGCTCAAGGTGTGAATGAAATATTCTACCTGGTAGAATTTTCATTTCGGGTAGGACAGGAGAGTAGGATTATCTTGCTTGAAGGAAGGTACCAAGACTTGAAGTGAAGTTTGGCCATGTGGTGCGCGGATGGTTGTTTTGATCAGCCCTACCGTGCAACGATATATGGAGATGCAGATACTTTTTTCGTTAAATGAAAGACTTTATACTGCGAACTCTCTCTTTATTTGAGGAGAAGCAGAATTTGGAAAATCAATCGAGATAATTTGTGAGAATGAAAATGACCCGAGTAGGACTCGAACCCACGACCTACTCGGGTCCTACTCGGGTCATTTTCATTCTCACAAATTATCTCGATTGTCTCTCCTTATCATAAACTCCACATATTTGCCCACATATTCAATACCTATATTTGAATTTTCTTTTTGTTATCAACGCAAAGCTTTGGCATAGTGTATGCCTTACGGAGCTCTGTCTGCGGTAAACCAAGTTCCGTTCCTACCAGTTGAAATTTACTTTAAATCTTCTTACAAATAGAAACGACACTAAATATTGTAGAGTAAAATTAATCATTTCATTTAAAGCAGTTCTGCAACAACAAGTATGTTATCTTTTATTTCATCGTTGACTCGACAATGCGTCGTAGGCTGAAACGAGGGCTGGTAGGAACTCCTAAATTGACGAAAAGAGGGGCGTTTCCGGTATTTTTAATGGTCTTACCTCCAAACGGTCTATTCCTTTTCTACAGTAGATTTTAGGTTTTTTATAACCCATAAGTAACAAGGTTTTAATTTTTTTGTGGTTTTGTCTCTTTAAGTATCAAATATTAGTAGCTATATATTTACATTTGTGGCTTTTGGTGAATTGATTCAATTGGTCTTGAAATTAGAATAAGCATCAAAATTATATTCAATAATAAGTATCACCAAAGAGTTTTAGTCATAACTTGAATTGAAAGTCATCTATTTGGTTATTTTGTATGGTAGAGAAGCCCCCAAAAACATTAGCTTGGAAGAGTTGAAAAGGAGAATCAGGAAAAAATAATCTGAAGATGGAGATATTGTCGATGATTGATATGAATACCCCAATAGTGATTAAAATTTTTCAATCAGCTCATAATGATTTATCATTTTGAGAATAAAGTTTAACTTATCATGAACAATTTAGTACGTGTGCAGTTGCTGGCTCCTTTTTACTGTTATTAAGTTTCTATTCTTCTATGGAACTTAATTAACCTAAAATTATTTTCAATTATGATTAAAGTTCACTTCAAAAATCTTATCTTATAAAAGGAAAGCCATTTCACCTAAATCTCAGCTCTGATTGAGATTACCGTGGAGGGAATGGAAGTGCAACAAAACAATCAATTTAATCATGCTCAAATTATTGAGAAAATCAAGTGAAAATTGTGATTTTCTTCTCTTATGGGGGAAGATTATGTCTCTAATAACCAACCTTTTGACAAGAATGTGTTATAAAGATATTTGATAGAATACATATTTTCAAGGATTTTTCATGGGAAATCGTACCAAACATTATAGATAAGACGGTGCTAAGATTTTACCCAGCTATCACACAGTTATGGTTAAAATATAGGCCATTTGCTGCCAAGGATCTCGTTTACAGCCATTTTTATAGATTTCATATCAATTTATATGAAACCTGGCAGAAGACATTTTAACCATGCTAGGACATTTTTTGGCCTATCTAGGAGCCGGTCAATGTGGTAAAAAAGATTGTCCTGCATTAATATATGGAGGCTTATATGAATTTGAATAATTATTTTTACACGAAATAAACCCATCAGCCTCTAATAATACATTTATAAAAATTATAGCAAATAGATAAAAATAATTCTATAGGTGGCCTATTCTAAATTAGTAAATGCTGTTCTTCTAGGGGGTTGTGTTAACGTTTATGGTCAGCCAGTAGATGTTTTTTTCAATCGTTTTAAGCAACCGAGACAGGCGTTTCGTTCCATATCTTTAGAGCCGAATATTTAAAGCTCTTTTTTGCATGTTCTGTATGCAGTCTTGGGATCTGAAGATCATTTCATTGTCTTGTTACATAGCTTGAATGCATTGATCTTTGCTCAAATTTATCCCAAAGACTTTTGGGCCTTAACTTATTCATAATCTTATATGTCATAATTGATCGATCATATGAGATAAGATTATTGATATTCAGCCAATCGCAGGACCAGTTGTTTTTTAATCTGGCACTCTCGATTATTAACTGGGCTCTATTTTGTAATCGCTGGAGAGTTTCGAGTTTTTTTGTTGGAAGACTACTCCAGATTACATTTGCGTAGCGTAGGTGACTTCCAACAATGGCGTAGTATACACTACATAGCTTCGAGTGAGGGAGAATGTTTTTCAGTTTCTTCAATGAAGCAAGTCCCCCACAAACCTTGTTCTTAACAGTTTTAAATTGCTCGTCCCATATTAGATTTTCATCAACCATCACCCCTAATGATTTGGTTTTGGGAACTCGTTTGATTTCAGAGTCATTCAGTTTTAAACCATTTGGTATATTCACAGATTTTGTTTTCCGAGGGTGGCCTATAATCAAATACTCTGTTTTCGAAGGGTTGGGACTTGGCTTATTTAATCTCAACCATTCAGAAATGTTATGTAACTCCTCTTGCTCATCCGCTTCTAGTTTCTCGATGTCATCTGATGCTAATGTCACTCTAGTATCATCAGCATAGATATTTGCCTTTGCAAAATGTAGGCTCCGTTCAAAATTATTTAGATAAATTATGAATAGAAGGGGGCCTAAGTAAGAGCCTTGGGGTATACCACATTGAACTTCTCTTACCTCGGAATTTTTGCCGTTTAGAGAACAGTATTGTCTATTGTCAAGGTAAGATTTGAACCAGCTTCCAGGGGTCCCATTGATGCTATATGCTCTTAGTTTTGAATCATGATTGTGTGATCGACAGTGTCGAATGCTTTCTTAAGGTCAAGCAAAATTGTCAAATTCAAGCTCTTTAAACACTAGCTTCCTCTGATTTTAAGCCTCAGAAACGATAAAGCACTTTCATCACTCAGTAAAAAACTTCCTCGTTTCCTGATAAAATCTATTTTATCAAAAAAAGTACATCTGAATCAATCAAATTGATTTCAAAGATAAAAATCAATTAGGTAGTACCTTTAAAGAAAAACAACCACACCTTTCGTGTATGACTGTGTTTCCAATTTTGTAAGGCCTAGGGCCTAAATTGTGAGGATGTGTATTTGTTATGTGCAGAGATATTTACAGTAGCCGAGGTATATTGTTGAGATTCTTTTTTGACTAGGCCACTTAGAAATGGTCAAAAAAAAATATTGAATGATATGTACTCGAAGCTAGAAATATGAGTTTTGAAGACTACCAAAGCTTATCAATAACTTTCGAAAATACCTTTTAAGCTGCGACTATCCACAGTATGTGTATTGATTTCAAATTCTTCGTCGCTGCTCACTGCAGCTCACTGCAGCTCCCGCGTGAATTGGCCGCGAGTACTCCATTGTGATTGGATGAAGCTGAAGTTTTTCAAACTCTAACTACAGCTCCCGCTCATTTGGAGCTGTAGTCAATTCGACTTTTGATTAAGCATAACCCAATTTTTCAAATCGAGCTGCAGCTCACTACAGCTGCTGTCAAAATGAACATCAAATGTTTTTCTCTTGATGGATTGAATAACGTTTTACTTGTTCCAGTGTCACAGCAACTCCCGCACTTTTTGAGTTGCTAGAGATGTACAGCTTCCTCGCAGGTAATTCAAACGATGATATAGTCTGCCCCGTTCCCTAAACAAACAACTATGGAGAGCTCCTATTGAAAAAAAGAAATGAAGCTTAATAAGATTTTAACTGCCATAGAATGACACAAAAAATAAATATCATTATGACAGAATACCTGATCCTTATCATCTAAGAGCCTTAAAGTGCTAATACAGCCAAATTTGACATACCGTTTCATTACTTTATATAAAAATTTCATCTTTTCTGATTAGTTTGATACAATTTTGACTGTTTTCTGACGAGTGATCATTTTTTTATGAATATTTAAAAACACGCACTTCGCTAGACACAGCTCCTCATCTGTGACGTTAAAATGATGACTTGCATTTTGTTGTCTATAGAATTTTGTATGCGAAATGATGAGCACGCGTTATATCTTTTTCATAGCTAACGTTCAGGTGGACCAATTTCAATTATGAAAACAGCAGTCGAAGCGCAAATCTTTTTTACACAATACCAATATCTTTTCAAAATCTTTCACTCCGTTTTGAGCTGGAAATTAATCGTTGAAAATTAGTAACTCTTCACCAAGCGTGACGTCACACTGATGCATCTTATTGTTGTTTTGCCGCTCCACAGGGTAACACTGTTTGCAGTTTGTGGTCGTTCGGGAAGCACGAAGTGCAGCAAAATTGCTCTCTTTTCGAATTGGTACTTTAACGCCGGGCAGTAATTTTCACTTTGACAACACATGCAATGTACTTGACGCGTGCGCAAAATAATATTCTCCAGCCCATCCAGGCAAACCAGACAGATTGAATTTTGTAGTAGGAGGGCCAAGATTTAAATACAAACATTTGTAGGTGTCATTATCCTAAAAAGCTGGGGGTCTTGGGACACTTTGAGCGCCCCAGTAGATCCAAGGGGTAGATCCCTAGGAGCTTCTAAAATCCTACTATTTTCAAGGTCTGAAAATGGCTTTAGGATCCTTAAAATTCTCTTCTTGCACATAATAGATAACACAAAAAATACAGTACATCATAGCCCCTGAATACCCAATGCATCAGCAGAACATAAAAACCACAAAAGCCTTTTCATGTGCAAGTCATATGTAGTAGATATGGGTATAATGAGATATTACTATTTGATGCTGGACACAGAAACGGGACCACCCATATTTGATTTAAAATCTGGACAAAGGTCTAACGTGTATTACTTTTATTAAAAAACTCAACCAAAACAGCGTCAGTCTAAATCTTTTGCAAGCTACGATTTATAGCTCATCAGCAAACTTTCTGAAATGTGCAATATGTTATGATTAGGTTTGTTTTCACAAAGTCGTTTGCAATATAGAAAAGAGACAAATAGTCTACCGGGTTTTGCATCCAGATTATATTTATAAAGAGTTATATTTTCTCTGTCATTAATGATCACAAACATTTTTCATTCTTCACGGTAATGAGAACGAATGCTCTCGAATAGCCAAATGCATATTTTTAGCCAAATTTGTGTTTGGGCCATGCCCCTATGCCCCCCCCCGGTGAATAGGGGGGCTTTACCAAAATATCCCGGTGGGCTAAGGACACCTTAAAATTGGCTGCTATAAATACTTCAATTTTTCTTTTCCTTCACATACCAAAATATCTGCTGTAGTATCAAAGGCAAAGAGCTGCCGTGAAGAATACAATGAAATTCAATCGTTTACTGCTTTTATTGACCTCATAGTCTCATATTGAGGTAATTTTTATTTTTACTCAAAAACCTTAGGGTATTCAATGAACACCTAAAATATGGGAACACATTTTCAGAAATTTGGTACATATATGGGTAAACGTTTTGATCCTTGGGTTGCACGTCCCAACCCAGTCATGCGTCAAGTAACTCCTCGGGAGTTGGCTATACAACAGTTGTGATCACTTATCACAGGCCGGATGTTAATTCTGTGCAAAGCCTGCAAGTTTAATCCATGTTGTTTTGATAAAATTATCCAATCATTCCAGTTTGTCAAGTTGGTCATAAATAGTAGAGCATGGCTCCCTGGAGCTTCTGAGATTTTGCAATATGTAAGGTCTCAAAATGGCTAAGGATCCTTTAATTTCTTTCTAGATATGTTTGATGCGCTCCTATCCTTTCACTATAATGGCTGCAGCTTTGCAGTGAATTGATGCATTATTCTAAACAATGAAGATAACTTCTTATTGAATAAACTTTTGACACGATAGTGTCTGTAGATTCAATTTCCGAGCCTTATTTAGTATAAAGGTGTTTATTATATCTTAGCATCAGGGCCCACGCCACAGGGGGGGCCACAGGGGCCATGACCCCTCCACCAATTGGACCAAAAATATTACTAATCTTTACTAATTACTAATTTGGGTAAGCAAGGCCGCACAAGAGCTTTATTCTCGTATACGCGAAGAATTAAACGTTTTTGCAGGGACACAGTGGCTAGGGGGCAGAGAGGATTGCCCCCTGGCGAAACATCTGTCGGGAATTATTGGGAAATTCTTGAGTTTAACGGAAATTTTTAATTGCTGATAAGGATGAAACTTTCAAGATAATCTCGGAAAATATGCTGAAAAGTGTCTCGTTCGACCATTCTTCTACCATTCTGCACAAGAAACAAGCATCGATGGGAGCATTTTTTGAGACTTTCATGTCAGAACTTATTGGTGAATGAGAGTAAATTTGCCCTCCCTCATCTATCCTGCAGCTCTAAGATTAACATCTCTGATATCCAGGAAACGAAAACTAAAAACGTTTGCTCGTTACGCTCGCTTTCCGTTTTTCTATCTCATCTCATTTATATAGAAGACACTTTAGTTAGGTTTGAACTTTTCTATTCGTAAAAACATGACTATAATTTCTAAAATGCACTGCTGGCTGCTGATCATTCAAGATACTACTGAGTTCTAGATTTCAAATGGTCTTCTTAAGCTTTTTCAAAAAAACCGAATATTTTTCGCTCGCTACGCTCGGAAGCATTTTTTTAAGACATCACCCATTCAAATCCTTGAAGCTAGATTGCTAATGTTATGAATTTACATATTAGCAATGTGTGCATTTAGCACCATTTGAACAGCCCCAGTATTAACAATCAGTAAAAATCTTTGTCGGAAATACTTGATCTTGGCATCGCTCTTGCGTTCTGATGTAATTTTTGTTACACCTTTGTTCAGATTTGGGAGTAAATATGAGGATCAAGTGTCCAATATCAAAGAGGAATATGTCATTTTCTCGTATCTACGTGGCTTGCACATGAAAGTACTTTGCATGTTTTGCTGTTGCATTGTGTAATCATGGGCTATAACGTTCTGTATTTCTTGTATTTTTTTATTATTGTGCAGGAAGAGAATCTAAAGGATTCTAAGCCATTTTAAGGCCTAAAAAGTGGTGGGATTTCAGGGGCTCCTGGGGGCTTACAGCGCCCCTGAGACCCCTAGCTATCAAGGGCACGAACCTTCAGTAATTGTAGTATACCTATGGATACCCAAGGTATGCCGTACAACTTTTCATATTTCCATTTTGGCCCCCCCACTACAAAATTCATGGCGTGGGCCCTGACATGAATTCTATTTTCTCGGGTGAGTTTGCTCTTGATGTTTAGAATAGCCAAGTCGCTCAATCTTTCTTGCATGTATAATGTGCGTGAAGTTTTTCATGAGCTTGAGCTTATGAAAAAAGTGTCGTATTATAGAGACTATAACTAGCAATTTGCAAAATATCTACAGGATAGTGCATACGTTTAGAATACATCATCAAGCTTAAATCTAACGATTTTGTGCAAGAAGCAAATTAACTTGATGATCTACTGATGGAAAAAATTGTCATATGACTAGAAATGTTTAACAGTTAGAAAAGAAATTTAATTTTCTTCGGCCCTTTAGAGCGGGCCAATTTCTGTTATATCAAAAGAGCAGTTAATGAAAAACTGAAAGCTCCTTTTATTCGGGCCCCTGGCAGGGCCCGGGCCGCGCCCCAGTTGGCGCTCCTAGCTGCGAATGTATCTAGAAGAATTAATAAGGCTTACGCTCTATTTTTTATAAGAATCATTTTATAAGTACACGAGCCTCAAATTCTGTCAAATGTTAAGAACAAGCTAAAAAAAGCTGAAGCTGGCTATTTTTCCTCAATTTATGGATTATTAGATACAGCCATAAGATTGAGAAATAGATATATAAAAAGCTATTTAGCAGCCTACTGGTATGTCAGATGGGCCAGGGAAGTAACACATCCAATATAGACAGGGAAATACCTGTAAAAAACTAACAAATTGCCTAATCTCAATTTTTTCTTCGGATTCCAGCAGTACAACCGCTTGAGATTGATATTCCAAGATGGGCCATCACGAAATATTTTTAGATTGCACGTGATTCATGACGTCATAAATTTAAAAAAAAGTCGCAGAAAAACGCGAATATCTCATATCATATTTGTTTCAACATAATGATATATGCATATTTGGATAGATCTTAGAACAAGCTTTCATTTGGTGTGTAATAAGTTCACTTTTGCGGATATCAGCAATTTTAGTGATGACGTCATCAAAAAAACTTCGCTGTTTTCTTCAACTTTATCCCGTGTTTCTCGTTTATGGACTGTTAATTGTGACATTTTACGCTATTTTCAACATTTGTGATTGAGAAGTGCATTATTTGGTTGGGTATATGCCTTTAATTGCTCCTTGTAGCTAATTAACCAATTACCATTATAACGATGACGTCATATCTATATCATTTTCCTGGAATTATCAACCATAAAACGTATTTTGATAATCTTTACATCATCATATACAGTTTAAAGTTTATATCAAAGCCAATATAACACAATAACATATAAAATGTAGCAAAGTGGCTTATATATTCTTCTGTAGTAGAGCTGTTAGTGGAAGCCAGTTACTATCATTACTTTCATTATCGCTATCACTGTCAGATGAATTGTCGAAAAAGATAAATCCCATTTCGTTGCTTGAAGCATGGGGCTCCCTTAGATTATCATCGCTGCTGGAATCAGAATCACTACTTCTTTCTCTTCTTGCACGTTTTTCCTGGGTTTCTGAAGACTTGATTCTGTTTTCGAGCGTCTTTTCTTTTCAGCGTTGGAGGTAGCTGGTCACCTAGAAAATAAGCGTAGAGAGGCTCCCGAACGAGATGAAAATAGATGGATCAAGGAAGTTGAGTCAGCACTCACAAATGAAAATTATGTTGTCTTTAGATGTACTTACCTGTAAACCATATTGGCACAACTATCCCAGATTCTTCTTTCCAGCCGTTTTTACTGTAGTCGATTTCGTCAGGAATTCTGTCATTAAATCGCAGCCAGTAATAAGTTTGGAAATGCATCCTTTTGATCGCCTCTGTCATTGAATCCGGATCGGGTGGTAAAGCTTGAGATGACTTTGTTTTCATGGCTTTGTAGAGCCTTATTCTTTTCACCACCAAACTTTCATTCTCTATACCGTTGTAAAGGACTTTCTGTACAAACATTGATACTGCGCTTAGCTCTCCATGACCCAAAGTTTCTGCTTCCCCAAGAGAATCAAACAATTCTAGCTTTGAATTGTCCTTCATAAACTTTTTCAGAGCTCTAATCTTTGAAATACCATAGAAAAACGATGTTGTGTCGCACCCGGTAACTGTGTGTATTTTTGGTAACTTTAGGCATACAACTTCACCTAGGTACCTGCACACTTTCCCTATCTCAACATATTTGCTTTTGTCAATCTGCATGTACCAATATTTTTCAGGTTGAACGACGCTAAAAGCATAAACAATTAGTATCAGGACATCGGTATCTTAAGACACAACTACCACATTGGTATCTTGAAGACATGCATGCAATACCATTCTTTTATCCGCATCTTCGTGACTACATTAGAAAATCTCTGAAACTTCATATTTGGTTATTCTCCACGTTTTCTCTTCTGCAAATATCATTTCTGCCTTTAAATTGCTTCGAATTTCTGCTTGACGAAAGAATCTGCTTGCAGCTTTCACTAAATCACTCTTGTTTTCGATGTGATTAAAGAATGACAACCAGTCATTCCCTTGCATCATTTTCTGGTCAAAACCCTCGATGTGAATTCTTTTCAGTGACCTCATGGCTGCCATGCCATCGATGGTCCACCTACAATGACTTGGACTTGTCAAAGGTAGGGAATGAGATTCTTCTATGTGGTGGTTTCTGAGAAGATGCTTACTTGACTGTCTTAGAGTTGAGTCAGGATTCGCTATGCCTAGAGGAATGCAAACGCTTCTTCTAGGTCAACCGACTTGCTTAGGAGAGTACCAAATGCTTGACGATCTTGCTTAAAACAGTTAAAGCTTTTGACGGCTTCACTTTTTTCAAACTAGTGTCAATCATCACCCTCTTAATGGTGGAGATAGGGAAAGTGTGCAGGTACCTAGGTGAAGTTGTATGCCTAAAGTTGCCAAAAATACACACAGTTACCGGGTGCGACACAACATCGTTTTTCTATGGTATTTCAAAGATTAGAGCTCTGAAAAAGCTTATGAAGGACAATTCAAAGCTAAAATTGCTTGATTCTCTTGGGGAAGCAGAAACTTTGGGTCATGGAGAGCTAAGCGCAGTATCAATGTTTGTACAGAAAGTCCTTTACAACGGTATAGAGAATGAAAGTTTGGTGGAGACAAGAATAAGGCTCTACAAAGCCATGAAAACAAAGTCATCTTAAGCTTTACCACCCGATCCGGATTCAATGACAGAGGCAATCAAAAGGATGCATTTCAAAACTTATTACTGGCTGCGATTTAATGACAGAATTCCTGACTCTATCGACTACAGTAAAAACGGCTGGAAAGAAGAATCTGGGATAGTTGTGCCAATATGGTTTACAGGTAAGTACATCTAAAGACAACATAATTTTCATTTGTGAGTGCTGACTCAACTTCCTTGATCCATCTATTTTCCTCTCGTTCGGGAGCCTCTCTACGCTTATTTTCTAGGTGACCAGCTACCTCCAACGCTGAAAAGAAAAGACGCTCGAAAACGGAATCAAGTCTTCAGACCCCAGTAAAAACGTGCAAGAAGAGAAAGCAGTAGTGATTCTGATTCCAGCAGCGATGATAATCTAAGGGAGCCCCATGCTTCAAGCAACGAAATGGGATTTATCTTTTTCGACAATTCATCTGACAGTGATAGCGATAATGAAAGTAATGATAGTGACTGGCTTCCATTAACAGCTCTACTACAGAAGAATATATAAGCCACTTTGCTACATTTTATATGTTATTGTGCTATGTTGGCTTTGATATATACTTTAAACTGTATATGATGATGTAAAGATCACCAAAATACGTTTTATGGTTGATAATTTCAGGAAAATGATATAGATATGACGTCATCGTTATAATGGTAATTGGTTAATTAGCTACAAGGAGCAATTAAAGGCATATACCCAACCAAATAATGCACTTTTCAATCACAAATGTTGAAAATAGCGTAAAATGTCACAATTAACAGTCCATAAACGAGAAACGCGGGATAAAGTTGAAGAAAACAGCGAAGTTTTTTTTGATGACGTCATCACTCAAATTACTGACATCAGCAAAAGTGAACTCATTATACACCAAATGAAAGCTTGTTCTGACATCTATCCAAATATGCATATATCATTATGTTGAAACAAATATGATATGAGATATTCGCGTTTTTCTGCGACTTTTTTTTAAATTTATGACGTCATGAATCACGTGCAATCTAAAAATATTTCGCGATGGCCCATCTTGGAATATCGATCTCAAGCGGTTGTACTGCTGGAATCCGAAGAAAAAATTGAGATTAAGCAATTTGTTAGTTTTTTACAGGTATTTCCCTGTCTAATAGCAAAAACAGGTTTTAAAACCATTACAAAAATGATAAGAATTTAAGAACATTTCAAGCCGAAAATAGAGAAATATTTAAGAACAGCCAGCATCAAATCAAATTCACTGGTTTTTATAGAAAATAGAGTGTAACCGATAAAAGTCCCCTTACTTTTCTGAACGGGTCTCTATTGGTATTGAAACAATGATTTGATGAAAAAAGACTGAGATCTGAAATCTGAGTCGATGCCAATATTATTCTGTTGACTTTTGACTTCCCATCTTGAATTACGAGGGAATCTCACCGGCTAGTTCTATATACTGAAACCAAGAATTTTGGAACATGGAACTTAAAAATATGGGAACCGGGGAGCGTAAAATCTCTAAAAAAGGGAACATCGCAATAGCACTTCCTATTGCAATGGCGTTTACACCAATGGAAAGGGCTACCCTCCTACAACCCCCACACCAAGCTCTTAGGTTCCCCGAGTGTGCAAAATAGCCCTAATCAAGGTTTCATCAGAACGTGGATTTCTCCTGCAGTCTGACTTTCGCGAAGGTCTCAAACATTTGGCAGTGGGATTTTTTTAGGCCCTTTAGTAAGTTAATTTGTAGTATTTTCCTTAGCTAGGCTATTCAGAACAGAATGGTCATTCAGGTCGGTTTTGGGAATATCGGCTCGAGCTCAGTACTAAAATTGCTTAGCTGGAGGGCAAATTTGAGTACCCAAATTGCTTAGCAATTGCATAGCTTTTATCACCTCAGAGTTTGTCCCTTAGAGTTCTGTATCACAAGATGGTGTACAACAAACATCTTCGCTGCAAACCCAGGGTACTAATGTCCACTGTAACCTACTTCCTATAGCTTCTGCAAGATTTTCATTGCTAATTGGATCAGAACTAAAACTTACATTGGCTAACAATCTGCTTTCCAGTACTGGATTTGCTTAAGTTCTTCGTCTTGTCGAGCACTGCCAACGCGTGTGGGGCAGGTCACTTTCTTAAAATCGATTAACAAATGTGCTTTGTGCTCACGAAGACATATATAAATCCCTCTTGATGCTCACAGCCAATAAAAAAACAATCAAAATGTTTCTTTATCAAAGCTGGGTGGTACAAGTTTCACCACTTGACTGTGGAATTTAGAAATTCGCTTCGATACATTTCGACACAGTGTTTTGTAAAAGGCCGTTTATAAAAAACCGTAGGGCAAGATTTTCAAAACTCAAGAAACTTTGGTTGGACATTTCGTGTGAACCAAACAAGTTGAGAAACTTTTCAGATTTCTCTTAACGAGACGTTATACGAATTTTTTACAAGCAATTTCAGCTTGAGCTCAGTACTAAAAACTGCTTAGCTGGAGTGCAAATTTGAGTACTCAAACTGGCTTGGCAATTGCTTTGCTGGCCTTTAACGGTGTGAAGTAACATTGCTTCTTTTGCGAAATCGTTATCGCTGATGGACGAACTTCTCAACATTTGTTTGATGACTACTTTTCTTGGAGTGCCTCCTGCAGGACAATAGTCTGCAGCATTCACGATCCCAAAACTGCCATTGCCAATGGGTTCTTTGATGGAAACTTCGTCCCAATTGAATTTCGGCAGTATTTCATCCACAGATTTTTTCTTCTTAAATTTCGGCACTTTGACGTTCTCTCTCGAAGACATGCTGACAGCGAATGATCATCGAGAGTAGAGCTGGGGCTGAACAATTGCAACGTTCAACAACACCCATTTTCTATAAAAAACTATGCTAGATCTTCATACCAGAGATTCTTGGGCTTAACCCCGATTAAGGTACGAAAAGTTTCTTAGACATAAAAACTTAATTTTTTCATATATAGGCATACCCTCGCTTCTTTATTTTCTATCACTACCAAACAGGAATTTGATATAGAGAAGCAAATGAAAGCAAATTTCCCTACAGACAGCTAAATATCCAATAAAATGTAAACAATCTGAACCTAGGAACAAAGACGAGCACGTTCCAGGCTAACATCTCGTTAAGAAAAATCTGGAAAGTTTCTCAACTTGATTGGTTCACACAAAACCTCGAACCAAAGTTTCTTCAGTTTTGAAAATCTGGCCCTACGGTTTTTTATAAATGGCTTTTTATAAAAAAATGTGTCGAGATGTATCGAAGCAAATTTCTAAATTCCACAGTCAAGTGGTGAAACTTGTACCACCCAGCTTTGATAGAGAAACATCTTGATTGTTTTTTTATTGGCTGTGAACGTCAAGAGGGATTCATACATGTCTCCGTGAGCACAAAGCACATTTGTTAATCCATTTGAAGAAAAGTGACCTGCCCCACACGCGTTGGCACGTTGGCAGTGCTCGACAAGACGAAGAACTTAAGCAAATCCAGTACTGGATAGCAGAATGTTAGGCAATGTAAGTTTTAGTTCAGATCCAATTAGCAGTGAAAATCTTGCAGTAGCTTTAAGAAAGTAGGTTACAATCGATATAAGTACCCTGGGTATACTTTGATATGCAAGATACCATTGACATTTGTTGTACACCAACTTGTGAAACACGTTTTCTTTATAAGAAACCGGTTTATAAGAAACCTAGTACTAGAACCTCAAAAATTTAAGAAACTTTTAGAACTACATCAATATCTTTAAGAAACTCCAAAAAAAGGGGACTTTCTGAGCCGAAAATGATATGTCAACAATAGATTTTGCTTGATTTAAGTTTGTTACACGATTTTATTTAGAGGAACACAGGATGGTGAGTCGAATTGTATTAGTAGGTGTGGTTCACTCTAATACAAGAAATATGCGAGGGAAAGTGCAAAATTTGATGTTAAGTGCGTATCTTTTGAGTACAAGAAACTGGTGAAAAATTAAGAAACTTTTAAAACTAGGACCCAAGCTAGGTTTCTTATAAAAAAAACGTGTACAGTACTCTAAGGAAAAAACTTGGAGGAAAAAAAGCTAAGCGAAGCAATTGCCAAGCCAGTTTGAGTACTCAAATTTGCACTCCAGCTAAGCAGTTTTTAGTACTGAGCTCGAGCTGAAATTGCTTGTAAAAAATGCGTATAACGTCTCGTTAAGAGAAATCTGAAAAGTTTCTCAACTTGTTTGGTTCGCACGAAATGTCCAACCAAAGTTTCTTGAGTTTTGAAAATCTTGCCCTACGGTTTCTTATAAACGGCTTTTTACAAAACACTGTGTCGAAATGTATCGAAGCGAATTTCTAAATTCCACAGTCAAGTGGTGAAACTTGTACCACCCAGCTTTGATAAAGAAACATTTTGATTGTTTTTTTATTGGCTGTGAGCATCAAGAGGGATTTATATATGTCTTCGTGAGCACAAAGCACATTTGTTAATCGATTTTAAGAAAGTGACCTGCCCCACACGCGTTGGCAGTGCTCGACAAGACGAAGAACTTAAGCAAATCCAGTACTGGATAGCAGATTGTTAGCCAATGTAAGTTTTAGTTCTGATCCAATTAGCAATGAAAATCTTGCAGAAGCTATAGGAAGTAGGTTACAGTGGACATTAGTACCCTGGGTTTGCAGCGAAGATGTTTGTTGTACACCATCTTGTGATACAGAACTCTAAGGGACAAACTCTGAGGTGATAAAAGCTATGCAATTGCTAAGCAATTTGGGTACTCAAATTTGCCCTCCAGCTAAGCAATTTTAGTACTGAGCTCGAGCCGATATTCCCAAAACCGACCTGAATGACCATTCTGTTCTGAATAGCCTAGCTATGGAAAATACTACAAATTAACTTACTAAAGGGCCTAAAAAAATCCCACTGCCAAATGTTTGAGACCTTCGCGAAAGTCAGACTGCAGGAGAAATCCACGTTCTGATGAAACCTTGATTAGGGCTATTTTACACACTCGGGGAACCTAAGAGCTTGGTGTGGGGGTTGTAGGAGGGTAGCCCTTTCCATTGGTGTAAACGCCATTGCAATAGGAAGTGCTATTGCGATGTTCCCTTTTTTAGAGATTTTACATTCCCCGGTTCCCATATTTTTAGGTTCCATGTTCCAAAATTCTGGGTTCCAGTATATAGAACTAGCCGAATCTCACCAAACAGGAAGTAGACCAGCATTACTGGGAGCTCACCATTATAAGTTTAAAGTGATTTTCAGGCTAACATTACAGCCTCTCCAATGTGAAATAATGAAAATAATTGCATGCCTTGCAACGCTTATCATCTTTGCAAATATAACATTTGCTGATTTCTCCATCACAATCCTTCACACGAACGACATCCACAGTAGAATAGAGCAAACAGACAAATATGGAGGAATGTGCTCGTCCAAGCAAAAGCTGGCCCAACAATGCTATGGAGGAATAGCCAGATTGTCCGCTAAAGTCGAAGAGATCAGGCAACAAGACAAACATGTTTTTTTATTTGATGGTGGAGATCAGCAGACTGGAACGCTTTGGTACGACGCTTGGAAGGGAAATGCAACCGCGAGGATGATCAAAGAATTGAAATATGATGCTTTGGTAAGAGCTTTTGCTGCACTGTATTTTTCTAGGAAGCTGTTTTATTTGCTATAGCCTTCTCACCGTTGGTAAAGTTTTTGCAGTACTTTTGAGGGTTTGCAGTACTGTCAGGGCTATCGAGAGCTAGCTCGGCCCCGGAGTAGTTTTAAAGAACTGCGCCCTACCGGTTGGGAGGGAGATAGATCTCGAAAAAAATAATCCCTCATCAAATTTTTCATAATACAAGGAAACAAGGGGAAATAACTTACATTCCGACATTGATGTAATATTGCTATTGCTTATTTAACGAGTTTCTAACCATATTTTCTTTACAAAACATATTAGTGATGTACCGTATTCAGTTTGATTAAAACAAGGCATATCAGAATAAATCATCGGACTCCCTTTTACAAAGTTGACTACCTTTTGAAAGAAAACGCAGCAGTCGCGGCACTTTCAAGGTGTTGTGAAGTTTTTATTGGTTGTGACTTTTACAGGTCCCGTTTGGTCCCTAAGGTTCACTGAATTTTGACCGGAGGTGGTCTTAATAAGCAATTAATTAGTCTTTATTAAGTCAATTATCAAAATGCTCATTTTCAAAATTTGAATAGCCTATCATATATTTGAAAATCTTTTGACGTCATCAAAATGACGTTTTAACAATATTTTGAAAGGCTTCTCAATCGATTGTTCCTTTACCTCCTGGCCTGGAAACTCATCAATAGTGCATGTGTGGTAATTTTGCCATGAAATTCGGTAGCAATCTGACCTCTATGATGGTAAAATATCTCGAAAGCTTTATTTGCACTTCATTTTATATAAAAACACAATCAAAGGAACCATTGTATACTACTAAGTCTTAGTACGAAGAAGCCAATAATTGATTGGTTTTGCACGCCAATCTGTTGTTTAGATACCACCAGTACTATGGAGGATATTCAATACTCTGGAGAAAACCACAAGTACTGTGGAGATGATAGTCAAAGTGCTGCTGGTATTCCTCCACAGTGCTAAATATCCTACACAGTCATTTCCCCTTACTATACGATGATATCCCCTCGAAGTACTGATGGTATCCCTCTACAATACTGAATATCCTCTATAGTACCTAACCCCCTACACAATACTACACAGACGTTCCCCGTAGTAAAATCGGGCTACTACTCTTCCTGGCTTTATTCATAGAGAAATGGGTTTAAGAACCGTAGCTTCAAAAGGATAAAACGTAATAAATAGAAATGCTATCTTGACATTTCCCTATAAATTTCAACCGGTATTGAATTACTGACTGTTGCTACTTTATCTAATTTTTAACCATACTTCAGGTTCTAGGCAACCATGACTTTGATGGTGGTGTTACCCACGCTGTCAAATATCTTGAAATGCTCAACACCACCGTGGTCATGTCGAATGTAGATGTAAAGGATGAGCCAGAGTGGCCTAAGAAGAGACTTTTTCAAACCAGTCTTGTTTTGGGATCAGGATCAGACAAAATAGGCGTGTGTGGATATGTATTAAAGTCAACTACCAGGTGAGAAGCAAAATGATTATTTGGTAATTCTAATGATTATCAAAGTACCCTTTTTTGCTAAGATGATGTTTGAATGGTTTGAAAACTATCATTGTAGAACTTTGAATTTCCAGAGATGTTTCATGATTTTTCAGGTCACTGTCAAAAATAAAATGGACATCTATAAAAGTGGATAACGCCTATTTCTAGAACATATTGTATGGACATTTATTCATACAAGCGTACCTCATATAAGCGTACCTCTTGTGGCATTTTCACCCATAATTCAAAAAAGCGGTACCGTATATTAATCGGTTGTTCCTTTGAAAGAGAAAGAGCCCTTGATAATTTCTGTTCCAGTGATACAAATTAAACATTTTAAAGAAGGAGTCTAAATGGAAAACAGTCATTCCTCTTACTTCCGACTGGCCAATTTCGATCCACATACGAGTATGATTATTAACTGGGTTTTGTTTTTGTTATCTTTCTGAGGTACTGTTCTAACAATGGATATCGTAATTATCATAGGCAGGCTCAAATTCTCCATAAGTTCAAACTATTCCCAACACGATTCACTGTGCCACATTTATTCTTACTCCTTATTTTGAAATTTTCTTTGTCATTTTCAGAATCTCAAACCCAGGACCTAACATCAAATTCAGTGATGAAGTAAAAGCAGTACGAGATTGCGCAAAGACGCATACTGCCGCAGGTATAGATAAAATTGTCGTCATGGGACATTCTGGTATCGAAATGGACAAGAAAATTGCAAGCGAGGTTGAAGACGTCGATGTTCTTATTGGCGGACACTCAAATACTTTTCTTTACACAGGTATTGTGTTTTGTAAATAATCCACACTTTTAAAGTAAGTTTTGAAATGCTATTAGTACTAGAAATTGTTAACATATGGTAGGGATTACCAAGTGGCTAGACCACTCAACCCTTGTCCAAAATGTTGTGGGTTAAAAATCACCTTCATACCAGTCACATAAAGTGTGAGAAGAATGTTTACCAGCTAAGTGATAAATTATTTTTCAAATGTA
Organism: Pelagia noctiluca; assembly: GCA_963924455.1. Taxonomy (NCBI): domain Eukaryota; kingdom Metazoa; phylum Cnidaria; class Scyphozoa; order Semaeostomeae; family Pelagiidae; genus Pelagia; species Pelagia noctiluca. The sequence continues at coordinate 11,140,891 of OZ004319.1, forward strand.
TCCCTTTATAGGGAACAGAACAAAACCTTTGCACTGAAGTGATCTTTGTTAAAATTTAGGTCAGCCTCCGTCCAACGACATCCCCTATGGCAACTACCCTTTGATTATCAAGAGAAGAGATGGGAGGAGGTGCCTTGTTGTACAAGACTTTGCGTTTGGAAAATATTTAGGTAATTTAAATGTAACCTTTGATTCAAATGGAAATGTGAAAAGCTGGGGCGGAAATCCACTTCTTTTGGACTACACAGTAAAAGAGAGTTCAAAAGTTTTGGCAATTATTGCGTCAATGAGAGGCCCTGTTGACAAAATTGGAAAGGTAAGTCAACCAATAATCGTTTAAATTAGTAAACAAGTATTGCACACAGCCCTTTACCTGCCTGTTCTTTGAGCGAAAGCCTTTTTACAAGCCACCCATGATGTAGCCTCCCCTACCCTTAGATTCCAGACAATTTTGCAAAGCCGAAATTTCTTATTCACTTAAGAAACGGTGCTAAAATGGAACAAGGCTAAAAATACCAGAGAAAACCACATGATTTTTTCTCATAAGTTTATGTTACAATATTGATATAATGCAGAAAAATAACGGTCGTGATCATTTAAATGAATAGAAAATCGTTGTACCGCATCACCATAACACTATTGGTCATACATATTTCACAGGAACACCAAACTTCGCTAGAATCAATATGTTTACAAAATGCACTCTGAATACAGGGCTATTGTTGACTATATAGTGTTCTAGTTCAACCAAACATATATCTTAGTCATCCTCTCTGTCCATGGTTTACCCCAAGCTCTGAGAACTATTTCTATGCTGATACTGGACCTTCACTAAACCCCCTTTGAAGCCTTGCAAAGCCCATCGTGAACCCTTCCTTGTATTATGTTGGATTTTTAAACTCTTGTACCTTTCGAAGACTTTCTTCTTGCTGAATATTTCTTTCGTCTTGAACATCGTAGGTTGAGCTTGGAAAATCTTTAGTTTATTTAGACGGTGACAGGTCATCATGTCGATCTGGCGAATGCGTCTTGGGAAATCTCATAACTGATGCTGCCATACACAAAAGCGCTATCAACAACAGCAACAACAGTAGATGGACCAATGCAAGTGTATGTCTGTGGACTTCAAATAGTATCATCTCATCCATCGACATCAGCAAAACGGGTAGGAATTACCAATACAGTCTAAATAGTTTTACATCTATTTCATATAAGGGCATAGTTTATAAGAACCCAACCCTCGAAAACAGTTGAATTTAAGAAAATATCCTAGAAGCCAATAGGCTAAAGTTTCACTAATATCAAGCTCATTTTAACTCGTATACTTATGAGTGGCTCTAATTCCATCTTTTTCTTTACGATTCATGTTCTTATGATGGCGTGACCTGAGAGATATGTACAGCTAAGATACTCCCAAAAAAAGCATTTACCTGTGTTAATTATTCATTCGCACTGAAATGAAATATTTTTGGAGTTAAGTATCCGCTTCTAAAGAAGAATTAAACATTCATAATTTCACATTAGGACCTAAATATTAGGGTGAGGCGGGGCTAGTTTAAGTAAAACAAGTTGCCCTTTTTTCCTACATGAATGTTAGGAATATGACGCTTTGGTATACTTTCAATTATCTAGGATGTATTTGGAATTTTTTAACGGTTATTTCGGGATGTCTAAGAGCATTTTAAGGCTTTCAAATTCCCAATGCTCTTACAAAAATGAGGTGTAGTATTTTGTAATACGATTTTTAGTTTCCGTTGTATCGTCAAGTATTCCTATCTATACGTGTAAGAATTATGTAATAAGCTCAGCAGGGAGGCAACATGTGAACAACCCTTTGACTTCCTCCACTCAACCTTATCACAATTGCCTCATTCTATGAGATGTTTATCTGCTTTAACACACGCTTGGTATATGCTTGGTAGCTAGTTTATGAATACATTATCCCAGGCCTATGATTACAGCCTCAGTTTTATGTCAGCCTCAAAAATGTATAATGAATGTTTTAATTTGGATATAGCGAGTAGGCCCTTGATCGTAAAATATGAACTCGAATGATTATGTCGATTTATTTCTGCCTTGCTTCACAAACACTTCTTAGAACAATGATATACAACATTAAGAAAATAGGCGTATAGCCATTTCGAATATGCAGATATCTTTGAGAGGCTTCAGCTATTTCATTTCAAGATGTTTTTGAATAGATCCAGATAATTCAAGTTTTTCAATTGTATCAAATATACAAGTATTGTTGACCAGTTTCGGATGTTTCGAATATTTGGAAAAGTTTTGGACGAATGAAGGGGGCTATTATCAATAAAGTTTTGTTTTCCTTAGATTATATACGTCATGAAAACATAAAAAGTTCCTTTCCCTACCTGAGCAAGCTGGACATGGTGGAAATCAAAGGAGATGTGTTAATGGAGGCTCTTGAGTTATCAGCTTCATCTTACGTGGAAAAAAGGCCAAATGGTGCAAATCTACAAGTCTCGGGTAAGGCCAAATTTGCATTTAATTGAATAAAAAGATTGCAAATATCATGGCAACGAATGATAAAGAAAAGATGCAGAGCTAAATTTTTCTGATTTCATACTTATTATTGTGTTCTTGATGTTAAGATAGATTTATATGCTTACAAAAGTCGAAGTTCAAGAAAACCAAGTTTTAATATGAAACAAAAAATATAGGATAACCTTATACTGTGCCCATTTTACACGTATAAGAGTTTTATCCAGTAAACAAAGCTTATGTATCCTTGTAATTTAGTATATTCATATATACCGGAATCAAGAGTTTAATCTCATTTTTGATGAAGAATTGAAGAATTACTAACTCAAGCAACTGTTATTTCACGAGCAACTGTATATTCTTAGATTTATATAGAGACTCACTCAATACACCGAGCATGGCGGACGTGTTTTGAGCAGCTGCGACTAGCGGTGAATTTTTTTGGGTAATGTAGCTTTAAAACTTCGAAAATGATATCATCTATTTAGTTAAATTATAGTGAATTCTATTGGAAACAGTCGGTTGTATTTTCTATTATCGGTGGTTTTGGTTTTGGAAGTTGAAGTATTTTTCTGGCGAATTCGAAAGTAGTTTCAAAATGGCTGCGACACGCCGTGGAAAAAGTTCTGTCACGCCCACTCAGGAAAAGTCTGAGGCAGGTCTTCAAGGGTTCATGGAAGAAAGATTCAAAGAGTTGGAATCGAAAATGGCAACAAAAGATTGCATCAACAGCTTGAAGAATACAATTCTTGATCAAAATACTAGAATTAGCCAGCTGGAAGACAAGGTTGCTGTACTCGAACATCATATTATGCACCTGCAAAAACAAAACGATGACAACGAGCAATACCAGCGTCGGCTCTGCCTTCGAATTCATGACATTGATTTACCAGAGAATAAAAATGAATCAGGCGACGACTGTCTCAAACAAGTAAAGCAAGTTTTTAAGGAGTTAAAGTTGTCAATACCAGATGCTGTTGTAGACCGCGCCCATCGGATAGGCCCAACAAAGAAATTAAATGGAAAAGTCACCAGGCAAATGATTGTGAGACTAACAACATGGCGCCACCATACAATGATCTATCATGCAAGGAAAAACACAACGAAATACAAAATCAGATTGGACTTGACGAGAAAACGATTGAACCTACTCAACAAGGCGAATGAACTTGTGGAAAGCTCCAAAAACTCTTTTGCATTCTGTGATGTAAACTACCGCCCTTGCTTTTTTGACGACGGTGATTATAAATATTTTGAAAGTCTAGCAGAGTTTGAAGAGCTGTTGAAGAAGGAAGAAGACGCAGAAGATGCCGTTGATGTAGAAGAGGCAAACGAAGAGAGCACCTAAACCCCCCGAATGATCACAACCCACCGGAGCAGGTTTACAGTTTTTGCAGTTTTGTGTTTCTTTTCTTATTATGTTTTAGCTTGATGTTGTTGAGTTCGTAGGCTGGGATTTATTATAAGCCACTGCACATAAATATTCCACATTAAAATGTCATTGCCACAAAGAAAGGCTTTCAATCCCAGGTCGGAGCCCAGGAGATTTCCTTGGGATCGTTTTCAAATAAAACTCTAAATCCTAGCATTTTTTTTATATCTAACAAATTAAACAGTTGATCTTTATGGAAGTGAAGTTCTTTCCAATATAATAAAAATCATAACAATCATTTCATTCAAATCTCTGCCCATTGAATCTGAACCTTAAGACTCGTCCCTTGTGAGATAGAAGTTTACAAATAAATAGGAAAACAAAACTATGTAAGGAAACCCATATTTTCCCCGCATTGCAATGTCAGCCTATGGACTTTGGTTGCTTGAGTACGTGTTTTTATGTCCTTTATTCTTGTATTTGTAAATTATCATTTAATTTTAATTTCTTGTTATGTGTTTTAGGATGTTTTAGTGGTGGTTGCATTGTTTCGTATTTCCCAAAGGGACCAGCGGGGAGATTTCTGCATGATAATGCCGGTTGATGTCAATCAGTGGCGAGCAACAATAGGATGCTTCTATTTATCTGTTCAAAGATCTTGTCTTCTGAGAAAAGCTTTTCCCGGGGCTAATATGCAACCTTTGCTCATCTTTCAGGTCGTGAGGCTATTTTGCCTATGTTACTACTTTACAGCAATCTTAATTCTTACCTTTCCATTTGCGCTTATGGTACAGTTATTTGAAGAGAACTTCACAACAACCGAGCCATGTTTGTTTTCTTTGCCCGCTCGCTTGCACCACTTTTCATCAACAAGACTTTACATAGTCATGGAAAGTTTTAAGCAAATCCTTCTCGGTATAATTAAACTTGTTCAGTATAAGCGAGTAATTTTAAAGAACTTTTTCCTTCTGTACACCTACTTTTACATTTGGTGTATAGCATACGACACACTGCTTGCACAATGGTGGGTTTTCAGGGTCATTCTGCTTAGTGGTGACGTAGAACTGAATCCCGGTCCCGAAACACTAAACTTTTGTACTTGGAATTTGAATAGCATTGCTGCGCATGACTTTTTACGAGTCTCTTTGTTAGAAGCTTATAACTCAGTATATAGCAATGATCTGATAGGAATCGTTGAAACCCATCTTGACAACACCGTTGATGAAGACAGACTATCACTTCACGGGTATACTTTTATCAAAGATAACCATCCTCAAAACGTAAAAAGGGGTGGTGTAGGGCTATACATAAGAGATTCTCTCCCCTCAACCAACCGTCCTGATTTATCGACCCTTCCTGAATGTGTTGTTTGCGAGATACAAATAAATAGGAGAAAGTATTTCTTTGCTGTTGTTTATAGAAGCCCTAGTCAAAATCAGACAGAATTTGAAGAGTTCACTTTAAATTTTGAATCGATGCTTTCCAAAATGCAAGCTGAAAATCCTTTTTGCATAACAATTACAGGTGACTTCAATTGTAGATCAACACAGTGGTGGGAAAACGATAATGAGAATAATGAAGGCACGATATTTGAACCACTAACATCTGATGTTGGTCTCCATCAGCTGATTTCTGAACCAACTCATTTCATGGGGGAGGCTAAGTCGTGCATCGATCTTATTTTCACTGATCAGCCTAATCTTTTTATCGACTCTGGTGTCCATCAATCGTTGCATGAGCAGTGTCACCATCAAATTATCTATGGAAAACTATCTGTCTCGAATATTACCCAGCCCCCTTATACCCGCAGGATTTGGCATTATAATAAAGCAAATATCAATGCTATTATGCAAAGTATTACAGAGTTTAGTTGGCACAAACATCTTGAAAAAATTACGTGCCCTGTGGAGCAGGTCAAATTATTAAATGAAGTTCTTTTGAATATTTTTTCCAACTTCATTCCCAACGAAGTTAAGACGATAAAACCCCGTCAAGCACCTTGGATATCACCTTGGATATCAGCCTAATCTTTTTATCGACTCTGGTGTCCATCAATCATTGCATGAGCAGTGTCACCATCAAATTATCTATGGAAAACTGTCTGTCTCGAATATTACCCAGCCCCCTTATACCCGCAGGATTTGGCATTATAATAAAGCAAATATCAATGCTATTATGCAAAGTATTACAGAGTTTAGTTGGCAAGACCATCTTGAAAAGATTACGTGCCCTGATGAGCAGGTCAAATTATTAAATGAAGTTCTTTTGAATATTTTTTCCAACTTCATTCCCAACGAAGTTAAGACGATCAAACCCCGTCAAGCACCTTGGATAACACAACCTGTGAAAAAATTTCTGAGGAAAAAGAATCATGCTTACAAAAATTTTGTGAGAAAGGGTCGGCCGTCCAACCAGCTGGAAGGTATAAAAAGAATGATTTCTGAAGGTGCAAAAATGATTGAAAATACTAAAACAAATTACCTACGCAAGGCAGGTCAAACGTTAGCTGACCCAGGGACCTCAAGCAAAACCTATTGGTCTTTGATTAATACTGTACTTAATAAAGCAAAGACTCCTATCATACCACCCCTGCTAGAAAACGGGCTTTTCATAACAGATTTTGGTGAAAAAGCTCAGCTTTTTAATAATCATTTCATTCTTCAGTGCACGACAATCGATACAGGCAGTGAGATCCCTCCTGAAATACCAGGAAGTCCCACTTCGATAAGTGATATTGAGATTGCAGATGATCAGATACTGAACATTATAAGATCACTCAACCCCAATAAAGCACATGGCTGGGATGAAATTTCTATACGAATGATAAAATTAAGCGATGCTGCACTAGTTACTCCTCTAAGAATTATATTTAAAAACTGCTTACAACAAGGTTTATTTCCTAAAATATGGAAATGCGCAAATGTAGTCCCAGTTCACAAGAAAAATGCAAAAAATGTCAAAACTAATTACCGTCCTATATCCCTATTACCAATATTTGGGAAAATCTTTGAAAAACTAGTGTATAACTCTCTATACTCGCATCTTGTTTCGTGTGACTTTCTGAATCCAAATCAATCAGGTTTTCGTCCTGGCGACTCTACTATTAACCAATTGATTTCAATAACGCATACTATTTTCCAGGCCTTTGACTGCAATCCACCACTTGATGTTCGTGCTGTGTACCTTGATATTTCTAAAGCGTTTGACAGGGTATGGCACGAGGGTCTTATATATAAACTTAAACGATGCGGTGTTTCTGGGAAACTTCTCTTGCTTATCCAAAGTTTTCTAAATGAACGAAAACAAAGAACAGTTTTGAACGGACAGTCATCTGGTTGGGGAGATATTTCAGCTGGGGTGCCACAGGGCTCCATATTAGGACAATCATTTTTTTTGGTGTACATTAACGATCTCACAGCTGGCCTGAAATGTAATGTTAAGCTTCTTGCAGATGATACATCACTTTTTACGGTGGTCAAAGACCCTAATGCAGCAGCCGATGATATGAACCATGACTTGGACCTGATACATCAGTGGGCTCAAACCTGGAGGATGTCCTTTAACCCTGATCCACAGAAACAAGCTGTCGAGTTATTGTTTTCAAGGAGAAGGCACGAAATAGATCATTCTGATGTCCTATTTAATAATGTGCCCGTGAAAAAAGTAAATGAACATAAACATCTAGGTATTACCCTCGATTCAAAGCTCTCTTTCACAGAACATATTAAATCTGCAATCTCCAAGACAAGAAAAGGCATTGGTTTGCTTAAGTGTCTCTCCAAGTATCTACCTAGACGTACCCTGAATGAACTGTACAAGCTCTATGTGAGGCCTCACCTGGATTACGGAGATGTTATCTACCATATCCCACCTAAAATATGTGAATTTACTAATAAAAACATTTTCCCGCATCTAATGGAAAAACTGGAGTCTGTCCAGTATTCTGCTGCCCTGGCTGTATCAGGAACATGGAAGGGTACATCCCGTGAAAAGGTATATAACGATCTTGGGTGGGAATCACTAAGTTCCAGAAGATGGAGTAGACGTCTAACATTACTTTATAAGATCGTGAATAACCTCACACCGTTATACATGAAAGAACCAATTCCACCTCTTCACCAATCGCAGTATTTTCTTCGCGACCAAGATTCAGTACGGCGGATAAAGGCAAGAACAGAAAAATTCCAGGCTAGTTTTTACCCTAACAGTATCTTTGAGTGGAATAAACTTAAACCCGAAATTAGACACTCGCAATCTGTTGCTATTTTCAAAAATAGACTTTTATCGATAATTCGCCCCCCTCCGAAACCTGTCTTTGGGATCTATGACCCGATAGGAATATCATATATTTCTCAATTAAGGGTTGGTCTCAGTAAACTTAATTTTCACAAATTCAATCACAATTTCAGAGACACTGTAAGCCCTATGCGCCCAACAAATGACGGGGTTGAGGACACGGATCACTTTTTGTTGCTTTGCCCTTCCTTTGACATTCAACGACAAGATCTTCTCGCTGGAGTTTCGGCAGTTCTACAACATTTTTTGGAAGTTAACACTCTTTCTAACAATGCTTTTATACAAGTCTTACTGTATGGTGATGAAAAACTTCCCATTGATATTAATAGAAATATACTCAAGCTGACTCTATCGTTCATCCATCAAACAGGTAGATTTAACTAACATAGTACCATCACACCCTTTGCTATAGGCCTTGCAACAACCAAACCACTTCTTAACATTCCTTGTTAGTTGTAGTATTTTGTACTTGTAATCCTTGTCATTGTAATTTAATCAAGTGTTTTATGTAATGGCCCTGGGATAGCCATGACCTTTTGCTTCCCAGGGTATCGTCTCTGTAACGTTTATTTGTGTAATTTGCCTTGTAAGTTTTTACTCATGATATATATATAAAAAAAAAAATATTCTTAGAGCTGTCTTCGATCGGTAAAAATCATGAGGATGTTGAGAAGATCAGAAACATAGCGACTTAAAGCTTTTGCATCTGCCAATTTCGATCCACATCTGTGTATGATCATTCGTTAGGTCCCGTTTTCGTTCTCTTTCTGATGTACTAATTCTAAAACGCTTGGCCTTTTATCGTGGAAACTTCAAATTGCTCATGGCATCATCAATCTACTCACAGCAACTTCAATATTGATATTGTTACTTTGTAATTATAAACTCTACGGGCTTCAAGATGATCGCCAATACTGACTTCTGTTACATTCCCATGGCTGTTCGACAAGATGGCGGACAACGAAAAATTAATGATGGAGAAGTTATTTTATATTTGATAGAATTACGAAGAAAGGAAAACAGATAAAAACAGAATGATGAAAACAAATCACACCCATAAATCTTAGCCTTGGTCAGCCGAAATGAAAGCTTAGACAATACAACTTTTAAAGAGGCAAGGTGGAATCTAATTGTCAGTCCTTAAGAAATGCAATGATTTAAATTCTGGATGCCCTGGGAGGTTTTAAGCCTACCGTAGCGTTTGACATGCACTTGGGTGATGAGATATACGAGTAGGGAAGGGAGGGGCAAGTTGTCACATGGGTAAGTTGTCACAACCCATTTTTTGGATCCAAACAGATTGTTGTCAATTCTAAATTGATAGCGTGGTGGAGTAGTTTATGTAAGTTTTCTTTTGATATCATTCGACTGAGCCTGCTGCAATCAATATTTACACCAAAAAGAGGCTGTGACAACTTACCCCTGTGACAACTTGCCCCTCCCTCCCCTACCAACAAAAGCTGTGGAACAAATTTTTCATAACCTAATCTTGATGGAGTTAAGACATGAAATATTCACAATCTGCGTAGGCGCGAGTATAATACTATCGGCCTACCTTATGAAGCTCATAAGATCCATGATTATGTAGTAAGTAAATTAGTAATGAAACCGCAGTGAGCAGAATGACAATTTCGTGAGCAAATTGGAGTTTTTGTGAGTAAATTGAAATTGCTGTGAGCGAATTTAAGTTGCCGTGAGCGAATTGCAATTGCCGTGAACGAACTTATATTGCCGTGAGTAAATTGATATTGCTGTGAGCGGATTAAAATTGCTGTTAGTGAATTGAAATTACCATGAGTAAATTGAAATTGCCGTGAGCAAATCAAAATTGCTGTGAACAAATTGATATTTCTGTGAGTGAATTTATATTGCTGTGAATAGATTTATATTCTGGTGCACGAGTTGAAATAGCCGTGAGCGAATTGCAATTGCCTTGAACGAATTTATGTTGCCCTGAGTAAATTGATATTGCTGTGAGCGGACTGAAATTGCTGTTAGTGAATTTAAACTACCATGAGTAAATTGAAATTGCCGTGAGCAAATCAAAATTTCCGTGAACAAATTGATATTTCTGTGAGTAAATTGATATTGCTGTGAATAGATTGATATTCTAGTGAACGAGTTGAAATTGTCGTGAGTGTATTGAAATCACCGTGAGCTGATTGAAATTGTCGTGATTAAATTTATTTTGCCGTGATCAAATTGAAATTTACGTGAACTTTTGGCCACTGTAAAATCTCGATTTATTCTTAACCATATCTGGTCATAAAAACATTTTACACTCATCATATAGATGCTCGAATGAGCAACTAAACAAACGATTCTTAGTTAAACTGGTAAACAGCATATGATCACCATAAAATAGAGTAAGTAAACTATTGAATCATTGAAAGAGCAAGGTCAACATTTCACCCCTTAGGAAAACTATAGATTTTCTACATAAAGTAGAATGAACACATTAGAAAACAGACATGTTCTTCTGTGACTCTGAGTTTCGTGCTTACGCACTCATCAGACAGACTATACAAATGGACAGACTATACAAACAGACTAAACAATTTGATTGCTCTGTACTCAGGTATATCGAGCACTATAGCCAGGATAGGCACTCTCTTCTCGAGTTAGATTTTCTACATCAAATCTATTGATACCCTATTTTGCAGAATAATGGAGTTTGTCTCCCATTACGACTCTCTCGATAATTCACTATTTTTCTTACCGGATTGCTGGCGATGGTTGCTTTGTTTGTTTATGCAAAGTAGACATTTTCTACTCTTTTTAAGGTTGGCTAGTCTCGATCTGCTTCTGGGTAAAATAACTCGTTAGGTTTTTTTCTCTCTTTCGAACTACTCTAATGGGTGTAAGACGAAAAGTTTTCGTGGCTATTGTAGAATGTTATATTTCTAATTGTTTTCCAACCGAACGTTTTAGGCAAATTAAAGACTGTAATAATCTTTTGATAGCCATATCAACTATCTAGATTGCTTATTGTGGAACTACAAACTTGTAACTAATAATGAATTTATGTCGATTGTTGATTTGCAGAGTTTAAACTTAAAGTATTTCAACAAACACACTATTAATCATGTTGATAACTTGATTCTATTGATAAATAGTGCTGGTGCAAAGTTGAATAATTGATGTTCAATTATTCTTGTAGGTTTAATGGTGACTTTTGATTTATCAAAACCAATCGGACAACGAGTTACTCAAGTTGAAGTTCGCTGTGCTGATTGTCGGTTTCCCAAATACGCAAAGTTAATTAAATCTGACACGTACAAGGTAAGAGCATGCCTCACATTGTTTTTTCATGAATATTCGTTGTAGATACTCTTGCTGAATTTAAATAACAGAGCAACATTCTTTGATCAGCATAGAGCTCAAGAGTAAGTAGGAAAATATACAACACAGCTCAAGGTTCAGTATAGACAAAATGAGAATTATACTCATCAGAGAAATGGAAGGAAATGGACATGAAAACCTCACCCTGGGGAATGTCTGTGCAACACTGTGAAGGATGTCCTGCTTTTCGAGGATATCATGAGAAATCACAAAACAGTCTTGTAGAGATGAAGGTGCAAAAACTGTCTACTTTCTGTATATAAGTGTATTTACCGCTCTACCATCAATTTATTGAGAACTGTTACTCTATTGAATTGGAACACCGACTTCTTATAACCTATTATATGTGGAATTCAGAGTTTTGATCTCTACAAAATAATTGCTTAGTAATGGTAGTAGAACGCTGAATACATTTATTCGCTACTGGTGAGTGAGTTATTACGAGACTGCAATCCTCGCCAAAACCTCTTGAGACAAACCAAACAATAAGCTCAATATGTAATACTCTTTCTAAGAAAATAAAGTATAAAATATTTTCAAATATGCATTCTGAAAACTATGTTTGAGCTTTCAATTGACTATGTAGATAGAACTATATTTCCAGTAGACTCAAGAATGATTGAAATTAGCAAAAATACAGGAACCAGACTCATATACTGATTTTATAGATATTTTTGATGGATAACGGACGGGTCACAAACGGGTGACAGCACGGGTCACACCTTGCTCCTATAGGAAACGTATATAAAGTCAACGGGTCACGGGTCACAGTGATAATATAAAGATATATATACCTTACGTTGATAAATATCACTGTGACCCGTGACCAATTCAATTCCCATATGATTGCTATTGTAAACAAAGTGTGACCCGTTCCGTTACCCGTGTGTGACCCGAGTGTGACCCGTCTAGCTCTTTATGCAACATTTGGTCCACTGATTTTACTAAAAATTAGTATCAACAATAGCAATTATAGTAAAGATGCATATGGCTTTAGCTTATATTTGCAAGTGTGCTGAAGCAATGAGTAGAGCTTTTGAAATCTTTCTTATTAGGGTATTCCATCACATTTCTAAATACTTATCAAAGACAAAGCTGATCCTCGTGACAAACAATTCACTTCAAACAGTACATGCAACCTAGAAATGCACTTCCGGTGTTGAATTATATACTTCTTGTCAAAACATATCGTGCATTACTCCTGGCAGCATGTTATACTTAGAGAATTATCATGGCTCTAGCAACGAAAATGTTATTACAAACTGCAGTGTGCGTGCTGAATAGCCTCGGAAAAAGGTTTGAATAGTTGAAAGTAGTCAATAGCAGCCTTTAAACGTATTTCCAACTTGATAAATAACTTACATGAGCTCTAATACCCCAGAAGAGATGGGAAAAGAGAAATAGGTACGACGCCGTATTTTTTTGTCAATCTTACGTCACAGCAACCGTTGACAATATGGAAAGACTTATTTCAAATTTAAAATCAGCATCATAAACTTGCTATAGGTTACCAAAACATAAAGTTTCTAAAATCCAGAGGAAATTCTCCCTCCGAGACCATCCTCGCAAAAAACCTCTTGAGATAAACCAAAAAATAAGCTCAATATGTAATAATCTTTCTTAGCGGAAAATGCTCTCCCCCTTGCCTTCTATACCATGTTGGTTGGATTTGTTGCCAGGGGATAAAAAGGATTGAAACTGGGGTGAGGGGGAGGACTGTAAGTCAATAAGTTGTGTAATAAAGATATGTCTCAACAAACAGTTTTGGCGAGGATTGTGGCTAATGAAGATTATTGGGTAATTATTGCTCTTTTCTGCTTATAAGCGTGTATTATCTGCATGTATTTTATAGGTGATTGTGTCAAACTATATGGCGAACGGTGGTGCTGGGTATGGGTTTCTGAAGTTAAAGAGCATCAGACACTACTCAGGACAGATCACAGATATTCAAGCCATCGGAGCTTACATTAAAGCACGAACTCCTTTGATCATTAGTACAGGGAATAGAATCAATATTATCCACAGCTCCGGGAAAGCAACTTCAGGCTCCATCAGACTCAAGCAACAGTTGCCATTATCATTGGTGTCAATTCTACTTGTTACATTAATTCCTAATGCATTTGTTAAGGCTTTGTGACTTTGTTGTTGTACAGTGTTATTCTAATATGCATTTGTTGATGTTGGAAAACTTTTTGGAGTTGGAATTGTGAATCCTTGAATTGAGGAATAACTTAGTTTTCAGTTAGAAAAATAACCTCTCTGAATCAGATCTCTCGAACCCACAACCTCCATGACTATCGAGGATTGTACTCACCCTCACCTAAACTGTAACATTTGGAAGAATTCAATCATCCTTGCCCTTCTCAAGTTATTCATCAATCATGAGTGTTCTGACTTGATTAACTTTGTCACTCTTAAAGATGCAAGGAAAGTAAGGCTTACATAGCTTTGGTCGTAAATTCAAGATCAACGATTATATACACAAAAATGAATTGCTAATAACATTAAAATGATAAACAAGGTCATATAGGTATTAGTATAAATTCTATAAATAAGATGCATATAAAATTTGATTGATTATTATCAATTTACATTAAGCTTTTGAATTTTCAGGGTATTTTCCCATCGATAATAGATTTCTGCATGTCTTTGGAAGAGAGGCTAGAGACATCTCAAAAACTCTCGTTCCGCATTGAAACTATTTGAAACGATTTCAAACTCTTGTAGTTGCCTCACGCTGGTTTCATTCGCTTGAAATATTTTTGATTTGACTAATTGTTTTCATTTTGATTTGATTTGATTTGATCCCGGCCTCTGAAATGGAAAAGATTAAGCGCAATCTATGCAAAGATTTTTAATGCCTCTCTACGACTTAGCAATAATCATGAAACTGTATGCGCGACCCATGCGCGAGTTCTAATAATTTTCAAACGCTTCGCAAGTGTTTTTATCAACACATTTAGGAAATAATTTTTCATCGATCTCCCATGATTCTAAAACCGTTTTAAAACCAATTTAATGCTAAACTAGATGGTTTAGGCAGCTGCAAGGACATGAAATCTGTAAATTTCAAGCTTAGCAAAAGATTTTTACATCCTTGGGGTTTTCAATGGACGAGTTTGCCAGAGATGATAGAATTCATTTCACACAATGAATCATAGGAATAAACTCCTCAGCAGTGGCGTAGCGTCTGGGTATTCAAGGTATTCAGTGAATACCCTGGGATTTTGAGCAAAAAAATATAAGATTTTGCTAAACAAGAAGACCTTTTTTAACGTTTCGGTTATAAACTTCATCGTGTTTTCTCCATTTCTAGTTGTTGAACGCAACCCAACACAATTTGTATATGTTCCATCTATTCCATTCCATTGTATTTGATTCCGTGTTCCATATTTTTGATAAAGATCTCTAGTTGAGCAGAGGAAACATTCCTAAATGGATTAGCGGTTATGTGTAATTGTTTATGAGAACAGTAAACGATTGAATTTCATTGTATTAATCACTGCAGAGGTCTACGGTACGCACTGAATCTCTTCCGGTAGTTTCCACCAATCAGAACTCTCCATTTCACCAGTATTTGACCCCAGATTGACCTTCTGATCGAGAATAATGACCGAAGTTTCAGCAGCCATAATATTTGTATATACAGTCAAGCTCCAGCCATAAGTTTCGGATAGCCATATACTGTTTTATGATCACTAGCTACCATGGACTAAAAATCACTGGCTAACATGGACCAAAGACTGCCAAATCGTGCCAACTTATGGACCCCAGCCGCTTTTGACTTACTATCTAGGAGAGGATAAATGGGTAGAGGAGGCAAGCAAGCCCGAAAATGAACCGATACCGGAGTTGGGAGTACAAATCTATTGCTGGTAGCAAGTTCTAGACCAATATCCCAATATCTTGATGAGTTCGTTCAGTCCGTCACTTCTTAACTACTTTTCTCGTCATAATACTTCTCAATATATTACTTACTGGAAACTACGTAGAACTTAATTCTATGTTGCCAGGAGACAACTCCCTTTTATTTGCCAGAAGTTGCTTTCGTATTTTCAATGCCAGGCGTACGTCTTGCGGATTTACTTGGTTGACAATGTGACACACAAAGGACATACTGTACTTGAGCCGCTTCGAATTCTTTGAATACAGTCTGGAAAGAAGGTATCCTTCGCATTGGACCATTTGATAATCATATTTGGTTTTCGTTTCGTTATGTCGGGTGGAACCAAGGCAATGCAACATAAAATAAACACAAAGACACATTGTTGATATGAGTTATTGGATGAAAAGAACATTGGAATGCACAATTATTAGAGAAGAGGGTGCTGTGGGAAATTGGTGGTGCTTGGTTACTTGAGAGAAGTGATTTACGTCGTTGTTTGGTTAAGTTTATATGAATTCTAATTAATTGGCATAGATAAACCTTTTCAATGATGGAATAGTGCACCAAACCTGCACGTTTTGTTCGTTAGTACTGTTAACTCTTTCAAGCCATTTATAAATATCCAAACAAACTTTGCACAAAAACAACCCTGTTTGCAGGGCAGTGAGTTATTGAACTTATTATGATTATGATTATGATCATGTACTTACACAGCTTCAAATATTCTGAATACAGACTTGTGAGAGGTCATCCTTAACATAGAGCCATTTAATGATTTATTGCGATTATGATGTTGGACGAAACCAAGGCAATTCAACATAGAATGAAGACAAAGAAAAAGTTGAACATTTTGTTCAGCTTTAACCCTATCAAGCTTAGGGGGGGGCTGAATCACCCCCCCCCCCTAGCAGTTTTCCTTCTGTGTATTTTTATAAATTGTATCTGCGACTTTCAAACGTTCTAACTTTTAGTTTTTTTCTTCCTTATAATTAAAAAGTGATATTTTGAAAAAATTGAATTCGTTCCAGGAGGTCAACACAGGTCATTTTGAAAAACAGTAAACATCAAAATTCAAACGTGTCCTTATAAAAGTGACACAAGACAAGGAAAATGCATTTTTGACAATTGGTAAACGCTATTTTTTATGATCTTCCTTATGAACTACATTTTGTGCAAATCAAACATAGGAAATAGCAAAATTTTACTGCGCATGCACAACTTTCCCCCCCCCCACATTTTATGCTGACGTCAGCATTTTTACTTGACCCTTATGCTATAGAAAATATAGTCATAATTACATTTTCCGACCCTGCACATGTATTCTACTCAACAAAACTGCCTGTACAGGTAAAACAACTCAAATATATGAAAAAAGAGCGATTCATTATTATGGCGATAAGAGCGCACTTAGACATGACGCCTAGAAATATACTTAAAGGCTAAAATACACGATCAGTTTTTTTCGTCAGTTTTTCCTCTTCAGTCGAAATTTGAGACGTTTCGTGACGTTTTCTGACTGATTAGTCGAGACTGATCAGTTTTTTCAAAAGATGGACGTGCTTAAACCTTCAGTTAAATGGATCAGTCAGAATGACTCTCCAGCGGAAAAGGAGGTGGTCGCTGTGGGTTTTTTTGTAAACATAGTGCAATTAAAGGATTTATATGACGCATTCAGGAAAACATTAGCATATCTTGCGGGATATAGAGAAAATATTGGAATATTTGAGCAAGTTTTTAAGGAGCATCGTCGTCTTCTTCAAAATTTCTTCAAAAACATAAAAGGCAGAGCGCGTTGAGCTAACAGAGTTCTTTATAAGTCTCTGGGAAGCAGACCCTAGTTTATGGGACGAAAGGTCGCTTATTAAGGACAAAAGGTAATCGAATGTTACTGGGCTCATTCTCAAGAGTTTCTTATGTTCGTCCTCCTCTTCTTAACGAAATTCTCTTTGGAGTGTGTCGTACATCCCAAGGTTTTGGCGTTTTTTAAGCCATGGCTTTACCCAGGTTGATCTCTTTTTACGTTCTCGCTTCAAAATCACAGCAATAATCAAAGCTGCAGCAGCAAATTCCGTGTCACTCTTCACTGCTCAACTGAAAAAAACTGACGATTTTTGACTGATCGTGTATACGCGCGCCTCTTCAGTTTTTTTTCGAATAAACTGAAGAAAAAGACGGACGGGAAAAAACTGACGAAAAAAACTGATCGTGTATTTTAGCCTTAATTCCATCAAAATTTTGTGTAATGTTCACATAAATGATCTAAAAATGCTTATAAAGCCTGTGTGCATCCATATTGAAGAAAAAGTTGTGTTTCAGATCCCTTCCAGGAATTCATACAATCAAATATTAAAATTTCTCAGCACAAAAGGAAAATATGATGACGCCATCAAGAGATCACGTGACTTTTCTAAAAGAAAATTTGTCAGTTTTTTGCATCTTGCTATGGACTATAGTCATGCAAAGTTTCAAGTCTACCGGGTGTGTAAGAAAGGAATTAAAGAGGGGGGCAAAATCAGCCCCCCCCCCTAGGCTTCCTGCAGCTTCAAATACCCTAGGCTTGATAGGGTTAAACAAAATGCAATCTGAGGGGCTCTGGGCTAAAAGGAAAAAACCTTATGGCTTGTCTCCTTGTACTAACCAGTCAAAAGTGAATTCAGAAATGTTTCCACCGTTGTCATGGGAGTGTGATGTATACTTAAAGTCGTAATGTTTCAGATAATTGTTCAATTGCATTAATCCTTACTTATTTTGTTTGATTAAAGAGCAAAAAACAGAAGGATTTGACTCGCACTTCACTGTAGCTGTGGGTACCAAATGTGCCAGACAGGAAGAAGGATCACTGCAGGATATTCTTGTTGTTGTGAGGTAAACATGGTTTTTGAAGACAGCTTCAGACCATTCTTTTATAAGTTCATGAGCATAACATCATTAGAAGTGCAAAGAGTTCACAATAAACGTTCCATTGCCATTGATTATCAAGCAGAAAATATCCAGACATTAACACATACACGGCTCTTGTGTTTTAAAACCACTGCTTCTTCTCGACCTTTCTTCATTGTTGCAGCAAATGTTGATACAGTGTTATTGTGGTTTCCGTGTGATCGTGACTTTTCAATTGACTTTCATCATGTCAATCATGCTGGACAATTCTTGATTCTCAGATTTCATGGAATGATTGTCTTGTCAAAGGGATGTCAGTTAAGCTATCAGGGGTGCCCGCATGCCACTGAGCTGAGTTGCCTGACGATGCTCCGAAACCCAAACTCCACATTGGTGGCTTGCTGAAGTTATTGTTTTTGCAAACTATGTTTGACGTAACTGGGTCCTTCCCATCATAGTTCATAGAAAATATGGTTTAGAAACCTATTGTTGTACGTCTTTGTTTCACAGTTGATGTTGAGCAGTACTTGAACGTGCACAACGTATGTCTTATCCTCTCTCTTTCCTTTTGAAATTTTAGATGTGAATATTGCCTACATAAATATGATGCTGAATATCATAAAATATTTTCTAAATAACGAATATTTCGGGCTGGGGAACCAAAAGATGCGTTTTGGTCTATTCGCTCAACCATGACCCTGTTGGCTAAACAATGGCGAAACAAAAGACTGTGCACTCTCAATTTTGAAAAACTTGCACAAAAAGATACAACAATAGGTTTCCACACCATCTTTTTCTATACACTTTGTTCCCATTCTTGAAAATAGACTCATGAATCAGTTTGTTGGTTGGAAATCCCGTTGCAAATTCCCATGAATTTCTCAATTGGTTGTTCTGTCCCATGTGGGCATTATTATCAGATCGCGTGCGTATGTACAGCAATGAGACGAAGCCCATATTATGTTACTTAAACTCTCTTGCAAGTTCTTGCTGCATCTTGCAAGATATTTGTGAGCTATCAAACTCGAAAAAACAGGTTTAATTCATCGGCAATTGTAGGTACCTGAGGTGACCATCTTTCTTTGAAAAGACTTCAGCGAATTAGAGATATCAAGAAAGAGATATTCCAAGGTCTCTCAGTATACTCCAATGATAGTTCATGAGAAAGCAGGAGCGAGATTTTGGATGTCTTGTGATCGATTTGAATCGGTGCTGAGAGACAGCATGGAAGGCACTGTTCCCTTTTCTTGGGAGACTGACGATGGAGAGAGAGGGTGTATAATATTGGCAAGCCCAGTTGTAGATGCAAAGGAAACTTCTTGCCTAACAGTGGATCGAAGATCCGCAAGGCTAAGGGAGATAGTATAGGTTTCAATAGGCCTGTCACTATTAGGCTTAGCTGCATTAGGCTTGAGGGTCTTGCTTTCTTCTTCTTCCGGCATGATTGAGAAAGAACGGACAGGAGTCGCTGGTGGATACTTAAAATGGTCGAAGGACGCTGGGTAGGAGCAGCTTTCGATCCCGTTCAGATGAGGCTGTTCCTGGCAGCTCGTAAAAATAAAGTCTCACGAAGCAAGGCTTTCCAATAGGCTAGGCCCATCCGAGAATCAGGTATACGATGTGATGCAATGCCTCCTTGTACTTCAAGGGAAGGTTTTCTACCAGGCTTTCTCATATCAACGCTTACTTAAAATAATCCGTTAGGTAAAAGAATGACGAAAATAATACTTGACCGGATAATATCTCTGGTAACAAGTAAACTGTGTGGATCAAATGGCTGATAATATTGAGTGAGGCCACCACGTGTGGAATGGCGACAACTATCCCAAGGGGTTTTTCGGCCTGCGCATTAAATCACATTTACACAGTAAATGCACAATTAATAGATTTTTCAGTCAGATATGTTTCAAAAATATAAATATAATTCTATTGACTTTACCCTCAGGAGATTCAATTCAGTAAAGCAAAAACAAATGTAATAGATTAGTAAAGTAGGATAATCTTATCCACATATTCTCCTACACATGTTGAATCATTGAAATAAGCAAATACTGGTTAAAAAAGCTATGGATGTTGCTGACTGTGCAGTCTAGGCAATTTACAGGGGTAAAGCAATGGTGGTGACCGAGCAGGTTGGTACAAAAAGCTGTGGACTGGATGGATGAGACTATTTAGTTGAACTAAGACTTACACACTACACCCCTCTATACAGTGCAGAGGTCAAGTACATGGTAGAACCAATGGTGGTGGCAAAAACGGTTGGTTTAAAAAGCTGATTTATGATGTCAAAACAAGTATATTTACGAAAATTACAATGGTAGTGTATAGGAGGAAAATGTTTGAAGGGGCATAGCTTCTGATAGGCGCAATAAATGGTCAGTTCCTTACTAGCGCTAGTAGTTTTAATTTTTTGCACGTTTGAAAAAAATTTCTATAAAATATCTCGACCTACAGGGGCCATGAATTCCAACTAAAAAAAGATACTTTGCAGATTTTGAATCACGTCCAGTCAAAATACCCGTATAGCTGGACTAGCGTGTATGATAACCAACAACAACATCACTTCATATCTGTTACAGCAACTGATCTCTAAAAAAGTCCTTTTTTAGAGATGAGTAGTTAAAGTGAGTCTTGCATTGTTCGAGCTGTGGTGCTTCCAAAGATTACTTAGAATATCTTGGACTTCCAAGACACGAAATGAAGAAGTTGTTGATTAGTACTAACTTGAAACACGGCTGCTCACCATCATTTTCTAGATGAAACTGCGCTTTTTATGACATATAATCAGAGACCAAGAAAGTCTGAACAGGAAGCTATTGTAGGGTAAAGTTTATTAGCAGCAAGGAAAGATTGTGCTCATCGTTTTGCAAAGTTTTTAACGATGAAACAATTTCTAATTGATCTTGACAAGTTGACCTTCGTCTGAAAAAGCAATTAAGTTTTCAACTGCGTCCATTGTCATGACTGGATCAATATGTACTTGAAAGACTTTAGGAACCAATTAGGTAATTTCAAAGGAGATCGTTATTCTAATAAAGGCTATTGGGAACTCCCATTTATTGCTTTACACAGCTGTTTAATTTCAAACATTTTCAATTTATTATCAAAATTTAATCCACGCTAGAAATTAATGATTCTATATTCCATAGTTTCTATCTTAAATATTAGGATAAAGATGAAATTGAAAGTGAGACGAAACGATGAAATGGTTTTAAACAAGGAAATTGGAAAATTTTGGTGTTTGAGTTAACAAAATATGTCTGGAAGCAGCTGTATATACCCTTTCTTACAGAAATAAGTATCAATGATATTAAGTCCCAACTGAATAAATCGTTACCGCATTTTAGGAATACGTCGATGCTGCGTGCAGAACAAACTTGAAGACAATATCACAGTTTTCTAACTTGATTCGTGTGGGTTACTTTTGAGTGATGTGCTAGATGCTGAAAAGAAGAAATTCTCAAGAAAAGAAGTAAACATGAAAGAGTGTCTCTTTACCTATCCAGAGTCATACCCCATCTACGCGAGTAGAATCATCAGTGCTATATATGGCATTTATTGCCCAGTGATTGTAACATTTAATGTTGTCTTAATTGTCTTCTTCTTTGCAACGGAACAATCTATGAAAAACACTTCCAACCTTCTAATAATTTGCTTGAGTGTTTCAGACAGCCTTATTGGTGTTATTGTGATGCCATTGCAATTCATTGAAAGTCTTTGGTTCGACTCCAAAATGCTCTGCTCAATAATCAGGGTGTCTATACCACTACGGAATCTATTTGGTGGAATATCTCTCAGCATGACAATGCTTCTAGCCATCGATCGTTATATTCATATGAGTCCTGATGTTCTAGAAAATGAGTCAAAGATTGCAAAATTATTCAAACGACCAAGGATTTACATTTTGATCTTTGCTTGCTGTGCATTTTACATTTCGGAGTCATTATGTTTCTATTTTCTAATGAAAATCAATCAAAAAATTCCAGCCTATTTTTCAGCAATAGCTGCAATCGTCTTGCTCGTGATGATGCCAATATCTGTGACAATGTACTGGCGAGGTTATCTTCGAATACGTCGTTTCGTTGCTGAAAATCCAGTTCATCAAAACAGAGGAGAAGTAGATATAAACGAAATTCCTGACTACTTGAAAGAATTGTTTAAGACTGTACTTCTTCTAGTTATTGCAACAGTAACATCCTATGTGCCGATGATAGCTGTCACTTTAGCAATAACGATACTGAGCTTTGCGAATCATACCGACCTAAACACAACCAAATATAAAGTATCTGTTCATACTGCATATATATTACTTTATGCCAACTCATTTTTGAATGCATTGATAATCTTATTTCGAAATAAGAAGTCAAGAAGATGGTTGAAGGAGCGTTTTCACTCTTGTTGTCAGAAAAGAAAGAATGAGGATGAAAATAGAAGTCCAGAAGTGATTATCAATATTGGAAAAGAAGATAATCGTGTGTCTTTAACAGTTTAAAACAATTAGTATAGCAGTACTGTTGAAAGATAAAAGCAGTAGACTAGAAGGTAATAAAAACAATTGCAGAAACCTTTAAAAGAACATAAGGTTATTTCGGGTAAAGAAGATACATTATCATCTTGACATTTGGAGTAGTAAAATTTGATTACCCATTTTTGAAAGATATCCATTGTAATGAGAATCTTTTTAAAGGCAATATTAATACCTTTGGAATCCAGTAATTTGGAATCTTTATTTTATATAAGGGGTCAAAAAAGAGGACGTTAGATCAAAAATTATGTTTTAAACGAGTAAGTAATAACGGGAGTGTTTTTTAAGGCTTAGAAAGGAATTTTGGTAGGAAAAGGTAATTAAGACAAAAACGGAACAATTAGTAGGACAAAGATGAATATTTCAGCGTCAATTTCATTGGAGATTCCATTATCATTAAAGAAATTTCCAAGATTACATTTGATTTTTAGAAGGCGAGTCCATGTTAGAAAAGACATGTTAGAGAGAAGGCTATGATATTTATACAGCCAAAATTACTTTAGCCTACATCCAAGGTACTTGGGTAGACCAATGTAGAAAATGGAAAGGACTTAGAAAACCCGTCCATTAGTTGTGAATATAGCAGAAACATCGGGCATGTAATTTAGTGAGTCTATATCGGTGAACTTTAATGTTAACATGTATCTGCTTAACGAATCGGAAGGGAGAAATGGTCAAATATTTTGAAAATGTGATGTTCAGGTCATAGACCCAAAATAATCCTAAAAAGAGTTCTTGATAAAGCTTATTATAAACGTTCATAGATTAGTCATAATTTCTTTGATTTCAAAGATTTTTAAATTTCATGATTTCAATTTTTCTGAAAGATCAGTATTTGGATGTTAACATACAAAAATGATATAGAGCTTAGTCACACTGTCAATTTGTCATGTGGGATTCCCCAGGGATCGAGTCTTGGTCCACTTATTTTCTCTTTTATATGTAATGAACACTGGGTGAGCAGTGGACTTTGACCGTTTTTTATGGTTATCACTCATTTCAATTTTAAGGATCTGAATATTACAGAAATGGAAATAAGCTGGATAACAATATCAAGATATTGTTTGACTAGAAATTGAATTATAATTCATTCTTGTAAAATGATATATAGCTTTAGACCAACAATTGAGATTTTACACAAGATGTGATTTAACACGCTAACATCTGATGAAATGATAATTGATTTTCGAAAGAAATAAGTGTTAAGAAAGCATGATTATCTTTTCTATTGTTTTCATGTTTGTTTTTGGATACTGATGTAAATGAAATACTGGGACCTGCTAAAGATGTTATTATGAAGAAAACCTTAACATTTCTAATGTTTTGATTTCTCAATGCTATAAATATTCTATATGCAGGTGCATTTATCCTTGATAGGTGCGTTCTGAAACGATATTTTCAGATAAAATGCCAGGATTTTAAAACGCCCTCCTACCCACGTGAAATGCTAGTGTGGATATCTTAAATGGCTCTATTTTACTAACTTTTACTATATAGAAAGAGAGGCAGGCTTGGATTTAAAGTCAAGAAGAAATGAAATCAGGGATTTTGGGGGTAATGATCTTGTGCCCCTCTCGACCCCATGCCCCAAAAATGTTTATCTCTCTACAGACCTAGGACAGGGAAAAAAAAATATTTTTCAAGACAAAAACATACCTTTTACAGACAGTTCCCTTCCAATATTCTTGTTTCTTAATTTTCAATGTTCAGAATTTCTTGTTTCAATATTTATGTTATTCAATTTCGTAAGATTCGTTCTCAAGGTTTCGAGATCAGTAGCCATACAAATACGTACATGAGAGAAAGCAAATTCGTTTATTCAGTCTTCCAACACCCATTCACTAAGAACGCCACTAGGAAAGTGGATCGCATGTGCAGCCCTGTGTATTGCACACAAATATTTCAATTGCGCAATTTTGAGCGAGTTGCACCGAGTTCTGACTGGGTCAGAAGCTCCAAATGAATGGACGACCGGGTCAGAATTTTCTTCCCTTGCGCAATGCTAAATCCCATTGTAAGTAAAACGATGGTTATATTGAAATAAGATACGTTGGCCTGTCAACTGCTATTCTCACTCAATCAGCAAAGATTTCCCTCTCATTATCAATCGCTATGATAACATTGAGGATGAAATAGGCATTGAAATCCAATATTGCGCCTTCGCATCGAAATATTTGCGTGGCAGGTCGGGGGAAAATGGGGTAAACTCACAATTTAAGCAGAAAAGCATAAAATTAAAAATCAAAGAGACAAATATATATGTTGCTCTGGAAATCTGACCGGTTTCTGCAAACCGGTAAACCCAGTCTGGATCCGCGCCTGAGTAATGTATTGAGAAATATTATGACGAGAAAAGTGGTTAAGAAGTGCAGGATTAAACGAACTCATCAAGGTATTGGGATGTTGGTCTACAACTTGCTACCAGCAATATATTTGCACTCCTATTTCTGGCATCCGTAAGATTCCGGGCTTGCTGGCCTCCCCTAACCACTTACCCTCTCATACACAGTTAGTCAATAGCGGATGGGGTCCACAAGTTGGCACAATTTGGCAGTCTATGGTCCATGTTAGCCACACGTCTGTTGATTAGCTGTCAATATATTCATCACAGTGACCCTGGGCGCAATCTAATCTTGTTCCAGTCCACCACTGTGCTCTCAGATTCCCCTTCCTACGTGCCAGACCACCATTGCAGTGGACAAGTACCACTCACAATGACCCTAGCTAGGGTATATATTGTAAAGGGACCCTGGTCACAACATAGTTTGATGATCCAGACCACCGCTACGACTGTATTATCCGTTATCATAGCGACCCTGGTCACAACATAGCTTGATGATCCAGACCACCGCTACGACTGTATTATCGATCGATTATTATAGCGACCCTGGTCACAACATTGCTTGATGATCCAGACCACCGCTACGACTGTATTATCGATCGATTATTATAGCGACCCTGGTCACAACATTGCTTGATGATCCAGACCACCGCTACGACTGTATTATCCGTTATTATAGCGACCCTGGTCACAACATAGCTTGATGATCCAGACCACCGCTACGACTGTATTATCCGTTATTATAGCGACCCTGGTCACAACATAGCTTGATGATCCAGACCACCGCTACGACTGTATTATCGATCGATTATTATAGCGACCCTGGTCACAACATTGCTTGATGATCCAGACCACCGCTACGACTGTATTATCCGTTATTATAGCGACCCTGGTCACAACATAGCTTGATGATCCAGACCACCGCTACGACTGTATTATCGATCGATTATTATAGCGACCCTGGTCACAACATTGCTTGATGATCCAGACCACCGCTACGACTGTATTATCCGTTATTATAGCGACCCTGGTCACAACATAGCTTGATGATCCAGACCACCGCTACGACTGTATTATCGATCGATTATTATAGCGACCCTGGTCACAACATTGCTTGATGATCCAGACCACCGCTACGACTGTATTATCCGTTATTATAGTGACCCTGGTCACAACATAGCTTGATGATCCAGACCACCGCTACGACTGTATTATCGATCGATTATTATAGCGACCCTGGTCACAACATTGCTTGATGATCCAGACACCGCTACGACTGTATTATCCATTATTATAGCGACCCTGGTCACAACATAGCTTGATGATCCAGACCACCGCTACGACTGTATTATCGATCGATTATTATAGCGACCCTGGTCACAACATTGCTTGATGATCTAGACCACTGCTACGATTGTAATTATTATGTATATTCACTTGTTGCTTATAAAGATGTTGGTTATCTTATGTTATATCATACGACCCAATAGCCGCCAGCTACTTGTTTTCATTCCGTCTCACTCTTGCAGCTGCAGCGCTTTAAGGTATTTCGATCATTTTATTCCTAAACTTCCTGCCCAGGAAACTCGTAAATAGCACTTGTACGATAATTTTGACTTGATATTTTGTAATAATCTCACCTTCTTGATGGTGGAGAGATATAAAAGCTTTGCTTTCACAACATTTTTGCAACAAACCCTGGAACCAACTACGAAGAAGACGATACTCAATTAGTTTTGCACCTTACAAATGATTACACCCAGAGATGAATTAGAAATTGTTTGTTACTTTTCGTTTTCGTTCTCGTTCTGGTTTGCTACTCCGAAAAGTGTCAGACACAAAGCCCTTGTAGTTAAAATGGCGCATGCAATTCTCCAGTGACCCCTGTCAGAGTAATACGTCATAAGGAGAACGAAACAAAATCCTAACGAGCCAGCAGTCCTAACGAAATTACAATCCTGGGCAAAAGTTAGAAGATATTTGTAGTTTTTGTATTCAATGTTAAACGAAAGCAGATACCATACCTATTGCAGAAGTAAATAAAGCATCGGAGTATTCATGATTCTCTACTATGCAGGCCCGGCAAAAGCTGTCCATAGTTGGTCCGGTTCAAGCTAAACTGGCGGTGCCCGGGGCATACCTTCTGAAAAATTCTGAAATTTAGGTTCTCAGTGATGCAATTTCGTGCATTTTAAGAAAGTAATTTATGTAGAAATTAGCCGAAAAACATAGTAAAAATCTAATGTTATTTCTAATAGCAATATTTTTTGCTAATAAGAGTTTTGGCCCAAAATTTGGTCCGGCCATTGTCGCAAACTGTGCCGGTTGCCGGGCCGGCAATGACTTAATTGATCCGTCTCATTTTTCAGTTATATCTTTAATCCAGAAAAACCACGAAAATAATTCAAAACATGATAATTGTCTCTTATCCTGTGTAAGGTTGAATACCACATGTATTTATAAGTTTCTAAAACATTTTCTATTGCCTTCTTGACTGATACGTTTACTTGTTATCCTTACTGCTATGCTTCCCACTTTTAGCCATTGAAGCTGCATTGAGATCTTTTATCCCAATATTGACAATCACTTCTGGACTTCTCTGTTCCTCCTCTTTCTTTCTTTGCTTGCAACACAAGTGAAGACGTTCCTTTAACCATTTTCTTGACTTCTTATTTCGATATAAGATTATCAATGCGTTCATGATTGGTTTGAGTTGCATTTTTGTCCTTCTGTCATGTCCGTCCAGCACACCTTCCTTGCTCTCCACTTTTTCATTATTGAGAGCAATAAGATTCTTGGACCATCTTTATATTTTGTTGTCAGTGTGTTTAAATATACCTTTGTCCAGAAATTGACTGGATTTGTGCTTCATGTGCATAGTTTTCCTAGAAATTTACAAAAAATCCTTCGAAGGCCTATTCTATCCCTGTCCGTCCTACACTGTCTTGTTCCTTCGAACCGCGGTAACAGAATTAATTTCTTTGAATTTTGTATCTGGCTGAGCTCTGCATTAAGAAAACAATAGGCATTTACCATACAACGTCTAGAAAACTTTTAATCAAGGTCTAAAGTATCGATTGTCCGTCCGACATACCCTTTGCATTAAAATATAGCCTCAGCTGTTGAAGGTGCATGGAGATCTTCTATCTGAATATTGACAATCACTTCTGGACTTCTCTGTTCCTCTTCTTTCTTTATCTGCTTGCAACTGGATGGAAGACACTCCTTCAACCATTTTCTTGACTTCTTATTTCGATATAAGATTATCAATGCGTTTATGAATGAGTTTACAAATACTAAGATATATGCTGTATGCGCAAAGATGTTATATGTGGTTGTACTCAAATCGATCGGTATGATCCACAGAACTCAATATCGTTATTGTTAAAGTAAGAGCTATCAATGGAAGATAGGATACAATTGTAGCAATGACAAAAAGAAGTACAGTCTTGAACAATTGCTTCAGATATTCAGGACTTTCGTTTGAATCTGTTTCTCCTCTGTTTTGATAAACTGGATTTTCTGCTACGAAACGACGTATTCGAATATAGCCACGCGCGTACATTGTCAGAAATATGGGCATCATTACGAGCATCATGATTGAAGAAAAGGCAGTAAAATAGACCGTTATTTGTGGATTGATTTTTATTAGGAAATATAAAGACAATGATATGGCAGTGAAAAATGTGGAGCAAGCAAAGATCAAAAAGTAGATTCTTGGTCTTTTGAATACTTTTACAAACTTTGACTCATTTTCTAGAACATTAGGATTCATATGTATGTAACGATCGATCGCTAAAAGCATCGTCATACTGAAGGAAATTCCACAAAATAGACCCTGCAGTAATAAAGAAACTCTTATGATGGAGCAGAGCATATTAAGGTCGAACCAAATGCTTTCAAAGAATTGCAATGGCATCACTATTGCACCAATAAGGCTATCTGAAATACTCAAGCAAACAGTTAGAAAGTTGAAAGTATTTTGCATCGATTGTTTTGTTGCAAAGAGAGAGACTATCAAGACAACATTGATGGTTATAATCACTGGACAGTAAATACCATGAATAGCACTGATAATTCTACTTGCATACATGGGGTAAGATTTTGGGTAGCCAAAGAAACATTCACTCATCGTTACGTCTTGAAGGTTCTTTGGGATCTTGATAAATAATAGGACAGCTGAAATACTATATTATAAAGCCAATTGTCTATAGAGGTCTTTGAAATCAGAACCATATTACACTGAATATATCATAATTTTTGCTACCATGTCTTTTTGAAGGACCTTTGGAATCTTGATAAATAATAGGACAGCTGCTCAAATATCTTATCATAACACAGATATTCTATTGAGGTCTTTGAAATGAAAACCACATTACACTGAATATATCATGATATGTGATACCATAAGATGTGAATGAACGTTTTAGAATTGGGATTTATGAATCCAGTATGTAAGAGAAAGTCTTCAAAATCTTTGTCGATGACGAGTTAACTATAATACGTTATCTAATCACCAAATTTTCCAACGACGACCTTAGAAAGTTTAACTTTGAATTTTCCTATACCAAATACATCATGATTTGTGACCATATGCTGTGACTGAACATCTCAGGAACAAAGTCTAGAATGACAACTTCCATAAAAGAAAAACCTGCCAAAATCTCCATTTTTATGATCGTTTTAATTCCGAATATAGATTGCTCTATTGAAAACAGCGATAAAGCAAAATTGAAAGACGTAATATAATCATATCTATATCACATCACAGTTCTATCATAGTTTGTCAAAGAACAAAACATCATTATACCAAATAGATCACAGCATATCAGTTCAGATGCCAATCTAACTATACCTCATGCAGCATCAAAATATCAAGTATTAAGATGATGAATAAACATCCAGCCGACATTTTATGACAAACAATCTGTTCAGTAAGCACCTATTTAGGTTAAATACACCTGCATAAAGCAAACATATTTCTTGAAAAATCTAAATATTGGAGAATCTGCGATATCCTTTACAATGTCTTACTGATTCGTCTAGATTTTTCATTCTGATCTGTATCTAAAACAAGCATGAAAACAATAGAAGACATTATCATTGTTTCCAAGCGCTCATCTCTTTCAAGGATCGAGTATCAATGTAGCAGGTGCTAGCATTTTAGTTAGTCAAATAATTGAGATCATGATAGTCAGTTTTTTGAGATGTAGATATTTTCTACAGAAATGAATACTTAATCTATGTTCTAGTAAAAAAAAAACTGAAAATTGACATCCAGCTGATTTTCATTTTTGTAATATTCAGACTCTTGAAGGTTAGACATTAGTCCTAACAATAAGCAGGGTCTCCGATCCACCGTTAAACCCATTCCGTTTATAAACAGAAGAGAAAAGAGTGGACCAATATCAGATCCCTGAGGGACCCCAAATCACAAATTAACAGTATGAAAAATTTCGATATTTTTTGTTAACATTCAAATACTTATCTTTCCGAAAAGATTCAAACCATAGAATCTCAAATCTTTCCGATACAGGATATTCTATTTCTATCTTTGAGTAGTTTATAATTCATTTTATCAAGCTCTTTTTTAATATTGTTTTAAGATCATATGATATCACCGGAGCATGAAATTGTCAAAGTATTAGAAAGTTTCATCTCTCTGATTAGGAATCCGTTAAGTTTCGTTATTGTTCCTTTCCTGTTCGCTGCATTTGATTAGTCGCAGTACTGCCATGTGCATCGCTTTCAGCTATTGAAGGTGATCTTCTATCCCAATATTGACATTTACTTCTGGACTTCTCTGTTCCTCTTCTTTCTTTATCTGCTTGCAACAAGAGTGAAGACACTCCTTCAACCATTTTCTAGACTTCTTATTTCGATACAATATTATCAATGCGTTTATAAATGAATTGGCAAACATAAAAATGTATGCTGTATGTGCAAAGATTGAATAGTTAGTCGTTTTCAAATCTGTATGACTCACAAAGCTCAGGATAGTTGCTGCTGAAGTAGTAGCTATCATTGGCACATAGGATGTTACTGTTGCGATAACAAGAAGGAGTACCGTTTTAAACAATTCTTTCAGGTATTCAGGACTTTCGTTCGAATCTGTTTCTCCTCTACTTTGATAAATTGGATTTTCAGCTACAAAACGACGTATTCGGAGATAGCCACGCGCATAGATTGTCACAAATATGGGCAAAATTACCAGCATGACAATGGCACAAAGTCCAGTAAAGTATGCCATTATCTGTGAATTGATTTTCACCGAAAAAAATAAGCATAATGACACGGTAATGGAAGATGCACAGAAAGCAAAGATTAAAATATAAATTCTTGGTCTTTTGAGTAGTTTTGCAATATTTGAATCATTTTCTATAACATTAGGATTCATATGTATGTAACGATCAATCGCCAACAGGAACATTATGCCTAAAGATAATCCACCGAACAAAAACTGCAAAGATAGAGACAAGCTCAAGATGAAACAAGAGTCGAACCAAAGACTGTGAATCATCAGCATCGGCATCACAATTGCACCAATAAGGCTGTCTGAAATACTCAAGCAAATGATGAGAAGGTTGGAAGTGTTTTTCATCGATTGTTTTGTTGCGAAGAAAGAGAAAATCAAGACAACATTTATGGTTATAATCACGGGGCAGTAAATGCCATAAATAGCACAGGTAATTCTGCTTACGTAGATGGGGTATGTATCTGGATACGTAAAGAAACATTCGCTCATGGCTACTTCGTTTTTGGGGTTCACCTGAATTTTAAACTGAGGTTTGAGGATAGATAATGTGAAATCAAGGTAATGGATTGAAAACTTCACTTCACTTTTAGTTTCTTGAAGACCACCTTAAAACATCCTCATGAAGTTAGGAAAACTGCAATATGTTACGCCAACCACCAACTTCCGTACTAAATATTTCAGGGCTACAAGGATCAACTTCAAAATCTTTATGAATAGTGAGATTACTGAAATATATTGTTTAACTACCACCTGTCTTGATGACTATCGTAGGAGTAAAACTTCAAAGCACCAAACGTATTATAGTTGTTTGTGAGTTCATAGTTATGTCTCAATCCTTCGTTATCAAGCTTTAGATCAATAACTTCAACTATATTTTCTTGAAGAATACCTCGCGAATATTGACAAATAATAGGACAGCTGAAAGATGTAATTATAACACAAATTTTCTTTTGAAGATCTTTGAAATGAAAACCTCTTTACAATCAAAATATTATAATTTGTGAATCCATAAGCTATGTCTGAATGCTTTGTTATCAAGCTTTAAATCAATAGCTCCAACTATATTTTCATGAATGACTTTCAAAATCTTGATAAATAATAGGAAAGCTGAAATCTGAAGGAGAGACTGAATAGTTCATGGTTTTCACATATAAAGTTTCTTGAGAGGACCTACCAAAATCTTTAACAGTTGGGAGCAAATTTTGAGGATTGTGTGTAGACTTCCAAGATAGCTTGTTGTCACTGTACTTAATAAATCATAGCATATCAGGCCAGATGCCAATATAGGTATACTTCCTCTTACATCAAACTTCTCGTAGAAATACAATGACTGAATATCCACCCGGTATTTTATCTAAAAGTATCGTTGAATTAAGCACCTACCAAGAATAAGTATACCTGCATATATCACAGCTACTGCATGGATGAATCAAAGCATTGGAAGTTTTAAGGTTTTCGACATAATAACTAGTTTAACAGGTCTCAGTTTTGATTCATATCAGTATCCAAAAACAAACAATGAAAACAATGGAAAATCTAATCATTGTTCCTAGGCGGTTATTTTTTTCAAAATTCATGTAGACAGAGAGCAATCTTATTGGTCAGCTCACTGTATCGCAGGTATTGATTGGTTTTCCCACACCATAACAATCATTCACCTATTTTCTGATTGGCCTATTTCGATCCACATCTGGTTATATAAATCAGTTTTCTGTTTGGTTCCCTTTCTGACTTATTACTCTGTTGAGTGTCAGACGAAAAGCTTGAGTAATCTATGAATTCGTTTCGCTATGATTCCGATATATCTGGCTATATTAATAGATATCTGCTTATCAAATCAGAGGGATGAAATCTTCCAATACTTTGACAGTGCTATGCTCAGGTGATAGATTCTAAATCATCTCCAAAAGCACTCGATAAATATTCAATTCTATGGTTTAAATATTCTTCGAAAAATCGGTATTTTTCTGTTAGCAAACAAAACTGATTCCGGAAAAAGTCACACTGTCAATTTTTCATGTCGGGTACCCCAGGGATCGAGTCTTGGTCCACTCATTTCTCTTCTGTATGTAAATGGCATCATGGGGTGAGCGGTAGACTGATATTTTGTTAAGTTTATGACTCATATCTAATCTTCACCGATCGGAATATCACAGAAATAGAGCTCAGCTGGATAACAATTTAAACTTGTGTTTCACTAGAAATTGATCACACATTCATTTTGAAAATGTAATATACAGCTCTAGAATGACTAGAATTACTATCATGATTTTACACATCTGACTAAATAAGGAGCTAACATTTGATGAATTAATAATCGATTTTTGGAAAATATTAGTGCTTGGAAAGAATTATCATCTTTTTCATTATACATACATACATACAAACATACATGGTGATAACGAGCTTATGCACAATAGTTGTGGCTCTTCATCTCTTATGTTCATGCTTGTTTTGGATACCGACATGAAAGAATACTGAGATCAGTTAATCATTTTATTGTGAAGAAAACCTTGAATTTCCATTTTTTTTATTTATTCATTAAAAAGATGTGCTATATGATGGTGTTCCTATGCAAGCTGTTTACAGAAACATTGTTTCTTTTAAAGTACTAGAGGAATACATAATCATCTTATTCATATGAATATTTTCATGCTGCAGATGGCATAACTTGGTATCTGAACTGAATGCAAAATGCTATGAATTATTACGTAAAATGAAGTTTCGTTCTTTGGCAAACTTTCATAAAGCAAGGATGTATAGATAATTACATCATGTCTTTCCATCTCTCAACATTGTTTAATTTCCAAAGCAGCAAGAGATTTTGAAAGTCAACACACTATCTTCAACGTTAGCTCACAATTGATAAAGATCTTGGTAGGTGTTCTAGAGAAACTTTCTTTGCGGAAGATTCATATTCCTGAGATATTCTCACATATCACAGCATATGGATTCTCATATCTTGATAACATTAGTTAACTTTACTTCATTTCAAAGATCTTCGATAGAGAATTGGTGATAAGTAACATATTTCAGATACCTCATTATTTGTTTTCGAAAGTAATCTTCAAGAATACATTTTTGGAATTATTGACCTAAACTTGATATCAAACCATTCAGTCACAACTTATGGATTCAGAAATAATTAGGTTTAATACATTTGGTGAAACAAAGCTTTATTCTTAGGATAGTAAGTCAGCAAGACAGGTGGCAGTTGCACAATATTTATTCATCTGCCAGGCCCGGGGCTGGCAGGCGAAGTAAATTTCAAGCACTGTTTATATGGGAATTTCATGTCGGGTCTGAGAGGCGAGGTAAATCCCTAAACGTCATTAATCGTCAACGCATCATTGTTATGAGTTCAAATTTATTCCACCTCACCAGTAGTTAAGCGTTTATATGGGAAAAATTCACTTCACCTGGGTGAAACTTCACCTCCTGAGAGGGGAACCTTCACTATACTGGTGGTGTGAAGTGAAGTTTTATTTTCCATATAAACGCAAACTGAGATTTCGATGGCTTTCTATAGGAGGGTGAAATATCACTTGCCAGCCCCGGGTCTAGCAGGAGGAGTAATTTTGCCCATATAAACAGGCCCCTGGTGGTGCAATTAGGATGCCATTGCAATTCGTTGAAAGCCTTTGGTTCGACTCTGAAAGACTCTGCTCCATGATTAAGGTATCTTTACCTCTGCAGTTGTTGCTTAGTGGAATATCTTTCGCCATGACAATGCTTTTAGCGATTGACGTTTACATTCATATGAATCCTAATGTTCTTGAAAATGAATCGAAGATTCAGAGTTGTTCAAAAGACCAAGAGTTTACTTTTTGATCTTTGCTTGCTGTGCATTTTTCACTGCCATATCATTATCTTTACATTTTTGATGAAAACTAGTCCTCGAATAATTGCATACTTTAATGCGTTTATTGCAGTACTGTTGTTTATATTGATGCCAATATTTGTGACCATCTACACACGAAGTTATCTTCGAATACGTCGTTTTGTAGCTGAAAATCCAGTTTATCAAAACAGAGGAGAAGCAGATTCAAACAAAAGTCCTGAATACCTGAAAGAGTTGTTTAAGACTGTACTTTTTATTGCAACAATTGTTTCCTATGTGCCAATGATAGCCCTTACTTTATCAGCAACCATATTTGGCTTGGTAAATCAAAACTATGTATATTCAACTAAATATATAATCAATTCACATACTGCACAATTTTTACTATATGCCAACTCATTCATGAACGCATTAATAATCTTATATCGAAATAAGAAGTCAAGAAAATGGTTGAAGGAGCGTCTTCAATCGTGTTGCAAGCAAAGAAAGAAAGAGGAGGAACAGAGAAGTCCAGAAGTGATTGTCAATATTGGGATAGAAGATCATCATAAAACGTCAACGGTTGAAAGTTATACAAATGGCAGTACTGATAACAACAAGAAGCAGTAGACAAGAAGGCAATAGAAAAACAAGAGTAGAAATCCATAAAAAAACTTTTTTCCGGTAAAGAAGATACATCACCATCTTGGCATTGTAAGCAGTAGCATTTGATTGCCCATTGTTGAGATATGTTCTTTGTATAACGACCATTCAGTATCTGACTGTCATATCGAGGTATCAATGGAATGGAGGTTTTTGAATATGATTTTCCGTTTTATTTAGGTGTCCGTTGCACACATGTAAGACATGCACTGCAATAAGTTATTACTAATAACGTTTCTTTCTTTCCTTTGACTAATCAGGGGTGGCGTGAAGGTTTTAAAAATAATTAATCAATCTCTTAGATTGGAATTCTTTGGTTCAAAGACAAAATTGAACTTTGAAGACAACACACCATATTTTGCTATCTTTATTTTCTTTATTAAACATTATCATTCCATACCCATTGAGTTGAAAAAGAAATGATGGAACTTGGTAATTATAAATGAATTTATCATTCATTGAAGAAAGTTTTATCGTCTTGTTGAGAATGAACAATGACACTGACAAAGTCTAGAATTCTTTTTTGAGTAAGGAGTAATCGATTTTTAATTGTGTTTCCTACTATCATCGTTTATGCCGGTCCTCTGTCTCTTACAAAATGACAAAATGGCTTGAGTTTGATTGCCAAATAGTTAGCAGTAGCTGATACCAGTTACACTCATTCAAGTGGTGAAGAGAACTGAAAGAGCTTGGTCCTAAAGTATGTAATTAATGAAGATGATTGAATTGGGGAGTTCTAGAAAGGCACATAGTAGAGAAAATGATCTCATTCTCTTACCTTTTTAACTTTTGATGGTCTTTCTTTCTTTTTTCTTTCCACCACTGGTTTTATCATCATGGCACCTCTTTGTAAAGCCCTGTTCAGACTTAAAAAGCACTAAGTTGAAATGATACAAATTTCACATACTTCTCCTTCATCTACCGGAGTTACTTTTTTTGGCTTTTCCACTACTGGTTTTTCTTTGTTATGACAACCCTTTGTACAGCCCTGTTTAGAAATGTAAAAAAAAAGTTTTAAAAAGTGAATCGAAAATCGAAATTTGAAATATTAAGAATAAGACATAAACACAGACAAACTGAAACCAAACGGTATTGCAAATGTGGGGAATTGAATAAGAAAACTCTATCACTAACAGCCGGAATCAACAAAACAAGCATCAGTAACAATTTTTGCTTTAAATTTAACAAGTCATAAAAACAGAATTACTCACTGGAAAATTTAGGAAATCTGTACAATCTGTTGATTACTTTTTGCAACATGAACAGCTCTGAAAATCAAAGAACAATGTGTTTATTCTTGCTCAACCCTTCGATAAACCACCCTTTAGATCTAGACCGAACTAAATAGTGTTGTAGTTTTTCTAGCTTACCAACTCTCTTTGTTGAAATGAAATTTGACGGCCACTTCAACAATAGCTGTAAAAATGTATTATTAAACCATTTTTAAATGTGCATGGTATAGACCACTTTCAATGTTTACATTTTTGGACAGGCAAATGAGATTCTTGTTATCACACAGGAAAAGTCTTGTTATCAAGCACCTGCCTAACCTTAGATTGAATACTTGACTTATAGTGAATAGACCATGGAAACTTGTTGAAACATTTAGGATTTTGAGCGGAAGTGCTATTTGATGACGTCAATAGCTGTCATTTCAGAACTAATGTCGCTGTAACTCTTTGTGTGCAAGTTTGAAGAGTTCGAGATTAGCATAGTTTGGCAGCACTTGATCGGAACTTTGAATTGATATATCATTTATTTGATTTTTAATAAATGATTATAATAATGAAATTGACTAAATGAAATAACAGCTCTGCAATACAAGATATGGAGTTCACGATGTACAAGCATGAGCAGTACGGTCGTAAAAGTTCCGTTCGGATTATTGGCGTGAGGGAGACCAGGGATGAAAATGTCGAAGAGATGAGTATTTCATGCGTTCGTGGTCAGTTAGGTTTAGAGTTAGATAAAAATGAAATTGATATTGTACACCGGGTCGGGTGTGTTCAGGAAGGGAAAACCAGGTCGATACTTATAAAATTTGTGTCACACAAAACAGAAGAGCGTATCACGAGAAAGAAAAAGGAAGCAAAAGATGTTAGATTTGTCGAAGAGCTTGTATACGGGATTAAAAAGATGTACTCCTTCCTGAACGCAAATCGCAGTGAGTTGAATTAAAAATTCGTTTGGACCATAGACGGAAAAATAAAGTATAAATTTTACAATGACTCTCGTCGTTTTGAAATATGTAATTATTCCGACTACCATCGCTTGGTAAAAAAATTACCCTAGGGTGTTGGCCGAGATCGGTTTTGTAAGGAATTACCACCTAATTCAAATTCAAATTTTCATTCTCTGAGAATCAATATCTGGAATATCAACGGCTTATGCGAGTCTTTATTTTGCAAGCAAATCAAATTATTTGTTTTACTGAAACTTGGAGGGACTTCGATTCCCTGTTAAGTTTTAACTTTGATAGAAGTTTTGAGGAATTTCACTATCCGGGCTATCGTTGTCATAGGGGTGGGAAAGCTTCTGGCAGCATGTCTTTGTTGATTCAAAAATCCATTATTGATTATGTGGAAATTCCTAAGTCCGACAGTTATCACTGTTGGTGTAAATCAAACAAAGCATTCTTCAATTTGGATTTAGATTTGTTTATTTGCTTTGTTTATATTCCACCAAGTTTGTCAACTCTATTGAAATCTGACGTGTCTTTAAATTTTGAAACTCTTCAAATTGAATGTGCGTATTTTGAAGATAAAGTGCTATTTTGATGATGTCATTTTCAGAACTAATGTTGCTGAACTCTTTGTGTGCAAGTCTGACGCGTTCAAGATTAGCATAGTTGGGCAGCACTTGATCAGAACTTTCAATTGATATATCATTTGTTTGATTTCGACTAAATGATTATAATTCTTATGACATCATCGATCCAATGACCAAATAATTGAGCTATTTTTAGAATTGAAAAATTTTTAGGCATGTCAAATTCCCCATCGTTTCCAGCAATTGAAATGTTAGTAAGTTAATGCAATCAAATACCTTCGATAAATCCATGAAACTGCAGCTACTTTACCTCCCTTATCCTGAGTATCCTTCTATTTTTCTAAGTCTTAAAAGAGTATACTGAGTCCTTTTCTAAAACAGCAGAGTAATTAAGATAACTAGATTAAATATTGTCATTTATTTGCAGGTGGATTAATCTTTGAAAATTTAACGGAATTGAGGGTGGAAAGACAAAGGGAGGTAACCCACCAGCCCTGAGGGGTTTGAGAAAAAGGACCTGAGGCATTATTAACTTATGCTGCCGTGTTTAACAAAACAATGAACCTAACTGATAAAACTCTACTGCCCATCAAGCTCTCTCTCTAACATTTTGTTTACTTCCTCTCTTTTTGCATCCAATTCTTGGGAGTCTCTTCTTAGGATAATGCTGGATACTACAAGGAAATTTACTCTTCTTTTTGCAGCTACAACCAGATTATGAATATTGTCAGGTCGTTCCCATTTCAGATTATTAGTTCCACGTAATATGACCATCTCATCCAGATTCATACTAAGATTGGGTTCCATGTAGGAGTGCATATGGTCGATTGTGGCCCCACCAAAGATTTTCACGAAAGTCTTAATGCGTGGAGCAGCATTATTGATATAATTTCTTTTCACGTTCCTAAGCATTGAATCGCCAATTATCGTTACGGTTGGTTTATTAAGAGATCTTCGTTGGTTTGGTGTTTTTAACCCTACAGCTTAAGCGAACGAGACTTCTAGAGGGGCAGAATTTCTTCTTTGTTCTTTAGCAATACTGCAATCAGTACATTCAAAAACAATTTGTGTAGCAGCATTACTAACATCATTTCTTTTCACGTCCTCTAGAATTGAATCGTCAATGATTATAATGGTTGGCTTGTTAAGAGATCTTTGTTTCTTTGTTTTCTTCAGCCCTGCTGTTTCAGCGTAGGAGAGTTCTCCTGGGACAGCATTTCTCCTTTGTTCGTCAGCAATGTTGTAATCGTAACCTATTCTCACTCCTTGCATTGTCCTGCTTACCGAACTGGCTAAGATATGGAAGTGCGAAGGAGGTCGCTGTTTGGTAAGCAGGACGGCCACTCTTTCAAGTCGCCGCTGAGGGAGGTGGGTGGGATCAAAAACCTCTCGTAAAGATGCTTGTTGCGTGGAATAATTAAACCAAATGAATTCGAGCTTAAATACTGCGCGTAGTCCCTTGGGTCTAACACAATACCTTTTTGTCCCCAGGGAACGCCACAGCCGTGTTCCTATTCTAAACCAGGACAACTTTCCCAGTGAGAATAGTAACCTCCTGCTTACCGAACTGGCTAAGACATGGAGGTGCTCCGGAGATCGCGGCAATGGTATAGATACAGGCGATACACAAGAGATAGATGGATGCTTGCAAATATCGTCGTAGAATGAATAAAGAATACAATTACCTCCATAACTCAAAACTAGGAAGCCCCATAGTCACTATGGTGTCTCTAATAAACTAGTATCAT
This sequence comes from Pelagia noctiluca, assembly GCA_963924455.1. NCBI lineage: Eukaryota > Metazoa > Cnidaria > Scyphozoa > Semaeostomeae > Pelagiidae > Pelagia > Pelagia noctiluca. Next base: position 11,181,294 of record OZ004319.1, read on the forward strand.
TAGAATACAGGTTTGAAGCCTCTCAGAAGATTCCGTTCCCTGAAATCTCTTCCAGCTTGTTTTGCTTGCGAAGTTGCTGATGTTGCTAATATAGCGCTGGGATCAGTACATTGGGAAACCTTGTCAAATTGTGAATCGTGGATTGCCATGTTTACACTTTTCGAGCCAACGTGTTTCGCTATGTCTTCATATGGCACTCCTAAAGCTGCCATCGTGATAGAGCAGCCACTGCGAAAACTGTGCATAGGTTCCCCATCATCAATTGAAAGATCAGTGAGGTATCTTTTCAATCTGTTTGCTACGGTGGAGCCAACAAACGGAGCTTCAGAAACGAAGCCACGATGATCAGTTACCCGAAAGAGATATCCGCTACTTAGGTCGATGGACATCTCTTTTGAAAGAGTTAAATATAACTTTAGGTTAGAGATAGGGCATAAAATGGAACCCAGGAATTCTCTAATAGCGAAAACATTACTGCCGCTTCCCCTTAGAGTCTTCCCAAATACCTGGTTGAATATAAACTCTTTGTTATCGGGAAACGATAATAGATCGGATGACTTTACTCTTCCTAAATCTGACCCTCTGTCCCCAGAAAAGAAATCTACCGAGAAAAAGGCAAGATCTCTTGTAAGAACATAGGTTGACGAAGGTTTCGAATTCATTAGACATCTAAGGTGGCGACAAAGGGCAGCTTACTTGTCTAGGAAAAAGAAGATAATATGAATTTGAAGACTACTAACGCTTATCGACGACTATCGAAGAGACTTCTGGAGCTGCGACAAGCCCCAGTATGTGTGTTGATTTCAAATTCTACGTCGCTGCTCCCTGCAGCTCACTACAGCTCCCGTCTGAATTGGCCGTGAATTCTCCACTCTGATTGGATGAAGCTTAACTTTTCAAACTCTTACTCTAGCTCCCGCTCATTTGAGCTATAGTCAACTCAGCCTTTGATTGGGCATAACCCAATTTTTCAAATCAAGCTGCAGCTCACAACAGTTTCTGGCAAAATGAACCTCAAATTCTCTTCTCTCATTGGATAATGTTTAACTTTTTCAAATCCCACTACAGCTGCCGCACTTTTTGAGCTGTTAGAACCGTAAGCCTCCCCTGCAGCCAATACGAAAGACCATTGAGTTTCCTAAAATAGAAAACTACGCCGAGTTTCTGTTGAAAAAAGGAAAAAGGGCTTGTTTAGAAATAAGGTGACAGGGAATAAATCGAAGTAATAGATATTGTTATGACAGAATTCTCAATTTTCATCTTAGAGCCTTAATTAGAAGATATAAAAAATACAACGCCTGAAAATCTGACAACAGCTCGAGTTTTAATTCAAAATTGGTAGGTTCTTATATGCGGGTTCTACTGTATGTCATACCATGTTTCTGATTTTCCTCACAAACCTTAAATAATATACCCAAAGATTAATCCCTACGTCACTGCAAAAACTTGATACGGGGTGAAACAACATTAAAGTACATCTGTTCCCTCCTACCTAGCATTCCAAAGCTTTCATACTCACATAATTCATTTCAGGTATTCCAGCAAAGATGAACAACATAACAGAAGAAGAAGGGCCGGAAGATCACATTTTTCGTGACCGACAGCAACTGCAACTTTTCGTATCCTACGCCAGCCAGAGCTCTGTTTGCTTCAAAGTCGGAAGAATAACTTTCACGTCGACTCTCGCTTGGGTTTCCTTCTTCTTCGGCTCTTAAGGCCTTCTCTTTAGGTTCTTTTGAAGTACACCAAACCCAGTAGAGCCCTTCACTGAACAGACTTAACTCAGAAAATAAATCAGTTAGCTTGTGGGACTCATGTTAATGAAGAAAAATGATTGTGTTCCGTCAAATATTCTTAGAGGGTCCTGAAGAGGGAGCTGATCTCGATACCTAACACTGAAATAATCGAAAATTCCAATCCCAATGAGGAAAATAGAAAAATTCCCAATATAACGTGTTTAACATTCCCAATTCCACTGTACTTTTCATTCCAATATTCAAGTTCAAAGAAATCCAACCCCCTTTTCCCAGTTAATAAAAAGACAAATATCAATTCCCAATTTACTGCTTTATGACCCTCTTCATACTGTTCAATATGGGTTAGAGAGCCAATAGGGGACAACTACTTGGCAAAACCTTCAATTCAAATATAAAAGCTACCCAACACTTTCTGTTTTCAAATCAATCATAAAAAGTGGACCAACAATGACTACTCCTGCAGGCTGTATAAATATTTATTCCGAGTCTGAGTTATATTTAGGGAAGGGTAATATTATCCGAAAATCAGTGTAGTATTTCCATTTTTGTAAAATTGTTTGATTTTACTTTTAGTTGACTTTAATAACCGTTAGCTAATTAATAATAATTAACGATAATAATGTTTTTACATAATAATAATAATAGGCAAATCAACCAACACCCTGGATTTTCAGCACTGGATAGAGCTTAGAAGCAAAGGTAAGCAGGATTGGGAAAACCAATCGAGATAATTTGTGCTGAAAGATTAATTGTCCGGTTTTGCAGTAGAAAAGAGTCTAATGCACTATCAAAAGGGTACAAAATCAAGGAAGACTGTATTTGTTAGAAAAGACGTCAATTTACATAGATACATCATACGTTCAAATAACAATCACAAACACATATTCTAACCGATTAAATGATTATTCTGTTTACTATTTAGACTTCTCACCATCGCATTTCCTATATTCGAGCTCTTTCCACGCGAAGGCAGCTTTCTTTTTCATTTTAATTTCCACTTTTGTTCCTAACATTTCTACTTGACTTCGCTCTGGGTCGATAAGCTATCAAAAATAGATGATGAACTTTAATATCATATGTTTCAATTAGTATTTCTCCTGATGATCCAGAAACTGCGGGACATTTCACATTCTCTCAAAGTGTACGAGAATTTTTTAAGAGCAAAAGAATATCCAGAAACTTTGTAGACTTCTTAGAGATTTCCATGGAGATGATATAGTTTTTGAAAGGGTGAACGAGATTTTTAGGGGGTAATCTAACGCTCGTGAAAATCTTTTGTTGGTCAAACTTAAAATCTGAATATTGTCTTATGGGCAGTAATTTTCAAATGAAACATTGTTGCAGTAATAAGTGCGATACAGTTTTGTATGTATTGTATAAGCTATTTCACACAGTATTGTAAATATTCTCTTATAGACAGTTGGCCTTAATCAGCTTTTCTTTGCAGCTATTGAAAATAGCGAGCTTTTGATAAAAGAATTAACAATGATAATAATAGTAATAATGAACGCACTATATGAAAAAAGAAAAGGAGCGTTTTTCAGCTGGGTCTCCTCCTCGTGCCACTACTGATTTATCTAGCGGTTAAGGCGCTGGATTTCTAATCCTTGAAGGGTAACCTTCGTGGGTTCGAATCCACGAACGGTCGGAATCATGAACTACAAGCTGTCAGCCAACTCAGCAGTCCATTCTTCCGAGGTCGGTATATGAGTACGGTTAATGAGGATATTCGTTCTAGAATATTAATTCTGGGGGTAAAAGCTGCAGGTCCACATCAGCTGTAATGCTGCCACAAACCCTGACCTGCGTTAACAAATAATAATTCTTGCTTGCTTGCAACGAGTAAACATTTTTGTATCAGGAGGACTCTAATAAACTAAACCATATTGACATCAATGAAATGAGGAAGTAGAAAAATCATACGTACCCCGTTTAGGTTTACAGTAAGCTCAAACAGGTCTATTCCACCATTGAAATATACATTTGCTTGAACCTAATAAAAAGATGAAATATTATCAAAATATCATATGTCATTGTTTTGATTGTGATTATGATGGAAATTATGATAAACAATTCTCCAGTCTTCCTTCAAGCTTATACCTTAGTAGTAGATGAAAATGAAAATGATAATAGAAAATTCACCAGGTTTTATTGAAATTCATTCGCAATAGGGGGCACTTAGTAAATTTTATGAGTAGGGATATGCTACACTTATGTGGAGTCAACTTTGACCATTTTGTTTTGTGTAAGTAACCCGCCAATCACCTGAACCCAATTAAAAAGGACGACTAATGATCTAATTATGATACACCAGTGTGTTGATCCTGATGATAATGGAAATTATTATCAACCAGGCTTTCTTTAAATTCTTAACACGGCGAAGACATAATATATTTCATGGGTAGGGGTGTGTCACACTTGCAAAGAACACTAATTTTGTTATCAACTGATTTCTTTAATTAGTTGTATAAGAAGCGTTTGAAGCTATGGTTATATTTGTGCATTATCTCATGGAATATGAAATTATCTTTAAGGCTGAATAAACAGAAATTTGGCTTACCGTGGTTTGATTAGCTTCAACGATTGTCTTTTCAGGATCACAAATCTTCGCATAAATTGATATGTAAACATAAGACGCAGTTTGATGCCAGTCATACCTTTAAGAGAACACTTACATATTCAGTCATTTTTAGGGTCGTGGCGTAAATCTTTCAAACTTGAAAATAATTATTAATTATCACGAATACGAAGAGCCAGGATTGCGACGATAAACATGATTTGTAAGCGACAAGATCAATAAGACATTTCATAATTTCATAGACAATTCCAGTTAAAGTAATTAAGACAAGTCCATTAGAGAAAATACGTTTTAAAGATTAATAATGGCCTAATCTTTAAAATGTATTTTCTCTAATGGACTTGTCTTCATTACTTTAACTGGAATTGTCTATGAAATTATGAAATGTCTTATTGATCTTGTCGCTTACAAATCATGTTTATCGTCGCAATCCTGGCTCTTCGTTTTCTTATCAAACTTCAGTTTCCTGCCAACATACCTTTATCACGAATACAAATCAATGCAACATTACCTGCATGCCGATTTCTTCAAAGCAGCCTGAAAATAGGAATAAGCGAAGTCAATTCGTGATCATCGTGTTTCGTGCAATCATTGATAATAGCTCAAAGGCCAGTTTTCTTTTGCACCGTGAATTAGAAATATTTTATGTAAGTTCACACTATACCTGATAGCTATCAGAGCAAGACAATTCGGACTAAATCATGCAGAATAGGTCCAATACTGTTTTTTTCACATCTTTGCTTCGATAAAAGGTTTCTTTAACGAGAAATCGGCTATCTTGCTTTGCTTCAAAATGATAAAGCAAAGTTTACAAGTAGAAGCAGCACTTTGAAGCAAACAAATTACCCCATTAAAAGTATTGATCACATCACACTATGACCATCCCGAGTAGATTTTTGAGACAGTTTTAGAGTAGTGTGCTTTTCACACAAAAAATCAGAGCGTTTCATAAGGGGTAATTGCGAATAGAAGCACTATCGAGCAAGAAAATCTAGACGCTCTTTAAGAAGTCTGGTATATTTTGAACCAATATCAAGGCCACCAAATCTATATAGCTGGACAGTATTGTCTTTAGAACCTCTTAGTAACTCCAATCTGTTTAAAAATGAGAACAGGTCACTTAAAAGACTACAAACTATCTAGTATATAACACAAACCTCACTAGGTTTTTGCCAATCATGTGGACCTTTATTACAGCCAGGTTGCTTTAGAAATTCACTGAAGTCAGACGTCCTCTTCTTGCAGCAACTCCAGAATTTATAACTAAAAATGGGATGTTATACAAATCAGTTGTATTGTGATCGCTAGAATGCGCGAAACCTAGAGTTGCAACAAAGTTAAGTTTTTCTCTGAAAGTCTACCTCTGCGTAATAATGGGATATTGTTCATTTTAATTCTTTCACATTTCGGTTGGCAAAGACTTAATCATAAAAGAATTATTCAAGAAACCTAAACATTGAGTACTGTATTTTCATTGTATTAGAGCTAGTGGTCTTGTAGAGCATGACGAGAGGGCAAACTGACAAAAGAAAACAATGCAAAATTAAATCAAACTAATTTACCAGCAGAGCAGAACGAGCAGAACGAAAGTTGATACTAACAAAAAGACATGACACCCACCCTTCGTGGAATACAGGACCACCAGTGTGAAATTCACATTCATTATTGTTGCTATCTGGTATGTAAGTCTGAAAAACAAATCAAGGTAATTTGGCTCAAATATCTGTCATATTCTCAGAATCCGGGGGATACCTTCTTAAAGGCCTACAGCAACTAATACGGCATAATACTACAATGACAAGGTCAACCTAGACCTACTACGTGATTCCTTTTATTCGCTCTATGTTTTTTTATCTTAATACCATCACTTGTACAAAGTACTCACGACCAAACAGATTTGAAGCTGTCACAGCAATTCCAGATTGTTTTCGAAGCACAAGCAATTCCATGCGGAATACTTGAGACTCGTTTATTAAGTCTAGTACAAAACAAGCTTTATTCATCCCAGGCTCCTTTACAGCCAATTAAGAACATTTGGAATATCAGATTGTATAGTAAAGTCTACTATCCGAAAAGCTGGTATATCTAAGCTGATTTAAATGCCAGTGTAAAGGTAGGCTAAAGCTGGACTGAAGTTACAATCTACCAGACCGCTATCGGAGTAAGGAAACTATCATATCAGATAGAGGTTGTGGTAAAACTACTCCGCAGCAATCCCGTATATAACGCTCTGAAAGTGGTATCCAAATTACTTCAGAGGCACTATGCTATTAAAATTCGAAAAAATGGTTCTTAATTTAGCAGTTTTCTGTACCAAAACAATTAAAATGATTTTCAGCATTAGAAAAAAATTGCTTTAAAAACTGTTCCAAGATCGCCTACCTTAGTACATGAATTGTTTTTACACGGTGCTCCAGGTAGAATAGCATCAGAATTAGCTAAAATAAGAGTAATGCACAAATTGATAATATGCTTCATTTAATGCAACCTGCAGCTACTAGCCAGCATATACGAGCAGAGGTTCTTAAAAAAATCGTTCTTATATGCAGGTTTTTACCTGTATTCTAGTTTAGACACAACAATGCATGTTTTTACCTGTATTATAGAAAAAATATAACATTATACCTCTTCTGTTATTATTCTGTTTATTAGACTGGAGGACTGACAGGCAAGTAAATTTAATAGGTTGTCAAAACGCAGACTAATAAGACTTACCTTCACTATTTTGATTTTCTTTTTGTTGTTGTTGCTTCTCTTTATATTTCTGAAGAGCAGTTTTCAAAGAGGCACCCACAATTGGTTTTAAACGTGTTTTTGGGAGGTCTTCACTAGAATACGAATAAGAATATCGTTAAACGAGAACTTGATTTATTTGACCAAAGTAAATTGTTAGAGTCTTTGTTCAGACAAAGGTAGTGCGTGCTGGTGAACACGAGACGATACAGTACCAACCTACCACTAAGAAACTGAATCTTGATAACCCAGGCTGCCTGGTTTCTTATAGGTTGAAAAGGAATAGGTGAAGAATTTGAAATATATTCAGCAGCAAGGCCACTGAGTTTGCTTGAAATACCAAATATTTTCAATCCCAAAATCATTTTCTGAAGCAATATGTATTTTCAGGTTTGAAAAACAAATCTTTGAGTGTAGGTAGCTACTATCTTGCAGGCTTAAGTTTTTCATAAGTCAGTTTCTAAGTGACGAGTTAGTAATGTATAGTGGAAAATCATGCATCTGTTGCAATCAAGAAATAAAAGGCTATGAAGCAGGTCTAAAGGCCACACGTCGATAGCTTTATCGCTGGACAAATCAGCCAATCCAACCCGCCCAGAGTGAGATGTAGCATATTGATACAGTATAGCATTATTGCTATTAGTAAAGATGTGCAGTATGAGCCTAGTTTTATTTTATTATATGCTTCTGTACAAAATATCTTGTTAAACTGACCGATCCTATGATATCTTACTACACTGACTGATACTATATCAAATGCGGCCTGTTTGTCTTTCTCTTTGTCAATGTATTAGACAGGGAATTTCCTGTAACTATCTAAGCACCTACCTAACCTTTGCTTTTATACTATATTTCTACTAAATCGACCATGCTGATTCGAATAAGACTTTAAAACATTTTGGATTTTGACCGGAAGTGCCATTTTTGATGACGTAAATAACTGTCATTTTTTAGAACTGAAATCGCTTTAACTCTTCATGTGCAAGTCTGACGTGTTCGAAAGTAGTTTAGTTAGACAGCACTTGATCAGATCTTTCGATTAATGTATCATTTGTTGGATTTTAACAGAATCTTAGCAATTTCTATGACGTCACCGATCCAATGACGTCATATTTGGGCTATTTTTAGAATTGATCTATCTCGATTTTTTTCATTGATTTAAATTCAATCGACCACGCAGATTTTGAATTTGCAGTCGACGAGTAATTATCATGTACAAAAAAAGTATTTTAGGCATGTCATAATCCCCATTGTTTCAAACCATTGAGAAGTTACATGGTCTAAAAAACTTTTTCTGTGCATACTAATTGTTAAACAACTACGAATTCGGAATCTTCGTGGTCGATTTAGTTGAAATCGATGAAAAAATCGAGATAAATCAATTCTAAAAATAGCCCAAATATGACGTCATTAGATCGGTGACGTCATAGAAATTGCTAAGATTCTGTTAAAATCCAACAAATGATACATTAATCGAAAGATCTGATCAAGTGCTGTCTAACTAAACTACTTTCGAACACGTCAGACTTGCACATGAAGAGTTAAAGCGATTTCAGTTCTAAAAATGACAGTTATTGACGTCATCAAAAATGGCACTTCCGGTCAAAATCCAAAATGTTTTAAAGTCTTATTCGAATCAGCATGGTTGATTTAGTAGAAATCAAGTATAAAAGCAAAGGTTAGGTAGGTGCTTAGATAGTTACAAGAAATTCTCTGTCTATATCTTACAAATATAACGGCACGGGTGTCATTACGCGGACTTAACCGCATCAGAAAGAACAATAGAAAACGTCACAAAAAATAAAGTCGCATTTTTCTCAAACTTCCGCCGGAGAAACCCCCAAATTTTTTTACATGAATCCTCGTTTCTTGATGCATAGAACCCAAATATCGCGTCAAAATAGCGGCCCGGTTCCTGGAAATCCAAGAAATCGACGTTTTAGCCTGTTTGGGCTTCAAAATTTTCAAGAAAATAATTTTTCTTATGCCAAAACGGGCTAAAATTAGCCAGAACGAGCTAATTTCAAAAAAATTAGCCCGTTCTAGCTTAGTATCCCTAGCTGTATAATACTGTAAAAGTAAAGGAAAAACAAATATAGTCATTCTTTTTTGAATACCATGAATTCGTAAAAATAAGTAAGTACTTTGCAAATGCTGTGGCATACACCTTTAATCTAACAGCTAAGTGCTCAAAGCGAGACTGAAAGACAAATCTCAAAGAAATACATCAAAGAGAAAGCAGAATCGAAAGTGCAGTTAAATACACGGTAGTAAATATTTGGCTAAACTTACAGAAAAATATTACTAAACCCCTTTATGTATCATTTCAAACAAAAATTTTACCTCGGTCTTTCTTCCTCCTTCGGTGGCAGTGCTTTTGTAGTTTTAGGTTTTTGCTTTATGACCTTATTGAGAAAATAAAACAAATTATTAGTTATCGTCGAATGACCTTTATAAAAGTGATACGTCAGGATGAGAACAAAATAAAAACCTACAGAAAATTAAACCCCAGACAAAAGTTATGAGAAATTTCTTTGTTTGTTGTCAATGTCAAACAGACCAACCCCATTCCATATTATCAATGTTTATTTGCCTTTATATGATTATGATCTAAAATGATTGACATGGTTCTAGCTGTTGTAGGGATTGTTGTGATTTTGAGTAAAGCTTGAAAGATTTTAACAAACAAAAGATATCAACAACGTAGCAAGCAATCAAATTCACAAACTTTCCATTCAATTCAATTTTTTTTAACAGATATATATCATTGAATCCACATGTGGCCATGTTTTTAGACCGAAAGGCCACCGGTTCACAGGTCTCAACAAAAACAAAACGAGATTCTACTTCATGTACAACATATAAATTTAAGTTAATCAATTTTGCATATTGCATAAGTAGTGATATAAGTAGTGATATATATTTCCATTCAATTCAATTTAATTCAATCAAACAACAGTATTCGTGTAGTTCAATAAAAAGAGTTGACTGCGTGTGGTACTATGTAGATATGGAATAATAACGGTTATCATCCCGAAACGTCATAGAATTGTATCGTTATCTTTACGTCACTAAAGTGTTTCATTTTATCGTTTGGTAACAGTATTTGTGATTGCACTTTTTTACCATAAATCCCAAATTCTTATTTCATATGACTGCCAGATTAATCAGCTGAATTCATTTTCTTTCCCGTCTGTTTGTTGGTATATCAAATATCAACTGCTTATGCTTACTTCTTATGCTTACTTAATAGAATGAATGCTTATGCTTCCTACTTATGATTACTGCTTATGCTTCCTACTTACGCTTACAGCTGATGCTGGCTACTTGTTCTTACTGCTTTTGCTTGCTACTGCTTACTGCTTATTGTAAATTGCTCATGCTTAATTCTTATGCTTACTACTTATGCTTCCTACTTATACTTACGGCTCATGCCTGCTGCTTATGACTAGTAGATATGCTTACTGCTTGTGCTTACTATTTGACTTATATCACTACTTAAGCTTACTGCTTATGCTTAATGCTTATGCTTATAATACTATTTGGCTGACTACTTATAGTTGCTGCTTGTCCTTACTGTTTACTACTTATGCTTGCCGCGCTGACAGCTTATGCCAACTATTTATACTTGCTGCTTAAACTTATGCTTACTTCTTATAGCTACTACGAATTACTTACTGCTTATGCTTACAGCTTATTATGCTTGTATTATCCCTTATATTTACTGCTTATGCCTACGATTCATTGCTTATATTACTTCTTATGGTTACTGCTTTCAATTCTTTAAGGTACATGTGGATCTACTATCCCAATATTCACAATTTCTCCTGAGCCTCTCTGTTCATCCTCTTTCTTTCTTTGCTTGCAACACGGATGGAGATGCTCTTTCAACCATTTTCTTGACTTCTTATTACGATATAAGACTATCAATGCGTTCTTAAATGAATTTGCAAATAGTAAGAAATGTCCGGTATGTACAAGGATTTTGAATTTAGTTGTATTCAAATCGCTATAATTCATAAAGGTAAATATTGTTGTTGTTAAAGTAAGAGCTATATATGGAAGATAGGACATAACTGCCACTACAACTAGAAGTAGAACAGTTTTAAACAATTCTTTAAGGTATTCAGGACTTTCGTCTGAATCTGCTTCCACTCTGTTTTGATAAACTGGATTGTCAGCAACAAAATGACGTATTCGAAGATAACCACGCGTGTAAATTGTCACAAATATCAGCATCATTACGAGCAGGATAATTGCGCACAGCACAGAAAGGTAGGCCGTTAGTCGAGGAATGATTTTCAATAAGAAATAAAAAGTTAATCCCCCGGCAATGAAAAGTGCACAGCAAGTAAAGATTAATAAGTAAATTCTTGGTATTTTGAATAACTTTGCCATCATTGACTCGTTTTCAAGAACATTAGGATTCATATGAATGTAACGATCGATCGCTAGTAGCATTGTCATGATGAAAGATATGCCGCAAAATAAAAGACGCATAGGTATAGACACTCTGAGAATAGAGCAGAGTTTTGCAGAGTCGAACCAAAGGTTTTCCATTATAACCATGGGGATCACAATCACATGAGGCAGTCGGAAAAACTCAAGCAAACAATTAGGAGGTTGGAAGTGTTTTTCATCGATTGTTTTGTTGCGAAAAAGGAGACTATCAAGATAACATTGATTGCTACAATCACTAGCAATAGATTGCATAAACAGCACAAGTAATTGTGCTTGCATATTTAGGATATGATTCCAGATATGTATAAGGACACTCTTTCATTCTTGCGAGTTGCGAAGGGTTTTCTTGAAATTTGCTATAACGTATGCGTCTTTGAGTGTTTTGGATTCCACAGAATGGCTCAACAATGTCTACCAAAAAACCATTGAAGAAGATTTTCCACGTTCTCTAACAATGATGAGATGGATGAATTTGTTCTCACTCAACATTTCTGCTCAAGACTTTATCAATAAGGCTCTTTAAACCAAATAAACTAAAACTTGTCAATTAATAAGTTTTGGGCTGAATTCTTGAGAATAGAAGTTTAGAACAACAATATATCAACTCGAAATGTCTTTAAGAGGACTTTCCAGGCTCCCTACTTGAGACCAATGTGATATCAAATCACCAACTTTTGTGCTAAAGATTTTAGTATTAAAAACTCATTACACAATATAAGTACTATTTGTGAATCCATGGATTAACCCTGAATTCTTCAGAATAAAATTTTAGATCAAGAACTGCTTCTAGCTTTGAAGATCACTTAATAAAGTGTTTATCAATATCAAAGCAACTGCAATATGTTCTCCAATAAAAATTCATGCTCCAAGCATCTAACATATCACTCAAGAGAAACCCAACACGAATCAAATCAGAGAACTGCAAGATTGTCTTCCAATATGTTCAGCACGCAGCAACGATGTATTCAAACAAATGAGATATGAACATATCCAACTGTGATCTAATATCCTAAATTGTTATTTCTAGAAGGAAGTGCACACACAGCTGCTTCCAAAACATTTTAGGTAATTCAAATATTGTAATTTTCATAATTTTCTTTAAAAGGAATTTATTGATTCGTTCTATTTCTTTATCATATCATTGCTCAAACATATATTATAAGAACAATAAATAGTAGAGTCGTTATTTTCCGATGAAGATCAAGAATTGTTTGATTATTTGATTGGAAGCTGCTTTGAAAAACGATATATACTAGTCTTGATGGCCTTCATCAGAGTAATTTATCGCATAGAGAACAAAACATGCTTACTAACGAGAGTAAAACCCTGGACAAAAGTTATGAGACATTTGTTGTTTTTGTTGTCGTACAGAGCAGCTCCATTTCATGAGGTCAATGTTGATTGGCTCTTTTATGACTTTATTATTTTGTATGACTGTCAGGGTTTTGGTTGTTATAAGGAAAGTTGTGGACTTGAATTCTGCTCACAACCATGATATTTCACAAAAACTATCAGATTGCGCAAATAAAAACGCAAACAATTTAGCAAGCAATCACATTCGTCTAATTACAATTCAATGAAGTTTAATTCAATCAAACAAAAAGCATTTGTGACTACATTTTTCAGCATGAATCAATAACAATCCTCTTATACCTTAAGCCTTAAAAAACCCAATAGCCCATATGCCATTTTGCAAAATAAGAATTCTGTTATTATGAGTTATGTAGGTATATTTTTTATTGTTTGCTTCTTTTTATCATCGTTACTGTAAGTCCTAATTATGCTTAACGACTCTTAATACTTGTGCATGCTGGTAATTGTATATATTGTTGTGCTTGCTACTTTCGTCCACTACTGATGCTTACTACTTATGCTTACTGTTATGCCTACGGCTAACTGCTTATGCTTACCGCATAGATTTACTACTCATGCTTACTACTTATGCTTACTGTTATGCCTACTGCTAACTGCTTATGCTTACTACATAGATTTACTACTCATGCTTACAACTTATGCTTACTGTTTATGCCTACTGCTAACTGCTTATGCTTACTACATAGATTTACTACTCATGCTTACTACTTATGCTTAGTGTTTATGCCTACTGCTAACTGCTTATGCTTACTACATAGATTTACTACTCACGCTTACTACTTATGATTACTGTTTATGCCTACTGCTAACTGCTTATGCTTACTACATAGATTTTATTACTTATGCTCACTACTTATGCTCACTACTTATGCTTCCTGGTTGTGCTTACTACTTATTGTAAATTGCTTTGGCTTACTGCTAAAAGACAGGGTTTTTCCTAAAAAAGGGGACTCAATAGCTAACATCAAATTTTATCTAACACTTCTACTAAAACTAATATGAAGATTTCAAATCCAAAATGGGTAAAAAAATATTTCACCGGCAATGTTCCTTATTAGCATCGAATCAGCTTTGATAAAGCCAATAATCCAAGTGCTAATGTCCAAAATAAGAATATTCTATCATACAGAACTTTGAATGCTGAAAAATACTATTATTTACTGCATTTCAATATAACCTTATGATTTTGAGTTGAAGCCATTTGAAATGTCGTGTCGTCATCAAAATGTCGTCTCAACGATATTTTCAAGGTATTTCAATCATTTCATTTCTAAACTTCCTGCGCAGGAAACTCGTAAATAGCACTTGTACGATAACTTTGACTTGATATTTTGTAATAATCTCACCTTCTCGATGGTGGAGAGATATAAAAGCTTAATTGTCAGAATATTTTTTGCAACAAACCCTGGAACCAACTTTTGTATCCAAATACATAGTCTAACTACGAAGAAGACGATACTCAATTAGTTTTGCACCTTACGAATGATTTTAGCCAGAGATGAATTAAAATGTCAGAGTAATAAGGAGAATGAAATCAAATCCTTGCGAACCAGCAATCCTAACGAAATTACAATCCTGGGCAAAAGTTATAAAATATTTGTAGTTTTTATATTCAATGTTAAACGAAAGCAGGTACCATACCTATTGCAAAAGTAAATAAAACATCGGAGTATTTATGATTTCCTTTACAATGCAGGTCCAGCAAAAGCTGTCCATAGTTGGTGCAGTTCAAGCTAAACAGGCGGTGCCCGGAGCATACCTTCTGAAACTTTTTAAGGTTAGGTTCTCAGTGATGCAATTTCGTGCATTTTAAGAAAGTAATTTACCTAGCAATTAACCGAAAAACACGGTAAAAATCTAATGTTATTTCTAATGGCAATATTTTTTTGATGAAAAGAGTTTTGGCCAAAAAGTTGCCCGGCCATTGTTGCAGCAACCGGACCGGTTAATGGGCCGGCAATGACTTAATTGATTCGTCTCAATTTTCAGTTATATCTTTAATCAAGAAAAACCTCGAAAATAATTCAAAACATCATAATTGTTTCTTATCCTGTGTAAGGTTGAATGCCACATGTATTATGAGTTTCTAAAACATTTTCTATTGCCTTCTTGACTGATACGTTTACTTGTTATCCTTACTGCTATGCTTCCCACTTACAGCCATTGAAGGTGGAGGGTGATCTTTTATCCCAATATTGACAATCACTTCTGGGCCTCTCTGTTTCTCCTCACTCTTCATTTGTTTGCAATACGAGCAAACACGCTCCTTCAACCATTTTCTTGACTTATTATTTCGATATAAGATTATCAATGCGTTTATGAATGAGTTGGCAAATAGTAAGATATATGCTGTATGCGCAAAGATGTTATATGTGGTTGTTTTCAAATCAGTATGAAGCACATAACTCAATATCGTTATTGTTAAAACAAGAACTATCGATGGAAGATAGGATACAATTGTTGCAATAACTAGAAGAAGAACAGTTTTGAAAAATTCTTTCAGGTATTCAGGACTTTCGTTGAATCTACTTCTCCTGTGTTTTGATAAACTAGATTTTCTGCTACGGAACGACGTATTCGAGATTAGCCACGCGTGTACATTGTCACAAATATGGGCATCATTACGAGCATGACGATTGAAGAAAAAGTAACAAAATAGGCCATTATTTGTGGATTTATTTTAATCAAGAGATATAAAGACAATGATATGGCAGTGAAAAATGTGCAGCAAGCAAAGATCAAAAAGTAGATTCTTGGTCTTTTGAATAATTTTGCAAACTTTGACTCATTTTCTTGAACATTATGATTCATATGAATGTAACGGTCAATTGCTAAGAGCATCGTCATACTGAAGGATATTCCAGCAAATAGATACCGCAGTAATAAAGAAACTCTTACGATAGAGCAGAGCATATTATGGTCGAACCAAATACTATCAATGAATTGCAATGGCATCACTATTGCAACAATAAGGCTATCTGAAATACTTAAGCAAACAGTTAGAAGGTTGGAAGTATTTTGCATGGATTGTTTTGTTGCAAAGAAATGGACTATCAAGACAACATTGATTGTTATAATCACTAGACAGTAAATGCCATAAATAGCACAGATGATTCTACTTGCGTTGATCGGGTGTGATTTCGGGTAGCCAAAGAAACATTCGCTCATTGTTACGTCGTTTTCTTGAGTTAATCTGAGTTTCGAAGTGAGTTTTAAGAATAACTAATGTGAAATAAAGATGATGGATTAAGATACAAACTCCCCTACGAGCTTCTTGAAGAATACCCTAAAAATCTTCATAAATTTAGGGCAACTGTAATGAGTAACGCAAACCACCAACTTTCAAATATTTCAGGGCTAACAGGATTAACTTCCCAACCTTTATTATTGATAAGGCAACTAAGGTATTTTCAGTTATATTTCCTTGAAGGTTCTTTGTGATTTTGATAGATAATAGGATAGCTCAAATATCTTATAATAACACCAATGATCTATTGAGGTCTTTGAAATGAAAACCACATTACACTTAATATATCAAAATGTGAGCGCTTTAGAATCAAAATTTGAATCAATAAATGCAGTTTATAAGAGAAAGTCTTTCAAATCTTTATCGATGAGGAGTTAACTAGAATACGTTATTTAATCACCAAATTTTCTAACGACGACCTTAGAAAGTTTAACTTTTACTTTTCTATACCAAATACATCATGATTTGTGACCATAAGCTGTGACTGAATATCTCAGAAACAAAATCTAGATTGACAATTTCCACAAAAAAAGACCTGCTAAAATTTTCATTTTTATGATCGTTTCAACTCCAAATATAGCTTCCTCTATTGAAATAAGCGATGAGGCAAGATGGAAAGACGTAATATAATCATATCTATATCATATCACAGTTCTATCATAGTTTGTCAAAGAACAAATATTCATTATAACAAATAAATCACAGCATTTCAGTTCAGATGTCTATTTATTTAGGTTAAATACACCTGCATAAAGCATTTATTTTCCTTGAAAAATCTAAATATTGGAGAATCTTTCATTCTGATCTGTATCCAAAACAAGCATGAAAACAATAGAAGATATTATCATTGTTTCCAAGCGCTCATCTCTTTCGTGGATCGAGTATCAATGTAGCAGGTGCTCGCTTTTTAGTTAGTCAAACATTTGAAATCATGATAGTCAGTTTTGAGGTGTAAATATTTTTTACTGACATGAATACTTAATCTATTTTCTAGTAAAACAACAATTTGAAATTTTTGTCCAGCTGATTTTTATTTTCTATAATATCAAGATTCTTGAAGATCAGACATGAGTCATAACAATAAACAAGGTCTCAGGTCCATGGTTCACCCCATGTCGTTCACAAACAGAAGAGAAAGGAGTGGACCAATTTTAGATCCCCGAGGGACCACACATGACATGTGTTTCTTTAATAACATTCAAATACTGATCTTTCTGGAAAGATTTAAACCAGAGAAATTAAGATCTTCGAAATGCTTTCCTTTATATTGCTTTCCTGTCTGCTACTTTCGATTATTGGCAGTACTGCCATGTGTATCGCTATCAGCTGTCGAAGGTGCATGGAGATCTTCTATTACAATATTGACAATTACTTCTGGACTTCTCTGTTCCTCCTCTTTCTTTCTTTGCTTGCAACACGAATGGAAACACTTCTTTAACCATTTTCTTGACTTCTTATTTCGATAAAAGATTATCAATGCATTTATGAATGAGTTGGCAAATAGTAAGATATATGCTGTATGCGCAAAGATATTATATGTGATTGTTTTCAAATCGGTCTGATTGACAGAACTCAATATCGTTATTGTTAAAGCAAGAGCTATCAATGGAACATAAGATACAATCGTTGCAATAACAAGAATAAGTACAGTCTTGAACAATTCTTTCAGGTATTCAGGAATTTCGTTTTTATCTGCTTCTCCTCTGTTTTGATAGACTGGATTTTCGGCTACGGAACGACGTATTCGAAGATAGCCACGAGTGTACATTGTCACAAATATGGGCATCATTACCAGCATCATGTATGAAGAAAAGGCAGTAAAATAGACCGTTATTTGTGGATTGATTTTCATTAGGAAATATAAAGACAATGATATGGCAGTGAAAAATGTGCAGCAAGCAAAGATCAAAAAGTAGATTCTTGGTCTTTTGAATAATTTTGCAAACTTTGACTCATTTTCTAGAACATTAGGATTCATATGTATATAACGATCGATCGCTAAAAGCATCGTCATACTGAAGGAAATTCCACAAAATAGATTCCGCAGTAATAAAGTAACCCTTACGATAGAGCAGAGCATATTATGGTCGAACCAAATGCTTTCAATGAATTGCAATGTCATCACTATTGCACCAATAAGGCTATCTGAAATACTTAAGCAAACAGTTAGAAGGTTGGAAGTATTTTGCATCGATTGTTTTGTTGCAAAGAAGGAGACAATCAAGACAACATTTATGGTTATAATCACGGGGCAGTAAATACCATAAATAGCACCGATGATTCTACTTGCATACATGGGGTATGATTTTGGGTAGCCAAAGAAACATTCACTCATCGTTACGTCGTTTTCTTGAAATTCACCAGAGTTTTAAACAGAGGTTTAAGAGTGAATAATGTGAAATAAAGATGATGGATTAAGATATATACTTCCCTATGAATTTGTTGAAGATCACCATAAAAATCTTCATAAATGTAGGACAACTGCAATAAGTAACGCATACCAACAGCTTTTGCACAAAATCTTTTAGGGCTAACAGGATTAGCTTCCAAATCTTTATCATTTAAAAGGCCACTGAAATATATTTAGATGCATTTTCTTGAAGGTGCTTTGGGATCTTGATAAATAATAGGACAGCTGAAATATCATATTATAACACCAATATTCTATTCAGGTCTTTGAAATGAAAACCAAATTACACTGAATATATCATGATTTGTGATACCATTAGATGTGAATGAAATCTTCAGAACAAAATTTGGATGAATAAATCCATTTTTTAAGAGAAAGTCTTCAAAATCTTTATTAATGACGAGTTAACTGGAATACGTTATCTAATCACAAAATTTTTTAACGACGACCTTATAAAGTTTAACTTTGAATTTTCCTAAACAAAATACATCATGATTTGTGACCATAAGCAGTGACTGAACATCTCAGGAACAAATTCTAGAATGACAACTTCCACAAAGAAAGACTGCGAAAATCTTCATTTTTATGATCGTTTTAATTCCGAATATAGCTTGCTCTATTGAAAACAAGGATGAATCAAAATTGAAAGACGTAATATAATCATCTATACATCACACCACAGTTCTATAGTTTGTCAAAGAACAAAACATCATTATAACAAACTAATCATAGCATATCAGTTCAGAGGTCAATATAGCTATAGCTCAAGCAGCATCAATATATTCGTATAAAATTGATGAATATACATCCAGCCAGCATTCTGTGACAAACAATCTGTTCAGTAAGGGCCTTGTTAGGTTAAATACACCTCCAGAAACATGT
Organism: Pelagia noctiluca; assembly: GCA_963924455.1. Lineage (NCBI taxonomy): Eukaryota > Metazoa > Cnidaria > Scyphozoa > Semaeostomeae > Pelagiidae > Pelagia > Pelagia noctiluca. The sequence goes on from OZ004319.1 coordinate 11,200,736, forward strand.
ATATTTCTTGAAAAATCTAAATATTGGAGAATCTGCAATTTCCTTTACAATATCTTTATTGATTCGTCTCGATTTTTCATTATAATCTGTCTCTAAAAACAAGCATGAAAACAATGATGATATTATCATTGTTTCCGAGCGCTCATCTCTTTCGTGGATCAAGTATCAATGTAGCAGGTGCTCGCTCTTAGGTTAGTCAAATATTTGAAATCATGACAGTCAGTTTTGAGGTGTAGATACTTTTTACTGACATGAATACTTAATCTATTTTCTTGTAAAACAGAAATTTGAAAGTTTTGTCCAGCTGATTTTTATTTTCTGTAATATAAAGATTCTTGAAGATCAGACATAAGTCATAACAATAAGCAAGGTCTCCGATCCACTGTTAAACCCATGCTGTTTATAAACAGAAGAGAAAGGAGTGGAACAATATCAGATCCCTGAGGGACCCCAAATCACAAATTAATAGTGTGAATAATTTCGATATTTCTTGTTAATATCCAAATACTTATCTTTCCGAAAAGATTCAAACCATAGAATTTAAAATCTTTCCGATACAGGAAATTCTATTTCCATCTGTGAGTAGTTTATGATTCATTTTATCAAGCTCTTTTTTAATATTGTTTAAGATCATATGATATCACCGGAGCATGAAATTGTCAAAGTATTAGAAAGTTTCATCTCTTTGATTAGGAATCCGTTAAGTTGCGTTGTTGTTCCTTTCCAGTTCGCTGCATTTGATTTGTCGCAGTACTGCTATGTGTATTGCTTTCAGCTATTGAAGGTGCATTGAGATCTTCTATCCCAATATTGACAATCACTTCTGGACTTCTCTGTTCCTCTTCTTTGTTTATCTGCTTGCAACAGGATGGAAGATACTCCTTCAACCATTTTCTTGACTTCTTATTTCGATATAAGATTATCAATGCGTTTATGAATGAGTTGGCAAACATAAAAATGTATGCCGTATGTGCAAGGATTAAATAGTTAGTTGTTTTCAAACCTGAATGATTCACAAAGCTCAGGATAGTTGCTGCTAAAGTAGTAGCTATCATTGGCACATAGGATATTACTATTACGATAACAAGAAGGAGTACCGTTTTAAACAATTCTTTCAGGTATTCAGGACTTTCATTTAAATCTGCTTCTCCTCTATTTTGATAAACTGGATTTTCAGCTACGAAACGACGTATTCGGAGATAGGCACGCGCATAGATTGTCACAAAAATGGGCAAGATTACCAGTATGACCATTGCACAAAGTCCAGTAAAGTAGGCCATTATCTGCGAATTGATTTTCACCGAAAAAAATAAGCATAATGACACGGTAATGGAAGATGCACACAAAGCAAAGATCAAAATATAAATTCTTGGTCTTTGGAGTAGTTTTGCAATATTTGAATCATTCTCTATAACATTAGGATTCATATGTATGTAACGATCAATCGCCAAGAGGAACATTATGCCTAAAGATAATCCACAGAACAAAAACTGCAAAGATAGAGACGCGTTCAAGATGAAACAAGAGTCGAACCAAAAACTATGAATCATCAGCATCGGCATCACAATTGCACCAATTAGGCAGTCTGAAATACTCAAGCAAACGATAAGAAGATTGGAAGTGTTTTGCATCGATTGTTTTGTTGCGAAGAAGGAGACAATCAAGACAACATTTATGGTTATAATCACGGGGCAGTAAATGCCATAAATCGCACAGGTAATTCTGCTTGCGTAGATGGGGTATGTCTCTGGATACGTAAAGAAACATTCGCTCATGGCTACGTCGTTTTTTGGGTTCACCTGAATTTTAAACTGAGGTTTAAGGATAGAAAATGTGAAATTAAGGTAATGGATTGAAAGCTTCACTTCACTTTGAGTTTCTTCAAGAGCACCTTAAAACATCTTCATGAAGTTAGGAAAACTGCAATATGTTATGCCAACCACCAACTTCCGAAATATTTCAGAGTTAAAAGGATCAACCGCAAAATCTTTATAAGTAGTGAGATTACTGAAATATATTGTTTAACTACCACCTGTCTTGATGACTATCGTATATCGTAGGAGCACCAAATGTATAATAGTTGCTAGTGAGTTAATAAGTTGTATCTGATTGCATGGTTATTAAGCTTTAGATCAATAGCTTCAACTATTTTTCTTGAAGAATACCTCCCGAATCTTGAGAAATGATAGGACAGCTGAAATATGTAATTATAACACCAACTTTCTATTGAAGGTCCTTGACATGGAAACCACATTATAATGAGAACATTGTAATTTGTTAATCCATAAGTTGTGTGTGAATACTTCGTTGTCAAGCTTTAGATCAATAACTCCGATTACTTTTTCTTTATAGACATTCCGAATCTTGAAAAATGATAGGACAGCTGAAATATGTAATTATAACACTAATGTTCGATTGAAGATCTTTGAAATGAAAACCACATTACAATAGAAATATTATGATTTGGGCATCCATAAACTATGTCTGAATGCTTCGTTATCAAGCTATAGATCAATAACTCCAATTTAATTTTCTTTAATGACCTTCAGAATCTTGATAAATAATAGGAAATCTGAAATATGAAGGAGTGATAGAATATTTCAGGAAAAAATTCTTGAAAGATAACTTCAATAAAGAAAGTTTCTTGAGAAGACCTACCAAAATCTTTAACAATTAGGAGTATACGTTGAGGATTGTGCTTAAATTTCCAATATAGCTCGCTGTATTGCCAAAGAACATAATATCATTCAACCAATAAATCATAGCATATTAGTCCCGTAGAAATACAATGATTAAATATCCATCCGGCATTTATCTGAAAGTATCGTTGAATTAAGCACCTACCAAGAATAAGTATACCTGCATCTATCACATCTATTGCATGGATTAATCAAAACATTGAAAATCTTAAGGTTTTCAACATAATATTTAGTTTAACAGGTCTCACTTTGTATTCATATCAGTATCAAAAAACAACAATGAAAACAATGAAAAACATAATCATTGTTCCTAGGCGTTTATTTTTTTCGAAAATCGATTATTTTTTCATCAGAGATTAGCGTTTTAGTTAGTAAATTGTGTAAAATCTCAATTGGTAATCTAAAGCTAGATATTCCTTTTCCAATTGAAATTATTATTCAATTTCTAGTCAAACAACTAGTTGAAATTGCAATCCAGCTTAGTTCTATTTCTGTAATATTCTGGTCCTTGAAGATTAGATATCGTTATAAACTTTAAAAAAGGTCACCGCTTACCCCATATCGTACTGAAGAGTCGATCCCTGTGGTACTCCACATGACAAATTGACAGGGCCGACTAAATTTGGTATTAGTTTTTTTGTTAACAGTAAAAATACCGATTTTTCAGAGAGTATCTAAACCATAGATTTAAAAACTTTCAAAAGCAAGGGTATTCATATTCATCAAAGAAAGATTGACGATTTATTAAGTGCCTTTTGGAAATCGTTTAGGATCTATATCTGAGCATCTCATGGTTAAAATATTTGAAAACCTCATCCCTCCGATTCGTACATCTAAATATCTGTTAGGTTACCTTGAAGCCTTTTCTATTTTTCTGCTTCTAATTGGTTCCTAGCACTTTCATGTGTATTGCTTCCGACCGTTAAAGATGGTTCTGTGTTTCTCAGTTCATCTTCAACCTTTCTTTGCTTGTAACACGAGTGACAACCATTTTCTTGACTTCTTATTTCGGTATAAGATTATCAATGCGTTCATGAATGAGTTTGAAAATAGTAGGATATATGAAGTATGAAGTATGAACAAGGATTTTAAACTTGGTTGTATTCAAATCTTTATCATTCTTAAATGTCGATATGGTTGTTGTTCAAGTAAAAGCTATCAATGGAAAATAGGATACCATTGTTGTAATAACAAGTAGAAATACAGTCTTGAACGATTCTTTCAGGTATTCAGGACTTTCGCCTGAATTTGCTTCTCCTCTTTTTCGATAAACTGGAGTTTCAGCAACAACGACAAACAACAATATCCAGTAATAGTATGTCAGTATAACAATAATGACAGGGAAATTAAATTTGTACAGCAAGCAAAGATCAAAACGTTAGCTCTTGGTACTTTGATTACTTTTGCAATCTTAGACTCATTTTCTTCAAGTTTATGGTAGAAGATATTCCGCACAAAAGAAATATTGAGGGGTATAGAAATTCTTTGGGTTGGGCAGAGTCTTGTGGAGTTGAACCAAAAGTTTCCATCGGCATAACACTAATGAAATTGTGAAAACTAGAAATGATTAGTTTCCATAATGATTTTGTTCATTTATTCTGGTACTTTCGCAGATATCATTTCAAAAATTTCCTATAGTCCAACAAATAAAACATTGTTCTCACCACTGATGATTATTGCTGAAAATCAATCATTTTAAACGTCATCAATCTTCTAATTCGGTCATTGAATCTTGCTGACAATATTATGGTTATATGGTTTCTATTCATACAATGTTCTGTTGGATTGAATTTTGGTAGAAATAAGTAGCTGTAGGTGATGTTAATCTAAATATTTTGATATCTAAATAATTAATAGGTGTATTGGTAAACATATGACATATGCATTGCCTTCAACTGTTGAAGGTGCATTTTAATCTTCTATCCCAATATCAACAATTACTCCTGAGCTTCTTGTTTCCTGTACTACCTCACTTTGCTTGCAACATGTCATGCTTAGGTCTCGCGGATTAACCGTGTTAGGAGTCTGATAAGTAAAGAGTTCCAGAGTCTGGGTAGTAGTGAGTTACGTCACTCTGAATTCTTAATGCCTGATTCATTGATTAATGTAAGAGTAAGAATATCAATGTATATCTTCTAATACTTTGACAATGCTATGCTCAGGTGATAGATCCTAAACCATCTCCAAAAAGCACTCGATAAATTTTCAATTTCATATATTAAATATGTTCTGAAAATCGTTTTTTTTGCTGTTAACAAACAAAACTAGTTCGGGAAAAGTCACGCTGTCGTTTGCTCATAAAGGTTATCCCAGGAATCAGGTCTTGGTCCACTCAATTCTCTTCTGTATGTATTTTTTTTTAGTTTATGACTCATATCTTATCTTAACCAATTGCAATATCACAGAAATAGAGATCAGCTGGATACGAGTTCAAACTTTTGTTTCACTAGAAATTGATTAAACATTCATTTTGAAAATGCAATATACAGCTTTAGAATCACTTGGATGATTTTACAAAACAGACTATATAAAGAGCAAACATCTGATGAATTAATAATCGATTTTTGAAAAATATGAGTGCTTGGAAAGAATTATTATCCTTCTTATTGTGTTAATGCTTGTTTTGGACACCGAACTGAAAGAAAACTGAGATCAGTTAATAATTTTATTATGAAGAAAACCTTAAAATGTCCAATGTTTTCATTTATTCATCAAAGAGATGTGCTATAAGCTGGTGTTCCTATGCAAGCTGTTTACAGAAACATTATTTTCTTTTAAAGTACAGTATTTCCTCGGTTATCCGAACCTCGATTATCCGAACCTCGATTATCCGAACGCCAAAATCTTTCATTGAAAGTTTTTTTTTCCAAACCAGTTCTTGAGAAACCAATCGAAATATCCGTTGTCTGCTCAAACTGTTGCCCAATATAAAAGTTATATTCAACATTTTTCCAAAAACAATAACTCCTTTTTTAATTAATATTGTCATTCATAAAAATCATTGCTATCGTTGTTATTATTACAAATCGTTGTTGAAATTTACTAAAAACTGTTGCCTTAGTTTTGTTGTTGGTCTTTCCATTTGCCGAGCTTTTCAATTTGCATTCAGTTTGAGCATCCTGTGACTGTTCAGGACGATGATAATAACCTTTATAGCAAGTTAAGTAGGTAACATGTTCTTCCTCGATTATCCGAATTTTTTGCGTATCCGAACGGCCCAACAAAAATTTGAGTTCAGCCTGTTCGGATAATCGAGGATGTACTGTACTGGAGGGATATATAATCCTCTTATTCATATGAATATTTTCATGCTGCATGTGCCATAATTTGGAATCTGAACTGAAATGCTATGATTATCACGTAAAATGAAGTTTTATTCTTTGGCAAACTATCATATAACTATGATGTATAGATGATTGCGTCACGTATTTCCATCTGTCAACATCGTTTAATTTCCAAAACAGCAAGAGATTCTGAAAGTCAAGAAACTATCTTTAGCGTTCACTCACAATTAATAAAGATTTTGGTAGGTGTTCTTGAAAATCTTTCTTTGCAGAAGATTTATATTCCTGAAATTTTCTCACATATCACAACTTATGGATTCTGAAATTATGATAACTTTAGTTAACTTTTCTTCACTTCAAAGATCCTCGATCGAAAATTGGTGATAAATTAACATATTTCAGACACCTCGACTTTTACCTGTAATTCTACTAGCCCCATCTACGCTAGTAGAATTACCGGTGTAATTTTTGCACTTTATTGTCTAGTTATTGTAATAATCCATGGTGTCTTGATAATATCCTTCTTTGCAACAAAACAATCGATGAAAAACACTTCCAATCTTCTGATTATTTGCTTGAGTATTTCAGACTGCTTTAGTGGTGCAATTGTGAAACCATTGCAATTCATTGAAAGCATTTGGTACGACTCTGAAAAACTCTGCTCCATAATCAAGGTGTCTTTTACTCTGCAGTTTTTGTTAATGGGATATCTTTCAGCATGACAATGCTTTTGGCGATTGACCGTTATATTAATATGAATCCTAATGTTCTTGAAAATGAGTCGAAGATTGCAAAGTTATTCAAAAGACCAAGAGTTTAGTTTTTGATCTTTGCTTGCTTTGTATTTTTCACAGCCACATTCTTATCTTTATATTTTGTGATAAAAACTAGTCCTCGAATAATAGCATACTTTAATGCGTTTATTGCAGTCTTGTTGTTTATAATGATGCCCATATTTGTGACAATCTACACAAGAGAAGTTATCTTCGAATACGTCGTTTCGTAGCTGAAAATCCAGTTTATCAAAACAGAGGAGAAGCAGAGTCAAACGAAAGTCCTGAATATCTGAAAGAATTGTTTAAGACTGTACTTCTTCTTGTTATTGCAACGATTGTTTCCTATGTGCTAATGATAGCCATTACTTTAGCGGCAACCATATTGGGCTTGGTAAATCAAAACTATGTGTATTCAACTAAATACATAATCAGTTCACATACTGCACAAATTTTACTATATGCCAATTCATTCATGAACGCATTGATAATCTTATATCGAAATAAGAAGTCAAGTTAATGGTTGAAGGTGCGTCTTCACTCGTGTTGCAAACAAAGAAAGAAAGAAGATGAAAATGGAAGCCCAGAAGTGATAGTCAATATTGGGATGGAAGATCATCATGAACCTTCAACGGTTGAAAGCAATACAAATGGCAGAACTGATAAAAACAGGAAGCAGTAGACAAGAAAGCAATAGAACAACAAGAGTAGAAATCTATAAAAAAGAATTTTTCCGGTAAGGAAATTACATCAACAGCTTGGCATTGTAAGCAGTAACATTTGATTGCCCATCGTTGAGAGATGTCTATGGAAACGACGATCATTCAAAGGCAATGTAAAGACCTTGAGACTTCAGTATCTGACTGCCATATAGAGGTATCAATTATATGGAGGTTTTTGAATATGATTTTCCGTTTTATTTAGTTGTCCGTTGCACACATGTAAGACACGCACTGCAATAAGTATTTACTAATAACGTTTCTTTCTTTCATTCGACTAATCAGGGGTGGCGCGAAACTTTTAAAAATAATTAATCAATCTCTTGGATTGAAACTATTCGGTTCAAAGACAAAACTAAACTTTGAACACAACACACCATATTTTACTATCTTTATTCTCTTTATCAAATATTATCATCCTTTACGCATTGAGTTGAAAAAGAAATGATGGAACTTGGTAATTATAACTGAATTTATCATTCATTGAAGAAAGGTTTATCCTCTTATTAAAAATGAACAATGACACTGACAAAGTCTAGAATTCTTTTTTGAGTAAAGAATAATCGAATTGAAATTTTGTTTCCTACTATTATCGTATATGCCAGTCCTCCGTCTCTTACAAAATGACCAAATGGCTTGAGTTTGATTGCAAAATAGTCAGCAGTAGCTGATACCAGTTACAGTCATGCAAGTGGCGAGGAGAGCTTAAAGAGCTTGGTCCTGAAGTATGGAATTAATGAAGATGATTGAATTGAGGAGTTCTGGAAAGGCACGTAGTAGAGAAAATGATTTTAGTCACTTACCTTTCCAGCATCTGATGGTGTCTCTTTTTTTCTTCTTTCCACCGCTGGCTTTATCATGGCACTTTTTTTGTAACCCGGTTCAGATTTTAAAAGCATTGAGTTCAAAGAATATTTAGTTCACATACCTCTCCCTCTTCTAACGGAGTTTCTTTCTTTGGCTTTTCTACTACTGGTTTTTCTTTGTTATGACAACCCTTTGTACAGCCCTATTCAGAAATTATAAAAAATATTTGATGAAGTGAGTCACAAATCTGAAGAAAAAATATTGAAAATAAGCCAAAAACAGAGACCAAAACTCAAAACCAAATGCTATTCCGAATGTGGGAAATTGATTAAGAAAATGTTAGTAACTAAAAGGGGAATCAACCAAACAAGAAGTAGGCACACTGGAGTAACGGAGGCAGTCAAAGTCCTTTGGAACTAACTACACAAGGCCGTTTTGTAGCAACCACGAAGTTCAGTAAGCTCTACGGGGAAAATTAGGAAATACAATGAAAATATTCTGGGGGCCTCTTTTGCTCGGTTGTCCTTACTTTTCAAACTAAGGTTCACTAAACCGCGTAGGCACAACATTTGCTATAAATTTTACGAGTTATGAAAAAATTACTCACAGGAAAATTCAAGAAATCTGTAAAATCAGTTGATTTCTTCTTGCAACATGACCAGCTCTGAAAATTAAAGAATAATAGGTTCATGCTTGCCTGATCCTTCGATAATCAACCCTAAATATCCAACCCAAACTCAATAATGTTGTAGTTTTCTCCACTCATCAACCCCTCCACTTACCCACTCTTTTGTTGACTGCCATTTTTAGGAGCCATTCGATAATGGCTGTAAAAATGTATTGTTGAACCCTTGTTAATTGGTAAGTTGGAAAGAAGTGAAATGGGAAGACTACTTTACTGCCAAACTCAACGTCAAAAAAAAAATTTTTGGACTGGTGGTTTAAAAACAACAAAGTGTCAAAAAGTCACAGTGGCAAGTGTTGTGGCAGGCAAATAAACAAAAAAATCTTTTAAATGAATTCTAAATCAGATCTTGTACGGAAGAGATGCTCATTGCCGAAAAGTTAGCTCCCTTTGATTGAAGAGGCATCCTTAGAAAATAATGAATTCTTATTTCTTATACTGCCTCAAATTGCTCACACTTTTTGACAGGTCTTACGGTGGTTTCAAAGCCACCACTTTGTCTTGGCCATGACTGTTCTAAAGTCTACAGATACACATCTACATTGATATACCAATAAAGAAATCCGTATGAGAAAAATAAGCTAACCTTGTATCCTTCATGAAAGATTGGAGCTCCAGGATGAAATGTACAGGAGCCTATGAAATCAAATGAAGGTTAAGTAATGTGTGTTTATTATTTTGCTTAAAAATTTCAAAGGTTAGCTGGCAAAACTTATAAGAACACTTGTTTGCATGGAGAGGTGATTTACCCAAAACCAATATTTTAACCTTATTGTTTATGATGGTGGAAGGGGACCAGGGATATCTGTTGCTCGTGCATTGAAATTGAATGTTCCAAAAAAGATAAAACCGTACATCGGAGCATCATATATAATTTGAAAAAAATCTATCACTGCACATTATAGAACATTTTGCAAAACATTCGGGGGGGAGGGGGGAAATATACTCTAAATCTTTTACAAAATTGAAAATGGGTGTTTTAGCTCCTACCTCTGAGAATGAAAGGAGAAAGTCAAGTGAAAACTATGAGTTTCCCCCAAAGAAATAACAACATTAAACCATCAATAAGAGATTTGTTCAAATCATATAGTCTTGCATCTCTTTGATAGCATGTTTAGATAAGGTCTGAAAAAATATTGTGTGTGTAGTACCAGGAGATGACCCCCCTACCATTGAATGATATTATCAATGCACACCGTTACATTTATTACTGCACAAAACCATTTTATCATTCCACGAATTGGTTATCAATGCATAGACCACTATCAATGGCCATTGAATTGATTGTCAAAAGGTGTAACCTTTTATTGTGGTCCTATTTTGCATTTCAAAAGAATCTGATTTTCCTCTCCAAAATGTAAACATTGAAGTGGTCTATAAGATTAGGTATCCACAGCTAGCATACAACTTGATGGTTGGCCAAAACTTTTAGCATTGCCATTTCCTGAAAGTCTGAATTTATGTTTACTTTTAAATGGGGAATTGGGCTTTCATTCACTTTCTACTGGTGTACATAAAGACTCAAAATTTCTCTTGTCTCGGGTACGTATACAAATTTCAAACTTTCCACACTGGCTTGTCCCTGTGGTCTTATTACAGTAATGCAACAGACTCAACTGTGTGTTTAAGAAATAGACGATGTGATAGAATCATTTCGCTCTAGTAGATGCATGAAACCGATAGGAAATCTCAGAGTTTAGCTAGGCCTCTTTCCTATTTAGGGGCTTTTTACGCACAGCTGTTGAAGATTGGCGGGAATGGCCGAGTGGTTAGATCACTTGACCCTTGATTGAAGGGTCCCGGGTTCGAAACCACCTTCAGACCTGTCACATACAGAGTGAGGAGAGAATTAGCCAGCTCTCTGTAATTCCAGGCAAAAGGCAAAAGGAATCACGAGGTGTGGTCACATCGAGAGGAAGGACCAGGGTCGCACTGCTCGATTAGTTTACCTATTCAGTGGGCCCTTTGTGCTTAGCACATAAACCCATACCTTGCGAAGATAGTAAGCGTATGTGCCTATCAACTATCAACAACTCAACTAAGAAACTAACACCAATTTCATGCTAGATTAATTGCAAGTCACTCAGTCTTACCCTCAACATTTTCTTCTTCTTTAAATCTATTTCCACAGCCTCTATTATAACAGATAGGATCCGTTTCTACCATTTTGAGACGCTGAAAAAATGCTACCAAAGCTGTGAAGATTAAAAAATGGCGGAGCGAGCGAAAAGGGAAATTTCTAGAAATTCAATGCCAGCCAAGTTGTCTCTGTTTCAAATAGAGGCAATTATCAATATATCGATAAACTTAACAATAGAAACATATCTAGTAAATTTATCTGGTATACCTTTTTCGATGGACCACAAAGAATTTTCCATAGAAATATGTTTAATACCTCTATCGGTAGGCATAAGAAATATATTTGATACCTGTATCGACGAACAATATAGATATATTCAGTACCTCTATATAGATAATATATAAACCATGCCTTATGATTTAATCTTAATATTACATGGCTCTGAAGAAGGATTTAATTCGAAATACGAATTAATACCTCACCGTGGATAAGCCTGGAGTTGTGAACACATCAAGGTTACTGTGCTAACTTATTGTCCTGGTTTAGGACAGTGATTAGCCCGCTCGCCTATGTCCGCAAAGACCCGGGTTTGAGACCCGGTGGAGGCATATGTCAATTGCAGTAACCTGCTCTGGTATAATTTTATTACCCGTGTTAGACCATGCCTTATGATTTAATCTAGATAATATATATATAGATAATAGAAATAAAACTCATATCTGTATCAATAAGCAACAGAAATATGTTCAATACCCCCGCTCGATAGACAATAAAAAGATATTTAACAGCTCAATAGGTAAACAATATAAATTTATCTAATACCTCCTTTGAGAGACAATAGGAATTTAATGGATCTATCGATAGACAGAAGCCTAGTGCCGAAGGCCCACAATACTGTTTTTGGAAAAGAGTGAACGAGATCGATGATTGGGAAGGAAGGAGAAGTGAGTCACTGCTCACTGGAAAACCTCCAGTTTAAACTTACGTCCACAAAAACCTCTGTTGTGACAAACTACGACGTTGTATTTGTTTTGATGCATCCAAATGAATATTGAAACCTCGTCTAATCATTTAAAACTAATCTCGAGCCAATAATACTAAGATCACATTGTGACCTTAGAAGAAGGAAAGTTTTAGGCCATGTTTTGCAAGAAATCAGAAAATTGTCTATACGTTGAAAGTGATGATGCTATTGCGAAAAGTAATATGAATGAAACATAAATTGCATAATCATTTTCTTATAGAACGAGCTATTTTCTAAAATTGTCTGGTATTTTCACGGGTTTATTCAATTTCATTTTTTATAGCTTTCCCCAAGAAGTTACCTATACTTAGCCTCAATGCTTAAACTGAGGGTGCTATTACGAACAATAACTCCTCCTGTCCCTGTGAATGAAATAAAATTTGGAAAATTATTATTCCTAGTAGAATAAGCTATTCTCTAACATTTTATTTAATTCAAAAGCAATCATTCAGTTTGGTTGTCGATTGGCCGGCCCCAAAATTGATGAATACAATTCGGAAAAATGTATAGGATTAGGTAATATAAGGGTTTGGTTGATGCTAGGCCCTGGGCCCTTGCTTCAGCCTTGGTTTGAACTTTGGTCTTGGCTTTGCTTCTGCCTTTATCTTGGTTCTGGTCTTTCTCTTTGCTTTGACCTTTGTTTTTGCCTTTGCCTTTGACTTTAGCCTTTGCAAAGGCTTTGGCCTTTGCTTTGGTATATGCTTTGGCCCTAGCATTTGTTTTGGCCTTTTCTTTCCATTTGGCTTTAGTGAAGTTATATTCAGATTTAGCGTGGAGCTATACTGCCAAGGTACATTTCTATGCAGGACACTGTTACCTCTGCCTAAATGGCTCAGTGCAAACCCTCGTGTCAATGCCCTCAGAAATATCCCTTAGTCAAGATGAGTGTTTGGAAACCCATTGCAATAACCAATATCTTTGAGTGCAGAGTGTATTGTTTCGTTATTGTTCTAGCGAACAAGGTCATAGCTGAACAAATAGACCAAAACACTCATGTTTGTTCCTTATCTAAAAATATTCGTTCTTTTTAAAGATTTCATTTCATACTCCATAGTGTAGGCAATGTAGAAAATGTGTAGATGTACAATTCTAGCAGTCAAGAGAAAGATTAGGCGTACATTGTGCACTCTAGTATTCTTTTAACAATCAAATGAGAAACAAAGACAATATCAATGGGTTTCCTAACCATCTTAATACTTCCTAATTCTCTAACCACTACTATGGTGTCAGCAAAGAATTCGATAAGGTTCGAATCTGGCCTGTGAAAAAAGAACGCATTCGAAAGGAATAGGCTTCTCATTTAACATAATTTCAACTAGAAATAGAAAGAAATATCATTGTAAAGGAATTTAATTCAGGCGTGTTTTACTGCTCTTCTTCGTCAGTTTCATAAACACTTTCCCCACTCTCGTCGTCTTCTTTCTCTTCATCGCTGGAGAAGTCCCACTGGGCTCCGGGGTCTACTTCTCTCGCTTCAGTTACTTCGAGCTGAAATACGAAGACAAGAGGGTCAGAAAAAGGGTAAATTGGGATTTGCTTTTTATTAATAGGGAAAATGGGATCGGATTTCTTGGGACTGGGATTTGGAAACAAAAATTAATATTAGAATTGGTAGACACGTCAATATTGAGAGTTTCCTCATTGTGATTGGGATTTTTACTTACTTTTGTGCTGGGAATGGGGATCAGTAACAGTATCATCCCTTCAGGACCCTCAATCAAGTATTTCATTAAACCTTGTGATATCGGTATCGTTCTCATACTGATAGGTTATTCCCGTATAGACATTTGTATCATGACTATTACTATAAAGAACTTATGTTAGAATCTTAGAATTTCGATTATAAATCTTGATGAAGAGTTGACTACTGATGAAGATTTTATAATCGAGAATTTTAAGATTTTAACAGTTGCGTTATCATTTTTTATTATTCTCTTACTTTAGCAGGTGGCTTTTGTTTCATATTATCATTATCCTTATTCAAGGTCTCATAGACAAAAGATTTTCTCAAAAATGTATTTTTTGCCAAATCCCTGCTACAAGGGAGAAGTTTAGTGCATAGAAGGAGGTTAGTCAGTAGAGGTGCATGCCGAGGAGACATTGACAGGGTAGAAGTAATTTCTACCCTTTGGCATGTCCGCCTCCCCTTTTTGAAACAAGTAGTAGAGGAGTAGCTTCAGTATGAGAGATCTGATTAGTACCTTTGTTCTAAAGAATACAATTTGTCAATATTTTTTCGTTCTATAGAACACAATAGATATTGGAAAACACAGCGCTTTAGGGAATACTAAATAAACATGAATAGCCAAAGGAGATCTTGTAGGTTATCCAACAGGAGAAGGTGCTTCATGACCCTGTGGAATAACTGTTTTATCGAAACGAGCTTAGGGTGATAACTTGGCAATTTCATCATTACTAGCTTTATTACTAAAATTCATGATTGGTTTGCGCTGATCTCTCAGGGAGTCGTATTTCAGTTTCATTCAGCTTCTCAAATGTATTTCGAGGTATTTTTTGAAAGGTTGCAATTTTGAAACTTCCCTGATGGTAATAGGGATTTCATTCCAAGCTTTCAGACCCAAATAGAGATAAGCCTTTCTTTGAGTACTCAAGAATATATCTTGGAAGTTGAATGTCCAGACAGTTTCTTGTTCTATTGAGCACGACCCTCTTGTTTTATATGTATCCTGAAGACTTTCCGGGCCGATCTTATTCCTCATCTTACAAGTCATAACCGATTGATCAAACGATATTAGTTGGTCCACAGTCAACCAGTCACTAGACCTGTACTAGAACTGTAGTTTGCATCCACCCCTAAAGGCATGCAACGTAGAAAACCCACCTTGAAGTTCTGATATAAATCAAAGTCGATGTAAGAGTCTGAACGCAACACAGCTTGGTAATGATAGATTCCAGGCTTCTCTGGAACCGAAAACCTCAGGGATACCTTCAATAAAAACAAATCAATTAACCAAATTGAATTAAATCAACGCTGTGATATTGCAAAAAATCTTAATTAATCATGTGTCCTGTATCATAAATCATATTGCAGTAGCTTTTGTTTTTTCAACCCTATGATTATAATATTCAACCTGAAGGGTAGTGTCTTATATATCTTAAACACAAGGTTGCATTTGTCATTAAAAGATGGTTAAACGACCGAAATTACCGCAATGCAATTCAAATTATGGTTACTTCATCAAAATTGATGCAGTACTGTTTCAATAAAATATATTGCTCACCTGACGTATAGCATTTGACTGACTATACAAAATACTCTACCAAGTGGATTGCAAAGATTTAAATTGATATTCATTTTACAATAGCTAAATAATTGAAAACTTTGAGATTTTTCTTGATCCAATTACTTCCACAAAAAGAAGTCTTATATAAGCACTTTGCATACTCTCTGGCCTCTAATAGACGGGGGGTTGGCATAGTAGGGGGATTGGAAAATTTCAAAACATTATTTAGCGGGGGTGGCTGGAATAAGAATGTCCTGGGTAGAGAATTTACTAAAACTTCATAAGCGAAGGGACGTCTATTAGAGACGACGACCAGGGAATAAATGGTAGGTTTGCAAGCATTACAGGTGCAAGCCATTACAAGTTTTCAGTTTGAAGGTATCAAGCTATGGACATTACAGACCTAGATGAAGGCTATTTTATGCGTTGAAAATGAGTATGAGGAAACGAAATATCATTCGTTTTCACAAATAGAATTCCTTAGGGTTTTGTAGAGGAACGTATGATGTCTCAAAATGTGAGGTTTACTTTACATGCCAGGTAGGGTCACCTTATCAGCTACAGAAGGTAGGGTCACCTTATCAGCTACAGAAGGTAGGGTCACCTTACCGGCTACAGTAGGTAGGATCACAGGAGGGCCAACATTTCATTGATTTGAGTAAAACCAGTGGCGGACACTAGGGTTGACCAGGCAGTGCAGTCAACCCCTAATACTTTCAAAGCAATAGCTTTTTGCTCTAAAACAAATGTTAAATGGGTTATTTTCAACAATGGATTCGCCCCCCCTCCCCCGCCAATGATTGCCAAAGTGTCTGCCACTGAACAAAACTTATCAAGCAAAAATAGATTACCTTGTGCTCATCCTTGAGGCATGTTATGAATTGTGGTGGTGTAATTAAAGAAGCTGTCTTCCGTCGAACAATGTAAACCCACCAGTATTCTTGCTTTTCCTGAGAGAATGAAAGATCGAACTAATTCGTCTACTTAATGTCAACAACAGCAAGCAACATCAAGCAACAGCGTTACAAACAACAATAGTAAAGATAATTCAAGTACACAAGGCAACAGTGTAATGAATTTCCATCCCTTCAAAAGTCACAAAATTAGTGAACTTCGTAGGATATTTCTTGCAGCAGGGAGAGAAGAGAGTAAGTTTTGGGCTTGCTTAGGGCATTTATTTCAAGTCTATTACAGCTGGTAAAGATGATTTCGATACTACGTTAGTATATTCTATAGATTTTAGAAACATTGCATAGATTCTACATTATGAATAAATGAAGCCATTGGCAGCCATATTGGAAGGATCCATGCGATGAATTGAAATTATATTGGAGAGTATTGTTTGTTTGATAAATGTGGCAATCAACTTCCTGCTAGGGTAGCGATTTATATTAGTAACAGTATAAATTGAATGTAATACCCAAGCTCCTTACCAATGGGAAATAAGGGGAATGAACCGGGTGGCTTTCCTTGGATTTCGCCTCTAGTATTGCTTCTGGTTTTTCAATATCTGCCTGCAAGGAGTTCCACTCATCATCATCCATCCCCCCGTCTTCCTTTCCACTGTCTTCATTGTCAGCTTCCTCGTTATCAGAAGAGCCTTTATCTGAATCACTATGTAAAATGAATAAAAATTTAATAATGGATTAGTCCTCATTCAAAAAAGATGTCTAATTTCAACAAGAACACGTACAGTTGAGAAAAAGCAAAATTTGGAAAGTCATTGATCTAATTTTCAATTGTTAAATTTTTTTAGTTATTGCACTGGAGCACAAAAACCAAGAGGTCGTGGGTTCGATTTCTACTTGGGTCATTTTCATTCTAACCAATCATCTCGAACAGGTTGTATCAAGCATATCTCAATCTAGATTTCCTTTTCTTCTATATAAGGGGGTGACCAGGGTAGTTACCAGGGGGACTGGAGCTGCGAGGAATATTCAAAATTCAAGTAATTTGTGTTCATTCATTAAAGGCTCTTTTCTTTTCTCAGGGAATTAGGGTCCCTTTTATCAAGATATACCCTGGAGCAAAGCCAATCTTTGGGGTTTTACATCAGTACGAAATGCAATATCTCACTCGATTACTTCATCCTCTTCATCAGAATCTCCGTTCAACTCTGCGGTGCCAGAATCGATGTCGGTGTCTTTATCTCCTTTTATCGACTTTCTACCTCCGATCTCTTCCACCTTCTGTTCACTCTTCTGAAATAATTAAGATTAAAACAGATCCAGATTCACCAAACGAACATGGGGATGAGACATACTACGAGAAGAATTCTAGAATTCGAGTAGGAATATCCAATTTGATTTCTTGAACTTGGCCACAACAGCTTTCATTTCCGGCAAAAGTAGTTTAGATACCTTTGTTCAACTTTCTGAGCTTTCCTAGCATTCTATTTCCAAACAAACTACAGTACCGCAATAAGGAAGCCTAACATCGCGGATCGCGTATTTTGTGAGTCACGCTCGATCCTCGATACCCCTCGATGCTCTCTATCGCGGACCCCACGATACACCGATCGTGATGAAACGCGACCTTTCGCGACGGATCGCGACGATTCGCAAGCGAACGCGGGCTATTGTTTCGTATCGCGGACCCCTCGATCTAATCGCGGAGCTTGATGGTCAATTTTTCCAACAAAGTAGATATTTTTAAGTCATCGAAAATAGAAATGGATGTTAAAAATGTGTCAGCAAGTTGAAATCAGGCAAAACTGGGTTTCTGATGTACTATCTTATAGCTTAGTAATGCTTCTGAATTTCAAGATTCTTAACAATATTAGTTTAATTCTTAGAGTACCAACACTCTTTTCCATCAGAACACGTTAATTTAATTTGACGCAAGCTATTCTTAAATATTCCTCTATTTTCAGCCAGAAAAGCTCTTACCACTAATCCCTTTTAAGCCTGCTTTTGCTATTTGCTTCTAATTATTCTTATAAATTAGGCATAAGGCATAATTTTAGGCTCGTGTTCTTATTAAATCGTTCTTATGAAAGGAAAATAGTGTAACTTAAATCTTTTGAGCTCTAGTACTAGGTTTCTTACAAACTGGTTTCTTAGCTACTAAAACGTGTACGTCTTGCGGACAATTTGCTGAAATGAAGGGAGAGATCTCCTGGGTTAGAGGCTGGTGTGTTGAAGGTCATAAGGTAATTGAAATAACATTCCCAAGAACAAAAGACTATCATTCTTCCTCACAGCTCATCTGATTTCCAAGAAGTATTTTACACTCCTTTTTTCTTAATTTGCCTCTAAATAAAAAGACCTATTAAAGAGAACACATCTCCTAAGACAATAACAATCAAAACCAACAACCCAAAAACTGTCCTTGGGTCTTGTTCTAAACGCTGACCATTGCCACAACTATCTGATAAACCTATTTCAAATAAAAATCTGTTATTATGATAAAACGGTCAAGATTACGGAATGTCAAAAAAAGACCTCAAAATAAGGAACTGGAAGCTTTAGGGTCTTATCTAGTTTCCTTGTAAAAACGTTTACTGAGCTGAGGAATGTATGTTTGAGTTGGGTTTTGAATTTTTTCAAATTTAATTACTTTTTATGTTTTTTCTGTCGGGGTGGATTTTATAGAATGTCCCTTGAACCGATTCAACTATTAGTACACTTTCATTTCAATAGGGTAAGCAACTGAACCCTTATCCTAGCCCTCAAAGTTGCTTAAGTATTCAGGGTTTTCAGCCCGCAATGTTTCTGAACTTTCTTAAATTTCGGCTATTGGAGGGTTTAGATTGATGATTCGTTACCTGTAGTTGTCTGAAAATACGGACACATTTTTTGTTATTGCCTAAAACATATGACTTAGTCACCAGCGAAACCGATAATTACATGAATAATTTTTACGCAGTCCACCTTGACCACGAAATTTATTAGAGCTTCAAAAGGAGTGCGCATTAAATGAATACATCGCGGACAATCATGGATCGCGGATCGAGGACCCTGCACTCGTTCGCGCTCGATCTCGATGTCCGCGATCTTTCGCGATGAAAAAACTGAGTTTTTGCCCACGCGATAGCATCGAGGATCGAGCGCGTCGCGCAAATTCTCGCAAAGCGATGTTAGGCTTCCTTATTGCGGTACTGTACCCCTGCAGCTTCCCTCTTCCTGTATATGAATATAACCTTCTGTATATCTCAAAAGCTGAGAAACTTTGCAAATAAAAATACCTTGGCTTCTGCTTCAAGTTTCTCTTTTTCTTTTAATAATTTTGCTTTCTTTTTTGCCGCTTGCTGTTGCTTATTTACTTGCGGTTTCGCTTTCTTGACTCCTTTTTTCTGCTTCTTTTGCCATCCCTTATTCGCCTTTTCACTTTCCTTGGATAGAAATAAAAGAACTAAGTATCATAAAGAGAATTTCCCAAGACTAGAAGAAGTTTCAGGAAGCTTACACTGGGAAACGTCTGTACAGTGCTGTGGAGGATGTTCACTACTTTGGAGGATGTTCAGCGCCATGAGGGAAGCAATTCATTATTGTGGAGGGTGTTCAGAAGATACCATAAGCACTGCGGAGGGAAACCACTAGCAATTTGGATATTACTTCCACAATGCTTGTAGTTTCCCTTTATAGTATAATTATCCTCCACATTACTTATTGTATATCCCCCACAGTACTGTTGGTATCCTTCTACAGTACTGACGGTATCCCCATAGCCCACAGTACTGAACATCCTCCAATATACTGATGATATCCCCCACCGAACTAATGATATCCACCTTAACATCATTCACAGTACCGAACACCGTCCACAGTTCTACACGGACGTTCCCAGGATGTACTTACCAGAACGCAGTTTTCTATTTTAAATGTATTGGACAAGCAGATAAGAAGTATTGTGTCAGCCTTCGGGCATGCTTCTTACATACGAAGCAGTGGATAAAGTGGCTCTTATGTGGTTGATATACTTACGAAGCAGTGGTAATGAATTTCACTCATCTTACATGAGGTATTTGAATTGATACCAAAATGAAAAATAGCCTCACCTTTGGTTCTATTTCTTCTTCTACTTTTGCTAATGAAAGATCAGATGATGTGTCGTCCCCAAAAAACTCCTAGAAGTAGAAAAATCGCTGCATTCAGCATTAAAAACACATGAAATACTTCGAAAAGAAGCAGGATTTCAATCGAGATAATTTGTGAATGAAAAGGACCCAATTAGTACTCAAGCACTCATCTAGAAGCGGTGAGTTCGAGTCCTACTCCGGACATTTTCATTCACACTAATTATCTTGACATATAATATTACGTCTTGACTTTATTCCATGGAATGAACCATCTAATCAAATTTCCAACCAAAAACTGATAATTTGTGCCCATGTTGAAATTCATGAGTTAGTCTGGGAGCAAATGTTATGAAACAAAAGTTCCGTGGGGATTTCATGCTGAAAACAAGCCATTAGTCTCAAAGTGTTGATTGGGGCCTAGGGAACATAAAAAGTCTTGGTGGCAACTCCGCAACTTGCTAAGATGGGTTCCTGGGAGGGTTGAAAAGTAGTCGATCAAGGGTGAACATGAAAACGAGGCTGGAAATTTAATTACTCATGAGCCCCTAAATAAGCATTATTTAAACTGCCAAACTAGGCAGGTGTGCATAAATTGACTATTTGATGACAAATTGTATTTCTGAAGAGGTCACGTGCCATATTATGAAAACGAGGCCAGTGACGAAATCGCCAATCAAACTCGTTTAGTTGCAAATTAACATTCAGAAAATTTTGCAGAAGGGCGGGGAAACGTAGGGGATTTTGTTGTAAAGTCTAATTTTAGTCAGTATTCATTCAAAGCCTTTCCACTGGCATGGCATGTCCCCTGTTCCATACCAAAATTTTGTTGACAAAGATCAGTGGTATTTTTACTAAAACTTTCTTACAACATAATTTCACTTCATTTCATTTCATATATTTCGTTTCTAAAACGTTTTTACAATTTAAAAAGTACTTTTCGGGGGTTTGAGCAGCTGTCAAGTTTTGGCAGTATTGTGGAATAAAGACGTATTTTTCAAAGACAATCCTGTTTTGGTAGCCTTCTTTTTCCACAATGTGTTTTTCAAAGTCAAACATACTCAGATTAACCCAATATTTCATAAAAGAAATCGGTACAGCTCAATGTTTTGAAACAGCTACTACTGTATATAGCTCCCAAATTATTTTCAGTGGGAAATGTGTAGTAACCAATGGCTGCAGCCAATAGCATCAACAGAGAAGGAGTACAACTACATACATACCTTAAATCAGTTAGTTTCTCATTTCTTAAAGAAATTTGATCATTTCTACACCTGACTTTATGACTTTTAGAGGCTCGTGTGCGACTATGTAGCCACATGGCAATCTCATTTTGAATGATTGACCAAACTAGGGGACACATTCGAGGGTGAAACTGGTAGATAAATGATACATATTTACAATAATAAATACCCCGAGGCTTTTCCTATTCAATTCCACAATAACTGTTGCTATAGAACCAGCAGTTACAACATCTGAATCTTTTTCGTCCAGAACTGAAATATTAAAGAATGCAATAAACATTAAGATTGAACGAATAATGAAATTAATAGAAATGAATAATTAGATATTTTATTTCGCTCGTTGCTCTTGTAACTTCTTGAGCACTATTTGATCATTGCTGATTGCAAATTCAGCACTTTTTGGTTCTAGAACACCAACAGTTTGTAACCGTTTATCGTATGCCTATGTTCATGAGTTGCTACAAAGCAAGTGTGAGGATAACCGGGGGTACATCGGATCTCTTGATCACATATTTAAATAATTAGTTAAATATCACCATTCAAAAGTTTGAGACAGGGCATTCCAATTTCTTTTTCCTAGCACAGAAAAATTCTCATTGCAATTTCTATAAGAGACAGTAAAGTAAAGTCCCTTTATAGAAGAAACTAAAATTATTCAATACCGGCTGTTTTTATCTTAGCTGGTGGCACGATCTTAAATAAATAAGCAATTGCTATTGTTGCACGCTCTTTCGCATTGGATCCCGAGAGTAATGGACTGGTAAAAGAATTAAAAGTATACAGCACTGAAGATGGATAGATTCCAAAAAGCTTTTGCATATTATTATTTTTATCAATAAATATATGTTTATATATGTTAATTCTTTAGAAAAATGGCAAATGTTGTTATTGTTTTAATGTACTGGTGATGTTCAGAAAGCTTTAAATAAAAGAGCAAACCTTTTGTATCCACACTCATTTCTACATGAGGGTACGACCAGCAGACATTGACGACATCTTGGTATTGTTCATCTGATAGCGTACGGAGCAGCATCCTGAAATAAGATAATTATCGGTTAGAATAACAAGAAATCTAAATACTAAATACAAGGCTAAATCCGTAAGCATTTTTTTACAACCAAAATGGCCGCGGTGAGAAATTAGGAAGATCGATCTTTCACCCAATGTATAAAATAATAACCATCTTTATTATGGGCCTCTTTCGCCCAGCGGCCATTACAGTTCCAGGAAATCAAAATACTGACACTAATATTAAATTTCAAAATTAATTTCAATTGATTTTCCAAATCCTGCTTCTTTTCAAATAATGCCTTTTTCTACGTTGCAATATCTTGCAAGTTCACATTTTCTATTCAGTACTGAAGATGCATTCTCTCGGGTGGGTTATCTGCTTTACAGTGGCGGGAATGGCCGAGTGGCTGCATCACTCGACAGGGTCCTGGGAATCCACCTCAAGACCTGTCATAAAGTGTAAGGAAAGAATTTGCCAGCTCTCGGTAATTTCAGGCAAAAAGGTAGAAGGAATCACGAGGTGTGGTCACAGCGAGAAGAAGTATCAGGGCCGCACTGCTCTATAGTCTACCTATTCAGTGGGTTCTTTGTGCTTTGCACATAAACCAATGTCCTGTGAAGATAGCAAGTATTTTTGCCTATCAACTATCAATGTACTGCTTGATTGTTTTACCTATTCAGTGGACCCTTTGGGCCCTGCACATAAACTAATATCCTCTGAAGATAGCAAGTGTTTTGGCCTATCAACAATCAGCTATTACAATGTTTGTGGTTTGTTCTTGTAACTCTTTGATTTACCTTCTATCGTCATTTTTCATGCCAACTAATTGTCGTATTGTTTTAATCTGCCTCTGAAATAAAAAACAACAAAGTCATTTATCCAGCTGATTCTGAGAAAGATCGTTGTCAGGAAAAACGTTGCCAAGTGAGATGGCTGGAAATTGCTTGGAATTCAGGAGAGGACTCTAGGGCCCATCTCTTAAGTCAACTCGTGCCGTGCCAAAACTAAATGCCTAACGAAATGACTAATGATTTGGCACAGTGCAACTATTAAACAGCCCTTGTCGGGCCTTATTCGAAATTATCACATCGTGCTGAACACACACACACACACACAAAGAGCTTGTATTCCGGCTGTTTTCCCTAACAGTAGGGGCTGAACAGTCGAGACGTATCCGTGATTTTGTTTGGAGCAAAGTGCTACGGACGGATGCCCTTCCTGATGCCAACCCTTTTAGTCGCCTCTTACCTAGACTTAGACACATGGGATAAAGTGGATGAATTCTGACCCCAGACCATATGGTTTACAAATAAATATTTTTCAACCCTAAACCATATGGTTTACATCAAGCTAAAAAGCAAGCTTTATGTTTTCTTCAACCATGGTGCTGAGATTATGGTAGAGCTTACCTTTTTGGTGTTAAAATGTCTAAGATGGTCTTGCGTGATGTGAGGAAGCATCAGAAAGGGAGATTTGCATTCCCAGACACCTTGCACCATCATGGCACTGAATTTCATCATATTTTCAAGCGTTTCCAAACGAGGAGGAACCGCAACTAGAAAAAGATACATTTTTAAGGTAAATCAATTTTGAGAAAAAGTAGGATTTGAAAAATTAATCGAAATAATATGTGTGAACATCATCTTTCTTCTAGCCTAGACTGTAAGCTTTTTATTAAGACTCTTTACTATTTTAAATATATCATCGCTAAAGGGGTCGATTCCCTCACTTGGAGGAAGAAATAACATGATTTTTGACTATTCTTTGTATTATGCTAGATGTCTATTTACAACACAAATTATGCCAGAATCATAATATTATGCTAAGTCTGGAGGGGGCTTTGGGGAGCACTAAAATCCTAAACCTTGTTTTAGTTAAATTAAGGAAAACCAGAAAACTGCATGATCTTCATCATGCAATTGTATCCATTGTCAAAACAGCATAAAGTGAAAAACCTAGAACTATTAACCAGTAATACTCGCGAACTGAGTTTAGAAGCGACATGTTTTCAACAGAAAAGCGACATGTTTCCACTGAGAAATCGAAACCCAATGGCTAAATAAGCGCAATCTGCTACCCAAAAAAACCACAATGCCCCAAAGACTGGTTAAACTGTGAGGTTCAATTTCCTTTTCTTTGAATATCTACATTCCTCAATTGAGCTTACAAGTCCAGATCAAACTATCTCACCTCTTCCAACCTTGGCCATTGCAGTTAGTTGATTGACAATACTTATCATCTCTTTTAATAAGTAGGGACACTTCTTCAGTAAAAGTTCCAAATCTATGATGAAGATTAAGGCTTTAAAGATTCCGGCTCCATAGGTGTATGAAAAATAATCTATCTAGGTAATTGGTAAGAATGAAAATGACTCGTATAGGATTCTAACGCAAGACCTCTGAGATACAAAATCCTACCCGGCTCCATTCCATTAATAATACAAATTACAGCTCATGAACCACTGCGCTATGACAACGATTATTCTTGGACTAAAATATTCATTCAAATATTTAAAGCATCATCATTACTATCGCAGAATTTCTTTATACATTAACTTGCTGCTAATAAATTGGCAATCAATACTGTTTTCAACGGAATTTGCTTGGATCATGTTACAATTGGTGGATCCTAATAGGAAAGTTGTTGAGTTAGTACTATCAACTTAAATATGTCATTTTCAAAGTCATAGCAGATTGTTCGGACTTTAGGGTCGAAGGATCCTCATATGAGTTAGTGATGTCAATATGTTAAGATGAAATATATCATTTTCAAAGTCATTGCAGATGGTTCTAAAACTTCCAAGGGAATAACTTATTACATATTGCAAGGTAGTGAAAGAGACATACCTTATTTACATTTTTTGATTCTTTCATTCTCTTCTCCCGTTTACCCCTTATCCTGCCTCTGTAGTCACTCCCCCGTTTTGTTGCATACCTCCCCACTTTCCTTTACAGTACTTATCCAACCACCTCCCTATTTAGATGTATCAACCTTAAGGGTATATAACTAACTCTATATAACTAACTCACCTATGCGTAGTGTATCTGCAGGTATATCGAGTCTTGAGAGATGTGCATGAATTAAGGCCCTTGCTTTAACACTGTAAGGATAGCATAAAGGCACTTCTTTGTTCTTCTCATTCAAATTTGGCAGGGCAGAGATTAACTGAAATTCAAAATGTTTTAAATTGAATTAGACCAGAATGCTCTTTAGAAAATAGATTGTGAAATGAGATATAATGCTATAGCCACGATTTTCAATAAGCTGAAATTGGCATACCACTGGAATTTCTGAGTTATCACTTGGTCTTTCTTGTACTTCATTATTGTGCCCCTTTTCAAACTCCATGGAAGCAGCAATTATCATGATTATTCCTGAAATAAGATTCTAACATTTAATTTCAATTATTCAATCAACTCACACTAGTGTTCATTGTATTATCTTATAGACATCTTTCTCGTCCATCAAGGATGGTGTCATTGTTACCATGCTCAGTAATGCTCAATGTTATTGTCTTAAAGACAGCTTTCTCATCAAAAAGCTTTTACCATACAACAAATACTTTCAACTAAGATTGGGCCCCTTTTCCAGTTTCCAAGTCACCATCTTGCTTTTTATACCAGCAGTGCTTATTCTTTCTCAGATATAGGAATGGGTAAGGTTTGCATTGAAGAGGATATTGTTCATGCTTTTGTTTCTTTTTAAAGGGAATGCTCTTTCAGTCGCTTTAACAAGAACAGGCATGTGGATGTCCACGCTTCGTAATTAGAATGAATGCAGGAATAACTCACGAAGGTTTATCTGGGAAACTGTATAATCTCAGAAAAACGCACACGGCCTAACACAAATATAAAGCAACAGGAAGACTTCCTGACTACTTTATGTTACAGATTTAGAAGTACACGAAAGTTGAGTTTGCACGTGTTTTCTAGCACGTTTGAGATTAAACACAATAAAAGTTAAATATAAACATCTGGCGCTTGGAAGCATGCCTTTGGGCAGGCAATATTTCAATAAGACTAACAACGAGAGGTGTTTCCCACATTATTGCGTTATTGTTTTTCTGACAGATAAATTCATGTGACTGCATATGCATTGTCTTGATAAACTTGGCATCATGACAAATAGCCTTTAATCCATATTTAGAAACGAACAAGCAACATTTGCTTACTTGATATATACAGAAATAAAAATAAAGAAAAATGTAAATCCCTAAGTGCCACTCACGTTTTAAGGACATATTAGGCGTTTTGTGAATGAAATACCAATAAATCTGCTCTGTGTCCATCAAAACTTCATCACAACTGTACTGTATGGATCTATACCACCAAGTACCCTGGAAATTATTACAAAAATCAAAAATATTCAGTGTATACATTTTTTTGCTCTCTCTCTCTCTCTCTCCTCTCTCGTGTACTTCTCTGATGAAAGTCAGAAGAAAGCCCTAGTGGTCATCAAGTTTAACTCTTCATATTTCAATTTCTCTCACAATTCAAAGAACAAAAAAACAAATGTCAGATGTTGATCGGAAACATTGTCCAAAGTGGTCTTTAGTTTCAAATACCTGACACTGATGGCAAAAATATCTTAACAATTTAGGCAAGTTCAGATAAAACCAAACCTCAAACCAGGTTAGGTTTGGATGCGATAGCAAGGCAGAAAAATACAATACTTCATGACTTACCACAACCGTTGGTAGGATAACCATAAATGCCAAACCATATGCAGCAAGAACCTAAAATATCAAATCATAAATCAAACTTTTAGAATCTATAATATTATTTCTAGGGATAATTATCAACCAAATAATTGGGTTTTCATAGACCTAAAACCATTGTGTACAGATTTTTGAAGATCTTAGTGGGTTTCTTTGGCCTTGTGAGGCTGTGTGAGGTCAATATCTGGTGGGTGACATTGAAATAGTTGAAATTCGAGTAGTTGACTAAACAACACACTCCTACATCTTAAACTAAGGGGTTCCATGCCCCATAGGCAAATAAGACATCTCGCCTTTTGCAGGCAAGCACATTATTCATAAACTTAGTTAACTTACTTGCAAATACAACTCGTAAAAAAGCAACAATTAATTAGGAACGCAAACAAATTTATGCCACTTACCCACATTGAATTCTTCTTGTCCACAATCCATGACGGCAAAGCGATACCAAATGTCGTTGCTACAAATTAAAAATGAATACAATTTTAATTATTTTGTACTCTTAAGAATTTGTTGATGAATGATCAAACAGGATGTCTCCTAAAAAGCTTTGTATTTTCTTTGTCTTTTCTTCCTTGCAAAAGACCAAGAATCATTGATTTCATAAACAGTAAATAAAAAAGGAAGTTTCTCTTCATTGATGGCCAGTTTTTCTTATTATGAGACGTTTTGAATCAATATCAATGAAATAGGTAATACCAAATTGAATACTGACCTTGAGGCCCATCTGGGTTTCCATATTCTTCCCAATTCTTCCGAGCTTCTTCGTCTGTTAAACTGTCAAAAAGTAATGAAAATATTACATATCATACATTAAATACATTATAAATGTATGATAAGAAATATAAAAGATCATATGATATTAATTAAGATTGAAAAGCCAAATTCAATAATATTTTGAAAAAAGTGAGATCAAAGTAAACAATCAACTCATTGAAATATGATTTTGTAAAGCAAGTAGTCATATTAATTGTTCAATACAGGTCAGAGCCTATAACTATTTTCTCCAGGGTACCAGAAAATTGAGCAGAATTTTATCCAGGATTCATTACCTACCTAAATTTCATACAATTATGCAGGATTCACAAGAACTATTTCAATGCTTTAAATTTGTTTATTTCTACGATTTTAGAAACAAATTTGCAACAACATTGCTTAAGATGAAAACATGATAAATA
Source organism: Pelagia noctiluca (assembly GCA_963924455.1). Lineage (NCBI taxonomy): Eukaryota > Metazoa > Cnidaria > Scyphozoa > Semaeostomeae > Pelagiidae > Pelagia > Pelagia noctiluca. The sequence goes on from OZ004319.1 coordinate 11,229,220, forward strand.
TAATGAAAAACATTTGAGGATGGCAAGGAAAATGAGAAATATTTCAAAACATAATAAATGCTTATAACCTCTTTCCCCTTTCACTTTAAAGTTCTGTATTGATCAAAGCCTGAAAAATATTTCAACACTCACGCTTCATATGCCTTAGCAATTCGCATGAATCTAACCGAGTCACCAGTTTCTTTGTCAGGATGGTATTTCAAACTAAGTTTTCTGTATTGCTTCTTTATCTCTCCTGTTGTGGCCCCCTGAATGAAAAGGAAAGATGAATGTAGATGGATGAGAAAATGGCTGTAATTCTGAAAATGAATAACTATCAGCACATTAACTACGACATTCACAGTCAGATGCGGACCGGTCAATATAGGGAGAATAAGAAATTTTCTGGAAGTAACTTGTCAAGATGTAGTTTTAATCATTTTTCATAAAACTACCATAACATTGAAAAAGAAAAAGCTACTTCTGTGGGTACAGAATTTCTGGCGGCCTTGACTCCTGCATCCCTAACTCACTGGCTTACAGTGCCCAATAAATCTTAAGCGTTTTCACCCCTTGGTAGTGTGACCCATTGATCCACCAGTCTACCCCTTTTCACAAGCACATTAACAAGAACATTCACAAGTTAGTCACATCCTACTGATAAGTCTGCACGATAGAAATCGAAAACTTTTCTTCAATTGAAACATTTTTTATGACGCTACCTGTAACTACCTACAGTATCAAGGAAAAATTAAAATAATGTTAGACTTTCCTCTTATGTGGTATTTGCCTGTGGCAGACTTTTGTTCAATATTCACATGACTTAGTGCATGCAATAAATGGCCACAATCATTTCTGTTGATTGCTGAATGGGACATATGGAGTCAGTATAACTTCAGTTTATCACAAGTAGCTAAACTGCTGGTTGTTGCGGACATTTACTGCTAAATGGAAACCAGTCTTTACCATACATGTAGACATAGAATTCCTGAGCAACTGCAGTATTTATCACTGATAAACCAGGCAATATTGCCCTTGCAGAGGTTAGGAGTCTACAAAAACAATAACTCACCCTATCAATTTCTAGGACATCATAAGGATTGTATTCTGCATACTCCTTTTCAAATTGGGCAACTTTTACAACTCCAGCAATTAAAAGAGACCACAGTACAACCAGTAGCGCTCTCCTGAAATGAAAAAATAGCCAACATTAAGGCTACTTATCTTGAGCCTTGAATTAATCAGTATGTTATTAATGGTAACATTGTCTAGACGCTAACCGAATCTCTGCAAAGACACTAAGCCTAAATTATTGTTTCACAGGAGTAACAAAAATCAAATTAAACTCATTAATCAAATTTCATTAGAACTCACGTTAAGTGTTTGACGGTCTTCTTCTTTGGTTCCTTGCGCTTGAGTAAATCTCTTTTCTCCATGCATGGTGAACAGTAGCAAGGCTTGTCACTTTTCTTTAGTTTATCTAAATAAATCAAGGAAATGGGGGTTAGCTGGCAAGCAACTTTGGGTAAGAACTTAGATTACAGTTTAGCAGGCGGCCTGGCCTTATCAGGAGCTACACAGTCCCCAGAAAACAGATCTAATCTTTGAAAATCTTATTTCATTGTGGTTGCCGCCACTTTAATGCCATATTTCAGGGTAAGCATTTTGCTATGTCGTATGTGCAGCTGCAGTTAAGCATGGCCATCTGAGGTTGAGATCTCAACAGGTGACCTTCAAAGTGCTGACTAAACAAATCACCCCAGTGCTTATAGTAGATAAGGATCGTTAAACTAGATATCCTGTGTACCTGCTAGAGATAAAGCCTCTAGCTTTTCGAAGGCAAGCATGTTAAATATAGCATACGCAGGAGAGCATGTTTTGTTTAACAGCCTAAATTTCACATCAGATGTCCCAAAACGTTAGGGGCTCTCACACCTGAACACGCTAGAATTGACAAATTGAGGAGACTAAAATCTTGATCAAGATCTCAAATGATAACGTTTAATATATCACAGAAAGCTGACTGCTAGTATATGGTTAGTATAATAATATATGTATCAACAATCAACAGAACAGGTAGGTAATTAAAGAGAGGTAAACAAAATTTACGTGCATGGTAGTTTTTCAAAACAACTCCAACAAATCATTTTCATCGATCCAAAAATTGACCAGTTTTATACTTACTTTGCGAGGATTTATCAGGCCAAAGAAAATAGGTTCCGGGTAGAAGAACTATCGCAAAAAAGGATAACAGGAAATAATAAAACGTGGTTCCTTTGTCGTCGTACTGAAATTGCATCGCCATTTTGAAGTTTTTAAATGTTCTCAACCTCCCAAAAAGTCAGCTTAGGTGGTTAACAGAAGTGTGAACTGAAGTCTTTTCATCAAATCGGGTTTTTTATCGTCAATATTTGCCAATTAAATCAGGTAAAGCTGTGATCAATCTCACTTTCATTGTTGGCCTAGGCCATGTCGTGTTACTGTGAAAAGATTTATGGGGCCTGGGCACTAGAGGTCTGGGCTACATTACGCGGGAAAATTTGAAAATATCAACAAGGAAGATGGCGTCATCAAGATGGTGTCCCTCTCAAGGAAGTATCTGAAAATCTGACCAAAAGTGAGTATTACCTATTACTTGAATTATTTACAGTATATTTCTGATTCATATCTGTTGCATGCAATGAATCTTTTTTAACTAAATTATTCAATACCTGCTTTACCTGAGGTCTATACCTTGTCTATCATTTCTTAATTTGATATTTGTCATTGATAAAACGTTTTGCTTGACACCTTTTCAGGAATTCTAACAGTTTTTAGTCCTAGGTGGAAAAATCTATTACTGTATTTCACCAAGCACCGTATTTAATTTCATGTGCAAATAACAAACATATTTTCCTACCACTGGTCGAGCCAAGAGAAATAATAACAAGTTCACTAGGCTATTAAAATTATTGCACAGGTTGATTCAAAATGGCGGCAAAATTGCAAAGCTGTGAGGACTAGGCCTAAATCAAAATTCCCATAACTTGTGTCAGACAGCTCACACATACAGGATTTTGGTGGAAAAATTTAGGAAATTTTACTGATACCATAAATTATAACATCAAGCAATAATAAATTGGGGAGAAACTATGTATGACTTGAGATTTGAATGATGGTCAAAATATCAGCAAGAAGATTTAAAAGAAGGAGTTGTCATCTAAATTCATTACAAAAGTGTTGTAAAAAGTCGTTAATATGATAAAGTGCTTTGTTACTTTGTTGCCACTGCTTTGAGGAATTCCATGGGTTTTGTTTCTTCTCTGTATGGTGACTTGAAGGGAAAATTTAGGAGGCTCAAAATAATTCAAGGGAGGGCGAGAGTAGTTTTTCATCTTGCATCCCACATATCAGTTGCAATTTTGTCATTCTTCAGGTAAGCATGTTGTTTGTTCTCCTTTTAATGCCCTATAATTTATATTTATGAAGTATTTTACTTAGTAACTGGCCTCAAACTCAACAATAATGGTTACAATTGTGTATCAGATAGATTTCTTTATCTGCAAAAATGTATACTTTAAAATTCAAGGTCTCCTCCCTCCCTCAAAATTTTTGTGACCCCCAACAAATTTCTTGCCTCACCACAGGGACAGCTAGGACAAGACTTATAGGGCTCTTCAAAGCAGAAGCAACAAAGTAACAAAGCACTTTACCATATTGACTACTCTCCCCCTCCCTTGAATTATTTTGAGCCTCCTAAATTTTCCCTTCAAGTCACCATACAGAGAAGAAACAAAACCCATGGAATTCCTCAAAGCAGTGGCAACAAAGTAACAAAGCACTTTATCATATTAATGACTTTTTACAACACTTTTGTACTGATTTTAGATGACAACTCCTTCTAAATCTTCTTGCTGATATTTTGACCATCATTCAAATCTCAAGTCATACATAGTTTCTCCCTCAATATATAATAATATATGATAATTTTAATAGCCTAGTGTATTTGTTATACATATATTAGCAACAATTTCCACCAACAAAGCATATTTTGAATCTTCAGATGTTGCAAGTGAAGCAAGAACCAAAGTCGCCATACATTCCATATTCTCAAAACCCAATAACCAAGAGAGAGACCAATGCTCTTTCTCTAGAAAGGGACTTACATGAAGGATTCAAGCAGTGGATAAGATCTGGCTCTCTGCTCAGGGAAATTGGCGAAAAATGCCAAAAGTTCAGAGAGACAGTAGAGGTAAGACATTTTCATGCAAACAAGGGTTAAAATGATGTAAAGGGGTTGCTAAATGGGCTTGGAAAGGAGTTGATCGAATTACAGCAGTTGAAATCTCTTGCTATTCGTATCAACGGTATCATTCTTGGGACCATCTGTACAGTGCTATGAAGGGTATCCATTACTGTGGAGGATGCTCCGTACTGAGAGGGATATCATCAGTGCTATGGACGTTATTTAGTACTGTTGGTGGATTTCATCAGTACTGTGCATGATGTTCAGTACTGTGAAGGGAAGTATCAAGTACTTTGGGTATCATCTCCACAGTGCTAATGGTATACCATCAGTACTGATGGTATCCCTGCATGGTACTAATGGTATTCCCCCTATCGAACTGATGGTTTCCCCATAGCACTGGTGGTATCCTTCCACAGAACTGAATACCCTTCATAGTGCTCCACAGACTTTCCCATGGTCGGTAAACATTTAATGAACAACATCCAAAATAGTCCATAATCATATCATTCACTTTCAGGAGCAAATGCTTGAAACAGGTTTTGATTGCGAAAGAATTTCAGGTAGTCACAAAATGGAGGAGGTATATCTTTCTAATTTTCATTTCACATATCGAAATCAAACTTAAAATACAATTACAACTTTACTATACTCAACTATACTCAACCTTTGTAATTTTAGGAGCAAGTAATATTCGAATTTACGCTACCAATCAATATCATGGACCTAATAGAATTTAATGGTGAGTTTGACACATATATTCAACCTGGGGAACGTCTATCCAGTACCGTGGAGAATGTTCAATACTGTAGGGGGGATATCATCAGTACTTTGGAGGATACCATTAATACTGTGGAGGACGTTCAGTACTGAGAGGTAAACTGTCAGTACTGCAGATGATATTTAGTACCGAGGAAGGAAACAACAAGAACTGTAGGATAATAACCAAAGTGCTCGGGTTTTTGCTCCACAGTGCTGTGAATAACCTCAAAAGTACTGAACATCCTTCTCCACTCCACAGTACTGAACATCCTCCAAAGTACTACACAGACATTCCCTAGAGTAATATATCATCATGAAAATCAACAGGCCAAAACATTATCATATATATTAAATACAGCTTTATCAGAATAAAAAACCATCAAATGCAGCATAGATTTAAAGGAAGTTAACAAGCGTTTCAAGCTTTTTCATTCTTTTCCCTGTTTAGCTCTGATTGGAGAAGTAGCAATAAAAGAAACAAAACTTTTCCTAGACATTCTACAAAAGGTAAGAAGGGTTCCATGATCTTCTTAATTTATCAACCTTAGGAACATGTATGCAGTACTATGGAGGATGATAAGTGCTCTGGAAGGAAGCCATCAGTACTGTTGAGGATGTTCACTACTGTAGAGGATGTTCAGTACTGCCGGGACCTATCATCAGTACTGTTGATGTGATATCAGTAATAAATAAGGGGCTTGTGGTCTCCCTCAGATGGTATCCATACACAGTACTGAAAATTGCCAAAAATAAATCATCTATCATTTTTCAGGCTATGTTTGAAATCATTCAAGAAAATGAATGGCTAGGGCTTTCTAAAGAAACTCAACTATCGATTTTGCCTGAGATTTCCAATTTGCCAGCCTTTTCTGAGTAAGTAAGCTTGTTTAATATTCAAAACAAAGAATATCCACTGACATATATATGCTACAGGACAGGAGCCTTGCTGTCAAGAGTTTGTAGGTGTGCAACTCATGCAACGTTTTCAACATTAAAATTTTGACCAAACTAGATAACAATGCTGTGTGACAACCAGTGGTAGTTCTAGAGGACAAGGGACGTGGCTCAAGGTTTACTTGGCTTGTTTAGTTTGACGATTCGCAAAATCATTTTCGATTCCCAAAGATTAAAGGTACAACACGTTAGCTCCTTATTTCCTACTAAATTTTTTCATTTAAAGTTCGCAATCAAATCAAATTCGTGGTAGTGATACCGGGTTGAGCAATCAATCTACTTAATTTCAAGCGTCTTTTACCTTCCAAATGCATATAATAAAGCTGTAAAGACGTATCAATCGTTTCTTTTATAGGCACAGCATTCCTTCCATGGATGGTAAATTGATCAAACTGCGGGGGTCAGTCGTCAGTGTTACACCAATTCTTCAATACACGTAAGTAACTTTGCAAATAGTATCAATAAAAAGATATGAGGGTCATATAGGGGGGGGGTCATATTCCCCTGTTCCCTTATACAAATTGCGAATGCTCCCCCTTTGTTTAAAGAAGAAATGTTGATCTTTTTTGTTCCCTGATCCCTGCTTGCTATCCATGTTCCCCTGTTCCCTGTTTAAATTGTCTCATGTTCCCTTGTTCCCTGGAACCCAGTGGTGTCACAAGAAACACTGATTTAAGAAATACAGACCTGATTTCTACTACATAACTACCCTTTTTTATAAGAAACACCTATTGATCCTATTGATTTCAATAGAGAAGCAACAGAAAGGCCCACACCTGATGTTGTGCAAATCCTTTTATCCACTGTATTCCTCGCTAGTTTCTTGCTTTTTCTCGTTCTCTTATAACCAGTTGTGGATTATTTTCGTTTATTATTACTTTAGTTTAACTTTAATTTGCTATGGGCTACAGTAGTGTCCCACATATGATATAAAATGATTTAAGAAACACAGACTTGATTTCTACTATATAGCCACCTTGTTTCAAGAAATACTTATTGATTTCAATAGAGGAGCATGAGAAAGGCCTCAGAGCTGATCTTAAAAATGATGTTTCTTGTATGTGGGATACTACAGTATAATTGATTCAGTTAGGTGGAGTGGGGGTAGTTGAGTAATTGTAGAAATTAGTTTTATTGCTAGAGCTCCAAGGGAGTAGAGGCCAGGGGAAATCTGTCATTTGAAAACGGGATTTTTTTTTCTTTTAAAGTCTTCACTGTTTAGCAAGTGCTACATTACGAATTTGAAATTGACCAGAAAAGCGCATTCTCTAGCAATCGAGAGGCCTTCGAATTCAAAGTTGCAAAATTTTAATGAAAAAAGGTCAATTTTTGTGTTTCTTTTACTGCGTTTCTTGCTAAAATATCCACCCCTGCTTTAGGCTCAATTAGCAGAAGAAGTGGAACGATCAAAATTCTGGAAATAAAATGCTTTGGGCTGAAAGGCTTAAATTACTCACAGCATCAATCTGTAATCCATCATGGCTGCGTTTTGTCAGCACGGTGAATTGGCACCAATTTGAAGGGTGGTTCTGCCACTTGCTTATCTTTGGTTCTCATTGTATTGGTTGCCGTATCTGTAAATGAAATGCTTCAAATGAGTAATTACCAGTGTCTACCGTAACATTCTAAGCATTTCACCAAAAGGTAAAAACAAGCAGTGTACTATTGAGGATATTACTGTGGAGTGACACCACAAGCACTGTGCAGATAGTACCCAAAATTCTTCCTTAATGTAACATTGCAAGTATTTTCTTTTAGAAATGACACCTCTCCCCTATTACAAATCTTACATACCCCTCTCTGTCGCCATACAACTCAAGCAACTATTATTTTCCTTACACTACAGTGGTGAATATTCACGGCTGTTATGGTAATTCTACATTACTTTGGCTACCTCCACACAAGCATGATAAAGCACCACAGAAGTGCAGAATTACCACCACACTAGCATGATAAACCAACACAGTATGCACTACAATATACAACAATAGGCATTTTCCACCACAGGAGAGCAGAATTACCACTACAGTATGATTACCCACCACAGTAATGCATACAGATTTACTAGCGTGACTATTGATCTATACATATCTCGATGCAGAAAAGGCGTCAAGTATAACTGCCCAGAGGAGGAATGCCCCTGCTTTACTGGGAAGGATAACATTTTGGTCTGGCTGCCTGGGATATCCGAGTCTGCATTAGTGAGGTGAGTTTATTTTTCATTAAAAACTTGATCTTCCGTTGGAACGTCTGTGCAGTACTTTGGACTGTTGAGGATATTCATAACTGTAGATGATGCTCAGTACTGTAGGGGAATATCATCAGTTCTTCGGGAGGATACCATCAGTAAATTGGGGAGTGTCCAACACTATGGGGAGTACCATCAGTACTCTGGAGGGATACCATTCAGTACTGTTGAGGATGTTCAGCACTGTCGAGAGAAACCACAAGTATTTCATGCATTATCTCCAAAATGCTTCTGGTTTCCTTCCACAGTAATATCCTCTACAGTTCTCTGCTTGCTTTCAACTTTGAGTGGAATTTCAGATATTTTCTAATGAAATTGTTACTTCATTTTCATTTACTTCTAGATCAGACTACACATGTAGTCGCTGTTGTTCGTATTTACAGGAAGATGTAACTCATAGAGTTTTAAGAGGTAACTAATTAATAACTATAAGAAGTCATTCGATACAAATATACTACCAAAATAAATTGAACACACTATGAAGAAGATTTCGATATCAAAAATTTGGAAACATTTAACAGTTGAGTTTTTATATTTTTTTCTTTTTTTCTGTTAACTTAGATTGTTATTTTATATTCAAACTATTGATACAAAGTTTTATTAAGAATTGCTTCAGGCACTGTTTAACTGCGAAGTTTTCTTTGCAAAAGTTCGAAGAGACAAAATCACATTTTGAATATTTGCAAACACCACTAAAAACTATGAAGCCACATCTAAGGCATCAATAATTCTTTACTTTTCTAAAGAAAACAAGAAGAACAATTTTCAATCGGTACAGTGCTTGAGGATGGCGATGAAAAATCGGAAACGCAGTGAAACATAATAATTACAAAAGCTTTGCATCTGACACTCATCAGAGTGGAATGCCAGAAAGGAACGAAAAAAAACTTAACAAATTATTATACCCAGAGGTAGATCGAAATTGAGATAGCTATAAAGTAATACCTACTAACAACTAGATACTAACGACTACTGTTGATAACTAAGGTAAGAACTGAAGAGGTAATAACTGATAACTAAGGTAAGAAATTAAGAAAAAAGGAGAACAATAAGAATTGTGCACTTACGCTTTCTCCATCATGTAAAGTCGTTTGACAAGCAGCAATTTTTAGGAAACAAATGTCTCACCAACAATAGAAACGAGATTTTTCTCTTTTTGCTTGATGGATTCACATGATAACCATATTCTGATATTTTCAATAGAAAAGAGAATAGTCAAATTAATTCTCAATGATGGCCTTGATTGTTTACAAGCAAACAGCAGCGAGAAATTTGCAAGACATCAAGCATTTACTGTCATTCTACGTGGTAAGCCTTTAAATTTAGTTCATTTCTACTTTCAAAAATTCCTTAATATATTATGGAGCAAATTAGGAAATATCGAATTCTTATTAGTGTTTGTTACAGCATATAGCTTCGATAAAATACAATACAATTGGGTATAAAGAGCTTGTTTTTCTGATATCATCGTTTACTATGTTTCATGAATTGAATGAGTTACAGCATGACATTGATTAGAGTTGAGATGGGTCTACTAGTCCATCTTCTACCTTTTAGACTACCAGAGTAGCGGGCTGTTAGATAATTCAATAATTTGTTCATTAGTTGAGCGTTTAGTTTATTCTGTTACATTCATATAGAATTAGGGTCAATATTGTATTTTGTGAACTGAGTACTTAGTTAGAATTTCTGCCTCTAAAGTTTAGATGGGTCTAGCAATCTGTAGGCTGCCAGAGTAGTAGGGTATCAGATAATTCAATAATTGTACTTAATGAACTGAGCACTTATTTCGGTTTTCTGTAATATAGATCAGTACAAATAGTAAAGTAAAGGAAACGTATTTAACACAAAATCAAAACAAACGTTCTCATTCTGTCTCAATTTTCAGATGATCAAGTTGATCAAGTTGATTTCGGTATGAATTATTGGATAACTGGAGTGATTACACGAGACTTTATCAGTGTAGGCCAGTGTCAACAAGCTGTTCATGTCATGCTAGAGGTATGTGTATTTGAAAGACTGCAAAGTCTGCATTTCGGCTTTCCCAAAGGCAGTGCTCGATACACAAGCTTTGAGCGCAATGTACACTATGGAGAAAAGAGCCGAGAGACTAAACTCTGTACCTCTACAAGCATGTTTCGCAATTGCCCACTTACCAGGAGATGTGCTAGATTAGATAACTACAGTTCTTGATCACTACACCTGATTAGTAGGCAATCACATCTCCTGATGATTGGGAAACCACGAAACAGGCTTGTAGAGATGCAAAGTTTAGTCTCTCGACTCTTTTCTTCGTGATATCTTTAATTGCGAGACAACATCTAACTTATTTAGAGTACGAGTATCCTAGCTATACAGGCTAGGCATTCAGCAGTTGCATAGAAGAAGTGACACTCAAAAAATTAGTATGGTCTGTCTGATGGGTACAGAAGAACGAAACTCACAGTTACAGAGAAACATATTTGTTTCTTTAGTGTTACGTCTATAAAATACATTTTATAAAATAGTAGACTATGTATAAAACTGAAACAAATATCAAACGTTTCAAGGGACCGTCCGAATTGGTTGCTAAATGTTTAAATTTCATTATCATGGTTTATCTGATAAAAAGTTTTGCTTTTTTTCTAGGCGTTCAATGTCGAAAAGGTATTTGCAACATCATGAATATTTGTATTTAAAGACTCAATTGGTAAATTTGCAATAGATGTTGATGTTAATAGTTGATAGGTAAATATGTTTACTATCTTGCTAAGGTATTGGTTTATGTGCAAAGCACAATGGGCCCAATGTATAAGTAATCTGATCCAAGCAGTGCATTGGTTGAAGTAAATACACCTAAAATCTTCGTAAGGTATTGGTTTATGTTCAAAGCCTGAAAGCTGACTTAATAGGTGGACTAGTCGAGCAGTCAAACCCTGTTCCCTTCTTTCGATTTGACCAGAGCTCCTGAATCTATTTTCCCTTTTGCATGGAGTCACAAAGAACTGGCAAATTCTCTATTCACACTTAATGTGACAGGTCTGGAGGTGGTTTCAAACCCACCTTTGAACAAGGGCTGAGTGATCTAACCACTTGACCCTCTCAGCCACAAACACGAGGTTTATCTTATGATCCTTATTCTTATGATTCACAGATTCACGAGTCGATCATGGCAAAACACATTATCGAGGAAGAAGTTCCAAATTCTATCAGAAACATATATGCAGGTAAGTGTGGATCCCTCGATGAATCCCCTCAAACCTTTTTGTTTACTAAGGTTAAAGTATAATCTCAACCCTGCTCGAAACTGGCTATCTTGATGTTTATATCCATTACCTATCCACCTACAATACAAAATTACCTATCAATTACTCATCTACTCGTCTACCTACTAAGGATACAATGTAATCCCAACCCTGTTCTAAGATAACTGTCTTTTAATTCGTATCCATTACCTATCTACCTACGATATACAAGTACCTACAAATTACCCATCTACCTACTAAGGATACAGTATCATCTAAACCCTGTTCGAAACTAGCTGTCTTCTAGTTTATAACCATTACCTATCCACCTACAATACAAATTACCTATCAATTACCTATCTAACCATCAACCTATTATAGACCAGGCGGAGAGAGGGGGAAGGGTCCCCCGACGGGGAAATTTACGGGACGTGGTGGACTTGGGCAATTTTGGGGCGCTGAGTTCAAAAATCGTTGGTATACAGGCGATGGGCAGGGCCTTCAGCCTCGTTTTCACGTTTAATTGTCTCGTTTTCATGAAAATTCCTTTGATGCACGCGAAAAGTATAAATCGCAATAAGCCTGGATAATAGAGGATATATACAGCCATTCTAGGCTTTATCTATCAAATATACGAAAAAGTAAATGGGCGTGGCTTTTGGCCTCGTTTTCACGATTTACATTCTTGCTTTAACAATAAGCATTTTCAACATTGTGAAAGCAAAAACATAACAATCCTTGATAAAAAGGGGCAATTACCTTAGGTTTGTGAACTATCGAACCCAAGGCATCGCAAACTTAAGGTATGACCTCTAACCTCGTTTTCAACATTCATAGGCTTCGTTTTGAAATAAACAATTTAATCATAGATGGAACGAAAAATGAAAAATAAGTTAGATTCGGTTTACCAGGCTCATCACTTTACTAACTTTTGCTAACTAGAACAGGGCTATTTTGGCCTTGGGACCCCTTTATTATGACTCAGGGATGTGGTGGCCCACTGGGACTGGGGAAATTTCCTTTTCCACCTCCTCCTAAATTCTTCTGGTGGACCCCTTACTTCTAGTTTTTTATTCATTTTTGAAAATATTTCTAACATTCTTTAGCATCCAAGTGGGGCCCAGACCCTGACGTAGTTAAACACTCTTCTTCCGCCTCTTGACGGTAGTGCTTGCGTTTAGCTCTAGGTTTAGTAAAGGATTATTATCTTTCTTGTTTTCATTACTTTCATTATTCTGTTTTAACACTGTTTACAGGGCCTGATTCAAGGGGGCATAAGGGGCCTTCCCTCCCTTTTTTGCAGAGCTATGATTACTTTACTCAGTTTTGAGCTTACTTATGGATTGAAGGAGTTGGGGATGGAATAGTCGTCTGGCACGTATACTGCACAATAACGTCATGGGAAAACTGTAGAAACTTTACTTACTGTAGAAACTAACTGTAGAAACTTTCATAACAAGTACACCAATTTTCAGGAGGCAAATTAAATTTTTGTGATTCCTTTTAGATCAAAATTCACCTTAAATAAAAAGTACAGCATCTTTCACAAAGTGATCAATTTCTGTTAACCTACGCGGAAAAGTCTCTTTTGGAAATTTAAGATTCTAAGATATCTTAGGCTTTTAGAAATGGCAAAATCTCAGGAGCTTCTGGGGGCCTTGCCCTCTGGATCTAATGGGAGCTTACAGCACTAAAGACCCCCAGCTCTTTTAGGCAATTACCTTCTGTCACTGCAAGAGTGCCTACGGCATGAAACGTACACCTTTTCACAAAGTTGAAAAACCTATAAGCCTGATGCGTCCCTAAAATCCAGAATTTCCCGGCCATTTCAAAATTCCCACCACTCCTCTGCTATCGCTGTTAATTCATTTGCAGTAAAACAACGACTGAATAGCTAGGGAGTTACGAAGTGTCTAGAAGGAAAACTTTTAGAATATGGTTAGTCTTCATCTTCTTCATCACACATCAGAATCTTCTTTAAATTAACTTTGCGCCACATCATTTCTGTTTCCATTTTCTCCGTAATTAACCAGAATTTCGCAAATATCATCGGGGTAACGAATTGCGCTCCAAATCACTCCGCCTCTCTCAAGCCATCATTTGATTGGTGTCAAGAATTCAGGGTGAGGTTATAATCCATATACCCGCTTTATTCGCTTGATTCACTCGTTTGTTACGTTTATACTCTGCTTACAGTTTATCCGACTATGTTAAAGCAACGCAATGTACACAGGTTCATAACTATGTATATATTGAAGCATAATTCTCGTGTCTTCCTTACTGGTACTCTAAAATAGGTCTTCTAGGTCGATTAGTATGAGTATTAGTTTCAAGCGATCCGTATCCCTGAGGCTCGATGCGACGTAATTTGCACGCATGATGTGAAGCTTCACATTCAATTGACAAGGCGACAAGATGCTCAAGTTTACTATTTTCTTCTCTGTTTTCAACTTTTTTGCTTGAAAATTGAATACTCCAGCTCGTTTACGAATGAATATATTTTGGTTTCCATAAAACCTGCAAACATGTATGGCGCAATCCGCTAGCTTCCCTCTTGAAGAAGCAATAATGGTTCGATCTCCTTCCGAGGATATTGATATTCTTATATTGCTTATGACTAATACTAATCGGCCTAGAAAACCCATTGTGGAGTATGAGTAAGGATGACATGCGAATTATGCTTCAACATATACATAGTTTTAAACCTATGTAGCTACATTTTGTTGCGCTAACGTAGTCTGATAAGACTGTAAGCGGAGTATAAAACGTAACAAACGAGTGAATCTGGCGAATAAAGCGAGTACATGGAGTATAACCTCAGTCTGAATTTTTGAAACCCATCAAGCAATAGCTGGAATGAGAGAGGCAGGGTGATTTGGAGCGGAATTCGTTACCCAGATGATACTTGAAAGTTGCTGGTTAATTATAATGGAAATGAAGACAGGAATGATTTGTTGCAAAGTGATTTTAAAGAAGATTCTGATGATGTGATGAAGAAGATGAAGACTAACCATGTTTTTAAAAGTTTATCAGTAGATACTTCATAACTTTCTAGCCATTCAGTCGTTATGGTTTACCAAAAATATAATACAAGCCATAAAAAGAGGTCCAGAGGCCTAAATATCCTTTATCTAGGTAGTAAAAGTTAGCCAAGTGATGAGCCTGGTAAACCGAATCTAACTTATTTTTTCGTTTTTCGTTCCATCAATGACTAAATTGTTTATTTCAAAACCAAGCCTATAAATGATGAAAACGAGGTTAGAGGTCATACCTTAAGTTTGAGATGCCTTCAATTCGATGGTGCACAAACCTAAGGTAATTGCCCCTTTTTATCAAGGATTGTGATGTTTTTGCTTTCACAATGTTTAAAATGCTTATTTTTAAAGCAAGACTGTAAATCGTGAAAACGAGGCCAAAAGCCACGCCCATTAACTTTTTTCGTCTATTTGATAGATAAAGCCTAGAATGGCTGTATATATCCTCTATTATCCAGGCTTATTGCGATTTTATACTTTTTGCGTGCATCAAAGGAATTTTCATGAAAACGAGACAATTAAACGTGAAAACGAGGCTAAAGGCCCCGCCCATCGCCTGTATACCAACGATTTTTGAACTCAGCGCCCCAAAATTGACCAAGTCCACCAGGTCCCGTAAATTTCCCCGTCGGGGGACCCTACCCCCTCTCTCCGCCTGGTCTAATCAAGGTTACAGCATCATCTCAGCCCTGTTCAAAACCAGCCGACTCTTAATTCATATCCATTAGCTACCTTTCACGAGAAGTAGCTAGAGCGGGGAGCTTGCTTCTCCCATTTTAAAGAAAAAACTTTACACATCGTTTCTAGTTCTTCATAGGTTATACTCCACAAGCGAATGATCAAAGTGGTAAACGGCTCCCCCTTTCAGAGTTCCTTACAATGTCCCTACCTATCTACCAACGATACACATGTTACAAAGATTCAATCTGATTTCTCCTAGATCGAGCATCTTCGCCTTGGAGTTTTGTGGCGAGTTTGGCTTATTGCTTTGCAGGTAATCAATATACCATTCAACCATGTCGATACTTATAACCAAGAAAAACTAAACAAGTTTGGAAAATCACTTATAGAAAATGAACCATTTCATATAATGCGTGATAATGTATATGAGACAAAAACTCCACTAACTTCAGGTAAACTGAATTTAGTGGGCAGTAATTTTCAAATTGAAGAAATTTGTAAAATAGGCTGTTAAACACATGGAAACGCCACACTACTATACGCAGAGATGTAGAGGATACCTCTGTGTCCTACCTAAGAATAGCTTAGGGTTGAGCTTTAGTCGAACTGGCACGATACACAGAATCTCCCTGCTCTCTCCAATCGTACTTTATCCCATATATTTGAAATTATACGTCAGCTTGATAATGCTTTTGCATTGCAGAGTCAATAACTGTCAATGGCTCATACAACAGACTGAAAACGACCCTGCTATACAGTCTTGTAATGCTTGGAGATAACGTCTTGATCGAAGATATCAATGGAAAGCTGTTGATTGGCAAAGACCTTGCCAATGTTCACATTTTCGCTGCCGCAGAAGACATAATAATTGTTCAAAGGCTGTTGTCATACGCTGCGATGTTTTCTCAACGATGCTGTCCCACTCAATCCGGTGTTGGAATGTTCGGAGACGTAACAAAACATTCAAATGATGGAAGATATTTCATTGACGGTGAGAATTGCTAATACATTGTTGAGTGGTAGGCTTTCTTTCGATTTCAAATGATTTCCTAACGATTTGCTGCGATTAGAAACGATTGACAACGAATATCAAACGATTCTCAACGAATATCGAACGATTCTCAACGAATATCAAACGATTCTCAACGAATATCGAACGATTCTCAATGAATATCAAACGATTCACAACGATTTTCGAATAATTTTGTGAAGATTTTGAAAGGATACAGAAATGATTTGGAAACATTTCATACAATTTTTAACGTTTGAAAAGCGTCAAAATGATTGAGAAACTTTTCTCAACGAATTTCGAATAATTTTTGGAAGATTTTGAAAGGATACAGAAATGATTTGGGATCATTTCATACAATTATTAACGTTTGAAAAGCATCAAAACGATTGAGAAACCTTTCGCAACGATTTTGGAAAGATTTGAAACGTTGAGCACCCAATATGCAACGACTTACTACTACGATGAAGCGATTTAAATGGTATTGCGACGGTTCGAATTTCTTTATTTCGTACGTTTTGGGAATGAGTTTGTAATAGGCAGGGCCGTGGCTGGGAAAATCTGATTTCAAGCCTAACCGAAATATTTTCAATGGTTTCCTAGACTTTTGAGCATGGAGATTCAGAATCCAAGATGGGACCAAAAAAAATTTGCCTAGTTGTCACGTGATTGATGACGTAATCAAAAAGGGCAAAAATTGTAATAAATCCATTATAACTTCAAGTATAGCCGTGTGATTTTGCTGTTCTTAGGCTTATTTGAAAGTGCATTTCTTAAGCTTTCGAATGATGTATTGAATTATTATTTAAGCTGACGTCTTCATTTTTGCTGACGTCAGCATTTTTGTGTGACGTCACAAGATTTTTTCAATTTCGTAGTCATTTTCCTTTTAGATATGCACAAAATATCTTTTAAGATGTACCAGAGCACTGAAAGCAGTAACACGGATGGTTTTTCACATTAATTCTTGTTTTTTACAATGTAGCCCTTCTTAGTAAGACTATATTTTGTTGACTCGAATAGTATTAACCATTTATCAAACAAACAAATAAGAAAAAACCATCACCGAACACAAGTTAAAGGATCCAGTCAAGCCTGTCATCGTCTTCATCACTATCCTAGCTGTTAGTATCACCGAAATAGATTGATATCTAGCTCCTGGTTGGTATCAATACAATGCATTTAGCTCCAGTATCTACTTCGTCACTTTCACTAATTTCGCTGTCCTCATCTCCTTCTCTCCTTGGCTTCTTACTTTCAGTAATGGTAGTGCTTCTTTTTCTACTTCTTTTTCTACTTTTTACCACGCTTGGAATGAAACGATGGTGGCAATTGTTCACCTTGAAAATTAAAGTTGTGAATTGCAATGGAAATCAAAATAAAGTGCTCTGATAGAGAATTTTGAAACATGACATGCATCCATTTACACTACAGTTTCTTTACTTCAAGCAAAAAAGAATTGACAGGAAAGTTGCTTCAAATTAATGATATTTTCCTGTCTTTTAAACGACCTAAGCAGCATAGTGTCTGAGTTGAGAAGTACTCACGCCCAGTGGCGGAAATTGGGCATTTTGATTGGAGGGGCAAGCCTCGTGAATTTTCCGAGTCATTTTTTTCGCTTTGCAAGACGGAAGCTGCGTGCCGTAGGCACGAATGTAATTGGTAAAACCCCGTTATCTCGAAGATTAATACACAAAAGTTTAAATTTTGTACAATCATACGCCAATGATAGTTTTTCTTTAACTGACACAAGACCTCTAACTTCTGTTATTAACAACGCCAATGACAAATCTTTTCTTAAAACCTAAATAAATATCTTCCAACCAGAGGTATTTTGCAAAGAACTCTGATCCCTTGACTACCTCCAAAGTCTGTTTGTTTGCCTTTAAAAACTGCCGTGCAGGAACTAAACTAGTCTCCCCGGAGAAAATAGAAGATGGTCTTTGCGAATTTGCTTGGCCCTTTAGGTAGATGTTCTAGTTCTATAGTTGTGTAATTTTTCTTCACGCCTAAAGTATACTTGTCGACTTGGTTATTCAGTTCAATCATGGGTTCCAGGGCGTGGGTTCGAGTCCTACCCGGTTCATTTTCATTCTTAAAAATTATCTCGATTGATTTTCCAAATCCTGCTTCTCCTCAAGTTTACAATGTTTTTACGTATGAAGCCCCCCCTTTTGGTCGAGGAAAATCTTGACTCCCGTTATCTCAAAACCTCGTTATGTCGAAAAATTTTTCATTTCCCGTGACAGTTTGAGATAGCGAGAGTCGACTGTATATAAATACAAATCATGTAGAAATATTACAAATACAAACCATAAATTGTAAATGAATAATATAATTTATTTGATTTGATATTGACTAACTTAAAAGAGTCAAGTGTTAAAGAAATTTATTCGGCTCTTTCAAAAAAATTGTTAAGTTAAATATTAGGTATCAACATTTTCGAGTTGGATACCCAATTCAACTTCCAAGGACCAAAATGTCCGACTTTTGAGAGAAATTTCCGACTCATTTTGAATTGGGGGGGCAACTGCCCCCCCAGCCCCCCCATAATTTCCGCCACTGCTCACGCCATTTCTGACATTATGGAGATTATCTGTTTTTCAGAGGATCATCTAATTGGTAAAGAAATATTTAGAATTTGAAGCTCTTTGGTTACCATCTATAGTGAGGTATATCAGGCTCGGATCCAATGGGGCGTAAGGGGCGTACGCCCACCCTATTTTGGTAGAAAAATAATACAATAAGCTTGATAATACCCTATTTCCCTTACATTATCCTTTGATATATGAGTTACGCCTCCCCTTTCTGTGGGTGCTGGATCCAGCCCTGTATGTAGATATAAAATTATCTTATACCTGTTAACCATACTGGCAGCACTCTGTCCTCAGCATCGACGTACCATCCGTTATTCTCCGTATTGATGTTTGCAATTTTTAATTGTTGAAATTGTAGCCAGAGTAGTATGACTTCAAATTTCAAACGCACACAAATGATAGCTTGTGATAGTGAGTTTGGGTATAGAGGCAAAGCTTCCGAGATTTTCGTTTTTTAATCCTCTATATAACCGAATCCGTGTTTCAACTAAAGATTCTTCAAAATTGCAGGTATACAGATCGTTTGAACGTATCGTTTAGCATTTACTATTCCTTAGTGGCTTAAATATCCTGTTTTTCCTTTTTCATTCATCAAACAAGAGATTCATCATACTTTTCCAGGTTTTTCAGAACTTCTACCTTCCAACTCCATAGTCAAATAGGGTTTTATCACATTTAGTAATGACAGGTGAATGTGGAAAGTAGATTGAGGTTTTTCCCCTAGGAACCTGTGGACTTCGCTTACATCTTCAAATTTGTCATGGTTTATCCTCGTGCGCCAACTCTGTCTATTAGCTGTACTAGAATCAGTGTCCTTTGATACGATGACAATATTCATATCTTGAAGGCAGTTATGAAGAACGAGCCTTGTGTTGGTCTGTTCTTTATTACAATAGAAAACGATTTTGAGGCTATCCTTTGTGGCTTCAAGTTTTTATTTTCCATCGCTGAAAGTCACAGGCACCAAAAACTCACCTCTTGTTTCATTCATTTTCATGTACTTTTACTACAAGTGAGATGAGGTCAGTTTGGCTCTCAATGTTATTGAAAAATAGTGACCATGCATTTCCTTGAGGTATCTTTTGCTCAAACCCTTGAACCTGTTAAACAGAGACACAGTTGCTCATGAAGATAGACCAGGACAAATTTGAGGATGTAAGCAAAGTCCACATGTTCCTATAGGGGAAAGAATCTCAACCTATTTACCTCAATTGCATGCCATTACTGGATGTGATACAACTTCATTTTTCTATTGATTTGGGAAGGTGAAAGTTTTGAAAAAACTGAAAAAGGATGATAAATCTCTTCTTTTGCTAAATTAAATTGGAAAAGCGAAACATTTAAGCCAGAAAGGGATAAAAGATACCACTCGATTCGTAAAAAGGATTATTCATACTGGCAAGTTTGAAGAATGTTTAGTTGAATCAAGGATACGGTTATATAATTTTTAACGAAAGGATTGAAAGCAAAGGCTCAGGAGCTTTGCCTCTAGACCCAGGTTTTGCAGACTTTGCAGTCATCCTACTGGCAACAATTTCAACAATTAAAAATTACAAACATCAATTTGGAGAATAACGGATGGTACGACGATGCTGAGGACAGAGTGCTGCCAGTATGGTTTACAGGTATAAGATAATTTTATATCAATATACCTCACTATAGATGGCAACCAAAGAGCTTTAAATTCTAAATATTTCTTTACCAATTAGACGATCGTCTAAAAACAGATAATCTCCATAATGTCAGAAATAGTGTGAGTACTTCTCAACTCAGACACTATGCTGCTTAGGTCATTCCAAAGACTGGAAGACAACGCTCTTTTGAAGCAACTTTCCTGTCAATTCTTTTTTGCTTGAAGCATAGAAACTGTAAATGGATGCATGTCATGTTTCAAAATTCTCTATCAGAGCCCTTTATTTTGATTTCCATGGCAATTCATAACTTTAATTTTCAAGGTGAACAATTGCCACCATCGTTTCATTCCAAGCATAGAAGTAGAAAAACAATCACTATTCCAATTGAAAGTAAGAAGCCAAGGAAGGAAGGAGATGAGGACAGCGAAATTAGTGAACATGACGAAGTTGATACTGGAGCTAAATGCATTGCTTTGATACCAACCAGGAGCTAGATATCAATCTATTTCGGTGATACTAGCAGCTAGGACAGTGATGAAGACGATGACAGGCTTGACTGGATCCTTTAACTTGTGTTCGGTGATGGTTTTTTCTTATTTGTTTGTATTTAATACATGGTTAATACTATTCGAGTCATATAAATCACGACAACATATAGTCTAACTAAAAAGGGCTACATTGTAAAAAACAAGAATTAATGTGATAAACTATCCGTGTTACTGCTTTCAGTGCTCTGGTATATCTTAATAGATATTTTGTGCATATCTAGAACGGAAATGACAACGAAATTGAAAAATTCTTGTGACGTCACACAAAAATGCTGACGTCAGCAAAAATGAAGACGTCAACAAAAATGATAATTGAATACATCATTCGAAAGCTTAAGAAATGCACTTTCAAATAAGCCTAAGAACAGCAAAATCACACGGCTATACTTGAAGTTATAATGGATTTATTACAATTTTTGCCCTTTTTGATTACGTCATCAATCACGTGACAACTAGGCAAAATGTTTTTGGTCCCATCTTGGATTCTGAATCTCCATGCTCGAAAGTCTAGGAAACCATTGAAAATATCTCGGTTAGGCTTGAAATCAGATTTTCACAGCCATGGCCCTGCCTATAACGTTGAGTTGAAGACGATCCCCTAAGGACCTCCCGTCTATGTGTGCTGAATGTAGAGATCACTTTTCATGTATTATCATCCAATCGTGAATGCTGAGAATGGTCAATAGGAACCCCCTTTCAGAGCTTCAGGCAACGTTGCTGGTATAGATTTTGAAGGGAGGTCACTAATCTGAGACTCATTTTCATTTCGATTTCATTCTCAGGGGGAAGTTTATTGCTTTCCGGGAGGCACGTGTGCACTATTCCCAACATATCTGCAATGAAGAAAGACGAAGTTGAAAAGCTCCAGAAAGGTAGGAAGGATGAAAGGGCAATTCACAAATGCGCATCTCTAAACAATAGACACCCTTATTACAGACATAAATTCATACAGGCAGAATGAACACATTAATAACAGACACATCCTTCAGTTACTTTGAGTTTTGTGCTTACGCACTCGTCAGACAGACTATAGCAATGAAGAAATATTCCGAATTACAGCAGTAATTATTTACAAGGGGTGATAAATTTAAGATAAAAGAGACCATTTTTACATTTTAGTTAATTACTTATTCAGCGTCACATTACTTGGCGTCCTATTGTTAGTTAATCACACAGCGTCTTATTGTTCATTAGATAGTTGAATCGCTCTATACTCGCGTATATTGAGAACTGTAGTAAGGGTAGAAACTTTCAACTCGAGTTAGATATAAAATCATAATGCATGGTCTAAAATGGGAAATTATATTTTACAAAAGCGGGCTATCACAATTCTTACGTGCCATCATCAGGTTTTGAGGCCAGGTTTTACCCATCTCATTGTAAATACACCTTGTTGATAGTTGATAGTTGATAGGCACATACGCTCGCTATCTTCGCGAGGTATGGGTTTATGTGCTAAGCACAAAGGGCCCACTGAATAGGTAAACTAATCGAGCAGTGCGACCCTGGTCCTTCCTCTCGATGTGACCACACCTCATGATTCCTTTTGCCTTTTTGCCTGGAATTACAGAGAGCTGGCTAATTCTCTCCTCACACTTAATGACAGGTCTGAAGGTGGTTTCGAACCCGGGACCCTTCGACTAAGGGTCAAGTGATCGAACCACTCGGCCATCCCCGACCTGACATTCTTTTGTACAAAGCAAACTTTTTAGATACCACAAACGCAGAAATATTATTTCTAGAGTTGCTGAGTGTGTCAATTTTCTTGGCTCATCTTGCTTTCTAAATGCTTTCTTGATTTATATAATATTCTTATATCCTTGTTGGTATTTTCAGGCTTAGTATATTTGCTATCATTTATGGATTCCCTGGGAACTAAGGTGTCCAGTAACTATCATTACAATGGCGATATCATGGTAATTTTCCCATCTTTTAGTGTTGGAGACTAACACAGTCGTGTTCAATACTCCGAAGAAAGTGGCTGATCAGACAGAATTCATGCAATTGTCTTTTCCTCTGCAATCAACGGTTTGGGCTGCTGCGGATTCAACTTCGCTTGAAAAGGTAATTCAAATCACCAACATTTGTCCCTACTGCTGTTGATCATAGTTATTAGAGTTGATTATTGTTAAAGAGCACATGAAGCAAAAAATTTTATTGCAGGAAATGATAGGTACTATCGAATGATAGAAAACGCCGTTTAAATTATTTTGATATCTTCTTTTGTTTTCAAATTATCCACTAACTTGAAGTATCAGAGGATGACGTCATAATGTTTGCACATTATTAGGTTTAAATATGGGGATATAGCTGTATCTCATCATGAAAAGATTATGGTTGCAAGAAATCTTGTTGCAGAGCTGCATAAATGTAATGCAGGTTATTTAACATGTATGCATGATTTTTTCGGAAAGCATACTGATCGATAAGAAATATTGTGATTGCATTTCTCTTGGAAATGGAGTCAACATGGTATATTTTCATAACCTTTTTCAAACAATGTGACGTCATCAGCCAATCCTACAAAATGGTGGACAACTTGAAAACCAAATGAGATATCAACAAACTTTTCACAGAGTTTCTTATCATTCAACAGTACCTATCACTTCAACCAATAAAATTTTTTGCTTCATGTGCTCTTTAAGAAGCCTGAAGTTCTGCTTCTGGTCTTGATTCTTAATTGGTCTTAACTGTGTAAATATCTCCACCCTAGGGACGTCTGTGCAGTACTGTGGGGATATCATCAGTTCTGTGGAGGGATGAAATTTAGTGCTTTGAAGGGAAACCATCAGTACTGTAGGGAAAGCATTTAGTACTTTGGAGGGTTTTCTACTCTGTGAAGGGATACCATCAGTAATGCAAGGGATACCATTTGAGTTTTGGAGTATGTTCTGTACTGAGTAGAGATACCATCAGTACTGTGACGCATATTCAGTAAAGTTGAAGGAAACCACAAGCACTTTTGGCATTGTCTTCAGTCAAAGGTGCGATAACGTATGAGAGGCCAACGTAGAGAGTTCGATCGACAAAAATAGATTAAGGATACTCGCTGAATTATTTAAATGTGCAGTAATAAATATTCTTGAAATCAGGTATGCGGAATTTTCTTTAGGGCGTGCAAAGTTTTCACTGCCATGTATGACTTTGGATAACCAATGCTTTGTTAGTCCTTTCGAAATTTTTGCTGACCTATGACTTTTTCGACATTTATGTCGAATACAATACTGTCACTATCGTATTCGTTTGACACTACCACGTCTTCGTTTGAAACTGCCATGTTTTCGTTTGAAATAGCCACATTTGCATTTGAAACTACAATTTTTTCGTTCGAAACTGTCACGTTTTCGCTTGAAACTGCAATATTTTCGTTTGAAACTGTTACGTTTTTGTTTGAAACTGCTATGTTATCATTTGAAAGTGTTAGGTTTTCGTTCAAACTGCTACGGTTTCGTTTGAAATTGTCACGTTGTCGTCTGAAACTGCCACGTTTTCGTTTGAGACTGCCACATTCTCGTTTGAAGTTTCTACGATTTCGTTTAAAACTGCCATAATTTCGTTTGAAATAACCACATTTTCGTTCGAAACTACCACGTGTTCGATTAAAACGGCCATGTTAACGTTTGAAACTGCCACGTTTTCGTTTAAAACGGCGATGTTTTCTTTTGGAACTGCCACGTTTTCTTTCGAAACTACCATGTTTTCGTTTAAAACTGCCCCGCTTATCTTTGAAACTGTCAGGTTTTCGTTTGAACCTCCTAGGTTTTCGTTGGAAACTGCCGGGTTTTCGTTTGAAACTACCACGTTTTCGATTGAAACTGACCCGCATTCGTTTGAAACTATCCCGCATTCGTTTGGAACTACCACGTTTTCGATTGAAACTGCCCCGCATTCGTTTGAAACTACCCCGCATTCGTTTGGAACTACCACGTTTTCGTTTGAAATGGTCAAGGTTTCGTGTGAAATTGCTAGGTTTTCGCTTGGAACTTCCACATTTTGGTTAGCTCCTGGAATAACGTCGACACTAGACAGCGTTGCATCACTCCTTCTTGGTTTTCCTCTATTTCTATCAGTCATTTCAAAGGATTTCATATCCTCCCTCCCCATTTTCTTGCACAATACCAAAGCGATGATAGATTGGCGAAATGCGTCAAGTCTTATCGCGCATACGAATGGATTCATGGCACTGTTCACAAACACGAAGACGATCTGCAAATCTCGTAAAACATGTCGTAATACGCAGTTGCAGTTTTCGCAGAATTTCAAGACGTAAATCATGACGATAGCAGGGGCGAAACAGCAGAGAAACAGAGCGAGAATCAATAAAAACGCTCGCGTCACTTTTCTCTCCGTTCTGTTTCTGCGAGGATTTGCATCGTTTTCGCGAGCATCGCTCGAGACAGCTCGCAAGGCATCAGCTTGTGTTCGAAGCGTTTTGTAAACCTGGCGATACGTAACAGCGAGAATGATGAATGCAGTGACAATGGAAACATGCACGAAAACCATCAGATAATCGATGAAACCAACCTTGAAATATATCAGCGAGACTGAAACTGAAAACAGCCAGATAAAGGCAGATATAAACATGCAACGTGACATGCAAAGACTTCGTCGATAATGTATCGGCCATTTGATAGCGATGAATCTGTCCAGACACAACGCTGCCAAGCTCAAGACACTGGCAGTGGTCGATACGAAAAAGGTCATGTGAATTAATATCACCAAATGAGCAGGTCTGTAGCCCCATGCTTCTCTGAGATGCGCGTAGAATGAAGTTGGCATGGCAATACCCCCAACTACGAGATCGCTGACGGCAAGATTCACCAGGAAATAGCTGAACGGCGTTCGTAACTTCCGCAACGGGTCGAAAATAACAGCAAGGATTATTCCCAGGTTGCCGATAAAAACTATCAGGCAAAGCAGCAAGGAAAAAACAGAGGTGAAATATGAGAGAGGCTTCGGTGCCCAAACATTTTGGAAGCAAGACATTTTGTATTTCTTGTTGATGCTCTCAGATCTGGTGAACTCTAGCCAAATTTACCCAGACGTTTACCTTTCTCGAAGATGAAGAATGGCACTGCAGCTGCGTAAAGACAAGACAGCATTATTATGATTTTGTAACGGTTTTCTCTCGAGGAGAGCTTAGTAAAGAATATACAACCGGTTTTTGTATTTAGAAATATAGAAGAGGTATGCAGCGATTTTCATGATAAACAAACAAAAACTAAGCTCAGTGGTGAGTGGCATTGAAATCGATTTTACATCGACTCCCTTCGAAATGGACCAGTCCTTACTTAATTATTCAAACAATAAGATAAACAAGACACAGGAACGAACCTTAAGAATTGCATTCAAGGACGAAATTTCTAGTCTTGTAGAATTCAATGTCAGTCTCATTTTGTTTATTCGAAAACAAAAATTAAATCTAGCTATTTTTGTTACTTTTCAGAGTGGATCAGTTAAGTGGAGACCTTTATTGGAGTGAGTTATTTCTATCAATAAATATATATTCTTTAGTACTTTCCCATCGATTTCATTCCTGACTTAAGTGATTTACGATGAAACGAAGAATTTGATGATTAAATGCACAATTCAACACATAGGGTGGAGTCCATGCAGTCCAGAATCTCTTATCAAGCAACTAGTTTATAGGAACATGCCATTGCAAGTTCTCCGGGGCATCTAACCAACGATTAAATTCTTCGTCAGGGACGGATCATATCAAAATTTAAGTGTAGAGGCGGTAATGTCACATTACCCAGACAAAAATAACAACAACACAATCTAATGTAGCCTACAGCCGATAGCTATTATTATTATTATCAATATGTTTAAAGTTGGTTTTTTACAAGAGCTAAAGCTAATACCGACTAAAATACAAAATAAAAACTGAAATTACAAATTTCAAGGTAAAACAAATTCTAAAACAATACCATGTTTATAATCAAAAGTATGTATGAAACAAAAAATCTAAAATAAAATTTGGGTAAAAGGATTGAATAAAATAAAGCCCAGACTCGGTATATACGTGTTGCATAGTCTGCATTCACGATTTTGGTCAGTTCAGGTTTTGATCATTGATTTAAAAAGCAATAATGACGAAGATTCTTTATCACTATTGCAATTTAAATCCATGATCAAGCTATGCGTGGTGATACGCGTGGTGACCTTTACAAAGCTTTATTTTCTTTGATCGATACAGAACTTGAGGATGGCAAGGAAGACACAAACATAGCAAAACATGATAACTACTAAAGATTTGTCTGATACTCATCAGAGTAGTGCGCAAAAAAGAGATCAAAAGCAAAACCTAGCTTATTATAATTCGTTTGGTTTTTTTTGCGCCCTCTTTTTTATGTTTTGCTACGTTTCTGATTTTCCTTGCCTTCTCTTAAATGCTTCATCTTCAAAGTGTATCCCAAAAAGTTGGTTATGATTGCATTTAGTTGGATTACCTGAGAATGAGTTTCAGAGATTCCATGCCTCTGCTTTTTGAGTATTCAAGCATTTCCAGCAACATCATTCTCTCAATAGAAACTTTGACCTGGTTTACAACTTCACCGGAGAACACGACGTTTCTGATGACATCGCTGAAGATAACGCCCAACAACTGCTAAGAAGATCTATGGGAATTGAAAAACAGCCGGAGATAAATTATGAAGATTTTTTAAAGGTAAAATGCTTTATTTCACTGTCAACAACTATCTATCTATCAACACGTAATATTTATGAATCTTTAAAAGGTATTACGTCTAGAATTTAACATAACACCTACAACATAAAGATCATAAATTTAGATCAAACGTGCCAGCCTGCAAAGCACAGATATAGGCCTTATTTCAAGCTGTTGCACAGGAACTCTAGGTAAACATCATTCAGAAAGATGTTGGAATGAGTCGTTTAGTCAACACATAGAAGCTCATCCATCCAGATGCGGACCTCACAAGACCAAGCTTGACAAAAGCTGCACAAAGGGAACCGCTTAATCCGCTCAGCCACTTACCTAATAAATCATGGTAAAATCATAGTAAATCAAAGTAAATCATAGTAAACCATGGTAAATCACAGTAAATCATAGTAAATCATAGAAAATCATAGTAAATCATGGTAAATTATAGTAGATCAAAGTAAATCATAGTAAACCATGGTAAATCACAGTAAATCATAGTAAATCATAGAAAATCATAGTAAATCATGGTAAATTATAGTAAATCAAAGTAAATCATACTAAATCATAGTAAATCATGGTAAATCATAGTATATCATGGTAAATCATGGTTAATCATAGTAAATCATGGTAAATCATGGTAACTCATAGTAAATTATAGTAAATAATGAGGTAGACCACAAACCGAGGTGACCAAAAGCTCCTCTTTCGTTTACTGCTACCATTACGGGTAAAGGTAAGTGCAACAACTATATGTGACAACATCTCAAATTTACAGCAAAGAGGTCATCGACTAAAATATTTTCACAAAGGAATTATCTCTCTTCTTATTTTATTTTCTACATTTAGTTCATCAAATTTGCAAGGTTCCAAAGAGTGAATTTCAGTGAGAGTGCATCAAACATACTCAAAGCATTCTTCTTGGCAAGCAGGCGAGCAAGAGGTACGGGCATCAATGGGGTGGAAATCTCACCAAGATCACTGCAAACTTTGTAAGTATCAAAACTAAGGGGGTACGCATTTACTTTTATAACAGGGGTGATTATGCACTACATAAGATCACCTCCTTCATAGAACTCAATAAGTAGCCCCCCAGACCCAAAAATTGTTGCGTAGACTTTTGCCAAAAAACCATGGATAACGTTTTGAAAATGAATTTCATAATGAGATTTGATAATGATAGGGATGGGGGGGAGGGGGTGAAAACTTCATGATTATATCAACACATTGCTTTCCAAAATATAATTTCCAATCCATGCTATCCAAATTTCATGAAATTTAATTTTTTTCAAACAAATAACCATGCAATCTAGAGACTTACATAGTTACATTGATTTATATTCAAATTCAAGAACATAATTGTTATCTTTTATGTTATGGAAATTGAACGAAATGCAAAAATAAATCTTGTTTTGGCAGGCTGTCATTGGCTGCTGCTCATGCAAAACTGTCACTGAGAAAGGAGGTAAGAAGTTATTAGAAATCATTACCAGTGTATAAGCAAACTTAACTTCTGGGTATTTTTTTCTGATTTTCCTATCCAGAAACAGGAAATGGAATATAATAAATTTTGTCAACCAACCTATTTTGGTGGACCAATATTGGGTAAGTTTTTCATTGATGAATTCATTATCCGTTCGAGATCTGAGTGGATTTGAACCAAGGACCTTCATAAATCAAATCGTCGGTAACGAATTGAATATTTATCTTAACTATTGGTATTTTCTCAACTTCGTTTCTTTAACTTTAATGCATGAGAAGACAATTGACATTGATTTTTAGGTTCTAGTTGAAGATGCCCTGATGTCGATATTACTCTATGAAGAATCGATAACAATGAGATACGGTTAGTCATGTGTATAAATTGCTAGACTAACAGGTTTTCCCACGTCTTTCTGCAGGCTTCAAGTATTTAGTTAGAGCTCCAAAATCTTGTTAAAATATGAGAAATCTCTAGCATTTATCCTTGAAATTGAAGAAGTATTTTAGAGCATTTTCACATTGACGTGACAATAATAGGTTCTTGGGTAAATTTTGGGACAGCGTCTTCGAAACAGTAAAAACTTTTAGTATTGTGCCAGACAGCAGAGTATGGCAGTTTCAAACGAGATGTCAATTGTGCATCAGCCATTTTCTATTGTCAAACTTGGGTGTGCAAGTAGCAAACTCTGCAGTAGAGGTACTTTATGCAGATTTTTGATTTTCTTACAAAAAACATCTGAAGGAAATGTACATGTTTCAGGTTATTCAGTAATTGAAGTAATTCCAAGGCTTCATTTCTCACGTAAGAATCTCACTGCACATCTTGGACCTAAGGTAAGTGTCATGTGCATAATTGCAAAATACAGTCCATCCTTTCTGATCCGTGACGGCACCAGGGACCTGAGTGGCCACTTTTGCCAAATATGGTCTTTGAATCGATTAACTCCAATGACAAAATTTTATGAGCGGAGGGGTAAGGAACCGGATGTAAAGTTTGCATTTGCTATGCAAGAGTTTCACACCACACCCATTATCGAAAGACAATAGACCTATTGTTTTCCCCTTGTTCTTGGTGTTGCTCAATGCCAGAGATATTTGGTAAAAACCCTCTATTTTCCAATCTTGTCTACATACACCCTATTTCCTTCTGTACTTTTTGAAGGCCGATAATTATAACTCTGTAAGGACTCTGTATTCTATTAATCGGGCAGGGCTTTATGGGCTTACTGGCTTAGTGCTCTTTACCCCTCACTTCCTATATTATATCATTGTCATTATAGTAGACAAGACTCACTTGTAAAAGTATGTTTTGATGATAATGATGATAATGATAACCTTTTTTGCAGAATGACGAATTCATGCGAAGATTTCATTTTCAAGTTTTACATTTCTGCAAGACATACTCAACTGGAATCTCTTCTGGCTTCTTCAGGAAAGAAGAGTAGACGAGAAGCAGTAAACAATATTCGTTAAAATTTCGAGCGAATAATATAGCTTAATACTAATTTTCATTCAGAGTAAATGAAAACAAAATATATCTAGGATATTGGTTTTAGATTCAATCCACAAATAAATTGAACATCTACTTCTCATTGTGCTGTAAGTAAAGGTCCATTGGTATCTTTTTTAACCATGTGTTACAAGGGGCTGGAATAGTGGCATATCATGCTTACACGAGATATAGGTGTTCAACGCAGGTAACAATATAAAACTTGTAAGCATATCCACCCTGGTTTTACAGTAAAGCATATATTTTGGAACCATTATAGGACTGTTCAAACGATCATGCTGATAAGAAAATTTTGAATACGAATTTAGGAAGGATCTTTCAGTAAAAGATAATTGTTCGTCTCAGTAGACTCCTGGTGATGATTACTTGTTTCCCACTATATCAATCACCCACCTCTATTGCTAATAACTATTGACGAGGGCATCAAGGAATCGGTGAACTTCATGATAGAGTAAACAAACCAAAAAAATACGCACTCCTTCGACGCACTGCAAATCAGATTAAGTTTGTGATTTTCCAGATTCGGCCCTATTCATAATCAAACTCATAGTCCAGTGGATATGTGCTGAAATTGTTCAGTTTGTGTTAAAAGCATGAAACTTGGCAGACCTATACAGTTTTGTGTGCTGATCATTTTAAGATTTGGAGCCACTTCCGGAAACGCCTTAATGACGTCATTATGACGTCACAATTATAAAAAAAATTTTCCGAAGATCTAAGCACTCTCAAAGCCAAGACTGACTCAGTTTTGTGTCAAAATCATCCTACACGCATGCAAAAGTGACAACTAGAGGGCTAAATGATAATCTGATCTTGGGGAATGCTATCATAGAACCAGCTGATGACGTCATAGCTTCATTTATTTTGTCATCAGATCAATTTCGTAACGATAAAAACAGCCGAACTTTTACTTGTAATAACAACTGATTTAAGGGCACACTCTCCTTGAGCTGATTGTCTGCACAAAAGCATGCTAAGAGAAGAGAAATTAGGCGATGAAGAAGAATCTTCCTTATGAAAGAATGCATAATAATAATGAGTTCAACATAATTTCCAACCGTATCAATTACGTGCCTTTAAAGTCCTCTGAAACTGAACGAATGTAAATGTACATATAGTAATGTCCCGCATATAAGAAACAACTTTTTCAATTTCAGGTCTGACACGTTTTCTATAAAATGGGATATAAACTTCAAATCAGGGTAAAGTTTCTTATTAGAAAAACCATGTTTTATCGATCGACTACTCACACACGAGCTCTTTGATTGTGATACAAAACAGATTATTTTGATTTGTATTTGTAAATTTTCATTTCCAGGAGATGCTACAATTATTCCAGTAAGGTGTCTTTTGCTTAGTTTGCATAAGAAGCAGGTTAATAAGGAACAAGCTTTTTTCAGATCTGTACCAGTTTCTTGTAAAATGGGGTATTATCTTGAAAATAAGGGTCTGTATTTCTTAAATTTGCGTTTCTTATATGCGGGACACTACTGCATTTGAATGACTAAGAATAGTGTACAAAAAGAGGCAATCAGCCTGGTCTGTTCGAAACGCTAAGAAAGTAAAGCTCCTCAGTCAGTATCTGACGATCAGTTCGACTAACGTGGAGCATCAATTTGAAGTGAATACACGATTGTATTTTGTAACTAAACTAAATTATTTTGGTAGTCACTAGCATGTCAGTATTGTGAAGTCGCAAATCCTAATTACAGTCTCCACTGCAGAAGCAAAGTGATGTACATTCTAGTCCTACTTTTCTGCACTTGCAAGCATTTTTGCAACCTTTTTTACAACCGTACTTAACTAGGATGCGAAGAGCATCTGCCACTTCTGGTAAATCGGTCCATCTCGGCTGCCATTCACCTTCATCGTAGTCCATTCGCATTGCTCGGGGCTAACTAATGACTGAATAGGGGCAAACATTTGTTCCCAATAATTGGCTTGCAAGGCAGCTCAATGAACGTGATGAAGCAGTGAGGCATGCGTTGGCGGAATGTTTTCAATGGCTCGGCTTTTTCGCGAAAAGCTCTAGTCGAACTGCATTTACAGATGATGATTCACTTGTGGGATGGTATAGATATACAACAAATTGCTCGGTAATAGCCATATCTTCATCAGTTACGACCGAGGAATTTTGCTCAACTGAAAGAAAAGACTTTGTGACAGTCGGAGTAATTTCCCAAGTTTTCATCGCAGATCTCTTTCCTTTCCCCGCAAAAGAGGAAACTGTAGCTATCACAGCCAGTGAATGCATGAAACATAGGTAATGCGAGGGCTTTTTCCTCACCTAAAAGCACAGCTATCTTGTTGACATTGATGTATCTAAAGTATTGCCGTGATCCAAATGCAATAGTCAGCTGTAAGTCCTTCAGTCTTACTACAGCAGCGACTCTGAGAACTACGACATCGGTATCGACTGTGTGAATGATTGCGCGATTCATTCGCTGCCCTTGCTGAGCATCCTTTACGTGTACAAAAATCCTGGTATCGGCCCCCTCGTGGTTGCATGGATTGATGAGGGATGTGTCTCGTGGAGGCCAGCATAAAGCATTCTCTCAAATTGTCACTATGACGATCTTCCGTTCGGGTCTTAGATTTGCGTGTATGAACTGCGCGAGGTACGAAAAGAGTTTGGTCTTATTGTCACTGTGGCGCAGAAAAGACTTCCAATCCGTGGGAACTTGTAAATTGCTTTTCACGCGTCGACGAGATCCCTGACCACGGTGAACTCTGGCTGAATTCTTTAGTGACCTCTCAAGGTAGACATTGAAGACTACATCGATTCTCAGTGCATTGGCTGATAGCTTTCTTAATCGTGGAAGAACGGACTTGGAGGCATAATCTTCAAACGTCGTATTGGATTCTGGCTTCAATCCATTGATCAGTGCTGCTCCATCAAGAACTGTCACTTCTGTTTCAGGGTATTCACAGCTGGAAATCGAGTCATCCATGCTCTGAAGCTGTTTTAGCAGCTCTGCTTTGTTTCCTGATCTCAATTCATTATTTTGCGAGAGTGACGGTGGCGAACTCTGGTTCTCATGCCGGAAAAACTGTTCAATGTTGCCATCCCTATTCTGGCATGCAATAAAGAGACGCGAAAAGAGGGCAAAATCATTCTTCAAAGATGTCAGACGCTTTTGCTGCTTCGTTTGCACTTTCGCTGAGTTGAAGATGCTCAATTTGTTTCTTGTGATAGTCTCTGACAGCGAAACCTTCCTCTCATGTAGCCTTTGAGCGACGTATCCTTCAAACTGCTTTCGACCAGCTTCTTCGATTCTTTCAAGATTTGTTACTGCAAGGCCTTGACGTATTTTCCCCGTGTGAAGAACAATCAATGAATCTGTCGACTCCTCTAAAAAAGGATTTCCAAATTCAGTTAATGTGCTTTGCAAGCTACAGAATGTCTTTTCTGGAATGATGTTGTTTCTTCGTGGTGCTTCTTTGCATCGTCACGATCCAATGGTTTAGAAATGCTATTGTTGAATGCCTCTGTCAGAGTAGATATTTGGGGACCTGAGATGAGCCAGCGATAAAGGGCATTATCATTGGTAGTGATGCCAATAATCCCACCTTGGCCTTTCACTTTCTTATTGTTTTGTTCGTGGGCGTGATCAATCGATATTCCTGAGAACCTTCTCTCTGAGTTGTGCACCACAAATTTCCCGTCTAGAAAATTTTGATAAACATCAGGATTCTGTTCACTTAGACTGAGCATGTCTCTCAGGTGAACAGGAAGCCAGCGAGAATAGTTGACCTTGTCCATTGCAAAAAACCACGGGATGCTGTTCGAATCTGAGTTGCTCTTTAAATATTTTTCTACTGGTGCCTTGGTCATCTACTATTTTGTTCCCACGGCAACTGCTAGTTTGAAGTCGTTTCAAACGCTCTCGACCACTCAGATAAATTGCAAGGCTTGCACAACATAGAATATTCTAATAATATTCTAATAATAAGATACCATAATGAAATATTAAATACTACAATTTTGATATTTTACAGCATTTTATAACTCACATGGTTAGAAAAAATTGACGCATGCGCAGTAAAATTGTGACATGTATTGGTGTAATTTTTTGAGATAGGCCTCATAAATGTGCAGGCAATGCTATGACAAACCTCAACTTCGATACAGGTAACTATTCTGCCGTTTAAATGCGAAAATCAAATTTGGCATTTATAACGTCATTCTGATAATATCTTAAAATGATCAGCATGACTCATAGTACCTTGACACCAAGTTTCATACTTTTAACATAAAGTGAACAGTTTTGATGTTTTTAAACACATATCCACTGGACTATCAGTTGCTAGGGTTGAATCGTGAAAATCACAGACTTCATCTGATGTGCAGTGCGTCGAAGTAAATACTTGCGTAATCTTTTGATTCATTTTCTCTGACATGAAATCCCTCACCTCCTTTCTGATTAGCCTATGGTCCACCTCTGGGTATATTAAAACGTTAGGTCTCATTTTCGTTCTCTTTCTGGCACACTAATCTGATGAGTTTCAGACACAAAGCTTCATAGTTATTATGTTTTGCTATGTTTCCGATTTTCAACGCCATTTTCAAGTTCTGTACCTATCAAAGACTGTTCCAATTTTGGATGTATTTATTTGACTCAATAATCTTCCAGGTTATAAAAAAACATATCTACGTTAATGATACTTTATTGGTAAATTACACATATTCAATTAAAAAGAAGTAAAATAATTACAAGTGAATTAATACCACATTATGTTCTTAAGATTGTCTTTCAACAGTTTTTATTCAATACAATGAGTTATCCTGAGTATCCTTTACAGGTTAAAACATATTTCAATCCTCAGTCTTATCTCCTCCGGTTTGCATCAAGCTTCCGAATTGGAGCATTCTGTATCTGATAAGCAGCCATCAAGTAAGGGGCACAAGTCACAGAATCAATCCACAAGTCACAGAGTTCAAGAAAAGACATTGCCGCTACAATCCCCGCCAAAAGTCTTGGAACATTTGCATGATTTTTACAGTTTCCAACATTTTGCCCCCTCCCCTAGCCACTTTACAATGTTGTTTCTGATAGCAAAAACTAGTCCAATAACACTCAGCTAGTGTTTGGTGTAGTCTCATAAAGACGAGGGGGGTAGGGGGGAGGGATAGGGGTTTAATTGAAAATCAAATGCTTGGAAAGCTTAGTACTTATTTGTGAAAAAAACATGTGTGTTCCAACTATTTTTGGCAGGGATTGTAGCATAGACCTCCTTATTTTAGCGTGATGCGTTTTCGGTCATTTTCTAGTGCGTGAAATTTAATTTCTAATGCATGATTTCGTGAATTCTAAAATGAAAAATTAAGATGAATCAAGCGTGAAAAGTCCAACTTTAACGCGTGAATCACAGCCTATATTGGGGGGGGGGGGGGAGTAGCATAAACAAAATGATTTCGACTTCATCTTGGGGTAAGCCAACGCAGTACCAAAGTATGTGAGAGACCAGCAGCCTCAAATGACAGAAATGTTCAAGACCAGACTCGATCATAACCTACGTTAAATGAAGAAATATCCTGATCACGGAATAGGGCCTTGAAGTAGCTCTAAGGCATGAAATACTTTTGGAAAATCCCATACTGAAGACCCTATCTATACAACAATCTTATACCCGGGAAATATGGTTTGTATTTGCATGAAGGACACGATTCCTATCTATGCGATTTGCTAGAAAGGGATCAAGCCCCTTAAAGGACCTGTTTGTTAAAGAATAGCTCTCTTTCTGTGAGAAATATACCGGACCACAGCACCAATGGTCTAGGACATATCTAGGTCTCTAGAAAGGAACAAAGGCCATACTTAGACTCACATTTTTTCTTCCGTCTCAAAAATAGCTCAGGATAAACTTCACCAGTTCTCTAACTTGCTAACAATTTCATGGCTTTTGTGTGTTGTCCGAGAATGATATTCGAGTATTCGTTTTTCGAGTTTCTAAAACCTGAAAATTCTTTTTGCGATAGATCACCTCACACGTTACAGTCAACTAACTTACTTGAGGTTACTGATAAACCCTGCTGGAAGCATAGTTTCCACCAACTTGCGCATGTCTGTTACATTGTTTTCCAAATGCTCCAAGAAATGACAATTTCAATAGTCCAGAAAGGTAAATATCCCCCCCTCCTGCTTTTTGGAGTTTCAGAAAATTAGCAAAAAACTATTACACTGTTGAATATTGGCAAGCTGGCACTTTTCCAATTACTTGATGACTGATTAAAAAAAATAGCTCTTCTATTATCCTCTTTTCATCAGTAGATCTTTTCATACTCGAACTTAACACTTGGCACGATTAGCCCTTAACTGTTGTTGCTAGTAGTTCTCTCTTGCCGTTGGCTTCACTTATTCGTTGAAGTCATTGACAAGAAAGTGGTATACAAACTTTGCCTTCTTCTGTCCTATCTGCGATTCTAATCTACGACTCACGCTTGCTTGGTCGATCGGTGGACGCAACAGAATGCTGCCAAACACAGTCGCTGAAAATAAACATTATGATGAACAAGATCAGCCAAAAGACACTCTAGCAAACCTATATGCTTTACAACAGTGGATACGCCTACAAGAAGAATTGTGTTTTACAATTGGGGAAAACACATGCAAAGGAAGGTAGTATCTTACAACTAGGGGATACCTCCACAAGAAGAAGTAGTATTCGGGGATTACCCATAGAAGGGGATGAAGTATCTTACGAATAGGGGATACGAATACAAAGGAAGTTAGCATCTTAAAAGTGGGGTACACGCATATTAGGGGGTGGCCCATCAGGCTTACATGCAGTGGCTGTGCTTACAAGGGGAGGTGATACGAGAGGGTACCAGAGGGTGGCATACCAGGCTTACATGTGGTAGATAAACCCGAGGAGGTAATATTTTATAAAGAGATGGATATGCATACAAGCGGATGGCATATCATGTTTACATGCAGTGGATACGCCTGAAAAATACGATAAAAATATGACCCCCTCTCATAGGTACTCTATTTTGTGGCTTTCCTTTTCAAATACAAAGTGTTGTACAAGGAAATATCAAATTAACAAATCATCCATTAATTAAAAATTGATTTGAGCACCGAGTTAAGAAATTGACATATTTGCAGCAGAATTAGTAAAATATCCACATGAAACTTAGGGATGATGCACAAATTATCATTTCAAAATCGTTGTAAAATATTTTCAAGAGCATTGAACATAATCGTTTCAAAATCGTTTCAGAATTGTTTCAGAATCGTCGTAAATGGCAATCATAGTTTGTGGACGCTCTTTGACAAAAATATACAAAAACTAGGATTGGAATATACACAAAAAAGGAAAATAAAACTTACCAAGCATTTTGGCACCGAGTTTGTTATCATTAACATATTTTAGGAGTTCTCTGAGAAATGCTGTGATGTATCTGAAAACATTGATGTGACAGTCTGGCATCTGATTTATAACCTTATAGAAAAATAGAAAAATCATCAACTTTTGAAACGTATTGGTTTGATAAAGTTTGGCATATACCACTTGTAATAGATTTGTAGGAGAGAGCTTTCCCTGGAGGAAATCAATCCTTGATATTCACCCCGAGGAACGAGGTTGTCCAGTACTTTGGAGGACCTCATCAGTACTATGGAGGGATACCATCAGTACTGCGGATGCGGAGGATGTAGCGTTGGGCATTCATAGGGCACATTTAGGGCTCTCGTGTAGATGGAGCTTTAGTACTGTGAAAGACAATCACAAGCACTGTGGAGGCAAAACCTACAGTGGTTGTGGTTTCCCTTCTCTGCATTGAATATCATCCACACAAACAAAAGAAAACGCAGAACTCCAGACAGTAGAAAGCAACGGAAGTAAAGTAGTTCTGCTAATACCTGTTTACAGAGAACGTAATTCTGACATGCATCCATGCATTTGCTTTGGAATTTATAAGGTATTACTGGCTCTTGCAGAGCTTCCAGGAATAACAGAAGTGCTTCTCCTACCGAGAAATTGCTCCCAGCTGAGTTTAAGGTTAAGGAAGACTGGATAACTATTGACTATGATTGAACGCCGTATTGTCTCAAATCTCCAAACATCACTTTAAGAAAGTGAGCTACAGGCTAAATCAGAAGATAGCCCCTTTTCAATAAACTAAAAAAAACTAAGACTGAAACTTTCTGCAGTTCAAGACCTCTGAAACTTTACCTTTGAGGTCAATTAGTCATATTTTCTCTTTTTGGTCTAATATATTGCTACTCATATTTTCTTTAATCTCTTTCATTTTAGACAGATCCTGGGTTGATAACAGCAGATTGTTGCAGGAAAATCAACACATGTCTTATAAGGAGCCTTACCTTTAGGTTGAGCCTCAAAATTGGTCATTTTAGTCAACACTTGGGTTGCTTAAAGTGCTGGGTGGTAGTAGCCCTTTGAGTACACGAAAAACATCAGCTAACTTTTGAAATAAAACACTCAGAGTATTTTTCCCAGCTTAACCATCAATACTACAAACCCAAGCTGGGATGTAGCCACAGAGGGGAAACCGGGGTAGCCATTCTGTGAAGAGATCACCTTTTATTTGTTATTATCCACAAGAGTATGCTGAAATGGGTCAAAAATTCCCCTTTAAGAGCTAAATAACACAAAGGGCAATAGCCCTAAATGACACAGGCAAAATGTGAAAAAGATACGCATTGTTCCTTTCTGACCAGTGTCCAGATAGTTCCTGATACGAACAATCTCTTCGTCTAGCCCAGATTGTATCAGTATATTTTCCTATAAAAAGAAGAGTAACCAATCAAAGATACCATTACCTGAGCAATTATCAAACAGTTTTCAAACGAGAACAACTTCACTCCTTTTTGCTATGAGCATAATAGTGACATAGCAGCAGAAGTTTTCGTGAGGATCAACTTGGCAAATAGTCCCTTAGATATAAGATACATGAATGTGATTTATCTTTTCACAGTAATCTATGAAGGTAAAAAATTCCCTTTTATTTTATGAACTTAGGAAATTGGGCTCATAAACAAATATAAACTTCTTACTCAGAGATTTGCTGGTAGTTTAGAAAGTCTGCAATCAAACTAAACTATAGAATATATACAAAACGTGTAATGAAAAAGAGAGAATTCGGATGAAGTAAAACTTTCATAGGACTTTACCTCCGTCATTCCGTTACGGTATAAATGGTCGACTAAGAGCCACAACTCTTTTGGAATCTCCAGTGGTTCTGCTCCTATCCCGGGGGTATCTAAAGATGGCGAAGTGTCCTGAAAATAAACAATTTAAATCAAACTTTCTAATAGAGTGAGACGAAAGAAACTCAAGTATTTAAGTTGTTACTTCAAGTTTCATGTTTTAATCGCAATCCTCAGACAACTAAAACATACTCGTGAATATTGATCTTAAATAGCAAATTGTAATTACGTCGATTCAATTATTATTGTTATTAGGTGTTGTCCCTCGGGAAGTTGCAGATGTAAAATTTGTTTTCGTGTCGGCATTTCGAAATTAGTTCTGTTCGTTTGTTTAGCGTCTTCTGTTTGTCGGCGTTAATTGTGTGAAGTTTTTCGGTAAGGCAAAGGTCGCATTGTTTCGTTTCGTTGCTGTAGGCCCGCGCTCTTTGGGAAATAGACCAGTTGATTTTGTAGCCTTTTCCGCTCCTTTTCAATTTCCAGATGTATTTGGAGAGTTCTGTACTGTTTTCGTGTTTCTCGTGTCGGAAGGTGCTTGTGTGGTTATTGTATCTAGTTTTGAATGTTTGTTCAGTGAGGCCGATGTACGTTTTGTTGTTGTTGCTGTTGTTGTTGTTGTTGTTGTTGCTATTGGTGTTATCGTTGCCAGTGATGTTATTTTCTTCCTATATTTCGGCTTTGTAAACAACGTTGGTTTCCTGGCAGTTTCCTCTAAGGGGGCATTTATCCTTGTTCCGGCAGTTACACGACTTGTTTCGTAGGAGAGGTTTTCTGCGTAGCCGCTTGATTTTAATGCATTTTCGTAGTAGGGTGCCGAGTTCCGGAATATTTCTTCGTCGTAAGATATGTCTGAGACCCGTCTTGAAATTGAAGCCGGTAGCTTCTTAATAATAGTAGGTGGGTGGTTTGATTCCTTGTTGATATACAGAGGGTGGTCGTTGGGCTTTCTGGATGGATAATACTTGCCGGTGTCTAAATTCAGGGTCAGATCGAGGAAGTTGACGGTATTCAAGTTGGTTGAGATCGTGATCTTTAGGCCGAGGAGTTTGAATGTTTCAACTATATCTTTGCGGATCTTGTCCATTGCTCTGCCCGGCTGATTATCGAGTTAGTACTGTTAACTTATAACGGGTTATTTCCAAAATCATAGCAGATGGTTCTGTCCAATTTTCAGGGAAGACACTTCACACATATTGTCATGTATTGACAGAAACAGAGCTTTTCTACATTATTTCAATCTTTCAAAGATTTTCGTAAAGATGATACTTTGGTTTATTAATATTGCTACTTTCGAAAAATATGTAGCTAAATTGAAGTTATAATTTCAAATTAAAACTCTAAATTCAATTTTCGTTCCTGCCAATACCTCCTTATTCGAGCAATTTACAAAGTTTACAATTTTAGGAGATATTTCATTTTTCGCTAAGCTTCATGATGTCAGGTCAAAATTTTTTAAAGTTTTCAATCAAACTTGTCACCATTCTAAATCTATTTAAGCAAAGTAGAAAATGTCAATACTATAATAACTTTAATAAATCGATACCAACCAAGTTCTTGAGCTTTGCCACGGGGATTAAATTGATCGGACCATACATTCTGATGAGAGCGTTCAGTGACGATCCGAAGACACTTGGTACATAATTTGCGTTTATTGGTACCTTTGACCAGTCAAAGAATTATAATCATGGGGTAACAAATGGGGATGGTAATAGCACGTTTAAGTTAGATTGAACTTAATAGGAGAGTTGTTGAGTAACTGCTGTAAACTTAACTCGTGTTGTTTTCAAAATCATAACAGATGGTTCTGTCAAATTTTCAATAAAAATATTTCATTCATATTGCCAGGTTTTGACAGAAACAGGAATTCACTACAACACTATTTCATTTTTATCTAGATATCTTCAAAGACTGTACTTTGGTTAGTAATATCGTTACTTTGGAAAAATAATATCTAAAAAACATTAAAACACTGAATTTCAATTTTATTTCTACCAATACCTTCGAATCTGATAATTTCAAGGAAGGTGCAAAATTTCGGGACATTATTTTTGCCATAATCAATGGAATCGTGTCAAAGATTTTCAGGTTTTAGTCAAAGCTTCCTGCTTGATACCATTTAGAATCTCTAGTACTAAAATTTAATATCTTTTCTGTAAACATCAGTATCGCCTAAAATCATAATCAGATTCCATGAATTGAGGCTGCATTTGCAATCTAGAATATTTTTCTTGTGTGAAAACCTTCAAGGGAAAAGATTAAAAGCCAAATCAATGGCAAAAAAATAAACACACTAAGACAACCAAATCAAACGCAGCTAAGCTTGTTGAGTCACTAAATCATAAGTAAACTTGAGAGGATACGAAAAAATCTTTCCCATCGATAAGATGTAATACGAGGATGTCTTCTAGCTTCCAGTGATTATTCATCGTCGGCGCTATTTCTTTATCGACTAAAACTGTTAGTTC
Source organism: Pelagia noctiluca (assembly GCA_963924455.1). NCBI lineage: Eukaryota > Metazoa > Cnidaria > Scyphozoa > Semaeostomeae > Pelagiidae > Pelagia > Pelagia noctiluca. The sequence continues at coordinate 11,271,407 of OZ004319.1, forward strand.
TATTTCCTGGACATCACCTGCGAAAAAAAAGTGCCTGCAAGCTAGCACCAATGAACTTGGACGAAATACCGTCAACATTAGCTCGAGTGATTCTGAAAAAGGGGCTGTCTTTAAGGAAAAATCATCCTACACTCTTTCCAAAAGTTAAAGGGTTAGATTAAGCCAGCGCTTGTTCATATTCAGGGTTTCAATTTCAAGTGGGATAAAATGTCGCATTAAAACACGAGCTATGTTTTTATCTTTTATTGCACTTTTACCTAGTCTACCCCACCTACCAGCTTTCATCCAATCTTCCAGCGTGTATAGGAGAAAATGTCGTCCCACTCATGCATGTATGATCCGGGATGAAATTTTTCTATATAATCTATCTTCAGTATCTTCTAGTTTGTAATTGCTGAAAATCGTTTAAGAATGTCTTACCTGGCATGATAACTCCAGAGCGAGGTTGAATCTTAATCCAGGGCTGGGCGATTTCCTTGTCATCTAGTTTTGGTATGAACTGAAATTCAACTGGAACCTAGAGAAAATGAATATAATTCAGAAAAATTCCAAAATAATACGAAAGTTCCCTTTAAACACCCTTTCCTCGATCATCTCGGGGAACGTCTTTGCATTACTGTGGAGGATACTATCAGCATTGTGCAGGGATAACCCCCAGTACTGTGAAGGATGTACTGTACTATGGGGAATATCATCAGCACTGTTGGGGGATACTATAATACTGTGGAAGATATCGAGTACTGTGAATGGATGCCATTTGTCCTTTTGATGTCATTTTTTCCTTCTGTAAACTTTGTACTTTTTGTACTTTGTATTTTGATATTATTTCATTTGTTGGTTACATGGCTGCCATAGCTGCCTAGCAATGTAGGTAATCCATTTGATATATGATTATCATGATGATAAGTACTTCATGCATATTACTCAACATCCTCCACAATTCTTGAAATCCCCCACAGTACTTAACATCCTGCACAGTACAGCTAAAACGTTCCCAGGTATCAAGTTCTGTAAAGAACTTAAAGATTGTGAGGATAGAATAAAGATATGAAATGGCATACCTGACCAATATTAGCCACTGGCAATGTGTCAGATTTTTCTTCCATGAACAACACTTCATCGAAATGGAACTAGAAAAAAAGAGGTGAAAATCTACGTTAATATCATGTTTTATCAAGGCCGTAAGCAAGAGTCTCCAGCAGGTTTGTAGCACTGAACATCTAGGATATCTAGGGGTAGGTAGGTTACACCTTGCATAGGAAATATCGTAATCAATCCCTTTGCTATACGGTATACAACCACCAATTCAATTAGTTTGCCATGCTTTGTAATTGGGTAGAGAGTTTTCTGCAATAAATGAAATGAAATATACAATATCATTAAAAAGCTTTTTCAAGAAATACGCTATTGAATTTACTTACTTCGTTTTTGCCAAGTTTCACCTGCGGTAAATGATCGTTTTCCACGCGATCCAGTTCAAGCATGATTTCTTCAAATATTTGTCGTTCTCTTTTCTTATTCACGATTTTCACCTGAACAAAACAAAAAAAGTTTAATTCATCTTATTACTCCATCTACTATGCTGGACTGAAGTAATTGGAATTTCAGGCTTTAAAGCTAAAGTTTCAACGTATTCTTCACCTATTACCTACCTTAGCCCTTGTTCCATTGAAAATAGTGATAGTCTCGTCTTGTTGTCAGGGACCAACATTGTTAAGCAGAAAGAGAGGTAGGAGGAGGTACAAGTGTAAATTCAGATTTTTTGTCCATTATTGTAGGATTACTGCACGATTGGAATTAAACAGTAGAGTCGGTTTGCAATGCAAGCAGAGTTTCTTGTAGAGTTTCATGCACCTGTAAACAGGCTGTTTGATTCCAGAGATTGAGGACGACTCAAGTTCTAATTCACCATGCATCTTAATCTAAATCGAGGGTTATCTAGTTGGCAGTAGTTTGAAGAGCATCATAAATGAGTTTGCTATAGGGCAACTAGGCTAAATAAGCAAACTGGGACTTGATACTATCATAAGAAGTGATAGAAGTGCTTGCTGTGGTGTCTCTGCTGGGAAAAAGACACTACCTAGTACGCTGTGGGAGATACCATCAGAACTGTGGAGGGATACCATCAGTACTGAGGGGGTTGCTCCACACTGTGGAGGGATACAATCAGTACTGTGGGAATGCCATCAGAGGATTTGAGGGTGCTAGCAAGGTAAACAAAATTTCAGTACCTTTTACTTCTAAATTTAGGGGGCCTCTGTTATGCAAGCTAACTTTATCATATTTATAAGTATGAAGCATTGTATTACTGTAAACATACACAAATCGTCTGAAACATCTCCAAACCAAAGGAAAACTGTCATAATATCAACAATATTAACAATAATATAATAAAGTAACAATAATTACACCTGCTTCTTGAAAAAGATACAGGCTGGTTTATTATCCCTTAGGTTTTACTTCAATATGCAAGTTTCTCTATTGCTTAATATTTACACATAAGGAGCTTAGTAGCATTTTGTTTATGAATATATACAGTAGTAGTAAATCCAATATAATATCGTACCCCTGCTTTGAACAAGGTACTGACTGGTTCATGGTCACATAGTTGCAATGCAAGGTCACTGTACTATGCAAGTTCCTCTATTAGCTACTTCGTATTTGCACATATGAAGCATGGTAACATTTAATACATGAATATCAAGAGTAATAGTAAATCTAATATAATAATAATTATTACCCCTGCTTTGAAAACAATACAGGCTGGTCTATAATCCCTAAAATTCAACTTCAATATACAAGTTTCTCTATTACTTCATATTTACACATATGAAGCAGAGAAACACTTCATATACAAATATTAAGAGTGATACTGAATCTAATATATTTTCAGCTCTTACCCCAGCTTTGAACAAGGCACTGACTGGTTTATGATCACTGAGTTTTAACGCCGGGTGACTTTGATACGCAAGCTGCTCCACTACTTTACTTCGCCAAAGAATTCGATCACACCAGGCTGGAGCTCTTCCTTTTTCACTGGAAATAAAAATTCATGATTGGTTTAGCATTATGAGTGAGGATGTTATCAATGCATAGACGGAACAGTTTTTAATCAGTATAGAACAAAGACGGAGAATGTCTCATTGAATTTGACGGTTGTTTTCATTTCTCATTCTAGCCATTTCTCATCACATCGCTTTATGATTTGGCCTTGAATTTCAATCTGTAGACTATAGAAAGCTAAGGGTCCAGTCAATAGTAAACAATGAAGTTCAAATTCATCGAATTCAAGCTATTTTCATGATAGCAATTTTCGGTATGTTGCTCAGATCGCAAGGAATGAAATTTTGATTTTAGTTGATAAGATCTCCCATGTCTTCACTTCCCGTGTTCTTATTAGGCCCATCAAACGACCGTTACATCAAATATTCAAGTAGGCCTTTTTCCTGTTAAGCTGCCATCTCAGGAAAATTAAGCCCCTAGCTATTCAGATTCGTTTGCGAATACTACAAAACGCAATGCATTAGGGGATTTGAGAAGAAGCAGGATTTTGAAAATCAATCGAGATAGTTAGTAAGAATAAAAATGACCCGAGCAGGACTCGGACCCATGACCTCTAGATTAATTACGGTGCATGAAATAGCCTGGACGTCTCGGGGCCCCGATGGCGCAGTGGATTAGCGCACTAGAGTACCAATCTAGAGGTCGTGGGCTGGAGCTACTCGGGTAAGTTCAATTCCCACAAATTATCTCGATTAAGGGATTTCCAAGCGGCGAATATGCAATGATACAAGAGAGTAGGCTTACCAAGAAAAAGATATATTGATTCTATAGAGTCAAGGTCATAGTGGATAAGAATAGATGAATTTGAAAAAGAGAAAATCACCCACCTCGTATCCCATTCATCGGTTCCTGGGTCGAATTTATAAGTTGGTTTGAAGTTGATTCTTCCTTCCGAATAGCCTTGAAAAACCTTTCCTTTAGACATCTGTTTTCTCAGCTGTTAGAAGAAAGTGAGATACAATCAAGTCAATGCCGGAGAATACTGTTGTTCTAAACGCATGCAGTTCTTGTGGGTGTTCGACTTTTCCTCGCTGACTAGCATTCGTGATAAATGATGCAACAATACACAGATGGCTGGCCACCCTATGGAGTAATGTGCAGTACTAGGAGGGGGTATTATCAGTGCTGCAGAGGGTATTATCAGAACAGTGCAGCTGCTCAATACAGTGAGGGATACCATCAGTACTGTGGAGGATATTCAGTGCTGTAAAGGATGTTAAGTACTGTGGAGGATGTTCAGTACTGTGGAGGTTATTCAGTACTCTGGGGATACCGCCAGCACTGTAAAGGATGTTCATTACTATGGAGGATTTTCAGTACTGTGGAGGATGTTCAATGCTGTGAAGGATGTTCAGTACTGTGGGAATACTGCCAGCACTGTGAAGGGTTTTCATTACTATGGAGGAATAACATCAGTATTATGAGTGGATACCTCCAGTATTATGAAAAGTGTTCAGTACTGTGGAGGAATACCATCAATACTGTGGGAAGATACCATCAATACATGTGGATTATTCTCAGTACTTTAGGGGGTGTTTAGTCCTGTGGGGGGATATCATCAATGCTGTGGAGGATATTCAGAAATGTGAAGGGATACCATCAGTACTGTGGGGAATACCATCAGAAGATTGTAGGGTGTTCAGTACTATGGAGATAAGATATTATCAGTACTGTGCAGATAATACCACAGTGCTTGTGGTAAAAGATTTATGATGAACTATATGATGAGCTGTAAATCAAAACTTAAACATCTAGTCTCACCTGATCAAATTTAAAAAGTTCTTCTAATTTGTATCCTTCGATTAACGCTTTGATTTGATCAGCTTCAAGATCATCGAATCGATAATTCAAATCACCGAGCCATATAACAACACTAAATAAAGGAAAATAATACTCATTAACACTTCAACCTTAGCAGGTATATGAATCTCAAATGGGTTTTCTCGGAATAATCACATAAGAAAATAGTTTAGGAAAAGACCAGCCTGGGCACCTGGTAAACTAATAAAAAGTTTATCAACTAACCAGTTGAGTGGGAAGACGTCTTGAAAGCAGCAATGTGAAGTTTTATCAACTGAGTTAAGAGTAAGTCACGAGTAGAGATTCGTTAAGCGTGTGGTAATTGATATAAATCTTCTTTTCAATATAATTTAGGAAAAATCAATATATGCACTTGGAATATAACGCCATGATTACGAGATTGCCTATGTCTTTCATAGTGCTCAACCGAGCAGCTAGTATAAGAACTAAGAAGAGATAACAACAAATTTACACAAAGTGCAGTTTTATGTTTCATCAGTCATCATTTCCATTATAATCGATTATCATTCCCATACTCCCCCGATAATTGTGGAAACATGAAACTCCTAGTTGTGTGAAATAATTGTTCTTTCTTCTTAGTTCTTATACTTTGAAAATACACTTATAAGGAGAAAAGAGAGAAGACATTATTCGTTCATCTCTGATAAGTGAATAATTTCCTGCCTCTTTTCTGCCTATAATTGTATTCACGACTGTAAATGCATCGAGGTTTTGTAACCTTTCTTTTAGCTACTTTTTCTTAATGTCAATTCATGTAATGGCCATGCTGTAGATCAATCAATTTTGATCACCATGATATCGTATATATAATATTGTATCTAGAAGACAAATAGGAAAGGAGACTGGCTCTTTGTAACTTAAAGTTTCAGGCTCACGCAATCATCAGACAGACTATAATCTATACTATATAATCAGATTATATAATCAGATTATAGTACTTTTGTATATCCAGCGCAAGATGAAGCGTTAGACAACGCAATCGCTTTAGAGATAATATTTATCTATGTATCGTATTGTAAGATTTTACATGAATGTAAAAAAATGTATCCAGCACTGTTCCTCTAGCATTGTATCCCCGACTTGCTACTTTGATATAGATATAATCGCCTTTTAAAGCTTTGCTTTTCGTCAGGAATGAAGAGATATGATAAAGGTGCGTTAGGAGAAGAAGCAACATTGAAGTGTGCTTTGTCATAAACAAAGGTCAAAACACGAAGCCTGAAAACCTTTTACGAATTCAATACAAAATGAAGACAACACCTGTGTGTTCGATAAAAGATTTGAGGAAGAATAATGACGTGGAAACTTGCATACTTACTCGTGATGTGTGATCACCATTGGAGGCTCGAATTTCGAGAATTGCAGTCTGCTACTTATTTCTTTAAAATCCTAGCAAAACATCAGATTTAAGTTTCTCATTTCAAATAAAACTGTTATTAGTTACTGACAAGATGGTCAAAACAGCAAGAACGTTATTTTGCGTTAAATAATCTCAAACGATTTACTTTACCTAATGTTTAGTCAATAAATTACGAAAACCACCAACGCAAATTCTTTCCTCTAATCAAAAATACCCTGGAAATGCATGTAATACTCGCTGTGTAGCCACTCGTAAACATGAGCATATAAAGATAGATACTCGGGTCATTTCTATTCTCACAAATTATCTCGAAAGATAGATACCTTTGAAAATTGATTTTTGATAATGAAAAAGACTCGAGTAGGGCTCGAATCCCACGACCTCTAGATTAGTACTCCACAGGCCATTAGTTCGAGTCCTACTCAGGTCATTTTTATTCCCGCAAATCATATCGATTGATCTTCCAAATCCTGGCTCTCCCCTTAATTTCTTTTGCCCCAATTGAGACTTGGAACTCTTGAGGGCTTTTTATGCTTACAGGGGTTGGTGTAAGAATATGGGATAAGAAAAAGCAAGAGATGTCAATAGGACTCGAAAGAGTTCATGCAGCATCTCCAACTCAGCGCTGCACAATCATAAACATTCTATATCAAAAATACTCGATCCTACTGTGATCCCCAATAAATATTCTACTACCACGGGGGAAAAATATCTTGTTTTCTGCTGGCACATCTCTGGGACCATGAATTATCTTTCTTATTTCTGCGAGCATATTGAAGAACTTAAACAAAATACAACATTTTATGGTAATTGTTATTTCAACAGTAGTTGTCAACGCAGGAAGGAGTTGTTCCAGTATTTGACTGTTATTAACTATCACCACACAATCAGTTAAGTGTGGAAGGTTTCATGATATCCTTATCCTTATAAAAGCTAAAAAGTCCGATCTATTATGAACCTAATAACGCTCTTTGATGCGCACAGATATCTTTTAGATAATTGAGCAACAAACGAAGGTTTGGATGCCGGGGAGGGGTCAAACGATCGTGGCCAAAAACCATGATGAAAGAGTTAACCTAAAAGACGGTTTCTAGGTGAAATATGGATCCTACTTTCTTTCTGGAGACCTATGAATTTTGCAACAATTAATCTTCCTGTCGCGGCTTGTACTACTATTTCAAAATGAACGTGATGAATGAATAAAGCAACTAAAAAGCTTACCTGGTTTCGCCTTTCATATTCTGCCAGATGAGCAGCCAGGTGAGAGTTAACAAAGCATATCGAAGAGTTGTGAAGTTGGAATCGCACAGATACAGCACCTTTATTGCCCTGGAATATACAATGATAAAATCACTTATCAAAAAAACACGTCAGAAGAGATAGAAAATCAACCTGGGGAAAGTCTGTGCGGTACTGCAGAGGGTGTTCAGAACTGTGAAGGGATACCATCAGCACTATGGAGGGAAACCATTAGTGCTATGGGGGAAGATCATCAGTACTATGGAGGATGTTCCTTGTTGTGGAGGTATACCATCAGTGTTATGGAGGGATACCATCAATACTGTGGAGGATAGTCAGTACTGATGGTATCCCCCAAAGTACTGATAATATTCCCCCACAGTATTGAATATCCTCCACAGGACTAATAGTACTATACTTATCCCTGAACAATGAAATCCCCCACTGCACTGAACATCCTCTAATGAACTGATGATATCCCCCATAGTACTGCACATGCTCCACAGGAGTGAAAATGGATAATAGTAGTGAAAATAGTCAAGCTAGGATAACTAACACAAACTGACTCAATTCAACAACAATTGCAAGCCATTCCTTAGGTTTGTGGGGGGAAACTTGAATATTTCGACAACCAAAGTGGAGATATTTGTTCAAATCAACAGACTTACCATTTTCCCCATAATTCCAGTTCCACATTGCTCTGATGCAACGCCAACAATATGTGCCATGTGTTTTGTTTGCACGAAAACTGTCAACATCATTCCAACCAGTCTCACCGTCCGAATCTTCAAGGGAACAAAATAATTATAAATGCTTTATTGATAAGGATGCTGTATCATCTTGGCATAAAGAAACAGCCTAAAAGACATAGGTGTTAGCTTCATTACTCCAAACATTGTATCTAGACTCTCAGATTTTTTGCCCCTAAAAGATACATTCATGGCTCCCAAACGCGAGTTGGCTCAATAAGTGACTGTCTATGTAAACAGGACAGATCCCCTGCAAAGCCATATTCAAAAACATTTTCAATTTGCTATTACGTGTAAGTGAGCTAGCTCAGCCAATAGGCTGGTCCATTCTGTGCTTGGCAGGTTAGAAGTAGGCTTGCTTCCACTATAAATTTACACAAGGAGCTGCTCATTATCTATGCAGTAGATTGGCGACAAAGAAAAATTGGTTGGGTTATCTATTTTCAAGGGTTGGGTAAATTTTGTCCTATGGAAGATTTTGCGATGTACATACAGTATTTGTCATAAGATACTTTGCATAGACGTACATTATGCCCATATGACGAAAAATCGGAAACACGCACCTCGTAGTTGGGAAAGACTTTTTCTGACTTTGGTTTTTGATAAGTAATTACCTTTTTTGTATAAAGGTGGGGTAAATGCAAAAGATCCTTAACGTTTTATTTCTTTTAAGTGCCAACATTGAGGCATTTATAATGAAAGGTCCCTAAACTAATTGCTATAACAAGGAGAGGGGGCCAACACGCCTACTGAAGAAAACCCTACGATTTAAACAAAGAAGCTGGCTGTTTACTGATACAAGATTTCTCATTTCTGGGCATCTTTCAAAACAGAGATTCCAGCGATGGGTACATCAAAAGAACCAGGAAAAGCTGAGTTTACCAAAATGCAAATTAAACAGAGTTACAACATTTCATTTCGGCTTTAAGCTGGCTTCTTTGCTGGCAATAAAAGAAAGCAGTTATACCTGTGAGTAGACAGCATTGCCAGGAAGTGATTTTTCTAACGCTCTCAGCCACGAATCTTCTCGGCTCGAGTCATTAAACACTAATGCCTCTGCACTTAAGTCGAGCTCTTGAAAACTAGAAAGAAGATTTTATTTATATGATTCGATAGATATAGCCAAAAATGTACACTACAAATGATGAATTGTAATGATGAAATGAATGAATCTATAAATTGTTTGTATTTACATACATCCTCAGACTCGAACGAATAAACCAAAAGAAGACAATAACAGTTATTTAGTTTTCTAAGTTCAGATCGAGACCCGATTAAGACACCAAAGTTTAACTTTAGTTTCAGAAAATCAACAATAGTTTTCCAGTGACAATTCAATGAATTTTATTCAACCAGAATGTACTCGACCAGCTTCGAACCCATCATTCGTTGTTAGCTCTGAACTTAAGACTTCTAACATTTTTGAAAATGGTATGCAACAAAATTACCGGTATTTGTTTCAATATTAAGGAAAGTTGATAAAAAAGCGACTCACCCAATCGCAATGATATCTGGTGGGTCGGTGTTTGTTTTGAACCAAGGTTTTAAGCATTCACTAGCGACTTGTCCGTTGACGTTCCAAGTGCCCACGAATATCCTGAAAATAAAAATTATCATTCAATTGTCAAAGACAAATATAACAAAGACCCTGTTTACACTGGAATGGATCCAAACTGATCCGTGCCAAAACTAGCACAGATAGTCTTTTCGTTTACACTAGAACTGACGGATCCACACCAGAATGGATCTACTATCCGTTCTAGTTTGGGATCGCTGGCCAAAGTGTTCCCATTTGGATCCGTTCCAGTTTAGGTCCAGTTTAAACAGCTGGTACAAATCCATGCTAGTACAGATCGAAGCGCGCTCGTTTAGTTCTAGAGTAAACGGCTGAAACCGTTCCCGAACGATTACGGATCGAAGGCTGGATCCGTTCCCAAGGTAAACGTCATCTGAAATGGATCCGTTCCTAGTGTAAGAGCAAGCAAATATGAGCACGGTTCCAAATGGATCCGTTCCTAATGTAAAAGTAGTCTAAGTAACTAAGGGTAGTACAACTTATGATAAGTGAGATATCACGAAACAGGCCTGTCAGGATGCAGAGTTTAGTCTCGCAACTATTTCTCTACAATATATAACTAATTAACTAAGTGTGGTAAGTATATACCAACTAACTACAATGAAGTAATGCATCGTCTTCTTGTCCGAGGGATTGGTCCCTGGTAAGAGTACGGGGGGGGGGGATTCTAGACTATGGATGCGATTCACCCAATATTCGGGGCCTTAAGTGATGTAACTTTCCCATCTTCTATCGTAACGGGTGCTAAATTGTTTTTCCTTCCTTCAACTGACAAAGCCACCTACAGAAGAGCAGAATTAACAATAAATAGTTATATCATATTGCATTATATCATAAATTTTTCAACTAACTTTCATGCACCCTATTGCAGATGAAGGGAGTGTTGATACTCTGTGACGCAGGTTAGCCCCGAAGAGAAATTTGTTGGGCAATCGATGGATTTTTTCAAAGTTTTGTAAAACTATTCTGTTTCTTCGAAGGTTTTGGGTTGAAAAATATTAGTTATAAAATAAGTTCAACCAAAATTGTTCCAAAATTACTAAAAATTAGAAATACACTCCTCGTGGTTGGGTAAGAATTTAGGTAGAATTTGGGTAGAAATTCTCTTCAGAGTCAATGTAACCTTAGGACAAAGATTATAAAGGGACCCTTGTCTTAATAGGATTTCAACAAAGAATTGAAAACATACGTGAACGGGAATTTTTCGGTGAACTCTGTTTCTTTAGCAGCCATGCGTAACTTGACGACATTTTCCCTCGCTTTCATGACTTGTGAGAACCTCGTTCCTGCAGCAGGGTAAGGGAGGCTGCTGTCTCCTTCCGATCCATCGACAATATCAAAAGCAGGACTGACGCGTCCATTTTCATCTTTCGGCACCTAGAAATGTCATCAAATAGATTTTACACCTAACTTACACTGATCTCAAAAAGAATGGATCGAACATCTCTCGTTCTAAAATGGAGCCATTTGGCGGCCATATTGGTAGGTCCAATTCAATACATTGAGATTCCACTCAGGACTGCTTTTTTCTTTGATGATTGTTGGAATGTTATGAATGTTCAGAACGAGACTGAATAATCGTGTGGCCATTGTTAGCAAAGAATCAAGTCAATACGATTTCTTTGGCAGGCATATAACACTAGCCCAAGCAATGGGCTTCAACATCTGAATCCAGAGACAACAGAATGCTCGACCCAGTCTTTATTTATAGATCAGTGCTAACTAATCATTATGAACAGTGTTTGATTGGTACAAAACTTGCGGATGGCGAGGATAATCGTTACATAGCGAAGCATAATAACGACTTAAGCTTTTGTGTCTGACAATCATTAGAGTAGAACGTACGTAGTCTTTCTGAGGTAATACTCTGATGATTGTTAGACTCAAAAGCTTTAAGTAGTTATCATGTTATGTTCTGTTTCCGATTTTCCTCGCCATCCTTTATCATTATGCACATCACAGATTATTCAGTCCCTGTTCATCAAAGGAATCTACAGTTCCTTGTTCTCAAAGCTATCCAACAAGGACGAATTTAAATCCTCAATTTATAAAACGCATTACGAAATGAGAGCTGAAAATGGTATCTACACACCTAAACCAGATATGAAAGCCAATGACCTAGAAAGCGCAGGTCAAAAGCTCTAGAGAGAATTACCAATGCATATAAACATTGCAAAGATTTCAAAACGGCTGTGAAACACTAGAGTTTAACCTAACAATGTACATAATGTAAGGATTTTTTGTAAACTTAGGATGTATTCAATTTCATTGAAATTCTAGACGAGGCTATGTGTGCAAGCTTTTATTAGAATCTATTTTAGCTGCTGCATCAAAGAGGCCTCATTATTAAGTAATGTTTTCATATGCTTCTAACTTCTTCTGGGTTTTTGTTAAGTAATGAGAATTCCTAAGTGCTTGATCGAGATCGGATAGATTGTTCATCAATAGCTCTTATTGCATTGCAAGAATCTATAGAAATGCCCTTTCTATTACTAAGCTAATTTTTAGTCAATAGAATCTTTTATCTTTTTAAACGACTTAATGACACGACTTGAACAAATTACGCAGTTTTTCCACATCTCATCTTGACGATTTTTGAAACGATCGTCAAAAAAGATTCGTGACGAAAAAGCAGTTTTGATCTCCACTTATTCTACTTTCGTTTCGAATAATCGTTTTAAAAATGAATGCGAATCCTCACGCTGAGGGAGAGGCTGGGGAAATCCTACAATGCCATTGGCCGAAACACTTTACCAATAAAATTGTGAGAAGAAAAGTGGAAAAATTTCTATTTTTCGTCAAACGAATTTTTCCATTGTAAAGATCTGAAATATTTTACTGCGCGAGTGTTGTCAGTTTTGAATTTCCCATTCACCTTTCTATCTGCCGATGGCGAGCTAGCAGCAGCCATTTTGGAATTTTCTTTCTTTGTAACTTCTTTGCTCCTTCTAACAGAACCTTTATGCTCAATTTTCCTTCCAACGAATGGTTCCGCCGCCTCTTTTCCACGCAGAGAATTATCGTGTATCGAAGAGCCGTCTACTGCGTTTACGCTAGAAGAACCGCTGGACGGGTTGGACTGGGGTCTGGCAGGCGTTGCTTTTGGGGCAAAGGGGTCGAACGATGCCAAATCTTCATCAGCATCGACTAAAAATGTAAAAAATCAATTAATTTGAGAGATTGTTCATAAATCTTGTTACTTGTAATTCTTCACGAAGCCATAAAGGAATTTGTAAACTATATGATTAAACGCAAGAATCGTATAGATACCACACGTTATCGCTTTGACGCACTATAAATAAATCAGTTTACAAATGATGTTCAAGATTCGGCCTTATCAAGCACTATTCATGATCACAAATTTGTTTCAAAAATCGTCGAGACAAATGTGTTCGAATCGTTGCAATTTCGTCACGATTCGTTTCATAATCGTATGAATCGTTTCGCATTTTCATTTTTGAGAATACGAATCAAAAAGATTACTCAATTCAATTCCTTAATACGCACTTTGTCCATTACTTTCATCTGATTTTCATGACTCGGCCATATATTAGGCCCTACTCATAATCAAAATAACCTAGAGACACTATGTTTGCAGCCAATCGTTGCATATCTATCCGCAATCGCTGAAAATCGTCCAACTTGACAATTTTTTTAATCAAATTTTGTACATCTTGCCAATATTTACAGCTTCACTTGAAAACAAAAGGATTAACGAATACCCGATTAACTAAACACCTTAGTTTAAGTAAACTGCTAAATTCACTAAAAAGGAAAATATATCAAGCCATGTTGCAAATAATGCAAAACAAGTTAATCCGAAATAAACACATTACGCATTTTTGAACAAGCATCTGCTTTATCAGCAGGGCAGAGACTGAATGAATTCTACAATTCTCGCCAAACTCACTCTGGGGAATGTCTGTGCAGTACTTAGGAGAATGTTTAGTACTGTAGAGGATATGCAGTACTTTTGAGGGATACCATCAGTACTGCGGAGGGATCTCATCGGTACTGTGGAAGGCTACCATCAGTTCTGTGGAAGGATACCATCATTTTTTTGGAGGGATATCATCAGTTCTTTCGAGGGATACCATCAGTTCTGTGTAGAGATCTCATCGGTACTGTGGAGGGACACCATCAGTACTGCGGAGGGATCTCATCGGTACTGTGGAGGGCTACCATCAGTTCTGTGGAGGGATATCATCAGTCTTGTGGAGGAATACCATCAGAGAGTACTTTGGAGGATATCCAGTACTGTTGAAGGAAACTGCAACCACTTTGAGGGGCTTTGAATACTACCTCCACAGTGCTTGTGGTATCCCTCCAAAGGTACAGAATATCCTCCATAGTGTTGAAGGTATCCCTAAAAAGTACTGATTGTATGCCTCCACAGTATTGATGATATCCCTAAACAGTACTGATGGTATCCCCCCAAACTACTAATGGTATCCCTCCACAGTAGCGAGTGAATATCGTCAACATTACTGACGGTCACAAAACTAATTGTATCCCTCAACAGTATTGAACATCTTTGACAGTTCTGGATGGTAACCCTCTACAGTTCTGATGGTATCCCTAGTGCTTATAAAAAAGCATGCAAGTAAAAACAAAAGCTTTAAACGGCTGCATTATAATAATATTATAATCACGAAAATAATACATAATTTATCAACATGTTATTAAATAGAAGACTCAAATGTAAAGGCTTATTGCAAGTGTGGAAATAATGTTTTTATTCAACATCATCTAAGTGGGACATCTGCCATGATAATTTAATTCTATCGAAGTGAAATTACGACTCTGCTGTTTGCTCGATAAGGCCATTACGATAACGGAATTACGTGTGTTTTGTGCACAGGTGCATCATCTAAGTCGTAAGGTAAGGAACAAACACAGGACCTAAGCCCCCTTTGTTTCTTGCAATTTCGATAATTTGATTCAATTAAGTAATTCACAAGTAAAGATATCTACTTATTACACAACCATGAATAGGTGGCTCACAGACAGTTGTGTGCTATGTGCACATCAAGAGGGGAAACATTTGACGGCTGTAATGGCCATATGTGGTAATAGGCCCTTTATTAGACTAGAATCATTTATATGATTTTGCCCCATAGCCAAATTTTGGCAACTATCTGAGAAAGTTTTTGTAAAATTTCCTCGTACTGGTTACACTCTTTTTTATAAGAACCAGTATATTTGATTTGAAGCTAGCTGTGCTTAAATATTCCTGTTCTTAAATTGTTCTTACTTTATAACGATTTTGGAAGCCTGTTCCACTAAAAGTTGTGTTAAATGGTACAAATGTGGATTCTCTTGACCATCTGATATGTCTGGGTGCTGTCAATCTGCTTGTCCTGTAATTATTTGTCTGTCTCCTGGTTATTTCGTATGATTCTTTTATTGACCTCAGATTCGTCAGCCTCGGTTTGTTCTTAGCTTGTTCTAATGTTATGGAAATATTTGAGGCTAGTTTTCTTATAAATTTGTTCTTATGAAAAAAGAGTGTATTAAAGCTCAAATTCAATATTTCCAAAATGAAGGTTCTATCTTTTATTTCTCTTATCAAACTAATAGCCCACTTCAAGATTTTCATTATACTTTAATACAATTGATAAGAAGTAGACTGGAAACATATCTTGTAGATTCAAAAACAAGATAAGGTCAGACGAATTTATCTTGTTAAAAACAACTTATGGAACATATGTATGCATATGAAACCACATAAAAGAAACTCTAAGGCTAATTTGCTAAGAAGAACAGCCGGTGTATTAGGAGGTATCTGTGATTTCCTAACAATGCAAACTGCTTGGCCGAGATCGCCTGTAACTACGTCATAATGTGTGTCGTTAATCATTTCTTTGAAAAGCAACTAAACCAATGTTCTATTAAAATATCAGTCCTACAGAAACTAAAAGTATAATGTGATGTGTCATACTGCGATGAAGCCGGAGTAAGCTAAGGTCTTGCCTTGGTCAAACTAGTATGTTGAACATACTTCTTTTCATCGTCAACAATTCAAGAACAGGAAGACAAATCCACTTTAGCAAACCTATTCATTTAACGCAGTAGATTTTCTTACAGAAAGCATTATATTATCGAACATAGGAAGGAGTATATAGTCTTACAAGTGGTGGATACGTTCATGAGAAGGTAATGTCTCAAGGGGGGTGAACCTTAGAGGGTTAACAGATAGGGATGTGCCATTTTGAAAAAAAAGTTGGGGCCATAATTCCGTGTCGTAAATTGAAAAAAGGGACCCATAATTCCGAGTCACAGAATATGTAAAGGAAGCAAAATTTCAATTTCAAATTTCAACAAGCAAAAGCACCACATAATTGTATCTGAATAAGACAAAATATTTTTGAATTAAAGTCTCACACCACACATCAGTGTAAATTCTTCTTCGCGTTGATCTACGATCACCCACATTTCTCTTGTCATCATTTTTTCACAAAATTCATACCCATAATTCCGGGTACAGCCAACTATTAAGTGAGAATGTACACCCATAATTCCGTATTTGATTTTAAAAAGGTACCCCTAGAAAATGGCACATCCCCGCTACCATATCCTTGTTAAGATACCCCCCCCCCCGAGGGTAATGCACAGATGGTTTCTTTCCATAGTACTAAATATCCTCCACAGTTATGATGGTATCTCCAAACAGTGCTGAACAGCTTCCAATATACTGATGGTATCCCTCCCTAAAGTACTGCATATCCTCTGCAGAGCTGAATATTCTCCACATTGCGGATGGTACCCTCAACAGTACTGATGGTATCCTTCGATAGTACTTAACAACCTCCACAGTACAGATGCACAGTATTGATATTATCCCTCCACAATGGTGAACAATCTCCTCAGTACTGATGGTATCCCTTCACGTTACTGAATATGCCTCATAGTATCGATGGTAATGATATCCATTAGAGTACTGAACCCCCACATGGTACCTCTCTAAAGTGCTGCACATCCTCCAGAGTACTGATGGTATCCTCCCACGGCACTAATGGTATACGTCTATTGCTAGACATCCTCCACAGTACTGATGGTTGTATTCCTCCATAGTACTGAAGGGTATCCCTTTATAGTGCTGCACATCCTCCAGTATCCCCCACACTACTAATGATATCCTCCACAGTACTGCACAGACGTTTCCCAACGCCTATCAACTGCAGTAGCCGTCGTAGCCGTATTGGTTCACCAGCATGAATATAAGATCTTAGTAAATAATGACACTCAATCTGGAATGGATGTTTCACATTTGCAGAGCCTAGCCTAACTGATGAATTACCTTATCTAAGAAATGTTTTAATGGATTTGGTGTTATTTGACTATTGAACGTCTTGTGTTAACAGCTGCTACAGTTTATTTTTTAAGTTGGTTTTAGTCAGAGTCCAGAAAAGTCTTCAACCTTCTTCAGGGTGTATTTCTAGTAGCCAATGTTCTTCCTCGCTTAGGTTAGGTTTTTGCACAAGGAATGTTTAAGCTGTAATTTGCATGCAGAGCCAGATAAACATGTTTTCAACAAATAATCCAAAAAACATAAAAAAAGACTTCAATGCAGCAATTCACTATGATATGAAACGGTACTTTTACCATTTCATTGGAATGTGTTTGAATCCTTCCCAAATTTCTCATTTTTTTCTTAACTTTCCTCCGGTTAATGACCGTGCGACCGTAATGATTTTCTGACTCTCGTTTTAGTTTTGGTAAGGTTAGGTTAGTCTCTATCCTTGTGTTAGTAGTCTACACCTATATATGACTAGCTGCAATATAAGATCTTACCCAGTTTCAAAACTCATGATGATATCGCATCTACAGGGTGTTACACGGACAGCAAATTGGGAAAACAAATTAAGAGAAAGAGCAGTGTGTTAATTAATGATGGAGTTAGAGCAAAGTTTGGATTTTTCAACGGTTTTCCTTGAAACTCTTACTCACACTTAGGTTAATGGAACAGAAAACAAAGTAAACTTGAGTAGAAGCTGGAATTGGAAAATCTATCGAGATAATTTGTGAGAATAAAAATGACCCGAGTAGGACTCGAGCCCACGACCTCTAGGTTTGTACTCTAGAGCGCTACCACTGCGCACCGGGGCTACGAGAAACCCAGGCCATTTCATTAACACAAATTCCACCACCACTCAACGAGTGAGAATACGAACCTATTTGGGCTCTTTAACACTATACTGGACCTGCCGAAGGCTGACGACTTTCTCACACCGGGAGGACCATTGCAGTCCCATCACTGGATAGAGTTGTGGGATTTCACGGTAAGAATTGTAGGATTTCCCTTTTCTTGGGTTTCTCGATGCCCCGTTTGCGCAGTGGTAGCGCTATGAAGTACGAATCTAAAGGTCGTGGGTTCGAGCCCTACTCGGGTCATTTTCATTCTCACAAATCATCTCGATAGAAAATAAAGTGTTTATTTACGATAAAATTATCATTATGATGAATGTTTACTAGATCAATGAAAACATATTTTAATAAGAAAGATGGAAATGCGAATGAATATATTGATAGCCTAGATGATTACCTCTGTTGATTTTTGAGAATGACAGTTGTCAAAAAATTTGATTTTCACGTATTAACGTTGTCGCAAAAATTGATTCTCGCAATTTATTACATTTGAGACTCAAAGAAGACTTTTAAAAGATCTTGCCCAACACTAAAACTCAGACCAATATTGAATCTACCGGTTGCTACGGGAACAGCAAATAGAAAATGGGCGTACCAGCAGTGCAAGGTGAAAGAATTCATTTGAGATTATTTTCGTTGAAATCAGAGATCAAAGGTTTGATTTCCACTGTCATACACGTAAATGTCATTCAAACTCAAATGGGTGGTAGAGAAAACAAAAAAACGAAATATTTACATTACAAAAAGAGAACTATCGTGTGCAACAAATATGCATAACCCTTGACGGCCCATATAAGATATTGCACTGGGGGGGTTGCAAAGATTTCTAATAAAAGTAGGCTAAATAACTCAAAGTTTACTTTTATACAGGACAATGGGCTTTATCGTCGGATAGCTACTTTTGTCCCTTAAAAGATTATCCTAATTCTCTTCAATGTTTTAGAAAAGGCGATTTTGATAAATCTACATCAGTAACCAAGAAATCACACGCCTATAAGTTAGCCACTGAGAATCCGACAGCGTCAGCATGCTTCACAATACGATATCATCAAAATACTAACAACGAGTCTTCACATTGACCACAATTCTTACTTCAATTAATATGATCTTTGAGCAGCTAATAAAAATCAGTTAAATAACATAAATGCAACCTTAATGCTGAGAGTTTGAAATACACTGAATTACAAATAAAGCAGAGAGATCAAAACATGCTTTCTTACATTAAACGTGTACTAACAATCTAACAACTTACGTTTCAAAAAGAAAACCCATTCTTACGTCGATTAGTGCTATCTTTGATCAGCTAATGCAAATCAGTCAAATAGCAAAAATACAGCCTTGACGCCAACAGTTTTCTAATTCATTGGAAGACGACGGAGGCAAAAAATAACAAATGCTTCGTAATACACTAAAGATATACTTACAACCTCACAACGTCTGCTTCAAATTGAAAACCCATTCTTACGTTGACTAATGTTATCTTTGATCAGCTAATGCAAATCGGGCAAATAACATCATATCAAGTATGATACCAAGCGTTTTAAATACATTAAATTACAGCATACTTATGCAGCGAACAAGGCCAAAAGGACCTGCTATTCGACATACCCCTCTTAATTTCAAAGGCTTCATAACAAGCTTGAGCTGCCTCTTTAATTATTAATGCTTTTCTCAAAGACCATTCTGACTTCTAAGCTTTGCATTGTCGTACATGTTCTCACCACACTGTACGTAGACTGCCTGAATACAAGTTTATTTCGGTACGGAATCGTGAGTCACAGCTAAATAGTGTGCTTCATACAATGATTAATTAAATCAAGAGGGAAAGAAGGCGTGTTATTACTCCTCGGTTCTTGAATACTAACAATGTATAGCTGTACAGAGCATGTCTTAGTTTACAAGTTGCTACACAGTCTTTTAACAGTACGGAACATCGGAATAGTGAGAAGTATCGGAGACATAGCCAAACAAGATGATTACACAAGGTTTTTTCAGTTTTTTTGAAATATAACATCCAGCCTAGGAAATATATGTGCAGCACTGTATAGGGCGTTCAGTACTGTGGAGGATATTCAGTATTGCGGAGAGAAGTTGCGAACACTTTGGGTATTTCCTCCGAGTTTCTTGTTGTTTCCTTCCACAGTGTTGAAAATCCTACAGCACTTATCGTATCCCTCAAAAGTACTGATGGTACCCCCCACGGTACAGAGCACCCTCCAATTTACTGATGCGATGACCCCCCCCCCCCTAGAGTACTAAATATCTTCAACAGTGCTGCAATGACGTTGACCAGGGAAGGTAAAATGGTACAGGCTGACCAGTCCCTACTGGACTCAACTATGCTAAGAAACTCACAAACCCCCTCAACTTCATTCAGGTATTAGGGACAAAATCTAGGTGTCTTAGAAACACAGATGTTTTGAGATCGCTAATAAAAAAGAATGATTTGATAAAAGTACAGATGATAAATCTACTCAAACGTGTAGTTTGGACACCTGGTATCATCTTCTTAACAACTTTAACCAGCTTTAACAAACTTCTTATAATAATAATTCTTATAATCAGCTTTGAACTGTAAGTTTCTGGATTTCCATGAAGATAAGTATATCATAAGCTAACTAATAATATGTTCAAAGCTGGTCGACATAAAGCTGAAACAAGGTCAATATACGCAGAGTGGCGAAGCTTTTCGTCGAATTACATTAATGAACTTTTAGTTTAATGATTAAAGCTCCAATCCTTAAGTTCGATATTCAGTAAAATCAAACAAAACAAATTAAATCAACCTAAAGTTTTAACTTATCTTTGGCGTTTATCTGTTCTCAATCTAACATATCTATACAGTACACTCTTTTTTTTATAAGAACAATTTTATAAGAACACCAGCCCCAAATTTGGCCAAAACTTAAGAACAAGCTAAGAACAAACCGAAGCTGACTTTTTTTGGCTTGATATGAAAATTTTATGAAAAAACCATAAGACTGAGGAATAATTACAAAAGAAGCAAATTGACAGCACACAGGTAATGTCAGATGGTCAAGAGAGTCAAACTTTGTAACAATTAACACTACTGATAGCAAAAAGGCTCTCCAACCATTGTAAAAGTAAGAGTGATATAAGAACATTTCAGGCTGAAAATAGAGGAATATTTAAGAACAGCAAGCTTCAAATCAATTTTACTGGTTCTTATAAAAGAAAAAGAGTGTAGGCTCCCGCTAATTAGAAACCCCCTTTGTATAAGAAACCAAGCCTGTAATTCTACCCAAAAGCTTCCTTATATACGAGATAATTTAGGTCTAAAATTGGAAATTTTCTTATTTTCAGGTATGCCAAGTAATAATTCTACAGTATTCTACCTCTTGTCCCCATATCTTGTTCTTAAGACTACCTAGCTGCACTTACATTACAAATTTACAGCAACTCTCTAAGATTCATTGATGATTTGAAGAATCCTTTTATCACTCATATTTTATGTTGGCTTAGCCAGGCACTGTCCAACACTAAAAGTATTTTTGCTTCTTGAAAAAATATGTAACCTTTATATAAGAAACTTTAACTCTGATTCTCCTCTGATTCTAAAGAGGAACCTCCAAATAAGAAACATTATCAGACCTGAATTCAAACTTTGTATCTTATATGCGGGAACCTACTGCACATCATGCATCACAAACAAAACTGTGCTTATCCAGATCTCCCCTGAAATAATATCATTAGCATCTATAATGTACTTCAACAAACCTCAAATAAATGTTTATTTGCAATTATATTCTTCCTGTAAAACAAGCATTGAAACATAACAGTTGCAGATCTCAGTATCCTGAGCATGTATAACAAATTTCACCCATACTGATTTTCAATTAATGTTCTTTACTATTATAAAACCTTCCTATACAACAACAAACGTCATAGGCAATAACTTAATATGCAGACCTTCTAGGGTACCTAACTATTACCATTCTTAAATACCTAGAATGAAACGCAATCAAAACCAAATGAATGTTTATCTATAACATCATAAATTGAATCAAAACTGCACATTTCCAGATCTAAACTGCATCTCAAACACCTATAATCTATTGGATCGAGATTACGTTGAACGTGCTAGCCTACCTAAGGCTAAACGAGGCCTTATTACTAGCAGGGGCATAGTAGCATGCACTAAATTATGTTAGTAAAATTAGGTCCTAGCTAAAATAAACTAAAATAGTATCAAAACTAAACAAAACTATTAGATTGAAACCAAAGCTAAAATAAATCTTTATTTACAATCCAACATGACTATACAGCATGCATCAAAATGAACACAAGAGATTTCATAGATTTCAAACAGAATTTCAAACATCTTTAACAAAGTCCTTCGTATCTAAAATGAATGTTTCTTCAATATGAAATAACATTCATAACATACAACTATAAACGTCCCAGTGCAACAACATTGTTTACATATCTTCTAGAATACCCTTCTTCATCCTTAGATGCCTTCAGTAGATCGAAAAGCATCCAAACTCATGTTACTGTTTATTAACTAAAACATAACCTTACAAAGTAAATTGAATAACATCAAAACTAAATCAATGTTTTCTCAGTAACATAACATTCCTATGCAAGAAGCATTCAAAAATAACAACACAGACTAAAGACCTACTAAGATACCTTTTACCATTCTTGAACACCATCAGTAGATCGAACTACATCCAAACTCATGTTATTGTTTATGAACTGAAACAGAACATTGCAAAGTAAATTGAATAACATCCAAACTGAATAAACGTTTTCTCAATAACATAACATTCCTATGCAAGAAGCATTCAAATATAACAATATTATCTACCAACCTTCTAGGTTACCTTTCTCCATAGTTAAACAACTTCAATATATGGAATAATATCTCAAGGAAAAGTCTATTTTGTACAAAATAACCCTTAAATTGATGCAAACAAACGTCTTACGCAACAAGTACTGGAATACAACAGTACTGTCTATAGACCTTCTAGGATACCTTTTACTATCGTTAAACATCTTCAGTAGATTGAATAGAATCCAAACTCAGATTAATATTTATTAACTAAAACATAACCTTGCGAAGTAGATCGAATAACAACCAAACGGAATAAATATTTTTTTCTCTGTAATATTTCCTTCCCATGCAAAAAGCATTCAGATAACACTGTCTACAGATCTTCGAGGATACCTTCAGTAGATCGAATATAGCATGCAAACTCAAATTAATATCTATTAACTGAAGCAAAACCCTGTCAAAGTAGATCAAATAATATCCAAACTGAATCAATGTTTTCTCAGTAACATAACATTCCTATACAACAATCATTGAAATACGACAGTACTTTCTACAGACCTTCTAGGCTACCTTGTACCAACCTTAAACACCTAGATAGAATAGTATCGAAACTCATATTAATATTTCTTTACCATTACATAACCTTCCTGTAACACACACGTCCTAATGCAGCAACGTAATCTACAGACCTTCCAGGATTCCTTTGACCATCCGCTCCAACTTGCCAGTCAAATCAGTGGAGCGAATTCGATGCAGCATCTTGGCCATCGTGAGGCACAGTAGTTGATCAGATAAACTCGTTTGCAGGTCGATAAGCAGAGAGCAGCACGAAGCTATTAATGTTGGAACGCTAACCACACGAACAAACCACGTCACAGCTTTGATCTTAAAGCCAAAATACAAAGTGTTTTAAAACAGGTGTACCATCTTTTTTTTAATCATTCTTCAGTGGATTTGAGAACTGAAATCCACCTGTCCTTGTTATCAGTACTGTGAAGAATGTTAAGTATTCTGTGGGAGATACCATCAGAACTGTGGAGGGATAACATCAGAACTGTGGAGGGATACCATCAGTAAGTGTGGGGGTTGATCAGTACTGTGATGATCATCACTGCTGTGGAGGATATTCAGAACTGTGGAGGGATGAACATTAGTGTTGCGGAGAATATCATCAGTACTGATGACATCCTCGATCTCCTCTACCTTATTTAATGGAATAATTAATAGCCGGAAAAATGTTTCCTCACACTTTTAATTTAGAAGTGTGAAAATTAGTATGAGCCCCCGACCTTTTGAAAAAGGTTCGAGTGATCTTAACTTCCCAGTCAATCTTTGTATGTGCTGTTCTTGGAATCAGTGTACTGGCTACCACTAGCCTTGTGGTAGCAAGAGAAGTCTATATCTAAACCCCGTATTATTATTTGAATGACTTTATGATGCAGCAATCCAGTACAAACATTGCAACTTTTAGCTTTATTGGATAAAACGAGTAGAGATATAACGATATCGTCTGGTTGACTATTTCGAAAACAACTGTTTAAAAAAAAGTAAGTGAAGAAGACGATTCTAAAAACCATTTAATTAAGGTTTACAATAAGATAGAGCAGTGATCAAATTCTAAACATCACCAGGGGGGTTATTGCCTTGCTTGATGTGAAAACTTTTACGGAACGAAACAGCACGCAGTTATGGAAGAATGAATAAATACCTATACTTATATTACAGGTAACTACAGATACCTATAGGTTATATGAAGTTCATGAAATCATTCATCATCATAATTCTTTTATTACAGTCTAATTGAAAGAGCAGTAGGTATAGTATCCCAAGGGGGAATTAGTGTGTTATTATGCGGGGGGAGGGTCATTTTATTCCTCAGGGGTATTTTTCTGGATCAGGGTGATTGGGGCTTCTTGTAGAATTTACATTTTGGGTTGTCCTAATTTTACTGTGAATGGTATTGAGTACTGTGGAGGGTGTTCATTACTGTGGAGGGTAATCATTACTGTGGAGGATGTTCATTACAGTTGGGGATAGCTACTATCAGTACTGTAGAGTGATACCATCAGTACTGTGGAGGATATTCAGTAATGTAGAGGGTGTTCAGTACCGTGAAGAGTGTTCTGTACTGTGGAGGATGTTCATTACAGTCGGTGATACTATCAGTACTATGGAGGATGTTCAGTACTGTGGAGGAGGATGTTAAGTACGATGGAATGGAGGATGTTCAGTACTGTGGAGTATGTCCTGTACTGTGGGGGGTGTTCAGTACTGTGGAGGAGGATGTTAAGTACGATGGAATGGAGGATGTTCAGTACTGTGGAGTATGTCCTGTACTGTGGGGGGTGTTCAGTATTGTGGAGGAGGATGTTCAGTACTGTGGAGTATGTCCTGTACTGTGGGAGGTGTTCAGTACTGTGGAGGAGGACGTTAAGTACGATGGAATGGAGGATGTTCAGTACTGTGGAGTATATCCTGTACTGTGGGGGGTGTTCAGTACTGTGGAGGAGGATGTTAAGTACGATGGAATGGAGGGTGTTCAGTACTGTGCAGTATTTCCTGTACTGTGCAGTATGTGCTGTATGTTTCCTTCCACAGTTCTGAATGCCCCCACAGTACTGGTTGTATACAAGCTTGTCGAGATAAAGAGTCGTTGAGTTTCGTCAGCACATATACATTTGAATATATTCCAATTACGTTTTTGTTGAAGAAGTCACAATAAAACCCAAAAACAGAACTTGGTGACATAATCATCAATTCATGACGATCTAAGTATGTTTTAGATATGCTATAACCATTCAGTGGTGAAAAGATAAATGATAACACCAGGAGGTTAATTCTAGAATTGTACTGTTTTTTTAAGGAGAACATATGTAGGACAGATGAACACATAATTTGATATAATGATAGTTACTAATATCACTAGGTAGGTAGGCTGCAAAAGATAGATAAATGGAAAATATTCAAGAATGCTTTAACTATTGAGTGATGAAACGAGCAATTATAATGATCCTGGGCAATGACCGTGCAGTACAATGGAGGTTGTTAAGTACTGTGAAGGATGGTCAGTACAGTAGGAGGGATATATTCAGTACTGTGGGGGGATACCATATATTATGTATGCCATATATACGTCAGGAGACTGGTTTTAGAATTGTGCTGTGTCGTATAGGAGAACATATGAAATACATATGAAACCGTCATTCAATATACACTCTTTTTTTATAAGAACCGGTAAAATTGATTTGAAGCTGGCTGTTCTTAAATATTCCTCTATTTTCAGCCTTAAATGTTCTTAAATTGTTCTTACTTTACGTTGATTAGGAAGCCTGTTTTCGCTATCAGTGTTGGTTCCAATGCAGATTCTCTTGACCATCTCATGAAACAGTGTCCTTTCAATCTGCTTGTCTTGTAATTATTTGTCAGTCTCATAGTTATTTCGTATAATTCTTATATCGATTGACCTTAAATTCGTCAGCCTCAGTCTGTTCTTAGCTTGTTCTTAAATTTTGCAAAATTTGAGGCTCATATAAAATTGTTCTTATAAAAAGAGTGTATTGATATATACTAATACTACTAGGAAGGTAGGCTGTATAGCAAGGTGGAAAAATGTTTTGGCCAATCAGGGCATTTGTTTACTAATAATTCATCCAATCAAATCACTGAAAAGACAATAGATTTCGAGGATTCCACAGCTCAAGTGCCCTGAAAATGGCGGAAAAACGCGAAAGCTGTGGCAAAAATAGCGTTCAGGGTTCTGTTTTTCTGCCGTAGACACGTAAACTATTTGATACCATTCTTATATTTCTCAAATCTATGATAGTTTATCTAAATTCTTACCGCTTACGAGGTTAATATTTTACGTATTTGCTGTAAAAATTGACTCGACAAATCGCTCAAAAACCACTAGCTGAAACGGGGGTGGCCTCAGAATACAGGTAAATATGCCTATATCTTCCTGGCACAATAGATTTTATCTTTATTGAGGTAATTAGAAATCTATTTATGCATCAAATATGATTGTTTTATTTTTGTTAATCAATTCTAAATTATTATAAGAAAGTAAATGATTAAAATACATGTCATTTTAAATTTTCAAATTATAATTTCGCAAATTTGCTCGACCCCCGTTTTTTGCTGTTGCTCAATTTCATTCATCAACGTGTCCGAGCATTTCCATAACTTTTGACGTCGAATTTTGTACGGCGGGAAACTCAAACTGAAATTTTCAAACAGCTGCAAATAATGAATAAAGGTTTGTAAAGATGGTAGAATAGTTTCAAAACAAAAGTAAGGGCTCTGGCAAGGTAAGTGTTAGTTTATTAGGAATATTAGTAATAGTTGATTAGTTTAAATATTAGTTTATTATGCCATACTCGCTATTCAAAGCTAAGATTGTTTTTGATCCAGTTATCGAGTCAATTTTTACAGCAATTACGTAAAATATTGACCTCGTAAGCGGTAAAAATTTAGATAAACTATCATAGATTTAAGAAATATAAGAATGGTGCGCTATAGTTTACGTGTTTACGGCAGAAATACAGAACCCTGAAGGCTATTTTTGCCACAGCTTTCGCGCTGTTCCGCCATTTTCGCGGCTCTTGAGCTGTTGAATCTTCGAGATCTATTGTCTTTTCAGCGATTTGATTGGATGAATTCTCAGTCAAAAAATGCTCTGGTTGGTCAAAAACATTTTTCCACCTTGTTAGGCTGTATAAGATTGATGGATGATGGTTCTAAAATGTTCATGATGATGATGATGATAGGGATTCATGAAAACATATTTTAGTTAAAACTAATTACATACGTTTCATACGCCCCAGGATAAGCAAAGCTTTTATGTTCAAGAATGCTATTTGTCTGATCTGCTCCTGGTAACAGCCAGAGGCTACTCCAAAAATGTTCTTCACTGTGACTAAAAATCTCACTAAATAACTAAAACTCTATAAGGAATTCTGATGTTCAGACTCTCCAAGTTTGGGAATTCTTGTCTAAAGAGAATCACATATTCTATTTTGGTTGTGATTTGATTTTGAAATTTGGGAGGTTCTTGAAGATTAGACAGACACACCCCAATACAAGACTTCTACAAACAAATCACTTAATAAGAAGATCAAGCAATTCATTCTGCAGTTAGTTAATCATTTATGATCAAAGGTTGATTGGAAAGATGAATAAATTTTGTCTTCATTTTTCAAACATCGATAATCAAATCTTGAATGAGGTAAAATAATTATATCACTGCATTTTTTGATCATTTATAATAAAAGTCTGGATCTCTAAATTTAATGGAAGATAAAGAAATTCAGTCTGCATGTTTCTACTCATCTATAATCAATGTTTGAATCAGATGAAACAATTTATTCTGCACTTTGTTAATCACCTTTAATCAAAGTTGGAATCAGATAAATAATTATGTCTGTATTTTCTCAACAATTTATAATCGAAGTTTGAATCACTAAAAGTTCAATGGAAGATAAATAAATTCATTCTGCACTTTTCAATAATCTATGATCAAAGTTTGTATTGCAGGAAATATTTCTCAAAATTTCACAATGAAAGTTTGAATTAATAAATCTAAAGGATGATAAAGAAATTCTGTCTGCATTTTTCTAGTCATCGTTCAAAGTTGGAATCAGATAAAATGATTCTGTCTGCATTTTGTTAATCATCTATCATCAAAGGCTGAATCAATAAGTTAAATGGAAGATAAGGAAATTCGGTCTGCATTTTGTTAATCACTTAACATTAAAGTTCTTGAGCAAGTTAACGGTTAAAGCAATGAATCCCGGACTGATAGGAAAAGCAAATTACGTAGATGCAATGAATAATTTATTTGAAAACCATTAGCATCGACTAGTAGAGAAGAAACCAATTTGATTAGTCAAACATTCATTGAAATAACGTGGGCCTCTCTGAATCAAATGGAGGATAAAATTTGCCTGCAAAACTCATCTGTCAGGTTTTTATAGAATTTGGAGATAAGCCTAGTATGTTGATCTGTATGATACTTCAAAGTTGTTAAAAATAGCTGAGGTTTAGTATAGAAGGTATAGTATAGATATATGGACAGGGCTGGCAGAAGCTGTCCATGTTGGTCCAGTTCGAGGTAAAGTGGTGGGTCTGAGTACATATCTCAGAAAAAAATTTGAAAATATAGATTTTCTCAGATCTAATTTGCTGCATTTTCACAAAAACAATTACGTAAAAATAAACCAAAATTCAACATAAAAATCTAATGATTTATAGACCGTTTCTGCTGGGTCTCATCAATGTATAGCATAGTAGTTGTATAGAGGTATAGTATAGATGTATAGTATAGATGTATAGTAGTTGAATTTATGGTAAAAATATAGCTGTATAAGCTGTATGATCAAACACAGTGATAAATAGCAGTGGAGTGTATTCATAAATTTTTTTCCTTCAACTTTGCATGATTTACTTGATTAGAACTTCATAATCTGTTCAAAGCAAAATTTACAAAAAGTTCTCGCTATGTTGCCATCTCATTTCATCAAATGTTCCTTCACAATTTGTAGTAGATGACTTGTCTGATGCAATCTTTAAAGTTGCTTTATGTTAGTTTAAATTAGTGAAATTGCACTATTGTTAAAACTAACAATAAATTATATATACAATACAATACAATAGAAGTTTGTAATGATTCTATCAAGCCCCTCCTTTCGAATAAGTCCCCCATTTCCTGATGAGTTTTCAAAGAGGCCCCCTCTCAGATAAACCCATCACCTTATTTATGAAGATATCAACAAGAAGGATTCAAAAATAGATGATGAAATGGAGGACATAGTCAAGCTGCAGATTAAGAAGAACAGGCCTGAAGATTTTGAGGTAGATTAGTAGACCACCAGTTTCTTCTAAAGCTTTCAAAGCAAGTTTTACTTGCCCACATTGGCCAGTTTTTAATAAGCTCCCTTCTCAAATAAACCCCCTTCTTAAATCAAGGTCCCTTCCATCTTAGCATCAAGTGTTTAAGAGCTCCTCAGTGCTAATTTGGTCTCTTACGGCAGTTAACACTGTCAGGAAAAGCTCATGACAAGAAAGAGGGAAAGCTTTTGACGTATAAGTTGTACTCACATGCAATTGGCATATAATTGATGGTATTGCTTCCTGGTGAGTCTTGATTCTTCCCTTCTGTAAAAATAGAAATATATCATTTCAACACTTCTGTACAAATAAACACTCGTGGAAGTCAGCCTGTTTAAACACTGCTGTGCAGGATTATACCTCAAGTGGTAGATCACCGTGTGTACTGCAGTTTTGAGAAAGTTGCCAATTCTTCCGCATCCTGCTGGCAGTAACTTAGAGCTCCAGCGTATGGTTGAAATCTAGGAAATCTCCAGCATTTCTCTTGGAAATAAAAAAACTCCAGGATTTTCTCCAGCATTTCACATTCTGACAACTAACCTGCCCCAAGCTAAGACTTCAATAATTCAAAGATTTACTTAGTCTGGTGCATTGCTTTGAAGCAAAATAGAGCTGAGAAAAGCTATTTGCTGTTAAAGCCCCAATAGGTCTTTAACACTTCTACATTAGATACTGAAATATAAAACATTAATCACTATAATTAGAATTTCAAATAATTTGCAAACTATGGATGATTCTTCACTTCCATGGTGGAGGTTTTGCAGTGTTGGGCCACGACAGGAGTTATCATCCAGTATAGCCAGAAAAATCGGAACCATAATGAAACGAACACATAGATACTACTTAAGCTTTTCGTCTGACACTCAACAGAGTAATACGTCAGAAAGAGAACGAAATAGAAACCTAACTGATTTATATACCCAGATGTGGATCGAAATAGGCCAATCAGAAAAGAGGTGAATGATTGGTATGGTGTGGGAAAACCAATCAACACCCACGATACAGTGAGCTGACCAATAAGATTATTTCAAGAGTCCTAAGGCGAAAACGAACTCCTTCTGTCTACACAATAGGGGATCCCTGGTTTTTATGTAGACAGATTCCAAAATAGCTAAGTGAAAGGTAGATCTTGCTCTGCCAATTATTCGAAAGCAATTCTCACTGTAGGCTTTAGCACACTCTGGGTTGTCGAGCAAATGTTGACCTATAGCAGAGTCATGTTTTAGTGAACTTTTTGGTTTAGAGGCGCGAGATGGTTGTTCTCGTTGAGGAACAGTTTTGTTGCGTATGCTAGACGGCACGTGTTGTTTAACCCTATCACATAACCGCTGAGATGTGCGACCTACGTACCTGGCATCACACCGGCACGAGTATTCGTAAACTACTAGGCTGTTTTGTGTGGTAGGCACACTATCTTTGCGGATGGATGGGATTATCTTCTTAGAGGAAAAGACGAGACGGGGGCTGACCGTAGCGTAGCACTTGGTTATGGCTGTTTTAATTTGTCTTTCGAATCGCAAAGAGACGTTGCCAATGTAAGGCAGTTTTAGATAAACAGGGCACTTTTGTGGACCAATCTTTTTGTCAGCCGAGAAACCTGCGATTTTATTACGAAAGCAAGCCGAAATGAGGTCTTCTGGATAACCATTGTTGATGAGGGTAGATTTTATTTCTGCCAATTCTAAATTGAGTTTTGGTTTGGAACAGATCATAAGTGCCCGGTGAACCAAGGTGTTAATCAAATTAATTTTGATTTGTTTGGCACAAAAGGAATCCCAACGTGTATGTAGGCCGCTAAAAGTTGGTTTCCTGTAAACGCTGGTAAGAAAACCAGGTTCAGTTTTCTCCACAGAAACGTCAAGAAATGGCAAGGAGTTGTTTTCCTCCTTTTCAAAGGTGAATTTTAGAGACTGATGCAATGAGTTGAGTTTGGCAAGAAAAATATCACATTCAGACTCTTAGGTTTCTATTTCGTTCTCTTTCTGACGTATTACTCTGTTGAGTGTCAGACGAAAAGCTTAAGTAGTATCTATGTGTTCGTTTCATTATGGTTCCGATTTTTCTGGCTATACTGAAGTTCTGTACCATCCAAAGACAGTTATCATCCACCACAGCAGCATCACAATTGCAGTAGAGCAAGATCACAACCACATATAGCCATGATAATCCACTAAAGTGGTGATTGCAAGTTTGCGAGCGAGCGTAGGACAGGGAAAATGTTGTAAACAGGATGAATTTTGCTTCCTGTCTTCTGCAATTACACAATTATCTTCAGAATTTGAGAGGAAGTACAATCAAAATTTCAATCAGGGGGACTTGCACTGTAGAAATTTCAATTTTCTTATAGCTTTTGCAATACTCATAACAGACCAAACCAGATTGATTTGAGGGCCATCCACAAAACACTTATGGCAGACAACAGCAAGTAGAACAACAGAAATTTTGGGCGTGCACCTTCAACTGTGCCAAATAAACTTGTCGTATGCATGCAGCTGTCTTAAGCCTGGTTTTCATGTATCGTTATTCATCAGCAATGATTGCAGATAGTGTTTGTTGATGGTCAGGATTGTCCCAACTGCTTATGACTTGAAAGAGCGTACTATCAGAAATTGTCAAACATGTTTGACTTCTGGATAGTTCCCGACATTTCCCAACAAACAATAGCAGACAATAACAACGTTTCCGACAAATATTCCACAACAATTAGGAAGTTTAATTACAGTGATCATAACAAGCTCTAACGTACTCTGCAATAAGTGTGAGGAGGATGATGCTTCTTGACAAGACCTGGCATGCGTGCATTGAGCTACTTTTATTTCCTTTTTGTTTTATTGTTGAGCTTGCATGTGCAAGTTCTACGCTTCCCAGTCTGCAGACTGGTCCCACTGATAATACAAACCTACAAACCTTGGTTGGCCTAAATAATTACTTCTAAGGTCTCATCGTAAATGGTCATTCATTTAGGGGGTTAGAGTTAAGCAAACAAACTAAAACAGGAACAAGAATGTATCTTTTTCAAATATCTTAGCTTAAGTGTTGAGGCCTAAAGTTCATGAAGTTGCCAAGCAAACAATGAAACCATTCATTCTTACCCGCAAAAGCAGATGAGCAGGGGCCATCCTGGCCTATGCCAGTCGGTTGTTGTCCTTGCCTTCCCTCTGCAATGTCCTTTAATGTCGCCATTTTATCATGCCTTGTTCGCACACGAACCACTAGTCTAGTTAATCAGACCACCACGAGTCCACAAAGATATTTCAATAATTCTTGCGAGAGATACCATTCATGGTAAGATAGATAAAAAGCTACGTTCTGCGTCTGAATCTTATTCTTTCGTAGCACGCAAAAAACAGAAGGACCTTATAGTATCAAGGTGTAAAGTTTCAAAATGGTGTGAATTCAAAGAGAACAGCAAAGGCGACCCTGGAAGTTTACAACAACAGTAATGCTCCTTCGCAGCATCGGTGAGGTTTTGCGCAGCTTCTGAATTTTGAGTTTTCGTAGGTTTCCGATACTGAAACAAAAAACTTGAACGAAATCTTTGCTTCACTCGTATGAAATAAATATAACGGACGTTCCGGCCCGGCCTGCATCATTACCTTTAAAAATTCCTATTTTTAACATGGTAGATAGTTGCCTTAGATAAACATGAAACTGCCAGTAGCAGAATAAGAGTTCTTCCTCTAGAAGAGAAACAAGAAATGACTGGCTCTGTTACTTAAAGTTTCATGCTCACGCAATCAACAGACAGACTATAATTTTAGTGTCTGATGATTGCGTGAGCATGAAACTTTAAGTTACAGAGAGCCAGTCTCATTTCTTGTTTCTCTTCTTCTTTATCTCATCTCTCTGTACTTTTGTACATCGAGCACTGTGATGCGGCAGTAGACGACGCAATCGCTAGAGTTTTTCTAATCTATATCTAATGTATATGTAACACTGCAAATACATTGAGCACTATTTCAGATCGATCAGTAAAAATATGAAAACATTTTCAATCTGGTAATTTCCGAGAATCGAATTCCTCCACAGCTAGAATCAAATTTTCCTCTTGTTTTGTTTTAGTTTGAAGTTTCACACAAAGTTAATCTGGACATGGTGCTGGAAAACCGTTTCGGCTCCTATTAAAATCTTGGCACTTTATCATTAAAATGTTTGCTAAAATCATTTTCTTCCATAATGTTACTGTGGTCAGGATTTCATGCTTCAGTCGTTAGATGGTATCAAAGGCTTCTTACAATCCCACCATGCATTAGTTAAGTTTTACAAAATCTTATAATCTGGGAGGGGGGCAAGGAAACCCAAATTTCCCTCTAAGAAGGTGAAGAAACTACAACCAAAAAACAGTTCGATTTTTGACTGAGGTTCTCAAATTTTCTGTTCAAGAATGCAGTCTTTGAAGAAAGTTAATAACTACTTATCAAATAATAATAAAACAAAGTAAAAATCTAACATTTTTAGAAAATATTTACATACAAGATCACGAGGGAAATTTGCAATAGCGATAACCAGGACACTACTTAGATGACATGTTATTATGGTTAGTATGCTGGTTTGGTAGCTGAATCACCGTGAGGAGTATCTGTGAAGAAAGTTCAGTACTGTTGGGATACCAATAGCACTGTGGAGGATGTACGGGACTGCGGGAGGTACCATTCATTACTGTGGAGGATTTTCAGGACTGTGAAGGGATACCTAACAATGCAGGATACCATCAATACTGTGGGGGTATCCTGAAGTACTGTTGAGGATATTAGGCACTGTGGAACGAAATCACAAGCACAGTGGGTATTGTATCCACAGTGCTTGTGGTTTCTCTTCACATAATCTCCCACAGTGATGTTATCCCCAGAAAGTCCTCCACAGACATTGCCAGGGAGGTTAATTTTCAGCTATTCAATATCTAAGATAGATCCTGAAACTAGAGGGGATAAGAAATCCAAAAAGAACTCATTAGTAACTTGAAACTTCGTGTTCTGCTGGTTCAAGGGTCAAAAGGCTGAAAAAATTGCCCAAGTTGGGAAATATACACTACAATTGAGCAGTATCAAATGCAGCTAAATTAGTTTTAAAAACAGGTCATATGCATTACCTATAATTTCGCCATTTTTTTGGTTGGGTATTTAAAAAAAAGTGGTCTAAATATGTCGGGTAAGATAATTTTCAAGGTAAAAATCGTTTCTCTTCTGGCCCAACGCCGTCATAAGTAATGACCGCTCCTTAAAGGAGGTGGTTAAGAAAGGATTTTGGACCGGGGTGGAATACTACAATATTCAGCAAATTGAAGGTTTAAGCTATATAAACAGAGGAAGGTGGGTAATCTATTATGGTTAGCAACTACTATCTCATCATGACTCGCTATCACTATGATTACCATTTACCTTGGTTTCTGAAGCATTAGATTTAGAAGTTCTGTGCTTTGACGAGCTACTATTGTCCTCTTTTTCCTGTCTTGATGGCGACCTTGATTTGGATCCAGATCTCGACTTCTCTTTCCGATCCTTTTCTTTCCGATCATGCCTTGATCGCCTGGGGGAGGATGACTGGCGTTTTCTGGTTGGCTCTCCTCTTCTGTCTTCCCGCCTCCGATCTTCTCTTCCTGGTCGGTCATGGCCGCTTCTTTGCCTTGATAAGCCTGGCTCACTTCTCCTTGCGGGAGACCGGCGTCTGCTGTCACGGCCAGATTCACGACGACTTGTGACACTTCTAACGGGCTGCTGATACCTGTTACCCCATGACCCTTGCCTGGCGAAATCCGGTGAATGTGACCTGCGATGACCTGGGCGGTCTCTGCCTCTATTATCTCTGTGCCGGTCAGTAGATCTAGATCTACGTCTCTCATCCTTCCTTGACGATTTCTCATCCCTTTTACTTCTAGACTTGTCTGATCTATCCCTTGACCGGGTCTCAGAATCTTTGCGACTTTTTCTTTCAACTGGAGATCTGGAGCGTGAATCTCTGGCCTTTCTTTTCCTATCAGACGATTCTTGTTTCTTATCATTTTTATCAGAATCCTTCCGTTTATCTTTGCGATCATCTTCATCAGAAGATGCCTCTGATTTCCTTGGTGAGGCAGGTGAACCAGGCGAGTTAAACGAATTAGTAGGTGACTTGGTTAGATCGAAATTATCTTCTGCCTCATCCATTTGCTCAGGAGACTGCAGAAATGTGGGCGAATCAGAGGCTGCCGGGGAGCGTCGAGGAGACTCTTCAAAGATATCGACTGGTTTTTGAAGCTTGGAAGCCTCTTGATCTTCAGCATCCTCTTCTAAGGATATCTCTACCTTCTCTTCTTCAGGCCGGTCATCTTTTGGCTCAGAAGAATGCTTTCTCTTGTCGTGTTTCTTTGATTTCTTTTCTTTGTGTCTAGAATGCCTACTGGATCTGTCAGGGGAATGCTTTCTGTAATGACGCTCATGCCTTGATTTCTTATGCTTGTCCGCTTGTTTCTTTGGATGTGTTTCATCATCGACATCAGCCTTATTCTCTTCATCATCCCTATCATCAGCATCTTTTACGTCTGAATCAGCATCTTGCACACCTGCTTCGTCAATTTTGGCTTCTGCTTCTGCTTCATCACTTTTAACTTCTGCATCATCACTTTGCTTTTGTTCCTCATCCTTTGCATGCCTCTTTGAACGACGTCTGCCTGACTTAATACGCTCTTTAGACTTTTCCTGCTCTTCAGTCTTAGCATTCTCATCTGAAAGATTTTCTTCCTCCTTCATCTCACTGCAAGCTTCATTGACAGGAGGCAAAGCCTCTTCCTTCTCCATTGCTTCCTTGGACGAATCGCCTTCCTCTGGCATCTCTTTTCCAACTGGACTGTTTACCTTTGTTGGAGAACTGGGCTGTTTGCTTTCTTTCATCCGTTTTAGCTTGACAGGCCCTCTTCCCCTGCTTCTACTCTTTGACTCGTCTGTTTTTGCCTCACTCCTCCTGGAAGTACTTCTTGATTCTTGCGAGTGTCTTTTACTCTCCTTTTTCTTTTCATGTGAAGTACTGGCTCTCTCCTTCACACCCTCGGCTCTAGATTCTTCAGATTTACTTCGACTTGATTTAGATGAATCCTTCACTCTCAGCTCTTTTGATTCAGATGTCTTTTTCTTTCTACTGGACTCACTGGAACGCTTGGAGCGTCTTTGTGGTGATTTGGACGATTTCCTTTTGGGATGCTGAGCCTCTTTAATCGTTGATTCTTTAACTTCTTCATCTGCAGAATCTCTTACATTTTCATTCTCCATGCTAACATCTCCCTCATCTGCTTTTTGTTCGTCATCATTTCCTTCATCCGAAGAGCCACACTTGTCACCTGATGGAGAACATTCTTTTTTGGGGGAGCTTCTTTCTGGGGACTTGGATGGCTCTCTTTCAATAGACTGGTCTCTTGAAGGTGGTGCTGATGCTTCTTGTTCTGGAGAGCTAGATTTTTCACGATCAGGAGATGCTGATTGCTGCTGGTTTGGAGATCTAGACTGCTCCCTTTCATCAGGTGATCTTGACTGGTCACGCTCAGGGGATTCTGACATTTGTCTTTCTACAGATTGTGCTCTCTCAGAGCCAGATTGATCTTGGTCAGAGCCGGATTGATCTGCAGATTCTCTGCCTGAGGACATCTCTTTATCTGGGGAGGGGGATCTTGACATGGATCCAGACACAGAGGGGGATCTGTCTGCCTTTGCTCTTGACTTCTTCTTGGTCTTCTTTGTTTTTTTAGATTTCTTTCTTTCTGGCGAGTCTGAATCAACAGAGGACTCTGATTCTGATGGTGAGCTTGAGTAACTAGAATCAGCTTCCTTCTTCCTTGGATGCTTCTTGGTCTTCTTGACGACCTTCTTTTTCTTCTTCCCCTTAGTTTTCTTTTTTGGTGAGGGGGAGCGAGACATCGATGAGTCATCAGAATCTGAGCTCTCAGACGAGGATGAAGAGTAGGAAGATGACGATTCTGAACGATGACGCTTTTTCTTTGACACTTTTCTCCTTTAAATATAAATATTATGGGTGAGTTTCAAGCAATGAAATTCTTCTGTTTAATCACAAATACATCATTTTTATGACAAAGGTTTGGGCTGGCTTTCATATGGAAAAAGGGAGAATTTTGAAATTTGACCAGGCCTGGATTCCTAGCGCAGAACAATAGCAGGCACTAAATCATCACATGATAATGACAGAGACTAATTGTACTAATTGGCAAAGCAAAGTCTTGAATTAAGAATGATTGCCCACAACATAACCCCTAAATCACAGATGGTTTTTTGCACCAATGTCATTTAAACTGGAAATTCTGGTTTGGCTACTTACCTACTAGCTTTCCGCAATGATAATGCAAAAAAGAAAGAATGAAATAGGATTTGTTTAGGCAAACCATAACAGGCATAAAGAACAAAGTAGAACATACTTCTTTGTGCTGTGCACAGGAGATCTTGATCTCTTTCTTCCTCGGGACCTGGAGTCTGAACGTGTTGGACCACGAGATCCGTCCTAAAAAGCAACATGTATATTTATAAAGTGATACAGGAACAACGCAAGACGACACACACAAAAAACGTAGCTGGATTAAATATTTTATAGATATAAATGATGTCAATATTTCGCCCTGGCATACAGGGCTTCTTCAGGACTAAATTTACAAACGAATAAATGCAGGACTATATATAAAATTTGAAAAGTTTTTACAGTGATATGGTTGGTTAGTACGTTATAATGATGCTGCTACGCAGAGGCTGGAGCGGAAGATAATTAAATAATGATAATAGAATAAATGTATTAGAAAGCAGAGGAGTAGAGTATGATTGTAAATAGAGATACAAAAATATAACTACAAATAGTAGGTTAGATGTATAGATATGATTATAAATAATTAGCGGTCAGTCGTTCTGTTAAGTCCGTTGGGTGTCAGAGTGTTAGCCAAGTCAATTAAATGTTGTTCTTTGGCTCGTCTGACACTCTTTCGTCCGGTGTGCAGTTTATGTATGGGTATAATCTGTAAGTCAAGTACAGTATGTCCAGGTTGACAAAAATGCACTGCCACCCCAGACTTGTCATGTTTCTTGTTGAGTACGTCTCGTCTATGTTCAATAAGTCCGTCACGTACTCGTCTACCAGTTTGTCCTATGTATTGGCAGTTATTGTTGCCGTCCGTTATGCACTTGATACACTGTATCAGGTATATAACATTGTTCGAGTTGCAGTCCAGTTGCTGTCGAATGTCGTAGGTATTTCCTGTATTGGTAAAAGTAACTGTTGTGGTCCCGTCATGTATGTGTGTGCAAGTGATGCAGTTTTTGCCACAGTTTCGTATTATACCTCTTGGAGCACCCGTAGAGCTACGTTTTAGCCTGGCTCGTACAAGGTACTCTTTGAGGCTTTTGGGTCTGCGGTTACAGAGCATCGGTGGTTGGGGGAAAGCTTCCTTACAGCTGTTCTTCCTGTCTCACTTTATTTCACCTACTTCGCCGCAAGCATCCAAAGGATCCTGCACAAGGCCTAGTATTGTGGACTTTCTTCGTTTAAATGTATATTTATACTCTCTAGTAATTATTTCAGGCATTGTCTAACACAGGAAATCATATTTTACTATAGCGGACAACTGCAATTCTCAAACTCCATCAAAACCAGGTTTATCCAAACAGAGGTGTGCATGCTAACCACTATCAAGGAGAATTTAAGGCTCAATATAGAATAACTCTAAGTAATTTCAAGTTGGAATTCAGCAAAAACTTTAGGTTGATTAAAATTAAAGTTAAAACATTTGGTATTCCTAAAGTGTTTTCATTCAATCTCAACACCATTTCAGGTGAGATCAGAAAACAAAGTGCAAGGCAGATTCAGCGAGTTAAAGCAGGTGACTAAAACCCTCTGAGAACATCAAAACAATTCAAAGACCCAAAAAATGACTTAAAGACTTACAAATTCAAGCTTTATAGCCTTTCCATTGATCTCAATACCATCAAGTTTTTTCATAGCTCTCATCATCTCCTTTTCTGATGAAAATTCAACAACCCTGAAAGAGGAATAAACATCAGTTTAAAAAAACCTTAAACTATTAGTATCTATGACAACAGTGCAGATTTGGACATGTGACCGACACTTAGCCAAATGTTTGTTGTATTTCAATTGTTTTTAAACCAATTTTATTTGTTTAGGCAAACTCTCAGGTGGCAACACAGCACCTTCACCTTTGTACCTAGTGTTTGTAGTTGCTTCAAAGAATTTAAACAGTTGACCTTGAAGTACAATTCCTTTTGTATCAAAGATGATGTAATGGCACATAAATTAGATCACACTCGGAGCTTGTCCATACAGGTTCTGGGTTCAAACCCACCTTGTCTTATCAGAAGATAGATTGAGGGGAGGATTCACAAACTCTCTAATTTGCTTAGCACACTAACACATACCTTTTTATCCCAAGTTTTTCACAAAGCTTGTAGGCATAATTAGCTTATTGACAGTACTGATCAACGTTTGAAAGACACACAAAACTGTTTGAGGCTTTTATTTACAATATAATAATTCACACGCTAAATGTGTACCCTTCTCCTGGTCTGATTTTATGAGCATCTGCAAATACGATATCTGCTGTCTTTCCCATCAACTGTTTCAATTCCTGAAAAACATAAAATTCCAATTTCAAACACTTCCGAATTCAAATTCTATCAGCATGTTCCTTTGAGCAAAATCTAGTTCACAATTGATGCTGTAATCTTAATGAAATATCTATGGCACTATTGTAATAGGTGGCTAGGTGGCTAAATTCTCGCAAAAGGACAAAATGTAAACAATTTCAGACCAGGTAATAGCAGGAGATAGAACTAAGAAAAGAAAATAGACCTAACATAAAGATAGATCAAATTATCAAACACTGTACAGTCAATATTGGCCTTCTGAGTTTTCACATTGCACAGAAAACTTCCTGATAACTGTGCAACAATCTTCTGAAACACTGTGCTTTCAAGGAATGAGCAAGGCGGCTCTGCTGGTTCTGCTGTTCTGGGAAGCGGGAGACAGTTCTCCATTACGGCCTTGATTTGGATCGTGCTTTGATGGACTGGGGAGGATAAATGATGGCCTGCTCTCTTCATTTACAATCCTGCTTTCAGTCTTTTGTTCAAGTTCGTTCATGTCCACTTCTTTGCTTTAAAAAGCCTGGGTTACTCTTTCTAGGGGGAGATTTACTTTCACTGTCACATCCTTTCTTGACTAGTAAAGATTCACGTTGCAAACAGACATGCAAGTCTTCTCTGCACACAAAATTCTGCATCTGATTCACAGCACTTGAGGGGCAACTGATTAATTTTGAAACAATCTTCAAAATCGGAGTTTTCTTCTCTAAGACTGCAGGATGCTTCGCAAATCATCAAAGATATTAGTTGGAGGGCGACGGTAAGCTGACAATAGGCTGCATTCTGGAGACGCAATGACCCGTTTTCCTTGTTCCTGCAAAAGGATCTGATGTGGAGGGAAAAAAGGGGTGCGAAAAAAGATCTCTGGGAACGACCATCTCAAACATACGATCTTTTGGATTTCAGCGGCTGAGCTGGATTTCCTTTCAATCAATCTTCAAACCTGATCTGGCGGTCTTCTGGTCTGATCTGGCAGTCTGCTGGAAGAGAAATGCGTCTTCCGGTTTGGATCAACTTTTCATCTTTGTGATACTCATGCTTGGCACTGACCACATTTCAGCACCTATTTTGCCAATAGAACTGTACAGTGCATCCAATAAAGCAAAGGAGGAAAAATATGAAAAGTGAGATGTAATAGTTTGTTGGGTTGAGCTTGGCTTCAGTATGTTCCAAAATGTCACACATTGTTATAAACAAACCAATACTTTTATATCCAGTTACCCAGTTACCCATAAAACAAATTGGTATGATAAACATATATGCAAACAAAAATCAAGAACATGCCAGATAGTTAATGGTTGCTATACAAACCACAATCAACCAATCGACATTGAATGTTATTTATCTAGAAACTTTATTATCAAGTAGAATTGAAATGTTCCAAAACAGTATATGTGACATTCTGGAATCTAATAAAGACAAGCTAAGATAAAAATGAACAGTTTGCCTAAGTTTGAAGTATGCCTATCTTTACCAAACTGCCCTATGATCACCTTTCAACAATCTGCCTCCTTACAGGCTCGGAAAACAGCCTCTTTGGGATGGATTGGTTTCTTTGGGAGGTTGCTGATTAAGACTCCATTCTCGGATCTGAAATACTTTTCAAACTTGCTGGGCAAATCTGAATCGCTCTTCCTCTGTCTTCTACAGTGCACGATGCATCAGAAAAGGACTGGCTGCGGAAAGTTTGGAGAGCATATCATCCCACAGGCAACAATCTTCACAGGTCTTTGTTGGCTGGATACAGGGACATCAGTAGAGCGGCCTGCTGATAATCACAGGGATCAAAGGATGGTATATCTGATGGACTTGATGGCATATGTAGGATTATCAAATGTAGTTTTCACATGCTTGGGGCTTTGGGTATTCTTCTATACTGGCATTTGGTATCTGCTGAACTAAGAGGTTATGTTCTGACATCTGGGACTTGCTTGCTTGGATAAGTTCTTTTTCAGAAGGAGATTTCAAAGGACATCTGCTATACACATCAGTCTCACAGTAAGAACTAGACCTTTTCATTTGCAATCGGATATCTGGGACTTCTTCTTGTTAGGTACAGTCTGTGCCAAACATGGGGATTTTATTCTTCTGTATCCAACTCACCCGGATATCTGGTACTCACGTTTACTTGCAGATAATACTCTTCTTCATCTTGGCTAGGCGTGTCAACTGGTACAGGCAACATCCCGGGCAGTAGACAGATGCAACTGATTAATGGCAATCACTCCAGTCAGGCATAGTTGAAAGGTGATCAATAGCCACAGTTTGATACCCTAAAAGTTCATGCAATTTACACAAATGTAGGCATACATACTAACCTTTGATGTTTAAAACAACAATCTGTAAAAATTAGAAGACAGATTAGGTTAGCAAGAGCCAAGGCCTGACAATACGGACGCCTTCTTTCCACAGCAAAATTTGAGTTGGAACAAACTTCCAAAACCAAGCAGATGCCAGCGGCTTACCGGGGATAGCATACAACAAAAGAAGGCTCCAATATCCAGGAAACAATCTGGGAAGGGGCCTCCTTGATCTCCGCTGACCGAATCTCCGTTTTTCTGCTGATTATTTAGAATTCCCGAGCCTGGTCGAAAACAGGGAGACTGAGCATTTGCAAACGTTCAGCTGCAAGGCTTCCACTAACAGATCGCTTTCATTTGGGGTGATATTGATCAAGTTTCTTCTTCTGCAACAAAAGATTCGGCTTGCAGACCACTGCTCTCATGGTAACGAACCATCAACCTTCATGTCGATCAAAGAGTGGCTTTAATATTCTAGGCTTTCAGCCTTCCTTTCAGGGGGACAGCGGCAGGACCTAGACTGCTTCTTCCAAACGCAACGTGATGTGGAACGAAAACTGCACTACGAATGCTGACATTTCGTTTTTCATTGGGGTGCTTCATAGCTATTACCTGATACGCGATTGGTTTGAGACCTGAAGCTAGAATTTCAAAGTTATGGTTAGCATTTAACAAATTGTGTCGTTTAGGAGAGTGAGCGGATTTTACTTGTAGTTTATGTGAAATGAAGGAGAGCTAGCAGGATTGGAAAAATAAAGGGACATAATTTAAGAGATTGAAAATAACCTGAGAATAACCTCAAACTTTAGGCCTGATGGGGC
This sequence comes from Pelagia noctiluca, assembly GCA_963924455.1. Lineage (NCBI taxonomy): Eukaryota > Metazoa > Cnidaria > Scyphozoa > Semaeostomeae > Pelagiidae > Pelagia > Pelagia noctiluca. The sequence continues at coordinate 11,314,786 of OZ004319.1, forward strand.
AGCTGTTAGAGTACTAGAGTACTTATCAAGAAATTGCAGGTTTGGAGTCCTTCTCTAGTCATTCTCAAAATCATAAATTATCTTGATTAGTTAATTATTTCAAGAAGCATTGGAACTATGTAGCAAGTACTTAAATTTTAAAATCTTAGGAGTTTTCTGCGTGATATGAAAATTACAAGTTTTCAAAAAAGAATAAGGAACTTCCAGAAGAAAGCTGTCTGCTTTTTTTAGTGGGGAAAAACTCTAAATTGTTAGAGAAAGAATCATATTCAAGAAAAATAGTTTAATCAGTAAGGCTACTTACAGACCAGTTACATCTGGTTGAAAGATTATGGACCTCGAGTCGGTGACCTGTTCTTGAGGGGGCTGGTCCTCTTCCTCTGCGTTTTGAATCATAGCTAGAAACAAAAAGCTACAATCGTTATTTAAGGTAAGTATTTTAACATAGTTCTTTGAATTGAATTTCAAGTAAACTCAAAAGTGGTAAAAGAAGGCGTATACGTACAAACTCCTCCTAGACGGTTGCTCATATCCATAACCACTGCGATCTCCAGGATACCCCTCGCCTCGATAACTGTCAGCACGATAACCATCTCTATCCCGATACCCTCCACCACCATATTCTCTTGTCTTTGCCAATTGAACTGTCACCCTGAAAACAAAACACAACATCAGTGAATACTAATCCCATTTCTCCCGAGTCTACTCAATGCAATTCAATGTTATTTTCATTATCATATTATGAAAACAAAACCACCATCTACATTTAAAAGAAAAAAAAATAATACAAACACAACTTGAATAGAAGAACTGCAACGATAATGCACATTTTTGCAGGACAACATCAGTAGGAAGACACTTCAATATGCTTTCTTTCTTTTTCTGTGTCTTCCTCCTAATGTTGTCCTGCAAATATGTGCATTTTCGTTGCAGTTCTTGTATTCAAATTCATTTGGAAACTTCGGTTTCCTGCCAATTTATCAACAAATACAACTGTTACAAAAACGAATTGAAGTTGCGATTAAAGATATTTTTCAACACTAGGAAAACTGATAATTCATGTTATTACATTATTATCATTATTTCATTCATTTAAGGAGGGTACCCTGCAGCAGTTGCTATTCTTCCATGGGGCCCTCAGATAGAATGTTATAATACAAAATATGAATAACTTTAACCAAAAGAAAAAGGAAAGTAGATTTGTACAAAAACCTATTTGAAATTTCTAAGAACTAGTTAATTGGCAGGAAGGGAAATATTTTCAATAAAATCAGTCCAAATCAAATTTAAAGTTATTTGAATAAAATTAAATAACAAATTTTGAGCCCCTGCAGGGGGTACGTCCCAGGTGGACGCACAAGCAGCGCCAAAAAATTCAAGGGCAACTAAAGACCCCTGCCTTCACCCTTCAATGTGATAGTGGACATGAGGTCTGATAAGATTCTGTAACATCAAAACAGACTGGCAGCAAGTCAATCAAATGCGGCAGTAGAGAGGGGTAGGATTGTATTGGAGTTGAAGAGAATTGGCCCAAATCTTTCAAATAATAACCATTCAGAGTCAAGTCTGCAGAGTAGGGAAAATACACAGGAAAGTCAATTTGCCAGAAACTGCAAACGCACGCCAAAATCTCGAGGGTCCATTCCATGCTAAGTGCACGCTGAAGATTTGGTGAAAAACACTGAAAAAACAATAGATTCTATTGTTCAAAGGGAAGTTGTACGCTTAAGATATTTGTGTCTAATTACATGAAATGCACCCAGGCAAAATCTTAAAGTGAAGGTTTTCTGTGAGGTTTCAACAGTTTTCAGACATTTCTAGGAGAAAAGCCAAATCTCGTGCACATGCATACACACCACAGCTGTTACGCCTCCTTATGTGCGTGGAACTCAAGTTAGCCCAAATTTCCGCATCAACAGACCTCGCACGTTTTATGAAAATTAATTTCAAGTACTCAAAAGTTAATTAGTCTGTAAAGTTTAGTATCATTTAATAGAGGAAATATCATTGAAAATACCTGTTTAAATGCTTTTTCCTTTTCTCTTTTTGTTTTCGAAATAAAAATAAAATCTGAGTAGTATTTTTGGCATTTTTTCCAATTTGGCCTAAAATGGTACTCAAACGTTTGCTCAGGGATTCTAAACCGTTGAAGATAATTATTTCATTTTTTCAGCATAAATTAGCTTGAAAATGAGGCTTTAATGATACCCCTGGCCTCGTTGTGGTTTCGGTTGCTAAGCAATGCTGACAAGATTTTCAAAAGTTCAACATGTGCACCAACGATATATTTGTAATTTGTAGGGCCACAGATAAGTAGCTTCTTTTTTTATTCATCTTTGTATTCAAACACTAATTCTTCATTTAAAATCATTCTGCAGGAACCCCAGCTAATTTTTTTGTTTTAATTTAGCCCTTCTGCCCCTGCGCAGCGGCGACGCGCAGCGCATATGTTTTTCCTGTAGGAATGGAGGAAACTTGTAGGAATCAAATTCAATATAAACTGAGGGTTTTCCTTTTACCTAAATTCTTTCTCTTTATTTATTGTATTTATTTCACAATAAGATTGTTGAGAAATATGTCTCCATTTCTTTTGAGAATCTTCTAAATTATCATGCTTGGACAACAGAATTATGCTATTAAAAACTCACAAATTGCCGTAAAACAAATATTTTTCATGATTCATGTCTTGAAAAAGATTTTGAAGAAGAATAATTTATTTTCACCATATTTTCAAGTATAAACCTTCTATTTAGGTTTCTGGGCTATTTTTATGCAATTATTCGGCCATTTGCGTCCTTTTTAGTCGAAGGAGGGCTCTGCCGCCCTGTTGTTATTCTGCAAATTCTGTTGTCGCGCATCGAAAATTCCAGTAAGATCGACTTAAAGAATTTTTTTAAATTCCCGCAACTAAGATATTTTCAAGTGATTTTTGTAAATAGACTTGACTTCCCGGTCGTAACAGCTGTTACAAAAGTTCCCCGGTTCAAGAGCATTTATAAAGCAATTCTGATCTATTGGCTGTCAAGGTTGGGTTGAAAAAGTTATGTTCAGCACAAAGTAACACCCTTTCAATATTTTTCAGAAGTGCTTGGTAACAGGATTGCTTGCATTTCCCACAAAGGAAGTAAATTCTACTCTAACCTCCGATATGTATGGAAACGACTAGGAGGCTAATATGGCGGACCAAATGTCAATCAAAGCGATGAGAGAAATATAACAATGGGTTTCTAGGTAACCAAGTGTCCAATAACTGTGAAATTCAAACCAATGACAGAGAAATTATTCTTTTATTCAGAAATTATTTTCATTGTCTCAAAACCTTCCCGGTCGATTCAAATTTCAATTTTTCTCTTGAAGCTTGGCAGGCAAGAAACAGCTTCCAAAGTCTTGAAAATTATTGTTCAAGTTTGTTGATAAGCTGTTTTTAGGTCGCATGCCCATTCTTAAACAATTTTGGTTAGGTATTGTTCATTAGTCCATGGCGTGTTTATTTAAAGCTATTTTTATCCAAGAACTTCAACATTTTCAAAGAAACTGATATCGAGTTGTATCAAGTGATTGACTAGGCCCAAGTTGATTTTTGATGGCAAGACGGCAAGTAATAATTTTACAAATAAAGTTTCTGCACTAATTTCTCAACAAGTTGATGTGTGATTCAGCTCATGTGGGGAGATAAGCGAGAGACAGATTGGAAATTTATTTCTGTCTTACTACTATGAAAATGATTTAATTTAGGCCTAAAATTCGAAAGGTTTCCATATTTATTGGAGGGCAGAGTACAGTCTGGACAACATTGGCACCAAAAACTATTGAACTAGGCAACGAAAAGGATCATGGGACAGGTGATGAATATTAGGTAGGCCTTCCTATGGACTCAAATGTAGGCCGTTAAATTACTATACCTTTCTCCGTTCATCATCTTCCCATCCAGCTTATACACAGCATTATCTGCATCTCGATGATCTACGAACTCCTTAAACAACAAAAGACAAGTTCGGTCAATGAGAACGAAACTTTTAACATAAATTTGAAAGGAAATTTACAATGAAAATGGCGGCAAGAAAAACTATGTTTCAAGTATGAATGGATCGAAGTCTTACAATGAATCCAAAACCAGGCTTTACTGCAACTTCACAAATTTTTCCAAAACCATGGAAGAATCGTTCGAGGTCCCTTTGTCTTGTAGTTCTTGGTATACGTCCAATGTATACCCTACCCGTCTTTCCTTCATACATGATTTTAGTCTTCCCTGGCGAGAAATACAAAATGTCGTAGGAAGTTTTCACTAGGAATCGAAGCGTGCTTGTGATGGAGGTCTGGGAGGGAGTATCACGTGATATTTTGAGTGTCACGTGAGTTAACGAGTAGAGCAATCTGATTGGTTAGCTTGTAAGACGGAAGTAAATACTTGCATGTTGAAAATTCATGTCAGGAAATTTGAAAATGGCGGGTGACATGTTCACTCTGCAGCGGGTATTTCATGCTTTTGTGCTTCTTGTTCACTTCTAAATCAATAGTGCGTTCACGTAGCAAATTGTTGACTTCTAGAAAGTGGGAAAAGTCTTATTTAGTTTAATTTCTTTTAATTGGTGAACCTATACACCAATTTAATTGGATAATACTTCTAGTTCTACTTCTTGTAGTTTCTTAGGCCAAATTAAGATTGAAATGAAATTGGGTGCATCGAGTCTGGCAATCTTGGGCACAATTTGTCGGTAAGGCGGAAACGAGAAGGATTTGAATAGTTGAAATCAAGCAAGACTTTACAGATGTCACTTAATATTCGAACTTGCATTTGCCCTGTCTGTGGAATTTCTGTCAATCAAGACCACATTTCCCAACATGTAGAGCAACACTTCTCTAGTGCTGTGGCATCTTCATCTTCAACACCAAGTGCAGAAAAAGTCCCGGGATTTTCTCAAGGTATAAAAGATCAAAAGTTCAAGTGATTATTTGTGTTTACTCCTTCTCCTTTTTGCAGGTTTCTATAACACCATTATCTGTCCTTAAAACATTCTTACTGAAACATAGATATGGTGCTTGTCTCTCAAAAACCTAAAGTTCCAAAAAACCACTAAAAACAAATATGAGATGGGCACTCCCAAGGCTAAAGTATTTTCAGTGAGCTGTGGTATTCTAACTCAAAGTTCTTGTCTATGGTGAGGGGATGAAATGAATCACTCTCTAAAAATCTTGTGTAATTATTCTTATAACCCCATTGTTCTAATGTAAATCCCTTGAAAACATCTGGAAATCCTCTTATTCATGGAAAAAATCTCTTATGCTTTTTAAAAGGGATTGCAATTGCCTCGGTTTATGGTGGACCAATGTGAGCATAAAATCTAGATTCAAATATGTCGAAATTCAATACCAAAAGGAATAAAAGATGCGCCTTGCTGGTATAAGTTCTCATTGAACCTTGAACCAAAATTACTTGACATATCCTTGACAAATTTGAGGCTTTTTTCTTAACAATTGTTTAAATTAATTATATACAATTTTAGCAAAAAATTCAAGCCCTAGTTTGGAGTCATGCTGGGAAGAGACTGACATGAAAATCTGCAGCTTTGCAAACTGCCAAGATATAGGTAGATTGCCATTGATTTTTGTTCAACCTTTGGATAGAATTTTCCAAAATAGTATTTATACCTCAGCTTTGCTTCAGCTCTAATGGAGCATTAATACCTCTAAAAGTTGTATTGATGTCATAGACCCTACCGTGTCCTTTTTAGAAAAAAGGCATCTTGTGGTATTTCGTAGGCTAATAAATTAAAAAGAAACTCACTCAAACTCACAATCAGATATGAGTGTTTTCAAGTCTCTTAGTTATTGCTTACAGGTTCAGGATAGTACAATATTTTCTAGAAAAAGAGCCTTGTTCTAAATCTAGTACCAGTGAGAAAAGAAGGATGATTTGAACTCAGGTCCGAAAAAACTTTGTGAATTACATGCTAATTCATACAAGTTAGATAATCTGAGACATTATCTATCAAAAGGAGTTTGTGAAATGTTAACAATTCACACAAGGATTTATTGGTCTCCATATGTCCAAGGTTATTGATGTATTTTCCGAATCCTACTTCTTCTCAAGTAAAAAGGAATCAGATTACAAAAAGATGGAATAAATTTCAAACTATTTTCCCACAGTATTTGCTTCTGAGTTTGAAGATCACATGTTTGCTCACATGCTTGAAAACCAAGATGATGCCGAGCTGATGTCACTGGCAACTGGCCAATCACTGTCTGCTTCAAATGATATGTTCACGCAACAGCAACAGGCCCAACAGGGATGCTTGAATGACAGCTTGTTGGCGCAACTTACCCAGCAAGAACTTGACTCTGCATTGAACAATGATGTTCATTTGCACGATGACTGGATTCTCAGTCAGGAGATGGAAAAGGAACAGCTCCGGCTGAAGGAGGAAGAGGAGTTCAAGAAATTACAGGTAAATAAGTTGAATGACTGATGATATGTTTCGATCAGTACAGAACAACAGGGTGCTCAAGCAGAAACAGGACTTAGAAATTCAATCAGTTAATTCATTTCCTGAGCAGTTGCATACCAATAGCAACAATCATTCAAAATAATTTAAGGCTGCAAATTTCAATTTGTCAATAATCCAGTTTCAAATAAGCACTTAAGAAATTGAATCATTTTTTAAGTGTGACAATTAATGACTTGAGCTACGGTATGGATTAGCTCAAAAGGCACATTACTAGCACCTTGTGTGATGAAAAAAATGTATGGATGCTTATGAACAAAAACAACGTTCTGGTCATTTTCCTAGCTGCACCAATGTTTCAACATGAATGTGTTATAGACTGGTTACTTATAAAGAGTGTGTTACATTAACTTGAGTATAACTTGCCTATCCTGGCTATAGTTTCCGATATACGCTAGGTATAGAGCAATTGAATAGCTGAACTGCTAAAGAGCACGCAATCTATAATTTCCTATCTAGGAAATGTATGGAATGCTGCCTGGACAAGGAGGATATTCCAAACAATATGACAGAAAGATGAAGCAAGATGTCGGGAAGATGAAAATGAGTGTTGGCGAATATTATGCAAGAAAGGCAGATATGTACGAGACTCTGATGACGGGCCATGATAGCAGAGATTCACAAACACAAGGTCAGAAGTGTTTCTCAATATTTTTCAAACATTTATTTTACTTCATTTTGTAAGTTTGGTTTTGAAGAAGATGATTGGTCAAGATTAGTAGATATATCTTGTGCACCAGAAAAGAGTAGACAAGTTTGATAAACCACTACCAACGGAATATTGCCTGGAACACACTCTGTTTAACCGTATGATAAGTTAGTTCAGCACCATCACCATGGACTTGTTATGCTTGTTCTCTTTTTATAACAGCCGGAAAATATGTTACTGTCATTTCATTTCTTGTGACTTCATTTTGTAATATTAAGAATGTAGACCAAATTATAATGCAGGTCTAGTTGCACCATATAATACCTAAGCACTCTGGTTGTATGGTTTAAAAGCTCTACTAGTTACTTTATCAGTAAGTTTGCAAGAGCTAAGAGTGGTCACTCTGGTCAAACGAAAAAGCCTACAATGTTTAAGTTCAAAGCTGTAGCATAAGGTTTTAACCATATTTACGCTGAAATGAATGATTTTCTCTCACATAAATCCCTATATTTGGCATCCTATGTATTAAGTTGATGATACTAAAAAGATTCGCATCAGTCATAATTTATATGTGCATCTTTCCGAAAATATTGACTTTTCTGCCAGAAGCAACTTATATATCTTTAAAACTCACATCATTTGAATTTTCAAGCCTTACCAATGCACCCCTTAAGTCAGGAAAGAAGAAAGAAAATGTAAGCATCTTGAAAAAACTTTTTCTGTTAACTCAACTTTTGTGTTTTATTTGACAGGAGTGATATCGTGTTTACGCAATAGCTATGCAAATGGAGTGAGTGGAATCCGATCTGTGAATCTCTGCTTAGAGACCGATCATTATGCGAGTGGAGTTGGTGATGCTGGATGGGGGTGTGGATACAGAAATACGCAAATGATCTTATCATCCTTGATAAGGAGCTCTATATACAAGGATGCTGTTTGCAAAGGTATTGTAAATTTGAATACTATTTTCAGAGATGATTTCAAGGAGTCTGGATCAGGAACAGCTAAGTGGTTGGATCACTCAACCCTTGTTTGAAAGGTTGTAAGCTTGAAGTCACCTATAGACCTGTCGCATAAAGTGTGAGAAGAGAATTTCTTAGTGATCTGTAATTCCATGGGAAAGGGGAACGGGAATACAATGTGTGGTCACATTGAGAGAAAGTACCAAGATTTGGAATGCTCAATTAGTCTACCTATTTAGTGGGCTCTTTATGCTTTATACGTAAACCAATTCAATACGGATTCTAAGCGTATTTTCAAATCATTAAGTTTTAATAATCGTAGAAGAAAAAATTAAATGTAGCTCTCATGATCACATTCCCTGTCTTCGCAGGCATTGAAGGCACTGAAATTCCCTCAATTCCCAAAATACAATCCATGATAGAAGATGCTTGGTCCAAAGGTATTTATTATTATTGTACTGTAATCAGATGTTTCTTCTTCGTATCTACAAACATAGCAAAGATAGCACTTTCTTCTAAACCTCAAAACCCTTCCGAAGTAAAAACACAGTCTGCTACCAAAAGCAGAATCCAAGAATCTCAAAGAACAAGAATTCTGGAAACACAAGACTGAAGTCTTACTTACTCGCTCAACTCTAGTTACATTGACGAAACTGATCAAAGGCCTTGCTCAAACTGATTTTGACAGCCGAATGTTTTGGCCAGCTCTAAAAACTTCCTTTTTCGAAGAATGGCTCTGAGGAATACTCTTCCCAAATATTAAGAAGCATGGGTTTAGAAAAACACGCCCATCTAGTAGTTTTACTGGTCTAAATCTTTCGGGGTTTCGCTGTTACTATAAATTCATATTTTCTACCAAAGATACACCAAACAAACACATAATCTTTGATGGCCTATAACCAAATTTGTATTGTGTCGATTATCAAGATTGAAGTTTACAATTACTGTACTATATCTGAATAATTCTAAGTGTATCTTAATATCTTTGCGATCCAATGATTGCCATTTATAGATTATTTGATAAAAACACTCGAGGGGGCAACTGTCCTGAAAACTGAGTTTTGGAATTATATTTCCACTAGGTTTCGATTCTCAAGGTGCTGAGCAGCTTGGCCACAAATTACACAACACCAGCAAATGGATTGGAGCAACCGAAATAACTGTTCTTTTGCGATCCTTGAGGATTCGGTGAGCTTTGAAATAATTTGATGATTTAAGACTCGAGTATCAAAATTGCTATGTGATTTTTTAACAGAGAGTTTCGACTTAAACCACGGATAAATGTGGTTGTGGCTCATAAAGAAACGCCAACTGCAAATTAGCATTGAGGCCATGCATTGGACTGGAACATTGACTATGTTTTTCAATATTGTCATCAACAGCCAGAACCATATCAACCATACGTTTGCGAAGGAACAACGACCTTCTGAAATAGGGTTGATTAGTGTAAACACTCGGTCATCCTCGTTACTGAATAGGGCATGAGAAGAAGCGCAATATTGAAAATCAATCGAGTTTATTTTAATGGAAGAATGATATGTCCAAGTTTGTTGGTTCTCTGGTATCTAACTGTTGAGGTTATAGACTTTCAACTTCAAAAATTTTTACAGCATATCAATATTGCATATCATATAGTCTGTCGAATGATTGCAAAAGAATGCAACATGAAATAACAAAGAGCCAGTCTTCTTTTCATGTTTCTTATCTTAATAATGCGGTACGAGTTTAATAGGTCAGGTATCAATATATGTCATATTTGACTATGGCCCTAATAAGCTCTATCATTTCCAGAGCTCGACTGGTGGATTTTCACAAAGCGACTGGCAACGACGGGACACACCCAAATATGTTCACTTGGATTCATCAATATTACAGTGACAAAAGCAAGAGTCTCGAGCCTCGACCGCCATTATTTCTTCAGCATCAAGGTAGGGTTTGTTTCCTTGGAGATTATTTGTTGAAATGAAAATAACCCGAGAAGGATTTGAGCCGATTCGAGGTCAGGTGATTTTTATTCCCACGACCTATTGTCTTGATTTATCTTGATTTCCAAATCCTGCTTCTTCTCAGTTTTATTACTTTTCTAACATTGGTTGCTGTGCATTACGATTCAAGCAGAAAATCTGATTGGTTTTATACTGATTAATTGGTTGCTTACCATATTCGTTAGGTTTACGTGCTAAACACAAAGGGCTCGCTGACTAATTGAACCTATTCCTCCAAACCTCTGGAGAGAGTTACCATTGCATATAAAAAATCCCCAAACTTTACAACTTTTTAAAGCGGCTATGAAAAATTGAAATTGTACCTGCAACCGTAGGTTATGTAAGGATTTTATTGTAAATTTAGGGTTTATTAAGATTTACTGTAGGTTTTAATTCTACTTATTGTATCAACAATAAATGGCATTAATTAGCCAAGTACTATATCCAACGCCAACTTTAAAAAAATGAATTATTATTATTATTATCATTATCATATTGTTGTTGATAGTTGATAGACAAATATTCTTGCTATATTTGCAAGGTATTGATGTATGCACAAGGTGCGCTGTATAGCTAGAATATTCCAAGCTATGTATTGATGGTTCGTAGTTGTTACTTGTTAGTTAAATACTCTATATGAGTAGCTAAGTAAGAATATCTTATTATCGACACTGTATTGCTGTATTGTTAAGTGAATTGCATGATTTTACTCAATTCAACTCAACTTAATAAGAAAAACAGGAAAAGATTAGTGCCTTTGAACTTTGGGTGAGGAGAATACATTGAGAAGAACTAATCAATTGGCATTAGGTAACTTTCATTCTGGTTCCGCTTCTGCTTGTAAGTTGATAAGAATTTGATAGAATCAAACAAAATGAGATAACTTTTATTCGTCTTGTTAAAATCATACAGAAGGTATTTAGACGAAACAATTGTTTTCATTTCCAGCGCTAAATTTACTGAAGCACAGTTTTATTGAATTCAAACTCGTCGTTTCATTCTGCCTGCTTTTAGCTGTTCCAAATAGTTTCATCGAAATCAGTTTAGCCTTGCAATATGTTTACACCCTCAAACAAAAATAGCCTGATAACCAGACTAGCCATTCAATAAGATGATGTTAGAAATATAACTCTCGGAGCCTTATTTTCATCTCATAATCAAGTTTCATTGTCTCAAAGCAAAAATAATGAACGTTTTTCTGAACGAAACCAGTTCAGAATTTCGCAGTGATGTTGTGATAGTATAAACAACAGGTGTCGTTTCAATTCCAAGAGAAATTGTAGCTCAAAGAGAACGAGCATCTATAACTGCTCATAACCCAAACACGACTCTGCTACAGTTAAAAACCGCAACTAAGAGCCTAGAAATTAAGATTCAAACATATTTCAAGGGCTAAAACCACAAATAAAAGCTTAATGGTTGTTAATTTTTACCAACAATAATGATAGTATTTAAAGAATGTCCAAAGACATACAAGGGGGTCTCTTTATTTACTAGGTGTGAATGTAGCTAGCCGGACATCAAGGTCCAGGGTACTTCCCAGAAACATTTTGCTACACCCTCTACATTGGTTTACTAGCTGAATATCGAAACCTACTCAAAGTGTTAGGTACTTTCTGCCCTCTTATAAATGGTTGGAAGAGGGGGGGGGGGGTAATTGTCTGAAACCAACGTCTATTAGAGACCAATGTCTATTCGTGATCAACGTCTATTAGAGACCAACGTCTATTAGAGACCAACGTCTATTAGAGACCAATGTCTATTAGAGACCAACGTCAATTAGAGACCAATGTCTATTAGAGACCAATGTCTATTAGAGACCAACGTCAATTAGAGACCAATGTCTATTAGAGACCAACGTATATAAGAGAACAACGTCTATTAGATACCAACGTCTATTAGAGACCGACGTCTAGCAGATACCACTTCTAACTAACGTGTATTAGAGAACAACGTCTATTAGAGACCAACGTCTATTAGAGACCAATGTCTACCAGAGACCAACGTCTATTACAGGTCCATGTCTATTAGAGACCAACGTCTATTAGAGACCAACATCTTTTAGATATGGATGTTTAATGGCGGTCACAGAAAGTAGACGGATGAAAAAGGCCGAAGCATGAAGCAGGACATGTGCTATTCGGTGGGAAAAGAGAAATCCAATCATTTCGACATGCGCATAAAGAATCGTTCAGCTGCCATGCACGGAGCCAATTGCAATAGAAGCGAAGTTGCATAACAGCAGCACACCTCGAGACCCAAAAAAGACTTGACGTAATTGAAGCAACTCTGTCAACAACTAAGGACGACTTGCTGTTTTCTCATGTGCCAATGTTATGTAATAGGCATATTCGAGGTTCTCTATCATGAACTTCTCTATATGATTAGAGTTTTAACCCCCTCGATTTACCAGAAATTAGGCAAATGAACAGACCCAAATCAACTTTAAATGTCGATGGCAAATAGGCAAATGCTGCTAAGCTTAGAATGATTTGCATGCTTTTGGGTTATAGTACACCTAATGTCAAGGCTATCATGATAGATCTCTAAGAACTGACGTCATTTTAAAAACGGTATATTGGCGTTAATGACTGTAAATCTAAACTCTTGATTAAATGTTTTCTCTAGAAAAGAAGTTGCTGGTTAGAAAGAAGGGGGGCTGAGACGGTGCGTTCATGATATCACTGAAAGCAGCGTGTTTTTAATTCATGATATCACTGAGAGCAGCGTGTTTTTAATTGAGCATCTGCTCGAGCTCCCTGCTCTTCTACCGCTGATGTTTGTAACCTCGTTATGTTGTGTAAATCTAACTTCCATGTCTTATATCGGTGTTTTTTCGCCTAAAGACTAATTTAATATGCACATTTCGAAATCAGCCAGACCTTGCTTTCTCTCCAAATTTGACTGTTTCATATCACGTATTCTGTTTGAACTATGGCTCTTTGTTTTTAGATCCCTCCATTTTGGTAACCGACACCCCACCATGTGCGAGATCAAACGTTATTCCAACAGCTACATCCTGAACAGGCCGTAGTACTATGTCTTAAGAGCAGACTTTCTCGCAGTTCCTCCGCAATCCTTTATAGTCGGCCTGTTTAGAATAGAAACTTGCTCAACATCCTCTTCAAGAGGCTGTTCTTACCAGTAACCTATGCGAGGGGGAAGAATGGTCCGGACCCCCCTCCCTCGTAACTTTTCAAAAAATTTTCAATTTGAATTTAATATTAATGACTTGAAACTAAAGTTACGTCGTCCTTTAGAAAAACGCTGCAAAAAATACTAGTTAAGGATAATAAACAACCAAACAATAACGAAAAGCATTGGAAAAACTGGTATGGCGACTTGCAAATGTTACCTCGTCTGCATTGACTTCCTCTCAACTTTTCTAAAGATAACCATTGAGACTTTTGCAAAATAAATTTAAATGTTTACTTATGAGAGGCATGGTAATTTAGAATTTCCTCAGAAAACACCCATCCCCACCCCACATTTCGTAAGCTGCATACGCCAATGGGCCATACGAAGAGTTAATAAGCTAAAATAGCACCAAGGAAAGGTGAAGTTGAAAGGCAGGGAGAAACTATTAATCTGTGGTTTATCGAGATCACGGAATAAAGTAACGATACAGAGGCTGGACAAATGTAAACAGGGAAAAATGTACCCACCTACCCATAGTTGGCAATTTTCTTAAGGAATACCCCTTTTTCTTGTATATCGAGGATCTAGAAGATCTAGAATTTTAGTAAAGGTGAAAATTATTCCTTTGGTAGCATCTGCATGTGAAAATCAACTTTACGGAAAAGTGTTAGCAAATATTCTGATCAGATCTTAAATCAGATTGCTCACCGAAGTCCTTCCCTGAATAGGTTAGAATAGTGTTTAGGGTAAGAAAAACATGTATGTATAACATGCATTTCTGTAGGCCATGCTCTAACATCTACCGTTCAACATCAAATGTGAAACAAAAACGTACATCATTGTCTTAATACACCAATAAGCTGAAACATCTTCCTTAACATTTTCTAAACATCTTCCTCATTGTTTTCTCAGCCCAACCTTCAACATTAGTTTAGTTTAACGGTCATTGTATTAAGAAGATCCTCGTATAGGCTTAGCCCTGTGTTTTGTAAATATGGTTTTAAGTAAGTCCTCAGTCATTGTTAGCATAGTTTGCTGAAGAAGATTTCATCGAAACGTTTCCTTTCAAGCAGAGTGTATTATGCAAACTCCTCTTCCTTACTATAGAAACAGCGAAATTCCTAACTCTTGTAATGACAAATTTCCTTGGTGCTAAACATGACGCTTGCACAGTTATTAACCAGAGGAAGGTCAAGAAGAAATGAGAAATTTTCAGGAAGGATTCAAGCATGTTCCAACTGCATTGTATGACAGTGCCGTCTAGTAGCATTGTGGTAATTTTTAGCTGTTTTGTAGTAGCTTCGATGCTAGTTATAGCTAAGAGAAGTTTTCCCTGTCTCTGTGCAAATTACAACTTGTCCTTGCTAGTATACAAGCTAAGCTAAGCGAGGAAGAAGAAGAACATTGGCTACCAGAGATGTTACCGGCTGGTAACTGGAAATTTTTCTGAACTCTGCAACTAAACAACTCAATTGTTTTTCAGGACACAGTCGACTGTGCGTCGGTGTGGAAGAACATCCACGTGGAGAATGCCCCATCTACCTGATGTTATTCGACCCGTCGCACTCACCGCGGCAGATGAAGGCACTTCTTCAGAACGTCTCCGCGAACGTGACCGCCCAGCTGCGCCTGTTGAGGCGCTCTTTGAAGCAGATGAGGTCGAAACAATACCAGATTGTGTTCATTGATGGCCTTTTTGAGAATGAGCAGGAATTTCAGGTCAGTGTGCGACTTTATTTTCATATGGCACAGCATAACGTCATCACTACATATAGTAGTATGTGGTCCTAGTGTGTTTGAATTTCTGTTTGATATGGCACAACATAACGTCATCACTACATATAGTAGTATGTGGTCCTAGTGTATTTGAATTTCTGTTTGATATGGCACAAGATAACGTCATCACTACATATAGTAGTATGTGGTCCTAGTGTGTTTGAATTTCTGTTTGATATGGCGCAACATAACGTCAACACTACATATAGTAGTATGTGGTCCTAGTGTGTTTGAATTTCTGTTTGATATGGCACAACATAACGTCACCACTACATATAGTAGTATGTGGTCCTAGTGTGTTTGAATTTCTGTTTGATGTGGCACAAGATAACGTCATCACTACATATAGTAGTATGTGGTCCTAGTGTGTTTGAATTTCTGTTTGATATGGCACAACATAGCGTCATCACTACATATAGTAGTATGTGGTCCTAGTGTGTTTGAATCTCTGTTTGATATGGCACAAGATAACGTCATCACTACATATAGTAGTATGTGGTCCTAGTGTGTTTGACTTTCTGTTTGATATGGCACAACATAACGTCATCACTACATATAGTAGTATGTGGTCCTAGTGTGTTTGAATTTCTGTTTGATATGGCACAACATAACGTCACCACTACATATAGTAGTATGTGGTCCTAGTGTGTTTGAATTTCTATTTGATGTGGCACAAGATAACGTCATCACTACATATAGTAGTATGTGGTCCTAGTGTGTTTGAATTTCTGTTTGATATGGCA
Source organism: Pelagia noctiluca (assembly GCA_963924455.1). Classification (NCBI taxonomy): domain Eukaryota; kingdom Metazoa; phylum Cnidaria; class Scyphozoa; order Semaeostomeae; family Pelagiidae; genus Pelagia; species Pelagia noctiluca. Next base: position 11,330,542 of record OZ004319.1, read on the forward strand.
CAACATAACGTCATCACTACATATAGTAGTATGTAGTCCTAGTTTGTTTGACTTTCTGTTTGATATGGCACAACATAACGTCATCACTACATATAGTAGTATGTGGTCCTAGTGTGTTTGAATTTCTGTTTGATATGGCACAAGATAACGTCATCACTACATATAGTAGTATGTGGTCCTAGTGTGTTTGACTTTCTGTTTGATATGGCACAAAATAACGTCATCACTACATATAGTAATATGAAGTCCTAGTGTGTTTGAATTTCTGTTTGATATGGCACAACATAACGTCATCACTACATATAGTAATATGAAGTCCTAGTGTGTTTGAATTTCTGTTTGATATGGCACAACATAACGTCATCACTACATATAGTATTATGTGGTCCTAGTGTGTATGACTTTCTGTTTGATATGGCACAACATGACGTCATCACCACATAAGTAGCATGGGGGTGTAGTGTCTTGAAACGTGAGGGAGTTTCTGTTTAAAGGCACTCACAGATTGTTGGTAATTTGCAACTTTCTTAGTAGTGCAGCAATGAAATATCGTATATGCGCAAAAAATGTATGAACTTTGACGTGCTGTATAAGGTTTTACGACCGTCTTTTACCACAAATGTTATTTTGTATTTTTTCTTGCTTTTGGTTTCACATTTTAATTTCGACGCCAGAACTGGGCCAACTCGGAATTTGCTTTGCGTGGAGTTATCATAATATCCATTTTCATTTCTTCACAGCAAAGTAAAGACCTACATTCAATTCGCATGCCGTGAGAAACATGTTTAGTAGGAGTTTTGGATTCGAGCTTGCATCTCAAATCAATTGAATACTGCAGCCAGCTCTCAAGCCGCGGATCATACAACAAAGATGACAGCTACAATGCATGGTGAAGAAATCAAGTGAGAGTAAACTACAATCATCCCCCATAGGTCTGGAGACTCAGTAAGGACTTAGTCATTATTTCAAACATGGAACTATCAGACTATAAGATACATTTTGAGCTCCCCCTCCCCACAAGTCAATATTAGGTCTGGATGTCACTGAAGGATGTTTCAAATGCATTTCCGAGGGTCATATAGGGGTTCCAGGGAACAGGAAAACATGCCCAAAATTAAAAAGGGAACAAGGAAACATGAGACAAATTTAACCGGGACCAAATGAACATTGACAGCAAGCAGGGATCAGGGAATACAAACGATCAACATTTCTTCTTAGAACAACGAGGGAACATTTGCAATTTCTATAAGGGAACAGGGGAACCTGACCCCCCTATATGACCCTCATTTCTGCATATAGACAACATTCAAACATCACTGTTTGGGGAGGGTCTTTTGTTGACAGTTAATAGCCATCCTATAGCAATCATTGTTCCATACCCTGTGTCCAGGATGGTAGTTGCCACAAAACTGAGAAAGCAAGGATGTATCTTACGAAAGACTCCATTTGGTTTTACCACCCTAGGTAAAGTAAATAAAATGAAAAAATACACATAATTTTTCTTTGCCTATGTTGTATCTGTTATGTTTTATTTTTTGTTGTGCTCATAGACTTAGTTAATGACATATAATGATAATTCTGTATTTGAACTAATATTGTATTTATATCCATTTATTTTTGCTATTATTAATTTCATTACAATTCGGAATAAAGGATAGTTGCAAGAGGGGCGTGGCAAGTGCTGCACTCGGAAACGCCTCAATTAATGATAAGCTTTTAAATAGCTACTTTAGGGCCTGTTTACATGGGGGCGGGCCAACCCAAGAGGGCGGCGAGCTGGCTCCGTTAGGTGAGATTATCTCAAGCAGTGAGCCTCTTTGTTATTTCTAGCAGCGTTTACATGATAGGCTTGGGCAAGCCCGGTCAGGGGAGATGAATCAAGCTGTAGACGTATGTGCAATTATCGTTCTTTGTTCACAAAAGAAGTTAGCCTTCCTAACCGTGCCTAACCGGGCTGCAAATGCATTTATTTGAATTTTCTGAAAAACCATCTTGCCTCACTGAGCCAGCTTGCCTACCCGAGTTGACGCACCACCATATAAACAGGCCATTAGTCTGTCACACTGGGATTTTGAATCATGGGCTACGTTTACACGATATCGGATTCAAAAGAATGCGGTACGATATCATACCGTATTGGCTTTCCGTTTACATGAAGACGCTGATGAATACGGTATGAAATGAAGGCGCTGATTAATACGGTATGAAATGAAGGCGCTGATGAATACGGTATGAAATGAAGGCGCTGATTAATACGGTATGAAATGAAGGCGCTGATTAATACGGTATGAAATGAAGGCGCTGATGAATACGGTATGAAATGAAGACCCTGATGAATACGGTATGAAATGAAGGCGCTGATGAATACGGTATCGTGTAAACGGTCGATAAGGAGGCCATTGTGTGCATGTCTGTCGATGGTATGAAATCGTAATGTATTCATTAGAATCCGATATCGTGTTAACGTAGCTATAGAGTAACATTGCTAGATATTTTGGACTGATATTTATTCTATGTATATTGCTTTCCATTTAATATATGTATATTTCTAGTGTAGATTGTGTGTGAATTAGTACCGATAGTGATGATCAATGCTATTTAATATCTTATGGTTTGTTATTAAAACTGAAATGGAAATCTTGGAAAATTAAAACAATTTACGATTCACTCAGTGTTAAAATTAGGCCGAATTCACATTTCCACTATCTTTTACTACTAATACACTGGCCTGTAAGAATTGGTAATAGGGATTGTTTGAAATTATTTTAGTCAATAACATCGCTTCAAGGGCTTTATATTGTAATTTGTCACTAGGATGCGAATGCAGCCTTGAAATTATACTTGCATTGTGAATGTAGCCTTAGACTACAATGAAGCAAAAAGACCATTGGTAAGCTCATGGTTTCTGATTGGAAGATTTGATTTCTGATTGAATTTTTGGAAGATCGAATTGTCGCAAAACCGAGTTGCAAATCACTCGAAAAAATCTCGTACACTTTTAGCCAAAAATCATGAAAAATCCTTAAATATCTTTACAAACTTGGAAAAAAAACTTGAAAAATCTCGTACACTATAGTTGAAGTGATTAGCCCCTCGCTCAAAATAAACACTAATCAACTCAGAATTAACCTTTAGGCCATTACAAAGCAGAGAGACTGAAAAAGACCACCAATCTGGATCAGTCAAAATTTTCAACTAGTTCTCGCAGGGTGCTCGTTGAATGTTGACGAATTTCCCTCCAAAGAATCATGACTGTATGCCCCCTCGCCCCTTATGTGAGGCTCGACAGCTATGCTTGACTCAAAGTCAAAGTACACATAAACAACTACACAAAAAATACTTAGAACAGTCTATGGATGATACAAAATTTCAATATAGCCAGAAATATCGGAAACATAGTGGAACGAACACATGAATTACTTAAACTTTCTGACGTATTACTCTGTTGAGTGTAAGACGAAAAGCTTAAGTAATCCATGTGTCTGTTTCACTATGTTTGCGATATTTCTGGCTATATTAAAAAATACTTACTTCACCTCCAAGTCACTTCATCTTCGAAAGGGGACTACTTTGCTCATTTGCTACATGTAAAACTACTTCACCATTCATGCAACCATTCACATAACGGTAAGAGTTTCGGCTTTGGGTCAGGAACACAATAAACCATTCATATACGGTTATAGACGTTCAGATTTAGGCTTGGAACAAAATTAAACATTCACTTACGTTTGGACTTTCAGTTTTGGACTAGAAACAGAAACACAATAAACCATTCACCTGTGGTTAGAAATGCAGTTTTGGGTTATAAACACAATGAACCATTCACAATGCGGTTAGATATTCAGTTTTTGGTAAGGGACACAATGAACGATTCACATGTGGTTAGAAATTCAGTCTTTGGTTAGGAGCACAATTAACCATTCGCATGCGGTTAGACATTCAGTTTCGGTTTATGGACACAATGAGCCATTCACATATGGTTAGACATTCAGTTTTGGGTAAGGAACACAATAAACCATTCGCACGCGGTTACATATTCAGTTTTGGTTACAAGGAAACTATTCAGATATTGTTAGACATTAGGTTTTTGGTTAGGGACACAATGAACCATTCACATAACATACAAACTCTCAAATTTGACACAGGGGAGGAATTCCACATTTTTCAGACAGAAATTCACGGATGAACTCTATTTGTTTGCCATGACATTACACAAGAAAGAGCCAACACTAACCCCTCCCTACACAGTGGTTGAGTAAGAGTTGGTCTATACATCCTTATGGTTCAACAAAATACATTCAACTTAATGTTTTATCATTTATTATAAACTGGGACTTTCTTCTAAAACGCATGCGCAACGAACTAAATTTAATGTGGAATTCCTCCCCTGTGCAAAATCCCAAACACTTTCACAGTACGGTTAGAAATTCAGTTTCTAATATTGAACACAATAAGCCATTCATATAGCAGTTAGACATTCAGTTTTGGGTTGAGGTTTTGGGGCCAAGTAAAGGTTGAACGTAATTTCACGCTGAAAAGGAAGCATAAGGGCACAATATTGGACTAAAATTGGCAAAAAGGTAAGTCTAGTCTATATATGACAGAAAAAACCATTAATTTTACAAGATCAGAAGTTTGCCAGAAATGTTCAGGAAAGTAAGACTGAAAATCTTGGAATATTAAATGGTCTTTAAAATAGCCTGAAATTGATTGAGAGCAAACCAGTATGCTACATAGGCAGAGAACCAAAAAATACCATGAAATTGGATGAGTCAAAATTCTAGGTCCGAAAAGGTAAGGCAAGAATCGAGTCGTAGACTGGGATTGAATGGTCTGAAGACAAGATCAAATCCTCTAAGCGTGAGCCATTGGGCTTACCCAAGGCATAAAAACTTTAAAACGTGTTTTCGGATTGGTCAAAAGTTTTCAAGAAAGGGTCTAAGACAGAGGCAGATCCAGACTACAGCTACTACTGCTCGAGCCGAAGTCAGGTTTTTTAGGCCTATCATTTTTTCTTTCTTCCAAATTAGGATGTAAGATACAAAATCGATAATTATGTTTCTTGGACCAATTTGAGCAGATGTCAGAATTCTTCCTAGATCCGCCCCTGTAAGATGTAAGAGTTTATATAGTGATTGGTTTTATGTTCCCAACGAAGAATGCATAGATAAATTGCAAGAATACATTCCATGTTTTCTTCTGTTTATTCTTTATCAAACCAAGTCACCTTTACAACCATAAATATCGTTAATATTTTCTCAAAGAAAGTTTTATCAACACAATATCAATTTCCACTTACAGTGTAAGAATTTGTTCGAGGATGTCACTCTTAGGGGGCTGGTTTGAATCCTTCAGGGCACAGAAAAGGGATTAGGGATACCCCCTACGTGACGTAGCGTGAGTAATATCCCAAGTTTTTCCTGTACGAATTTGATTTCTAGGGATTTTCGAAAGTCTACATTTCGCGAAATCCCAGTTAAGAATATCAACGAACGCCCTTTATGAGTGACCCCTTCGAACTTATCTCAATTAGTCAGAAAATGTCATACACATCTTGCAAAGATTAGAAAAGTTTAAAAGCTGGATTCCGACTTACAAAGATCTTTACTACACATCTAATCATTATATTGCACAATTACTATATTATACTAACAACTTAAAGTGCACTGCACGTCAGTTCTTTGAAAAGTTGATTTCCTGTAGTCTGTTCTAGTCCTTGCCAGAAGGGGACATCCGAATGATCGCTGACTGAACTTTCTTACTGACTGACTCAGAAAGTATATCCAACTGTATGCCAGATAACTTTAGGAAAAGCATCTAGTTTTATGAATATTTCCATTAGAAGTAAAATCTTAGTTTTATTTTTTCTGCCTGCTTATTTGTCCCGTACATGAACCACGCGGTTAGTCCTTAACTAATAAGGAAGGACTGGGTCGGAGACCAAGCTTACTTTACTACAGAAAGGTGTACCGTTGTTTGCGGAGCTATATTCACTTTGGAACGAGGAGGATCTGTATGAATTGAAGTTCTCAATTGGTTAGAATAAATTGTTCTTCATGATATTCAATGAACCCTGTTCAGGGTGTCCATTAGGATAGTTGACTAATTAAAAATAAACCTTGAGACGTTTCGATATAATGTTCATCAGTAAAGTTTTTCCTTACGCAAATCAAATAGTCATATCTCGAAATCCACGCAAAGAACACTTATCCTATTCAAACATAGAGAAAGAGATAGTAAGATAAAGTTTGCTCCCTTTCTAAGCGACTTCAAGAGCAATTTCAAACGACTAAGAAACCAGTACATAAAATCAACTTTTCAAAAAGGATCTCCACTCTAAAAAATAAATATATTACATGTAGTTAAAATAGTTCAAAGTCAGAAGCCTAAGTTTCAGTTTTTTGGTTCGAAAAGCCAATTGCAATGACAAAACCAATTATTTTATTAGAGTGTTGCTGGAATCACAAAGTCCAGTACCAAATCATAAGAAAGTGGTGAAAAACACCTTGTAAATGACCAAATGACCCTATGACCAAAAAGGGAAGGGTTTAACTGCGAATTTCCCATCCAAATCTGCGAAAAGGACAGCAACCGTGAGTTCCTCGCATCGATTGATTTTAGGGCTACACATAGTATCTGGGTCCTGCGAATGTACTGCTCCAATATGAATACTCTTTTTGGGGCGCAGGGGCTGGGCATGATATTTTGGAAAGTATTTGTCCAGAGGTATACACCACAGCTATAGAGGTATAGAGGGGTATAGACGCCACAGTCTGAGTAATTTCAATTTAATTTTACTGGATGATTACTAAAGATGCTACTAACTCCATCTTTCTTGCCTGCTAACGTTGTACCTTGTTTCAGAAAGTTCCTGTTTGATATCTTAAGCTCAACCCTTGAGGAATTGAAGGTATCACAGAGTTCTACTGGTTTAGTTTCTGCACTCAATCAAGAGAAAAACAAGAAGACTGAGCTACAAAATAATCTGGGTCCTGAGAATTTACTGTTCAAATATGAAAACTCTTATCTCTAACTTACACACAATTGTGGTGTAAATTTCAGCTCAACTTTTGAAATCAATTTTAGAAAAGAGAGGAACTGGACAATGAATGTGAAATGTCAAAAACTCTATTTTCATCTGTGGCTGGGACGGTGGAAGGTCATACTGACTCTAATATCTTGAAACTCGGTTTTTTTCATGGCAGCTGTGCAAATCTGAGTTAAGATTATCCCCATTATTCAAAAACTACCAGCATTAGAATTTAATTTTGGCTCAACTTTATGCAGAATATAGCTTTATGTAAATGCCATATGGCTAAACTCAAATAACAAACTTTGCTTTTTAAACTCACCAGAACAAAAGTTAAATAGGACCAAGAAGGATGAGCTGAGTGCGCAAGTTTGTGTTTACGTGTCCAGGTGAGGCTGCAAGAGGTTTTATTTTCAGAAGGGTTGCGGTCGCATGCCCTACACCACTACATATAGGAGTAAATTAGGTGCTGGTATACTCAATGCTCCAATTTGTGTAACAGAAGTTCATATTTGAAAAACTACTGTCCACTAGACAACACCTGAAACTGCAATAGTGGTTTGAAATCAATGAGGTACAGAGTCTCTAGCTAATTATCAGAGACAAAAACAAGGACTAGATTCTGTTCTTTGGTACATCCTGTTAGGTCCAGTAGGAAGCTCCAGACACTTGTGAGGTAGTAAATACATTACATGAGGGGTTCGAGATGGCAGAGGTGAATCCAGGAGAAATCTCAGGGGGTCAGTTTAGTAAGAATTAACCCAAGTTGAAGCCCAGAGGGATGCCTTTTGTGCATTTCAATATTATATGCCTCATTCTGATGGGCTCTATCAGTGTTGCAGATGGAATTCAAAAAAATTGTTAAGTAAAGGAAAGACTCGTGTTTTCAGATGACATTTAATAACGACAGCAGCAGGAAAAAGCATTTGACTTTTTGTTGCCCTCCCACTCTATACTTCTATTGGTTGCTGTGGCTACATGATGTCACGGACAGGTGCTTTGAACCGAAATTAATTACTTTTCCAATCAAAAATATCATCAACATAATTTCCATAAACCAGATCCATTCTTAAATCCAAGAAATTCTAATGTTAATTTTAGTGCTCAAAATGAAAACAAAATTGGGAAACTTTGAGTTATTGGCAAATTCGGTTTCTTTAAAAAAAGTATGCGCAGTTATTCAAAGCCAGGAAATTTGATGCACGGATTTTCCATCCCCTTAACCCTGTGTCATGGGCAAAACTGAAAACATCCTTGACTTTGAAACGCACCATTGAGCAGCTTATTGAAAAACTCAGACATCCCACAAAAGGAAAACAATGCTCCCAAATTTATGCAGATGATATGCAATCTCGAGTGATAAAATGCTAAGTTGTTTTCCACATGTCCCAGAGAAGTCGAGCGAAAAATTTTTTTTAGTCTGAACGGTTACTTCCTTTACCAGTAGCGTTTTCATAAATATCACAGTCTGTGACATTCAGTACTGCATACTGACTTTAAAAGGCCTGAGAAATCTGTAATGAGCAACAGATTTTAAGCCTCTCAGTCCTTCGCTGGCAGTTTTAAAAATTTCTCGAATACAAGTTATTACTCACCGTGATATCTCTAATAGTTTAATTTTCACAGAAACTTCACTGAGAGCTAACATCTCTCTAATCCACTTCGGTTGGAGGGAGAATTAAACCATTTGTTGATATTCGGCGAGGCCATTGAGAAGCTGTTGTGAAGCCATTCGGTGTTAGTTAGGAAGCCCTGCGTTGTTTTGAATACGAAACCCTTACAGTTCCATGCCGCGAAGCCCAAAATTAGGCCTAAAATTCGTCTTGTTTTCACGGAACAGAAACGGACTGTTGTTGGTTATTAGTAGTGGCAGCCTCAGAGGGTGTTTGGGGTCGAATCTGAGCATGGTTCTGCTGGATTTGAGTTGCCTGTAGATGGACCTGTTGACCAGGCTGTTGTTGATGGATTTGATCCTGCTCGCTTTGTTGTTGTCCGATTTGCTGGTGTTGGTGGTGGATTATTTGCGGCATTGAGGCGCTAACAACTTGATGCATATTCACGGCTTGTATGTGATTACTAGCTTGCTGGATAATGTGAGTGTGGGGGAAAGTTTGAGCGTTCGTCTGAACCCCAGGCTGGATCGTCATTTGCTCCATCAACGAAACAGAAGCGGTCATACGTTTCTCCTTTTGCCTTCGATTACAAAACCAAACACGAACAACTTCTTTCTCCAGTTGAAGCTGCTCAGCCAGTGAGCCTATTTCTTGGGCAGAAGGCTTGGGATTTTTGCAGAAATAGCTCTCGAGAACACCCTTGACAGATATTTCGATCGACGTACGCTTTTTCCTTTTTCTGCCAGGCATGATGTTCCTATCGAAAACAGTGGCACTTGTGCCGCTATTATTCACATCAGCTTCTTCCAGCCATTTCGCCAACAGGGGCTTGAGCTTACACATGTTTTTGAAACTAAGCTGAAGTGCTTCAAAACGACAGATTGTCGTCTGACTAAACACATTGCCATAAAGTGTTCCAAGGGCCAGACCCACATCAGCCTGGGTGAAACCCAACTTGATCCTTCGCTGTTTGAACTCCTTGGCAAACTGCTCTAGATCGTCTGAGCTTGGGGTATTGCCATCCTCATCTGTTGACATGGGCAGAGATAGGTTGACAGTAGACATGGACGAATCATTTAGACTTACAGAATCTGGAGACGAAACAATTTCATTCCTTGGCCCTTGATCGTTGTCTTGACTTGTCGGGCTTGTAATATTTGGGTTCATCGTGGTCTGCTGGAGAGCTCCATTTATGTTGCTTAGGAAATTTGGCTGGCCTAGCTGAGGGGCCGTCAGATGGATCCTTATCGGGTTGATTTGTTCAGTCGACGAAGGCCAAACAGCAATTTGCTGGAGCTGAGGTGGCCTAGGCTGAATCATTTGGTTAGCCACCGAATTTATTGGCTGATGCCCCGCGCTGAGAATGATTGGTTTGACATCTTGTCGAGTTGTGGAGGCTTGAGGGGCCCAGACGATGGCACCGGTGCCTGGTCCGTCAGTCTTCACCCACTGAGTGCCTGCAATGGAACTAACTTGAGCCAAAACATGTCTTTGAGCGAGATTCTCCAAAACTTTGCGTTCCTGTTCATTGTAAACAATGTGTAGGCCCGTGGTTTGTGCGCCGTCTGACGATCGATTCTGCTCCACAACATTATTGTTGTTTAAATTCTGTGTCTGGGCTGACATTCTAAACGATTTCTGCGAAAATGCAAATGATCTAGGCAATATTATTATAATTTTCTCGCTCACTCGGCAATCTGACTTGCAAATGAATCAACGAACTCCTTTGCGGCAGAGTGAAATAAAAGCGTTGTGAGATTCCGGCCTTCTGGTTGGCTGCTTTAGACAATGGCCGGGGGTCGCTTGACAATAGGCAGCCCGGGGGTGCTGATCAAACTCGAATAGCGACCCAAAACGGGGGTAACGTCTGGGAAACCTTTTTAATTAGAAATGATTGATTGTGTCATCTGGATCTTTGAAAATTCTTGCTTACGTAGTCATAATCTAACTAATACACTTATTCTAAGAGAGGTACTTAAAATTTTCCTGAGCCTCGACTTTTTCAATAAGAACATCTTAGGCTCGGCATGGCTCTCGATTAGAGGGTAAGAACATTTTTTCCTCTTCAGGATCCGGCTACAATCAATTCTAAAAGAAATTCGTTGAGATATAAGAATAATTCGGGGCTAGCCTTCAAAAAGTTTGGAGGAAAGGGTAAAGACGAGTGGTCAAGTATTTCACAATTCAGATGACATCCTTACCCCCATCAAAAGGTTCCTAATTTGATTGAGATGGTAATCAAGGAACAACTTTGGGAAAAGTAGTTTTGCCAAACAGTTTTTCGATTAAGACCCACAAAATGTTTATCGGACCGCGGAAGAGGGAAGGTGAGTAACTGGGTAGCACAGTGGAAGACGCCAATGAAATCTGATTATCGTTGAAAAGAGAAAATCAGAATATCTCTTCCTGTACAGGGAAGGAATCAGAAGAAAATACCTTTCTCCAATGAAAAAATGGACTCAGGTCAGTCTCTCGAAGCTACTTATATTGTAAAATTATCTCCTATGAGTCCATGGAACTGGGGAGGGGGCTGGGGTGGGGCACTAGCCATAAATACCCAGATTACAGTCTAGCGACCAGAATCAGACCATCAAACCCTTTTACAGAACACTTTTTTTCATAAGAAACTAAGCCTTAGCGTTGTTACATAGTTTCTTAGCTTTCACCCGCAAATGTGGTACGAAAAGTTTCTTAACAAGTTTTTTATAACCCCAAAACCTATTTTCCATTACTTGGTGATGATGTGAAGAACTTGAGGTTTAGCCTTACAGAATCCCATTCCATGCTAATTATCCCAGAGAACTACGAGATCAGATCAGCGTGAGCTAAATGTTACAATCATGTGCTAATGAAGGGCATTGAGCGTTTCTAGACATCTTGCTTTAGAAAAGACATCGTAAAAAGGTCATTAAACTCATTTATTTATAAGAACTATGCTAAATCTTCGTACCAGAGTCATAAAATCTCCTGCTAATGTTTCTTAAATTTTGAAAATCTGGCCCTATGGTTTCTTATAAACGGTTTCTTATAAAAAGAATGAGTTAATTCACTTAGAGAGGTATTTTAGTAGTAGTTACTGTTTTCTACGAGAAAGCATCAGAAATGGCATACTGTACCGATATTTTTTTTACGTTTTTGCTTGCCAGGAAAATAGAAATAAAAGGGGTAGGGGTGGTAGCTGGACTGTTACAGAAACCTCGTAATTTGCTAATTACAAAGAGCTTGATGAGCTCCTATGGATCCTGAAACCCCCCTAAAAATGGCAAGTTCTCAGTTTTAAGAGGTTTTCAAGTTTTATACTGGTGACCATTTCTAAAGATCCTACCCCCGTCTCACAAGGCGGTCGTTAATGTTGATTAATTAATAATGAGCTTGCAGGCTTATCTGCGTTGTGATTGGCTGATTGGATAATAAAGAGCATAGTAGTCAATAGTAACAAGACGACCATCTGACAATGCGAATGCTCACTCAACAATATTTCTTGAACCGGAAAATTATTGGAGAGGAAGGGGATATTAAAGGAAATTGATGTTCTGATCATTCAAGTTTGCACGTTTTTTGTGAGGAATCATTTTTTTCTTATAAAAGATGTGTCTAAAATCCAAGAAACTTTTACCAGCTTTAGCCGAGGCTAGCCTCAGGCTCAAGTAGGAACAAAATTAGAGGGGCTGATGGATCACGATCTTACCTTTCTTGCAATAAATCTATTAAGTCGAGATTCCCTGTCCATAGGAGTTTACGAAATCCCATGCCGTCAAACCTGAGATTCTGTTCCGTATTTCATGCACTGATCCACTTGTCAGGGAGAGGATAGTGTAGTTTATGTTGGGATCTTTACCTATTCTCCATAAACCATAATGATATGCTTACGTACCATATCCTAAATACAACTATTTGTGTACGCATAAATAATGCTTGCAGACAGCCTACACTATCCCCTTCCTAATCATTGAATGATATACGGAACAGAAGCTCATGTTTGATTGGATGGGATATCGTACTCCCTGCCTATACAACTAGCCTCACATGCATTCCCTGCCAGCAGCTTTAGCCTCTTTATCAAAGTGATTCTTTAACGAACAATTTTCAGTACTGCGAGAGTTAGGCCAAGGGTACAATTTTCACGTACAGGTAAATCTAGTTGACGATACCATACCATTTTCAATAAACGAGAAAAAGAAACTGATAGTTAGTGCCCTGCAATTTCCCCTCATACAAATCTTTCCGCATTTCTCCAAGAAAATAGCAGGGGTACATCACTCTTAAAAACCTCCTGCACCTTTACAGATGTTTTCTTAATGTTTTGACAAGAATACATCAACAAATTTTAGCTGACCCTTTGAGAGAAAGTAATATGCCCCTCGGAAACAGTTCTTACTCGTAGTAAGAATCTCACAAAATAACAACCTATGCAATCAAGACATACATTCATTCATTGGCAAATGTTTGGAAAATGCTATGCAGCAAAACTATGAACAATCCGTTTAATTATTGTCTTTTTTATGCTATTTTCGTACACGTATTTTAATATAAACAATTGCTTTATAAGCAAGACAGTACTCGACAAGACAAAAACTTAAGCAATTATATTATTACTGGACAGAGGGATGCTGAACAATTTGAAAATTTTAGTTCTGATCCAATTGGCAATGAAAGTCGTGCAGCAGCTATAGAGAAGTAGGATTACGGTGGATATTAGTACCGGTACACTTTTCTATGTATGATACCATCGACATTTGTTGTACAACAACTTGTGAGATAGTATTTTAAGATACAAATCTTCAACAAGTATGAAAAGCTAAGCAATTGTTAGCAGTTTTGAGGACTCAAATTTGCCCTCCAGCTAAGCAATTTTTGGTACAGAGCCTGAGCTGAAATTGCTAATAAAATGAAATTCGTGTATTGTGACTTCTTTTTTAATCGAGATAATTTGTGAGTATCAAAATGACCCGGGTAGGACTCGAACCCACGATCTTTAGATTCGCACTCTAGAGCGCTACCACTGCGCGCCGGGGCTACGATAAATCCAGGGCCATTTCATTCACACAAATTCCACCACCACTAGAGTACGAATCTAAAGGTCGTGGGTTCGAGTCCTACCCGGGTCATTTTCATTCTCACAAATTAACTCGATTGATTTTCCAAATCCTGCTTCTCCTCAAGGTGACTTCTTTTTTCTTGATATTTTCTTGTAACCTTGTTATGTTGTTATTTAGTAATTCTGTCATCTAAACATACAATATAAATTGTAATCAGGCATTTGTTGTATAAAGATTAAAAAGTCAGAATCCAGTCTGACTAGCATTAACACGAGTCTTAGGCCCCGTTTACACGATACCGTTTTCGTTTCATATCGGATTGGTTTCATATCGGATTGGCCTTCTGTTTACACGATACCGTTTTCATTCCATATCGGATTAGCCTCCTGTTTACACGAGAACGCACCAATCCGATATGCTTCATACCGTTTTCGCGTTTTCGAATGAAAACGCTCTGGAAGTGGCATGAAACCAATCCGCTATGAAATGAAAACGGCATCGTGTAAACAGGAGAAATTTTCATATCGGATTGCCTTACCCAATCGCTATGAAATGAAAACGGTATCGTGTAAACGGGGCCTAATTGTTTTGATAAAAATCCCTTAAAAATCTCTGAAAATCATTTTGTGTGTGGTATGAAAAATTCGAAAATTCAAAATTCATTGTCTTATTATAAACAGAGTGCTATGGATTTGATAAAAATCCTTTAAAAATCTCTGTACATCCTTTTGTTCTTGAAAAATATCGTGCGCTTTCCGAGAAAGTGAAATGCCCCGCGGAAATCGTTTGCAATTACAATCTTTACAGAGCATTAATACGAGGCTGGCAGGTGCTCATTTAGATCACTGCAATGCACCTAATGGGTCTGATGTGTTGATCCACAAAGTCTACAAGACTCAGCAGCTACAAAAATAGCCCTCAAAACACGCGATTTCCCTCAGTTCTTAATTGTTAGTGGGAATATTTGATTTCCGAAAAACTAGCTGGATATCGCCTTGCCTTGATTCGCAGCGTCCTCGGTCATAAATTATAAAGCAAGTTAGTCAAAATATGAAGCAAGTCAAAAGTGAAATATCACTCGAGCACAGTAAGGCTACACTGATTATCATTGCAACCAACTTGTTTTATTGTGTGCGCAGACATAAATATAACTGAAATGGAAAACGCTCGTTAGTGATTTTGCCTCGTAAGCGTTTCATAAAGTTAGTTGAAGAGTGTAAATAGAACATTTGACGTGCATGTGCTAGGGGTCTGGGTATCCGAAAACTGATTGGGCCTATCGACCAATGGGATTTCAAAAACATTCTGGAGACAACATCATTGGTCTATTCATTTTGATGTAATTTTCATAATGAATAGAATTGTTTCCCTTTTTGATAAAACCCTTATTTATGTTCGAAAACTAACTTTAAAACATTCTTTCCCTACGTTTTTTCTAGACAGGAGAGCAGACATACACTTAGCCTTAAATGTTCTTAGATATCCGAAAAATAGACCTTACAAAGTTCTTGATATGCTCTTGATTCTCAATAACATGAATGCTTAATGTTCTTCATATTCTTGTTCAAAGTAAACAGCCTCACCCAAATTTTCGAGGGGCATATCACTCGAAAAAATCTCGTACACTTTTTGAAAATTCACAGAAAAATCACATAAAAATCACAAAAATCACAGAAAAATCACAGAAAAATCACAAAAATCACAGAAAAATGGAAGAAAAATCACACAAAAATCACATAAAAATCACCAAAATCACACAAAAAAATCACTGTGATTTTTGAAATCACAAAAATCTCGTACACTTTTTCTGTTAGTGATATGCTCCTCGCAAATTTTGGGCCTACGGTGAGAATTGGAATTTTCATTCTTCTTTGGAAGTGACTTTTTTACTTTCAAAATAGTTAACTTCTGTGCCAAGCCAAAATCAACCCAGATAGATGTTTTTCTTGGGAGTATTTTAGCTGTACCTCTCTCATAGGCCATCATAGGAACATGAGTTACAAAGAGAAAGATGGAATAGAAACTACCTATCAGTAAACAAGCTATGGAGTTTTTTTAATATTAATCAAATTTAATCATGTGCGCTCTTCAGATGTTCTTAACTCTTTCTGTTATCGAGGGTTGCATTCTTATAAACTATGATCTTAAAAAACAAAATACGTACCATGAAATGTCCAAAAATGAATTTGAATCGACATTTTTTAAATGGAAAAATGGTATATTGCAAACAAACAACCCATCAAAATAAAGGACACGGAACAGATTAAATTGAATCAACATTACAAAATAATTCTCATTTTTCTATTTACAATTTACTCACGTACATGGAGTTCAACGTAGTCAGGGAATACAGCTACACAAGATATTGCGCTTCCGATGGACTGCTGAAAAAGACCGATAAGTGTTTCACTCTTATAATCTTCAACAGCATTGTAAGCTAAGAATCTAATTGATTCGTCTTGGGTTGTACGTCTAGGTATTAATCACTCGGCTCGCGCCATAATCATCATCATCATTAATTAATCTATAGTTGGCTAACGACGACTCACTACTGATGAAAAGATCTTAGTCGATATCCACATGCCGACATGAAAACAAGTTTTATCTAACGACGCTTAGTAATTAAATAACAATAGGACGCTAAGTAATGAGAGGCTGAATAATTAACCAAGATGTAAGAATTTATAGCATATTTTTGTCTTAGATATGTCATCTTTTGTGTATAAGTACTGTTGAGATTCGGAATATTTTTTCATTGGTATAGTCTGTCTGAAGAGTGCGTAAGCACGAAACTCAGAGACACAGAAAGACCTATGCATATCCAACACTGTAGCTAGGATAGGCACTCCCCACTCGAATCAAATGTAGTTATTGGCTAACTGTAAATACAGAAACAAAGAGAAACATAAGTTTAAGCTGTGACTAATGACAAACAATAACATACATGTGATGAAATATATGATATATTGTTTATTCTTTGCTGTTTGATGATTGCATCAACATGAAATTAATAGTCACAGCATAAACTTGCTTTGAAAGGCCTGATGAATATATTATATTCCTTCCACAGATCTGCTAACCTTCATTTGAATTCGGTATCTAAAAGCAATAACGTAGAAACTACAGTATAGAAGTATAACGGTTTGAAAGTTGGCAATAGGCCAACTAGTAATCATTGTTTGAATTGGCCTTTGTTCGGCTCATCAGCCACTCATTTACTACTATAGTTAACTTTGAGGAATGTCTATGCAGTACTGTAGAAGTTGTTCGGTACTGTGGAAGGATACCACCAGTATTGTGGAGGAAAAATACAAGCACTTTTGGGATTATCTCCATAGTACTTGCAGTTTCACTCAACAATGTTCAAAATCCTCCACAGTACTAATAGTATCTCTCCACAGTGCAGAACATCCTTCACAGTAGTGATGATACCCCCCACACTACTGAACATCCTCCACAATACTGAATATCCTTCACAGTACTGAACATCCTCCACAATATTGAGCATCCTCCACAATATTGGATGTCCTCCACAATATTGGATGTCCTCCACAACACTGGACGTCCTCAACAGTATTGAACATCCTCCACAGTACTGATGATATCCTCCATAGTAGTGAACATCCTCCACAATACTGGATATCCTCCACAATACTGGATATCCTCCACAATACTGGACATCCTCCACAATACTGGATGTCCTCCACAATACTGGACGTCCTCCTCAATACTGGACTTCCTCCGCAGTATTGAACATCCTCCATAGTACTGATGATATCCTCCATAATACTGAACATCCTCCACAATACTGGACATCCTCCACAATACTGGACATCCTCCACAATACTGGATGTCCTCCACAATACTGGACGTCCTCCGCAGTATTGAACATCCTCCATAGTACTGATGATATCCTCCATAGTACTGAACATCCTCCACAATACTGAACATCCTCCACAATACTGGACATCCTCAACAATACTGGACATCCTCCACAATACTGGACATCCTCAACAATACTGGACATCCTCCACAATACTGGACATCCTCCACAATACTGGATGTCCTCCACAATACTGGACGTCCTCCTCAATACTGGACTTCCTCCGCAGTATTGAACATCCTCCATAGTACTGATGATATCCTCCATAATACTGAACATCCTCCACAATACTGGACATCCTCAACAATACTGGACATCCTCCACAATACTGGATGTCCTCCACAATACTGGACGTCCTCCACAGTATTAAACATCCTCCATACTACTGATGATATCCTCCATAGTACTGAACATCCTCCACAATACTGAACATCCTCCACAGCACTACACAGGCGTCCCCCAAGGTGATAAGCTCACTCACTTATCAAGTTCAAACTTATCAATTGACTAATACAGTGTTCTATATAGACGTCCAAACTATGCATTTTTATCACATTTCGGTAGATTGAAAAAAATAATCTTACCTTTCAATGGATTTCAGATTAATTCCCAAACTACTATAAAATTGGCTTCTTTGCATGACAAGCATAATTGATGACTGTACTATCACACCATGACCACTGCTTCAGCAACGGATTGTATGCCATACCATAGAATTCTATCATTCCCATATCACCTGAGTAATCAAAGAAAGTCACAGAGCAAGTTATGGCTTGGTTTGACAAATCTTTACAAAATCACACTTAAGGGAGTAACCAGCCCAACAGCTTGTTATGTTTGTCTTTGCAATCAGATGAATTTTCACAAAATAATATTTTTGCCTCCTAAAAAAATACTAGATCCTTATCTAATATTTGCTGGTATCAAATTTTCAAAAACTGCTATTTTGAGGTTTTATGATAACTTAATGGACATTTGGCTTAAAGACTATACCATGAATCTACCATTTTGTTACAGTCAACTGATATTTTTGGATAACTAAAATTTCTCCGACTGTCTCCTCCATATGACTATGTACCAAGTTTCCCCTGGGGCAGAAAGAAAGTACCATAATGCTTCGATTAAACAGCCTTACAATACAAGGGAGCCTCTGTTACATTAGGTGTTTTTAGTGGGGTGAGTAGCCGAATGGCTTCAGCAGTTTGTGCAGCTTAAAGGGATTTCGACTTTGTTAAATTGGGTCCACATTTTCCGTGTTTATCAATATCAGTCTAATGAGAAATCATTTTGACATCAAACAGGAGCTATGTGCCGATCAGATCACATCTTATCAATTTTTTTTTAATCACGCTGTCTTGTCAGTGTCTAATGCCTTTATGTCCAGCTTGGCCATGAGGTCGACATCTGGATGGGCAACCAGTGTTGACTAAACAAATCACTCCACTGTCCTTTGGAAGGGAAGTTAAATTAGGGGTTCTCTGCCAATCCGGAAAAAAATTCTTTTGCAGGCTATCATGTCAAAGGTATACCTGCCTACTTTGGGGGCGGTTATTGAAAATTCTACCAAAATGGGAGCCTTTATTTGAAGGGGCGGTTGATGAAAGTATTATGGTAATAATGGACGTTGAAATAGGTTATAATGCACATTTAAGCCGCTTGGCCACTCACCCCACGAGTAAGTAAGTAATGGGTAGTAATAACTTACACTCGCGAAGCATGCTGGTCATTTCAGAAGTTGTGACAAATTTATCCCAATCATGGACATCAGCGGGAACGATACCAAGAACATATTCTGCTGCATACTTAGCAAATACGAGGGAGAGCAGTGATCTGTTGATAGTTGTGAAGAACATGTGACCACCAGGCTAAACAAAAAAACAAATCACCTTGATAGTAGGGAATACATTCAAGTTAAGTGTACTTCTATAAGCTGGACCTAAAATAAGAATGAAATGAAGGAAAAAATGAACCTAACTGCCAAGAGACTAAATGCAGTATGGCTCTTTATTGGTATGCTGTCTGATTCCATAAGGGGTGACCCCAAGGTAAGCCCATTTCAATAGAATGTTGTTTTTAGGCTTGCCAACTAGACGCTGCGTTTCAGATTTTGTTCTATGTAAAAGAGTAAAAAACAGACTAGAGATCCGTGCGGTCCTCGTTATAGCCTGGCCGTTATCAGAACTCGCTACCGAGCATTAAAGTTGACATTCATGTTGTAAGTCTAAAAGATGGAACAAAATATTGGCTGCTGTTTTGATTGACTTTTGATCAGCCCCAAATACTGAGATTATTGACATACCTTGACCAACTGAGCACAGCTATTCACAAAAAGACTTTGATTATTGACATGTTCGATGACTTCTGATGCGACAACTGCATCAAAACACTCTTTATGACTCTCTACTAACTCTTCAACCGTTGAACACAGGTATGTCGTATTCCTTGCAACATGTCTGTCATTTCTCCCATGAGCTGTGGCTGTCATGATGTTTTCTTCACTCGGGTCGATTCCCGTGACTTGAGCACCAAGCCTTGCGAAGGGCTATAAGTGAGAGATTTATAAATGAAACAAGGCTTAATCGATGTATGTAAGTAAAACCAACAAGTCTGAGGTATAGAGTTTCATCATCCCCTTTCACTTCATTAAATCATTTCAATTCATTTCTGCAACAATATCATGATACATCTTTGCAACAATGATCTGGGAATGACCCTTAGTTTGTCACTATTACTATTTTATCATATTGAATTCTACCTCTAGTGTATAGACAATAGCTTGCACAGATTTGGTGTTAGAAAAGACACTAATGTTATGAAGATACAGAGCTGAATTTTAGAAAGAACAAGAAAGCAAGAAACATTTGAGGCCCTGGGACAAAAATGAACAAGAGTAACAAAAAGCCTTCCCTTGAGGATTTCTATATTTCTAATCTTACTAGAGCATGGAGTGCTGTATCTATCCAGAATCGACAAAATAAATGATAATTTAAAGAGCGTACCTCTGATAATAGTCCCCCACCACAACCGACATCTAGAATCTTCAAATCTCTCAGTGGCTTCGAGATTGGTTTTTGCCTGCCCTCCAAAAGAACATTTTTGACAAGAGGAACTCTAAGTCTATTCAAAGCTTTCAGTGGGATAAATTCTCCTGATATATTCCACCATTGCGAAGACAGTGATGAAAACTTTTCTACTTCTTCAGGAGATCTTGTATTTTCCGTGTTCCCTTGCTTATCTAAAAACAGAGATGTGAATTTGAAGTAAAACTGACTAGTTTTTGAATAGAAAAAACTTTAGAATAACTCACAACAAATCAGAAACCTAATGACTAATTCCACCAATAGGGCCCAGAAAGGCTAGTGGGTTCCAATCCTGGCCGACCATTGTTCTCAGAATTGTGCACAGGATCTTTAATTTACTCCAGCAATAATGATTGACTCCCCCAATAACTTGTATTGTAGTAGATCACACTGAAAAAAGTTTAAGTAGGTCCTCTCTTTCGATCTATATGATAATTACTTTATGCCTAGACTCTCTTGCATGTTATTGTAATATCATGGTCAGTGAAATTTTGTAATATTTCGCCTATCATTGTGTTTTACCAGACTGTGGAGTGTAGAACTTGCACGCACAAGTTAAACTGGGTTTATGTCCACAATCTCCGTGTTTATTAATATCTGTCCAACGAGTAATCGTTTTGACAGTTAACATAATGAATATGATAAAACATTAAATGACTCATGCAACCTGTCCTTTCTCTCAATGTGACTTAACCCAGGGTGAATCAGAGTGTTCATCTGGGCCAAATATTTTTTCTCTAACATTTTGCTGTGCCAAAATTTGACTTATGATTGCGCCAATCTATTGTATTTGATAGCAAAATACATGCACTTTGCCAAAGCTCAGCCCTTCTGCACCAAATTAAATTAAACAGTATTCTGTGCCAAAGATCTTGTTAAATTACACACTCAGATTCACTTTGAACCACACCTTATGTCTCCTTTAGCCTGGAGTTTCAGAGAGCTAGCAGTTAGTGCATAGGGGGGAAATTCCACATCTACACTGACGTATTAAAAGAATTCCAACGAGGACGAGAAAATGGTGGTTTAAAGTCTCCCCCCTCTCTTAGGCCCAAAAGTTTGTTAACAGTTCTTATCTCTTCCCCAGTCTGCTCATTCAAAATTTTCCCGCCATAGTAAAAACAACAATTGCTCGCATCATCCAAGGTGGTGAAATTTAGTTTGCTGTTAGAGTTTTGAAAAGCTTTACAGGTTTAGCAAGATGATTAGGCCGGTAAACAACATTTCAAATGAAAAATCAATGTTAACTAAAATATCAGTCATAAACTGGGGATTTTTCAGAACAAATCTTGACAAATAATGGCTTAAACGAATAATGGTAAGTTTGCAATTCAGAATTTCATTTCAAAATCCTTCGTAAAGTTGAGGTATGAAAGAAAATAACTCAGGGCCTTTGATGAAGAATGCAAAATTTGAAACTTTTCTCTCTGATCAAAGAAATAAAATGGTATTAATTTGGTTAATAATCTGAATGAATGCTGTCAAAAATGTGATGACTAAAAGTCCGTTTCCTATACTTCAAATTACAATAAAAGTTTCCAGAGGTTCTGTTGCAAAACCGATTTATTTTAACTTTTTTGTACTTTTATTCAAATTCTCAATTAATTTTATGAAGCCTCTCATCCATTTTTATAGGTTTGCTCAGGTTTTTATATGGCATCTTAATACTCAAATCGTTATGAAATAACATCATTTTGAAACTTATTTCTTAATGAATATCATGAATTACAAATGAAAACAAAAAAGCCCAAAATTCCCTCAAATTTGGAAACTTTTTATTGACGTATCCCCTTTCCTATTTTGGTTTTTAAATTTATCAAAGGTCGTTGGAAATGTTGTCCTGAATTGAATTCAAGACGTGAAAATCTCACTTTAATTGTTGTTAAAAGAAACTTGAGGTGCATTGCTTTCATTTCATCCAGAAAATATCACTCCTGTATCATGTGGTCTTAAATTGCTTTGTAAATCTAGGCCTAGCGTGAGTTCAGGACGCTTCAGTAGCCATTTCATTATCCTCGTTTGAATTCTTTTAATACTCAAGTGTATGTTAGTTGTTTTGCCCTTGCAATTCAGAATAAAGGCCCATAATTCATAGCTTCAAAAACATGATAATACAAATACCTGTCGAACATATCTTGGATCAACTCGGAGATCTCACACTCTCTAAAGGGGATAGTGTTGGTTCCTTTTTGTGTAATGTTATTGAAAAACAAAAAGTTCCTTTGGGGATCAGTATGCCTATTTGTGTCTGAAAAATGTTGAATTCCCTCCTACAAAATTTCAAATTGCAAGTATCTCCCCTAATTATATAGTGGCCCACAAAGGTAATACAAATATTTTTTAATTAATATAGATTTTTATAAAGCAGTACATACTTATTAAAATGAATAAAAATTATATAAAAATCTGTACAAGTCTATTGAAACTAGCACACATTTATCAAAACCAGTACAAATTCATCTCTTAAATAGACCTAAATCTTTTTTGCACAACTACAAAAACATTTTCTACTGCAAAAGTTTATTCCATTTCAAAAATTGTCCACTACAAAAATATTTTCCAACACAAAAGTTTTGGCGGCCTTGCTTCAGGTGAAAATTTTTGAAATTGAATAAACTTTGTAGAAGAAAATATTTTTGTCGTTTTGCAAAGAATATGTAGGCCTATTCAAAGAACAAATTTGTACTGGTTTTAATAATTGTCTGCCTGTTTGATAGATTTGTACTGGTTTCTATAAATTTGTATTCCTCCTAATAACTATGTACTGCTTAAGAAAAATTAATATTGGTTCAGAAATATCTGTATTGCCTTTGTGGACCACCGAATAATTATACCTAATTGAATTAGACACGTTTACCTTACAAGTTTGAGGTGCATACAGTCGACTCCGGTTATAGTCACACCAAATGTTCTTGGGAAAAACGTGACTTTAAGCGGAGTGTGACTATATGCGGAGTTGCCAAAATAGGGGTGAAAGTGATAGAAATTCGTAAATTTTATCGTGGAAAGGTGTTAGAAACCCATTGCAATTGCCTCTAACGCAATAATTGTCATGTTCGGGCATCTACTATCTAAATGTTATTCAAATGAAATCTAAATGATAAAACAGCAGCCATATACAACACATTTCCAAGTCTTAAGTGATTTATTTATTCTATCGCCATTTCTTTATTCTATCGCTGGAAAGAGCTATTTGTTTCATTTAATCTATGTATCGTCTACATAATTCAACTACAATAACACGAGATTTTTTATCTTTTTAATTAATTGACTTCATTGTTCATATGATAAAAGTACGATAGAAACACCATGGTCATCTAGGCCATACAAAACACAACGTCATTTAGGCCCCATATTTGCTTATTTGCTTTGCTACTTATTGAAAATAAGCGTACTTAGGAAACTCTAAAACTCAAATAGATTGGAAAGATTACGAAAGAGGGCTTAGAATTCATTAGCCTCACCTTTCCATACAGTGTTAAGTACCAAAAATGAAATGAATACCGCCTGAAAATACTTTCGAAACAGATAAAGCAAATATGCAAATTCTTTTTTCCCCGAATGCGAATGTAAAAACAGTATTTTGCGGTTTGGGAATGCAGAAAGTGGTGATTATATGCGGGTTGTGATTAAAAGCGGAGTTACTGTAAGCGGAGTTTGTTTATAAGGATTTCACCAGGCGGAGATTCGGGAAAAAGTGAAACTGTGACTATAACCTGAGTGTGACTTTAACCGGAGTGACTATGACCGGAGTCGACTGTATACGGATTCAATAAATTCGGAGCCTACACAAAGCATACATACGCACCACAACAAACGTTCAGGCTTTGATGGAAATATCTTTCCTGCTTTTTAGCTGGACATCTACAAAGTTGTTGACCTGCAGATCTCCAACCCAGGGCTAATCGCAGCAGAGAAGACAGGCGTTGAGGGTGGACTTCGTTCGCCATTTTCTTTCTTCGATTTTAGCCTCATTTCAAGAAAGAGGCACTTACAATAGACCAGTTATAGTAGACCGGGTGTGCCAAAAACAATCGATCTCTAAAAAAGACTCTAAAATAGGTCTCTTTTAGGGATCAGTGGCCAAAAACACACTATATCTTAAATGTATTACAATCTTCAATCTTTTAAAGCAACCAATACTCGATTTTTATTCTCAATTATTGCCATAAAATATAGTTGAACGTCTATTGTTTACTGGTGTAATGGTGTATGTAAAAGAATCTATCAAAATGATTCTCAGGGAGGATATACCCTCTTATGGGCTTGAAATTCTTTGTATTGAGATATCCCCTCCTAAATGTAAACCATTCCTGATTTTTGGTTGGTACAGGCCACCCAGTGATCCTATCGAAAGCTTCTCTAAATTAGAAAAAGTCCTTTCCCATGTAGATAAGGAAAATAAGGAAATAATTCTACTTGGTGACACAAACTGTGATTTTTCTGAATTAGAACCTGGTCAGGAATTTGACAATAATTCTAAACATCTGTCCAATGTTTATGAACTATTTAGTCTTAAACAGATCATTAAAGAGCCAACCAGAGTTACTCTTAATACCTCAAAAATAATTGATCACATTGCATGCACATCTACTCAAAACATTTTAAAGTCTGGAGTGCTTCCAATTTCTATGAGTGATCATTTTATGGTTTACTGCATCCGAAAATTTAATGGAGGTGTTGAAAAAAGCCATAAAATAATTAAAACTCGAAAAATGAAAAATTTTAATGAAGAAGAATTCCTGGCAGAGGTCGCCAGCATGCAATGGGTTCAAATGCTTCCTGACACTGATGATATCAATTTACTTGTGAACAGCTGGTCTAATCTTTTTTCTTCAATCATTGATAAGCATGCTCCAATAGCAGAAATGCGTGTCTCAGAAAGATACTGTCCCTGGATCAATAAGGATCTAAAAGACCTTATGAAGTCTAGGGATAAGCTTAAAAAAGCTGCTGTCAAAAATAAGTCTGATATTTTGATGAACTGCTATAGGCAGGTCCGTAATAAGGTTAACAAACTTAACACTAGCCTCAAAAAGCAACACTATGCTAACAGAATTACTGCTTGTAAAGGTAACATGCAAGATTCATGGAAAATAATCAATGAATTGATAAACAAAAGGTCAAAATCCAGTAACATAAATGAACTTAAGGATACTGGTTCTGAAAGTGTTGTTCACAAGAAGGACATCCCTGATACTATGAACAGTTACTTCTGTTCAATTGGTAAGGATCTTGCAAAAGATATTGACCCTGTACCAAACCCACTTTTGTCAGGTGACTACCAAATCAACAATGAAAGAAAGGTTTTTCATTTTAAGACCATTGATGTCAAAGAGATAAGGGCTGCAGTTGCCAAAATTAAGACAACTAAAGGTTCTGGGAATGATAATATCTCCAGCTACTTCTTGAAACTTGCAATGCCACTTATTGAAGATTCTCTAGCTTTTTTGTTTAATACGTCGATCGAAACAAGTCTGTTTCCAGATTTGTGGAAAGTAGCTAGGGTCACTCCAATTTTCAAAGCTGGAGATAGGGCAAATAAATCGAACTACCGTCCAATCTCTGTCCTTCCTGTTATCTCAAGACTTTTCGAAAAGCTCATCTACAATCAACTGTACCAATTTCTCAATGAAAATGGGCTCCTGGCTCCTGAGCAATCAGGTTTCAGGGCCCTTCACTCTACAGTTTCAAGCTTGCTTAAAAATACTGACGATTGGTACAGTGGAATTGATCTTGGAAAACTTGTGGGCATTGTTTATGTTGACCTTAAAAAAGCGTTTGATACTGTTGATCACGAAATACTCTGCAGCAAACTCAAACACTATGGCATAAAGTATCGTGAACTTCAATGGTTTCAGTCCTATCTATCATATCGAAAGCAATTTTGTAGGGTCAATGGTGCCTGCTCTAAGACAGAGGGTATCAACATAGGAGTACCCCAGGGCTCCTGTCTTGGCCCTCTACTCTTTCTCATTTATATTAACGACATTACACAAGTTGTTCAAGAATCTGTTCTCTCCATGTATGCTGATGACACCTGTCTGTGTTACCAATCAAAAGATTTGAGTAATCTTAATGAGACCATTAACAGTGACCTCGACAAACTTGATAAATGGTTGAAGGGTAACAAATTATCCCTTAATGTCACTAAAACAAATTCTATGTTGATTACCACTAAGAATAAGCATAGAATTTTAAGACGTGATGATCAAGGGTTAAATTTGCAAATTGGCACTACAGAAATTGGTGTCATTGAGCAGGCAAAATATCTTGGTGTACAAATTGATAATTCCCTAAGCTGGAAAGAACAAATCAAAAATATTTCCTCCAAAGTTTCCAAGGCACTTGGTATTTTGAAGTACGCTAAAAAATATCTTCCCCAAAAAACTTTGGAGACTCTCTACACAAGTATTGTTGAGCCCCACTTCCGGTACTGCTGTTCGGTTTGGGGATGTGCTGGTTTGACACTAATTAACCAGTTGCAAAAACTCCAAAACCGTGCTGCCCGTATTGTCACTGGCAGTGGCTATGAAACCCCAAGCGCTCAGCTAATCCAAAGTCTTGGATGGAAAAACATTGCTCAATTAATAGATAATGAGCTAAGGATCATGGTATACAAATCTCTTCATGATAGGGCTCCACAATACCTGAGTGACTTGTTCAGCAGAAATTCGCAGGCTCTGCCTTGTACACTACGTAACTCTAAAACTGATATGAGAGTACCTTTAAAAACAACAACCACTGGGCAAAAAAGCTTCTCTTTCCGTGGTGCCAAATCTTGGAATAGTTTGACAGCAACATCCAAATTAGCACCTTCCCTAAATATATTCAAAGATACGATTTAGGGGTTGGTTTTTCTTTTTTTAGGTTTTATTACTTTTTTATCACTTGTACATTATTTTATCAGTAATTAGGATTTTAGAAATAGGTAGGGTTTTAATGATATTTTAAATAAATATAGTATAATAGTGTTTTTAGCAATCATTGTAATTTAGGATTAGAACTTTTCTAACTTTTATAATTTTTGTAAAATTTTTATTTTGGAGGGGCCCCTTAGTAAACCAGCACTCTTGCTGAAGGGCTACCCTTCCGTTAGTTTTTAAATCAAATGAAAAAATCAAAATCAAAAATCAAATGGTTATACAGTTTTGGGCCGAAAAGCCCCGGAAAACAGGATAAGATAAAGGAAGAAACAAAATCTGACTTTCCACTTTTCGTCTTTAATCTATAATCTTCATTACAAGAACTTTTTACAACCAGATACAAAAAGTTGATCTACAGACACAGTATGAAACCTTGAAAAAGCCTGCTGAAGCAAATTGGTTGAGCCTGGCTGAGGGGTCTGTAATGTAACAGCTCACCAACTTCCCAACTTCTTTTGTTAGGATCTATGGTTGAATATCTGTTTCATGAAAAGAGTAATTCAAAATAAACTATGCTTTTTAAACGTTTCGATATCATCTTCATCAGTAAACTATTCTAACAATTTCATTAGTAAACAATTCTAATAATCTGTTTATTAGAATAGTTTACTGATGAAGATGATATGGAAACGTTTTAAACGCATAGTTTATTTCTGATTACTCTATCAAAATATTATCATATTGTCTTTCATTGACATGAATTGTCAAAATTCCATATTATCAAAATAAGTTGGTAAGTTAGGGAGTTGTTTATTTGGTATATTACAGGCTATGAGCCTGACAAATACTTAATTAAAGCAACTTTCGAAGCATTCGTTGTAAACTTCATACCCTTCGGATTGTGGAAATCTTCAGTACTCAAAAAAATCTTCAGAACCGAGGGGGGTGCACAGTATGTGTGGAGACATGTACCAAGGAGGATGCACTGTATGTGTGGAGGCGTATACCAAGGAATATGCACAGTATGTGTGGAGACATTTACCAAGGGGGGTGCACAGTATGTATGGAGGCATATACCAAGGAATATGCACAGTATGTGTGGAGACATTTACCGAGGGGGTTGCACAGTATGTATGGAGGCATATACCAAGGAATATGCACAGTATGTGTGGAGACATTTACCAAGGGGGGTGCACAGTATGTATGGAGGCATATACCAAGGAATATGCACAGTATGTATGGAGACATTTACCGAGGGGGTGCACAGTATGTATGGAGGCATATACCAAGGAATATGCACAGTATGTATGGAGACATTTACCAAGGGGGTTGCACAGTATGTATGGAGGCATATACCAAGGAATATGCACAGTATGTGTGGAGACATTTACCAAGGGGGTTGCACAGTATGTATGGAGGCATATACCAAGGAATATGCACAGTATGTATGGAGACATTTACCAAGGGGGTTGCACAGTATGTATGGAGGCATATACCAAGGAATATGCACAGTATGTGTGGAGACATTTACCAAGGGGGGTGCACAGTATGTATGGAGGCATATACCAAGGAATATGCACAGTATGTGTGGAGACATTTACCAAGGGGGTTGCACAGTATGTATGGAGGCATATACCAAGGAATATGCACAGTATGTGTGGAGACATTTACCAAGGGGGGTGCACAGTATGTATGGAGGCATATACCAAGGAATATGCACAGTATGTGTGGAGACATTTACCAAGGGGGGTGCACAGTATGTATGGAGGCATATACCAAGGAATATGCACAGTATGTATGGAGACATTTACCAAGGGGGGTGCACAGTATGTATGGAGGCATATACCAAGGAATATGCACAGTATGTATGGAGACATTTACCAAGGGGGTTGCACAGTATGTATGGAGGCATATACCAAGGAATATGCACAGTATGTGTGGAGACATTTACCAAGGGGGTTGCACAGTATGTATGGAGGCATATACCAAGGAATATGCACAGTATGTGTGGAGACATTTACCAAGGGGGGTGCACAGTATGTATGGAGGCATATACCAAGGAATATGCACAGTATGTGTGGAGACATTTACCGAGGGGGTTGCACAGTATGTATGGAGGCATATACCAAGGAATATGCACAGTATGTATGGAGACATTTACCAAGGGGGGTGCACAGTATGTATGGAGGCATATACCAAGGAATATGCACAGTATGTATGGAGACATTTACCAAGGGGGTTGCACAGTATGTATGGAGGCATATACCAAGGAATATGCACAGTATGTGTGGAGACATTTACCAAGGGGGTTGCACAGTATGTATGGAGGCATATACCAAGGAATATGCACAGTATGTGTGGAGACATTTACCAAGGGGGGTGCACAGTATGTATGGAGGCATATACCAAGGAATATGCACAGTATGTGTGGAGACATTTACCGAGGGGGTTGCACAGTATGTATGGAGGCATATACCAAGGAATATGCACAGTATG
The DNA here is from genome assembly GCA_963924455.1 of Pelagia noctiluca. NCBI lineage: Eukaryota > Metazoa > Cnidaria > Scyphozoa > Semaeostomeae > Pelagiidae > Pelagia > Pelagia noctiluca. Next base: position 11,360,549 of record OZ004319.1, read on the forward strand.
TGTGGAGACATTTACCGAGGGGGTGCACAGTATATATGGAGGCAGTAGGGGATGTTTAGTACTAATACTGTAAGGAAGCATGTTGATTACCGTGGGGATCACCACTAATGTTTTAGCAAACAAGATGTCTTTCAATGACTCCTTCGTTATTCTTAAACCAAACCTACATTTTTGATAAAGAGGTAAGCCTAGTTTACCCTTCACTATGTAAATCTTTAATTCTGTTTTCGCATTAACATCTGATAAAGATAAACAAACGCCTAGCCCTTCTGACCGCCCAGTATATATTTACAAGATCAACCTTAAAATGCGAGTTCATCACTTCCTGATGTGGATTCTCATCGCTTGTGACGCTTAGGTGATCTGAAAAACAAGAATAACATGTCAGTGTGACCTGGAGAATAAAATAAAATGTCGAAAAATGTGCAGTACGTAGGAAATAGATAGGTACAGTAATGCAGTCGAGGAAGATAAAAATTTCACGAGGAAAGAGTAATTAACTAATCTAATCACCCTGGGGAAAGTCTGTGAGCTGTGGATGATATTTAGTAGTGTGAAGCGATATCCTCAGTTCTGTGGGGGGATACCATCCAGAACTTTGAATGATGTTCTGTACAGTGAGGAGATATCATCAGTATTGAGGGGGATACCATCCAGAACTGTGAATGATGTTTTGTACCGTGAAGGGAGATATCATCAGTATTTTTGGGGGATACCATCCAGAACTGTGAATGATGTTTTGTACCGTGAAGGGAGATATCATCAGTGCTGTAGGGGATACCATCAAGAACTGTGAATGATGTTTTGTACCGTGAAGGGAGATATCATCAGTATTTTGGGGGGATACCATCCAGAACTGTGAATGATGTTTTGTACCGTGAAGGGAGATATCATCAATGCTGTAGGGGATACCATCCAGAACTGTGAATGATGTTTTGTACCGTGAGGAGATATCATCAGTATTTTGGGGGGATACCATCCAGAACTGTGAATGATGTTTTGTACCGTGAAGGGAGATATCATCAGTGCTGTGGGGATAACATCAAGAACTGTGAATGATGTTTTGTACCGTGAAGGGAGATATCATCAGTGCTGTGGGGGATACCATCCAGAACTGTGAATGATGTTTTGTACCGTGAAGGGAGATATCATCAATGCTGTAGGGGATACCATCCAGAACTGTGAATGATGTTTTGTACCGTGAGGAGATATCATCAGTATTTTGGGGGGATACCATCCAGAACTGTGAATGATGTTTTGTACCGTGAAGGGAGATATCATCAGTGCTGTGGGGGATACCATCAAGAACTGTGAATGATGTTTTGTACCGTGAAGGGAGATATCATCAGTGCTGTGGGGGATACCATCCAGAACTGTGAATGATGTTTTGTACCGTGAAGGGAGATATCATCAGTGCTGTGGGGGATACCATCAAGAACTGTGAATGATGTTTTGTACCGTGAAGGGAGATATCATCAGTGCTGTGGGGGATACCATCCAGAACTGTGAATGATGTTTTGTACCGTGAAGGGAGATATCATCAGTGCTGTAGGGGATACCATCCAGAACTGTGAATGATGTTTTGTACCGTGAAGGGAGATATCATCATTGCTGTGGGGGATACCATCAAGAACTGTGAATGATGTTTTGTACCGTGAAGGGAGATATCATCAGTGCTGTGGGGGATACCATCCAGAACTGTGAATGATGTTTTGTACCGTGAAGGGAGATATCATCAGTATTTTGGGGGGATACCATCCAGAACTGCGAATGATGTTTTGTACCGTGAAGGGAGATATCATCAGTGCTGTGGGGGATACCATCAAGAACTGTGAATGATGTTTTGTACCGTGAAGGGAGATATCATCAGTGCTGTGGGGGATACCATCCAGAACTGTGAATGATGTTTTGTACCGTGAAGGGAGATATCATCAGTGCTGTAGGGGATACCATCCAGAACTGTGAATGAAGTTTTGTACCGTGAAGGGAGATATCATCAGTGCTGTGGGGGATACCATCAAGAACTGTGAATGATGTTTTGTACCGTGAAGGGAGATATCATCAGAGCTGTAGGGGATACCATCCAGAACTGTGAATGATGTTTTGTACAGTGACGAGATATCATCAGTATTGAGGGGGATACCATCCAGAACTATGAATGATGTTTTATACCGTGAAGGGAGATATCATCAGTGCTGTGGGGATACCACCCAGAACTGCGGACGGTGTTTAGACCACTGGAGAGATATCATCAGTGCTGTGGGGGATTTCATCACTATTGTAGAGGGATACCATCCAGTACTGCTGAGGGTGTTCAGTACTGATACTTTCAGTACTGTGAAGGATATTCCGTGTCGTGGAGGGAAACCACAAGCACTTTGGGTATTACCACCACAATTCATTCACTCACTTAATGAAACATATGGAGCCACTGCACTGTATAGGAAGGCATTGGCAGAATAGCAGAATTGTTAAAGTTGACAGTAAGCAGTAATAGCAATAGAAGTACACGAATAAGAAAGTAATTTAACAAACTTACCTCGAGTCAGATTTCGACCTTCGTTTACGATGCTTCTTACCCTCACTTCGTGACGATCGATGCCTTGCCCTCTCATTAGAATCACTGTCTTCTTCTGAACTACACCTACCATGTTTCCTTGACTTTCTATAGGAATCATCTTCATACTTGTCCCTATACTTATCTTCAGTAGTACTCTTCCTCTTACCCTTACCCTTGCCCCTATCTCTACTCTTATGTTTTCTATCTCTGTAATCATCATAATCATCATCATGTCTAGTAGATCTCTTCCTTCTCTGCTCATCTTTCCTAATCCGGCTCTCACTTCTGCTTCTAGTCCTACTTCGGTTTTTTTTCTTCGATTTCCGTTTCCTTTTCCGGTCGTCTTTTCTACTGCTTTGCGATCTCGAATGTGATTTCCCTTCCGCACTACGTCCACGCCTCGAACTCTTCTTCTTCGAACGGTTGTTATCTTCAGACTCACTCTCTGATGAACCGTGTTTCTTCTTAGATTTTCGCTTCGATTTATTCTTCTTCTTCTCCGAATTACTGACTTCGTCTGACGAATCTGACCTTAAATTTGAATCATCTTCACTGGTAGAATCTTCACCGGATGATTTATCCTTAGCTGGGGAAGAGTCTCGTGATGAATTAGAAACTGAATGCGAATCTGGTGTTAAGTCACGAGATGCAGTTCTGCTTGCTTTCTTTGCCTTAGGCGAAGCCCGCCGAGACTCGGTTGATTTAACCAAATCACGAGACTCGTCACTATCACTAGATGAACTTTTGCTTTTATCTTTTCTGCTTTTCCTCTTACCATTATCCGTGCTTCTATTTCTTTTCTCTGATTTATCTCTTTTCTCTAATCTATTCCGTTCCACATCTTTGTTTTTTCCAGATTCAGATTCAGAATTGGATTCTTCGAGTTTAGACTTCTCCTTGGGTCGATCGGTTTGCAGCCATTTGCTGTGTATACTGGAATCTCCTTCGGCTTCGTCGTCGCTCTCACTGCCACTGGTGGAGTCGTAACCCATCCCTGAAAATGAAAATATGGGTCACACATTGTAATTAATAAGAATAAGTCTCCAATACTTCTAACTATACTGAAGGCTCTTTCAATCCGTTCTCACTATTAGAACTGGTTGCGTAATAAAAGCCAAGTTCATCTGTAAGTATGCCGGAGGAAGGAGCTTCAGTGTTCCGATTTGTACACGAGGTTTCTAAAAATACACATTCACACCTGCAACATATTCGCACATCCAATTGTAACTCAAATCTAATGTTCACATTTGAATGGGTAACTATCCTTGGGAATCTATGTGCAGTACTGTAGAGACATATCATCAGTACTGTGGGAGATATCCTTATGTACTGTGGAGGATGTTCGGTACTATGTTGGATATCATCAGTACTGTGATTGGATACCCTTATGTACTGTGGAGGATGTTCAGTACTGTGGGGGATATCATTAGTACTATGGTTGAATACCATTCGGTTATGTGAAAGATACTTCGTACTGTTGAGGGAAACCACAAGCATTATGGAGATAAAACTTAAATGGGTAGTAGTTTCCCTCTACAGTACTGAATATCTTCCACAGTACTGAAGGTATTTACTGATGATATCCCCTCAACAGTACTGAATATCTTCCACAGTACTAATGGTATTTACTGATGATATCCCCTCAACAGTACTGAATATCCTCCGCAGTAATGATGGTATTTACTGTTGACATCCCCTCAACAGTACTGAATATCTTCCACAGTACTGAACAATCTGCACGGTACTACAAAGACGTTCCCCAGGCTGGTAATACTCTGTTAAAATTCTTAAGCCTATTCACTAAATACAGTACGTTGCATCTTATCTGAAATATCTGCTGTATTGTTCATATAGAATGGTTCTTCGTTGAAATTTAATGCAGTCATGGTTTTTTTTCTGACGGAATTCCTTTTCATTTTTCTAACGAGTCATTTTCCGACAAACTAAACTTGAAATGAAATAATAACACACCTAGGCCACTCCTTAGTGCTTGCAGTCCACCAGAATCTCGCAGTTGTTTGGCAGAGACACGAGCTGTGTATAGACAAAAATTGAAGATTAGAATAAAATTCAGGCAAGGCAACGTGTCAAGTGCTGCAATACATCAAAAGTAAGGGTAGCTCTCGAGCAAGCATATATAGACGACCAGGTTCAAGGCAAGTTGTTTTGTAGACTTGCAAGCTGTCAGGGAAACTTTGTATGAAGGGCTTAATCTACAATACTAATCACGACAAACAGTGTACCACCCTAACCCCAAAAGGGGACCCATTTCTTTATCAATTTTTTTCCTTACTATACCTTATTCTTTATAAAAGAAGGTATAGCTTTATAGGAGATCCACGCTCGAGCAATTTTCAAAGTTTAATAAAGAATTGTCCCACATATAAGAAATATCGTTTTTAGGATCAGTTCTGAGGCCTTTATGATGCTTCTCTGTTGAAATCAAAAAGCATTTCTTAAAACAAGGTGGTTATATAGTAGAAATCAAGTCCGTGTTTCTTAAATCATCTTATATCATATGTGGGACACTGCTGTAGCCCATAGCAAATAAAGTTAAACTAAACTAATAACAAACGAAAATAAGACACAGCTGGTTATAAAAGAACGAGAAAAAGCAAGATGCTATCTAGGAATACAGTGCATAAAAGAAACACCATTTCCACAACATCAGGTCTGAGACCTTTTCTGTTGCTTCTCTGTTGAAATCAATAGGTGTTTCCTTTGAAAGGTTAGTTATATACCAATAAAAATCAAGAATAATTAATATACAAACAATAAGCAAGAATAATGAAATCAAATGAATGAAATACACCGAGAAATCGAAATTCCTGCCCTAAATCTATATCGAATATGGGAATCATAGAAATCATGACCCAATCTTATATATCAGAGTGAATATGCTCACCTTTTTTACGAGTCTGACTGTAAACTTCATTAACAACACTTACAATCTCCTGACTAGTCACAGTAAGAAGAGTCTCCATCATCCACTGCTTTATTTTCACCATCTGAAAATCAATCGAATCGTTACGTCTATCGCGTATTGAGTGATCTACTGTCATTTAATCAATATGTCTTGCGTATTAAATCTTTGCTTCTCTTATCACCCTTTGGAACGTCTGAGAAGTACTTTGCAGGGTGTTCAATACTGTGGGGGGGGGGGGGGAAGGGATACCATTAGTACAGTGGGAGTATACCACCAGCACTGCGGAGGGATACCATAAAGAAATGTGGATGATATTCAGCACTGTGAGGGAAACATTCAGTACTGTGGAGGTCTGGAGGATGTTTAGTATTGTGAAGGATACCATCAGTACTGTTGGGGATAGCATCAGTGCTGCGGAGGATGCTCATTTTTTTGAAGGATACCAAAAGTAAGGCCGAGGATGTCCAGTACTTTAAAGGATACCATTAGTACTGTGGGTGGATACCATCAGTGCTGAGGAGGATATTCAGTATTGTGGAGGGATACCATGAATACAGCTAGTTTAGGCAGGACTTAAGGTTCTTGATTATCTTCCCTTTCACGATAAACAAGTACACAGCCTCTCTCAGATGAAACAACTTAAGCGTTAAAACTCAACACCGGACTGAAAAACAGAGCGATAACGTCGATTAACTGAAACGATCTCATCCGAGAATAAGTTTCTCAATGAAGATTTATGATATGCACAACAAAACCCTGGTTAGGACGAGATTCGACGAACTTAGCAGACAGTTAAATGTTAATTATTCATTACGCTTGCGAAAAAACTCAACTTCACGGCTTGAAACTTAAGCTTCGGAGAGGAACAGATTAGCTATATGCGTTGCTTTCTACAAACACCTATTTGCAGGTGTGAGATATTTTCCATATCGAGAATGCAGTTATTGGGAAATATCTCAGGATCAACTGAGTGCAGGAAAGGGCGTTGCGATTAGCATGGAGAGATGGCACGAGTGATTTCCGCTGCTTCTTGCAACAGGCTGAATCGGCGTAAAAATAAAAGCGAGAAAACCTGATGTTGCAGATGACAGAATGGTTTCAGAGCAAACTTGACCTGAATTCAGCGTTTTTTTGGGGAAATACGAATTTATGTCTGAACCAGGAGCTGGAAGCACAAGAAAACTAAAACACTAGCCAATAAGGGGAATATTCATGGTGTGCAAGGTCCCAGGTAGGAGACCTAGTTGTCGTTTACAGTAGTGTTCCATCTATATGATTTATAACTCTTCTTGTAAGAAACACCTACTTATTTCGCGGTAGCTAAGTGGTTAAGGCGCTGGATTTCTAATCCTTTAAGGGTAATCTTCGAGGGCTCGAATCCACAAACCGTTTGAATCGTGAACTGCAAGCCGTTAGCCAACTCTGCTGTCCATCCTTTTGAGGTCGGTAAATGAGTACCCAGGATATTCGTTCTGGAATATTAATTCTGGAGTCACAAGCGGCAGGTCCACATCAGCTGCAAGCTGCCATACTCCGAACCTGCGTTAACAAATAATTCTACTTGCTTGCTTATATTTCAATAGAGAAGCGTCAGAAAGGCCGCAGACCTGATACCGAATGATGTTTCTTATATGCAGGAAACTACTGTATTTCAATTGTGGGGGCCCATACATAAGGATACATGTAAACGTGTTAGACCACACCTGATAAATCTATCTTATCATACATGGCTCTGAAGAAGGAATTAACCCGAAACACGAATCGATTCCTGAACAACCATGCGGTGCTGGGACTCATGGCATGCTGCTGTGAGAAATGGTTATTCAAGTTCAAGTAATGAAGTAGAGTACCGCTAAAAGAATCCTAACATCGCGGATCGCGTATAAAGCGAAACGAGCTCGATCCTCGCTACCCCACCATACACCTATCGCGATAAGCCAACTTTTCGTGATCGAACTTGGGCTATTGTTTCGTATCACGGACCACTTGATCCAATCGAGGAGCTTGAAAATTGCACCGAAAATGTTTAATAAAATCTAAATCTGACTAAGATAAATTGATTTGGCATATTATGCTGCTTAACAAACACATACATCTTTCTAAAACTATTTCGTCCCGCAACGCGATGTTGGGTTTCCTTCTGGCGGTACTTTATCATTTTATTGCCCCAACCTTGCGTGTTCCACAACATTCCTGTTCGGCAGTAGCTCTGAACAAAACAAAAAGAGGAGAAATATCTCACGCTGTCAAAATTAGTGCTGAAAAGCCACAAGCCCCATTAGAAGTAAAGCAGGTAAGGGAAAGTGGTTATGCATGGGTCCAGCACTAGGCCGGGAGTTTTTCTGCTACTAATTTCCTTAGCAAACCTGTTCTGCTGGCTAGCGCAAAGTGCAAGACAACATCCCAAGTAATGTCAAGTGCAGTGGTGGTACCTTTGCTGTGAAATCTTTGTGTTTGACCAACTAGTGTTTCTTTCTAACCCATTCAACACCTTTAAGTCCAAAAAATCGAAACAATACTTCACTTCGGATACCTCTATTATTTTTTGAAATTTTCATTGAGGCGATGCAAACAGATTGAAAAACAAAATTTATTGAAAGTCTGCCATGAGCAACATCAATTAGCCAAAAATCATTTTTGATATCCTGCGAGGAAATTCCCTGCGTGGTCCTTTTATTTCAAAGGTGGCACCCCTTTTTCTTACAAACCCTTTTAAGGAATTTCCACTGTATATATGATTTCCTCAAAATCAGGGGCGGCTGGGAGGTTGAGAAAACAGGTATTAAAAAAAAATTGAGGCCACACCCTTGTCGACCACGCCCCTTTCCTCGGGCAGTATAGTGTATTTTGCATCACAGAGAATAAACCTCTTAATTTTCACCTCAGTTTTAATAAAATAACACCATTCCGTTATAACGAAAGCTTTCTTATAAATCTGCATCACAAAATAATGTTTTGTCGTCTGCAGGCTTCCTACACTCTTTTTTTTTTATAAGAATATCTAATTTTTTTCTGAGCCTCAATATTCTTAATTTTTTGCTATTTTGAGCCTCGGAATATTCTTAAATTATTCTTGCAGCAGAAAACACGGATATAGCAATAAATTCTTATTATTATCATAAATACCAAAAAAGCACACCTACAGTATTACAAATATGGTGGATAACAGAACAATGTCCTTATTTCCTGTAAAACAGAGTTCATCGACACTTGCATCAAAATATAGGTGAGTGTATTTAAACCATTCCCGGTAAAAAGCACACCAATTCAGAAGTAAAGAAACACTCCTTATAAATATTTTTCCATAAGATCTGAGCCTCGCAATATTCTTAAAATATTCTTAAATTTCACCGATTTTGAGGCTCATTATTCTTATAAAATTTATTCTTATAAAAAAAAAAGAGTGTATCAATCAATTAGGGTCAGGGCCGATAGATCCTAGATGAATCCTATCTTGGCAGCTATTTGCCCTTTGCAGCCGTAAGAAATTTGTAGTATTGAAACTTCGTTTTGAATACAAGAACACGGACAAGGGCTCTGAGAGGCAAATATTCCGTCAATCAACTTTGTTCAACAAACCAAAAAAATGAATGAATTTGCCTTGAATTCTTATACTCGTACTCATAATATTGTATCTTTAACAATTTCAAAACAATGTTGATTTCCATGAATTAAAAATTGTGAAGTTGTTAAGTTTTGTTATCATATCTCACAGAAAAGGAAGGTTGCCCGTCATTTTTCAAACGAAGACGTTCTTCATGGTTTAATGATATTCTTGTCGTGCCCTTAACGTAAAAAATTATCTGCAACCCCTCAGCAATACTGCCCCCAAGCATACGTTCGATTTTCCAGAGGAAAATATGTGATAGACTCGAAATGACCAACATATTCTCGTGAGTATTCAGCGGGGTATTCAAAATGAATACCTTCTCTCTGCTATGTAGTGCGTTTCAGAGGGTGGAAAACAATAGGTACTGACGTCACTTTCTCGAGAAAAGGAAGTTTTAGTATTCAGAATCAAACTTGAATACCATACAGAGAAAGACCTCAGCAATTCAACACCTATCGATTTAACAAAGAAAGAATTTGTGATGGATTAACAGCTCATTCCGGACCTTTTGTTCGTTCTGTTTGAAGCAAAGGCAAAAACAAATATTGTTAATTGTTTTGTTCGCTGTGGACCTGCCTGATCGCAGGCTTTGCTATAATGACATACTTCATGGGATGTTTTCTCCTCCGCAGTCTATTTTCTTTCTCGAGATTTTCAAACGAAGAGAAATGGTTTTTTTACTTCTTTATTGAAAATATTTAGGTATTCAGTGAATACCTCGAATACCCCTCTCCGCCGCCCCTGCTCAAAATCTATCACAACTAAAGCCTAGGCCCTCTAGATTTGTACTCTAGCATTGCACAACTGGGATATCAGGTAATATTTCAGACGAAAGTACCACGAGGATTTATCAGGCAGGCAGTAAACCCCCCTTCTCAGGTCAGGTGGGCTGTCCTTGAGTAAAGCAAAGCTCTAAGGTGGACAGTTACTGTTAGGTTTAATCAAAGGGGAGGGCAATACATTGCACACCTCAAAAGAATGAGAAGGGTATTGAGGAGGAGCAGGGCAGTTGTTCGCCTTAAATGACCAGGTCTGAAGTACAGTAAAAACACACATATAAAAACATGGGTTTTAAGAACCAGATAGTCTAAGATTTCATCATTTATAAGAGGCAAAGTTTTGAATTCAGAATTCTATTACAGGAGTTAGATAGCTAGAATTTTTACTGGTTTTTAGACAGCTCTTTTTCAATGATTTTGCAATGAAAACACAAATCTCTTACGATAAAGTTCCATTTCAATAAAAACCTGTTTATACTAAGCAGAAAAATCTGGGTTCTTATACGCAGGTTTTTACTGTACCTTTTTGTTGTTCCAATGGCTTTTTTGATAGAAGGAAAATGTTCAAATACATTTTAAAAACAGCTCTTGAGAAAAAAGTATTCTTGTAAAGAAGAACAACAACTTACTTCTTCCCTTGCTTTTTCTTCTGGTGTTTTTTCTTCAATTTCTTCTTCTAGTTCGTCCGACTGGTCATCATCGTTTTCGTCATCTGAACTGTAGCTGCTTTTCCTGGCTGGTATTCCAGGGGATTTTAAGAGTTTCTTTTCCTAAGCATGAATCAAAGAAAACTCTTGAGTTCAAAAAACCTATTAATTGCATGTGTATGCACTTTTCTAAATAGAAACATAGTTAGAAACATCAATTGTAAACACAGCAATTCTTGGTGGCATAATTCACGATAGATTCAAAACTTCATATTAGATAGAAAAATCAGAAGTTTGGGAAAAATGCTAACAATGATGGAGGCCTGGAATGTCATTTTTCTTGAGAAAATTATAAGATTTTTCATTTAAATGACATCTCAAGTTTGTATTTACAATAGTAAACCAACTGTTTACAGAAAAAATTAACCTACAAATAAACAATTTTTTAGTCACTATGATTAGCAGCATATTTTACGAGTGCATTTTTCATCAGCTCATTTTTTATCCTCCTTTTGAAAGCTGTTTTTTTATTTTTCGTTATGTCTTTGAGAGTGTTCCAAAGGAAACTCCCTGTAAAAAACAAAGATTCTTGCAAAAATCCTTGTGTATTGGTTTTAGTGTGTATTGTGTATTGGTATTCCTAGATTATAAGGTTACATGCTTGATTCCATAAAATTCCCACACTAACGATAGATTTAGATGATTCAGAGAATTTGATATTTCTGTCATTAGTATCTTCAAGTTTTATTCATATGTATTAAAGCTGTTATTTTGGGCAAGCAATGTTTCAAAGGAGATTACGTAGTCTTTACGGAGGATGCTGAGCGCAAGTTTATGCATGCGGTTAACCTCGATATTTCCACTTTACTACATAACATTTCAAAGGGCAATAATTGAAGTTCAATAGAATGGCTGCTTTACAAATTGTGAATGCCTGCTCTCTAGAAATGTAATGATTTCGTTTAGAGAAGGCATTAATTTTCTGATTTTCTTTGAAACAAACAGTTAAATGATGTAATCTTACCATGCGAGTAGATTTATCAGGACTCGGGTTTTCAACTATTCTCTCCTCAGGATCATCAGGGCTTTCCTTAACTTTGTCTTTGCCAGCCTTCTTTTTCTTATCTTCCTCCATTTTATTCAGGCCTTCTCTAAGCCACTGAGGCAAACCTTTCTTTTTATTCACATCTAAAGATAAATAATCATTATGAAAATGTTGTTCTTAAAACATGAGAAATGTCAAGCAAAAGCTTATGCTGTCCTTGAGGTTAGAGAGAAACCAACTAATGATAGAGTAGCCAGGACTAAATTGGGATATTTAGCCTTTTTGTGGCTTTTGATGTTTAATCCGGTCATGGATTTTCCCATTTCTTCGTCTAGGCTTTTGAATATTGCTGTCTACAAGTACTGGTTTCCGTATTTTTATCTTAATAATGCTTTGACAACAGCAAAGAATCACATACAAGGAATCACCCTAGTTTTTCTGTTTTCCTGAATTTACATCTCAGTTTCTGGGTGCTAAAGAACCTCAAAGCCCCCCTCAGCACCGAGTCAAATACTAACCACGTAAATTGATCTCTGGTAATTGCGCGGCAACAATCTGTTCAGGTATTGAAAGTCTTGCTCCTTGATTTGGCATCATGGGAGGCTGGAAGAAGTTAGGCATCATTGGCATTGGCATACTCGGTGGATGTCCAAATTCCATTTGAGGACAAAAATGAGCATCAACATTTGGGGGAAAGGGTTGATGGGCTGGGTTGAAGGGCTGATTATTTTGACCCCATTGATTCCATTGACCATGGGGATTACCGTGGTATTGACCATGATGGTCATTGTTGGCATGGCGATAATTTTCATTGTAATGTTGAGCATGCTCTCCTTCATATGGAGCCTCTGGAATGGAAAATTGATTCATTTAAATAACATTCCAACTAGTTGCCAAATATGCTTGAGTAAGATTTTGGTTTAAGTGCTAGGCACTAATTGCCCATTGAGTGGCTTAAGTAATCAAAACATAGCCATCCTCTGTTTGGTAGTCACAATTTGACCAAATAAAGTCATTACATAAGAATCAATAATTACAGATAACTGGCATGGCGAATTCTCTACTCAAGTTTGACATAGGGCAGTATATGAGACGGGCTGGCCTGTTCGCGAGCTGGCTCGCCTTCAGTAAGATCCTATTGACCTGGTCACGGCTTCGTAAACATCAGTTTGCAATCGAACATCGTTTATATGAATGCCGAGATGGCCCCCTCCCTGAGATGGCGGTTATCGACTGCCGGGATCCCACCTCCAACAGGCTGAATTTTCTAATATAAATGGAAGAAATGGGCTAGCCCGCCTGTGACCCTAAAGACTAGGTCATGACGCACGCGCAGAGCAAAGAAGAGTAACTCAATAAGTTTCAAACATGATGTTCACCTATTATTTGTTTACATTTTGGTGCTAAGGGCGGGCTGGCCCATCATCGTATCTTTCATACAAAACCGGGCTAACTTGAAGGCAAGCCAGCTCGCTAACATGCCAGCCTGCCTCATATAAACAGGCCCTTAAGAGCTGGATGAGTGATATGTGAGTGATAGGAAGCAAAAAGGTCTTAAATTGCTGAGCTATGATAGCTTTTCCTTAATAATTCAGGATTTCTCCAAACAAAAAGAACCCATTATTACAACTTACCCATGTTGTGTTGGTAGTTTTCAGGTTGTTTAAACCCATCATTCTCAGATTCATCTCCGAATTGCTTCCATCGCTTGTGATCAACAGCTTGGCCTGCCTGAGAATGACTCGAGTCCACGAATGTGCCTTGGAGGGAGGATGGATGCCTTGACTGGCTTGCAATACCTTCCTCTTCTTCAAGTTGTCTCCTCCGCTCTTCGTGAATGAATGGAGTGTTCTGCTGACCATTATCAGGGGGAGGGTGTTGAGGAGGTGCTATTCCTGATTGGGGAGGTGCTGAGCCAGGTTGGGGAGGTGCTATTCCAGATTGGGGAGGTGCTGAGCCAGATTGGGGAGGTGCTGAGCCAGGTTGGGGAGGTGCTATTCCAGATTGGGGAGGTGCTGAGCCAGGTTGGGGAGGTGCTGAGCCAGGTTGGGGAGGTGGGGCGGCTTCTTGACCTTCATGTGATGGTTCTGGTGGAAGAGGGGGTAGACCAGCTTGTTCCTGATTCTGCTGTTGGTATTGTTCTTGGAGAAGACGATGCTTTGCCCACATGGCTGCCTTGACAGCCCATTCTTGGCTCCTGTCCCCATCTGAAATGAAAATACAGAGAATATGTAAAAAGATTTGCACAATATTTCTTCTATAAAATATGTGATTAAAAATGTTACCAACTGTAATAAAGAGAAGAAATTGTTGTTATACTTTTGGTAAAATTATAAGGGAAATCAACTATATGTAGTCTATGAATACCCACACACAAAAATGCATATTAAATTTGAAATTCTATGTAAAAGAAACCTCTAAAAACAGGATAGCTGCCATACTTGAGTAACAGACCCAAAAAGAGGATCCATTGTCCAAGCTGACTCACAAGATTGACAAACTAACCACCAACATACCATGCTCACACTGTGAAGAGAAAGCTTCAACCATCCCTTGCAACAACATGAGAGTATCAACAAAAAAAACCAAGAGCAGGCATCAGGCGACACTTCCTTGCCCAACGTTCAATAAAAGCTTGGAATAAGTTCAGAAACAGCGACTAATGTATCAATCAATTCCTTCAAGAATGGCATTGCTAAGGACTGGAAGAGCCACCCTAATCTCTAACATCACAGATTCTGATACCGAGAGAGCTCACCAGCACTACCAATATAAACTACACAACTTCACGTCATACTGACTAAAAAGTTAATAGTATCATCATTCATTACAAAACACCCTCAAGCCTTGCCTCAATCAAAATATACATGGAAGTGCTAAAATTGACCCTACTACTCTTTATCTGATGATATGAGATACTGGAAATTTTTGAATAGTCTGAACATGGCATAAATGCTTGTTTTATTAGGTTGTTACCAAGATAGGTACACTACTGTATAGTAAAATTAGTAAACCACAAAGACCAATCATGCCCTACAACAGTCATGCCATATAACAGTCGTTTCACACAATAGTAATTCAATACAAACATGTAAATGTTGATATTAAAAACACCACACACAGAAAGCATTTGTATTCCGGCCATTACCCAGCTAGTGGAAGGTTAATGAATTTGTCTCCTCTATCGCTCGCCATCCCCTTGTTCAACCCTATCACCCTCAGGTCTATTAATATTGATATCTAAAATGGATTCCTAGGAGTATTGTCTTGTTTGCATTGATATCGAAAGATATTTACCTTCAGCAGTGGCCTGTAATTGATAATTTAAATTGGGCCACCAAGTGCCCTGCTGCTGGTCACTGTTCCACATCTCTACTCCTTCAACCAGCTAGTAGACTGAAGCAATTATCATTAAACTTCTAACATAATCAAACACATCAATAAAAGCTAGGAAGAAAGATAAGTTAAAACCCAACATACGTTCTTACTGATTCTAAATAGCTTTTAGTGTTTAAACATGCTAGCCTTCCAAAGGCCAGGGGCCTTATTTCCAGAAGGTGCAAGGGAACCCTAGTTTTTACATCCGTTCTGCAGGATGTTGCAGTGAGTTATTTTTAGTTGACACCTTTAAGGTCCCCCCCATCTAGATGTAGACACCAAAGTGAATAGCTTTAAACCATTCAACCACGCATTGTACAAAGCTAGTCAAGTACAAAGCTTATCCCGTCAAGTACAAAGCTAGCCTGAATCAAGGCCCCAAAATGTTCTTTTAGTTGCTCTTAAAACAAACATTTGTTAATAACAAACATTTTCTTACTCCTATAACTCGTTCCCTAATAATAGAATAGTCTCTGATTGGTACAGAAGTGGATTCCTAATAATAACATATGCACCTGAAAACATTTCATAAGCCATTATGAAACAAACATTATATCAAATACACTCAAATAAGTTTTTATTGATGCCAAAGTAGCTATAAGCTTAAAGAAATATGGAAAATTGTTAATTTTTGGAATTTTTCAAAAAGTTTTAGTTAGGGTCATGTTAAGTCTTTCAAGTCATTATCTCACTGTTTCTCATGAGATACAGATACTCTTTTTTGTTTGGTCTAATATATTATTCCAGTAAACCATAGCGGCAAATTTCATTGAATATATGTGATTTGATGCTAAATTACAAGTTCCCTTTAATGCTGGGGGTTATATTGGCTACATGACCTGTGACCACTTAATTTTGTTCCCTGTAGTTTGAAAATTTTCCTTGGTTGCGAAGACTTTTAAAAATCTTTTACCAACTTGTTGATTTTCTAGTTTGATATGAATTTTGGGGTCAACCACCAAGTTAGATCATGAAATTTGTAATAACTTGTAATTTAAAGACAAGAACTGCGATGACAATACACATTTTTTTCCTTTTCTCATGACAAATCCAGATAGCTAAGACGACATAATCACTTTTAAAAATAATCAGTTTAATGCATAATCAGTAATGTGAGGTACTACAGGAAGACTTCCCGTCATTTAATCAAACGCTGCCGTGAGCATTTAGGAGTAAACAAAGCAGGGGAAAAGTTCATGGTGAGTCCCTCCGCGATCTCTGAACACATTCAACAAATAGGACATGATGCGTCTATTGAAAATTTCTCTATTCTTGATTAAGCCTCTAATAATTTTGATTTACTCATATTTGAAAGCTTGCTCATCCATAGGGGCCGTCCTGCACTTAACAATCAATTCTCTTCTGTTCCCCTGACGCTTTTCTAACCATTGTCTACTTACTTGATCTTTCTCTTTACTCTATTTAACTTGCATCTTTTCGTGTGCTTTTCTGCCCTTGTATTGAATGTAGTAGTGATGTATTTAATTCATTAGCATATCTTTTGTAACTAACTAATATATAAATCATCTTCCCACTGTAATTTCTTGTTCTGAGGATGGAGCAAAGAACATTGTTCCGAAACGTAAACGTTAACTGATTATGTATTAAGACTGATTATGTCTTAAAACTGATTATGTCGTCTTAGCTATCTGGATTTGTCATGAGAAAAGGAAAAGATTTATATTATCGTTGCAGTTCTTGTCTTTAAATTCATTTTGAAACTTCTGTTTCCTGCCAACTTATCAATATCTTGTAATTTGATTTTGTCATTAGGAAATGGCTTAAATGAGCACTCCTAATAGAAAGAATAAACTAGTTTCCTTGAATAATAATTTGAGCAGATAAAGCAGGCAAGAGTTGGTCATGTCTTATATGAGATAAACAATTTAGATATTGTTGAATTACCTCTTGTCAAGCAGATCTTTGCACTCTACGACATAAAAATATTAAATTTATAAAAATCAAAATACTATGTATGATTGACAGAGGCAGCACCAGCCAGAACAAATTTGGAGGCTGATGGGTAGCATGTTTCACATTGAAGTGAACTGGGGAAAAAATCAATATATGGCTGATCCCAAACTAGCTTCCTTTGTGGCTTGTGTCTTCTGCACTCCATAATTATCCTCATATACCTATCCTAGACTGAAGAAAAGAGTATCCTAATGTTAACTCTGAGATTTGAGATCTGATAATCTGAGTACCTGAGATCTGACATCTCATAGTGCAATTTCTCATTGTTTACAATATCTTCAGCTCACCCGAGATCTCAGTGAGAAGTGCCCCTCTCTGAAGTGTGACATAATATCTGCCAGCGATTATCTTGTTACTTTGACCATTCAATGGTTCTCCTTTCCTTGTCTCTCTGTTTGCAGTTTGCTCCGAATTTATTTGGAACGCAGTGCAAAGAGGAAAAATCATCTTTTAAAGAGCCCGATTTAAAAATGTATATGGTTTATACACCAAATGGTATACTTTTAAGAGCCAATCATTGAATAATAACAACAGCCAAAGATACTGCATTGCGATCTTAGGAGTTTTTCTTCGGAGCACATTTTTCAAACTTAGTAATTTGGAAAGGAAGCCCTATCAGAATGCACAACGTTAACTTGCCTTTAATTTATCATCTCTGATCACCTCTTGAATCTGTGAAGCATTTAAATCCCAAACTGGTGCTCACTCTTTAAACTTGATTTATACCCTACATAAAGCCTTTAAATTCCAGCATGGCTCACTAAATTCTATGGGCAGAATATATATTTCACAATAGGCCTTCCCAAACAAACAATTCAGGGACAATCAAGAAACGGAGTATTTCTGTATTTATTTTACCGCGGCCAGCTGGCAAATGTGATTGTCTGATCTGTAGAAAATCACGATTTGATCGTCGCATTGAAAGTAAATCATAATACTATTTAATAAAAAATAACATCTTATTCTTTGCTTACCTCTTCAGTTTCAAATAAATAAAGCAGAATTTATAAATCTAGGGCCTGTTAGCAATGTTTCCTCCAGTTCTAAGCGGCGAGGGGCGCCTCATTTCTCCTAGTCGAAAACCTTGACTTTGCTGAAAAAAGATGCGCGCGCACTTATGCAGTGGAGTCACATGCTCTAACACCGCCTTCGCAGTGGTAAAAGGGTAAAGGTGGAAGTAAACAAAAGATCGACAAAAACCAAACGAGTAAAATTATGTTCAAGAGATTTGTAATTATTACAAATTAAATTCATCTAGTCCGACTGTAAAAAGTTAAAGTTAAGTTACAATATTTCTCTCTCGTATTATTGTGTCATACTTAAAGTGGGGGTGTCATGATTTCTTTAAATTTGATATTTGAA
Source organism: Pelagia noctiluca (assembly GCA_963924455.1). NCBI lineage: Eukaryota > Metazoa > Cnidaria > Scyphozoa > Semaeostomeae > Pelagiidae > Pelagia > Pelagia noctiluca. The sequence goes on from OZ004319.1 coordinate 11,378,830, forward strand.
AGACAAAGTAATTCTAAGACTACTACAAAAAACCTGAAAACGATATTTCATTTCGTTCTCGAGATATTTGGAAAATAGTGTGCCAATTTTGAGGCTAAAAAACCACGTGACACGAAACGCTTCGTTTTTCTCCATTTTGTCCCTGTGACGTCAGTTGTTGTGATTCAAGTTTGACAACATGGACGAACAGTATGGAGGAGGAAGCACGTCCGTCACTTCAGACGATTTAAACATCACTTGTTGGTCGTAAACATTCCGAGAAAGTGATTTAGAAGAAAGAAGAGTACCCCCTGAAGTTATACAATATCAGTTTGAGCCTTATCTAAGCCATGCAAAGAGAGAAAACGATTTTGTTTAAATTAAAATTTATGTAAAAATCAAAAGATAATTAAAAGCTATCTAAAAAGCTATCATACACACAGAAACGAAATAAGAATTGAAATAAGTTAGAAAACAAGAATTAGGGTTTGATATGGATATTTTTATATCAAATTGCTCTCGTGGGGAATTGATACATGGAGGGCCTAAGACTATCAACGAAGAATTTCAAGTAAAACTTTCAGGAACAAGGTTGGATGTACGTATAATGTTGTTACATTATGCTATCATAAATTGACATTATCACACTGTGAGCAATCAAATATAGATTATATTGGATTTTTTATGTTTTTCTTGAATTGTTTCAGGTTCAACGGGGTAACCGATGCTTGGGGTAGGTGGGGTGGATAGCTAGTGAGGTATGCTTAGTGGATATAGTTACTGGCCCTCCCGTCCATGGTAGAATGAGGGGGGGGGTTACTGGTAAACAAACACGATCCTAACCGTGTAAGAATATATAAACTTGTGAATTTTGTTGAATAGGAAAGTGTGCTTCTATGAGTCATATCCTTAGTCGATATAAAGAACACGATAAGATGTTATATCTATACAAGAACAGAATTTCTGCCTTGTATCTGACGTGATGAATGTTCAGATGAATATTTTCCCCATAATGTATAAGGATAAACGTTCTTATCTGAAAACGAACTATTGTGTGAACTGGGAGTAAAAGTTGGCTCCGTCTTGAGTAAAAACGGACTAGTTTGAACAATCTTAATCTCGATCCTACGTAATCAACTTTTCTGAAATCCAGTCGTGATACTTGAAGACATCAATATGAACCTGAGTCTCACTGCCAGCGTCACACGAAAAAGAGGTTGATCCCCAACTTTTCAGTCCAACCAGGGTTTCCGTTGCTCTTCGTTTGACGATTAGAGGTGATGCAATACTCATTCGCTGCCACATATCTCCGGCGCAATAATCTGGGTTTTCTGTAAATAAAGGAGATTTTTAGAAATACTTCAATTATAAAGCCCTGGGGAACGTCTTTGCATACTGTGGAGGATGTTCAGTCCTATGGAGGGTGTTCAGTACTGTGGGGATTTCATTGGTACGGTGGACAATGTTCAGTAATGGGGAAGGATACCATCAGTACTGAACAGTTGAGGATAATGCACTGATGGTATCCTCCCACAGTACTGATGGTATCCTTCTATATTACTGAACACCCTCCAATGCACTGATGGTATCCTCCAACAGTACTGATGGTATCCTTCTATAGCACTGAAAACCTTCCAATGCACTGATGATACCCTCCCACAGCACTGATGATATCCCCTCCAAAGGAATTAACATAACCAGAAAGCTTCTTTTCATTCCTTTCAAAAATGTTGGTTATCCATGAAAGTTTTCATCATATATATAATCATATTGATGTACGTAACAAGTATACATGTACCATTTTAAAAGTCAAAAGAAAGGATAGGGGATAAGTTTTGCACTTTCAGGCACTGCATCAAACAGAAATGTGAAATAAAGACTACAACATTAAGTTTCCCAATCATTTACTTCTATAAACTATGGTTACGATATCAAAATGTTAAAAATGATTTTACCTGAGCAGACTTGCATGTTGTCGAAAGAATAGGAAGCAGCGGATTGCTGTATTTTCTTCTTGCAGTCACTAATCCCGACACTCTTCGTATTTCCTTTGAAAAACTCTCCCGGATAAGAAATATCCCAGGAGTCTCCCTCCCACCAGACGCCTGTGAGGGTCTGGGTATGAGCTATTGCAGCACTTGGAAGGCATATTGGTGTAACTGGCTGTGAAGGAGGCGCGATCTTCAGCAATGCAACATCGTAGGAGAAGGTGGCATATTTGAAGCTCTCATGGGTGTGAATTTTCGTGACTTTGAGGTGTTTGTTTGAGCCTTTGATCATCACGTTGATGATGTTGGGTTTCATGATGCTACCATCTGAAAATATAAGAAAGGAGTATCAGAATTCGTACACCCAGGGTTATTTTGCTATTCTTTAAGGAAGATGCATACTTATAGGAAAGTGGTTAATTTAGTACTGTAAACTTATCATTTGTTATTTTCAAAATCATAGCAGACGCTTCTGTCCAATTTTCAGAAAAGATACTTCATATCTATTCCCAAGTAATGACTTTTTTGAGAAACATGACTTTTCTTCATTATTCAGTTCTGTAAATAAAATATTTCCAAGAATGATACTTTGGCTAGTAATATTGTTACATTCGGAAAATATACTCTCGAAAATATCAACATCCTGAATTTATATTTGGTTTCCACCAATACCGTCAGATTTGAATACTTTATAAAGGTGAAAATTTTCAAGACATAATTTCTACAAGGCTCGATGAAATCAGGTCCAGCAATTTTAAGGTAGAGGTTCTAACAAGAAGTATTTCTTATATGTGGGCTTTGTAGATTATTTTTAAAAAAACAAGCAAAATTGGTTTCAAGCTGTATGTCCTTAAATATTCCTCTATTTTCAGTCTGAAATGTTCTTTAAGGTTTTTAACGTTTATACTGATTTTGTGCCAACTGTTTTAAATTCTTACTATCTTGACCATCTGACATATCTCCTTATTCTCAGTCTGCTTGTTTCGTAATCATTTGTCAGTCTCGTAGTTATCTCGTAAAATTCTTATATTGAGCTAAAATTGGTCAGTCTCAGTTAGGCCTTAGCTTGTTCTTTAAGCTTGGCAAAATTTGAGGCTCCTGTTCTTATAAAATTGTCCTTATAAAGATGGGTGTACATAGCGATTATTTCCGACGGCCCCTACTCACCATACCCAACAAGACAGTGTGCAATTGTGAGGACCCAATTTGTATCGATCAGTGCCCCCTGGCAGAAGATCATGTTTTCATCTGTTCTATAAAGGAGAACGTGCCATTTTGAACCACTTGATTTTTGGTTGGTACACTGCTTCTGAATACTCCTACCGAAGCCTGGATTCTTGTCGTCTTTCTTACTCTCGACTTCTTTTCCTTGAATCAAAAGGGATTACAGATAAAAGTCAGACATAAACATCCATTTTATAAGACTGTCAGTAAGAAAACGAGTTGAAGTGGTAGCGTACAGAGGGTCGATAGAAATAGACTCCAACTCAGACCCATAAAACGTAGACCCGGACCAAATCTTTAGAGTTTGACGCAGAACCATGAGCAAAGCAGTTTTGTGACACTTTCGTCAAACCTAATGGCTTCTTGGGGTAGCAACATGTTTGCTACCGAAGGGTGAGAAAAATTGGAATTTTGATGCGTCTAGATTGCTGCAAATTGCCTATTTTTACGTTATTAGCGCCATCCCTTTTTTTTCATTCTTAATCACTAAAATATTTAGAACTGCACATCATTTTCTTTAGGACTCCACAACAGGGGTTTAGAGCTGCACATATTTTGTGGAACAATACGTTAAAAAAATCCTGCTAGGAGCGGTGATTATAACAGATCTGTTAAAATTAATAAAACTTCTTCTATTTGTAAACCCGTAATAGAAAGGCAAAACATCGATGGACCAGAAAACACTTGTGCTAGATCCAAAGTTGTTTTGTAGATCGACGTCAATAGTGCAATGGTTCTGACTTGGAAACCCCATCTCTGTTCAAAAGCATACCATGAGCATACAGTAAGCACAAAATCCCACCATTTAAAGTTTGTACACTGTTTTTGGTTTTTTCTATTTTATGGGCTCTTTTTATGCTTGCTCTAACAATCAAACGCTAGCTCTTTAACGCTACAAGAAAAACTCTTTCCCTTAGAATGCTTGGAGTCTCCATGCAAGCTATGACGTTGTTAAGGATGGAAGTAAGAATTTCTTAGTAGGGGGGTGGGACACCCCATTCAAAGAACATTCTAGGGAGATCCCCAATAAGACATTATATACTTTAGGATTTTGTGTTCACCAGAAGTGACGGAATGCTCGACCCAGTCTCTTATCTGAGATAGATGGTTCACCTTTATTGCAGGATTGGAGTTGAATCTTCCCTGTAACGTCCTTTACGTCCTCTTCTTTCATGTCAACGTCCAGCCAAACTTCATAATCAACTTCAGCCAAATGTGAGCTCGAATGCATATATGTGAGAGCTAATCAAAAGAAACGAAGAAGGAAAATATGAATATAATACACAAATTGAGCTCAAGAAGCCACAACATCAATAAGCCTGATATAAATCTGTAATCAACAGACCAGAAGTGCCTTTTTCTCTTGGCTATCAACACACTGGCTGGCAGCAACTTGTAAACTTGGGCATAAGGTGTACAGTCACATGATTGGTATTTTTAGAACCAAAGACTACTCAAATTGATACTCAGTAACAAGCGAAAAGTAGAATAAGTTTCTATACCATAACAGTAATAAAACATTCTGTCAAAATTTATGTAAAAGACACTACATTCTGACCTCCATAAAAAGGGACCAGTGCATTGAAAACTAGTGGTAAATAAAACGGTAACCCAGACCTAGCAGAACTGGTCCGGTTGGTGCGGCGTTGGTCGGACCAACTTTTGGGCCAAAACACTCCTTTTACAAAAATATATGTTGCAACATTTCTGGATTAAAATGAATATAATAATTCCTGGAAGATCTTTTAGCTCTATTCGTATTTTTGATATTCATGAAAAATTTTCAGCTCTTTCCATGTGATTGCTATTTACTGTGTTGAAAAAGAGAAATTTTGAGAAAAATGAATTTATACGTTTAATTCTGAGGTCTTACTTACTTTTGGCAGGACTTTTTGGGTCATCTTCTTTGAGCTGAAAAGTGTTGGAGCAATCAGATTTCGGGATTTGAAGAACCATGGGCTTTGATATTATTTCCAATTTGTTTGCAAAAGCTGAAGAACACAAGAGTAAAGTTAGGGAATTCAAGTATTTCAAAAAGATAGAGTTAAAATATTGGAAGAAAGGATGAGCCTGGTCAGTAGGGACTCCCTATAACAGACCTTTAGGGGAGAGGATGGCATAGCAAAACTTCAAAAGATTTGCAACCAGGATTACACCCTTACTTGGGTTTGAGGAGCAAATTGGCACTTGTCCATCTCTTCCCCCTCCCCCTTAAGGAACAAAAGGCACTTGTCCATCCCCCTTGATGCCTGCACTTGATTATTACACCCTTTTTTATAAGGAACCTTTTATAAGGAAGCTACATGTAGAAGGTTTATAAACTTAAGGAACTTTTACTACTAAAAGTCAAATCACTCAGGAACTTTAAAATTATGATATTGTAATCAATGGTGTAGATATGCAACTTTTAAGCCTGACCTAAGCTTCTTTGTGCTAGAACATGTTTTCCTATCATGAGTTTATTGCAAAATGTTGAATTTTGATGCTTTTCTTGCGTTGGTAGTAATTCCTATCCTACTTAACATAAAGAAATTTTAAAGGAACTTTTATAACTACAAAGTGGTCAAAAGAGGTCCCAAAATAAGGAACTTAAAGAACTAGGCCCTGAGCCAGATTTCTTATAAAAAGCGTGAGGACTTATGCAAAAATCAATTACACTCTTGTTTTTATAAGAACAATTTTTAAGAACACGAGCCTCAAATTTTGCAAAAACTTAAGAACAAGCTAAGAACAAACCGAAGCTGGCCATATTTTGCTCAATATAGGAATTTTAAGAAATAACCTTCAGACTGAGAAATATTCACAAAAGAAGAAGATTAACATGATGTGTCAGATGGTCCAGTAAGTCAAAATTTGCAACAATTACCACAACTGATAGCAAAAACATACTTCCAAAGAATTATGAAAATAAGAACAATTTAAGAACATTTCAGGCTGAAAATAGAGGAATATTTAAGAACAGCCAGCTTCAAACAAATTTTACTGATTCTTATAAAAAGGAGTGTAGTTAATTATGTTAATATGATCAATATCACTTACATGCTGCAACTATTGCAATTGGAAGGAGAAGGGACATCAGAAACAACGATGGCATGTTTACGAAAAACTTTCAGTCAGCAAATTTTTCTTCCTGTCTTTGCATACTCAAATAGATGCTTATCTTTGCTTTATATTTATTTCGGTGATACGTTGCAAAACAACAGAACTGCAGAAGGTAACACCATTCAAGAAGGAGCCACAACCACAAAGTCTTTTATTTCAAATTTTACATCCTTCAGCTTTTACATCCGGTTTTGTAACTACGATGTAAGACGCTTCGAGGCAGCGAGGAACAACAACAACACTATTTGCGGAAATGCAATGCAATGCAATATTCCTAATTTAGTTACTCAATGTTTTCATGATTCATTGACAAGACCCGTTGACTTGACGCTTGATGAAATGCTGTTCTAAGTTCTAATTACCTGAATCAGAACAAGGTTTGAAGCTGTGAGCAATCGAAGTTAAGGACAAGATGTTTAAAAAGAAGCCATCTCCTCAAGGTAGGTATTTTAGGTTCAGAATTTAACACAAAGCCAAATTATCTTGTCAGCAACATCCATTAGGCCTAAAATGCTGCAAATGTTCGGGATGCTCTCTTAACCCTGGGACGTAATGTTTGCTATGTGGACTTATCATGGAATGCACACAAATGAGTAATATGAATAATATGACACAAATAATAAAAAAGATAGTTGATGATTGGGATGATGTTGATAAACAAATACACTTTACTATCTTCGTAAGGTTTATGTGTGCAAAGCACAAAGGGCCCACTGAATAAGTAGACTAAGTGGGACCCTGGTCCTTCCTCACGATGTAACCACACCATGTAATTCCGTTTGCCTTTCTGCCTGGAATTACAGAGAGTTGGTAAATTCTCTCCTTGAACTTTATTTGCCAGGGCTGAAGGTGATTTTGAACCTGGGATCCTTTGAACGAGGGTTGGGTAATCAAGCCACTCAGCCATCCTGACCATGTGTAGTGATGAGCACATAAAACAGCAAAGCAAAACTTCTTCTAATGCATTAATTAGAGTAATGAAATTAATTTCACTTCCATATTTCCAGAGCAAATGAGGCAGCAAAAGCGGGTGTTGAACAAAACACAGAGAGACATGTCAAGAGATAGAGCAGGGTTGGAAAGACAAGAGAAACAGCTGGTAAATGGTCCTTGGATTCCATCTCGGATATTTATATTCTCACAATGACCTAACCCCTCCTTCTATCATAATTTTCTTAACCTAGCTCTTTAAAATTTCTTGTATCATTCCAATTTTTCTCTGAATATACTAGGTATGGTCACAACATGAGGCGTTGTACTGCTTGATTAATCTTTCTATTAACAAGACCTTTGTACTCTCTGCATAACCTTGTACCCTACAAAGATAGTAAGCATGTTTGCCCATTTGTGACCAGCAACTTAGAATCCAGTCATTGTTAGAAACTATTTCCTGCCCCTTGCTAAGAGGCTAATTTGATGGGAGTTTTCAATCCCTGGGGATGATTATATACATGAAACTATCCAACCCACTCTCTTGTAATAAGCCCCTAAAAGATAACCTTTGAATTGTATTTATGATAAGGTTCTATTGTATCTGTAAAAGAATCCTGATAATCAAAAGGCTTAATTTTAATAATTTTCTTGAAAGGAAAATGATATCAAGAAAGCCGCAAAAGCTGGCAATAGACAGGTAAATAAGTACCATTTTTTCTATGTTAAAGTTTCTATGTTTCTATGTTAACTGTTTGATTTGTCACAGCTCAGACGGACTTCTGTTAATTCTCCCTCATCAAACAGCATTATAAAGCTGACACTAAGTCTCTGATAAACCATATGGGAAATGTTTGTAATCTATAAAATTCCAAGTTCCTGTACAAATAGAATTAACTTCACTTTTGAAGTTCATTATATTTAAAGATATTGATATTTTCTGCTTAGAGGACTTTGCCCTCATTCCACCCTAGTGCTGCCCTTATGAGCATATGGTGTTATCAAACAAAATTACCTTTTCCTCAGGGCTGCTTAAGTCCCTTTTATAGTATGTGAGTATGTGATCTCTTGTCGGCTTAAAATGTGGCTTTTCTTTACTCTAGCTTGCAACAACACTCGCAAAACAACTGGTTCAACTGCGGAAGGTAAAAACACGCAATGTTGCTGCTTCTAGTAAAATCACTGCTATCGGGTATCAAGCTACAAGCATGCAGGCAAATGCTAAGATGGCAGGCTCAATGCAAGTGGCAACAAAGGTAATTACATTTTGAATTCATTAATTCTTAGGTAGCATTTATGCCCGGCATGAGGACAAAATGTGAAAACAGAAGTCTCCAGATTTGAAGATGGCTGTATTATACTCTCCAAATTTCAGACAAAAATGTTCCTAAATTGTTCTTAAATGCTTTGAAGCTTGTTTCTGATTCTTACGCATTGGATAAGGGCAGTTCTGCTCAAAACAGGAACTCCTGGTACTAACAGAGAATAAGCTGTGAGATAATGCAGGTGGAAGGACTCAATCTAACTACTGTTTAGTTAAAAACCAAGTTGCTTACCGATTATTCTACACAAAGGCTAAGGCTGGGAAGGATTCAAGTTTTTCTATTTAATATGACAAAACGTTTTCCATTTTTCTTCTTACATCTTTGAATTTTACCTAATACAATGGACAATTACAGCGGATTTTTGAGATATATAATTTGCTTCCATTTTTTGGGTTATTTGCTTTTTTTTTATGTTTTTATGCGAGTTGTGTTTACACTGAATACTTTTTTGGGATCGGGATTACAATCCGGATTGCAATCCACCTCTGAAGTAGGATCGGATTTTTAGAGGATGGCGTTCCCGATCAAGTGTTTATACGGCACATTTTTTCAGTATCGGGATTACGATCCGGATTGTGATCCCATAGTTTAGTCTCATGGTCATCCCTAAAAATACAAACTTTATGCTAAAATGGCTAATTTCAACTTAGTTTACATTACATTGTATCATTTACAATTTCAATTTCTTTCATCTTCGTAGGCAATGGGAGAGATGAATAAGCAAGTTTCACCCCAAGAGTTGGCTGCAACGTTACAAAATTTTGAGAAAGAATCAGCCAAAATGGATATGTCTGAAGAAATGAGTAAGTGGATGATAATCTTAGGCTAGCCTGTTATCTCCTTCTGAATCTCGGTTTGACTCGCTAAATTTTGTTTGAAGCTGGATGTTCTTAAAATATTCTTCCATTTTCAGCCTGAAACTGTAAATTGACAAGATGACGTACTCTCTGGTCTCTGATAGATGCTAAAGAATAGTCTCTAATAGACATCCCCATTACTTTGTAATTTGTGAAAGATTTTTCACCCAGGACATTACTCTTCGAATCCCATGATTGATTGATAGGTTGATAGGTTGATTGGCACATACGCTTACTATCTTCGCAAGGTATGGGTTTATGTGCTAAGCACAAAGGGTCCACTGAATAGGTAAACTAATCGAGCAGTGCAACCCTGGTCCTTCCTCTTGATGTGACTACACCTCGTGATTCCTTTTGCCTTTTTGCCTGGAATTACAGAGAGCTGGCTAATTCTCTACCCACACTTTGTGACAGGTCTGAAGGTGGTTTCAAACCCGGGACCCTTCTAACAAGGGTCAAGTGATCTAACCACTCGGACATCCCCGCCACTTTAATGATATCTATTGTAGTAACAAGTTTATAGCAAGAAGATAGCTACGCTACAAAATCTATAGGGACTCAACAAAGATTAATTTTTGAAATATTCCCAGCTCCCTACTAGAGTAATTTCAAATGGTAACGGCAAATATTGCCCTTGCATTTTGACTTATATTCTATCAAAGACCAGCGTCTCAGGCAATCATGGCTATAAAAATATCCATATTCTAACACGTTCTATCTTAACTTCTCATCGCTTTTTGCTTTTTCTCTTTTATTTCTAAACGATTTGTAAAATATTTCCAGCTGAGGAGCATAAATTCTGGTTAGAATGATACCTTTTAATTTTGGTATGCCTGATGTGGTTCTTGAGTCTGAAGCGGACATACATACAAACATACATACAAACAATTCTGTTTTATATATATATAGATTTACGAAGTCTTTGGGTTGGTTTCCATGAAAATGCTCGATAAATAGAGTAGATTTTATTTCTTTATCTGTGCACCTCCTGATGAGTGGGTAACCACGAAACACGCTTGTCGAGATGAAGAGTTTTGATTTTCAGTCTTTTTCTTCTAAGAGTATATATAGATTTAAACAGATTTTTTTAAGCTCCATTTTGACTTTGTTTTTTCAAGTGAATGACACACTCGAGTCTGTGTTTGATGAATCTGGAGATGAAGAGGAACAGGATGCAATTGTCTCACAAGTTCTTGATGAAATTGGTATCGAAATCACTGGAAAGGTTGGTTCTTTGCATAAAATAAAACTCAATAAAATGCGTAATGAGATCGTAAGACTAGTGGTATATTTTGGGAGTCCTATTCTCAGCCACAAAAGTTAACAATTTAACAATTTATCATAAGCCAGATCAATGTTCTGAGTTAACTATTCACAAACTTTTGTGATAAAATATATGATACTGATTCAAATAATTTAAGCCACACTGTAGCTCATTTACCATTGTTTCAGCCACTTAAAACTGTCATTTATCAAAGCTCAATCGTCTATGAGTTGAGTCATAGAAAATTATTTAAAAATTTCAAGCAGTTTTGATATTGTGACTTCTCAAAAATTACTAGTTTTGTAAGCCACTAACACTGTCAGCCACATAAACGACTCAAAATTTAATGGTCCTTATCTCTGTATTTGGTAAACCAGTAGATTCTGCTCCAAAATGAAATTAAAAAGCAATTCTTCTATTCAGTTATACAGAAGTTTTGCCTGTCAGCCACATAATGAAAATGTGACTCACATTGGAAATGTCACCGAACAGGCTTCTTTTTTGAACATGATCAGATGCGTAATGACATCATAAGACTGTTTAGGAGGCCTTCTGGATTGATCACTAACTATTTGATGAAGTGGCGCTAATTTTTCTAATCATTCGTCACTAAAACTACAATTGCTCAAAATTATGTGAAATATAGCTTATTCGTACAATATTTGACATGATAGTCACCACTTATCATGAATAGCCCTTTGATATTAAGTAGGGGATTGTTGTAAATACCTTAAGTCTTATCAAGGCTGTTTCTAACACAATATTTTACATGATAGTCACCACTTATCATGACAAGCCTTTGATATTTGGGGCAATGTTTTGGGAGAGATGGGCCTCCCATAATCGGGCAATGAGAAATGTCACATTTGCCTCCCCACTGATATGACAGAAGTGATCTTGCCCATCGTTGAAAGAGAGCAAGTGAAAGTGAGCATTCACTCAGTTAACCATCAACTCCCTGTATCAATAAGATATCATCACAATATAAAATCATAATAAGTGGTATAAACTATCCTTGTCAAATATTGTGTCAAAACAGCCTTGATAAGAATTAATGTATGTAAATAGCTTATTTATCTTCTCATTGCTGATTCAAGTACCAAATAAAGGACCACTCGGATTAATTGCTATTTAAGCAACTATAAGCAAATATTCACACATTGTTCTGAATTTTGTTTTACAGCTTGCAAGTGCACCGGTGGCATCAAGGTCGTTACCTCAAGCATCAAAAGCATCAAAGGAGGACAAAGAAATTGAAGATATGTTGGCACAATTAAAAGCTTAAAAACTAAAACTTAACTAATTCATTTCGTAAGCAAATTGTTAGTCAAGGGAGCATCCTTTTTACTTTTGTTGCTATGTAAAGGCTCTCAGTCAAGATGATGTCTTACCTTGCTCAAGATTATAATTCTTTCTGTTCAATTTCACGATTTTCTTATAAAGAGAGAAAATAAAGAGCTCTTGACAAAAACCCTTAGTACAATATGATGAAATGTATTTACGCCATATTTTTTTTCAATTTTTGCTAAAAACCAGCAGATATTGCGATGAAATTTATGAATGATCTAAGACCAAAGCAAAGAAAATGATAAACTAAGATTGCAAACTGTTTATAAATGAACCTTAAAGTCAGTTTATAAATTATATTGCTCTGTTCTTGATCTAGTAAAAATAGATACTTGAGTAAAATGTTTGGCGTAAAATCTAGAAATGGAAAGGTTACTTTGGTGGATGAGAATCGACATTGACCCTTTTTAGAAACCTAAGGTTTGTAAAAAGTCAGCTCAGTCTCCCAAATGCATGGAAGTGTTGTACTCATAAATGCCAAATAAAGCAGAAGCAGGAACAAATTATCTAGAAGCCACACTTTACATTTAAATCGAGATAATTTGTGAGAATAAAAATGAATAGGACTTCCCAAGTTTACGTTACATTTTCCTTAATTTCAATACATTTATCATTATCCTCATCATTCCTATTATTAATGAAAAATGATTATTTAAGTATCTTGTTTTGTTTAGTATGGTAGAATTTGTCATATCTTTTGCACTTTTATTACATTTTGTCACCGACTTTGATTTTTGTCTGTGTTCTCTTTAAGATGACACAGGTCATACCATGCTGTGCAATGTTTTTCTTACCCAATTTTAAGTCTAAACCCAAAATTCAAAGGCAAACTATTGACACTCTTGGATAATACATTGATTTTTAAGGTAGGATTGGCTCTTATCACATAATCGCATACATCTAGAATCTAGAGAACAAAAGCCATGAGCCACAAGCTTTATAGAATTTGAAATATCAAGTTACTCAGTCAACTCTCTATAAAGCAGACACCTTCGGCCTATGTAAATGTGTCCGTCTTAAAGAGTTATCCCTTTAAAGACGAAATTCTTTGTTGTCCCTGCTGTAAAAATCAGCATGTAGGTTTCGGTATTTCCTGCTTCTTTTTGTGGGGTTTTACGGTGTAGATGACTGGAGCAATTCAAGTAAGACTGTGCGCTGAGTGGTACAGCTTGGATCACAATGATGCAGGCCAGTAGCAATTAACAGTGGTTTCTAGACAGGTAAAAGAAGTATGTTTTCTTTACCTGTGTATGCAGCAAATACCACCTTGTGGGCATTTCATAAATGCAGCAATTCTGTATCCTTCAAAGACACAACGTGCGCTGACTCAGGGATGGTCTTGAGTTGCTCTGGAAGAGAAAAATCAAAATGACAATCGGTTTTTGAAAATTGAAACAAGTCTTTGGTTGGTACAGGATTTGAGAACGGCAAGGAAAATCAGAAACATAGCTAAGCATGACATCTACTGAAGCTTTGCGTCTGAGACTAATTAGAGTAATACGTCAAACAGAGAAAGAGAAAGAGACCTACGTTTACTGTAATTGAGTCAAATAACTCATTTAATTTTTTAATAAGACGAAATCAATGGATAAAAAGTTTATTATGAAATAATTCTGAGTAGGAAAACGAACTCCTTCTGTTGCCATTTGGTCAATCTATCAATCAACTCTTCAGCCGGTGTGGAACTTGGAGAAATCAAGGGGACAGGTACAGACTTACGGTAAACGGGGTCATAGGACCGTGATACTGGTAGTATCTCCGCATTGCTTCTCGAATGTGACTGGGAAGAAGGCAATCACCGTTTTGTTCCAGGCAGCTTGTATAGCCATGCTATGGAAGAACACGTAAATGAGTTAGGAATCGTCAACCAATCATCGTTACGTATTTGTTTGAAAAATGAACGCGATTAGATGAACGGATTGAAATCGTGCCTCAATGGTTGCAAATCGTAAATATAATCAAAAAGCAGGAATTAGATCCAAAGTTGTGTCCCACAGCTAAATTTTCGAAAGCATTCACAACAATCTAGTTGCTTCTTCAGCAATATTCAATAATAATGCTTACTCTTTTGGACTTAAAAATAAAATAATAAATTTTGTACTTCACCGGAGATCAGAACAAATATTCACCTTGGTTTTCTTCTTCTTCGCTTTGGATGGTTTGATAAGACCAGAGGAAGCTAACGACGCAGTACCGAGCGAGGAGGCCAAACCACCTTGAGATGGAGCAATTAGACTTGGTCCAGTAAAAGACGTGCTTGATCCTGACTGCAGGGTGTTAGGGGTGGCAGGTGGGGTATGGTTGGGGGTGGCAGTAGTGCTGGGAGCTGACTTGAGCGTTGATGCTGATAACGTTGATGTTAAGTTTGTGCGGGGGTTGATGGATGGGGGCACGAAAATTGATGTCAGATCTGATCTTTCTTGATCTTGTTTTACCAGAAGCGAAAGATCGACGATCTGGAATTTAGAATTATCAACCTGAAATCCACGTATCATTGAGTGGTTTAACAGCCTGTGAAATCTATGGTTGGAAAGCAAACTAGAGATGTCTACACTCGAAAAGAAGCCGAATTCGGAAAATCAATCGAGATAACTCGTGTCAATAAAATGACCCGAGCAATTGGACTATTCATTGCTAGCTTTCTGTAACTTCAGGCAAAAAGGCAAAAGGAGTCGCAAGGTATGCCCACATCAAGAAGAAGGGTCAAGGTCACACTGCTTCGATTAGTCTACCTTTTTAGTAGGCCCTTTCCACTTTGCATATAACCCGATACCCTACGAAGATTAGCATATTTGCCTATCAACTATCAAATGTACTGCTTCGATTAGTCTACCTTTGAGTGGGCCCTTTGTACTTTGCATATAACTCAAAACATACAAAGATAATAAGCATATTCGCCTATTAACTATCGATGTAATGCTTCGATTAGTCTACCTTTTTTGTGGGCCCTTTGTACTTTGCATATAGCCTAATACCTTACAAAGATAGTGAGCACATTTGCCCATCAACTATCAATATACTGCTTCGATTAGTCTACCTTTTTTGTGGGCCCTTTGTACTTTGCATATCACTCAAAACATACAAAGATAATAAGCATATTCGCCTATCAACTATCAATGTACTGCTTCGATTAGTCTACCTTTTTTGTGGGCCCTTTGTACTTTGCACATCACTCAAAACATACAAAGATAATAAGCATATTCGCCTATCAACTATCAATAAACTGCTTCGATTAGTCTACCTTTTTAGTGGGCCCTTTGAACTTTGCATATAGCCTAATACCTTACGAAGATGGTGGGCACATTTGCCCATCAACTATCAATGTACTGCTTCAGTTAGTCTAGCTTTTTATTGGGCCCTTTGTAATTTGCATATAACTAAAAAAATTACAAAGATAGTAAACCTATTTGCCTATCAATTATCAACATTGGCAATTTAGATACAATGACACTGACCTGACCAATGGTCTCATAGGCAATGAAGCTGAGTATCTCCATGACAGCACCACTAGGCTTAACATCGATCAACGATGAAATATCCAGCCACTCCTTGAACTTTCCAGCTTTCTTGTCTGCAAAAGACAGGCGTAATAACTAGTAATAGGATACAGGCACATTTTGTAGCGATCACTAAGTAGTGTCTTGATAGCGATATTAAGCTGTAATAGCGCGTTCTCCTTTAAACAAAAATCAAAAGGTGGGAGGGGGATAACTGTACCTACAGAGCTTGTAAATAGATTTGAAAAATTGAGGAAACAGTGTAAATTCATAGTTTTTGTAGTGATATTCAAAGTATTCAAATAGTTGTAATCAATTAGTGCAAACCACTTAGTGTACACTATTGTATACTATCAACTTTAAAAACAAATCTTTCATTATCATTATTGTTATTGAATCATTTATACACCCTATGTTTGTTTTCAAATACAATCATAAGATTTCAGAAATTTCAAAGCTGTTTGGATTAGAAAAGAATACAATGTAATTGGAAAAAACCGTACTGAAATTAACTTGTTTTGCTTCTGTGAATTCAACATAAGATTGATGGTCAAGACTTTCTGCAATCCTCTCAGCTCTCTACGAATAGGAAAAAAGGTTTCAATAGAAATCAATAAAAAAAGGGTCAAGTTACTTGTATCTTCCCTCCAAAGTACAGAATATCCTCGAAATTCGAATCGAGTGGTTGTATAGTAGACAGTAATTTACAATTTGAAAACATTTGCAGCATGAATGGATGCAATACATTCACAAGGACCTCTAGCTATTTCATGTAGTGCTGTAGTGTATGCTAGCTTGCCCTTGCTGGGAACAAGGTTCAGCCATAGTAGGGCTGGAGCATCACAACCCTTATAGGACTTTAAGACAGGGGTATTTTAGTATTGTAAGTAGACAAACCTCCGATCGCTCTTGTCTAACGTGATCAACATGACCCTCTTCGTCAAACAGAGCAACCAATTCACCTTTAAACAACATAAAACTGAATTCAAAATGTATGTACATATTCTATCATTTTACTCTATGTGCAGAATTTCGACCGATAATGATGGCTAGTTCACCTATTTCATATACGGTCAAAATTCTACCTATTTCATATAAGATATAATATTTGATTCTCTATCCCCTGTAGTAAGGGGTGGAAATTCATCTTTATCCCTGCGAACGTAAGAGGCAACTATATTGTTGGCGTTAGGAAGGATATCCGGCCATAAAACGTTAATCCCAACCGAAATCATGGATACGATTGGAGACAAATCTATAAACTGGTCAGCCCCCGCTAGAGGAGAAAATGGTTGGAATATAAGTTCTGCTTGTGTTGTGCATACAAGATTTGATTTTGCAGAAAGAAAGATTATTACATTCTGTTAGCAACATATTCTTGGATCAACAGGGTATGATTCAAGGATTTTCACCTACTAGGGCAAAATATCCAAAAGGCCATATTCTATCTTAAAAACAACCTTTATCTTATTTTAGATGATACTAAAGAGTCACTTATTGCAGTAAACAATGTTCAGGTACCGAATGTTAAAACCTTTGCCAAAAAATTTGATAAAAAGTGTTTACCATATATGTCTCTACTCTTTAGTATTGTATATAATCTTTAGCATCCTCTATATAGAATATGGTCTAAAAGCTTATGGCCAGGGTATGAAAAAGCACCTGACCCTGTGACCGCTGGTCGCAGGAAATGTTTTGACTTGAAATTCCTGCAGGAAATATTTGTGAAACTTCCTACTTTTTTCAAAGCAACAAGGGCAAAGCATTATATTCTGTGCTTGTATTTAGTTATGTTATGTTATATTGCGACTGACTGGCATTCGGGTGATTTTTCGGTCAAAGGAAGAAAACATTTTTTTCATGCCCTGATTATGGCACATTAACTGCAAAAAAGCTTGAATAGCTTCAAATCTTACAAAATATAATCCTCAAAATTATCTCTTTAAAGAATGTTAGACTTGGCTCTCATAATTAGAGCATCAAGTTTCTTTGATAAATGCAATCTAAAATGCTATTACCTGTGTTATCGATGGAGCTGATGAAGTCATAGGCTAGTTTCAATCTCTTGTTGTCCGCTTTACCAGCTTCACCAGCTGAAAGGCAAATTCAGGGAAAATTCAAATATCAAATTCTTAAACATTCAAGACCAATTTAAACATCACATTCTACAAAATTCAATTTTTCGCCAGATGGCAGATGCTTTCCTTAGCAGCCTTGGGTCAGTGTATGTGTTTCTGAGGCAACAGGATTGCGAGTTGCCATGGAAAAGACTGTAAAGCCAGCTCATTTAGTGACGTGAAGAATAATCAAAAATTATAATAATGAATAACAATGATAAATTTAACGCAATCTTACAAGGTAAATAACTACAATACAATTCACTAATACAATTTGGAAAAATACATCACATTCTTCTCATTTCAAGTGTTAGCGTTATGGTCGTTAAGAAAAAGTCTCTTCAGACTATCCATGCTTAACGCACTTTGGGGTTTTTCAAGATAGGGGGTCAGAAAGAAAGTGATAACAGATTCGAAAACAGATTTAAACTTTTTATAAACAAGGTATGCTTATTTAAAGATTAAATAGCCAATAGAACTAGGAAATATTTTAGATATTAGATTAGTTTTGGCTTGATTTTGTTTTTAGAGGATTTTCTAGAGTCAGAATGCAATACATGTACAATGCATCTTTTTGTGTAAATAAAGAATTTTGTTATATAGAAACATTTCTGATATGCAATATGGTAATTGATGATAATAATGTTTCCACATAAGAAGACCACTGCTTTTGACTCAATATGGAAAAGTTGCTCGTATCCTGGCTTTATCAATGACACAATGATGATCCCTTTTTTGTATCACTCAATAAAAATATTTGGCTGTTGAATTTTTTTTCAGATGACATTGGATGGTCATGATGAGTGGTCATATCACCCAACCTTCCATCAATGGGTCTTTGGTTCGAGCACACCTGTAGACCTGTTATATGCAAGGGTGGTAATATCCCATAAAGAGCAATGTATGGAAATCAAAGCATCAAATTACCTTTATCTAGTTTTAATACATCTACTTTATAATATCACAATGACATACAACTTATTTCCATCACTTCGTCTTCTTCTTGCGTGACCGACTTCTGTGTTCTGAGTTTTGAGTCCCGAAAATCCAGGTACCGAATAACTCTCCTTAATTTGTCCTGAAATAGACGAAAAAATCAGTAGACGAAAAGTGTTGTTAGATGCAACCAGAAAAATTTTCAAACATATAACCACTTAAGCTTTTTGGCTGGCACGTATAGAAGTAGTACGTCAGGTTTTGATGTCCATGGTTCAGGTTTCTCTCTATCTTCAAGTTTTGTACCGACTTAAGACTGTTCCACACCAATAGACCTACACACTCAAACTGGGCTCACCTTGAATGAAAAAACAGATCTGTAATTTGTGCATGCAAAGAGCAGTTGATAAAATTCTCTTCTCCTACTGCAGAAGGTATATTCATCATAAATAGGGTGTTACTCCAGGTAAGTAAATACAATGTATAAGGGTGTCCCAATGGTTCAAATTTCCAAGGCGATTATGGAGTATTTAACAGATTGCAGACTGTTTGTGTCGTCTTAAATTTGGACTTTGTCAAAAGAAATGATTTTGGGAGGATTCTGTACCTTGTCTTTTTTCAAGAGAAATAGAATGTCGTCAATGCTCATGAACTTTCCACCTCTCATACTTGTAATGTCAGCTGTTTGCACCAACTGGAAAGAATAGATAACATATATTGTAATAACCTGGGATAACAATCAGTAGATGCTAAAAGATAATACCTAGTTAACTGAAGAGCTCCGTCCTAGGAATTGGCAAGCTAGGAGTAGGTTCGAGAAAGTTGGAGAAATGGTATTCAAAGGATGTAAAAAATGTCAGGGTATTTCAAGCTAGTATTAGGTCCTAGGTCTTTCTACAAAGGGCTTTCTTGTTTACCCCGTCTATTTAATCCGACTTGACTACAAGTAGACTTTGACCACGATTTTGATCGATTTTGCCCAATTTGTGCTGCGAATGAAAAGTTTAACGCAAAAGAGTAAATTGACCTACAGAGGAGGTTGCAGAGGATCCATATAGGCTGAGTAAAATTATAGTTTTCTACTCAGTTACCGTGTCTCCCTTGCATGCTTCTCTCAGGAAAAGGTTTCTCCTTTGCATTCAACTTCCCCTGGTAGCAGAGATGGGGCAACAAATAAACTTTCAAGAAAGTTTAGACTGCAAAAGATGTTTAGTTTCTGAACAAAATACCAATTAGAATTTATCTTGAAAACATATTTACCAAAGTGCTCATTTGTTGACGAACAATATCTTCAACCAAAGCTACTGATTCTGCACATGGCTTTCTGCAGTCACCAAAGGCATACCTAGAATCAGAGATGAAGCATTCATAGTCACAATGGTTTTTGTAAAACAGCTATTGTTCCTTTTCCTGGTGTTTTACGGAATTAGAAAACCAATGAAAAATGGAAAAGCTTAGATGAAGATGAAAGAGTTGCAATTAATAAACCAGTGGCCATATTTTCATGTCCTTTGTCTAGAACTCATCTCCAGTGGTAGATTGAGATCAAGTAGCTCTCTGGCCATGGGTATCTCTGAATCATTCCCGTATCTTTAACTGAAAGATTACAGCCAATTGAAGCCTGAATCTTACTCACATCATAGCAGTTATTTCAGCTTGAAACCAAAGTTTTGTGGATTGCCTGTTTGTAACAGGGGAGTTTGCATTTATTGACGTTGAGCCGCTGGGAGATAATGGGGTGTCACCGCCAATAGGAAGCTGAAACATAGAAAAAACATCTATCAGCTAAACTTGCTCGCAAGGACGTAGCTAGGGAAGCCATGCAGCTCCTTCCCTTTTGAAGAAAAGTATAGGTGTGTGTAGTGTAGAGATCACTTTTTACAAACAATTATCTACAAGTGAGTTAAAGTGGTCAACACCCCTTTTAAAGAGCTTCAGGCTATGTTCTGCCTGTAATGTGGATCTATGGGCTGATTAAATTAGAGTTTTCACCCCTGGGATTGAAGTTCCACCCAAGACCAAGTTGAAATAAATGTGCGATTACATGGGTATTTTCAACCATATGGCTATTTCTAAGCTAGAATTTCTTGTCGTGCGTAGGCGTCATAAGCATTTCAACCCCAGGGTGGAAATTAGATTGTGAATATATGGAAATTCATGATTTGAAAACAACAGGGATAACATGAGATTTTACCTCGGTTTACTCGAGGTGGGATGAAACTTCAACTCCAGGTATGTTTATACACCCAGGACTGAAATATTTCCATATAATGTATGTGGACAAAAGTATCGAAACGATGAAGTAAACATGGCCGCCAAAGCGGTGATGGCCTAAGGTTCCTTTAATGTCATTGGCTATTTATTGGCCTCCTGACTTGTCTGCGCTTCAAACTTACCGTACAAAACCAAAAAAAAAATTCCTCTCACAACCTAAAATTGCATCGAAAAGTTTATGACTTCGCTTTTAACTGTGTATGAAGGCCAAGAGGTTAAACATGTATGGGGAGGAAAAATTTCAATGGATAACAAGATGTGACATAAAAGTTTATTGTAAACTAATGATTATTTGAATGAATTCATTTATTGAAATCAATTCATTGTAAGTTTAACTTGATAATTTTAAAAGCAAGAGCTAGAAGTCAATAGACAGGGAATTTCCTGTAACTATCTAAGCACCTACCTAACCTTTGCTTTTATACTTTGATTTCTACTAAATCAACCATGCTGATTCAAACAAGACTTTAAAACATTTTGTATTTTGACCGAAAGTGCCATTTTTGATGACGTCAATAACTGTCATTTTCAGAACTGAAATCGCTTTAACTCTTCATGTGCAAGTCTGACGTGTTGGAAAGTAGTTTAGTTAGACAGCACTTGATCCGATCTTTCGATTTATGTATCATTTGTTGGATTTTAACAAAATCTTAGCAATTTCTATGACGCCACCGATCCAATGACGTCATATTTGGGCTATTTTTAGAATTGATTTATCTCGATTCTTTTCATTGATTTAAATTCAATCGACCACTCAGATTTTGAATTTGCAGTCGACGAGTAATTATCATGTACAAAAAAAGTATTTTAGGCATGTCATAATCCCCATTGTTTCGAACCATTGAGAAGTTACATGGTCTAAAAAACTTTTTCTGTGCATACTAATTGTTCATCGACTAAGAATTCGGAATCTGCGTGGTCAATTTAGTTGAAATCGATGAAAAAAATTCGAGATAAATCAATTCTAAAAATAGCCCAAATATGACGTCATTGGATCGGTGACGTCATAGAAATTGCTAAGATTTTGTTAAAATCCAACAAATGATACATCAATCGAAAGATCTGATCAAGTTCTGTCTAACTAAACTACTTTCGAACACGTCAGACTTGCACATGAAGAGTTAAAGCGATTTCAGTTCTAAAAAGGATAGTTATTGACGTCATCAAAAATGGCACTCCCGGTCAAAATCCAAAATGTTTTAAAGTCTTATTGGAATCAGCATAGTTGATTTAGTAGAAATCAAGTATAAAAGCAAAGGTTAGGTAGGTGCTTAGATAGTTACAAGAAATTCTCTGTCTACAATAACAAAAAAGCAAATATTCATAAACGCCATTGACAAAAGGACATCGGCAATTTCAGTCCAGCAACAAATGCAAACATTACTCCGCAGTTTATGATAAGTTTTTGGTTCAAAATTTTATTCTTCATGAGGCACTTTATTTCTTTATTGTCGTGAAATTTTATATTTTCTGAACTTCAATTTAGGTGTTCAGAATTCAAATGATTTTTTCATAACGTTCAAGCCTTGCAAGAAATTATCTTGATTTGTCTCTCAGTGTTCCAGCACCGAAATTTGGATTAAAAACCCTTTATTTTGAAGTAATATTTCAAATATAAATCCTGAACTGCGCTTGAAAGCAAATTATTCAAGAAATACTAACATTTTCCTAGTTTATATTACCTTGCTCAATCACCCTCTCTGTGTCTGAACCCTATTGACATTTTCCTCTATAAAAATTACTTTTAAAGGATTCATTTCGGCGAATTGACATTTTGAAGAACTATGAATGGTTAATTGTTTCTATATTTCTGAAGAAATATTTCATCTAAATTGTTCCTAGGGGTCAGAAATCATATTGGGGGGTTCAAGGCCTAAGCCTAGTCCCTACACATATGGCTAGATGGCTGAGTTGCTCAGGCATGTAAAGGAAGACAGTTGACAATAAACAATACAACAACAATACACGATCACCTACCTAAAGAGTGGATTTTTTGAATTTGATTAACAGTGTAAAGAGTGTCCGACCTAGATCTGAAAACCAAAATGTGGGACCAAGATAAACTAATACCGCTAACGCATGCATTTAAGCATGAGCAACTCCGCGATCTAGCAACATCTGCCCCAGCTATAAGCCGTCATATTTACGTCATTGTTTCGATACTTTTATCCCCCTTCAGTAATTAAAATACGAAACTAAGAAGGCATTGACTGGAGAGGTGAAATGAATTTCAACTCAGTCAGCTGGGTTGAAAACTCTCATGTAATGTCCCTTAAACTCAAACTCAAACTCAAAGATTTTTTTCAGCAAAATTAATTAATTACAATATACTGTTAAATAATTTAGATGATACGCTGATGGGCACATGGAAAAAACTCTAGCAGAGCTATCGAGCCATGTGTCCAGTTGACGTGCATTACAGCAATTTTTGAGGTAGCAACAACAACAAAACTATTACGTAATTTAAAAAGAATAAGAATAACAATCACACTTTTGAGAAAGAATGAAAATTAGAGGCCTATAATTTTGTTTAGGGGTAAATTGTTATGAATTATTGGCAAGAGCAAATTTCATGCTTTTTACAAATGTATTCTTGTTTTTGATTTTTGCAATTGTTCTGGAAGAGAGTTCCATATTTTAACACCGTCAAATGTTAAGAATGCTTTTTTCAAATTTGTGGAGATCAGGGGAAGAGAGAAGCCTTCTGATGAAGATTGCCTTGTGTTATACCTGTGCAAGTCTTTTGTCTTTACGAATTCATGTTTAATGGGAAACTTTTCAGAGTCTTTGTTGATTTCAAACATTATTTTAGCTGTTTCTAGAGTATAAAGCTTGTCAAAGTTGAATATTTTTAATCGTTTGAAAATGGGTTCACTGTGAGCCGTATAGTGTGCAAAGTCTATCACTCTAATTGCTTTTCGTAAGTTACGTTTTATAGGTTCCAAAGCAGTTTTATTAGCACAGCCCCAATTTAATATACCATAAAGTATATGAGATTGAATGAATGATGAATATAAAGTTTTAAGCCTTTCTTTTGGAACTAAATGTCTTAGTTTGTATAGAATTCCAATTCCTTTAGATAGTTTAATGTTGATCTGTTTTATATGGAGTTTCCAATTTAATTTGTCATCAATTATAACACCAAGATATTTGGTATAGTTTTCTTGTTTAAGATTAGTATTATTAATTTTTAACTGTATATCCCTATTAGGCTTACGTGAACATACAAGGAGAAAATTTGATTTTGAAACATTTAAGGATAGTTTGTTGGCCAGTAGCCAAGAAGAGACTTTAACGAGTTCAGAATTTATAGTTTGTTCTAGAGTATCAAGACATTTGTTAGCAAATAAGATACTTGTATCATCTGCAAATAATCGAAACTGTAGAATCTGTGATGATGTATAAATATCATTGATATATATTAAAAACAGTAGTGGTCCAAGCACACTACCTTGCAGAACACCACAATTGACATTGAGTTCTTTTGCATTTGTGCCATTGATATTTACTGTTTGTGTTCTTTTGTGCAAGTACGATTTAAACCACGAATATGCAATCCCTCTGAAACCGTAGTGTTCTAGTTTTTGTAGCAAAATTTCATGATTAACAGTATCAAATGCTTTGGAGAAATCAAGAAAAACGCAGCAAGAAAATAGTTTTTTCTCAATATTATTGATCAATTGTGATTGAAGGTCGAGAACCGCTGAGGAAGTGCACT
This sequence comes from Pelagia noctiluca, assembly GCA_963924455.1. Lineage (NCBI taxonomy): Eukaryota > Metazoa > Cnidaria > Scyphozoa > Semaeostomeae > Pelagiidae > Pelagia > Pelagia noctiluca. The sequence continues at coordinate 11,403,388 of OZ004319.1, forward strand.
TGTTTTCTTGAAACCCATATTGATGTTTGAAAATGATTTTGTTTTTGTTTAAGAATTTGGTCTTACGAGCATTTATCAATTTTTCGAGTATTTTACTAAAGATAGGTAGAATTGAGATAGGCCGATAATTCCCTAGCTCTAACTTAGACTTCCCTTTGTGGATCGGTGTGACTTTGGCAAATTTTAATTTTGCTGGGAAGACACCTTGAGAAAATGATGAGTTGGCAATGAGTGCAAATGGCTTTGAAATAGTCATACGAATTAATTTTATCAGTTTAGGGGGAATATCATATGAATCATTGGATTTTCCCTCATCGAGATTTGCTATAATGTCAATTACCTCTTCTGAGGTTACAGGATTAAGAAAAAAGCTATGAGGGTTTGGATTCGTTAAGAAGTTTTTAAAGTTGCTTGTCGATGGTCCTAATTTGTCGATTAGTTTTTGAGCTATAGTTGTAAAGTATTGATTAAATGAGTCGACGACAGTTTTGTGGTCTGTTGTTAGTTTACCGTTAATATTTAGACTTATTACGTCACTTCTCTTATTTGTATGTGTATTTATGACTTCTTTCACACCACACCAGAGTTTCTTAGAATTTTTCCGAAACTTTTCAAAATATGAGACGTAGTGGTTTCTTTTTCTTTTCCTTATGAGGTGATTTATCAAGTCTCTGTAATATTTATATTTTTGATACCAAGCGGAATTTTTAGTTTTCAAGAATTTTTTATAATATTTATTTTTTATTGAAATTGATTTCAAAATACCTTTAGTAATCCAAGGCTTTAGTCTTTGCTTATGCATTTTCCGTGATATTGGTTTTAATGGGGCATGTCTTTGCATATTATTAATTAGTGTGTCATGGAATTCATTATATTGCTCATCTGCGCCTTCAATGATAACTAGTTTTTCATTTAAATTTGATTGTCTTAGGTCATATACGTAAGGATCTTCTTTGAATTTACTATAGTCGCGATAAAAACCTCGATTTTTACTTTTTGCTTTCAGATTGGCACTTTTACAAAATATAAAGTTTGGTAAATGATCAGAGATTTTTGTTATTAGATTACCACTTAATGTTTCATGCTCAATCGAGTTAAAAAATATGTTGTCAATCAATGATGGTTTACAATTATTGATAATTCTACTTGGTTGGAGTATATGCGGTTGAAAAAAATTTGATAGCATTAGGTTTATGAAGTTTTCAGTGTATTCATTTGTATCAATATTTAAAAGATCTATATTAAAATCTCCAGTAAATAAAACGGTCTTTTTTTCCTTTCTAAGTTTACTAGAGATTATATCTCTTAAGTAGTCTAAAAATTCATTGTCGGCTCTTTTCCTTGGATGTCGATATACAACAGCAATCAAGAAATTTTTATCATTCTGGGATTGAATTTCGATCCAATTTGCCTCAAACTCGCTACTATTATCACAATGGGAGATATTCAGGTCTTCTCTTGGTTTAAAACAAATTTCATCAGACACGAAAAATCCACAGCCCCCTTTCATGCTTTTTCCTGCTGTTCCTATGTACTTTTGATATCCAGCTAGCGTTAAATTTTCATACCTGATTCGTTTTTATTGGTAATCCATGTTTCAGAAAGAGCAATAATATCAAATTTATGTTCTAGTGAAAAAGTTAGTAATTCTAAATGTTCTAAGTTTTTATTGAGGGAGCAAATGTTTGTATGCATTATTAGCCAGGATGCATTCGATGTACAGTTCACGCCGGTGATTACGCGGAATGAACCGAGAAAACGATAGAAATCTATTATTCTTAAGCGAGTGCCACGTCGGAGATCTTCGGGCCTAAGTGTATGAAATGCACACTGGTGTTATACTATTATTAGTGTTCACACTATGCACACTATTATTAGTGACTCCGCGATGTAAGAAGAATCTCTTTCTGAGTGTTCAGCTTGAGCTGAAAATAAGGGCTTAACAAAATCTAAGATGTGATCCTTTTATGTGTATCAAGGTATCGTTAGTTCAATAGATGCTTACCTTTACTTTCGGCAATTCTCCTGCAGCTCTTTTCCCACTTCCACCTTTGTTTGATTCATTTTTCTTCGCTTTAATGCCAGAATTCTTGGTTAGCTTGGACGATTTTGTCATTTTGTAAACTAGGGATGACAGTAGATGAAGTTTCTTTTAGGTGAAGCTTTATTTCCAGATTCAGGTGCAACTTGTTGTTGTTGCTGTAGTAAGATTGGAATACACGTACTTTTTTATAAGTAACTGCTTTATAAGCAAGGCAGTACTCGACAAAACAAAAACTTAAGCAATTCTAGTACTGGATACAGGAATGCTAAACAATTTGAAAATTTTAGTTGTGATCCAACTGGCAATGGAAATCGTGCAGCAGCTATAGAGAAGTAGGTTATAGTGGATATTAGTACCCCGGCACGCTTTTGTATGCAAGATACCATCGACATTTGTTGTACAACAACTTGTGAGATAGTATTCTAAGAAACTAATTATTAAGCAAAAGAAGCTAAGCAATTCTTGGTAGTTAAATTTGCACTCCAGGTAGCCAATTTTTATTACTGAGGTGGAGCTGAAATTATTTATAAAAAATGCATGTATTACTTTTTTTAGTTTGAGGCAAGAAAACAAGATGTGAAAGGTTCGAGTCTTGCTGCCTGGGTAATGTTGCTTCACTCGTATCACTTTCGTTAGTTCAGCTAGAGCTCACAACGGCCCATCAGAGGATCATTGACAATGCATCAAGGTATTTCACCAATACAAATTTCTTTAAACCCAGCCCTGTCTCATAAATACTTTGCTTCATACACAAAAAGGTATCCAAGCATGATCCATGTCACAAAAGATTCACAAAAGCATGAATAGTTCTCAATCCCAACAAAATCATACCCTAATTAAGCAAAATCTATTGTTCCAAGAAACTCAATTTGGTAAAACCAGGGTGTCTGGATATGGCGCGCTTGACAAACTGAAATTTCTTCAAAGTCAGTTTCTCAGAGGAGGGTTAGTAGCTTAAAGTAAAATGATGACATTGAGTTATGGTTGAATAAGAAGACTTAGAAAAAGACTGTGATTGGATCAATCAACTGTTGTTCAAAGTCTCGTTCGAAACCAGTTTCAGACTTGTCACATAAACTCTGAGGAGCGAATCTGCGAGCTCCCTGTAACTCCACGCCAAGGGTTAAGTCACGAGCTGAATTGCAGTCACATAAAGGGAAGGACCAGGGTTGCACTGCTCGATTGGTCAGGGGCGGATCCAGCATTGTAGTTTGGAGGGGGCCATTTGGAAAAAATAACTAAGGGGGCCCAGGAGCGAAGCCCCCGGAAAATATTTCGGAGCCACGCCCTTCAAACCAGCTTAGAACGCTGGCAACGCCCTTCTTAATTTCTGTTCTATGTATCCAAATCAGAATTGTTTTCGTCATTTTTTACACGAATTGTAAATTATATATTCTACAAGAAAATAAGCCTCCTTTCGAATTATGTAAAAAATACTTACGAGATGGCCGTTTATTCCAAACACATAAAACAATACCTGACGAAGATAGAAAGCGTATTCGCCTATCAACTAACTGTCCAGGCACTGCTTTGATTAGTCTACCTATTCGGTGAACCCTTCTTTCGTGCTTTGTGCATAAACCAACACCTTACAAAGATAGTAGGCGTATTCGCCTCTGAACCATCAATTATCAATCTAACAGGAACACAGTTATCAACAATAAGTACAAAGTCTGCTGATTTTCTGGTTTTCAAGCCTTCCACTAGCATTAGAGTTCTTGCAAGCAAAAATAGAGTCAATCGAGAAAACTTTAAAAGAAAAACATTGATTTATAGTCGAAAAATTGACGGCAAATACCTAACAAAAGGAGTATACTGTAAGAAATACAATTTTAAGTGATAATTTTTAAACTGTTCATAACCCAGATATTTTGAAAACCAGTTTATATAACAATACATAAAGTAGTAAACTAATTTTTACCAACGATCTCAAAAGGAAGACAGCACAAAGCTCTTCTACTCGGGGAAAGTTGTTGGATTTCTTTGGCGAAAGTTTCGAGCTGAGTGCTAATAACGGATCTAAAATGCATTATGTGTGAATAGGCCTAAGACCCGAAGGCAAAAAACGAGAGATATTATTGAATCAACAGAGGTCTGGAAACAGTAGGACTCAATACACGAAAAATGTAGGACATCTAAACTGATACCTTATCCTGTTTAAGCTACCATCTGGAACGTATGTAACTTTGCCCCCTAGAGATCCCTTGCTGCATTGCATTTCATTAGAGTTCGCAAAGGAACCTGGGATAGCGAGGGGTTAATTTGCATTAATTCACGATGATAGCATTAACAGGAAAACGTCCTATTGAATTAAGTAAGAATATTATTCTCATGCGATCTACCTTAACAACTTTGAATTCAACTCAATTTCTAATTTGTAACAAACTCGTTCCATACAATACCCAGAGCCTGGCTTCCTTTTGAGATCAACGATTCGACCAGCTTCTTAATTAAAATTCTATAAAATTTGTAATTTTAAATGTCAAATATTATAGGTCCCAGTTAAAGCATACATATACATATCGATTAATAGTAGAGACACATTTTAAGAAATATACAATGCAACACGTAATATATACAATTTATACTATTTTTGTATGACGTCTATGACATGTCCAATATAATACTAGGGTTGCTCTTGTTCCGCCATCTAAATGGAGTAAAAATTGTCGACAACTTGTTGTTGTTCGTCTTACTCTTACTTGAAACCAACATCCTTCCGAAAAAGGTTTGTGCTTGATATTCAACCTCACGTCCCGGATGAGATACTTGATTACGACTGGTTGAAATTGATTCCTGACGGTCAAAACTACGGGACCATTCTGATTCTAACGACTTAGGGCCCTTTTTGCAAACATACCATCTCAAAGTAAGTTCATGGGTATGTCATTATTGCTTGTGGAAAATAGGTAAAGATTCCAACACAACCTACACGATCCCCTCCCTGACGAGTGGATCAGTGTATGAAAGAAATACTGAACAGAATCTCATGTTTGATGGCATGGGGTTTCGTCCTCGGGTAAAGTGAAAGTGAACGATAAAACTCTAACTAGCTTCCACTATATTACGTAACAAGAGCAAACCGAGATTACACCAACAAGAGGACACCGATATTACATTAATGCAGGGTTGTGGTCCTTTCACTTTTAGGTAAGAAATTTTGGAAAAGAAAAGCTCTAAACGAGGACGCAATTGATTGGCCTCGAGGCAGACATTTTAAATAGAGAAAGTCAAATGGGATACAAAGTTGCATTTTAAACAAATGTTCGTTTCTCGAATAAAGCCATCGCTGGAAAAATTCCCCAGTGACTTTTTTGGGAAGTAATTCAACAATACCCTTAACATAGTTGAGGTCTGATGCAAGAAGGTAGGCTCATATTTTCAGTAAAAATATCGAACCTTCAGACCTCGATTCTTCTTAGGAAGACAACCCTGACAATTTCTAGTTACCATTTTCTATTTTATTGATATTACAACTTAAAAACCATTGCATTTATTTCAGCCAGTGGCAGTTTTAGAGGAAGCGAGGATGGCCCCCTTGGTCTCTCTAAAACCACCATTGACTTCAGCAATACTTTAAAACACGCTAAGCAGGAAATGTTAGAGAAACCCATACGATCGAATGATAGGGCTGTCCTTATGAACCACAAGTGTAGGTGCATTTTCAAAATATTGTAAAGGGAAACCAAAGATCCACAGAGCAAGCTTCAACTCATTCTAAAAATAATTTCAGCCATAAAACAAGAAATAAGCGCCTACACAGCATCACATGATGCTGATTTCATTTTTGAAAATGACCCAAAAGACCTTTGGGACGTGGTGTGAGAAATCCTCAGCTAAGTTTCTTAAGCATATCTTTCAACATTTAGTGAATTCGATACTGTTCAATGTATTTGAAAGGTGCGTTATCTGAAACACGACAAGGACATATAAGCCGTTATGAAATCTCATGAAATCTTGAAAGATTTACGGCATGGACGGAAATACAAGTATAATTTCTTCAACAGTTAGAATTTGAAGCTAATTGAAATTTTCTACTTTTGCCCTAAGGAAATTTAGGCAAATGAGAATATCATCCATTAGAGAACATGCTATCGTGAAATGGAACTGTGGACCCGTTTTGCATGAGCGCATCCGCAAATTTTTGAGGTTGCTTTAAAGGGGTCTAGTGATCATCTTTTCTTTTACATCTTGTTTCCCTGTAATTCATGTTCCTATCAAAAACTGAAAGGGCCTAGACCCGACTGATTCACGTGCACTCATTTGACAGTCTTCCCAACTCATCAACTTACCATTGGCAACATTCATACTGTTGTCTAAAGTTATTTGCCAAAAATCCACATTCCAAATAAATATAAAACTTCAGTGCAATCTCAAACTCCTGGAAGAGCAATCTTTCCAGTGCTTTTCTGAATAACTTTATTCTTCCAGCATGCGGTATCTCACATCAACATAGTTTCTCCTTCGCCGTGTTCAGGGGCTGGGGATATTTCGTAGGCCGATCTGGAATTTTATACACAGGACATGTTTTTTGGACTGCATTCAAGCAGTTATAATCTTTCATCGATGGCCGCTAGCAAGGCGACATTGCCGCATACGATTAAATATGAGCGCTGGTGATTTAATATGGCCGCCATACTTTAGGCGTTGAACTGTTCGCATTTTCATCTAATTCCTCACCGTGATGTCCGTTTACGACTCCATGATTTCCGAGCCGCGAGATATCGTAAACTTGTCTTCCCGCTTTGCCGCCTGGGAAGCCCGCTTCAATCATTGTGTGATCATAGCCTCCAGCCGTTCGATAATACGCGTACGACCCAGGGTTGTTACCAGAATTCTGCTCCGCTTCGGAATTCGCGCGATTAGCTTCCGCCGGTCCATTAAAACCAGTCTGATGGCGGAACGGCAAATTCAAACCACCGCTAGGACTGAGGCTTATATAATTGTTATTACTCATTCCGTTACCTGATATGAACGGGTTGGTCGGTGGAAACGCCGGCGGGGTCGGGATCATCATTCCGTTTTGGACGATACCGTTCTCCCCGCCATTAGTCTGTGCTGCCTCCTGCATTCCTTGAGATGACGATATGGAACCGGGGGTTTCTGACGAAGTCGTTGGTGTCGATCTAGGGGAGCCTCCAGGTGGCATTTGTGAATAATTTCCAGCAGTTCGAGGGTCGTGATATCCCCCCTGGAGCGAGTTGTGTTCCGGTTTTATATCTGCGATGGCCGGTTGCATTGTGGCGTGCTGGTAGGTGACCGGCATCGTAGAATGAACCAGTGCATAGGCATCCGGCGCTGTGTTGTTCGGTGAGAGGCTCTGTCCGTACATTCCGGGTGGAAACTGGTGAAAACTCCAAGCTGACGGTGACCGCATCACGTTCATATCTGCTGGAAGAGAGAGAACAGACACATTAGGAACAATTTTGATACATCTGGTTTCATATGCAAAGACTGTAAACAGCATAGGATACTCTTCCCACATAGGCCTTTAACAAACGCCCTGATCGTGCCATTAAGTCTAAGAACGCGCAACCAATATTGTGATTTCTACAACGTTGGAAATGTCTGTATATTTCTCAATGGGAAATTATTTCTTTTGATTTCATAAGAGCACAAGCCTCAAATTATTTCTATTAATCTTATAAGAACACGAGCCTCAAATTTTGCCGAAATCTAAGAACAAGCTAAGAGCAAACCGAAGCTGACCATCCTTGGCTCGATATAAGAATTTTACAATATAACCATGATACTGAAAATAATAACAAAAGAAGCAGATTGACAGCGCACAGACATATCAGATGTTCAAAAGAGTCATGATATGGAATAATTAACACAACTGATAGCATAATAAAAAGAAAAGAGTGTATTAGGATTTTTTAGGATTTGAGACACTTGATACATTTCAGTGGTGGAATTGAGTTCAGTTGGAACTTGATGGCTGGGCCAGGGTCCAGTGGCTTACTAATAAAGCAAAGTAACACACATCACTCCAGTACTTTGCAAAAGTAAAAAGTTACTAATCTGGCTAAATCGTAAATTATCACGTATTTCATTTCAACATTAACGAATTGTTATCTTCCGTGATCAAGATTGCCACCTTACAATATCTTTCCTATTCTGAATCCGCACCATATCATTCCTATTTCCTTGCGTATTATGCTCATCCGGTGCGGTTATTTGTTAATCAGGACTTATAAAGCGAGAATCCGGTCACACATACTTGAAATACGGGCGGTACGTGGACATGCAGAAGAGCTTTACGCATAATGAAATCTTACATGTTTAAATCCATATAAGGCAATATGAAGTTTTTTATTTCTATGGGGACAGGCTAGTTCCCAGACCTATATTTCCTTAATTGTGCGAAACTCACACACCATGTTTCTGTCTTGCCCCTTCTTGTCCCTGAGGGAGTACCAGAATGGGTCAACAAATCCCCACAAACAGCAGAGCAACCTGGCCATATTTTTGATGAAGAAACCGATTGCCAATTGGACATAAAAACAGAGTCAAAATAGGCATTTGAAGTTTGTTTATAACTTTCTTTACCCTCTGTTTGGCAAGCAAATGTTACCATGCTTCAAAACAACAGCCTATGACCAATATGTGGGGGTTTTGTGGGGTTAATATGGAAAGGGTTAAGTTCATATTTTATACCATAGGGCAAAGGTAATTATTTAATTAACCTAGGCCTAGTATAGGAATGGGGGCTTAAATAAAGGTGAGGGGTTTGGTCTAGTTTTGGGGTTTTAAGATGGATGTTTAACTGATTCTCCATATAACGGACACAATGGGAACCAATTTTGTTGTCCGTTGTAGAGAAGTATCCGCTGTAAAGAGGTTGATTTTAATGACTACGTGAATTTTGGGACTCAAGTATCTGTCCGTTGTATAGAGTTGTCCGTTGATGGAGGTTCCACTGTGCACCAAATGCTGACCCACAAGCTCCGTCCCTGGCTAAGTTCCAGCATAGGTCAAAAAATCACTCTTAAAGAGCAGAAAGTAACCTTGTTAAGAATTCATTGGAGAAATCGAGTGATCTTAGATAAAGGCAGCGATTTCAAAACAAGGAATCCATTTATATGAGGGCCTGTGTGTCACAGGGGCAACTTCGTTATCTAATAGACATACTTCGTAAGAGATAACATCATCCTATTTATTCAACATATCTACTGTATCAACGGCCGATTGTCAAGCTTATTAAGCCTTCTCACAATCGGTAGACTGTGAAACTTCGAATAATGGCAGAATGTCAGTAATTCTGCGATTCCACTTCAACCAAATTAGATTTCTTAGTCCAATTTTAATACTACTCGTTTTTTAATAGGCAACTTCTTTAAGTACAGGCAACTTCTAGCGTGAAAAGTGGTCCTGATATCTCTATAGGACTTCTACGTGTATAGGCAAAGTTTCTAGGTTCGATTCCTGCTCGAGTCATGATAATTCGTACAAATCGTGTGATCTAGTGTCCAAATCCTGCTTTTTCTCAAGAAGGCAAGTATCATTAAATGCAACTTCATTGATTGCAATGGAATACAACATAACACGGACACCATGCGCCCAGCATTATGTCCATCGTTGAGCTGTCCGCTAAAAAGAGACTCGAATTTCTGGCAAGTGGTGTATTGCTGTGTAGTGGTGTATTAGTGGTGTTGATTAGAGCGTTAGAGGTGTCTGCTATCCACAACACATATTATCAATCAAAATTTGAGGCCAAGTGCAAGAGGCAACTATATAGTACAAGACAATCAAAAATGTGCTACCTAAGTAGTCCTTAACGATGAGGAACAACCTCGTGAATACTTTTTCCTTTTATCGGGAATGACAGTGACCTTACAAATCCTTTAATGCAAATTTTTGTAAGTGACCTGAAGGTAGGTTCGAACCTACGAACCTCTCATACAAAGTTGGGTGATCTGACTACTCATCCATTCCTGTTTCAAGAAAGGTGGTATAATCTTGAAGGAAATCGATTCAGGGTACACAAGGGAGGACTCAAATCACGTTACCTCCCTCCCTCCCTTAAAACAGAGCAGTATAAGCCTGCTAAAAAGGAGACAAGTATATCTAGCTGGTGTTGAGGGGCTTGAAACTCTTGCTTTCCATCTTTGATCCACGACGAAACTTAACTTTGCCAGCAGCGAAGATGGTAAAGGATAGTAATACCCTAATTTACAAGAAGGTTTTAAAGGACGTTAGTAACCTAATCTGCTTTCTCCTAAAGTAACATCTAAAATCATAGCTAAATATCCAACAACTTGAGCATCATCCTCAAGAAGTGTCAAGTTTTGGGACTGGGCTGAAATCACTTATAAAAAAGATGGGCGCATTATACAGTGCAGTGTTCGGAGAGATACAGCTCTTTGTTGCACATTAGGAAGACAATTATTTAAGGCGCCCATAGAACAATCCCGATTATAAACTAGGCTGTTTATCAGCACTGATGTCAGGTAGGGGAGGATTAGAGAAAGAAAATATAGATAACAACTACTCTTGGAATATCGGGTAATTGTAAAACCATCAACCTTTATGCCTTTCACCCTGTTAAAGAAACCTCTAGTAGAGAAGATAGTCTCACCCTGGGGAACGTGCAGTATTGTGAAGGGAGTTCAGTACTGTGGACTGGATGATGTTGTGTACTGTTGAGTGGAATATATTTATAACTGTGAGGGATATCATCGCTAATGCTGAGCACATTCAGTTTTGTAGAGTTATACCATCAGTACTGTGAGGGGATACAGTACAATGAGTATTGTGGAGTATTGTGGAGTATCGAATATCCTTCACAGTACTGATAGTATCCCCCAAAGCACTGAACAACCTCTTCAGTATTTAATGGTATCCCTCCACTGTACTGTTAGTATTCAGTCCCCCCACTCCCTTACAGTACTTACAATCTTCCACAGTACTGAAAAGTCTCTAAAGAAATGAATGGTATTCATCCACCGTACTGATGGTATCTCCAACAGTATGGAACACCCTCCAATGTATTGATAGTATCTCCGGCAGTACTGAATATCATCCACACACAGTACACTGATGGTTTACCTCTGCAGTACTGAATATCTTCCAGAGTACTGATGGTATCTCCCACAGTACTGGAAACCCTCCAAGGAACTGATAGCTAGTATCTGATAGCTAGATTAAGAGCTTGATGAGCAGTGGGGCTGGCCCTTGCTTTTCTTTACCTAGGATTAGAAAGTTTAAGATGAGAGTAGAGATAAGAAAACTATTAATACTATAGAGATTGTAACCACATGCAGACACGGCCTAAAAGCCAAGATCTCGCCTACATGTAGGTGGGCTGTCCCTATCATTAGTAATGGAAATGTGGTTATATTACCTTGAGTTTGGGAGGCATGCTTGTTGGCTATACTCACCATGAGGAACGTCTGTGCAGTACTATGGAGGATGTCCTGATGTTTGCTGCTAGGGGGATACCATCAGTACACCAGTGGGTGTTCAGTATGTATGGTGAGAGGATACCATCAGTATTGTATAGGGATACCATTCAGTACTGTGTAGGATGTTTAGTACTGTGGGGGGATACCATCACACTCTGTCAAATGATTCTTAAGGCTTTATACATATCAACTTCGTACTGCAATGAATTTATGTGCAGGGATAGTTAAGCCGTAAATAGTGGGCAAGAACCTTCTTCATCACTTCAGTTGTTTTGTGATCAACTGTGGTTTCGGAAAGTCGTGTAAATTTCAAAGCAAATGAGCGGGAAATGTCATCAACAGCGCTCGGCTGAACACACACAGTACGCGACCTCAGACCGTGCACCGCGCGGTTTTGCGGACACAAAAACTCGATAGAACACTAACATGGCTGTTTACAGAGCACGTACTGCGAGATCATCCCAAAGAATTACGCAGAAAATCGTCTGAAAACACCCAGTAGGTCCCTAAAAACCAGTCTGAACTTCGTTTTTAATTGAATCCGTGCATTAAAATTTCATACCTTAGCAATCTTCGCAAATCCGCTTTGAAAATAGATCTTGCTTTTTTATGAAATTCATTGAAAATAACTAAGTGAGTTTAGTAATGAGTTTATAGCTTTCGAGCCTTTCAATAGAGGGAGTTCATATATTATTCAGGACGCACTGATTTTCATAAATTCGTGTATACATTTGTAGCACATAATACGACAATATCCCACTATCTTCGCTTTCAATGCATTTCGCTAGTCTCATTCAACGGGGTCATTAGTGTTTTGTCCTGCCTGCTTAAGATTGGATTTAAATCAATATATTATGTATCCTGTATGCAATGGAATGTTCTCAAACACATGTTTTTGCTTATTATTTATTGAGTAGGACTTATCATTGCGTGAGCTTTTGCTTTCCCTTGTCTTATCAGAGTCGGTGATAGAATGTAGTTTTCTTAAAGATGACGTCGATAGTATTGAATTGAGTTTACTGCATCTTACACTCACATAACAGTGACATACTGCATCTCTACCTCTTAGATTTCTCTTCACTTATTCAAGTCTGTGATAAAGGGTAGTTGCTTTTTAAAATGTGGTTTATAAGGGCTGAATCAAGTAAGTTAAATCACTTAATTTATTACAGGCACAAAACAGTGACACAGTAGACATCTTTCTATTAGATTTCTATTGTTTTGAGAGCCCTTGCTACAATGTAGATACTTAAAGGCCCAACTTATCGACCCTTACTTTGCCATAATATTCTCCATTAAGTGCTCTAGTAAAAATACTCTAGGAAACAAAATGTTGAACATAGGTCAGCTTTACAACAACAACAGCAACAAGATCAAAATATAGACTAAGGTTAAGGGATTAAAACATAAATTTCAAAAGAGGAATAATTTGGACTAAAAAAATATCTGATAAAAATCAAAACTATGAGTTTTCGAAACACATTCACAACGTACCTTAGCTTTTGCAATTAACTACAGAGCAACACTAAAACCGTAACAACATCTTTAACTAATCTAGGCCCATACTTTGTTTGGGTAGTTTTTACAATAATCTCTAATTCGGGCCTCTTCTTATTAACAAAACCATCTTATTTGAATATGAGTTTGTGAGTTTGTGTAGTTCTGTGAAGTCATTATTAAACTATCTACGCGTTTCGAATTGTTGACCTGCATCGAGCGTCTTCTAACTCCACAACGACTCAGCGCAATTGGTTCCACTGTGACGTGTGCCCCTCACGACCCTAGAAAGGATAAAAGGGCTTCAGAACCATGAAAAATCTTTCGATTGAACAACGACATTTTACGGCACCCTAAACGCCCCCTGTAGTACTGGTAAATGTGACCCATTTGACACCCTCCTCCCAGTAGGAGATGAATCGCTCGAGTTGCCTCATCTAGGCCCAATCTCAGTGAGACATCAAATGACCATGTCACCATTCGTCTCGTTTCAACCTAGCTTTATTGTTTTAGGTGCTCTACGAAAACGAGACTTCATTTTTCCACGTTCACTAAAAAGGCACACGTCACAGTTTACAGGAATCATCCTGGCATTATTATGAACAAGTCACAATGCGGTAGCACGTCGCGCAGCGCAGCAAAAATGAAAAAGGGCACAACAACAACTACAGCAAAAATAAGCAGCAATAATTTAATTGAATCAACAGTATATGAGCAGTGTCGTTTTTTAAATGCTAGAAAGCGACTATTTTCCTTTAGATCTCATTTATGAAATTGTTTGATTGATATTGAATTTTGCAGTTTGGGGAGGTTACTCTCAGCTTCATCAGGATCCGCACCCCAATTGAATGTAAAACAATGCCTTATACCTTGCTCCGGGTAGCGCAACAAGAAGCACTGAAGGAGGGAGGGGGCTAATTACAACTTTCAGAATTCACTTGTAGATGATATCAAATAAAGTGATATCTGCACACAATACGTAAATGCTTTTTCTCTGGCCTTCCCTTAGGTAACGTCCAACCATGATTAAACACCTATCTGAGTAAAGCTGGCTAATCGCCTATCAAGCCTGCTTATTAGGCCTATTCTGATAATCACGCAAATCATATGGCCCTTATTTTTGCATGAAACTACGAGCTCACTTAACAGGGTGGTGGCTAAGCTAGAGATAACTATAACATGCCGGAAGATTTACGCGGATTTGCGGAGAGCAGATAAGAACATCGAAGTCGGGCACATGGTTTCAACCACAACAACACTACCACAAAACAGCCTGAGAACAAAACGAAACCCACACAACGTTATCGGGGGGTGAGAGAGGTTACGTAGAGTGACGCAAGGGCCACAGATAACTAATCATTCGGACGGTTTCAACGATTAGGCAAATTGCGTGTTTTCTTCTTCAATGACGATTGCGTTTACGTTTTTGAGCCTATTAACTACGTCACTCGGAAAAAATACAAACAGAAACAGCAACCTTGCTTGCTTGTTGCTTTGTCTTGTTTCATGTACGTACTTTTTGAAGAGGCGAAAGAATTTGCACAGCACTGAAAGTTCCTTCGAATATTTTGGGTAAATATTCTTGATGGTAATTTGAAAACGAAGATAATTAAAAGAAAAACATTATTTCTTTTCAGAATTGACAACAGCAAAAATAACAACAACAACAACAAAAAATTCCATGGCTTAGATTAAGTTGCTTCTTCCCCATCCCATTTTCTGTTGACAAGATATCTTTTTTATAACAACGAGTCGTAGATATTTGCTATACATAAGGCTAAAATCTCTCTTTTTTTTGAAACGACTACACATATTTTTCATAAGTAATTTCAGCTCGAGCCAAGTACTAAAATTTCTTAGTTGGAGGGCAAATTTGAGTACTCAAAATTGCTTTGCTTAGCTTTTTTTTACTTCGAAATTTTTTTCTTAGAATACTATCTTACAAGTTGTTTTACAACAAATGTCGATGGTAACTTGCATACGAAAATGTGTCAGGGTACTAATATCCACTGTTACCTACTTCTCTATAGCTGCTGCACGATTTTCATTGCAGATCGGATCAGACCTAAAACTTTCAAATTGCTTAGCATTCCTCTATCCATTACTAGAATTGCTTAAGTTTTTGTCTAGTCGAGTACTGTCTTGCTTATAAATCAGCGGCGTGTAAACCCATCATCTTGACCGAATCTCAACGTTCCACTTCACGCAAGAGCGACCCCCGGAGAGGCCATCTTGTTGAGTATTTCGTCGTACGCCGAGGTCTAGCCACAAATCCCGGATCCATTCTTGAAATAGAAAAACCCATATTTCCTAGCTCGGTTTTAGCCTTATTTATCTTTTAAATTCATGCTAACAAGGAAATAAACAAACTCGTGGTTTCGAAGAAGGCTTTCAAATGAATAAATGTTTGTTAAATAAACTTTAATTAGGCCCGTGCGTACCTAGGGTGGCTTTGTGGCGAGCAAGCAGGTCCCAGTGGCTTGCTGTAAAACCCATCTCAATTAGAGCAGGAATATGGTTGATGCTCTGGTTAATTGTGTTTGTTTTTATGGTTTCTATGGTCTACAAGAAAGAATAGGCTTAAACCAGTTCGTGGCCTAGTTCTGTATTTCTTTGGTCTTAATTAGGCCCGTGCTTGGGGTGGCTTTGCGGCGAGCAAGCAGGTCCTAGTGGCTTGCTGTAAAACCCATCTCAATTAGAGTGTGAATATGGTCGATGCTTTGGTTAATTGTGTTTGTTTTTATGGTTTCTATGGTCTACTAGAAAGAATAGGCTTAAATCAGCTCGTGGCCTAGTTCTGTATTTTAAGTCTATTGTCTCTTTGGCCTTAGTATGGCTAGGCCTGAGATATGTGAATTCCATCTCCATTAGAGTGGGAATGTGGTCAGTCAGTGCATTGGTTAATTGTTGTTACATACGGGTCACTTTTAAAGTCATACCAAGTATGCATGACGTGTGTGTGACGGTATATTAAATCTTCCATCAGAATTTGTTCTCTCAAGGTCCGGAAAAGACTGGTGAAGAAATAATGTTGGATTAAATGAAGGTAGTTGAGAAATTCAAAAAAAATGTTGTTATCTGTTGGAAAAATTGACCACAAGATTCGATAGATATCTTTCTGGTGAATGGACTGAAAACGTTGAAAAATGTCATTCAAACTCTATCGAATGAATCAAGGTTAATTGCAGATAAGTTTGAGCAAAGTTAATGGATAAGAGTCTCTTTTCCTTTAACCATGGTTTGAGAGAGAAAAAAAGTTTTCATCCATGTTTCTTGCAGAACTATAAAGATCTTGCCAAGAGGGGTTTTTCTCTCTGACTTTCTTTATCACAAGATGTTCCACCACAGCTAGACTTTGAAGAACGTGTAAATCTATTTTCAGAGGAAACTTGTCATCTAAAAGTTTTCATGATTCTATGTAGTGCCCAGGAAATTTTTCTTGATGTCCCGGGAAGATTTCCACATTACTTTAGAAAGGGAAACTTAAAGGATTTAAAGGGGCTGCAGGTGATGAAAACAAACATAGTATTCGTCCTAGGGAATATCTGTGCAGTACTGTACTGAGGAGGATGTTCAGTATTGTAGAGAATATCATCAGCACTGTGGACGGATACCATCAGTGCTGTGGAGGATATCTAGTATTATGGAGGGATACCATTAGTACTGTGGAGGGATACCATCAGTACTGTGGAGAATATTTAGTACAGTGGAGGGAAAACCACAAGCACTTTGTGTACTATCCCAGAACTGTACAAGAATTAATTCTCGCAATTGCAGCACACACAAGATGATATAGGCCACAGACTTGAATAAAATTTCAGAAGGGCTTAAAATAATTTTCTAAACTGTAATCCAATTTACAGACTCTAAA
Source organism: Pelagia noctiluca (assembly GCA_963924455.1). Taxonomy (NCBI): domain Eukaryota; kingdom Metazoa; phylum Cnidaria; class Scyphozoa; order Semaeostomeae; family Pelagiidae; genus Pelagia; species Pelagia noctiluca. The sequence goes on from OZ004319.1 coordinate 11,420,207, forward strand.
AGAAAGGTTAAAGATGGCGAGTTGAAAAAGCGAGATTTCTTATCATTCCTAAGTGACAAAGCCTATTCTGCGCCCATTGCTTTATGATATTTCAGTGACAAAAGGGGATTGGATGTATCGACAGTCAGCAACAATGTCAGTTGATCTAATAAAGCTCTGTTAATGCGAAGAAAATCCAACAAACCACATATTGAAAACTCTTAAGAAGAGATAAAATTATCCTAGATTGTTTACCATACGCATCATGATCGAGTCTTAAGAGAGGCTAAACATGGAAGAGAGGCTGCCTAATGTAGCAGGCTCAGTATAATCTATCGAAGAACTATTTGAACTCTAATAAGCGATAAAATTATAATAGATTGTTTGCTATATGAATCATGATCGTGTGAGTTGTGCATTGGAAAGAGGCTGTGTAGAAGAGGTTGTTTAAGAGAGGCTATGTAGTGCAACAGAGGCTTGGGATAATCCAAAAAGCCACTTAGTGTAAAAAGTAAGGAAAGGTTGAATTATTCCACATGGTTTACTGCAACAGCAAAACTACAGTGAATGAATGGATCTGAAGAGAGGCTATTGATTTTAAAGACGCTAGAAGTGAGAATGAGACTTTAAGTACAAGGGAGGCTACGGAGAGAGGCTGTGAAAGAGGTAGTAAAAATGGTATAGCCTTATCTACTCTTAATGAATTCTTGCCTAAGCCGTCTTTGATAAAATTCTTCGTTTTCCTCGGTCCCATCAAAAACAACTAGAGCAAGTGCACAAGTCGACTGTTTAGCGACGCCCTTTCTCGTTCGATACAAACAAAACTCAAAGACAATCTTAAAATCTATCATTGAGTTTGTAATAAAAATCTCATAAGGTGAAGATAAAGGAGTGTTTAAATTATACATTGGCACGTAGGCCGAAATCAAAGCAAATTCCCTCCAGTGCACCTGCGTATTCTAAAAGACTAGATTATCTCGCACGTACATCTGCAATGTGAAAGGAATAACATAAACAACTTAATTACAGCTAGCAAAGTAATGTAATAACGTCCTTATTCTGCTTCTGTAGATTGAGAGTGTTTTGATTCTGCGATAGTGAGATACTAATAGATTTGCAATGAGTTGTTATTGCAACGTGTTCAATACCTTGATATCTTTGCTCTCGTGTTTTTGTAAATAACTCAGACGTTTCCCAGTAGCTAAAGATGATTCGTTCTATGACGGGGACACTTTTCGGGAATTAACATGACCCTATAGCTCAGTGGTTAGAGTACAGGTGTACAAAGACAGAGGTCGTGGGTTTTAGTCCTGCCAGAGGGTTCTAAGGGGAACTTATCTCAATTGCCAGCACTGAAATAGTGAAATATCCTAATCCCAATAAGGAAGATAAAAAGATTCTAAATATTTATGCGTTTAACAAATCCGATCCTATTTTACTTTTTCATTCCCAAATCCCAATTAACCAGTTAATAGAAAGGCAAATCCCATCAATTTACCCCTCATGACCCTCTTGCCAGGGTCATGTTTACGCTTTCAAATAATCTCTACTGATCTCCCAATCCTGATTTTCCTTAAGTTAAACTACACGCGTATAAAAAGATTTCTTAACATTCAATTCTACAAATGACCTGAACCCGTGGAACTGAGAAGCTATAACACGGAGATTTAATAGTGATAAAATCTTGTCTGAGCTTGGTATTATCTTAAGGGGCTGTGAAACGGCAGGGGGCTTCCATGCATCAAGCCAGTCTAAAGGGTAACAAGGGACTTTAAATGCAGCACACCACATAAGTAAATCTGGATGAAACCAGGGCACGGGGTGGAAGTACCACATTACCATCTACACCCTTTTTATTTTATAAGGAACTGTTTATAAGGAACCTAGAACTAAAATTTATTGTAAATCACAATTGATTCTTATGTTCTATTGTTTCCTGTAACAATGAAGAACAATAGAAAATTTAAGGAACTTTTAGTACTAGGCCTTGAGGTAGGTTCCTTATAAAATAAAAAGTGTGTACCTTTTGCTCCTGAAATTGATTGGTCCACTGTCAACTTCACTATCAAAAGCAACAACAACAACAGTTCGGGGAAATGACTGGTACCCATTCTAGATGGAAAAGTTTAACCATTCGGAATTTCCTCTTTCTATTCCAAGTTTTGTACAAAATATCGAACTCCAATAGCTTATTCTAAACGATAAAAGAACAAAACTTTTACAAATCAATTTTGGCAAACTATTTGAGGGTTCAGTTAAAGTTGAATTTTCACTTCAGTTTAAGTGGAACAACTAAAACACATACACTAGCAATTGGATTACTCATAAGCAAGAGCAGGTTTTATAAGATTACCTACTTATACATTACAAACCAATTAGGTACTGGAGCAGTTTCTTTAATTATAAAATATTTTAAGGGGTCAGGTCGCTAACTAAATTTCCTCGCCTTTGCCACAAATCATAAAAATCTAACAATCGGAATTTATGAGCCTCCATTGCGTGTTGATGGTATCTTTAATATGGCCCATAGCGTGCCTATTCGCATGGAGATAAGAGCTGGCATTGCTAGAGACTCCACGAATTAGGCTAGTAAATTGTTTCTGTAGAACTTAAAAGGGATTTTCACTCATTTAAATCCGTTGGCATTTTACTTCTAACAACATTTATCATCACATGCCACTGTAACTGCACTGCTCATGCAAGACTTAGGATCACGATGCATGTGGGTTTTGTAAGGCACGCAATCATGAAACGTCCCGTGTTAATCTCTGAGCTGGTTAAACCACGATCTGCTCTCATTGTCCTGCTAAATAATGCAATTAATGCTGATTTCAAAAATGCCCGTGCAGACATGGTAGCGGCATTTTGTTGCGCAAGATTCTTGTAGAAATACCGAACTGCAACCAGAAATGCATTTCGAAAATTCAAAGCAAGCCGTTTTGGTATAAACAGGAACGAACTAAGAAAAGATTCTGTTGCTGTTGTTGTTTTGTTGTTGTTGTTGTTATTTCATTCTAGCCATTCAACTAATTTAGGCCTACTTTGCATGGGGGATTCATGCATTTTATTCAATTAAATTTTCCTTACTTCAAGTTTTTAAATACCGAATACATTGTTAAACAATTTACATTGATGGGGTCTCAGGTCCCTGAGGGCAAAATTCAATTTTCTTGAGCAACTTGAAGTTTGCTGAAAGTGGTTTATAAGTGTACAAATTTTAGTGAGCTCAACATTATCTAACGCAAGGAAATTGAGAACATGATTAGTGGTCACATTCGAAAGAGTTGTTGGAACCACATTTTTGGAAATGGTTTACGAGTGACAACTTTTTGTGTAAATATTAGTGATCAAAATATCATCAATCAGATAGCCTATCTTATTGAATTCTTATCAAACCATCAAACCCAATATATCAGGAGGTGGTTAAGGATATGATTACTGGTCACATACACCGATTATAGAATAGATGGTAACCTAATTTTTGGAAAGTGGTTTAAGTATGACCGCTTATTGTACGCATATGTATCATGATCAGGGCACCACCAAACGCAAGGCTATCTTCCTAAATGTTTGATAACGCACCCAGGCCAGTTGATCAGGAGCTCGGTCAGGGGTGGGTTGAGTTCAAGATTAGTGGTCACATACGCAGAATGAAAGAGTTTGTTGAACCACATTTTTGAAAGGTGGCCTGTAAGTGACCGCTTATTGTAAAGATATAATTAATTTAAGCATGATCAAACCCTACGTTATAGAATTCTTATCAAACCAACCAACGCAATTGGTCAGAGAGTTGGCTGCGTTCAAAATTAGTGGTCACATATAGAGAGTGAAAGCGTTGCTAGAACCACATTTTTGGAAGGTGGCCTATAATTGACCGCTTATTGTATAGATATCATTAATCAAAGCATCATCGAAGCCAAGCCTACATTATAGAATTCTTATCAAACCAACAAACCCAATTGGTCAGAGAGTTGGCTGCGTTCAAGATTAGTGGTCACATATAGAGAGTGAAAGCTTTGGTGCAACCACATTTTTGGAAGGTGGCCTATAATTGACCGCTTATTGTATAGATATCATTAATCAAAGCATCATCGAAGCCAAGCCTACATTATAGAATTCTTATCAAACCAACAAACCCAATTGGTCAGAGAGTAGGCTGAGTTTAAGTTTAGTGGTCACACATAGAGAGTGAAAGCGTTAATAGAACCACATTTTTGGAAGGTGACCTATAATTGACCGCTTATTGTATAGATATCATTATCAAAGCATCATCGAAGCCAAGCCTACATTATAGAATTCTTATCAAACCAACAAACCCAATTGGTCAGAGAGTAGGCTGAGTTAAAGATTAGTGAGTTTAGGCTGATTTAGAGCCTGATGCGGTTCACCGATATCTCGTAACGTGACCAGCCTCAGCCAATGTGATGATCTTTGCCAAAGACACTAACCATTACATCGTGATTCATCCATCACAGTGCAATGGTCGATGGAAGACCGCAAGTACAAGCTGACGATTTCTTTACGTTGATAAGTAGATCAGCAACAATTCCGTTTTATTTGTGGTGCAGGGAATTTGTTAGCGTGGTCTCGTGAATGAATACATAGAATTTCGAAACCTCAATTCAAAACGTGATTGTGGGATGCATCAAGATATTGATTGATATACGGCTTGCAAATGCATTAGTGTAAGTTAGACATTATTGATGTACATCCTATGTACAGAAGGCATTCACTGCATTGATAAGTAGGCCATATAAAGCCTACTTTCAAATCTCTACGAGCTTTGCCCTTTGCCCTTGTGCCAAAGGAAGCCGACACTGATCACAAATTTGTGCGATCTTTCCGATTATAAGGAAACAAGGCTTAACATTGCTCCTTGACTGGGGATCGAACCCGAGACCTGAGTAACAAAACTTGGCTTGCAAATTAATGAATGTACAGGTAGACACTTCATGATGGTTTAATCCTTCACATGACTGGGAATCGAACTATTTTTATACAAGTAATCAATAAAAAAATACTATCAGCAAAAAAATACCAAAGTATATATTGAAAAATCCTTAAAAACAAGAGATGATTTTATTTTCAGCTTGGTAATGCTTCTAAACATATAGAGTATTCTTCGAATTTACATGGTTTGGTTTCCCAAGTTTCTTAAATTTCTGGGCTCTAGAAATGATTTTTTTAAAACTGGTTTTTGTAGAAGACTTCAGTAATAAGAAACAAAAATAGTTTTAAAAATTCAAACCTGGTGCTAGAGGATTGAACCCAGTCGGTTGCAGCGAAGGAGGATGTAATTCAGCGAAAGGCATGCCGGGTCGAAATCCATCCATCGGTCCCAGCTCTCCGAACCGCGTGGGGAATCCAAAATGGTCGAAGCCGGGTTGATCACGTTCATCTGTTCGTGCCCTATGCCCTGTGGAAGAGAAAAAACAGAGATTGAAACATATAAAATATCTCACACTGAAACCACATGTTACTAAATTTGAGGTAAAATCACAGTGTTAACAGAAATCACGCAAATATGCAGTTGAATCGCAGAGGCTACGTTTTGTGGGTACGGGGAGGCTCATTGATTGCGGTTTCACTCCGTCAAAGCACACTTGCAAATCTTCTCACAGCTAGCTAGTCTCACGAAGATTGCTGCGTCTGTTCTTTCTTCGCTATTAACTCACAGTTGCATTGAAAATAAACCTGTCCCCTTGACCTGAGACTCGCTAACTCGCTCATCCCTGCGTAGGCCATATGGCAACAAAGACGTCATAGCCTGAAATTGTTCAATCCACTAAGAAGAATAAAGATGCACGAGACTTCATAACGCCCATATGGCTTTCGTAAAAACAATGCAATACTTGATTTTAGAATTTCGCGATAAAAACCGTTTCGAGGACTTTTCATGGAACCCTCGTTCCTTTGAGGCCTACAATGTTTAAAGTGGTGAGACTTCACGAACTTCTTATAGTAAGGGGATTGAAAATTTCGAAGCATATGGTATTGGATTTGGTCGATTTCTTGCCAAATTGTAGGGGGAGACTATCTCCTATTACTCCCTCGCTCCATGACTAAGAAATGGTGAAGTTAATGTCATCTCCTGCAGACCCGTAGATAGAGTGGCCTGTGTGAATCTATTAACCCTTACTCTTTCAAATTCCAATAGAAGACAGGGTGAAGCGATTGAGGATGGACGCGGACCAGAAATGGGGGGCTGAGGTCAGATTGGTGTGACAAGCTTCTTTCACTTTCTATACATAGTATCAGCAGGGTGTTCTTGTTTTACACGCATTTGTTTATAAGCAACTGCTTTATAAGCAAGGCAGTACTCGACAAGACAAAACTTAAGCAATGCTAGTAATGGATAGAGGAAAGCTAAGCAATTTGAAAATTTTAATTATGATCCTATTGCCAATGAAAATCGTGCAGCAGCTATAAAGAAGTAGGTTACAGTGGATGTTAGTACCCTGGCGCACTTTGGTATGCAAGATACCACCGACATTTGTTGTACAATAACTTGTGAGATAGTATTCTAAGAAACAAATTTTTAAGGAAGAAAGCTAAGAAATTGCGAAGCAATTTTGAGTACTCAAATTTGCTTTCGAACTAAGCAATTCTAAGTACTGAGCTCGAGCTGACATTGCTTAAAAAATGCATGTATACATACTAATGTGATACGAGAAAATAAACTAAACTCTTTTTTTTCTATAAGTACAATTTTATAAGAACACGAGCCTCGTATTTGGCCAAACCTGTGAACAAGCTAAGAACAAACCGAGGCTGACCATTTTTGGCTCAATATGAAAATTTTGCGAAATAACCATTAGACTGAGAAATAATTACAAAACAAACTGATGTACAGCACACAGATGATGTCAGATGGTTAAGAAAGTAAAAATTTTTAACAGTTAACACTATTGATAGCAAAAAAGGCTTCCCAAACAATGTAAATGTAAGAATAATTAAAGAACATTTCAGGCTGAAAATTGAGGAATATTTAAGAACAGCCAGCTTCCAATCAATTTTGATGGTTCTTATAAAAAAAAAGAGTGTAACATAGTAACCTCCCTGGATTCACCCCTGTTAGTGTATGAATTACAAATGAACGTTTTAGCCCATTTCGAGGAAAGAGCTCTGCAGAACTGTTAAGAATTAATACACTTATTTTCTTATAAGAAACTGTTACAATGTTGAACAATTGCACGTTTTCGCTCGTTTCAAGAAACAATGTATCTGTTGAAAGCAGGGTACAGAGGATTTTTGGTTTCTAGTGCTTTTCTACACTTGATCGTGTCCTTGACTCAAAGCCTTCCATGCAAAAAACTACAAGTATAAGTTAAAGAGCTCTGTTAATAAGTAATAAATCTATAAAGCTGAATTGAGATGATCTATCATCAGTCTAGACCCGAGAAAAGAATTGTGAAACTCTCCCGCAGAAAATAAGCGCATTTGGCGACTTTGAGATTTATTCTGACATCTTTTATCTCTAGATTGATGATACGAGATCCGTGCATTTCATGCAGATGATCCCTGAGTCAGAATTTATTATAACACGAGTAAATTATGACCCCTGGATTTCGAGTCATGACAAGAGCCAGCTCATATACAACTGTATACCAGGAAACGGGTGACAGTGGGTTCTCTATGGACTGACAGGGGGGGTTAAGTCGAAGAACTTTGTGGAATTTTCGTCAACCTCGAAGTATAGCGACACAAATTCATGGCAATTTAATATTCTGGATTTCTATTGACAACAAAAGACAAAAAATTGCCTGATAACATCTGGCCTGAGGAGCACTTCGCCTTCTTTTACAGTGTATATGTGATTTTTCAAAAAGAAAATGAATTTTGGAGATTTTCTAAGGATTTTCATTCGAAATATACGATTTTCAAAAACCCGCTGTCTTGTACCCTTTTGCCCCAAACTTTTAGGATTCATTGGCCCCTCGATTTTCATAAACGAATTCGCAAATTTCAATAACGTTTTGAACTTACTAACTATTCTTCAATATGAGTAATCCTAGAATTCTATAATGCAACTTTTGTCTAAAACAAACAGGACCAAAATAAGGCTGTCACGCCTTGATCACAAAAGTTCCACGTCAAACACGAGGTCAAGGTTAACATCACTAAGAGGTTCACATGTTTCCGATTTCCCGGGTGCGGTCTATTGACAAATGTCAACTTATTTCTTAGAAATATTCTCTACAGTTCAGATCTCAACTATCTATACTTTTTCATCAACTATTCACTTCCTATTTACTTAGCATCAACTATTTAAACTTGACTTTTCACCCTGCAAGAAAGTACTAACAACGCAGTGAAATAAGTACCGGATGCGCCGAACTTTAAGCTTACATAGTGGCATTTTCTTTCAGTAAGCCCCTGCCCTCAATTTCTCTGTTGAGTTTGCGTGGATTTTCCTTAAAGAAGCCTTATACCCAGGGTATATACGTTTACACTCCCTCTCCGGAAACCTGAGTCATGACGCCTTTCTCTTTCCTTGATGATAATTTCAAGAAAAATATGTTCGAGGCCTTGTATATCTCGTAGATAAGCAGCTTGTCCAATGGGGGATTACGGACCATATGTTTAGGATGATTGAGAGTCAGGTCAAGCTATGAGATATTAGGGAGCAAACATTTCTGTAAACATTTCATGTTTCCATATTAACTTTCCAGGGATGCATGAAACGGGAGTGTTAGGGCTGCAACGTTTGTCTTTTATATTGCTAAGGGAGCCTATTTGTTTTCCATATATCCATGGCAGAATCAAGGGTATCTTAAGGGAATGTACATGAAGTATCTAGATATATCAGAAACGGCCATGGCTTGATGAGTTTCAATTTATGTTAAATTTGCAAGTCGGACTAAAACTGGGCCTTTTTCCAACGATGGCATGATATAATGCAGCTGTGGAGGGATACCATCAGAACAGGGAGGGAATAACATCAGCACTGTCGAGGATATTCAGTACTGTCGAGGATATTCGATACTGTCAAGGGATATCATAAGTATATTGGAGGGTGTTCAGTAATCCACTGGGGGGATAGTAATAGTACTATGGAGGGTGTCCACTACTGTGGAGGATATTCAGTAGTGTTGACGGACACACAGTACTAAAAATCCTCGACAGTACTGCACAGGGGTTTCCTAAGGTGATTCTTGCTTCAAAAGCTTACAACCAGAAAGCAACTGCAAGCCCCCAATCGCGCCCCCAATTCTCCTCCGCATTACGATATGTACCTGCGCAGGCACGAATGCTCTTAAGCGTTTCTGATTCTATAGACTCACGTCGAACATAACAAATTAGTATTGAATAATCCGCAGGTAGCTTTCTAATCATGTAAACATACGCTTGAAAGCCTCCTTAAAGCCTAATTTGGCACTTATCAATGAAGTATAACCACACTCTATCAGTCGACTATGAATCGAGCTGCTGGTCCTAATCAGACGATTCAGCCACTCAAAGATGAATACGTATGAATTTTTCACAAGCATGCGACTCAATCCATAAGTGGCTTCAATCGAACCACAGGTTGTTTATACTATCAAACTTGTACACTGATAGTGCTCAATTCCCTGCCTTAGACTTCCGTTTCATTTCACCTCTGTGTTCTTCACCAATATTGAAGAAACATTGGCAGAAAGCAAAAGATGGCAGATCAACGAATAGCTACAGACATTGCAAAGGCTTGGATGGCTCTAGTTTCACGCAATGCATGATGGGAATATACTCCTTAGCAACGCATAGCTACCATGAAGTAACGGAACTAACCATTCGTAACTACAATCAAACTGGCCCATCTAATTTCACGCAATTCATGATCGGAATGTGTCCCTTAGCAACGCATAGTTACCACCGTTGCCACGGCCTAAATCTTTCGTAGCTGGTTGTGCTAGTGGCAAAGACACTCGAACATCGGTTTGCCGCATCAAATTCAATCAGCCCACCTGCGAACAATACATACAATGTCAACTACCGCACAGAAACTTTAGGACTCCTCCGCGCGGTGAACTGGTAAAACGATTTAAAATCCCACCAGAAAACAAGCAATGAGGAGTATTTTTAATTGCGGTTTGAAAGTACGCCAATGGCCTATTGTTAGCTGCAAAGTCACACAAGCAAATTAGGACATTAGACCACTCCAGCCGCGGTTAACCGCGCGTATTGAAATAAATGACGCGTTTTGAATCGCTGGTAGAGCTAATCCCAAAACAACTTGTTGGCTAATTCTGGAGAAGTAAACCTATTGAAATTGAATTGAATGCAGCGGTAAATTTACAATTCTGGATAAGCAAAACCTCATCTACTATACAAATTGAATTGAATTGAAACTTTTCGGGGTTTATATGAATTGAGTAAAGTGGTAAATTGCGTTGGTCAAGATTTCATTAACATGGAGTTGTGATGTTAGTAGAGGGGAATCTATGACATATTTTAGAGATATTTGAAGATTTTTAGAAATTATGTACGAGATTTTTGAAAGTTATTCGCCCTTTAGTAGTGATCAAAGATTTAGATTCCATTACAAGAATTTCCTATACGAAACTCGTTAACTAAGCCAGACTTTGAAATGACCAAAATATTAAGAAACTCTTAAGAGACTTTCAGTAATCTAAATTTGAAACCTTCAATAACTTCCAGTACTATGGATTTTTAGCTGCTTATAAAAAACAAGTGTAGGAGAAGACACAGCAAGGCCTATCAATGTTTAATACTGTACGATTGCAGCATCATTCATCAAATCATGACAGAATGGTCGACCTAGTGATACTCTATTGAATGAGTTCCAATTGATTAAAGTTTCATGCGCTCTGCAGGCCGACTAACGCGTCGATAAGGAGCCTCGCCTAGTCGTTTTCAGCTGAGGGAATTTTTAATGTCCGATAGGAGATTTTTTAATGGGAATATCGTATTTGACTGTGCTTGTAATTAGGATGACAGCTATTTGAGTTGTAATGCATTCGAAATGTTTAAGTCAACAGCGCAGAAACGTCCGCTACTATCAGTTGGGCAATTAAGAGATTGTTTTTTAGAAAATAGGTCAAGCCCTTGCATGCTATCGTACTTGTTCTGACTAAACATAATAAAACGGTTTTGGAACCTTACGAATGCGTATAGGAACAGAAGAGGAGAGAGGAGTAGAGTTCAAAATATGAAATATCTTATATTTCATTAGTGCCGTTGCTGTAAGATCGAGATTCAAACAAGGATTCGAAATTCGAAATTGATTTAAAAAGCTCAGTTTAGAAAACGGGGTACTTTCCGCTCCCCCTTTTTCTAAGTTTTGAACATGTTTCCGTTACCTAAATTAAAGGAAAATATCCAAAACAAGGTGACTTTGATGATATGAATAGTTAGCAATGAAGATTCTAGGAGTGATTGGTTAGCAAGTCATTGCTGGCGGCTAAAGAATCGCAGATGGCAGAGGTAGAGTCATTATTCATGGGGGGCCAACGTGTAGCTGTTTATAATGAACGTATGCCTCCGGGCTTAGTCTAACTGATTTGTTATAGTAAATAGCCTACCAATCGATTTCATAGCATTAGTATTCGAGACTTGAATAACCGAGTAGCAGTGGTGGGTCTAGGCGACAAGTTAGGGATATACATAAACAGAAGCTCCGAAGGGGGGATAGTTTAGAACTATCAGCATTAATTTTTGGATAATAACACATGAAAGTGATATCTACACAATAAGTATCGAATTTTCATCAAAAAAGGGACAGCTCCTCTTGAAACGTCCTTGCTCCAAATACTAAATCTAGTTTGATTTCCAAGCTTGGTATTTCCCTTTCTTCTAATTTTAGCTCTAAACGCCTGTGAGAAAATTCCCATGGAGTTAGTTAAGCACACCGCTCTTTGACAGAGCCCTGAGTACGTTGGAACCCCCAAACTCAGCCAGGCCGAGGATTCCCAACGAGTTGAGAACTTTAATAATAATGAATTTTGATTCCTTTAGAAAAAAGTTTTGTTTTGAAAGCAATAACATTTGGAAGAGAATAAGAAATTCTATATAATCAAAGGATAAAATTGATCGGGAAATCGATTTAGCGGATATGTATTTAGTCACGTAAGAAGTTTTAGCAGGGCTTAGATGGTGAGGAATTTTCGCACGGAGTCTTTGCTTTCTGCACGTCACACAGACCACGGTGATGAGAAGTGAACGAGTATCAAAGAAACTTACGTTAGTGTTATCAGGTTCCAGTTATTTTTACTCAGCGATGAATCATCTTCAATGGGAGATTGTCAATGGAGAAATGAATGGGTTAAATGGGTTAATTAGATGGAAGCAAATAAGTTGTTACGCAACTCGCTTCTTCAATGAACACTACGTGATAAGAGCCGTGACATGACTAACTAATTCGTATTTGTTCGATAAAGAACTACACTCTTTTTTCTTTATAAGAATAGTTACAATTTTCCCGAGCCTCAACTTTTCTATCGTTTATACTTAAATTTCCATTGTTCTTTGGCGATTTTGAGCCTCAATATTCTTATAAAACTTATTCTTATAAAGAAAAAAAGAGTGTAACCTTGAATCAATGGATGAAGGAAAACCACTAGATATATTCTTTAAAATTCAGGCAAATCAAACAGACAAATCCCAGCTTCTAACAAAATCCACTATTCATAGTGAAATAAACTAGGCTAAAACTTAAAACTCCATTGAGAACCCTCCTCCGCAAAAGTCAGTGGGTACTGACAGAAGATCTCCATAATTGCTTGTAATCATCACGCATGCGCAGTCTCAGTTGTGTGACTTGTCCTTACTTTTTGAAAAAAGTGTTAACATTGTCTCATGGGAGCAAATTAGATGACAAATTCTCGAATACACAAATTCTGCTGTAAAGAAAGGAAAGAGGCCCAAAGAAGCAGTGTTTACTTGAAATTCGCCACCACGATTGCAAAATCTGATGGGATATTTGGACTGGTTATTGACAAACGTGAACACATGAATGATGGAGGAACGAAAACAACCCACTGAGTGAAATTCCAGCAATTCTCCCACTCGCAGTTCGTACAGTAGGAGACAAGAGGGTCAATTTAAATAGGGATAACTGCAGAGCTGGCAGAGACAATGAGAACAGTCGAATAACGGCTCGGAGGCCGGGAGAGAGAGACTGGTGTCTGATCACTGAAAGGAGAAAACCAATTTCTCACAACGATAATAGAACGCTATCCACGGGCATTGTAGCGCGCTGTTTAATCTGCATCTCCAGTGGGTTCTATCCAGTGGCCTATCGTATCCTTAGTAAATGGGAGGTCTCATCCGCTAAGTGACTTATAGGAAAGTCTGGGGACCATCCATGTTTTATTAGAATACAACCCTACCGATCACCTCGAGGGGAAAATCAGTCACAAAAATCTTGTACACTGTTGGCAAGATATTTAAAATCACAGGGCTCCGAGGGACTAGCAGGGCCACAGAAGAGCTACCCTGGATGCCCGTGAAGATGAACAATTCAGGCCCTTAATTCATCAAGTTTTCGTTAAATCTTGGTTAGCGAAGCTCAACCTCAAGATGAGACATCCAGCCTCGTTGCGAGAAATGATACATTGTGTAACATTTCGTTTAAATGGCAAATATTCTAAAAAGAAGGCCGTTATGAGGACAAAAATAGCAAAACAAAACAGATTAAATCCTTACAAATGCTTGAAATTAAAAAAATATTTGTGACAAAGAAGGAAATATCTCATGAGTCATAATAAAGTTAGCGGATAGGATGGAAACATGCTGTAATGAGTTTTGTTATGAAAATTTCAGATTATTCTGATTGTTTCATGTGAAAATGAAAATATATAGCATCGTAGGGATTTCAAGATTCCATGGTAGGCAAAATTTTGTTTTCTACAAGATTAGCTGAGTTAAAGCTCGAGTCTTCAAATGGTTGCCAGGAGGACTCAAGGACTTTGAGTGGATAAGGAATCCAATACTACACTATTTTTTTATAAGAACAATTTTATATGAGAAGGAGCGTCAAATTTTACGAAATTCTAAGTGGTTAGCATCATTATGGTAAAAGTATCGGGTGAGGTGAGATGAAGTCACAGAGCATTTTTGACGTCAAAGTATCTGTAGTAAAGGAAACATAAACATTTTCTTAACTATGATTATTCCCTTAAAATCTCCAACCAAAGCTTCTATTAGAAAATTTGAGGACATTTTCTTGTTTACAAATCTAGCCTCACAGTTTCTTGTAAACGGTTTCTTATAAAAAGTGATTTTAGATGAAGGAACTACATAGCACGGGAGTTTCTTACATTTTTGGTAAGTCGAGAGTCTGTATAAAAAATATGTGCTTGCCCTTGGTTATTTCGAAACCCCTAGTAATAGAAACGTTGGTTTGCCTATTTAGTACGTAGTGAAACCAGATTTCTCAATGGCCATGCTAATCTCCGCTGAGACTGATCATTGTTCTGCGGCGTGTCCAGCGGTCTAGTGTTGTTCTACATGTGACCACGACATCGGTAACATCCATTGAGAATCAGCTTGTTGGGACTAACAGATCTCGCGCGGTCAAACTTGAGGGGAACCACGATCATTGTTTAGCTCCCGTTAATTCAATATTTTTATACATCATTTCATATTTGATTATCAAAGATTACGCCAAATACTCCACTTGCCATCATAATAGAAACGTAAACAAATATATTAAGGAATGTAAAGAAACATCTGAACTCAAAGTAGGCCTTGTAGGGAACATCACGTGATGGATGTTTTCCCGCGTTTTTTGGCTTGGGGAATTTCCCGCGCTTTTAGGGTCGTTTTTGAAGATAGAGAGCACATGGGTTTCAGTCTGAGATTGGAATTCAGGATTTTAGAGACTGATAACGATTTGATAACGAAGAAAGACGTAACCCGAGGAAAAACTTTCTGTTTTGAGAAGTCTTTAGGCCCCTCCTCAAAAAATCTTTTAAGCATACTTTTTTCAATCAAGCTGTTTCCAATTATGTAAGTAGATTAGCTTGGTTAGTCCAACACTTTTTGCTCCATTTATAAACCAATACCTAACAAAGGTAGAAAGTGCAACTGCCGGTCAACTATCAATGCATTGCTTCAATTAGTCTGCATATTCAGTGGGTCCTTTATGCTTAGTGAATAAACAAATACATAATTAAGATAGTAATTACATCTCCCGTCAAGTATTAATGCATTGTTTCAATCAGTCTATATATTCAGTGGGTCCTTTATGCTTTACCTATAAACAAATACCTAACTATCAACAACATTTATGAACAAAAACTTTCATCTAATAATTCACTATAAAATAAAACCAAATGCTAAAATTTAAGCCAAGTTTTCTCATAAAAAACCGTGTAGGGACTGTGATACTGTGCTACTATCATGAGATACGAGCATAGGCGTAGGAGGTAGGGGGTAGGGGGGCGTCATCCTCTGACGTCAATTTTTCGGAAATGAGGTCCATTCGGGCAAAATGTGTCCTTAGCTGGGCAACATATAAGTAAAATATGGGTTCTTTTTCGGGCAGCCCCAGCCCCCAGTTTTGGGCGCTCCTGCGTCGATGACACGGGCTTCTAGCTATCAAGAATCTAACGTTGAACTCTAGTGCCCTGTTTAACACGATAATTCGAGTAGGAACCGTGTTAAGTTAGGTCAAGGTAGGTTTGAGGGGAGAGTTATCCTTTAGGCCGCCACATGGCTGAGCTGGAAAGCCCAGGATCACGAGCGGATCACCCGTGAGCTGAATCAAATAACTTTACCTATAATTGCCGACTGACAATTTGTATCAACGTCGGCTGTTGTACTACTGTTCGCGATATCGTTTGAAAACGGCTAATTCAATGTTGAAAACATGCAGGCGTTAATAATTCATGAGCTCTCATAAGACCTTGGGCAGATGTTACAATATCCTACAACATCAAGCAAAACGATTTTACATTGGCACAGAAATGCTTAAGCGGGTTAATTCTATAACAAGATCATTGTTTGATCATTCAAAACTCTTTCGAGCTTACAAGAAAGAATTTCACGAAATCTAATGAATACGCAGGAGATAAACTTAATTGCTTGAAAGGAAAGAAGCCTTATCTCCAGTGTCGAGGAATGCCATCTGGTGGAACAGGCTGTATGTTTATCAAAAATCTTCAGCTTCTCTCAATGCCATTAAATTGTAGCAGAATTCGACAGCCCTTGGCGACGCAGGAAGCATCTTAAACCCGAGGGGGGGGCACAATGCTTCAAGGGCATCTTTTTACTAAGGAAGGAGGGGCTATTTTGGGGGCACTTCCCATGGTGCCTCTCCGGTTTCTAAACCTCTGCCAGTTCTCTAGTCATGTAGGGGTATTTCATGTGAATCATACTAGCAAGCCTAGAGTTGAAAGGGGGCTTGGGGTACTTCCTCTCCAAAGTTCCCCTCCAAAGTTGATATCTGCACTGTGTCCCCTCTTATCTTCGATTTTGATCCTTCCACGCTACGACTTCTCGAATCTCAGAACTTATTTCCAAGACCTTAACTTTGGGACTGACATTGATTAAAACAAATAACTTTTATTTTCTAAAAAAATACAATCTTGTACTGTTTGCAGTTTTCGTAGTATTCCAGCGCGGCCCTGTGGGATACCTTATCTAGAAAGGTATTGGCTATCATAGAGTATCACGTGGTTATGACTTCTTCATGATGATTGGCTGATGAGTCTATCCAAATGCTTTTCTCGTTAGTTGTTGTGTTTTTGAAGCTCAAAGAAAGCTTTTCTCCCTGTTGTATTACAAGAGGTGTTTACAATATTTGTAAATGCGAGGAAATCTCGATGGAAATGTGCTAAATAGACCGTAATCTCCACCATACAGCCGGGCTCAGCCGGTTTTCTGATAATCAATGTATTGTTAATGCTGCTCTGATAAACACAACGCCCCAATAACATGGCTTTCTCTAATTGCCATAAATGAAGAAGCACAGCATTGTTTAAACATCTTACACAGTATGTCGGGGCGAAAAGATACTGTCCTTTGAAGGAGTTTTCTAACAGAGACAAGGTTTTTAAAAGAAACTCGTTATAAGAAGCTCAGACTTTTGAGTATCCAAAATTTTAAGAAACTTAAATTGTTGGATAGATTTATCAAAAGGTGCTATGTGAGAAGAGTTTAATGCGAAGGAGAAATTGTTTTACGGTTCTGCATAAAATAGAACGTGTGACTCGGTCCCTGTGGCTCCTCCGCACACCGCTCTCTAGGAAACAACTTTCCGTTCGCAGCAGGAATTTTGCAAAAGAAAGTCTAGTGGCAAGGAAGGATTTCAAAGAAACTACCTTGTCGGCCCTTTTTACGCCGGCCCTAATTTAACGCCGGCCCTTTTTACGCCGGTCCTAATTCCGCCACCCCAAGAATCTGCTTTAACGCCATTTAGGGCCGCGTTTTACGCCGGACAAAGACCAAGGAAAGAAAAAATTTAAAAATATATTTTATAGACGTGTTTTATCCTTTGAAAAAGATAAGAAAGTAGCTACTATCATGAAAAAATTAGTCAATTACGATCGTCTCTTTCTCGGTGCATTCTGTATCTACCTTTTCGTCCGACTGCACTTCGACGGCGTCTTCTTCCACTTCATATTCACATTGCTCCTCCCTAGTCTCATCTCTCAAATCATTGAAATGTATAAACAATTAAAGGAATCTAAAGAGCTCATTCTTTCCGGCTTTAGGAAGGCACACATTACTGAGGCAGTTACCCAAGCTTCAAACCTATCCCATTTGTGCGAAAACCCATTTCAGGACATAGACATATGATTTAGTAACTCTTAAACTAAAGAACACTAACTTTGCTAATCTATAGTAGTTTACTTTCTGTTTTGTTGCTGTTCCTCTTCTAATTTTGGTTAAATATACATTACTATATCCAAATAAAAGCCTAAAATAAGGTGCATGTCAGCAAAAAATATAATAAAAATTAACGCCGCTTTTTGAGAAAATTTGTAAAATTTTGGCCCTTTTAACGCCGGCCCTTTTTACGCCGGCCCTTATTCCGCCACAGGACGAAAATTAACGCCATTTAGGGCCGGCGTAAAAAGGGCCGATAAGGTATTTTGTTATTTTATCATAGAAATTAGCTATGGGCATTCCCAATTGTGTATTTTTAGCAACTCGGACCAAAATAAGCAGAAAAACAACCTTGATTCCAGCACTAATACAAAAATAAGCTTGGGTAGCATTAATACCACAATCGGTTGAATAATACGAAAATAATACGATTTACGGTTGGTTCGGTAAACACGAAGGAAGTGTATTCACGTGCCACCATTCAAGAACCGCCAGGGCAGGCTCAGCTGAAATTCAATGTCTTTTGGATAATCAAGAGACCATTAAAGTTAATCTGGACTTGCAATCACGCTTCCTAATAAGATCTGTCTGCTAGCAACAGTAAATTATCGCTGAATAGAGAAAACAGAGTTTCTATGCAAATAGACTGTGCTTAGAAATCCTTGATTCTGAATTTCAAACTAATCTGAATTGCAAGTTGCATTGTTTTAATGATTTCGTGCATATTTTTGTGTGTTTTATTTTTACTGTTTTTGATAACTGATAGTTGTTGACAGACAAATACCCATACTATCTTTGTGAGGTACTGGTTTTTCGCAAAGCACAAAGGGGCCAAAGAATAAGCTTAGCTGAACTTTTTACAACAAGCAACTCGACTCTTGTCTAGCCCTCGATGTTACTTGGTTTTTGCTAACAGGCAGGGTACGACCATCTACCCCGTATGGCCCCAAAACCTGTTTGTTTTCATGTTCCTGGGGAGGAAATTCTCTTGGCCTTTGCTCCAGGTCTAAGGGACTGAAAAAGCTAGGCTCGAACCCACAACCCTTTTTGAGCGATCTATTTATTTTCATGCATTCTTGCCAAGTTTCAGGGCTTCAAAATCATCCTCTAGATAGCTGAAGAAAATCACTGGGGAGGAGACATATAGTATATATGTATCTAGTGCGGTTATCTATCTCCTCCACAGTAGCTTTCCTCCTCCATAGCAAATTTTCCATAGTACTTCGTTTAAGAAATAGACTTTTAAGAAAGTCTAAGATATTAAAAGGATAAACTCAATCTAAGACAATTTCAAAAAGTAAGCTGACCAGCGAAAGCTGAGCAAAAGAAAACTAGTATGAACAGCGTTGAAAAACCATCAGGAACTTCCATTATCCACTGCAGCAGGGAAGATTCAAACAGGTCGTAGAGAATGACGGAGCTCTATTTGCAAACGGAAAAAATCCTCATTAGAAAGAGTTGAGGATTTCCTTTCAGAACGTCTGTTTGAACTCAGAGTATTTTGAACAGAACCATGTGCAAATAGAAATCGATCGTAAAGTGGACTTTGTTGAACTATCTCTTGACCGTCTCCAACGCAAAAGGTCTGCTATCAGAAGAATAAAAAAATAATACTGTTGTAAGGAAGTTGAATAGTAAGAGAGTGGAATAGAAGAATACAGTAAGGAGGTCGTTTAGCTACAAGGGATGTTTTCAACAAGACAAGTTTTCTAAGAAGAACGTCTTCTTTAATGCAATTTCATGAAACAATCTTACACAGTAGCTATATGTGCAGAAACGAGCACAAAACATTGTGTCCAATATATTGTCGGACCCATTTCGAAAATTGAAAATACCAAAAAGGACTATGGTTAGAAATTGGTCTTGGCCCAATGTTTCATAACTGCTATAATCAGTTTTTCCAGAAAATGCGGGACAGGGATGAATCCTAAGGAACGATATTAAACTTTCCCAAGTGAAGTGTGAAATAAAGTAATATCATGTCTTGGGATAAGACACTTTCCTCAGAGAAATTAGGCTAACTGGGGCAAAAGTTAAGAAGCCTAGGTGAAAATAATTGGGACAAGTCCCTTGAAGCTCTTGAAACAAATGAATGAATGGCCTATATTTAGAGAATTGGATAAGAGAATTGGAGAGGAGTCAAGACTAAGGGCCGAGACCTTTTGTTAATGCATTAAAAATGGCTGAATACATTAAAAGAGAACGAAGATTTGTTATTAGTCGAAGCTTAGTCAAGCGAGCTATAATAATCATATCAGTATAGAAGGAGACAGCGAGTTCGAGGAAGAAAAAGAGAATAATTTTGTTTGAATAATTCTATCACTTGCTATCTCTCATTGAATTGTGTTTGCTACATACGATCAATGGGTTTCGTTAAAAGAAATAATTTGTTTTCGAAATTCCTTGCTTTTTGTTTATTGTATGAAAAAGTTGCTGGGTGGGGTGGGGACAGTTGTGGCCTGTGGTAGAGATAGAGGGAGTAGTGGGTATAAATATCCCCCTATGGATAAAAGCAATTTCAAAATGTGTAACCACTTTTTGGTGAGGGGCAGGGCACTACCAGAAACCTTTGATCCTGAGAATTCCTCCGAATCCCCGAAAACCATAGAAATCGCTTGGAATTCTCAAGGAATCTACAGAAGTCCCGTGAATTTCATGAAAGGGAGGGAATTCAATACAGTCGCGAAAAAAACCATCATTTTTCTTGAAACTTCGAGCAAAATTTTCTCCTGAATTACCCCAGCAATGCATCATGGGATTCACGGAACTGCATCATGGGATTTAGGAAAATGCACAAGAAAATTACAATTTAACTCAAAGTCAAATAGTCAGTAGAAATCTAACTGGCAAATAGCTGATATATTATACTTGCATTGGAAGCATATGTGGCATATAGCATATACTGGACATAGCATATACCTGACATTTAGTACTTAGGTTTGAAACGCCCCTCACATTTACACACATTTACACATGTAGCTTTTGACAGGCCTGTGTGCGTGCCACATCAAAGCAGGAACGGTCACACGCAATCCAGGATAATGCCGTGTCTGAAAGGAGGCTTTGCTGGGGTCACCTCTAGAAGCACTGAGCTCATTATTGACAGAAAGGTATTCAACAGGATGGAGAAAGCATTTATGACAATGCAAAACAATCACGATTTTCAATGCTCCAAGCTTCTGCTAACAATCAGATTGAAAGGATAGGATATTGAAGCCCCTCAAGGCTATCAGCAAACAGTGAGATATAAAAAAACTAAGGCAGATGAGACAGGAAAACCAATAAGAAGCATGCAGGTTTTCTTAAAAGGAACTTAAGACGAGGTGTTGAGTTTCTCTAAAGGAATACTGGGCTTGATATCGATTCTTATATTTCACAAACACTATATGATTTTTCAGGAAATATTTGTCCATTACACTGGGATGTATCGAGTTTCTTAAAAAATTTAATATGCATATGCAAGACCATAATTTTTATAAGAATTTGCCTGTTCCTAATTTTTGAAACGGTTTTCTACTCTGTTTCTGACCCAAATTGGCGTTCCTTATAAATGTTGCTCGTATAAAAAAAACCAGAGAACCAAGATAATTAAATAAATCAAGGGATTGGAACAGCATTGTGTTGCTTATTAAAAAAATGCACTGAGTCAATTCGTCAAGCCCTGAAGCCAAGAACGTACGGAGTCTAAAGTTTAAATTGAACTTTTATTCAAATTCGGAGTCAATCTCCTGGCAAACATAGACAATTTAGCCTTTGCGGTAGCTAATTCCTCAGAAAATAAGAGAATTTGACAGCTTTACAGCGTGGAGTTAATGTAAAACAAGTTGGGGCACAACCTGGAGCAGTAGCATCTTGGGTGGGTAGACGATCACCGTCAAAGTAGGAAAGTCGTGGATTCAGGGGGTGCAACTAGGGTAGATGCCCCTTCTCAACGTAGGCTGTTGGCTGCTTATTTTTCAAGTTGTTGATTGAAGCTTTTAACTTGCGTTGAAGCGCAAATTTTTAGCACATCGCGCGGTTTAATGATTTTCACGCGGTGTATTTCGTGAACCATTCAATTTTATGGGCGTCATTCAAAAACGACTTTGAAAAGGATCTTAAATTGTGATTAAACAGGCGTCATTGAAAGTCGTTAGAAAGTCATAAAGGAATCATTAATGGGGGATTTCCAAATTAATTACCAAACTAAACACGTTTTTGGTAAAGGGATGCAAAAATAAGTAGTAAATTGAAAAAGGAAAAATCGCCAGGAGTTTAATTTGGACAAGGGTAATTCGTAACTTATTGTAATAAACACTAATGACACAATCTGTGAAAACGTGCATCCTCACAAGGCCTATAAAAATTGGTGACAATAGAGCAAATGGCCAATAAACCGAAAGGTGTTATACAACTTCCAATTCACCCCTTTCTTCTTTATTGTTTGGAAATGACCTTGCTGTTAACCCTCTGTCCTCCAATCTCTCATTGACGAAAATTTCAAAAGCAGTGGGCTTAGCAGGCAACCTTACCAAACACCTAATACCTTTGGAAAAATTGCACAATTTCATTCTACTGCTTACAAAACCTTAATGCAAATGCAATATCATAATTTCTGTTTAATCTACCCTTCTGTGAGATTTAGCTGATGCCCCCTATGCTAAAACCTTTAAGTTTATTCGTCAGCTGGATGGGCAAGTGGCTCCTCAAATATAAAATATCTCGTACATTTTTGAAAAGAAGTAGGATTTGGAAAATCAATCGAGATTCACTCTCACAAATTATCTCGTGTATTTTCTGACTAAGCATCTATGAAGGAAAAACTCCCTAAAATCCTTGAAAACTCCAATACTCAAAAAAACCATTTAGGCAGCGATGCCCTGCTGGGCTCCATTCAGACTTGTCTCATGCATGCAGACGATATTGCAATATTTCTGATGACAGCAGAAAGTCTACGAAATCAATTAATAAGCTTCAGGTGTATGAGAGGGTGTGGCTACAGGCTTTACCTTTCATCACTCCCTCCCACCTATGTCACTTACACTGATGGAAACCAGGTGATGCTCTTTAGGCCATGCACATTTTCTCATACAGCACCCTTATTTCTCATAGATTTCGAGGAACAAACTTGCGCAAATTATTCTGAATGACCATCGGAATAGGAGCGAGTAACCAGGGGCTATAAGGGGCCCGTAACAACAAACTTATCCGTGTCTACTCATTATACGCTCTCTCATTGGTGAATTTAGAAATTATACGAAGAAATCCTGAGAAAAGCTTTTCTTTTGCGTGAAAAACTAAATGATTTACTGTAATAACTATGTATGTATTCTTCTCTTTCTCAAATTGTATAGTGTTGTGGTGGATGATGCTCTGTAGAAGTAGCAATCTGTATTAATGAACCGGAATAAAATGATACCCTACGCAAGTGCTTTCGACTATGAACAATATGCACACCAATGCATTCAAGTTTTTGGTCATAATAGTACACTACAGACACAATTTGTTGTTGGGAAATCCTGCGGGTACCGATTTGTCTAATGCAGAATCTGCCCACCCGCCCCTATTCATCCCCTCGACGCTAAAAAGAGGCGTGCCCTTTTTTATAAGTAACTTGATGTCTTACTGTAATTAGGTATGTGGTAGCTACCCCAATGGTGCAAAAGTTTCTTATCAAGTTTCTTAACCCAAAAACCTATTTTTCCTTGACTTCGTGTTGATATGAAAACTTGAGGTCTGACCCTTTAAAATCTCATCAAATCGCAATAAGTAAAGAAAAGTTATCTTGGAACCCTAAATTACTCTTCTAACCCTATTCTCCGAGAGGCAAATCATTCCTTTAAAATCTCGTACACTTGTCCTGTTGTTCTAATGAAAATCCCTTGAAAATCACTGGAAATCCATTTGTCCTTGAAAAGCTCTCGCACGCTTTGAAAGGGAGAGAAATGTCCTCGCTATTCTCACAAGAGCTCTTCTCTGTCTGTTTCTGGTTATGAAATTAGTTGGGGGTGTAGTAGATTAACTTTACCTTAAAGGCCATACCCTAAGAGTTTCGAGAGTTCATTTAATTGATGGGGTTTCTTGGGTATGGGTGGCCATTACTTGTTTTTTAGCAGATAGCCTCGAGCTTGATTCAAGTTGCTTACAGAAGTATGTGCAGGTTACGAACAGCCGCCTTCCTCCGTACAATTTCAATAACAAAGCCAACCAGCTGGTCCCTGCGAAAACGTGCGTTGACCTTGATAAAATACGAATTTAGTTTACATATGCTACGCTCAGTAGTTAGAGCTCTGTTTAAACATAATTTAGAATCGATAAAATTCCTTCACACGACATACGCGACGCGCGGAATTCGCGGCGCGGTGGAATGGGGTTCGCTGCGCGGTTAAATCTGGTTTGTTTTGAAATGTGAATATCTGTCCGGCGAAGGAAATAATGAGATTTTAACATGAAATCGAAATAAAAGATTTCTGATATGATTATGGACGGAGAATAATGTTTATACTTAATGTTTTTCAACATATTATCCACAAAATTATCTCGATCTTAACCAAAGTTTTTAATTGAAATAAAACAAAACAAAATGAAGTGGGGCCGTAATAAGAAAACAAAAAAATTGATAAAAGTTGCTTAGGACATCGGAAAGAATGTGGATTGAATACGTGTTTATAGATATCCCATGCATATTCCAAGGCATATTCTCACGAAATATCTTGATTTTACCGTTTTAATCAAATGTTGAGTCGTAATACATTGCAATGAATTGCCTGTCATGCCTTCCTCGAATATATTCGAAAGCAACATGATAAACTTTGATGCCAATTCGTACGTGGAATGCCACTCTTTATATAATTTTAAGATTGAAGCGTCTGGTAGCGAATTTAATTGATTTTTACCCACGATTCGAAATCAAAATAAACCATAATAAACACAGAATGTATACAACCAGGTTTAAGTTTTGTAAACAAAAGCAGAACAGAGAAACTTCGATAAGACGAACGAGCGATAATATTCTGTCTTAGCAGTGAGTTGCTAATAACCTAACAATCGGGCCACTATTTCAAATTGAAAATCGACCACAACACAAACCCAAAGCCGGTGGAAACTTTGATGAATTTTCAAGCAAACAAACGATGAAATAATCACTGCTTTCTGAATGAATCTCGGAGAGTATGGCCTTGACTTCTCAGCCACAATTTCAATTTGCTATCGACCGCAATAAAAAGTTAGGTTAACCTTGGCAAAACTTAAAAACCGTATCAGGCAACGCCGAACGACTTACTGCCCATAAATTGGATGAATCTTTTGGACGCGGAATCCGAAAGAATGTTAAACTCTGCTGAGGTTAGGATGAGAATTAGAGTTTAGTTTTAGAATTGAAAAGCCGGGTTAGGAGTTACGACATGAAAACACACTTACGTCTCGGCTCTCGCGGTCCGTCCACAGTCACTTTGATGGCTCTCATGTAGGTTGCCACTTGTGGTGGGTCGCTGTTCACCGTGATGCTCATCGATAACGTTTTCCCTGTAAGAATATTAGATTTTTAACCATCAAAAGTTTCTGAAATGGAAATTAAAATGCTCTAAACGATACCCTTGATAGTGAAACAGGGGAAGAGATGTTAATAGTATTGTTCATCAATTCCAGTTTTCCCTGTAAAAATATAAGATTTTTAACCATCAAATGTTTCTACGATGAAAATTGAAATTCTGTACCCATACCCTTGATAGCGAAAGAGGGGCTCTCTAATACTTTCTGAAAATTAATGATTTCTCCTAAGGCAACACTTTCACCACATAAATCAAAATTTTAAGGCTGAGTCCATGAGCCTTACCAAAGTCAAAAAAGAAAGCTCAACCCAGAAAAATCCTGTTGCTTAATATCATCTTGCGAAATCTTAAAAAATCCTTCCCCTCAGCAAGTCCCCCTCCCCACAGAAATTCAAGATCTTATGTACTAGACCATAAAACATTTACCCCTCAATACAAAACATTCTAAACCGTTTTTGCTGATAATATTGTGGGTAGAAAAGATTGTTCTACAATTATGTAGGTATTATAAAGCAAATTAGAGAGATTTTAAACCTAGGGAGGGATTCTCCTTAGTAAATAGCACGTTTTCTCTTGGGGTTTACATCACCTATACGAATTATGAGATTTCTTAAAACTACCCTTACTAATATACGCTAGATTGTGCTTCGCTTAAGTTTCCCAACGAAAATTAGAGAGTTTATACGAATTAGAGTTAATACGAATATCAACAGGTGTGAGGCTAGACAAATTTGAATTGCCAACGTACAAATAGATACCCACAAAATCGTACGCGATGCTACCGCAGGCCCACAGAAGGCAAACCGTAGTCAATACAAGATAAACTTCGCGGTCCTCCATCACATAACATTAGACACACAACATTGGCGAAGGTTGAGGATGAAGTTAGACACTCATGTGATATCTTTTGAAAGCAGCATTTGTGGAAGGGTTTATGGCAAGCAATCTTGGCGGAATTCTCAAGCTACCGACCTCAAGCAAATTTAAGATGGAACTCTCAATCGATTGCAGCAACTACATTTGAAAAGATGAAACATCACATTCGAGACTTGGGATTGAACTTAACAGCAGCACTAATAGGTATAAGCTTGTATAGAATATGTAGTAGAATTATGGCATTCGACCTCGGGGAAATGGAAGATGAAACTCTATATTGCATGAATATTGTGCCAACTATCATTGGCCATGGGGAAACGTGACTCTTACAATGTGACAGAGCAAATATGGACGAGACAGATATAGGCCGAAGCTTTACAGCAAATCTTAAGGAATTCTCAAATTTTGGACTTGAGGGAAATTAGAGAAGCATGAATATTGCACGCACAATATGCTGAAAATACGATTATAGAAGTAACGTGTAGCGTGTGTGCAAGAAAAATCACGGCTACCAAATTCCGTGCCTATTTTCAAATAAAATTAGAATCAGCAAGTGAAGCATTGATGGGTAACAGCGATGGAATTCTACACCCTACGACCTAATGGGAAATTAAATACGAATTCCAAGCCCATCACGACATAAAAAACATTGACTACAGCTTCGAATTGTTTAAATGGAAAAACCTGCCACTGCGTGATACCTACAGAAATCATCATAACATAATGTGATGGAATTTGGTATCTAACGACCTCAGGAAAATTTGATTTGAAACATGAATTTCACATCGAATAGCAGTACACAGGATAGCATACAAGGGCCACAGGCAAATAACAGCAATACTGTTAATAGGGAAACATTGAATAATTTTCTGACTATTCTGAGACATTCCACTCTCGAGCAGTTACAGGTAATTGAGATGAAATTCTTCAGTTTCTCGAGTTGACGACCTTGAGAAATTCGAGATGAAAATCTAAAGCTTTCCCTCACAGTCACCTCAGCGAGAAACTACAAAGCTCACATGCAACTTGAGGGTAATGTCCATAAATTATAACATTTCTATTTTCGATATATTACTCGCTATATTTCTAGCTGTGTTAAGTGTAAGTAAATTCACTGAATTCCGCTAGTACAGCCGATGTTTAACGATATTGGGGGACTTTTAACAGGAATCCGTAAGCCTATGGGCAGACCTATCGCGACGAGGAATTGCAAAACCACACATGATATTATGATCATGCACAATATTTGATGAGAAAAATATACAGAATTAATATACACGCAAACGTATCGACTTTTAGACAAAGGAGGCGAGGGATTCCCCTAACACCGGCTCACGTTTGGAGCCTGATAATCTTCACCACACAAAAACATAAAATGTCACAATAAAATTTTTATTATAAATTGCTGCGTCTTACCCCGACCACTTCGCCCCACAAATCTCAAGTCGTTGAATCTGGCAACTTGGTTTTTAATGACTGCTGTCGAGTTGCGAAGCTCTGCGGAGAAATTGTCATCGTTTCCAGCCAGAATCGTGACCGTAAGTCCGTCAGGAATATCGCCACTGAGGGCGATCACTTTGAAGGCAACGGGCAGAGTCTTGTTGCATCTCCAGTGCGATGGCAGGACACTGCACACGAAGTTCGGAGAGTCCGTTTTCACGAGTTCTCCTGGATTTTCGGAGAGGGCATCCAACATTGGTTTATCTGGTTTAAATCTTGCCCGCAGTGGACTTGCGTCTACTTTATTCGAAGCCATGACTTTGTTAGTATATTCAAGTGAAACCGCAGGCTACTACACCACAACTCTCGTCTGGAGCCTAAACCGCTCTGTGAGTCGCGGTACACATTCACCACGGTTCGCTGGTGAGCACGAATGCAGAATGTCTCTTATAAGCTAATCTGCGTATAGATGTTTGTGACGGGGAATAAATGCCGACCCACAATGCCCTGTTTGACAGCTGGTAACAAAACTTCGTTTGCACTATCGACCTGAACTGTGCGCTGCGAGCCGCGCATGTCAATCAAAGCGTCACTGCTCCTCCTTACGCGGACGACGCGCGGGTGTTCAGTTCATAAAATAGACTGGAATGTATGCACACTTTTTTATAAGGAGCCCTTAAGTTTTGTAATCACTGTGCTTATACACGTTCTTTATAAGGATCATGGTATTAGAACCAACAAATTTAAGAAACCTTTAGGACTACACGCTTTTTTATATAAAGAAACAGCATAAAACGAGCCTAGAACTTTCTGATAAGATACAGTTGATTCTTTTTCTATTTTGCCCTTTTACAATAGAAAACAATATATAATCTAAGTAACTTTTAGTATACTCTTTTTCTTTTAAAGAACAATTTTATAAGAACACGAGCCTCAAATTTTGCCAAAACTTAAGAACAAGATAAGAACAAACCGAGGCTGGCTTTTCTTGGCTCAATATAAGAATTTTGTTAAATAACCGTGAGACTGACAAATAATTACAAAACAAGCAGAACGACAGCACAAACAAATGTCAGATGGTCAAGACAGTCAAAATTTGCAAAATTTAACACAACTGATAGCAAATACAGGCTTCCTAATCAATTTAAAGTAAGAACAATTTAAGAACATTTCAGGCTGAAAATAGAGGAATATTTAAGAATAGCCACATTCAAAACATTTTTACTGGTTCTTTTAAAAAAAAGAGTTTATTAGGGCTTTAGATAAGTTCATTATTAAATAAAAGGCGTGTAAAGGAATTACTACAACTAAGAACCTACTTTTACTAACTTTCTGGCACACTTTTTATCATATGTCCATTTTTAAAGGCTTACATACTTTTTTATAAGATATCAAGCTCTAATCATGCAATGTATTATCAAAAAGAGGTCGATTCAGAAACCAACACTCTTTTTTATAAGAACTAGTGAACTATGGCTGAGCCTCGGGGGTTGTTTTGTTGTGGAGATTGTGTTCTTTGCTTTTCTCAATTTGGAAGCAGGCCTCGATGTGCTGATAGAGTGTGTTCTTCACACTTTTTATAAAGAAATATTTTGCTTTTATATGAAGGTTGTCCTTACAAAGAACGTGCCATAAAGAAAAAAGAGAGCACTAAAAACTTGTTATAGGCCTAAGCTCAAATACATACAATTCTTTTCCTGTGCATTGTTTTCAATTCTAATAATGTTTCTTGTCATGAATTTATTATAATGCTTGAGTTTGTCAGGGAAGGAGGCATGCCCAAATTGATATCTATTTGTCATGAAAATATTTGGACACGCGAACTGAATTTGAAATATGAAGTTGGAATTTGGAGTGAACGATAGAACAAAAGTATCAATCCTTTGTATAATTCCAAAAATCCTGGAACTGAGAGCTTGTACAGGACCTCGCTTTTTATAAGGGATATAGCTCATGACTTAGGGCCTGTTTATATGGGCAAAATTACTTCACCTGCCAGACCCGGGGCTGGCAAGCGATACTTCACCCTCCTATAGAAAACCGTAAGCGGACGTAAGTGTACGTTAAAGCGAGACTTTGATTGATTTTGAAAATTACTTTTTAAACACCTCCAGGGCTGAAACATAGTCAAGTTGCTTATCGAAAAATTTCATCAGCTATTTTTCTGAGAAAAACTATCATGGTTTCGTGAGAATGCTTCAAACAACCATTAAAGACATGTTTTTCCTCTTTAAAGAACACTTGACTCAGATTTCAGCCTCCTACATACACTCCTTTTTTCTATAAGAACAATTTTATAAGAACACGAGCTTCAAATTTGGCCAAAACTTAAAAACAAATTAAGAACAAACCGAGGCTGAACATTTTTGGCTCAATATGAACATTTCATGAAATAACCATAAGACTGAGAAACAATTACAAAACAAGCATATTTACAGCACACAGATGATCTCTGATGGTTAAGAGAGTCAAACCTTTCAACAATTAACACTACTGGTAGCAAAAGAGGCTTCCCAATCATTGTAAAAGTATGAACAATTTAAGAACAATTCAGGCTGAAAATAGAGGAATATTTAAGAACAGCCTGCTTCAAATCAAATTTACTGGTTCTTATAAAAAAAGAAGAGTGTAGTTTCTTATTGTTGAGGTGATTTTTCACTAATTCACCACCCCTACAATTCTCAAAAAACGTGTTTCAAATACTTGTGGGAAAGGATTTTATATTTAAGAAGTTGTCTTGTGTTCATCTCAAATATATTTGGTGGTAGCAAAAAGCTCTGACCAATATTTCAGCCTGGCGTTTCTTGTAAAGGTTGTTCTTATAAAAAAGCGTGACCACGAACGACCCATATTGATCAATATCATGGGAAGGGAACAGGACTCGATTTCAAATCATACTACACACTTAATTTCCCACACTTTTCTGGAATTCACAAACTTCACAAACACTCTCGCATTACGCTCTAATGACAATAATGTCGAAATATCAAATTATCGTGAGTAATATTATGCGTAAGTAACATTATGCGTCAGTGACCCCCGTGAGTTGGTGGTGAAAATTCCAAAGTATTTTATAAATGATACTCGTAAAATGAGATTGGGTCAGACCGGGGGTAGTGTGTGATATTCATCTTAGCTCAGAGGTTGCTGAAAAGTATACAGTTTTTGGTTAAATATAAGAGCTGCTATTTCTAGTAGTTTATATAGAAAAACTCAGTTTTTATAAGCACTTTGATTTCAGCTTTTCATTTTCGAAGGAATCTTTCACCAACTTCCCTCACTCCCTCTAACAATTGTGTTTAACTGTATTTTTGGGGCAGGGGCTTTACATTGCTAAAATTGTCTTTTGTCCATCTAAATAATTTTTGTTATAACAAACATTCTGACCCAAAATTTAGCTTGGTATTTCTTACATGTCCGTACATAGCGGGGGGGGCAAGGTGGGCTGCTGCCCCCCCAAAAAATTCCAAAAGTATATGCTTTCCTATAGAGGATATCCCCCAAAAGTTTTTCAAAAGGGGTTTTGCCCCCCCCGCTAAAAATGTTCTGTGTACGGCCTTGATTTCTTATTAGTAAGGGCTGTTCTTATGAATCTTGTAGGGGTGTAGAAATGGTTTTTGAAGAGGAGGATTCAATTTTGGCCTGTTTTAAGCTAAGAAACGCTCGAGAAGAAACTTTCTCAACAATCTTTACCATTTCTCTTTTTTTTCGAAGAAACAATATGAGTTTGAAGCTATAGCTGTTGTTCTTAATTAGATATTCCTCTATTTTCAGGCCGAAATGTTTCCAGATTGTCTAATAATATGACGATAAGCATATTTTTACTATCAGTTGTGTTAATATTTCTAAAAAGGTCTTCCTGCAGTGTAAATCGACTAGGCAGACAAGTCTATTACAACTTGTTTGACGAAAGAAAATGTACGACCACGACACGCCGAAGCCTGGCTTTCTGGTCAGCCTCACAGCCATTATCTACTCGGAGAAATAATAACATGACCACAAACATAAGCTCATAATAGTTGTAAATTTATGTTTATAGAAGATGAGGGCAGGAAAGCAAAGCTAGAAATAATTCAATCCTAAAACAGAGAAGTGAGGTGAACCGCGCACTTCAGTCCTGCAAGACTCACAGTGGACGCTTGCGTGAAGTGACAAAGCCTGCAGGATGAGATCAAACACTGATACGACCAGCCAACGAGTTTGAGGACGAACTTCAGGGCGAGCTTGTCTGCAAAAAGGTCTGTCTGGGCACATGACGAACATGGTGAATACAACTTCTGAAACTTTCTCGGATACCTACTTAAATAGGACCAGCAAGCCCTCTGAGACCATCAAGAACTATCTAGAACCATTTGAGACGACTTGAAACCATCTAAAACCATCACAAAAACCATCACAAAAACCATCTGAAGCCATCTGGAACAATCCGAAACCATCTGAAACCGTCTGAAATCATCAGAAACCATCACAATAACCACCAAAAAAGCCATCTGGAACAATCTCAACCTATCTAAAACCATCTGAAGCTATCTAAAACAATCTGAAACCATTTGGAACCATCAATTATATGTAACCACCATATGGAACCATCTAAAACCATCGCAAAAACCATCTGAACAATCTCAAGAATCTGAAACCAGCTGAAGCCATCTAAATCCATCTGAAACCGTCTGAAGCCATTTGAAGCCATCTGAAACCATCTGAAGCCATCTAAATCCATCTGAAACCATCTGAAGCCATCTGAAACCGTCTGAAATCATCAGAAACCATCACAATAACCACCAAAAAAGCCATCTGGAACAATCTCAACCTATCTGAAACCATCTGAAGCTATCTAAAACAATCTGAAACCATTTGGAACCATCAATTATATGTAACCACCATATGGAACCATCTAAAACCATCGCAAAAACCATCTGAACAATCTCAAGAATCTGAAACCAGCTGAAGCCATTTAAATCCATCTGAAACCGTCTGAAGCCATTTGAAGCCATCTGAAACCATGTGAAGCCATCTAAATCCATCTGAAACCATCTGAAGACATCTGAAACCATCAAATCATCAGAAACCATCACAAAAACCATCAAAAAAGCCATCTAGAACAATCTCAACCTATCTGAAACCATCTGAAGCTATCTAAAACAATCTGAAACCATTTGGAACCATCAATTATATGTAACCACCATATGGAACCATCTAAAACTATCGCAAAAACTATCTGAACAATCTCAACAATCTGAAACCAGCTGAAGCCATCTAAATCCATCTGAAACCGTCTGGAGCCATTTGAAGCCATTTGAAGCCATCTGAAATCATCTAAAGCCATCAAAATCCTTCTGAAACCATCTAAAGCTATCTGAAACCATCAAATCATCAGAAACCATCACAAAAACCATCAAAAAAAACCATCTAGAACAATGTCAACCTATCTTAAACCATCTGAAGCTATCTAAAACAATCTGAAACCATTTGGAACCATCAACTATATGTAACCACCATATGGAACCATCTAAAACCATCGCAAAAACAATCTGGACAATCTCAAAAATCTGAAACTAGCTGAAGCCATCTAAATCCATACGAAACCACCTGAAGCCATTTGAAGCCATCTGAAACAATCTGAAGCCATCTAAATCCATCTGAAACCATCTGAAGCCATCTAAATCCATCTGAAACCATCTGAAGCCATTTGAAGCAGTCTAAAACCATCTAAAACTACCTAAATCCATCTGAAACCATCTGAAATCATACATTCCCGTTATATTAAAATGAGAACCATTTAAGAATATTGCAGACTGAAAATTCTTCTGTTCTTATAAAAAAGTGTAGTCACGTAGTCCAAGGCTCAGACATGATGATGGGAAACCTGAGAGCTTGTCCTGGGAAGGAAATACCTTTAGCTTAATCTTATCCCATCAACTCTAAAAGTGATAAAATGTGTTACTCAATATTCTTATTATTTTCACATGCACTAGTAACTATATTATCTTACCAAGATTGTGTTTCGTTCATGAGACGGAGGAACGGAGCATCCCCCACACCACTGCTCACAGCACATCATCCCCACACTTCCAGTAGGCAAGCCTTAGGCAAGGCAAACTTAACTGAAACAGTAACACATTTTTAGATCTACAGTAGTATGTAGCTGCTAAGGCTACACTCGTTTTTTTATAAGAAAGCGTTTATAAGAAACCGTAGAGCCAGATTTTTAAAAGTTGAGAAACTTTGGTAGGAGATTCTGTGTGAACAAAAATATTTCAGAAACTTTTTATATTTTCCTTAACTTATTGTAAGAAAACATTAGCTTCTAACATGTTTGGTTTTGTTTCTAGTTCAGTTTGGTTATATTTATTAAGCAATCTAGCTGTTTGCAATTAAATTTGCATTCATATTTGCTTCACCATCTCAAATTCATGTTTGGCAGTGATAAAAATTGCTTAGCTAGAGGGCAAATTTGAGTACTCAAAATTGCTTAGCAATTGCTTAGCTTTTTGTATTTGAAGATTTGTTTCAAAGAATACTATCTCAAAAGTTGTTGTACAACAAATACTGATGGTATCTTGCTTATCAAAGTGTGACAGGGTACTGATATCCACTATAACCTACTTCTTAATAGCTGCTGCACGGTTTTCCTTAACATTTGGATCAGAACTAGAATTTCCAAATTGCTTAGCATTCCTCTATCCAGTACTGGAATTGCTTAAGTTTTTGCCATGTTGAGTACTGACTTGCTTATAAAGCAATTGCTTATAAAAAAATACGTGTATATGAAGAAAAATTTAGTTTTTAAGTTAAGAAATTTGCTAAGAAAATTCCCTGATCATAATTTGGGTGGAAGCTAAGAAACTCTGCTACGAAAATTTAGCAAAGCTTCTTATAAAAAAATGAGTGTATAGGGCCTAATCTAGACTGGACTGCCATCACCATCGAGGCAAATTTGGTCGTACTGTGAGAGATCATGAAATTTGAAGATTCTGTTGTCGTTATTCATTTTAGGCCTGAAATTGAAGGTTTTGCAACGATTCATCGTAGTGAATTGAGAATAAGAAAAGAAAGCGAAGATAGATTTGCTTTAAGGTGGAATTGAAGATAACACAAGAGGTCATCGTTTGACTGCATGAACTTTGGTGCATGGCTCTTGGCATTCAAAGTTGTTATTGTTGTATACTGCGTTCTTATCCTGTCAACATCGAAGTATACTACGATCATGGTAGTATATTGCGATATCAAAGTATACTACGTTTGGACCTGACTGAGTGCTGCTGGTCTGGTTTAGTGGAAGGTAGAAAAACATAAACAAAGAGAAAACAAAGATAAATAAAGAGGTTAAGGTCTATACAAAACTACTCATTTTACCCCGTGTTACTCATTTTACCCGTGTACCCTACACGCTTTTTATTTTATAAGGAACCTACCTCAAGGCCTAGTACTAAAAGTTCCTTAAATTTTCTATTGTTCTCCATTGTTACAGAAAACAATAGAACAAAAGAATCCATTGTATTTTACAAGAAATTCTAGTTCTAGGTTCCTTATCAACAGTCCCTTTATGAAAAAAGCGTGTAGTCCAACCTTACTTAGCAGCAGGGTTACTAAGGAACAAGAAAACATTTCTTTGGCCCAACCTCTCAGGAATGAGCCATTAAACGACTTCCTCACCTTTGTTGCTTTATTCATCTTCATTTTGTCTTTCGACTCATTTCTTCAGCGAAAATATCCGTCAAAAACCTCCACGTCACTATCTTAGGCCCACTGTGTGAGATGACAGCTGTTGCTAATTGCTCACATGATTCTCAAAGGCTGAGCTCGAGGTTTTTCGATTTTTTCCCGCCTTTCCCATCAAACCGAGGCTCACGGGGCCCACAACCTACATAGGACCAATCATATGTATAATTCGGCACAATATCATGGATACATAGTCTACAATTAAAAATTGTACTTAATCAACTAAAAGAGCAAGATACAGAAGATTTTTTCCACCCTTTTACGACCGAGGGGAGCACAAAGTGCCCACGGAAATTAAAAATGTTGTACCTACAAAACATTTTACTGGAACCTGTTCGACTTTTCCTCAATATTATCAGAGCACGTAAAAATTATTTTTGTTACTATCAAACCTTTGTTGATCACGTGACCCATCTTTTGTCAACTAGAGGTCAGGTGCAAAAATGTTTGAATAGCCATATTTCTGCAACTATACCACATAGAAAGTTGCTAAAAGCACCATTTGCTTTGTTGTGATGAGGGCTTTCGAATGATATATAGTTTATCAGTATTTGCTGACGTAAGCAAAATTTGAAATCTATGTATACGTCATCTATTTTCATGACGTCATATCTATAAAAGACAATAATTTTTATTTAAGAATCATTTTCTGGCTTTTTTGAATATGGATGAACTAGAATCTGAATGGTGATTTTCTCTTACTTTTCTAAATTGTAAACTTTTCCGATTTGAACATGAAAAAATTGTAAAAATATGTTAACATATAGAAAAATGGCAATGAAATAGATAAATTACACTTTAAAGATGCTTTTCGTTCATAAATATATCATTTGAGAGGCAAAAATCCATAAAGATTACAAGCTTCAATTACAAGCTAAATGCCTACAGGCAATTAAAATGGTTTTTCAGATTTATTCATTACATCACTCTGACGTCATTGGTAGCCATTGTGGTTTTCAAAACACCACCAATCGGTAGAGCAAGTCAAGTTCTATTGTTCTACCAAGCTTGTCGTGTTCCTAACAAGAATTATAAGAGGAGGGCACGGTAGTACAAGGGTCCAAAGAGCCCGGTAGTAATAGGTTGAGAAACTTAAGTATTTAAAGCAATATGAACAATTGGTAAATTTGGTTCTGATGTGGTATTCTCATGAAATTTTGAAATTAGGAAAAATCAATCAGTAGTAGGGAAAATATCATGTAACAAAAAGATAGGGGTGGTCAGCGGTTTCTAGGACTAAAGAAAGAAGTCTTTGCTTATATGCTGACAACGTATAATGGGGCTTACCCTAATGGGGTTTGAAGAACAGAATTGTGACGATATCTGGTTCTCTCACAATCTGCAATCTGTCTCAGGGTTACGAAGAAAGATAGTTTTCTCTAGCATTAAAGAATTGAGTAAGAAAATAGATTAAGATTTGTTTATGGGATTCAGTTTTATTTTTACCATACTGTTGTTGCTGAATAAGTTGGAACAGCGAAACAAAACAAAGAGCAACAAAGAAGAAAGGTGAAGTTATTTGGATCATAGAGAAGTCTCACATGTTTATGCGATTAGTTCTACAGTTATTGTCCGTTATGACAGGGGCAGGGATAAGTACAAAAATATTTCCATACATAATTGGTTGTTGGGTGCTTTAATTCTTCTCTTTCTTTTGGAATATTTTTCGTTCTTTTGGATAAAGGCACGTAATTGAATCATTTATCAGACTTTGAGAAGGAAAAGACGAGTGTTGAAAAAGTTTCTTTGGAGTGAATACGGTAATTCAAATGATGAGATAATGGGGTGCAATGAGTATTTTAGAGACTAGGGCCAAGTAAAAAAAACACATGCAATCCGCATTGAAGGTACACATGATAACGAGTTGATGGACACTTGTTATTCGGCCCCTTCGGTCATTCGAGTTATGGTGTCTTATACAGTGGGGGACGAAAGTATGGAAAAGACTGGCCTAAATTTACGACAGCGAAAACGCAAAACGAGGCTGTGCAATTTAAAACGCGCGAAAACATAAAAGCTGACGTGACCAAAACAAGAAAATATAAACAAACGTGCTTTTCCTGAAGATTATTAAGCCTCGTTTTTGTTGTCGTATAATTAGGTCAATCGTTTAAATACTTGCAATCCCAACAGTAAAGATATTCGTACATGAGACCAATGCAATCCAAGTTGAAGGTATATATGGTAACGAGCTGATGGGCCCTCGTTATTTGGCCCCTTTTTGCAAAATAGCCACGGAAATCGGCATGCTTTGTGACAAGGACTCTGACAACAACTCCAACCCATCATCATTCCAGCTTCTCTCATTGCAGAAACGTCTTCTCTTCCCACAGGCTACCGAAGCTGCCTTTCCGGTGAATTCAAGGCATTTTGCGCAAGGCACAGGTCATAAGTTAGATAAACCTTCCAACATAGATCAACACAATTGTCTCTTGCCAAACAAAAGCCAGACACAAAGCATAAGCGCCTGATCAGCAGCGCCAAACATCTTAACAAGGCTGTGGTCGATTTATCTTAAAACGTACAGCTTCTCTTTTTGAGTCGTGTAATCTCGGGACTAAGGAATAATCGACAAAACCAAGCTACAAAGTCGTGTTAAGATGGCCTGCTTGAGAATGACTTCATTCATGTTGCGTCGCTTTCTCTTGTTCGATTTCGTGGGTGATCAATTTACCAGCACTTGAGCGGCTCTTCGCTTCACATCTCATTGACTATCTTGTGTCAATATCTTCTTTGCTTTTGTGCAAAGAATTTTATTTACTATGTTTTACCTTTGTTTTAGAAGATGATTCCCCTAAGTATGTCGTTGGCTC
This sequence comes from Pelagia noctiluca, assembly GCA_963924455.1. Lineage (NCBI taxonomy): Eukaryota > Metazoa > Cnidaria > Scyphozoa > Semaeostomeae > Pelagiidae > Pelagia > Pelagia noctiluca. The sequence goes on from OZ004319.1 coordinate 11,458,338, forward strand.
AAGCGTTGTCTTTATTCGTCGTGGTAGACGTAAAGCGGTGGAGCGGATTTTCTTGATGCATCTTGGGAAGATGAAAATGGTGGATTTCAGGTAGAAGCCTGTAGATACACATATGGCGCAATTATTCTTTTCTAATTCGCACCTTAACACTGTTCTAAACCACCACAATAGTACGAAACCACCACAATAGTACGAAACCACCACAATAGTACGAAACCACCACAATAGTACGAAATCAACAACAACCTAGCATGATAAACCATCAGAGTAGTGCTTAATAAAATACCACAGTATTGCTTATCCACCACAGTAGTGTAGACAGAATCACCTCTACACTAGCATTATAAACCACCACAATAGTGCTAAATTACAAACATACTAGCATGATAAACCACCAGAGTAGTGCTTAATAAGACACCACAGTATTCGTTATCCACCACAGTAGTGTAGACAGAATCACCTCTACACTAGCATTATAAACCACCACAATAGTGCTAAATTACCAACATACTAGCATGATAAACCATCAGAGTAGTGCTTAATAAGACACCACAGTATTGTTTATCCACCACAGTAGTGTAGACAGAATCACCTCTACACTAGCATTATAAACCACCACAATAGTGCAAAATTACCAACATACTAGCATGATAAACCATCAGAGTAGTGCTTAATAAGACACCACAGTATTGTTTATCCACCACAGTAGTGTAGACAGAATCACCTCTACACTAGCATTATAAACCACCACAATAGTGCTAAATTACCAACATACTAGCATGATAAACCATCAGAGTAGTGCTTAATAAGACACCACAGTATTGTTTATCCACCACAGTAGTGTAGACAGAATCACCTCTACACTAGCATTATAAACCACCACAATAGTGCAAAATTACCAACATACTAGCATGATAAACCATCAGAGTAGTGCTTAATAAGACACCACAGTATTGTTTATCCACCACAGTAGTGTAGACTGAATCATCTCTACACTAGCATTATAAACCACCACAATAGTGCGAAATTACCAAAATCCTAGCATGATAAACCACCAGAGTAGTGCTTAATAAAATACCACAGTATTGTTTATCCACCACAGTAGTGCAGACAGAATCATCTCTACACTAGCATTATGAACTACAACAGTAGTGCGAAATTACCAACAACTTGACACAACAGTATTGGTTATCCATCACAGTAGTTCAGACAGAATCACCTCCACACTAGCATCATAAATAAAACTACAGTAGTGCAAAATTACCAACACACTAGTGATGAAGCACCACAGTAAAAACAATAATACACTACAGTTATGATTGTCCACCAAAGTATTACAGAATAACCACTATACTAGCTTGATAAACACTACATTAGGAATTATGATAGGCAAAGTACGCAAAATAATGCACAACATTATTGATTGCCCAGTAGTGCAGAAGTCCATTAACACCACCACAGCAGTGATTATCCCACACTTCCTGGAACATTCATTTGGCAGGGATTACCAATTTGCCAAAGGTCCAGCCGCTTTAAACTACCACCCAAAATGCGAAATATAACTGGGATTTAAACGACTCCTGAATTTTGATCTAGTTTCTTTGGCAGGAGACCGAAGGCTAGAAGGCTAACACCTATTGAGACAGTATCTAATTCAAGCATAGGTAGCAGAAAACTAGTTAGATGAATTCTTAATCTCTGTTTAGTTCATGGACTAAATTCTAAATAGGAAGTATTTGCTTAACGACAAATTAATCCAGGGTTCATAGGGGAGATTCTACTGTGCAAACCGATAACGATCTCTTGCTTAGCAGCGAGGCTATGTCATATCAAGACTGCAGTGCAGGACGACTTCTCATAAAATTAGTACCCCTCCCGTTGCTTACTGTTCATTCCGCAGATTTTTGTTTTTGATTAAGAACTTTTACGTTACATTTTATTACATTTTATCAATATGATATAATGCGATAAAGATGAAAATAAATCCTTTTAAAAATGAGATAAAGGGGAAAGTATGTTACCTTTATGTTCCCGGGGATTAATTCTGTTTTCTCGATGGAAAATAAACAGGAGTCTTGCGTCAATGAGTACCGAAGGGTCGATGAATTGTATCTAAACTATAGACACGTGCTTAAAGATAGCTAAGTTCTCATTGGACATCAAGACAGTACCTCTTTCAATAGAAAAAACAATCAAATAACTGCTATACATTATGAAGTAGATAGACCCTGTTTACACCAGATTGGATCCAAACGGGTTTGGGTCCGTTTCTTTCGGGGTGTTTACATGGGTTCGGATCCCAAATGATTGTATTTACACGGCTTCGAACCAGGTGGCTCAAAACAATTACGCATGCGTATTCACAACCCAAAGGCGAAAGGCAAGCAAACATTTTTCAGATTCGCACAGCTTATTTATCTAATTGATCTATTTGACTTGAGATATTCATACTTGCTACCTTCTGCAGCAAAATCAAGCAAAACAAAATTATTTAACTGGACTGATGAGAAACCACTTTGCTCCTTAAAATGTTTGGCCTCAACTTAAGGAATAGCAAAAGAAGCATGTTGGCATTTTCCATTGAATTCATGAATTTTCCAGCCTCATTGCCTATTCATACCAATTTGGATCCGATCCACCCGTTTACACAAGTCCAGGTATTGGAGCCAACTGGATCGGATCCAAGCGGGTTCGCTTCAAAAGTGTAAACATAAGGCCTCTCCGTACCAGTTTGGGTACGGGTCCGTTCAGATCAATACTCGTGTTAAACGGGGTCTTATAGTCACCACTAACTCAGTTAATGCAAGAATTTCAGCATTGACTCAGTGTCACGAAAACATAACGTTCGCACGGTCATTGACCGAAGGAATGTCAAGAAAAAACTAAGAAATTGAGGAAGAAATCCAACATATTCTAATCAAATGATATGAAAGTGCAGTTTAAAAGTAGGATTATTTGGTAGAAATAATGTTTATCTATCTCTGCATGCAAAGTACAACTTAGCATTCCTAGAACATAACCTATGTAACTTATGTGAGGAAGAACATGGGCTATTGGAAAGTTTACATGGAGGAAGGTTGAAGACTTTTCTAGACTCATGGGCTCAGGCTTAATAGTTTCAAATTTCGCAAAAATCTAGCGAGAATTTCAGCACGGGCTTAGAACTAAAAATCTTTAAACTGGGAGCTAAATTTGAAATCTGGAAACTCGGTCATAAGAAACTGTACTGGATCTTGGTACCTTATTTTCCTAGTTTTCACCCCAAATATCGTATGAAAAGTTTCTTAACAAGTTTCTTAAATATCTGCTTTTTCGAGGAATGCCTTCTTTAAAAAGTGGTTGTAAAATGAAATGCATGTCCCAGGAGGGGTACTCGGATATTTCTTTGAGAAAGGGATGCTCGTCAGAGAACAGAGAGCTACCCAGAAATATACTCTGCCTAATTTAAACCCCAGAAAAATAGAATCACACAAGATGCAAACAACCAAAGAATACCTAGAAATCTGGAAGACTTCGAAAGAAAAATGGAGAAAATTTAGAATCACTCAGAAAAATAGCTCGAAAATTTTTCAGGCAAGAAAAATAAAATTTGATGAAATCTCGAAGTTAGACGAGCATCCCCATGAAAACGTTGATAAGTAGCCCTCTGGGATGCACGTATAGGGACCTCCAGGGCTTACGACTTGTACAAAAAAGAAAGCTTGCTCATTTTTGGCAACTCACCAGCCCTTCTTCCAGGAGTTCATCCGCCGAAAGTCACAGTTTAATTAAATGAAACAGTATGAATGAACAATTGATACTCGATGTTATGAAGTCCACGAGCATTAACCTGCCATTTCTGTTTTTTGGAACGATTTCTAAAAAGCAAGCAGAGATTGACTTGTGAATTTTCGATTTAAAGTGATAAGTTCTTAAATCCTCCCCTGCTACATTTGTAACTAATAAGTTCATAGAGAAATATCCCATGACACACAGCGGCAAACAGGGTATTTGTCTATGACATCCAACCCAATCCTGAGTTTCTTAACAATTATGTATCGAATCGATTGATGGTTTAACAAGTTTCAAGTTTCTTCAACAAATCTTTGTCTCCGGGTCTTAAAACCTGACTAGCCTCAGCCTCATCATCATGCCAATTTTATTCCGTCATTTACTGTAGAGCCTCGAATACGCACCCCCTTGAATAAGAGCCCCCTCGAATAAAGGCTCAAACCGAAGAACAAAGCACTTCCTAAAAGTCCCGTACACTTTTTCTTAAAATCCAAAGGCTCTCATGAAAATCCCTTGAAAATAGATGGAAATCCTTTTGTTCTTGAAAAAATCTCGTACGCTTTGAAAGAGAGTGAAATGCCCTTCGACTTGTGAATGAAAGATTCTAATGAAAATCCATTGAAAATAAATGGAATCCTTTTGTTCTTTTAAAAAATCGTACGATGAGAAGGGGAATGAAATGCCCCTGGACTTGTGAAATACTCCCCTTGAAAATCAATGCAAATGTTTTGTTCTTGAAAAAATCTCGTACGATGAGAAGGAGAATGAAATGCCCCTGGACTTGTGAAATACTCCCCTTGAAAATCAATGCAATTTTTTTGTTTTTGTTCTTGAAAAAATCTCGTACGATGAGAAAGGGAGTGAAATGAGCTTCAACTTTTGAATTAAGGGTTCTAATGAAAATCCCTTGAAAATAAATGGAATCCTTTTGTTCTTAAAAAATATCGTACGATGAGAAAGGGAGTGAAATGCCCCTCGGCTCAATCATCGTACAGTAAGGTAAGGAAAGAGTTTTATCTATGAATTAATTGTGCATAAACAAGTGCTTACTTCATAAAAACCAGTGCGATCTTTATCTTTTATCTGGGAGTTTTTCGAGGTGTGTCCTCGGCTTCAGTTCTTTCTCCCACATTCTGTTTCGATTGATAAACCCCTCTTTGCCTTTGTTGTATGAGTTGGGGCCGGCTGAGGTGGGAGTGTCTCTGTCATGAAATAAACATGAAATATCAGATTGTGTGTTATTTGCTTTATATCGATTTACTCAATAGCTTACTAAACACAAATTCAAATCGATGATTTAAAGTCTAATTCAATCAAAAGGAAAGGAACGCAAGCTACATTGGCAATTTGGACCACTCAATTTTCATCAAACTTTTAAAAGTATTCAGCTTTTCAGCTGTTTTTAATGTGCTAGGCAAATTATCTTAGATTTTAGGACCAATTGATTGTGAACTGTTTGACACAGAAATTACTTGATTTTATCTGTAATGCTGAAGGTTTTACCATAGTTTATAGAAAGAAATGCTTTAGGAGCCTATTTTTATTTGTTTTTGTTCATTTTTTCAACCTTGACAGTGAACAAGCCTTTTCTTTTGTCTTATCGTTGTTTCCCCTAAATTGACATGGTTGACCAACTGAGCCCAAATATTTCTTTCCTACTATTTGTTCACTATATTCTTTTTTATAATTAATCAGATTAGGATCTTTCAGGAAATAATCGAATATGCAATACTTTAGTTCATCATAAATCAGTTTCCTGATAAATTCAACCAAACTTTAAGACCAGTTCAACATCAAAGCTTTATCAAAAGAATCAAGCAAAAGACTTCCTAACCATTCAAATCTAATAACTATGTTTTCACATTACCTGGATGGATAAGTTGAGCATTTAACTCTAAAAATAACTTTAAATACGAAGATTTTTCAGATGCAAGGCCTGCTTCAAGGCTTAGCTTCATGCCTTTAATTTCCTGAAGCACCAAATGACACGCCTATTTGATTTGGATGTGGTGGTAGTAGGAAAACCTAGTCTGCCAAAGACTATTTCCAGTCAGGACCACAAAACATGTATGCCACTGCCAAGGAGTGAAGGTGAGGTACCTGCAGTTCCTTACATATTTAGTGGCCCTAAATCCAAAAAGTCTTGGGTAAGATTAGTCTGGCACGGCACTGGCACCACAGGGTTACCGTCCATGTTTGTCCCCGTTTGACAGATTTTTCGAAAAGCTCAATTGTACATTTCTACTATCCTAATCTATTTCATGTTTCTAACTCTTTCAAATTGAAATACCTTCCAATATTTCTCATGCGCATTCGGGCTTCCTTTGGCATTTCTTCCTCTTCACTCTGAAAAAGAATAGGAATATATATAAGCAACTTCTCTAAGCAATTACCTATAATAGAAAACCACACCCTTCTTACTCCCGCACATGTGGCAGAGAATAGCAAAGCAATTGCATTACCTGTGACAGTTTGCGGCAAAATATTAAATTTTTGAAGGGCTATGCAAAATCTTCAGTAGCAACTGGAGAGAAGATAAGAAATTCAGGAAGTATTTTCATCTCTAAACAGGAGACTCGTTCTCAAGTTAACAAGAAATAAGTAATCTGATCAATTGTGTGAAGTAAAAGCCCCTCAACCCCATGAACTCCAATTGGTCGCCAGTGCTCTACCACTGAGGGGCGGCACCAGGGGGAATGGGGGGCTACATCCCCCATCTTTTACAAAGTTGGTCCTTGATTATCAACCAAATCCAATGTGAACATATTTTGAGGGGGGTAAGGGCGTGGTCATAGGCTTTAAAGTTTTGACGACACCCTATTTCCCTCCCACTTTTTGATGACTGGCGCCGCCACTGAGGGCCCTTGGGAAATCAGAGATTGTTTGCTTGCGTCATGCTAAGGCAATGCGGTATTTGAATCTGATTGATTTTCAAAGCTGGACTTTTACCAAGCAAGTTGAGAATTTTAAATGCACAGCCATTCCATCAGTAGGTTAAATTGTTGTCTACCTTTTTATTATCTATTTGATTGAATTCAATTATATCTAATCTTTACCTTATTACCTATAACACAATACCACATCTTTCTGTGAACAGAACAGTTTGTATGTATGTTTGTATGTATGTCCACTTAAAACTCAAGAACCACTTCACACACAGAAAAATGAAGGTATCATTAGACCAGAATATAATAGAGGAAAAGATGATAAATGGCATAAAGTTGAGATAAAATACATTGAAATAAAGATTTCTTGAAGGCATCTTCAAGTCAGCTTGAGGACGTCAGATAAACCACCCAAGTCTGTGGCAACGTTTCTTTCTTACTTATAAATTTCTTGGTGATGTACATAAATTATAAAAGTTTTATCTAATGTGACATCAAATATATGTACAGTGTCACTATTAGTTTTTGTTGTCATAGAGATATGTTAGTTGCCATAGAATGATCTGCAAATAGGTTGGGCATAGGTTATTTCGTTGTTTGTTGGGAATCCTTTTTCTTATAATTTAAAGTTTTTGTGGGCCTTTCTTGGGTGTAATGGCTCTGGGATAGTCACAATCTTTGCTTCCCAGGGTATCGTCTTTATAATGTAGATTTCTTGTATTGTAAAATTTAAGTTTTTATCTATAGAAATGAGAAAAAGGTTATTGGTTAAAAAATTCTAGAAATACAAATTATATGAATATGATAGACACTGTAGATGCTAGTAGTTTATAATGTAAGTATCTGCATAAAAAAAATCCTGAAAAATACCCTCTTCAATTATTGAATTACCACCTTCAATTACTGAAGCAAATACCACCTTAAGTCATTGCAATCGACTTTACTACAGAATTTTACATAGTCTTTCTGAAATTATGCGCTTTTTGGCAAGTGCAATATATCAACCTTTTGCGATGCGTATCTAACACCAGAAAAACCAGCCAATGGGATTAGATGGGCGTAATGGGATTAGGTAAGGCAACATCAAAGAGAATACAAGGAGGGGAACGTTCCTAATTTTGCAACCTCATTAACGATTGATTGTAAGTTTAATTCCCTTTTCTGAAATATGCTGCACCTGGCAGACATCTGCAGAAAACAGGCAACCTGTGGCTGGGATGGCGGGGTGGTTAGATCACTTGACCCTTGTTCAAAGGGTCCCGGGTTCGAAACCTTCAGACCTGTCACAAAGAGTGAGGAGAGAATTAGCCATCTCTCTGTAATTCCAGGCAAGAAGGCAATAGGAATCACGAGGTGTTGTCACATCAAGAGGAAGGACCTGGGTCGCACTGCTCGATTAGTTAACCTATTCAGTGGGCCTTTTGTGCGTAGCACATAAACCCATACCTTGCGAAAATAGTAAGCGTTTGTCCCTAACAACTAACAATAACAACAACAACAACCTGAAATTGAAGCCAAGGATTCTTATAAAAATTGTGTATGGATCAATCTTAAAAATGTCGATAATGATACCTACATCTGAATCATCTGCAAATGCTTTGGCTACAATTCCTTTCTTTTGCTGTAGAGTAACTTCACTCTTCTCGTTTTCATTCTGAAATAAAATATTCACATCAGTTTCAATTTCCTGGGAGAGATTAATCCCACACCTGATTATCATCAACCTCAGAGAAGCAATTCGTAGAGTATAGGGCCTGTTTATGAGACTACTGGACAGGCTGGCAGGGTAGGTGGGCTGGTCTTGTCCATTAATATTGCCTTAATTGGAGTTATTTCAAGAAATTGCTTCATCTCACTCAATATTACCTTATACTACGATCCTGCATACAATTAGTTAAGTCATACGTCTAACTATCAAGCAAAAATGAAGCTTCTAAAATGCTTATGGCTTGTTATGAGCAAAAATTATGATTGAAGTTTCAACTTTAGCCCCAGGTTTAAAAATCCAAAACACAAGTAGAATTCACCCTATTGACCTACTAGGCTTGTTTGCAAGTTCTTGTATTTGAAATGAGGTTAATTCAAAATTGCGGTACAGGTACAAAAATGATAGAAAATATGGTTACCTTAGCAGGGAGTGCTAATGATATTCCGATGGTTGCATTATTTTTATCCTTTTTGTCCTCTCCCTTGCTCGACTTTGCTTTCAACTGATCTGTCACTACCGATTGACTGTCATCTTGTTTTCTCTTGATACCAACATTTAATTTGATGCCCGTGATCTTTTGATTTGCTCCTAAACATCAATAGGAACTGGAGAGAATTAAAATCAATGTGCTAGCAAAATGAATAAAATTAGTTTAAGCAATCAGCAGTGCCCTAAACAAGGAGGGTAGCTTATATAGGTGACCTGGTATAAATGCCTGCCTTATGGGTTTCTTACAATATTTTTCCAGGTTTATATGGATCATGATTTACCCATTGTTACATGTTTGTTATCGGTCTAATATAAAACAATTCTCTAATATAGAGTCAACTAAACTGAATATACCACTTCAATTAATCACATATTTGGGGAACTAGTACGAGTTTTTGGGTGTAAAAGGCTGTTCTTTTGCAGTTTAAAACCAAGGATGAAACAGTTCTTCACTTTCTCGTATAGGCATTGTGCAATCAGCTATCAGATATCATATCTTTACTCAAATTAAACCAAATTATTGCAATTTGTTTTTGTAAACATCTCTTTAGCTTCATTTCTAGTACAACCAGGCCCATCATTTGATGTTCTCAAATATTGTTCAAGATATTTCGGCCTTTTTTGTTCATGAAATAATCAATATTGGCTGACAAAAGTCAAAAACTAGCTCTTTACACCCAAGAACTCGACCCATTCTTCCCAATATGCGGTTAGTCGAAGTGGTATACTTTTTGGCTGAATCTTGAATTTTGCCCTGGCCATGGGATAGCTTTTTTAAGTATTGCTCGATCACAATAGCAATTTGCCCAGGTTATGGGTCTGTCTTTTGGATAGTCATAGCTACATGTTTACAAGGTTGCATGTAGGATAATTTTTGTCAAATCGTACCTATAATGTTTAAATTCATTGGTGTATCACTTTCTCTTTGAGAAAATAGTGGAGGGGGTGTGCACGCTAGCTATAGAAAAAGAATACAGCATGTATGACCGGGTTTACCAGTTTGCATAAACCGGTCAGATTTCCAGTAATATAAAATCCTTATTACGCCAATATATGCATATCGCTTTGCCCCCTGACCACCATTTCTAGCGGCCTCTTCGAAGCTTCGGCACCACCACACCACAAACTGGCCACCGCAGACCTGTCAACTCTCCCGGTTTAGCCGGGAGACTCCCAGTTTTGACTGCTTTCTCCCGGTCTCCCGGTTTTTATAATTTTTCTCCCGGTTTTAAAGACGTCTAGCAGAAACCACTATATCTCTCGCGTTGCTATTTTCTTCTTGATTTTGTGACATCTTGTATAGCTTTTGCGCGATTTATTTGAATTTTCTAAAGGATCATGCTCAAAATGTACCGGTTTATTTTCGAATCCCTGCACTAAGGGATCTAAGGGAAGATTTTTCATTCAATATTCTAATTGAACTGTCCATGTTTGTTATGTATCGTTCAAAATGGTGTCGTAACGAAAATATTTAACAAATTTTTTTAAGGAACAAAATTTTTTTAAACAAATTTCTATGATCTCCCTGTTTTTGACCAAATCTCCCTGTTTTTTATAAGAAAAATCTAAAATCTCCAGGTTTTAAAATTTTTAGGTTGACAGGGTCTGCCACCGCCATCCCTAATCCGCACCTGGAAACAATGTAATTGACACAGGATTCTAGCATCTAGCATCTAGTAGCCTGATATAGCATAGGCCTTTAGCCTAGCTAGATACATGAGCTAGGCTAGATGAAATAGGTAAATAACATTATTAGGTAGGAGGCCTCACTAAGTTACCACAATGCTCTGTCTGAGAACGAAGTTGCTATTGGAAGAAATAGAGTTGTTTACTATAGGCCTACTGCTGTACTATTGCGAAAAAATTGTAAAATACCTCCGTCCTTTTTAAATACAATTTTTGTTTTATTTGCTCCAACTTCATCCACTTTGGGTGCTTCGAATTTCTGTTGGTTGTCCGCCATTTTCTTCACTTCATTAGGGGCATTGTTTTCTTATTACTTTAGTACCCAGACTCCAGCTTTCCGCCAAGAAAGGCAAAGTCCCCAATACCAACGTATTCTCACCCGATCTGTTGTCTTCCTTCCAAACCACTAAGATATGGAGAGAGCGAAGGGGGCTTCGCTGTCTGGAAGGAAGGTTGGATCGTACGAGCCGTCGCTGAGGGAGGAGCGGTGGGTCGATTTTATTCTGTGCCCTGTTTGTTGCTCACAAAGAAGGCTGAAACAGCCCCTAAATTTCCTTTTATACGTGCCTATCCCCCTAGGGGCTACGAAACTGCTCTTACCAGGCTCCTATTGCAATCTAGTCTGTGTAATAACTTAGAGCTTTGGAATTCCGCGGAACTTCTCTGGTGAGAATACCAACGTATTCTCACCCGATCTGTTGTCTTCCTTCCAAACCACTAAGATATGGAGAGAGCTTCGGGGGCCGCAGATCTTGATGGCAAAGTAATACAAACAGTAAACACAATTTTAATGCTTCAAAATATATTACTTAGCTAGATCTAAACCTCCATAACTCAAGTATAATAGGATAATAGGAAAGTTCATTTTAATCAGGAAAGTTTTTGTTTTTGTTTTGTTTTGAATAATTGAACATTAGCTATAAACAAAAGGAAAACAGATGAGAAGGAGAACCCTCCAACCCAACCACTTAGAACAGCAGCGTGAAGCCGTGTATAAAGGTCTTTAGTTAGGCCCCTAAGTGGCTGAGAGGAAGAAGAGGTCCCTCAAATCCCCTCCTTTGTTAAAAAACGGGCTTATATGTGTCGTTGTATATGTTTCTGGGCTATTGTGATTACCAAGGCTCTAAAATTGAGTCTGAGAGAAACGGTCCTTTCTGAGGTTTTTGAAAAACCCTTGCACGAGAGCTCTTATCGAGCTCAAAGGTTTCTGATTGGCTGGGTCAGAAGGTTCTCCGTTGAGGCTGCACCAAGCCATTTGCATATTTTCGAATCCGTCTTACAGTAATTTTTTGAAAGAGCTCTCGAATGAGTAATGCCTGACTGGGAAACTTTTGGCCAAATATAGCTACTGTGGCGTTGATAAATATTTTTTAAGGGCTAGAAATGGAAATTTTTTGACAAAATTTCTGGATTTCCTTTTCAGAGAATGCATTTTTTGGTATGCAAATTAATAATAACTATACTACAGTTGTGTAATAAATTTTAAACAGTTATGAACTTGAATTTTTTTTTGACCAATTCTATATATAGATCTTCAAAAGGGTGTTCTGTCCTTCCTGACCCCTCGAGATACGCCACTGCTGAAATATATGCCTTGCCTTTGCTACCGGTTTTTTATTTTCTTATAAAATATAAAGATTGCTTAAAAGGTCTAAAAATCACTAAAACCTTGTTCATTTGCGGGTTTTTCTGATATGAAACCATGAAAGTAAGTTGTCGTCATCCGATAAAGGCCCTGTAAAGCTAGTGAGGTATTGTTATTTTGCAGATTTTTTGGCTGCTGGAATCATAAAAATAACTCAAAAAGCAAAGGCAGCTATGGTCTGCTATTTTGCAGGTCTAATGCCCAAACACGCTTGAATTGTAGAACAATTAAGAACTTACAATGAAGCTGAAATGATCACCCATGGGAGCGTTGTGAATTATGCTCACAGAGAATGAATTTTGCATTGTTAAACCATGCTTGTTTTTTTTTTCCATCTTCTTTTTTTTCAGATTTTTGCTCATAGAAGATGTGTAGCATAATATTTTTCCTTGGCTTAAAGATCTGAAAGTCAGACGATGTCATGCTTTTTGCAGGTCTTTCGCTGTTAAAATCATAAAATTAAATGATTTACTGCCCACCCTAAAATCAAACGATGCAATGCTTTACACAGGTTTTTTTTTTTTTGCTGCTAAAATCCAGTACAAATTATTGCCTATTTTGGCCTAAAAGCAGCGATGCCATGCTTTTCGCAGGTCTTTCGCTGCTAAAAATATGCAGTTAATAAATAATTGCTTAAACCAAAGGGCTACCGATGCCATGATTTTCACAGGTCTTTTGCTGCTAAACAACATGCTGTAAAGAAATAATTGCCTATAGGCCTAAGGGCAAGCGATGCCGTGCTTTTCGCAGGTCTTTCGCTGCTAAACAACATGCAGTTAAGAAATAATTGCCTATAGGCCTAAGGGCAAGCGATGCCGTGCTTTTCGCAGGTCTTTCGCTGCTAAACAACATGCAGTTAAGAAATAATTTCCTATAGGCCTAAGGGCAAGCGATGCCGTGCTTTTCGCAGGTCTTTCGCTGCTAAACGACATGCAGTTAAGAAAAAATTGCCTATAGGCCTAAGGGCAAGCGATGCCGTGCTTTTCGCAGGTCTTTCGCTGCTAAACAACATGCAGTTAAGAAATAATTGCCTAAACCTAAAGCTAGCGATGCCGTGCTTTTCGCAGGTCTTTCGCTGCTATAGAACATGCAGTTAAGAAATAATTACCTAAACCTAAAGCTAGCGATGCCGTGCTTTTCGCAGGTCTTTCGCTGCTATAGAACATGCAGTTAAGAAATAATTACCTAAACCTAAAAGCTAGCGATGCCGTGCTTTTCGCAGGTCTTTCGCTGCTATAGAACATGAAGTTAAGAAAGAATTACCTAAACCTAAAGCTAGCGATGCCGTGCTTTTCGCAGGTCTTTCGCTGCTGTAGAACATGAAGTTAAGAAATAATTACCTAAACCTAAAGCTAGCGATGCCGTGCTTTTCGCAGGTCTTTCGCTGCTATAGAACATGCAGTTAAGAAATAATTACCTAAACCTAAAGCTAGCGATGCCGTGCTTTTCGCAGGTCTTTCGCTGCTGCAGAACATGAAGTTAAGAAATAATTACCTTAACTTAAAGCTAGCGATGCCGTGCTTTTCGCAGGTCTTTCGCTGCTATAGAACATGCAGTTAAGAAATAATTACCTAAACCTAAAGCTAGCGATGCCGTGCTTTTCGCAGGTCTTTCGCTGCTGTAGAACATGAAGTTAAGAAATAATTACCTTAACTTAAAGCTAGCGATGCCGTGCTTTTCGCAGGTCTTTCGCTGCTGTAGAACATGAAGTTAAGAAATAATTACCTTAACCTAAAGCTAGCGATGCCGTGCTTTTCGCAGGTCTTTCGCTGCTATAGAACATGAAGTTAAGAAATAATTACCTAAACCTAAAAGCTAGCGATGCCGTGCTTTTCGCAGGTCTTTCGCTGCTATAGAACATGCAGTTAAGAAATAATTACCTAAACCTAAAGCTAGCGATGCCGTGCTTTTCGCAGGTCTTTCGCTGCTATAGAACATGCAGTTAAGAAATAATTACCTAAACCTAAAGCTAGCGATGCCGTGCTTTTCGCAGGTCTTTCGCTGCTATAGAACATGAAGTTAAGAAATAATTACCTAAACCTAAAAGCTAGCGATGCCGTGCTTTTCGCAGGTCTTTCGCTGCTATAGAACATGAAGTTAAGAAATAATTACCTAAACCTAAAAGCTAGCGATGCCGTGCTTTTCGCAGGTCTTTCGCTGCTATAGAACATGAAGTTAAGAAATAATTACCTAAACCTAAAAGCTAGCGATGCCGTGCTTTTCGCAGGTCTTTCGCTGCTATAGAACATGCAGTTAAGAAATAATTACCTAAACCTAAAGCTAGCGATGCCGTGCTTTTCGCAGGTCTTTCGCTGCTATAGAACATGCAGTTAAGAAATAATTACCTAAACCTAAAGCTAGCGATGCCGTGCTTTTCGCAGGTCTTTCGCTGCTATAGAACATGAAGTTAAGAAATAATTACCTAAACCTAAAAGCTAGCGATGCCGTGCTTTTCGCAGGTCTTTCGCTGCTATAGAACATGAAGTTAAGAAATAGTTGCCTTTGGGCCTAAAAGCTAGCGATGCCGTGCTTTTCGCAGGTCTTTCGCTGCTATAGAACATGAAGTTAAGAAATAATTACCTAAACCTAAAAGCTAGCGATGCCGTGCTTTTCGCAGGTCTTTCGCTGCTAAAACATGTGGTTAACAAATAATTACCTTAACCTAAAGCTAGCGATGCCGTGCTTTTCGCAGGTCTTTCGCTGCTATAGAACACGAAGTTAAGAAATAATTACCTTAACCTAAAGCTAGCGATGCCATGCTGTTTGCAGGTCTTTCGCTGCTAAAAGATTTAATACAAAAAATAATTGGCTTAGGGCCTAAGGGCAAGCGATGCCGTGCTTCTCGCAGGTCTTTCGCTGTAATTTTGTTGGTTTGGCCAAAAAATTTTGCAGTAAGAGTACATTTCTTAGCCAAACTCCTGATATCTGTTATAGTATTTTTTGTATATTGCTGATAATAGGCTTGAAAAATTGTGTGTTCTGCCCTCAGAAAAGCTTCCCACTGGACCCGAGGGAGTGTTGCAATTTTTGTGAAAGGCCATAAGCAGTTAAAAATTGTAAAGGCCAAGTTACTTGGGCGTGAAAGAGTACAACTAAGAACTTTTTTTGAAAGGTAACTTACTGGTTGTGTTTGGTTGATTGAACCCGGTGCATGGGTAATGTTGCTTTCAGAAGCAAGGGCCGGTTGGTTTACAAACTGAGGAGCCTGTATCTCGGCTGGGTTATCAAGCTCGGCCAGGACCTCTGCTATATCTGGCTCTTCTGGTTTCGGAGCTTGTGCCATATCCAGTCAGCGAACGGCGAGCAGTTATATCTGTCGATTTTGTTCTGTGCACAGTGCAGTTGCTCACAAAGAAGGCTGAAACAGCCCCTAAATTTCCTTTTATACGTGCCTATCCCCCTAGGGGCTACGAAACTGCTCTTACCAGGCTCCTATTGCAATCTAGTCTGTGTAATAACTTAGAGCTTTGGAATTCCGCGGAACTTCTCTGGTGAGAATACCACTACTATAAGTATACTTGCGGCACAGCAAAACTACTTGAAAAAAGAAAATTTACTACGGGGAAGGGGGCAATTGGTTCTTATTAGTTTACCTACACCAGTGAGGAGCAATGATAAGGCTACAGAAAACCAGGGACCTGGGGGCTCCCCCTTTTCCTATTATGTTCAGTGAGTTGCACCTTAAAAGTCTATAGTGCCACTGGTTATAATAGTATTCATAATCAACCAGGCCCGTAGGAAGCGGGGGGGCATTTGCCCCCCCAATAATTTCCAGACAAAAATTTATGAAATTGTCCATATTTTGTGGAATTGGAAGGAAAAATCAGGTTGTGTAGCTTCATTATCCTTTTCAGTGGCGGAAATTATGGGGGGGTTGGGGGGGCAATGGCCCCCCCCCCAATTCAAAATGAGTCGGAAATTTCTCTCAAAAGTCGGAAATTTTGGTCCTTGGAAGTTAAATTGGGTATCCAACACGAAAATTTTGATACCTGTGATTTAACAATTTATTTTGAAAGAGCCGAATAAATTTCTTTAACACTTGACTCTTTTAAGTTAGTCAATATCAAATCAAATATAGTATCTTATTCATTTACTATTCATGGTTTGTATTTGTACTATTTCTACATGGTTTTTATTTATATACAGTCAACTTTCGATATCTCAAACTCTCACGGGAAATTAAAAATTGTTCGACATAACGAGGATTTGAGATAACGGGAGTCGAGATTTTCCTCGACTAAAAAGAGGGCTTCATACGTAAAAATAGTGTATGAACCTTGAAAGATTGTTTGCTTCTAAAAACCACTTTTAAAAATCTAAAAAGCACTTAACAGGTATCAGTTTTAACTAAAAAAATGTTTATCAAAGGGCACCATGTTTATCAAAAACAGGAAAGAACTGTAAGCCATGATGGAACTGAATAACCTAGTCGACAAGTATGCTTTTCGCGTGAAGAAAAATTACACAATTATAGGCCATCTACCTAAAGGGCCCAATGGCAGATTCGGAAAGACCATCTTCTTCTTTCTCAGGGCAGACTAGTTTAGTTCCCACACGGCAGTAGTTAAAGGCAAACAAATAGACTTTTGAGATGGTCAAGGGATCAGAGTTCCTTGCAAAATACTTCTTGTTGGAAATATTTATTTCAGTTTTAAGAAGAGATTTGTCATTGGCGTAGTTAATAACAGAAGTTACAGGTCTTGTGTCAGTTAGAGAAAAAATCATTATTGGCATATGATTGTACAAAATTTAAACTTTTTTGTATAAATGTTCGAGATAACGGGGTTTTTTGTTCATGGAAAAGAAATTTTGTTCGAGATAACGGTGTTCAAGAACGGGTCTTATTTGCGTACCTAACTGTATAGGAAAAAGAGGGGAAATAGGTTTTGTTCGAGATAGAGGGAAGTTCGAGATAACAATGTTCGAGATAGCAGGAGTCGACTGTAGTTCTAACATATGGAGGATTCTAAGCCAGTTTGAACCCTCAGATAAGGCAAAATCTCAACAGCTTCCGGGGGCTCCGCCCCCTCGACCCCTGCCAGGGATCTCTGCAAGTGGGCTTACAGGGCCCCCTAGACCCCCAGCTGTCTGGGCAATGACAATAGCTTCCGCCTTGTCAGGCGAAAAAGACTCGGAAAATTCACCGTGCTTGCCCCTCCACTCAAAATGCCCAATTTCCGCCACTGATCCTTTTTATGGGTCAGACTGCTGCACCTACTACACACACATTCCACCTCAACCCATACAGTTGGTCATTGCTGGGGCCTTACCACCTGTTTGATTCAATTTACAATAAGTTTATTTACTTTATTTACAATGTTTTCTGTAAGAATTCACATTTAGGAAGCAATACTCTATGGAAAACAGTGTGAGAGGAAGCAGGGAAGTGAAAAACCTGTCAACTTGTTTTGTTTTTGCTGTTATTTTATTGGTAGCTTCAAATTCACTGAATAAAATCCTATTTTAAAGCCACATCTCTCTCTCTCTTTCGCTTCGCTCTATCCTATGACCCACGTTACTTTATACCTCTGTTTTCGAAGCATACGCAAATAAATCTATAGGCTATTGAAGAAACAGCGCTACTAAATTAAACTAGAAATCTCATCGCTATAAGCCATGATAAAAAGACCAGAAAGCAACAACAAAAGTGGACTGATTTCCTGGCTGAGCTCTAAGAAAGTTTAAGTATAGAATAAATTTAAAAAAAGATGTATTCATTCTATTCTTTATTATTCGTTATTTTAACTGCGATCCTGATCCCCCAGTTTAAAATAAGACTTTTTTATTTCCAGCAGGCCCATTGCACCTGATCAAGAACTTGAATCTGGATCCGAAGATCGTTTAGCCCGTTTAGGAGAGTCAGACCAATCACAGAAATGATCAGTCTTTTGGTTTGCTTTGGGACAAGGTAATGCTGAAGAAGGAGCAACTACAAGCGGATGAGCTTAAGTTACCGCGAAAAAGAAGGCTACCTGCAAGGTTCGACCCGGGTAATCCCTTAAATGCACATTTTCCATCGACCCCCAAAGATAATTACCGCACGGTTTATTTCGCTGCTTTTGATGCGACTATTGAAAGCATCAGGACACGATTCAATCATGAAGACTATCGTCGCTATCGAAATTTGCAAGAACTTATGCTGAAGGCAGTTTCTCGAAAGCCGCTAGGTGAAGAATTAGAAGAAAGAATCTGTATGGAGATGAAATCAATGAATTTCAATTAGAGACTCAACTCCAACTACTCGCAGCAACTGCCAAATCAATACAATGGGCTTCGATGTAGATGAATTCAATGTTCATAACCTCACCGATCTGCTACAGCAATTAGAAGCATCGAGAAAAGATATTCTCCTTGAAGTGCGACATCTTGGAAAGCTTTTGCTGGTGATTCCAGCCACGAACGCAGTTAGTGAAAGGTCTTTCTCGGCTTTAAAGAGAATCAAAACGTAGCTACCTGCAGTCTACCACGACAAACAACAGGTTGAATCATATAATGATTTTGCATGTGCATAAAGACAAACTTGAGTATTTGGACCTAATTGAGATAGCGAACGAGTTTGCCGACTCCATTGATAGCAGAAAACAAGCTTTTGGAAAATTTTCAGACTCGGACAAGGTAAAGGAAGCTGAATTCCACCACGTTGGAACACAAAGAGATGAGAGATTGCCGACGGAATGCATTGACTGATTTATTTCGACTTATTACTTTAACTTCTCAGATAATATATCTAATATTAACTTGCAAAACCGAGCGAATAACATTAACAGAAAAATTGTATCAAGAAAAAATGGGCGTTTACAGCAATGTAGAGGGTGTGGCCCTGAAAAATTTTTTTGGGGGCTTCGCCGCCAAAATACCCTAAGCCTCCGGGCGCCAAATCTTGCCCCCCCCCCAATCTCAAAAACCACGCTACGGGCCTGTAATCAACCATATGGCTCGAACCTCATAGAGTTCTTATCTTTCTCACTGGCTTTAAATGGGAGTGCATGGATACTGCGTTGATCTCCATCAGTTTGATACCTTATTGGTTTTATACCTATATGCATAGTTTGTAGAAATAGATGGTTAGGAAACTTATTGTTGTATCTTTTTGTGCAAGTGTTTGAAAATTGAGAGTGGACAGTCTTTTGTTTTGCTATTGTTTTAGCCAAAAGGTCATAGTTGAGCGAACAGACCGAAACGCTTATTTTGATTCCCTATCAAGAAATATTCGTTATTTAGAGAAGATTTCATAATATTCAGCATCATATTTTTATGTAGGCAATATTTACATGTAAAATTGTAACAGTAAAGAGAGAGGATAAGACATTCGTTGTGCACTTTCGAGTTCTGCTCAACATTAACTGTGAAACAAAGACGTACAACAATAGGTTTCCTAACTATCTATTTCTATAAACTATGCTATATGTAAATTTAAACTACATTTCCTCAGAAGAAAAAGTTAGATAAATACACACCAAATGCACAAAATTTAATATATTTCAATTTCGATTTCATAAAATCTGAACAAAATTTAAGGGAGAATGTCTAACATTATAAATATCACTTTGGAGCATATAATTTATTATAATTTTTTTTTCATTCCAAAATACAGAACAGATTAAAACAAAGAACGACATTAACAGGGAGCAGAGACCTCAGCACAGTATATTTGGAAAATAGCAGAACATTTTTTCAAATACAAAAAATTCCTAGAATATTTCAAATTTAACTCGATCCTGACATGGCATCTCACATAAAGTGAAAGTAAATTTTCATGTCCATCTTTTTATTTTGCCTTGAAATTATCACAGCCATTTCAAAGATAGATGGACTCAAAATTCAACGAATGAATTTACTGCTGTGGTATAAATACAAAGCTACAATCCACCTAGCACATTACGTTAAAAAGTGACTTTCTACAGATTCCTGAATTGAATTTAACAGACAATTACAACTTGCTGCACTTATTCAATCCAACAACACCGGAACAATAACAAATGAGAACAAAACAACAACCAAAAACATAAGAGAGAGAGAGGGTACAAAGCTGACACTGATGGGTACAAAGCTTAATGCAAAATCTTACATTTCAATTTGTCCATTATATATTGCCATCATTGGAAACTGCAAGATAACTATACAGTATATTTTGGTCTATAACGCCCGATATGCTCAACTTTATCACTTCAAAAAAGTAAACTCAAGCAGCCAAATTGTCCTTATCATTAGTCACAATCAATTCGGCCGTAATTTGGCATTCAGATTATTCCCTTCATAAGCTTAGAGGAGGATACGTCAAAATCCACTTAATTTTGGAAACTATCCTAACTTTGGCAACCATCTCTCTCTTACGATCAGGACAAGAAAAAGCTATAACTAAATGTCAGGGACATCCTGACCATTACATAATAAAATTTCAGCGATATTTTCAGAAAATGTTTCTCTGCATCTCCTCAGTTGTAACAGCATTAGAACCATATTGAAGTTACTGCACACTGATCAACTTTTCTGTCCAGAGCGTGGTGGCGAGTTCCAGTTTGTCACTCTCCTCACTCAAGGGCAGATCTTTGAGGGGTGTGAATTCAGACGAGTTTTGCAGAAGATGTTTGATGGCTTTGCCAAAGTGAAGAGGAAGCTTGACAGCATTCGGCTGGAAAAGAATAGCGAAGAAATCAGTCAAGTTAACAATGATTGCTCCAGCTAGCCTTGTTAGCCTATTGGCAGGAAAATTATTGAAAGCAGTATGTTTCTTCTAACACATGTGACACACACATAGAATAACCGCGAGTGCAAAACCTTGCTCTCCTAGTACCTCTTTTCAACACGTTGTTACAATTGAACAAAAACCTTATTAACCCCATGATTTTACTATATGTAGTGATGTAGTCAGAGCTGCCTTTCCCCTTGCTGAAAACAAAGTATCAATTTGTTACATTATCTACACTCGGGCATACTGGCCAGTCAGGCTACCGGGATGAGAGCCTGAAGGCCACACTCGACATCATGGAAAGCTAGAGGGCCCAAAGATGTGCAGATTTTTCTAGCCTTTTTGAGTAAAACGTCTTCCTGTGGTATCCTCAAAATCATCTCATTCCCATTTTTGGACCCTGTCTTTGAATCTGCCTAGACCCCTTTATTTGTGCCAGTCCTCCTATGCACCTCAATAAGTAACATGTATACGAAAACCTACCTCTATTCCTGCTCCACCGAACATGTGTGTTTCTCTGTGATTATGAACGGAAAACAGTAATCTAACATGTGGGCCTTGCATGATATTTTCATCCTCATCTTCCCCTATTTCAACAGATTTGTCCTTTACGGATTTTTTATCTACTTTGCTATCCTTCTTGTCAGCTTTTCCTTTTGTCTTGGGCTTTTCCTGAAAATGAAGTGGTTAGTTTCGAGGATAAAAATAAAATTGGATTATAAAGCAATTGGCAACAATTGTGCAGTGATAAACATAAATAAGATATAATACTTATGACTCAGCAAGAGATGTAACCAAATGCCAAGACCTTACCGCATATTGGTAAGCAATCTACCAGCATGGTCCGTACACTTAGGTCTGGCAAAAATTTAACCACAGCCAGTGCACATAAGTGCCTCATTAGAATCACTTCTACATGCAAAAAATATTGTCTTACTCTTCATTAGTTACTGTAGTTTGGGGTGAATCGGGGCAGGAAGGTGAAAGGGACAAAAACAGACAATGATTGTTGACATTGAAGATTAGCTGAAAGGTTTCTGGTTGTGACCAAACAATATTACGTATCATATAAAGATCACATTGTTCAAAAAATTAGAAGGTCTTCAATCATTTTTAAGTCTACAATCTTTGTTCCTTTTTGTCCCTATTCACCTTCCTGTCCATATCAACCCAAAACTACAGTACCAAATGATCTATTTATTGATTGTGTTTTACTTAATCCACAAAGCATAATGAAAATCATCTTGTGGATGTGGGATGTTGCTATTGTTGATATTGAGTCTCAATGGACACCTGTTGTATCGAAACTCTGCAAAAATTCAGCAATCAGACTATAGACAATGGTAAAGTGTATTTTACCAATGCAATGGATGATATCAAGGATCCTAGGCACGTACATTCTGGTAGCATATCATGGGAATAAGTGTAAGCCTCTATCTTTGTTATTGTAATGCAAAAGAAAAACATATATTGACGTAAAGATGCTTCCCTAGTACGCTCCTAGAATGCCTTGCCAACTGGATCTTTTGACACTTTTATTCTAAAAAAGTTGTACCTCCTTCTTTTCTTCTTCTTCGTCATCATCATCATCATCTTCCTCCATATCTTCATCTTCTATTATCAGATCTTCATCAAGACTCTCGTCTTCTGCATCGGCATCAAACTCGTCATCGTCATCTTCTTCATATATCACCAGTCTCAAATGTTCTGGGTTCAAAACTTTGATGCTGCTTTTCTCAATTGGCTGAGATCCCACTTCTAAAAATACAAGTTTCAGATCTCAAAAAACCAAAAAAAAAATCAGATTATATGGCACAAGTCTAGAGTCGGCAACAGCTTGTAAGGCTTATATTGAAACTATTCTCAGAAGGTGGAACGCCCTTGTTCTTGAACAAGGCGTTCCACCTACAAATCAAGACAATTCTCCAAATTTTTGTTACAGAGAACTAGTGTATTGGCAAATGAAACCCTCACTTCCAGGTATCAAGCCATGACTCTTCAAGTATCTTTCAGCTTCATCTATCTGAATCCAAACTGAAATCAGAAGGATTCTAATTTGATAGAAAATGACATTTCCTCACCTAAATTTTTATCATACGGGGGAAGTCTATTTGCAATGAAGTCCTCACTTCTGGAATCAACAACCGTATTCGGATCAAAATTATCAACCACCCGACAAAGCAGATCCTTGATTCGGCTTTTGAATTCCTCAACTTTGCTGTTGGAAACTTTTTTGGGAGACTTTGATACAGATTTTTTTGGTGATTTTGATTTTTTAACAGCGGGCTTCTCTTCAGGAACAGTTTTGTCAGGCTTTTCCTCTTCTTCGTCTGAAGACGCCACATACTCCTCAATAAACTAGAATAAAGAGAAACAAGTCTTAAAGAGTGTTAATTGTTTTAATTGATTTTCTAGATTAGAGAGATTTTAACAAAAGGGTCATTCCATTTGAAATCAACAGCAAAGATAATCACATCTCCCAGATTTTGGTCAAAATTGATATAATGGCAAAAACCCTCATAATAAACACTCTGGCCAATTTTTTTTCAAATATTCCAACTTGTGCCAATTTAATGGGCCATTGAATATTTGGCCAATACGCCAAAAAAATCTGGGACAAAGTGAGCGTGATATTGATGCGAAACCAAGAATTGATTAAAAATAGTAAAACTACATTGAAACTCTTGAAACTTGTCCTACCAAGGTATTCAAGCATGCAGAATTCAAAAAACAGGTCAAAATTGACACCAAGGGTGCCCCTTCTGAGATATTCCTACATGAACACTTCCATTTTGTTGCCTAGCAGCGGACTGTGACTTAGTTTTGACCCCCTCCCTCCAAAAGCCCAACTTGGACCAAAGTTACTTTGGTCCCTATTTGATGTTGATGCATAAATGAACTCACCATGCAAGTTCAGTGATGGTCTCATCTTCATTTCTTGAAAAAAAATGGCATTCAAATTCACCAAATTTTCACCATGAATTTCGCGATTATTCATAAATATTCACTATCATAGAAAATAATTTGGTAATTGAAACTTGTTCAGGGTTGAATTCGTACAAACACACACCGAGTGCGTGCCAGCTGCCCCCTGGTAAATCACACCATTTTGGGCGCAATGATGCAAATTTTGAAAAGCCCACTTTTACTTCAGGGAATTTTGATTCACGATTTACTGGGGAAACCAGACTCTCGTATAAACTTTGACAAATTGGATTTTGTTGCCTGTGAGTACGAGGAGAAATGGTGGATTGGGATGGTGATGGATGTAAATGAAGAAGAGGGCGATGCTCTAGTGAAATTTATGCACCCCTGTGTTCCCGCAAGATCCTTTTATTGGGCATCAAAAGATGATCAATGCTTAGTGCCATTTGCACATATTTTGCTCAAAACAGATATACCCACTACCATTAGTGGCAGAACATATATTCCGGGCAGGCAGGACAGAGAGGCAATTGTTAGAAAATTTGCTAAATAACGTTTGAAAATGCTGCATTTATAATAATTTTGTGGATGTCTTTTAGTAACAAAACTTGTAATTCAACCCTGTACAAGTTTCAATTACCAAATTATTTTCAATGATAGTGAATATTTATGAATAATCGCGAAATTCATGGTGAAAATTTCGTGAATTTGAATGCCATTTTTTTTCAAGAAATGAAGATGAGACCATCACTGAACTTGCATGGTGAGTTCATTTATGCATCAACATCAAATAGGGACCAAAGTAACTTTGGTCCAAGTTGGGCTTTTGGAGGGAGGGGGTCAAAACTAAGTCACAGTCCGTTGCTAGGCAACAAAATGGAAGTGTTCATGTAGGAATATCTCAGAAGGGGCACCCTTGGTGTCAAATTTGACCTGTTTTTTGAATTCTGCATGCTTGAATACCTTGGTAGGGCAAGTTTCAAGAGTTTCAAGGTAGTTTTACTATTTTTAATCAATTTTTGGTTTCGCATCAATGTCGTCTTTGGCGTATTGGCCAAATATTCAATGGCCCATAAAATCGGCACAAGTTGGAATATTTGAAAAAAAATTGGCCAGAGTGTTTATTATGAGGGTTTTAGCCTTAATATCAATTTACAGCGAAATCTGAGTGATATGGTTAAAAAATCTTAATATTGCTGCTGATTTCAAATGGAATGACCCAAAACTATACAAATGAATGAACTGGCAGCCTTTGATTTTTCACATGCCTGCTAAGAGGAAAGCTGCCACTTGTCCAGTTAACTGATTTGGGCATAACGATTAAGGATTCAAATGTTTTGAAAACATTTCCATTTAGTTTTTAATTTGTACAAGTTTTTGAAAGTGGACTCTATTGCAAAGATTTTTTTCTCTTGATAGATTAATTATCATATGCTCCCCATCTTAAATAAATCATATGATTACTATTAATGTTAAATTGCATTGAAAACGAAACAGGGAAACATTGGTAAGGGAATCATGAAACACCCCTAGAGAGAATTCAAAACCACCAAAGTCCAAATGCTGTAAATATCCAAGACATCAAATATAACATAACGCATATTCAAGCCATTACGGCAGACAGTTTCTTACCTTTCCTGTGCCAAGGGAAGACAAGTAATTCAGTGGAAGTCCTTTTCTGAACTCAACATCATTTGCAAGCGAGTTCTCTATTGCCATCGAAATACCATCCAGAAGGAAGTCACCCCATGAACTGAAGAATGAACAAAACAAATATTAGCAGCAAGTCTACACAGGAAAGTGGTAAATGCAATTGCATGATTCATGCAACACTTATACCCTGTTGACATAATGTATAAGTATGAGATCGTGATTCTGATCTTAATCCTGATAGAAAAAAATTTGTTATGAAAACACATAGTCGTGGTTACGATGCTCCAAAATTATGAGGTGGATCCTGATCTGGAATAGCAACCTTGATGCTAAAAACATTTTGTGTAAACCCTCCTCTGATTACAATCCTGTTGGAAAACTATTAAAAGAGTTAGCTTTCATTGCTGGCTGTAATTCATTCAAAAGTTTAGGGCCAAGGAAAGAAATTGTGTTTTAACCATGCAAACTGCTGCATAGGAGAGTCATTAATGTATCGGATACATAAGAAAATAGAATCACCATGCACTGCCTTATTTTTGTGTTATTTGACTTTGATAAAAGAAATGAAGCTTACTTTGCCTGGTATGTTGATAGTGTGATGTGTGTTGAAACCCCTCCAGAGGATGCTTCAGCTTGGTGAATGACTCCTCTTGGAAAATACAGCAAGTCACCTGGCTGTAGAATCAAGAAAACATTTTTTAAAACAAAATTCAAGTTTCAGTTTTTAGTTTCAGTTTTTTTATTTTATCATTCAATCCTAAATACAATATACACTTAAACTACAATACATTAGGCAACATAGACAAGAAATTACAAATTACGAAATTAACAATACAAAATGAAGATACTAAGGAATATTGTATTTAAAATTGAATGACTAAGGAGGAGCTCTCTAAGTAGATAAACTAATCGAGAGAGAGCCCCCCCAAACAAAAAACAACACAGAAACTAAAAAATTTCAAAACTAAAAAGCAAATAAAAAGGAGATGACCAGATGGACCTCAATTTATCTTAGCTCTGGGAATAAGTATTAAAGAAAAATGTTTTCAAATTTGAACGAAAGGCGAAAACGGAGTTTGAAACACGTATGAACAGCGGAATAGTGTTCCAAAGTTTCGAACCAGAATATTTGATTGTTTTAAGACCATAACGAGAGGTATTTACAACTGATTGGAAGATATCACCTCTAGAAGCCTGACGAGTCCCAATCTTATGGATAGCTGCATTTGGTTGAAAATAATTGTGAAAGCAAGGAGATATTTTATTGATGGATTTATAAACAAATGCCAAGATATTTAAGTGCAAGATATCCTCAAGCTTCAAAATTTTTAACGACTGAAAAATAGGCGTACTTGGAGATGTGAAGGGTTCAAACTTAATACATCTTACTAATTTCTTCTGAAGACGAAAAAGTGGTTCCAAGTAAGAATTATATGTCAAGCCCCATATGTCAAGGGGTCAAGGATGAACCTTTTTCTTTCAGAACTTTACTCTGAAATATACTACACGATGAGATTGCAATTGCACTTGCAAGAATATTTCCTGAAATGGCACATAACTTAGAAATCAATCTTGACTTTCTAAACCCTGCTTCATCTCAAGTTCACTTCTCAACCCTATAGCTTATCTAATGGTGGGCCTACGATGGTCTTCCTTGTGTTCAGAAAGTTGTCACCGTTCGGCAGGTCCCTACTTCCTACGGGATTGGATAGGTTTGTCTCTGTATTTGGTGAGTGATGGTGCAATTTGTGAGATTTGCTTACTCAAATTGGTTGATCCAAAATCAACTGCATTTATAACTCAGTTGGTAGGGAATCAGTGATCAGGGTTCTAATCCTGCTCAGATCCCCTGCATTTTACACCCTCATGAATTGCTTTGGAGCTGTATAAAATGCTACAAATGCTGCATGAAGCTTGGATTTTACAATTGAATGATATACACATCATGAAATTCCTTACCGCGAGCTCAACTTCATGTGTATGTTCTCCAATCTCATCCTGGGTCAAATCATCACTGTATTCTCTTGAAAGTTCTTGCAGTGGTTTGTATAATTTCCATTTTTTCTTCCCCTCCAACTGCAGCACAAAGGCCTAAAAAGAAATAACAAAAGATACTTGTTCAGTAGGAGAAAGGGGATAAATCTATCTCAAGAAGGCTTTAAATCAGGGGTAGAGCTCATTGTGAATATGGGCCCCACCTCAATCTCTACCTCAAACCTTATTTTAGAGGACAAATTGATTTAATTAGGTCATAAAAACATAAGCCTTTTCCCTTACCTCGATGTCATCATTGTGGGGAGCAAGTCCTTGAGATTCAGCTGGTGTGATGTAAACATTTGCTCCAACATGACTGCCAAAATACCTCTCTAGAAGTTCCATCATTTTCCACAGGGAGTCCTACAAAAACAAAAGTCCTAATTATATCAATGGCATACAAGGTATTTTGCAGTAAATGTTACGCTATGATTTTGCAAAGGAGTTTCCTGGAAAAAAGTATCCCAGTTAGCTAAAGAATAACAAATGATGAATATAATCCGTCGTTTTCTTCTGACCTTAAGCTCTATTCAAACACGTAACTAATCTGGGGGAGATGAACATGGCATACATCAATTGGGTATGGGGATGTTAAACCAACATTTAGGTGGATTTTTCCTCCACAAATCTTTAAACATACGTACGTTTTCGGTTGAATCCCATATACACTCGTTTTTTTTATAAGAACCAGTAAATTTGGTTTGAAGAAGGCTGTTCTTAAATAATTAGTCTATTTTCAGCCTGAAATGTTCTTACTTTCTAATGATTTGGAAGCCTGTTTCCCCTATCAGTTGTGTTAATTGGTTTAGATGTGGACTCGCTTGACCATCTGATATGTCTGTGTACTGTCAATCTGCTTGTTTTGTAATTATTTGTAAGCCTCATGGTTATTTCGTATAATTCTTATACTGACATTCAACATGTCAGCCTCCATTTGTTCTTAGCTTGTTCATAAGTTTCGGCAAAATTTGAGGCTCGTGTTCTTATAAAATTGTTTAACACAAAAAAGAGTGTACATCTTTTATTGTGTATAAAATCTAAGAAATAGCTTTTTCATTAAGATATAAATTTTTGCCATTATAGTGAAATATGAACATAAGATTGGCTATCTGTCTCATTGACAATTTTAGGCATGATTTCACTAAGACTGATAGTATCCAGTCTGCATTCTAGGCTCAGATCTATGGCAAACTGCAAGCTTTATGAAAACTCACCAACCTCCATTTGGCAAATTATTTTTTAGTTTCGATGAATACCGGCGAGCGTTAGCAAGTTTTAGCCTATCAAAGCCTACTTCTTTTGAATATGCAAATGTTTGAGTCTGTTTTAGAGAGGTAGTTTCAATGAGGAAATTTTACCCGAGCTACAGTACCCATGTGGCAAGTGAACATTAGATAATGGGGACACACCTTTGATGGCCAAAAAACTTGTATAGTAGTCTGGCAAGCAATATTTTCTAGCATAAAATTTGGCGAGAATCTGTGGCGTAAAAAATTTCAGAATGCAGACTGGATGAGTAGGTGTGCTTACAAAATCTCAGCAGCACCACTCCATCCAGCCATAGGTGATGTACTCCCCCAGGTTTGCCCTTGGGCTGGAATTCAGAAGTGCACACATTTTTTTGTAAGTAATTGCTTTATAAGCCAGGATATACTGGACAAGACAAAAACTTAAGCAATACTATAGTTGCTTGTACGATGTACATTGCCAATTGTATGTATGTATGTATGTATGTAATTTATATTTAACGTGAATTCCAGGACTAAGTAATATACTTGTTTCCAGCCTGGTTCACAAATGAAAGTTCTAATTAAAAAAACAAAAAATAAAGATAAAAAATAAAAATAACCTATTAAAAAACAATTTCTTTAGTTGATGTTAAAAAGCATATCAATTGTGCATATAAAGATTGTTTAAGAAAAAAGATCAAAAGTCTAAAGATATAAGTCCAGTTAAAAGTCCTAATAAAAACTAAAAAGTATTTTTCATTTTGTCCACCCATACGAGATTAAATCATCGCATTTAACTTTGTTCATAAAGTAAAAAGCGCACTGTTTCCTGAAGTTCTCTAAGGTTCTGCAAGTTTTAAGATATGCTGGTAAAGAATTCCAAAGTCTTGTGCCAAAATATCTAAATGTTTTTGTATAATAGTTTCCTGCTCCTCTGTTAGTATAGAGACCTAACGTGGAAGATCTTGTACTGTAACTGTGTACATCTGAAATCTTTCTAAACATTTCTGTTAAATAAGGGGGTGTCATGTTGTTGTTGATTTTAAACATTAAGATGCATGTATTATGTTTGATTCTTTGATAGAGCTGAAGCCAGTTTAGTTTGATAAACAGTGGCAAACTCCTTGTTAATCGATTACATGAGAAAATAAGACAAGCGCAATGTTTTTGCAATTTGAGCAAGGTATCCAGTTGTCCAGAATTGAGATTATGGAGTAGTGGCGAGCAGTAGTCTAAGTGACTGAGAACTAGGGAGTTTGCTAGGAGGATGAGACTCTCTTGGGGTAAGAAGTCCTTCACTCTTCTCATTATTTGTAGACCATAGTTAACTTTCTTGCACATATCCTTGACATGTTCATTGAAATGTAAGTGCTCGTCCAGCGTGAATCCTAAGCATTTATAGAAGCTCACATATTAAATGTTCTTATCAGCTAGATTCAGGTTTATTCTTGCCTCGGGTTGGCTGTATTGGCTAGGCTTGCTAAATAGAATGTATCCAGTACTAGAATTGCTTAAGTTTTTATATTGTCAAGTACTGCCTTTTGCTTATAAAGTATTTACTTAGACCTATGAAAAAAATATGTGTAGTGTGTGAAAGCATTTTTAAAAAGTAGGTAGGTACTGTGCGCAGGATGTTAGCACTGTGTAAGGGGATATCATCATCATCATCATCAGTACTAACTTTAGAAGGAATATACCATCAATCTGTACATTGGAGGGTGTTAAGAGCTATGTGGAATACCATAAGTCCCGCCGCATTGACAAAAAGTAGTGGGTGGGCGTGACAGAAGAGAGAAGTGTAGAGTACAAATTTCCTATCAATCAATTGTCACCGTCACCAACTATCTAATACTAGCTCTCACCGAAAACCTCTGCGGCTGATGAAATTGCACAGTGGCCTTTTTGCTCTCAACCATATCCTTGACTTCAGAGGCATTGGCGATGTCGTCCCCATTCATCATTTCTTTCTCGCCATCCACATATCGACACACGTTCAAGTCTACTTCGTACCCAAGCGGGTGTTTCTCCAAAATGTCCAAAAGGCTCTTCAGAGTGAAAAGATTGCCGTAATACTCGGCATTGTTTCTCTTTATATGCAAGGGCTTCTTCTCCCAATATTCGTCCTGAAAAACCTCGAGCGAATGTGGTGAAATGATGGATTTCAGCAAGGCCTCTGGACTGGAAATGTCTAACTCTGTTTTCAAGGTGCTTATATCACTTTCTGCTTTCTTGGCGTTTTTTGCCGCGTCCCCTTCAGTCTTCTTCTCTCTTTTCCGTCTTTTTGTGCCGTCAGTTTGTGCTGCTTCGCCATTAGAGCTTTTCCTCTTCATTTTGTTGGAGTTTTTCGCCCTTGTTGGTAGAAACACGACTTCCAGAGAGTGTCGACTGAAGTGAAAGACTTGTACAGTGCTCGGATCGGATACCCATGTGTTCACTCAGGCCCTCTTGAGGTTCGAAAACATGCTGCATTCTAAACTCGTGCTCTGATTGGCTGGTGCTCTGAAAACAGGAAGTCCATTATCGTTTTGACTCGTTTGGATGTTTTTCTTAATTAAGCACGAGGCTGTTCGGGTTTTAAAGGCTTATAGGGCTTATTTCCCGTTAAGGCATGGGACCACTCGAAATTTCATAGTTTTGCAAGAAAAATCAAAAATTTCCCTTTCTTGTAATTATTAAGTAAAAATACTGTAGTTTTTATTTCTAGTGTTTGCTTGACGTTTTCTAAACGCGTTTCGAAGTTATATTGATCTAAACGTCTACTAGTATTCACCAAAAACGTTATTTTGATACTAATTTTCTCGAAATTTGGAAAAGTTTGCGCAAGTTTTAGGCTTTCAAACATCTGAATAATTTTGTTCGAAGCAGGTAACCTTGGCATCATTCGAAAGCTCTGCGTTTCAGCTTTCTGTTTCTGCGGTTGTCCCGCGGGCTAGACAGCTTTTTCAGTAGGTTTTTTCAGCTTTATTGAAGGCAGTTTTGAAGTGAAAAACAAAGGAGTTTCAAACACTAGGCCGATAACCACCCGTGATTGGACGAATTAGTCCGCGTGACCAAAATAATGCATTCTGATTGGCTACAGCTGTGAAACACGCGAGATACGATCATCAGTGTGACAGTCGATGCTTCTCGTTTTGCTACTTGAGGTTCAAAAAGTATTACAAATTGTTATATATTTTGATATATTTACTTGGATATCCATTCATTATTGTGGCGAAATCAAAGATAAGCCTTGAAGGCTTTTAGAGGGAGAAGGAAACGATCTTACAACCGCTCAGTGAACATACAAGTCCGTCGAGAAAGAACAAGAATTAGGCCCTGGTCCAGTCCAGGGATTTCCAAGATGGAGTAGCACAAGAAGAGTTATATGCTCAGCAAGTTTGAAGAAAACGAGCTTCTTGACTTGATTTAGAACTTTCAGAGTTGCAAACCACTTCAAGATTGTAAGATGAGGATGTTTTTAAGGAAAACACATTCCTGCTCATTCAGAATCTAAGTTTGCTGACATTTTTTAAAATGTTTCGTTGTCCAGATTGTAAACAAAGTTGGTGGAGTTTTGATATTGATCAAGTGAAAGTAATTGGTTTTGCTGCTTTTTGGTCTGTCTTTTGAAGTTATTGCCAAGAGCCTATGTAGTTGAACACTATCTCAGTAATAGAGTTGATGGGACAGGGGGTTAAAATGCCCCCTATGATTGAGTTTACAGGTGTGGGTGTTTGCCGCAGTGCGATGATTGATTGGTATTCTGAAAATGAACCTGCCAAAGCCTGGCTGTGAAAGTGCTTATCGTAAAACTAAAGCAAAGATTAGCAAAGGGTGCAATAAGACGTGTAGGAATGTCACAAAGCAATCTGTTTGCTAGAACCTGAGAAGTATGCTGAGGTAGGAGTCATGCCGGATGAAGACAATATCCTCAGCATTGGTATTTCCTTTGATGAATCATGGCGAAGGGGCATTTGTCCCATAATGGAAATAGTGTAGACATTGATCTTCTTATTGGTCTGCCATTGGACTTTGAAGCACTCAATAACTTTTATAAAGAAGTAAAGACAAGAAGAAAAATAGTAAAGATTTCAAAACTAATAGGTGAAAAAAATTGAAATAGTGAAGTAGAAACATACAAGCTAGGATGCGTCGATAAGGATTGGAAAAGAAATCACGTAATAAAAAGAAGTTTGGAATTATGATTTAGACTGAAAAGTCTAAAAATATAGGTTATTGTACATTTAGGGAGTTAATTCTGGTTGTCTTGATCTTGTATATATTAAAAATTCACCTATATAAAAAAATTTCTTCCGCAGACATACTTTCCATTTTTCAAAGCGCGTTTTCTCAGTTCCTCAAAATCAGGGTAATGCGGTAGTTTGGAATAAAAATTAAAAGTAGTAAATTTGTATCTAAAATATTGTTCTTGGTGTCATTTTGAAGCTGAAGCTGCACTGAAGGGACTTATCTGTTTTAAATTACAGCTACATTTCATGTAAAGGTTTCCCAGATGGCCAAAGTACTAGAAAAATGCTAAATTTTGCACTTTTTCACAAAATTCGATGAAAATTATAAAAAAAATTGTTAAAATAAAAATAAAAATAGATAAGTCCCTGTAGAAATATGTAAGCTTTCCAAAAACACCAAAAAATAACAGCTAACTACACTCAATAAACCACGAAAGTTGTTCCAAGCAGCATCACTGATTTACTATTGTTCATTGGTTTCCATGGAAACCATAATCTATATTTAGAAACTGATCAAATTTTTGGAATCAGCACACCCAGTTACCCACATGAGCGAAAAACAGCAGTCTTATGTTGAGTATCCTTGAAAAAAAAATCTCGAGTGGTCCCAGGCCTTAAATCAAAATGCTTAACAAAAGTGGAAACGATATCTTCCTCTACGAGGAGTTCCTCAGTGAAATTGAGAAGCAACACCTTCGGTTTTGTAAACGTATCCTAGGTGTTAAGAAAACTTGTAGTAACCTAGCTGTTCTGGGAGACGTAGATAGGGTGTAGTAGGACTAACTGCTCTACACGTCACTTCCTCTAGCCTCTTTATCACGTTTAACCTAATTTATGAACTTTCTTATTTTCTTTCCTATTGTTCTCAACCGTGTATTTTATCTCGTGTAATTAGTTTATTTGTCAGTCTTGAATAGTCTTAAATAGTCAGTAATATGTAAACGTCACAAAACCGTGTCTGTTTCTAGCTCCGTGTCTTCAAACCTTCACACGTAAAATAGAAGCACACGTAAGGACTGATCCCTCTTACAAGGGTAGGGGAGGGAGGGGCCAGTTGTCACAGAGGTAAGTTGTCACAGCCTCTTTTTTGGGTCCAAACAGATTGTTGTCAATTCAAAATTGATGGCGTGGTGGAGTACTTTATGTAAGCTTTCTTTTGATATAATTTGACCGAGCCTGCTACCATCAATATTTTGACCCAAAAGAGGCTGTGACAACTTACCCCTGTGACAACTTGCCCCTCCCTCCCCTACCTATCTCACTGTTTTGTTTGAAATAGAGCTTACTTTTTTCCATCGCCTTTCTAGTTTGGACAATCATAAACTTGTTGTAAAAGCATTAAAGCATTGGACAGCAACAAGATGATAAGTTTGTTTGGGTGTCATTTCTGTTTAGCCAAACAGTTCAACCAAGAACTTGATGTTTGCAGAATTGGGAATATGAAAGCATCGACCTTCAAAACAATGATAACAAGAAAATTAATAATGCCTTTAACTCGTACTGGTCTCGAGCTATAACTTCCTCATTCGGTCGATCAAAGAAAGTATCTAATAAGTTACGAAGTTACCAGTCTTTCAAGAGGCGTGTCTAAATGGAGCCCTACTTCCTTCTAGGTGACAGTGAGTTGCGTCAGAATATAGCTAAATTTAGGTACAGTGATCATAACCTCCGAATCGAGACTGGGGGAAGGGAAAATATAATTTAGTTAGTTACTAGTAAGTATGAGTTTAATAATATTGATGATGATATTGATGATGATATCGATGATGATGATGATGATTAGCATTAGGGGTTAGGGGTATAGGGATACGGGGTTATGGCTTAGGTGTTGGGCTAGGGTTAGGTTCAAGGTTATTTTTTATTTCAATTTCAATCTTATTCTCAAATGTTTAAAAAAACTCTAAGGTTATACATATACACAGCTAAATGAGAATTCTAAACTACAGTAACTAATTAAAAGCATAATAATATATAAAAACAGATTATAAATTTGACGGAATCAAAGCTACAAGTACCTTCAATATGAATCGACATGAGGGTTTATTTATTTATTCATAACTAGCGAGCAGAATCGAGTTAGTAAACTTAATTGTTTGAGAAGCAAGATCTGTCTTATTTTGCATTAAATGTGTAAACTCTTCTTTGGGATCCATTAACTCCCAACTGGGTTTTGATTTTATAATCTCATTGAAAAGTTCATTGCGATTCGTAGTGTTGATTTCACATTTTATAAGACAATGAATTTCAGCTTGTGTTACTTTTTACATACTGGGCAAATACGATTTTTTGAATCAACTTAAGGTCCTGTGTATCTCCCAGTTTCTATTGTTAGTCGATGATCAGAGAATCTAAACTTACTCACAGCGTCTCTTGAGTTTTTTCAGGAGACAAGGCCCCGGAAGCTTTTGACACTTTGTCATTTGTGAGCCATCAAAATGGCTTAGGATCCTTTAGTTTCTCTTCCTGCATATGTTTCATGTTTCTGCTAATAGCTCCCAGAAAACGCCGCTGTATAAGTAGCTGATATAATTGGCTAATGAACAACACCTATTGACCACACCTTTATGATTGCAAAGAAATAACATCAAAATAGACTTTTTCAAATTAATCAGTAAGAAAAGGGATAATATTATGAAGTCAAAAACTCCATGACTGGAAAGGTGAATTTTAAGAATGGGGGGCATTTGCCCGCCTAGTATTGGTGTTAAAAAAGGCTCTGTCATTTCGACTACACGTTTTTTCGACTACCGGTTTATAAGAAAGCTAGTAGGGTAGAGCCCCAAAAAATTAAGAAAATTTTAGAACTACATCAATATCTTTAAGAAACTCCAAAAAAAATAAGAGGACTTTCTGAGCCGGAAAGTAATATGTCAACGATAAATTTTTGCTTGATTTAAGTTTACTACACGTTTTTATTTAGAGGAACACAGGATGTTGAGTTTACTTGTCTTATTGTCGTATAAAAACTTTAATACAAGAAATATGCGGGGGAAAGTGCAAAATTTGATGTTCAGTGCGTATCTAAAAGTAAGAAACTTTTAAAAAACTTTTATTACTAGAAACTGGTGAAAAATTAAGAAACTTTTAGAACTTGGACCAAAGCTATGTTTCTTATAAAAAAACGTGTACAGTTAAATTGGTGCCCCCAAATGTAGCCTAATGCATGTCTTTCGAAAGTTTCTTTCAATTTCGATGTCAATTGTAGCTCAAGATCCTTATTGACTTTGAAAGCATTTTTCAAAATGATATTGGTTTCACTATCTACAATTCTTATCCAATTTCAATTTTTCGCGAAAGCTTAAGCTCCAATCAACAGTAGGGGCTGCCTACCTAGTTCAGCTCTTCGACCAATGTTAGGGTTAGGGTCAAGGGGAGTGAGTATAGAGTATCCTGGGAGTGAACAGAAATTGCCCCTCATTAGTAACAATGGGTGAGGTTGGGAGATTCCCACTGACGTTATATTGTGGAAGCTACGAACGATATTGGCTTAAGTCAATTAGAGCACCCGTAGGTAAATCAAAAAATTGGTGGTAATAAGCTCCGTACTTACGCAAAATTTAAAAGCCGTTTTCATCAAGAGTCTTACTTAGATGTAAACGATAGAGTTATAAGAAAATATTTATCGAAATTCCGCTGTAGTGGCCATAATTTAAGGA
Source organism: Pelagia noctiluca (assembly GCA_963924455.1). Classification (NCBI taxonomy): domain Eukaryota; kingdom Metazoa; phylum Cnidaria; class Scyphozoa; order Semaeostomeae; family Pelagiidae; genus Pelagia; species Pelagia noctiluca. The sequence continues at coordinate 11,494,937 of OZ004319.1, forward strand.
TTGAAACAGGAAGAAGAGAAGGTCTGCCTCTCGAGGATAGCCTGTGTTCCAGACCCCATACGAAAAAGTAATTTATTTTTCTGGAGTCTGGTACACAGGCTACTCGAGGAAAGAACATGTAAATTCTGCAATGATAACACAATAGAAGATGAGCTTCACTTTCTGACAGGTTGTGCTAGATACGATCAGTTACGCAACTGCCTCTATGAGAACATAGAAAAAGAGGTTAAAAACTTTGATGGACTTACGTCAGAACAAAAATTCATATTTATAATGTCAAATGAAAATTTGAAACTCGCTAAACATTTAGCGATTTTCATAAAAAATGCGCTACACTCTTTTTTTTTTATAAGAATAAATTTTATAAGAATAATGAGCCTCAAAATCAGTGAAATTTAAAAATATTTTAAGAATATTGCGAGGCTGAGATCTTATGGAAAAAATTTTTTAGCAAGTGTTTCTTTACTTCTGAATTGGTGTGCTTTTTACCAGGAATGGTTTAAATACACTCATCTAAATTTTGATGCAAGTGTCGATGAGCTCTGTTTTACAGGAAATAAGGATATTGTTCTGTTAGCCACCATGTTTGTAATACTGTAGGTGTGCATTTCTGGCATTTATGAAAATAATAACAATTCATTGCTATATCCGTGTGTTCTACCGTAAGAATAATTTAAGAATATTCCGAGGCTCAAAATAGCAAAAAATTAAGAATATTGAGGCTCAGAAAAAAATTAGATATTCTTATAAAAAAAAAGAGTGTAATTTCTGAAGTAGAAAAAGCTAAGCAATTGCTAAGCAATTTTGAGTACTCAAATCTGCTCTCCAGCTAAGCAATTTTCAGTACTGAGCTCGAGCTGAAATTACTTATAAAAAAATGCGTGTATTTCACTAATACTATCTGATTTCTGTTTTATTAGGCTGGGAATTTTCTGTATCTATTGAGCAATTTGCCTTACCTATGATTCTATGCTTGATTTCGCTATTTTTTTTTATAAGGAACTGTTTATAAGGAACCTAGAACTAGAATTTCTTGTAAACTAAATGGATTCTTTTGTTCTATTGTTTCCTGTAACACTGGAGAAGAAACAATAGAAAATTTAAGGGACTTTTAGTAGCTACTATAGAGCTTGAGGTAGTTTCCTTAGAAAATAACACCGGAAGCTTGTGTAATTTTGCAATTTCTAAGGCCTCAAAATGGCTAAGAATCCTTTAATTTCTCTTCTCTTTTTTCTTTATAAGAATACTTAATATTTTCTTGAGCCTCAACTTTTCCATTGTTTATTCTTAAATTTCCATTGTTCTTTTGCGATTTTGAGCCTCAATTTTCTTATAAAATTTATTCTTTTAAAGAAAAAAGAGTGTATATGTTAGACAGGCTCCTATCCTTTTATAAAAATGAGTGCAACTTTGCAATGAAATGACGCATTATTCTTAACACAGAAGATAGTTTTTTTCATCAATATACTATGGATAAAGAAACTTTCGAGACAATTGTTTCCATAGATTCACTTTTCTTGCCTTTTGTTAGTAAAATGGTATTAATTAAATCACTGAACTATATTTTCTCAAGTGAGTTTGCTGTTATTGCTTGTTCAATCTTTATTAGGTTGCATTGTAATGTGCACGAAGTTTTTGATGAGCTTGAGCTAACTGAAAGAACGTTTTACTATGAAGACTGAAAACACTCTTTTTTCCTATAAGAACAATTTTATAAGAACACGAGCCTCAAATCAAAAACAAGCTGAGAACAAACCGAAGCGGACCATATTTGGTTTAATATGAAAATTTTACAAAATAATCATAAGATTGAGAAATAATTACAAAACAAGCTGATGTACAGCACACAGAATATGTCAGATGGTTAAGAGAGTCATACTTTTAATAAAATCAACACTACTGATAGCAAAAAAAGGCTTCCCAATCATTGTAAAAGTAAAAACAATTTAAGAACATTTCAGGATGAAAATAGAGCAATATTTTAGAACAGCCAGCTTCAAATCAATTTTACTGGTTCTTATAAAAAAAGAGTGTAGTATTCAATGGTATGGTTGAAAGTTGCATCCACTAGCACTTATTTGAAGTATAAGTCTGATGTTACAAGTTTAGAATAATGATGCGAGTAGGACTATTTCTTTTACAAACTTTTATATGTCAACTGGTATTATGGATATCTATTTTGGATATTTGCGTATAAAACTCTATATAAACCTTAGCAAAAAGATCAATATTTGAGACGAGAGAAACGAAAACGGTTCACTAAGCTGAATGGTGTGAAATCAGACCTCTTAGATGAAGATCCTTTCGGTGTACCTCAAGGGTCTGTGTTAGATCCTATATGGTTTCTGATACAGATACACGTAAATAACATGACCGATGTTATGAGTTGTAAAATCCATCTTTGTGCAGACGATACAGTTATGATGATAGCAAAGATGAGTGTTAAAAATCTTAGAAGCAAGGTCGACAAAGAACTAAGTAAAGCCCAAATTTGGCTCTCAAACACTTAACATCAAGAAAACAATGTACACAATTTTTGAAAACATGAGCAAATTGAACTAACTTAACATCCATCCAGATTGAAACAGAGAGAATCAAAATAATAGCGTCAAATTGAGAAGGATAAAGAAAGTACTACCCCATCTAACATCTTACACAAAGAAGCTCCTTATCAACAGCTTCGTAATACTGTTTTTCAACTACTGCAATGAAGCTTTGTCTTCTGCCAGCAAGACATGTTTGTAAAAACTTGCAGAGCAATTTAAGAAATCTCAAGACCTGCGAGTTAAAAATTGCGGTCACAGAGAGTATAGCTTATTTGAAAATTAACAGAAAAATACAGCAACAATGAAATTTAAAAGTTTCAGCGATATCGCTGCGGGAACGATCTACCAGCATCAACAACAAAGTTAGATAAGTTGCTTTTATTCAAAACAGCACTTTGAGCTAAAATTTTATATTCGCAATGCGTTTCAGTGTATACATAGAGCTTCGCTCTATTAACCCGTAAGCCTTATAAATTTACCTGATCATAGCTATTTCTGAATCTATACAATGTGGTAAAATATTTTTTTCTTCTTGCTATCATAGTTATTGTAGTTGTAGTGTTATTGTTTGTATGTTTGTTTTATGACGACGTCCCAATCCTGTGGACATGTCATTATTATAAAAATGAAAAAAAAAATGGGAGATAAATAAAACCTACAATTCAACTCAATTTCTTTTTGGTAAAATAAAACCCTGATACACGCTGTTGTCAGTCATGTGTTTTGCATGATGAAATGTAGTGAAACTAAAACCTATGCAAGAATATTAGGGGATTTCAGGTAAAATCACATTAAACAGATCCGAAAGACTGAGAATTTAGTGCATTTACGGAATTAGAATGGAAAAGGTTATTCAGATTTCTAACTCTGCTGAGAATTGTAAGTATGAGAGGCACTACCAGTCTATTGTGAGAGAGGTTTATATCCTTCAAACCAATTGTCTATAGTTCATAACGGTTGTGGAAAAGCCATACTTTCCATACTGGATCCTTATCCCGCCAGTGTGTACATTTGAGGCACTTAGGCACTAAGGTTGCACTTAGGCCCCAATACTACACAGTGTATAATTCGGAGATAAAATCAAAAGATATGATTGTTGTAATAGCCAGCCACATGCAAATTTGGTGCACGTGCCCACAAACTTTCCAGCCTGTGTGGAACTTGCCTAAGAACACAACAGGCTCCAATGCGTTTTCAGCCTAGTGGCCCGGTTTCACTCCCGCATGGAATCCATGGTGCATTCCATGTACCTAGTTTACGCCGGAGATCTCCGGGTTCGCCTTTGGAAAAAACAAAGGGTCACATATTTTTCTATAGTTCTTTAGGGTATTAATTATCGTAATTATGGAATGCACCCTGGCATGGAATTCACTCCAACATATGTAGGGGGTATCAATCCCTTCGCTCACTTTTCCCCTCTCAAGCCCCATCACCCCAATGTCATTCTTTACAACATTCTTCCATCACCCCGCTGGCCATCCCCTCTCTAGCGCTCCTGCCATTTGCATTGTTAAAACTCTACCCTCTTCTCTCCACTCCCCTCTTCTCTGCACATACCCAAACCAGCCCCAACACTGTCTCCTTAACTTTCCTTCAATTAATTAAGAATGATAAAGAAATCTTGTACCAGGCTTATCTAGTCATTACTCAGAGATCATCATTATATGTTTTTTGGATATATCACCAACTACAGACCTTCAAACTCTCCTTGATTTCCCGGGAAACTCTTAATTTGTTGTTTATAGATCAAAGGCACCACCAATGTAAATAATAGTAGGCAGAAAGGATCAAAGAATCCCCTGCTTTTTATACTGAGAAAGTTGGCAGGTCTGCTTAGATAAGACGAAAATTCAATTTATTCCCTCCCCTGCGTAAAACGTAAAAAGAATTAATAATTGCCTACACTTTCTGGCCGTTTAATTGAAGCTTGGTAATATAAAATTTTGATTTTACTGGTTGTACTTCTGTTAAGATGATCTATTTTTTCAGCCAGTGACAGTGCCTGTGAATGCAAGAGACTAGCAACAATTGCTGCAGACTCATTGAAAAATGGAAGGGTGATTGCTGTTCCAACCGACACAATTTATGGTGTTGCTGCACTTGTTCAGTTGAATAACTCTGTTGAGTCTTTGTATGAAATCAAAGGAAGACACAGAGAGAAACCTATTGCAATATGTGTGGCAGAGATCTCTGACATCTTCAGGTATTATTATTGATTTTACTTGCCTGCCATTATTGTCATGCAGAATGTGCAGCCTCCTATTGCAATAGGTTATACTTTAGGGGAAGGAATTTTTGCGCAAAGAAAATTTTGCAAGTTAAGAAAGCCTAGGGAAGAAAATAGAAACTATTGGGAAATTAGTGAAAATACAGCAAAGAAGAATTAGAAAAGAAAGTATCAGCATCAGTTGTCCATGAGGAGAGGAATAGAAATGAGGAAACAAACCCCTGCAGTCTATAAAATTAGTTGGGTTTCATCATTATTCCTTTTTTCTTTCTCACTTACCACTCTGAGTGTCAGACCAAAAGATTAAGAACGATCACATACTTTGCTATGTTTCTGATCTTATAGAATCATTATAAATACTGCTTCTACTCAGAGGGTCCTGAACAGTGGCGTAGCCAGGGTCATAACTTTGGGGGGGCAAGATAGCGAGCCAAGTGAGCAAGGAATGGGGGTCCAGGGGCTGGCCCCCGGGAAAAATTTTTGGGGCCACGCCCTTCAGAATGTCGGAGAACACTCCGTTTTGAAAGACCACCCACCCTGGAATGATTAGTAGAAAAGTCCTTATTTTTGACTATTTTGTGATAAAATTATGCCAAGCACAAGACGTACTTAACATTTAAGCTTTAGAGGAACTGTATGTGGTGACATTTACTGGGCTTCAATCTTCAGTACTTTAATATTTTCAAAGCTGAAAGGTGATAGCCATTTCTTTATGAAACGTGAAGGAGAATCTAATTCGAGGGACACGAAGAAGAAATTTTCCTTTAAAAAGTTCATTTAAAACTTTAGTTCCAATCGAAACAAACCTCTGAGCAACAAATCTAAGTTTTACCAATATTTTTTTGTTACGTACCGGATGTCCCAAAAATGCAACAGATTCAAAATTCTCTAACGCAAGCTGTTTCAAATTCAAAATCAAAGAATCATTATTCTCTTAATCTACAATAATAGGGTTAAATCTTGGTATAATTTTCAGAATTTTTTGTGCCCTGGTTGCAAAGTTATAAATCAACAACCTCTATATTTGCTGTCAGGGCAAAATCAGAGCTGCCAGCAATGGTGCAAAGTATACTGCAAAATTACAAGCGTGGCATTATCTGAAACCTCAACATACAAGCACACAATTTGATCAAGAAAGTGTTACAAGGGATCCCTTGATGATTCAGGAGTTTCAAGGGAGTTCTCAGTGTTCATTTCCAATCGAGAGTATACTTCTATAATAATGGCCAAGTCACTTTAGAAAAAGCAACTGACAGCTTCCTATCAGCTTAACCGTAATTTTCATAAAAGTGTCGTTCAACGTTCAATTAAAAACTTGTGTGTTTGCGTGCTGGTCAGCAATCTTAGGTAATGGCTGGGAGTGTCATGTTTATATTTTGACAATATAATCTCCTGTTGCTAATGCAGCAGCTCTGGTTTTAACCCAGGAGTAATTTTGAAGTTTGCTGACCTTTAACTTTACAACCAAGTCACCAAAAATACTGAACATTGTATAACACTACCAAAGTACCATCATTGTACCAAATCACCAAAATACTGGGAAATAGATCAAAATTTATGATAATTATTGCAGAAACAGAAACGCACAGTGCATTGGTTGTATTGCTCCTTTTAGCAATAATATGATTTCTTGGTATTCTGTTACTAGGGATGGGAAAGCAGGAGTCAAACGTATATGTAGATAAATCAGCTGGTATCTCTGTTTCCGATATTCTTTCTGACATGACACTAAGCCCAGAAAAGCACACAGCACAGAGAGATAGGCATTCAAACTGAGAAAACCAAAATGACTATCCTCACCCTCGCTTATTTTTATTCAAAAAAGACGTACCATGAGAGCGATAAATAAATGCTAGGAAACAATGCGATGTTTTTTTAAAAGACAACGGTTTCTAGTGGGATCACGATGGCACAAACAATTTTCATGAATCTTAGGCATTTTGACTCTTCCAAACCCATCCCAACAAGAAAGGGATGACCTTCAAACAAAAGTAACTGGTGTGATACATTATCAAAATTGCACAGAAGGCCCTAATTACCTTGAAGAAGCTGTCAGGACACGTACTTAGGTGACTGACCAAATATCTTATGACTAAAGAAATTCCTTTCGGAATAATTATTTTTTCAAAAATGTAATTAACCTACCCCTCCCCTGAGGTACCGATTTTATTGCAGATTTGGCCTTTTCTCAGACACCAACTTTTTGATCATTGGGGGGGGCAATCGCCCCCCCCCCCCCCTTGCCCCCCCTGGCTACGCTACTGGTCCTGAAGGGAGCACTGATTCCAATGCATACCACTGAAATAATCAAAAAGCTTAATTTTAATGAGGAAAATAGAGAAATTCCCATCATTGATTTGTTTAAAATCCCCATCCCCATTTACTTTTTCATTCCTAAATCCAAGTCCCAAGAAGTCCAATCCCATTTTCCCACTTTAAAAAGTCAAATCCCAGTTCCCAATTTACTCCTCCTTGACCCTCACTCAAATATAGCCTGATTTTATTTTGTAGATGGTGTAATGTGACGGTGTCAAGACAAATCCTGGAACAACTCCTTCCTGGTCCTGTTACTTTCGTTTTTGAAAGAAAACCAACCTTGAATCCAGATCTGAACCCCTCTACATCTTTGATCGGGGTACGCATTCCTGATAATTCATTTATCAGAGAAATTGCTAGAGTCTGCAACGAACCTATCGCTTTAACAAGTGCAAATAAAAGTGCATCACAAAGCTGTCGACAAGTTGAGGTGAGTTTTCTTATTTCGGTATTTTTCTAGTACTCTCTGGATCCATAGATCTGTCAACCCTTGCTAGCCAGGGAAACAGTTTTGTAAAGGGCCACTAGAATGGTTATTGCATAAAGCCACGAAAGTTTACTCTCAGGAGGTATTCAAAATTTCATATTTGCAAGGGTTTTCTTATGAATAGTCTATTTCAAGTTCTTTGTGCTCTACTGGGAGAACTTTGAAGTTTCTGTCCAGAGACAGACCAATTTGAATTAACACTTTAGATTAGTAAGAATGCCGAGGAACATCTTTCGGTTTTTAAGATTTAAAAATCGAGGAAGAGCAAAAAATAGAAAGTGTTGGACTGAATATTTCGACAATTTATTATGTCATTTTCAACAGTCATTTTCAACAGTCATTTTCTCGATTTTTAAATATTAAAAGCGGAAAGATGTTCCTCGAAATTATATTCTTACTTTATTTCATGAAATTGTCTGGTACGCAAGGCTTTTACTTTAGATTAAGTTACCTAGGATCCCCTGTTCATCATCTTGAGAATTTTAATGATGAACAGATTAACATTCTTTCATGTTCGTTGCTTCCAAAGATTTTCTTCATTAAAATTAGATTGTCTAAGGAATTACTTAGGCATTCCGTATAGAAATTCAGTATGTATTAGATATCATATATAAAAAGTAATTGTAAATATTTTGCCCTGGCATACAGGGCTTCTTCTGGACTACATTTACTAATGAACGAATACTTGGAGTATTTCCTATTTTGGCAGTAGGGTTTCAGGATTTTTAATTTTGCAAGTTTCTGGGTTTTGAAGTTTGACCCAATCACAGGTTTCACCTCTTTCAAGCTGTTTGCAGTTTTTACTGTTCGAGAGTGCAGATGTTGCAGTTTCTTCTGCTGCCTTGACAATGTAGTGAAATTACACAGTAAAGATTGGGAAGGTCTTCCTAAATCCCCCTGGGTTTGCAGGCTGTCACAAAGCCCCCAACTTTTTCCAAAAACTTTTTGAGCTCTATAAACTTTCTCCGCATAGAACTTTCCTCCCTCAAAGTTATAATTTTATTCCAGGAATTTTCGTATCTATGGCCTAAACTTGATCTTGTATTTGATGGTGGCTGTCTTGGTGGCACTGAAGAGTCTCGCTTGGGTTCAACCGTTGTTGATCTCTCCTCGCAAGGACAGTACAAGATCATCCGTGATGGTTGTGCTCTCAGAGCTGTTGAAGGTGTTCTTAAGGATAAATTCAAGTTGATTTGCATAAGCTAGCATTTATAAACTTATTTTAACATTCTTAACTAAGGGTATTTATCATAACTTTTTCAATTATCATTTATCACAAGGACAGTACAAGATCATCAGTGCTGGTTGCGCTCTGAGGACTGTCAAACTTGAAATGTAAATAGATTTGTTTAAGCAAGCATTTATCAAAATATTTCATCATTTTGACATACACCTGGTATTTATTATCATTTTTTGGAACCCTGTTTTGTTTTATAATGGACACATTCTATTCCTAATATATCTGCAATAGTTGTAAATGGAATCAATGTTTTCTTTTACAGTTGAACTTCCACATAACAGTCATCTCATTTGAATGTTAGAATTTCTATATTTGGTATTCCTATGTGCGGTAGGAGTTAATTCCACTGTCTTCTCCAGAAGAGTGGATTATAATGCATTTTTGTGATTTTCGGGATTCTCATTCCTAGCTTTGGAAGAATACTTACGTCTTTGATGAGCAAACCACAATGCATTTGCATCAGATGAAGGGTTCCAGATTCCAAATAAGGAGACATTAGAATAAACAAACAAGATTATTTTGGAATTCCCAATTTGTGGTATGTGATGTCCTGATTCAATTTTTGGTACATTGTTCTCGAATTGAGGAGATTTGGTGACTTTTGAGTTGCTTCGAAGTTGCTTTATTATGCAAATGGATCTTAGTCAAGCTTAGTGGAAAACCCAAACATTTTATTTTTAAACCAATTTTACTCTATTGACTCTTTAGAAAACTTTATATTATTTTCCAAACGTAACCACCATGATAGACCATGATGAATATACCATGAATTAGACTAGGTAGCGATTAATAGAAATATTCTACAAGAAATATTTCTTCCAAAGTGCTTTGAAACTAATACATCTAACAGTTTCAAACATATGAACCGGACAGTGGTGGTACTGGTAATTGTAACCGGAACACAATCAGTACAGAAGTATAAGGCATTTACACACAAAATGCATCAATTTCTTTATCTTATCACTACTTTATCACTGATTATAATCAATAAATAAGAATCTAGATATAAACATTCCATATTATAAATTTTCTAGATTTTTAAAACCAACAAGACCTGATACATGAATGAGTTTTTGTGAGGAGCAAGATAGTAATTCTCGTTGCACGAAACTTCCATACAGGGTTGGACCACTGTCTTTGTGGGTAGGCTAAACATGAAGAAGCGAACTGTTTTCTCTAAATTGTTTGGGATTTATTGAAAGAGCAGATAACAATTCCATGGAAGATAGAGTCCCTAACAGCACAAATATCTTGAGAAAAGAAATAGAGTTAAAATACTATCTAAGAATCTGCTTTTTGTAACGTAAGGGGCAAGCTAACAAGATAACAGCAAATGGTAGGTTATGGTAAAAGCATTTTCAAATACTGCAATTTTCTGCGTTTGCATGCTTATTTTCAGCCAACTCAAATTTATTTATATATTTTCCATCTTGAGTGCCATTATTTTGGAAATGAAACTTAGAGTTAATTTGCAGCGGAATTAAAGCCATGAACACTGTCACCCCAGCCAGCCTATCATCACTGGTGGATTAACACTATACAGTGGTGGTAATTTTGCACTATTTTGGTGGTGATTTTACACTTAAGAATGTTTGTTGGTGGATTTTGAATGTTATAGTGGTTTATCACACTAATGTGCTGGTTCTTTAGCAATCACTACTGTTATGTTTATCACTACTGTTATGGGTCTAAGGCTTTGAATGGTAATTACCCACAACAGTTGTGCAGAGTTACCATCACGGGAGTGCAAAATCAACACCACAATGCAGAAGAAATTTCTACCACGGAAGTGATAACAAGTTGCTGATGGTTGCAACTGAGCTTGGACCAACTTTGCTCCATTGATCACTTCTTGTTGATTAAAAAACATCTACCTGAAACAACCATCAGGCTTAACTTCAGCCATCCAGTTCAGCGGATACAAGTACTTCTGCATTTCAATTCCCTCTCTTGGAGTCGATATATTGAGTCCAGAAAATGTTAACTTTGGCATTGGCTTTTGTACCAAACGAGAAGGGAATATGTGGAATTTTCTATAATGTATAAAGAACAGATAGGACTCTATTCCAATTCTATGCATGATACCATTGTTATACCAGTCTGTGAAGATCATTAAGTCTCCATGTGCCTTGTCTTTTTGTAGGTAATAAGAGCCAGAATACGGCCGGTACATGATAGATACATTTTGTGACTTGAAAGCGAATATAAGTTTATCCTCCTTTATTTTTTTCAAATCTTGTTGAAGGAGACCAAAGTCAAAATCGTAGTCCCAAGGCAGTGGGTTGTTGTATCGTAGTGCTCCCCAGAGGCTGAAATGAATGAAACAGACAGATTAACCTATTAATTCCCAGCAATCCCTGTAGGATATCCTCTAGAATTTGGAAGTTGGACCTGCTTGCCATGGCCCCTCTAACGACAGATGGGCTAGGGTAGGGGGCCTGACCTCCCTTTTTTGAAAATTATGTAAAATCCTTTTTGGCAGTATTTGTGCAACTTGTTTCATGAGATACTTATCTGTTTGGGCTTCATAGCCCAGGCAAGATTCTTGTGGACCAAACCTATTACTTGTGCCGTGCTTCCGTATATCTCGAAAAGAATAAACCTCTCTGCGGACAATTATCATATCAACTAAAGTAATAGATAATGCCAGTTTTCAGAGTATTAGGTCCTTAAAGTGGACAGAAAGTAATGTAAAGCTTAAAGTGAACATTTTCAACAATAGACTCTGCCTAAAGAACAGGTGCGAATGCAAAACAGGTTTTCAGCTTGACATGTGTTTTAAGGAAGCTTTTTGACTTTTGCAACTAATCAAGAAAAGACTTCCTGAATTTCAGATTGCGAAATATTGTTTATTCAAACAATAGAATTGCTTTGGATGAAATAATGTGAAAGAAATGTGAATAACTCTCTTTCGTCAATCTGGGGATTGTTTAAAAAACAGGAGGACCTTCAGAACAGGCCATTGTTGTGAAATAATATGTATTATTTCAACACTGTTCCGCACCCTCGAGAAACCACTGAAATATTAGGCCTAATAATGAGTTACTCATCATGCTCTTAACAAAGGTTAGAGATAGGCCCGTTTTTTATTGATTCCAGGTTGTTTCAACTGCAAATAAAGCATATTCTTAAACAGTATAACACAAATACTCTTACCTGCCGTATAATAAGAAATGTTCCAGACCAAGTTTCTGAAGGACTTTGTGTGTTATTTTTATAAGTTCTCGCATTTGGTTCATTTCACCTTTATCATTTGTGCAGCCGCGACTTTTATTTTTCCACATGTAAGATCCTGTGATTCTAGAATTCAAATCGTAGTAAATGAAGCAGGACATGCAGAGCGATAAAGTCGTGAAAATGACCTTACGCCTCGTCATCCTGAACAGCCGGTGTGACAACCGCATTTGCCCGATCGCAGAGAGGAAAGACTACCAGAAAGAGCTTGACAGATGTAAGTTGAAGCCTCTGCAAAGGTGTCAGACGATCCGATTTGAACAACAGGAAATGCAGGAAACCATTCATCGACAACAATAGTATCAGAGAAGCCTGGTAACAATCGTCAGAAGTAATTCGAACGCACCAAGATAATCTAGCCTCGTTGTGGTTAATTTTTGGGGTTTCGATGGGGTCACCTTCAAAGGGTTAGGGGTAAGGTAAGGGATAGAATTTGGTTTAGGGTAAGGAATAGGGTTAGGTTTAGGGTATGGGATAGATCAAAAGATTAAGTTAAGGGGTTTTTTGGATGGAGTTAAATTTAGTTTCAGAAAGAGGCTTTGTAATAGTTATTTTGATGCATTCTAACATTTAATGATCGGTAACAATCGTCTTTTGTTTTCGTTCCTTACAAGCGAGGCTGACAGGAAGCGAGAGGGCTTAAAATGAAAGATATGATTTTTGTAATTGCTTTCCTATGATATCATAGAATACAGTTGCGCAATCCTTTCATGATGATCAAAAGTTGTTTTGAAAATATTTCAGCAAAATGAGATTAAAATGTCACAAAGCTCCAAAGCTTAAGGTGACTCATTAACGTTTATAATAATGTTGGCGCTGTATTGTTCACCTTTAAATGAGATGCTTGAACTGTTTATGCACTGGTCAATTGAAACCCCGACCCCCCATCCACCCCCGGGACATAGCGGGGAAGTTAAAATTTGGGCAATGTTACTTCCCCGCCCTTTCTCCCGTTGTCGGGGGCGTATTAGCTGTTAAATTCCCCACGCTCAGTTCCCGGGTACCTCAAAATTTTCTTTTATAAAAGGAGAGAATTCAAAAACTTTGATATTTCATTATCACTCAACCAGCAGCTGCAACTAAAGCATCCTATTGAAGTTCCATTGAAGTAGCTCTCGTTGCAAAAACTTCTTCTCTATGGTATCTGCGCTACCAACAGTTCACCTCAGACGCATCAGCACACGTATTATTCATGTATCAGCTGGTATCTGATTAGCAAGCAAAATATCTGGAAGCACGAAATTGCATTCTTCTTCGGAGATTGCCTTCAAAGCCTTTCAGATATTACATAAAGGGTATCTTATAAAAAATCAAACAAAATTGCTGGCATGAGCACCAAAATACGTTTCTCTCGGATGTCTGCTCCCCCAGCCCCAGACTCAAAGTTTATCACTTCCATTACTTAAAAAAATTATGGCTTCACCATGTAAAATCAATATATGCTAACACTGAATGGGGAGAGGGAGGAAAGGTCACGGTAAGAATATCAATCAATCGTATCGCTTATTTTGCAAAAGTTCATCCTGCATGCCGACTCATTTTAGCGAGGATGGGATCTGGAACGTTCACTATCTCTGGGATATTCCATGTCTTCCGTTAACGAAAAAGAATTAAGGAAGAAAACAATTAATAGGCATTGATATTGAATGAAATCAAGAACAAAACAGAACAAAACACGCATAAACACAACATATCGGAAACTACAGATATTTGCAAAAGTTTAAGACCATCCTTAAGTTGGTAACATTTGAAAGAACAACTAAATCTTATGTGACGGTGGGCCTTTGCGCCATTTGGGTGTGATGTTACAAGGAAATGTAGAGGAATCCTTCGAACTAATATTAGTCCTGTTGAACAGCTGATTGACCAAGAAAATATGGTACAAAGCTTCCCAAAGCAGATTTTAGCGCACCTTGGATACTCCGAAGAGAAAATTCCTCATCGATTCTGAATGAAGATTCGTAAAAGATCCGATGACTCAAGTTCACTACAGTATTGGTACAAGAGCGGTACCACACTCGTTGTGAACTTGAGTTTGGTCCCGCTATTTTCTTGGCAAACCCGCTTTTCAACTGAAATAATATTACTTTCAAAGATCCTTTTAACTTCATTGTGACGCCACAGCAAGAGTCCAGAATTTGAAAAATAACATCGAAATTCAGTCTCCACAAATAACATTTTAGCTAAGAAGAAACTTCAGAAAACGAAATGGGCTCAGCACAGAAGTTGCATTGGATCTTAGTATGCCAACAAACGTTACAGACTAAATTTTGGTAGCAAACTTTTGGAAAGAAATGTCTTGTCTGTCTCTCTAACTAGGTACTGATCAGTTTTCACACAACCATCGACCCTTGAGGCACTTGTGAGGCCGACACATGATAGATGAAATCATTTAAGTACGCATTCGCTGTTGTCACAGGCCAGCATAAAACCGAATTCTCCTTGGCAGTTACAGTACTGTTCTGGTTCAACTGAAAGAGAAACAAGAGACCCTTCTAATTTGATACTCTGCTTGCTGTTGCTGTTGACGATGTTAAGGACTTAACAACTTGCTGATGCATGTTGGCCTTTCACAATTCGGAAGTAAAAAAAATTATAAATCTTCATAAAGCTAGCAAGGATGAGTGATCATAAAATTCTTGACCTCGCAGGTTTTTTTGTCATCATTCTAGTCTAGCAAGAAAGCATACTGCTAGCATACTCTGCCACAGAACATGCGGATTTTACATGCTTGCTTTTGCTACTAGTTAACTTTGAAAACATATAATTACTACAAAGCTATTGCTTAACTTACTTTTGCAGTCCGGGCAAAACCATTAAAATCCTGGGCTAAACAAGAGCCCGAGGCAGTCCAAGGGAAACCATTTGATTTGCCAGTCATCTCCTTCACAAAGAAGCATTTCCCCATGTTCTTCATCACGATACCAACACCACAAGTCTCATGGTCGATTGTAATCTCTACAAAAATGAATTTCAATCAAATTTTTACCAAGAGTCAAGACCAGAAAACTTTTGAAGAAATGCAGTTTCACTGTCACGCTGCATCAATGGGATGAATTAGAGCCAATAGAATTTAAAGTTAGAGTACTTACTTTCAGCTACTGGTTTTTTTGCTTTCTTGCCACGTCTCGTGGTTTCACCCTTGGCTTTCCTGGTTGATGCTGCTTTTTTAGCACCCTCCTTCCGATATTCTGCTGTCATTCTCAGATGTTCAACATGCATTTCGAGTTCTTCTATACCAAGCGAAGTTTTCTTCGCAACTTCTCGTAATCTGTGCTGCCAGAAAAATTTCTTCCTTCCTTCACGGATTCATAAAACTCTTCTTTAATGATAGCGCTTGGTGGTTTGAACATAGATTGCGTTAGGCCATTTTCTCTGATGAACTCTGCGTGCTGTTGAGTCTCTAGGTATAATGACCAGTGCAAAAATTCGAGCATGCCTGGCATTCACCACCCCATGGCCGTTTTGGGTCTGGGCACTGGCAGATACGTTAATCAGGCAAATCAGAATCAGGCAAGTATTCTGAAAAGTCTGGCAGGATTCGCTTGCGAATCTTTGATGTATGGTGCTTCAAATATCTTTCAAGGTCTTCCAAAAATGAAAACCAGTTTAACTTTTATTGAACGTAAGCAAGGGAGCAAAGTCTCGTTAGTTGGTTCTCGACTTGTTCCACATGAAACATTCCTGGTCGACTGAGAAGGGAAATCTTGATAGACTCTTGTGTAACTAGACTTGCCAGTTTGTTGTTCAATTTTGAAATTAATTCTTGAAATGTATAACCCTTGCCTTACGTTTTGCTCACTAACATCAAACAAATATTGCATACAAAGTCATAAAAGTGTCTGTCGTTTGTAGTGCTGTTAGCCCCCACTGATTTTCTTTCGCAACTTGTGGCAAAATCAGCGGGGCACTCTAAAAATGTTTACCGTTTACAGATAATGTATGTTGTTCCATGTTTCCCTGAGTGATCATTGGCTTAAAATTGGCATTGGCTGAAGATGAGATACTAAATCAGTGTTAGTAACTGTGTTTTCATGCTTTATATTCGCGCCAGACTATTGTTCAGTTTCCCTTTGCCGCGACAAACGCTAAAACCACCGCTAAATATCCCCGCAATAATCCAATTTTGTTAATATCTCCGCCCCGCCCCCCGAGACAGCATCAAAAGTGCGTTATTCCACGATACATTCCCCGTTAATTCCCCGTCATGCCCCGGATCTTGCAAATCAAAGTGTGCCAGGGTACTGATATCCACTGTAATCTACTTTTCTATAGCTGTTGCCGGATTTTCATCGCCAATGGGATCAGAACTAAAATTTTCAAATTGCTTAGCATTCTTCTATTCAGAACTGGAATTGCTTAAGTTTTTGTCTTGTCGAGTACTGCCTTGCTTATAATAAGCAATTACTTACGAAAAAATGTGTGTAGCTGCTTAGTTGCTTTAAATCTGAATGAGATGCTTGAGATGTTTAACAACGCACCCCTCATCAAAAGATAGATATCTTTAAAATTCACATATGCGATCAAGAGTCAGCAACTTTTATCTTTTCTAGTGTGAGTGAAGGGCGAGGCCCCCTAAGAACATCTTTTTTGGACCACTAGACTGTAGCATCTGGTACCTAGTAGTTAATCATATTTGCTAGAGATCCTCCACAGTCCTGTACAGGTGCAGGTGATGATGAAGAACTCTTTCAACTCTTTGCCCTAGTTAGTGATAAAGATTCCTCTAAATCAGGTATGCCCCGCAGTACTACACATTCTCCATAGTACTGAACACCCTCCTCCACAGTAGTGCACGGTTGTTCTCCAAAACGAGCTGACCCCAAGGCAAGATCAACACTAAAACGTAAACATCCTAAAGATAGCATTCCTAGAATAAAAATTTCGTTTTTCATGCTAGTCCTTTCCCTTGAGAGATATTCACGTTTCATATGCCTAAAATAACTTCGAAATCAACATTTCTGACGTATTATTCATTACTGGACCAGCTAAAGTAAATTTGATGGGATAAAAAGTTCTTTGAAATAATATATATATTTCTTGGCTGTTTAGCTTGGCCCTGCTCGAACATAATTGGCATTTAGCAGTTTTGGCGGCAAAGTCTGGTCAAATTCGATATTCGAGTGGCTTGAGAAGCAAACGAAAGAAGGCCACGAAGAGAGAAGAGGGAGGAGAAGACGAAAGAAAGAAAAGAGAGGGCAAAAACTCAAAGATGAAAAGATAACTAAAAAAGAAATGGAACATGAAAAAAGCTCCATCAGGTAGCTGTTCTTGATTTGTAGGAAGTAAAAGAGCTGCTGCAATTCGAGGTTTCATTTTATTTTCAAAAGCCCATGCCTCCTTTTATATGATTTTTACAAACTTTGGGCGGGAAAATCCGGCCGAGCTTGAGGCCGAGCTCCATGTTCGAGTGGAGTAAGAGCAGCAGGCGAAGAGAACAATCATTCTGCATTAGTTTAAACCATACAGTAGAATAAAGTGTTAAGTTTAGTTTCTTTAGGCTAAATAAAATTTTTGTTTTTGTTATTTGGTTGAAATCTGCGAAGAGACAAGGCGGGAAAGACGAAAAAGAATAAAAGAGGAAAGATGTAGGACAAGAAAACGATGAAAAAAGAAAATAAGATATAATAAAGCTTTTCAAGAACCAGTTGAAGTGAATATGAATTCAAAAAGGTAGGTCTTATCAAATTTTATAAATTAAAATTTAAGTGCGGTACCTGTTTGGTAATGTTTTCTTTAAAGTTTTACTTCCAGCTTCATATTTCATATTTTCATATTTCATTTTTGAAAAAATCCTATAGGAAGGGGAGCCCATTTAGCAAAATGCTGGTCTTAAAGGGGCCCTTCCAACACAAAAGTGTAACAAAATTACAAAAAGTTAGTTAAAATCTAAATTAGACGGGGAAAATAGCCCAACCATCTAACCAAGTGCCTAACTTTACGTTTTAAAGTTTATATCGCTAGACTAGGTGATTCTGAGCAATTTGAGCCAACGTACCATTCCAGGAAATGTTTCATTATCAAGTGAGAGATGACGTCACAAAATAGGCCTAAACGTGTATATAAACTGCTGTAACTTTTGACAAACTCGATATGAACACATGATATTTGCATATTCAAAAACTGAATTCAAAGATCTTTCGAATGATATACAACATATTGCGAAACGTTGACATAAGCATTTTGACTGGTGACGTCATCAAAATATTTTCCATTGTTTTTGATCTGTTTTATTTGGACAATTTGTGGATGTGATATCAACTTAAGTCATAGAACATTACCTCAGAGACAGAGTGCCAATTTCTATTGAGCTGCTGTTGGCTGGCTAAAATAGAACAATGCCCAAGCATGAATACAGCATGTAAGCAAAAAGGATTTTAAACACATTGAGGGCATTGTTTGACTTTCTTCCCTTCTTTTCTATCCCTTTTAGCCATTTGTAGACTTTTAGTCATTTGTAGACTTTTAGTCATTTGTAGATTTGTCGAGTTTTTTTGCTGTTGCTGCCTTTGATCGACTCCATGTGCTTCTTTATCCTATGCATCTACAACTGATCTCCAGTGAACCACGCAGAGGCCAGAAAAGTAATTAACCTTCTCTGTATCAAAAGTCCAACAACTACAACCTTCCTACAATTTTGATTTCTTTAAGTGTTTTCAAAAACGGAACAGAACTAGTCAATCCGCCAAAGCTAGGTGAAAATGCATCAAATAATGCTTGAAACGTCCATTCCAGAACTTAAGAAGAACTGGTTTGAAATATAAACACTTTGTGGGACGTGGGGTATGAATCACGGGTACGAAAGATTTAGGCCGTAGAAGTTGCAATTTCTTCATCTTTTTATGAAAACTAAAACATTTATTTGTCAATCAAGCTTGCGAAGGAAGACATCCCTAGAGAAAAATTAGCTGGAGAACTATTAGTTCGTAGATTTGAACGGTCACAACTAAAGTTTCGTAGCTATGCTGCAGCCGGGCCGTCAGTATTTGTTGCTATGCGTTGCTAAGGGGCATTTCCCTATAATGAACTTCATCAAATTGGATCTACCATCTTATTGAGAGCAGTAAATGTTTGATTTGCCTTCTTCCAGACAATGACCATACCAACGTTTACTTTGAACCAACTTGCAACTACAAGATCTTGCTTATCGTACCACTTTAATTCATTATTGGAAAATTGTATCATATTGGAATTGATTTTAGTGCATCTTAGCCCGATGTAAACTTGATAGTTTGCTTGTTTCATCCCTTTCAGTATCGAACTGAGATCTGACGAAAGACTCAGTAAAGACTATACCGTAATTTCTTGATACAGGCAGATGGCCCATTTTTTCAAGATATGTCTCTTCTTCCGTTCAAGTGTAGCTACCAGTGCGTATTACTTGTCTTGCTTTCTTTGTAGTCAACGGACTAACCAAAGCATGTTGTCCGAGGTCTCCCAACAAATCGGTTTTTACGGCTGCTTCAGATTAGCTTCATTAACACATTCACTTTCCTACCTTTAATAAGTAGTATGTTGTATTGCACTGGGCAGGGTATATACTGCTGGTATAGCCCTGCATATTTTTGAGCTAAAAAATTTGCAGATTTCACTTATGTCACTAATACATGTCACTTATTTCACTTATGTCAGTACATTAGGGCATACTTCATAAACTATTCTTTCTGATCATTGGCCCATGTCAGAGGATGTTGACATCGGAGTCTTTTATGTCCACCAATTTTCAGTATCTACGTGCTATGCATGCATGGCAAGGCGTGTATCAGCAGGATGCTCTAGGTGAACCATACCTTGGTCGTCACCTAAGTACTTCACGGGATGCCAGGTCATTTCATTTTCGTCTCCATTTTTTTGGAACTCTTGCTATTTGTTGCCCTACAGCATAAGCTGTTTCAACCATTTACCTTCTATTTTAATTTCAGATTCACGTATGTAGGCGTCTTTAGAGACAGAATTACATTCATTCATCAAGAAGTTTCTGAGAGAAGCTTCAAAAAACTGCATTAGCTCTATGGTAGCCACTGCTGATGGAACTGGTGTAATTGTATACTTGAATGTTCGTATAATGTAAAATCTCCAAACCATAAAACGGAATCAAATAATTCGCATAAGATTTGGGTGAATTATCGTTGCAGTAAATTTTCCAAACCGTCAGTAATGCTTCTCCCAAGACATACTGATTAAGAATAGAACATGACGATTATCGTAAAGTTCTGTACAGACCAAAGACTGTTTATTGATGGAAAATGCCGAATTCATACTTATTTTTGAC
Organism: Pelagia noctiluca; assembly: GCA_963924455.1. NCBI lineage: Eukaryota > Metazoa > Cnidaria > Scyphozoa > Semaeostomeae > Pelagiidae > Pelagia > Pelagia noctiluca. The sequence continues at coordinate 11,515,259 of OZ004319.1, forward strand.
TCGTCGTTAGGCAAATTTGTCAAAACATTTTGCAAGCCTCCAAAATGGTGGCCAGAACCTGTTTATAAATATTTTTGCATAAGACTAGTATTCACGCATGCACATTGTACTATTTTGGCTAGCCAACAAAAGCTCATTAGAAATTGGCACTCTCTCTGTGATGTAATCTTAAATGGCTTAAAGTGGATATCACATACACAAATTGCCCAAATAAAACAGATCAAAAACAACGGAAAATGTTTTGATGACGTTATCAGTCAAAATGCTTTTATGTCAACATTTCACAATATGTTATTTAAATTTATCATTCCAAAGCTCTTTGAATTCTGTTTTTATATTGAGTTTGTCAAAAGTAACAGCAGTTTATATACACATTTAGGTCCATTTTGTGACGTCACCTCTCACGAGATAATGAAACATTTCCTGGAATGGTACGTTGGCTCAAATTGCTCAGAATCACCTATGCTAGCAATATAAGCTTTAAAAAGTAAATTTAGGCACTTAGGTGGTTGGGCTATTTTCCCTGTCTAAATTTAAGTTACAATATACGATGACTGATAAAATATGTACACATGTTAAAAAATGCTAACCTAAGATAATAAAACCTATAACTAAAAAACTAAAAGAACCCTAAATTTAGGGAAGGTGCAAGTTTGGATTTAGTAGGAAGACCATTCCACGATTTTGCACCACGGTAGCCGGTAGGAGAAGCCTTTTTGCCCAGTGACGGTTGATTTTTGCGGTAGCCTCACGTCAGTTCTAGAGTTGCGCAGAGCACAAGGTAACTTGTGAGTTTTTATTGAACAAGTCACTCAGGTATTCCGGAGCCTTGTCATTGAGAGATTTGTAGACCATAATTTTCAGTTCATTGTCTATAAGTTGACTAATGTTTTTCCAACCAAGACTTTGGATTAGCTGAGTGCTAGAAGTTTCGTAGCCACTGCCAGTAATAACACGAGAAGCATGATTTTGAAGTTTTTGAAACTGGTGAACTGGTGTTACACCAGCACATGCACAGCTGATGAATTGGACGATGTTAGGCCAAAGATGTACGGCTCACGTCCAATCGGGGAAAAACATGAAAATAATGCAAAGTTACTAATTAAAAGCATTTAGTTTTTTGAGGTTCTAGGAGGGGAATGCCTATAGTTAGAAGTACGTTTTAAAGAGGATTGGAGAACATATTCTTTACTCTCAAGCATGTTAAGTTAGAAATTTGCAATATTGCGATGGGATACATCTAAACTCATCCCATTTTAATTTGTAGTATGTCTTGTATGAAGAGCAAGGCCTGAAACAGAGGGGGGCTCAATAGTGCTTTTACGGAACATGTATTCTAAAGGCTAAAAGCACGTATGCTAAGGGTATTACTAAGGTCAAAATCAAAGCTAAATTTACGTCTGATACTACACATTTTGCAAGTTGGACTTACCCTAGCCATTTTCCGATTTTTTTTAACCATAAGTTTTCAGTATGTTGAATGGACAAATCTGACACAATTGATAGATTAAACTATTAGATATTGGTTTGTATATGAGGCCTGTCGAGGCCTATCACTCTGTGTAGACTTGGAGTCATGAAATTGGAAGAAAGCGTGTCACTCGAATAAGGTTCAAGCGGAATGCCAAATCTGTTCAAGTTAGCGAAATCTAGAGTTGGGATTTTATTGAATGTATACGGCTCACGTTAAATATGAGCGGAGGTGATGACTTGCCTGTTATTATTAGCAATAGTTAAATAAGCAACATCGAGGGTCTAGGCTTGGAGTCCAGTAGCCTATTGAAAAAGTTTGGCCATAAAATCTATTTGCCAACTCGATTGTTACTTAATCATAACCAATTTGTGCAGTGATGAGGGAGTGATGAATCAAAATGTGCAATGGTAAATTTTAGATCTTGCAGTGAAAAGCTGAATATAACAGTATACACCCTCTTCTTTTTTTAAGAACCAGTAAAATTTGAAGCTGGGTGTTCTTAAATTGTTTACTCTTTAGTGATTTGGATGCTTGTTTTCGCAATCAGTTTTGTTGATTGGTTCAAATTTGGACTCTCTTGACCATCTGATATATCTGTGTGCTGTTAATCTACTTGTTTTGTAATCATTTGTCAGTTTCATGATTGATTCATAAATTCTTGTATTGAGCTAAAAATGTTCTGTCTCAGTTTGTTCTTAGCTTGTTCTTAAGTTTTGGCAAAATTTGAGGCTCGTGTTATTATAAATTATTTCTTATAAAAAAAAGAGTGTACTTTAGTAACGATTTGGAAGGCTGTTTTGCTATCAGTTGTGTTAATTGTTGCAAATTCTGTTGACCAAATGGTATATCTAGGTGCTGTTAATGTGCTCTTAAGACTCTTAAGATCCCTACTTGATATCTGCACTGGTAATCAGAAAATTATTGCCATTCTTGTGAAATGACCAAAACAATAAGCAACTCCAGGGCTCCATTCCATATAATGAATTAAGCAAGTAAACGCTTTTTTTTATAAAGAGCCTTTTATAAGGAACCTACATGTCGAAGGTCAAAAAACTTAAGGAACTTTTACTACTAACGATCAAATCACTGAGGAACTTTATAATTTTGCATATATTAATTTGGTGTAGATATGCAACTTCTCTAATGACTATGTAACTAACTTTTACGTTTTATAGGCCTAGCCTAAGCTTCTTTGAGTTATAACATGTTTCATGTCTCCTTATCACGAGTTGATTGCACAATCTTGAATTTCTAATGCTTTTCTTGTGTTGGTACTTACTCCTAACTACTAAGTAAGCACTTAGAATTAAGGAACTACTAAGGAACTTTAAGAACTACAAAATGGCGATTAAATGCAATTTACTCGCGGTTAATGGGCAATGAAGCTCGCTTACTTGCTCCTTTGGGGGTTTGTTGCCAACGTGTTGATATTTAGATAGGTTCTGATTGGTTACAGCAATAAAAGACGCGATGGAGGTATTTTATATACAAAGACATGTTTGGTTGATTGATTAACAAAGTAATCTTTCTTGCATTTCGAATCAGCTATTGTTTTCATGAGCTTGCATAAAATCTAGGCGTGACTTGGTTGAAGGTCATTCGTTCAAACAAGCAGCCAAGCCGTTCGTGTTTCTTCTTGAAAGTTAAAAAACCGACCCAACTGCGAAGTCTCGAGGAGAAAACAGAAAAGTAAACAGGATTACAACATTAGGTGTAATTTTGCAAAACTGCGCCTTAGTGCACATAATTTGCACATCGAAACAGGCAGGTATGGCTCGAAAATGACCCCACGTGATGAAAGATACTGTTTGACTTGCAAATCTCATGGTTTGTCTATCGTTGAAGATGAAGTTCATTTCCTATTGAATTGCCCCTTACATATTGATTTAAGAAAAAAAAAAATGCTTAACCCTATACTTCAAAAATACCCCTCAGTTAAGCTTCTGTCAGAAGAAAAACTTTTTATCTTGCTTCTCTCTCAAGAAGATACATATACTGTAACAAGGCCTTTCACAAGACGTGAAAAGACGATAAAACAGTTGAATCCCTCACTGACATGACTTTACAGAGCTTTATCAACGTCTCTTTATATTATTAAATTTTGTAATTTGATTAATTTTTGTAAATAATTTTGTATATATTTTGTAAAAGAGATATTAATCCAGCTCGATATAGTTAAGCTGGTTAAGGGCCATCTCGGCCTATATACCATTGTTACATAGACCTCACGGTTCAGGCATAGTTTTCGGGTGGGGGCAGCAACCACCGCCGCATCTCTAGGTTTTCCAGAATATCTTATAAAAGCATTGGGTCGCTGGTCAAGCAAAGCATATAAAGCTGCCTACGGAGCAATTGACATTGACGTCGAGAAAAATGGCAGGAATTCCCTGACAGAGTCGTTTTCTTTGCCTTTCTTCTTCTTTTCCCTTTTTTCAGGAATGACATCACCTAGCCTCGAGGAAAGGCCAAATGGCCAAAATCAAAGAAAGACCAACTGCAGCAGAAAAGGGCGAAAGGCCCAATGAAAAGGAACGGCAAAAATGGCAGAGTGGATGAGCAGGCCAAAGGCCTCATACAAAATAAAGATGCAAAAAAGGCTAAGCGCAAAGAAGAGGGCCAAAGGCCCGACACAAAGTGAAAGGCCAAAGGCCTAAAACAAAGTGGAAGGCCAAAGGCCTAAAACAAAGTGAAAGGCCAAAGGCCTAAAACAAAGTGAAAGGCCAAAGGCCTAAAACAAAGTGGAAGGCCAAAGGCCTAAAACAAAGTGGAAGGCCAAAGGCCTAAAACAAAGTAAAAGGCCAAGTGGCTGAGTGCATAGTGAAAGGCCAAAGGCCCGACACAAAGTGAAAGGCCAAATGGCCAAGTGCAAAGTGAAAGGCCAAAGGCCTAAAACAAAGTGGAAGGCCAAAGGCCTAAAACAAAGTGAAAGGCCAAAGGCCTAAAACAAAGTGAAAGGCCAAAGGCCTAAAACAAAGTGGAAGGCCAAAGGCCTAAAACAAAGTGGAAGGCCAAAGGCCTAAAACAAAGTGGAAGGCCAAAGGCCTAAAACAAAGTGAAAGGCCAAAGGCCTAAAACAAAGTGGAAGGCCAAAGGCCTAAAACAAAGTAAAAGGCCAAAGGCCTAAAACAAAGTGAAAGGCCAAAGGCCCGACACAAAGTAAAAGGCCAAAGGCCTAAAACAAAGTTGAAGGCCAAAGGCCTAAAACAAAGTCAAAGGCCAAAGGCCTAAGACAAAAAACACAAAAGAGGTGGTCGGAGTTCTGTGGTGATTGGGTGGGGCACTTCGTGTTGGCGGAAAAAATGTGTTTTTCTGTCCAATCACCGACAGTAAATAATGTTTCTGTGCTAGCAATCCGGGCCAGTGTACTGCTGCCCAATTTTTCTAGCAACTATGGTTTTACTTGTCGCATGAAATTCGAAAAAGTAGTTTTTTTGGGGGGAAGAAAATACAGGGCATTGGGTGTTTTCGCACAAGTTTTTCGAATGAACTGACAAACCTCTATGATAGTAGCTGTTTGCTGGCCTATTTGCGGGACAGCTACCAGTATAAACCTTGAGAGGTTTGTCCGTTCCTTAAATAAATTCATTGCAACCATTAAATGGCGATTAAATGCAATTTACTCGCGGTTAATGGGCAATGAAGCTCGCTTACTTGCTCCTTTGGGGGTTTGTTGCCAACGTGTTGATATTTAGATAGGTTCTGATTGGTTACAGCAATAAAAGACGCGATGGAGGTATTTTATATACAAAGACATGTTTGGTTGATTGATTAACAAAGTAATCTTTCTTGCATTTCGAATCAGCTATTGTTTTCATGAGCTTGCATAAAATCTAGGCGTGACTTGGTTGAAGGTCATTCGTTCAAACAAGCAGCCAAGCCGTTCGTGTTTCTTCTTGAAAGTCCCACCCTACCCACCACAGCTTCGGTACTTATTCTTCCACGGTCGACGGTGAAGGGGCGAATCGTAATCTTGAAACGAGTATATAGTTGTTTTCACGGAAGTACCCGATTGGTAATACCGCTACCTCTACCTCTACAAAAAGAGTTTCTGAATGCACCAAACATCTTTCCTTTTAAATCTATTTTTCCAGAGAGAGGGTCCCTTCGCCGATGACTGTGTGACAGGTGCAATTGGCTCGGAAAAAATGTGTTTTTCTGTCCAATCACCGACAGTAAATAATGTTTCTGTGCTAGCAATCCGGGCCAGTGTACTGCTGCCCAATTTTTCTAGCAACTATGGTTTTACTTGTCGCATGAAATTCGAAAAAGTAGTTTTTTTGGGGGGAAGAAAATACAGGGCATTGGGTGTTTTCGCACAAGTTTTTCGAATGAACTGACAAACCTCTATGATAGTAGCTGTTTGCTGGCCTATTTGCGGGACAGCTACCAGTATAAACCTTGAGAGGTTTGTCCGTTCCTTAAATAAATTCATTGCAACCATTAAGTGATCTTAAAAGGTCTCAAAATAAGGAACTTAAACAACTAGGCCCTGAGCTAGGTTCTTCATAAAAAAAAGCGTGTATGCTGAAAGTCTGAAAGTGCTCCACCTTGTTTGATCACACTATGTTTCATTGTTAAAAGAAGCAAATTTAGTATTTTAAAGGTTTTCCCACATGCTCAAAATTTTATTTGAACGATTTGCAATTAAGCAACTCTTTTTGAAAACTCAAGCAACTCTTAAGCAACTTTACGGTCTGAAAATCCAAAATATTCAAGCAACTTGAGTGCTGCGACCAACGTCCAGTTGCTTATTCAAAAAGAAGTTTATGCAACAATTTTGCAAAGCTAGCTATGGTCTATTCTTTAAATTTGGGAATGGGATAGCTTTGAGTAAGAAACAGAAAATCATTATAACAAAGCCATGACCTTGAGATAAAAAACAACAACAAGAATGCGATGATAATAGAAAAAGAGCAACTTAAGTATATGTATATAACGTATCATCACCCCGTCTTTACCACTACATAAGGCATTTTATCAACAATAAAAGTTTACTTAATCTCGAATTCTTTAAGCTAAATAGGAGGTTTAATGCACAGTTGAGAGGTCAAGCTTGAAAATTGTTTTGTCTTGAGGCGTTCTTCTTTTCAAGTAAAACACACCCTCGCCACTCTAACAAAAAGGAATGCAAATAGCTCGCCACATCTGGGTTCTTGTTTGAGCAGTTTTGTTGCATGCCTTTTTGTCGTTTTATGCTTTTTATTTTCGCATCAGAAAACTCGGAAATACTTTGTGGATATTAGCTAGGATAGCCTGCGTTTTTCAAGCAATATTCGGCTACCGTTGCTGGGTTGTTTTCGTGTCGGTATCCGCGGGAAAGTCCTTTTGGCCTGTCACGTCAGGGAAGTTTTGGCAAACAAATCCGATCCGAAATTTGCAAACAGATACTTTAGGAGATGACTCCGTTTACCGTGTTGGAAGCTTGAAAATGGCGCACACTCTAATTCATTCCTATTCTGACTACAGTTACTCCAGTCACGATGAAAGCCAGACGGAAGGAGAGAGCGATACATTGCAGTGGCGACAAAGACAGGGTACGTATGGGCCTAAATATGTGTTGATCCTTGCGGAACCGACATTTTCCAAATATTTCACCAATTTGATAGGCCTGGTCTAATCTTACATCGTGAAATCATCGAATTTTGCAAAAGCCTTAAAATTTCGGAAGCTTGGTCTATATTTTGTTATTAATTAATAATTTCATTCGTAAGTACAAGCTAATAAGTATGATGGATGAAAAATGCCGCCTTATTTATGACAGTTTGTCCAATCCATTCGAATCAACCAAACCGACAAGCTCGGTCATCACGTCTGAATTTTCGGGCCTTGGCTTTTTGAAACCTATCAGCCCAAAGAAAATGCTTCGACTTATTTCTGAAATTAGGATTATGATGGAGATGCTGTATTGTTCTAAGAGGAATGCGGCTTGAAGCAGAGAAAAGATACAATTATAAAGTCATAAGATTATAGGTAAAAGTCATCAAGCAAAGCAAAGTGGTTTTTGCAGGTGGTGACAGATTGGCTTGAAGTTTAGACTTATGCATGTTTTTACAGCTTACAGATATTTTGGATGATTAAGAAGGAGTTTTAGGTTGATTCAATTGTTTTGCTAATTTCTTAAAAAGTCTGAAAAAAAAACCCATAGTGAATCTGGACATTTAGAGCCAATTACTGCTTTCTTTTTTATAAGAACAGTTTAATAACGCAAGCCTCAAATTTCCAGATCAAGCTCAGAGCTAATTGAGGCTGGCCATTTCTAGTTTAGCTCTATCAGGCCCGGCAGAACCGGTCTGGTTGGAGCGGCGTTGGCCAGACCATTTTTTGGGCCAAAACACTCATTTTGTCAGAAAATGATATTGCTTTTTAAAACATTATGTTTTTATCTTGACTCTTTGTTCACTTTTATGTGAATTACTTTCTAAAAATGCACCGAATCGCATCTCCAAGTACCTGAATAACAAAATTGCTAAGGGGTATGCCCTGGGCCACAAATTTTAGCTTGAACAGGAGCAACTATGGACAGCTTCCGCCGGGCCTGTCAATATATAAGAATTGCCATAAGATTGAGAAATAACTACAGAGCAAGCAGATTGACAACAATGTCAGACAGTTCAAGATTCGCAACAATTATGTATATACACGTTTTTTTCTTTATAAGAAACCGGTTTATAAGAAACCTAGTACTAGAGCCCAAAAAACTTAAGAAACTTTTAGAACTACATCAATATCTTTAAGAAACTCCGAGAAAAAATAAGAGGACTTTCTGAGCCGGAAAGCAATATGTCAACAATATATTGTTGCTTGATTTAAGTTTACTACACGTTTTATTTAGAGGAACATAGGATGTTGAGTCTGATTGTATTCGTAGAAGGGTTTCATTTCAACTCAAGAAATATGCGAGGGAAAGTGCAAAATTTGATATTAAGTGGGTGTCTAAAAATAAGAAACTTTTAAGAAACTTTTAGTACTAGAAACTTGTGAAAAATTAAGAAACTTTTAGTACTAGGACCCAAGCTAAGTTTCTTATAGAAAAAAAAACCTGTAAACTAACAATTGGTACTTTTACACTTATCGAAGGTATACACAACTCTGTGACAAAAACAAGTGCTAAAAGTAAGAACAATTTAAGAACATTTCCGTTTTGAAAATAAAGTAATTAAGAACAGCCTACCTCAAGAAATTTTGATGTTTCATAAAAAAGAGTGAAATAGTTAATTCAGCTCTTTGATATTGATTGCTCTAGTTTTTTTAAGAAACTACAATTCTTTTTTCATAAGAACCAGATAAATGCTGCAAGGCTCAGATACTCCTATTTTTGTAATTTTTTGACCAATGGGATATTGTTTTCTCTATTGAAAAAATGAAATAAATATAAATAATATGAATATGAATATAATAAATGAAACTCTATATTCGATTGTGTTGTTGTAAAAATCACTTCAAGTTGCGTTACTGCCATTTGTGTTTTATTTTTTGTTCAAATTTTTGAAGTGAAATGAGAAAGGCAAGAAGGCCAAATCATGGTAGACCTGTCAGTTGGCAATTTAGGTAGCGTTTGTATCCAACCCTCCAGAAAGCAGAACTGGGAAAATCTACACTGCTTTTTTATAAGAACACTTAGTGTTGATTTATTTTTTTCATTCCTTATTTTCGAAGTGATTTTTCATCTCAACTCTATTAGATAAGGGCTAATCTTTGCTGGGTGAACTTGTCTTGCATTTGTTAACAGTCCCACAGATAGCGCTAGTTTCTGGAAAAACGGGCTTACTTTCTTGGGAGCTTTTAGTCTCTTATAAAGAATGTTCAGAAGGCCTTGAAGTCAATCAGGCACAGCTCAGTGATATCAACATTGGAGAAACAAACATCATTTTAAAACTTTTTGAGAATAAACAATCAAACTATAATAAAATTTGAGATAAAATTTCACTTTATTAACTTGATTAAGCTTTTAGTAGCCCAGCCTTGATTCTAACTTTTCTGCATTCATGGGTTTGTGGATTTGTGGACATGTAGCTTGAATTGATTGGTCACTTTGTGGAAAGTTAGGATTCAATTAGCGAATGTGTGCTCAACACACCCAAGCAGAGGCGCCAGAAGCCAGATAAGGAAGGGATGACTCAGTAGGGCAGATTTCTTCTATATCACTTGTGTAGGGCTAGAAAAATAACTAGAAAGGTTCTATTTTTTGAGGAGTAATAATCCTACAGAGAAGTGATAGCAAGAATTAAAAAACAGGGGGGCGGGGGCATGGACCTGAGCCCCCTAGTGCACCCCTGATCTACAGTCCGGCTCTATGCAGACCATCACAGAATTTGTTCTTAATAGGCGACACCATAATATACTATGGTCTATAGTCTGAGTTTTATCACAATATGATCGTACAAGTGGGTCTCAATTTAGCTAATGCCAAACAAATTCACCTAAATAAGTTACCAGGATTTCTATTCATTGACTGTTACTGTTAAAAAGCATAAGTGTTAGGGCATTTAGGTTAGATATCAAGAGAATGTTGAGTCATAAGATCAGAGACTAGGGATACTTTATTACTCTTCAGATTTACTGAAAGGATAAATGTTTGTTGAACAGATATTTTTGATAGTTCTAGTTAAAAAATTGTCTGCCACAAGCATACAAGTGAGTCAGAAAAACGCTTGATGCCTGATGGATGTAGTTTTCCAATATGAAAAATGTTTCAAATATTGTACAATGAAGCATGATTCTGTTGGAAAACATGAAATAAACTATACAAATAGGTATCAAATCTAATACATTACTTTGAATCAGGTTTTTAAAGTAGATGGGTCCATAACTCTAAATAATTTTGAAACAGGAACGTAAAATAGGGTATCTTTTCACGATTTCATCCATAATACTGGGTATCATTTCGGAAAATAGATATAATCAGTAGGAATGCTATGAAAATCCTAGTGGCACACAATAATTCAATGGTAGGTACTGTAATAAGTGTGTTTTAAATACTATTGTCGTTGTAATCATTTTATCTCTTAAGCTCTATCTGTATATATAGTATAGCCAATAGCTTGTATAGCTTTGGTTTTAGAGTAGATTATCATTATTATCATCCTAATGAATCTGTACCACCTCGGAGTTATGCAACGCTTGGCACACCCAACGTATCCCACATCAATCAGTGTGGTTGAGTCTTGAAATCAATCCAAACCTTTGTGTAATTTAAAAGGGATTTAAAAGACAAAAACTCCTTTGGCAGCTTCCATTTTCCTGATTCACAGCTGTTTACTAATTTCGTAGATTCTTTAATCTCCCAACTTCAAAATCCGTGTTGCAATAATTCTTCATTATTATTATTAGAATCTAAGAAGGAATTAAAACACAGTTGTTTTTATTCTAATTTCTATTGACCACCATGACTTTGGTAAAAGATACACTCGTTCTTCTATGAGAAACCATTTGTAATGAACTGTGGGGTCATAGAGTTGCAATATATGACGTCATCTAATCTCAAAACCGTCCAAAGTAACATTTTGGTGAATGTACAATTAACCCTTGGTACACTCATGTTTCGGTGAGAAACCATTTGTAATCAAATGTAGGATCATAAAGTTCTAATGTGTTCTGACGATATCAAAGCTTGTTTTAAGAATTTCTGGAGCTAGAGGACTCTTCCAAAGTAGCATCATATGAATGTAGAATTAACCCTAATTTTTTCAATAAAAACTTTAGAAAAACGACTTAAAACTCTGGTATTGTGATATCAATTTTGGTGATGATGTAGATAAGGTCTAGGAATTACAACAATATGCAGTAGGGTGGAACTGGAGTCTGTATCTCCGTTCTCTCCTGCACAATTTAGCAATTTTTCCTTGCCCTCGTGAAAAATACAGCTTCTCCACTCCCTTACGATAACGAAATATTTATAGTTTCTCCCTCCTACTAAAGTCACCTCTTCCCTCATTTAATTCTTCCTTTTAGTACAACCCCCATACCTGAGAACGTTTTTTTCCGTCATATGGCATTAGATAAAGTAAACGGGAAGTGACACACGAAACCTAAATCAAAATCATACTGGTAATGTAATGTGTTATTATTGGAAACTCTAACTTTGAAAAAAGGGCTTAAAACTCAGTTGTTTTGATGTAGATTTAAGTTGATGACTGTGATTTCGGTTAAAAATATAACAATAAGCTCTAAAGGTTATTTGATCAATAGGGCTACCGAAGTCATCAATTATTGAAAAGGGCTCTGCTCGCTCAGAATTTTACTTCTTTAACTTTACTTATCCAATTATCTCGTCAGTAAGATTTAACAAGGACTGCCTTGCCTTTGGATGGCCGACTGGTTAGATCAATCAAACGTTGTCCAAAGGATCGTGGGTTCAAAACCACCTTCAGACTTATTTAAGTTAAGGAGAGAATTCACCAGCTCTTTGTAATTCCAGTTGAATGGGCAAAGGGAGTAACGAGGTGTGGTCACATCGAGTGGAAGGACCAGGGTTGCACTGTTTTATTAGATTACCTGTTCAGAGGGTCCTTGGTGCTTTGTTCTTAAACTAATATCTTACGAAGATTGTAAGTGTATTTGCCCATCAACTATCAATACACTGCTTTGATTAGTTTACCTATTCAGTGGATCTTCTGTGCTCTATGCATAAACCAATACCTTTTGAAGATAGTAAGCGTATTTTCCATCAACTATCAATCCTCTGCTTGATTAATCTACCTATTCAGGGGGCCCCTTTTGCTTTGAACATAAACCAATACCTTTTGAAGATAGTAAGCGTATTTTCCATCAACTATCAATCCTCTGCTTGATTAGTCTACCTATTCAGGGGGCCCCTTTTGCTTTGAATATAAACCAATACCTTTTGAAGATAGTAAGCGTATTTTCCATCAACTATCAATCCTCTGCTTGATTAGTCTACCTATTCAGGGGGCCCCTTTTGCTTTGAACATAAACCAATACCTTTTGAAGATAGTAAGCGTATTTTCCATCAACTATCAATCCTCTGCTTGATTAGTCTACCTATTCAGGGGGCCCCTTTTGCTTTGAATATAAACCAATACCTTTTGAAGATAGTAAGCGTATTTTCCATCAACTATCAATCCTCTGCTTGATTAGTCTACCTATTCAGGGGGCCCCTTTTGCTTTGAACATAAACCAATACCTTTTGAAGATAGTAAGCGTATTTTCCATCAACTATCAATCCTCTGCTTGATTAATCTACCTATTCAGGGGGCCCCTTTTGCTTTGAACATAAACCAATACCTTTTGAAGATAGTAAGCGTATTTTCCATCAACTATCAATCCTCTGCTTGATTAGTCTACCTATTCAGGGGGCCCCTTTTGCTTTGAACATAAACCAATACCTTTTGAAGATAGTAAGCGTATTTTCCATCAACTATCAATCCTCTGCTTGATTAGTCTACCTATTCAGGGGGCCCCTTTTGCTTTGAACATAAACCAATACCTTTTGAAGATAGTAAGCGTATTTTCCATCAACTATCAATCCTCTGCTTGATTAATCTACCTATTCAGGGGGCCCCTTTTGCTTTGAACATAAACCAATACCTTTTGAAGATAGTAAGCGTATTTTCCATCAACTATCAATCCTCTGCTTGATTAATCTACCTATTCAGGGGGCCCCTTTTGCTTTAAACATAAACCAATACCTTTTGAAGATAGTAAGCGTATTTTCCATCAACTATCAATCCTCTGCTTGATTAATCTACCTATTCAGGGGGCCCCTTTTGCTTTGAACATAAACCAATACCTTTTGAAGATAGTAAGCGTATTTTCCATCAACTATCAATCCTCTGCTTGATTAATCTACCTATTCAGGGGGCCCCTTTTGCTTGGAACATAAACCAATACCTTTTGAAGATAGTAAGCGTATTTTCCATCAACTATCAATCCTCTGCTTGATTAGTCTACCTATTCAGTGGGCCCTTTGTGCTTGCACATACAGTAAACCTTCGAATAGGCCCCCACCTCCGAATAAGCCCCACCTCAAACGAGCCCCTACCTAAAATTTCATTTTTGTAAATGAGTCCCCTAGAATAAGCCCCCATGGGACAGTATTCGGGGGAAGTATGATTGCAGAATAGTATGTTATTTCAAAGATCCCACACAGCTTATAGCTATAAAGTATTACCATCTTTACCTGAAGGCAAAATAGGAAAAATAAACGTGGGGGTCATGGTCTTTTATTATATTTCCTTTGAGAAATAGTCTTTTTTACAATACTTTAACATAGTTGATAAAAAACTTTTTTCCTTTATAGCAACCTTTGAAGAAATTGACAAACTTCTTAATAAGCCCCCCCCCTTGATTAAGTTCCCCTCGAATAAGCCCCCACCCAAAAATTCTTTTTTGTAAATAAGCCCACCGGGGTTTTTTCCAAGGATTTACAGTAAACCAATACCTTTTGAAGATAGTAGCGTATTTGCTTGATATCAAACTATCAATGCACTGCTTTGAATATTCTACCTATTAAGTAGGCCCTTTGTGTTTTGCATATAAACCAATACCTTATGTAGATAGCAAGCGTATTTGCCTATCAACTATCAATTCACTGCTTTGATTAGTCTACCTATTCAATAGACCTTTTGTGCTTTGCACATAAACTGATACCTTACAAAGATAGCAAGCGTATATGTCTATCAATTATCATCTACTGCCCACCAACCAGCTCTCTGATCTTTGAATTTCAATGTGGTTCAAGCAAAACCACACTATTCAGACTTTTTAGCAGCAAGCAGCTGTCTTACAGATGTATTACCACCTACTTTCGGTTTCAATTTGATCCTATGGTTTGGATTGTTTACTATTTAATTTGTTTTTTGGATTCTCAGACTGCTCCTGTGAATATTCTGAATGCTGTGTTAATTTTGCTTACTTTTTGGTTTACTTAATGTCTGCATTTATTGTTTCAGATGAACGCGCTGGAATGCAAAAAAAGACATTTGCAAAGTGGATAAATTATCAGCTGCATAAGGTTTGTTGTTTGCAATATTTTTGCAAATTTCAGCTGTTCATGTGCTGAGTATCTATTAAAGAGTCAGGCAATGTCATGAAAAAATTGAGACTTGAGCACATGGATTGAAACTTGTTTGTGTTTCTACATCTACAACCAAATGTATTTGATACAAAATGTTCCTGCACGCAAATTTTATTAGAAGCGAATGCTAAATACGGATATGAAGCGGCCAAATGACAATGTCCTTAACAATAGTTGCAATGCAATGCGTTGACATGATGCATAATTTAGCCCACAGAATGGGTAAACAAATGGAGCACTGAAACTCTGGTCCTTACTGTCAATATGAGTTTTTCTTAACATTATCTTTTAATGTTTGTTAGGGTGGGAAAGAGTATGAATGTGTTGATGTTGTGAAAGATCTCCAAGATGGCACTCTGCTTTTGGCACTTCTTGAGGTCTTGACGGGCAAAAGATTGGTAAGTGAACTTTTTTATCATTTTTCTTTCTGACTCAAAAATAGGAAGATGAGTGAGTGACTTTTAGATTTTACAGAAGCATGCGTCATATAACTACATATAATGGTTTGAGGTTTCAGTTTTTTTTATTGCACCAGTTTGCATATCAGAAATCTTTAATCAGAAAACAATTTTATACCCACTTAGATTGACTCAAGTTTGTCTTTATTTCACATATCAACAAATTTACCTGCACATCCTTTGAATCTAGAAGGAACTACACTACCCACCTCAAATAATACAACTCCTTGAGGACAGCCCATATCTAACTTTTAGTGAGGATTGAAATTCATTAACTACTGTAGTTTGAATCCTTATGGCCAATTAGATGTAAAAGATTAGATTTTGCCATTTTTGAGAAATATTATTTTTCAGCGTCGAGAAAGAGGCCGCATGAGACTGCATATGTTGAACAATGTCAACAGAGTTATACAAACGCTGGAAGAGAATAATGTGAGTTTAATTGAATTAATTTCTAATCATGCATTTTCGTTAAAAAACTTCATAGAAATAGAATTGTCTGCTGAGAATCTTGCTGAACTAAGAAAACTTTTGAGTATCATGAGAAAAATGGCAAATATTGATTGACTTTCATCAACAAATGAAACACAAGAGCGGCCAATTCCAAGTGAAATTCATCCTACAACATGGTGGCTAAACTATAAACACGAGCAACAGAGTCTTATTTATAAATCATGAGAGAATT
Source organism: Pelagia noctiluca (assembly GCA_963924455.1). Taxonomy (NCBI): domain Eukaryota; kingdom Metazoa; phylum Cnidaria; class Scyphozoa; order Semaeostomeae; family Pelagiidae; genus Pelagia; species Pelagia noctiluca. The sequence continues at coordinate 11,530,912 of OZ004319.1, forward strand.
AGGCTAGTTAAGCTAAGCCTGCTTTGCATTGTTTAAAACAGAGAAGAACATCAAGCGCATGCGCAAAGTAGTCATTTTCATTCAACTCTCTTGTTGTAAGTTATGGATTCTGCTTATTTGTAACTAATAAGTTTTAAGATTTCAGAACACTGGACCTATAATCGAATAAAGATAAATAGATTCCAATGCTGATAGATGTCTATTGATAGCATGTAAAAATTATTGAATTAACTAAGAGTTACTTGTGGGGTTGTGAGGGATATTTCTTTCTTATTGGCCTTCAAGAATTTCTGTAAATGTTTGTGGGTTTTGAAGGTTTCCCTGAACTGTTCTGTATTCCAAATCATTATTAATCATATTTCTTCTCAACCAATGCATGATGAATTCAAGGCTTAACGGTAAAGTTCCTAGGCTATTTCGCTTTTATTAGTTAAAGTTTCCGAGTCTTTGGACCTACTTCATGTTGTTCCTTATAAAAATCCTTATAGAAAGAAATAGTACACAGAATGAGGCGTTACTTAGAACGAGGCTGCGGTACAGAGCTGCAGTCTGCGCCGATTCAATGAAAACAACTCAACTGAAGCGTGACACATTACAGAATGATACGGCAGACTCGTGACGAAATACCTGAAAGCGATTTCATTGGTGTTTGTCTAAATTAGAATTCTTAGTGGTTAAGTCTTTAAATTGGGTATTTATCGGGATTCATCTGGTGGCTGAATTATGGCAAGATAAGATGGCTGAAGCGTTTCTTAATTTCCTAATCCTGTAGATAACAATTGTCAGTTGTTTTATCAAGCATTCGTCTTAGTTCACTTTAAGAAGCCGCAGTAACTCGGCCTACCTGATTTCGGGGGTGCCCTCTTTTCTGATACGATAAAGTAAGTCCCCGCATAAAAAACTCAAATGATCAAGTCAGGCTGTCCTGTTTCCTTAACAAAAGGAATTATTTCATGATGAAATCTGTATTATTACCCAAAGGGGCGGATTTTAATTTTTTATCATAGATCTAAGAGGCACCTTTTTGAAAGTCCCCACAGTGTTGATCATAACAAAAATGATCGTAATAGAGGAAATATTGTTATTAGTGTTGGCAGGCCGCAGTTTCTTATATGTTCGTTTCTTATACCCGGAGATTTACTGTGCGTGCTGTTAACTTCACAAGCAAGTCCCTCGTTGCTTAAACTGCTTAGCTGGAAGGTAAACTTGAGTACTAAAAGTTGCTCAGCAATTGCTTAACATTTAGCCTTTACCCCGCAACGTGAAGTTTAACCCCTCCTTTGCGTCTTCCCTTACTGTTTTGGAGGCCTATCTTTGGATCGGTTATCTTAAGAACAATCCTTTGATATGTTCAAAAGAACGCCCTCTTTTCAACTCGAAGACCATTTTTGGAGAATTGGGAGGGGTGTCTCTCTTATCTCTCCACACCACACCCCATCGGTCACCATGGTCAATTTTCTTTCGGTATCTAACCCATCCTCCACATAAATGATTAACAACACAGTCCAAAACGATTGTGGAGGAAGACAGAAGCAAGAAAGCCAGCTATTTTACCATGTCGCTAACTATTCAAAATACATAAAAAATAATATACACACATGCAAACGGCAGGTTGTTTCCGATCTTAATCTTGGACGATAGTGTACATATATTTTTTTTATAAGAAACTTTGCATGAGAAAAGGATATAAGAAACAACTACTTTAATAGTTTTGAACAGTTTTTCCAACCCTTTGTAGTTCTTGAGTCCCACACTTTTTGCTTTGGTAAAGTATTTTTTGGATTGCTACCTTTAAACAGAAAAATGCGTCACAGTAATGCCTGTTCAGGAAAGATCATCGCCCTCTTGCTAGTCTAGTTATAATCCATTTGAACATTGAAAAGTGACATGTTGATTGTTGAAACATGTTGATTGTTCAGAGCAAAGATAATCATGTTCGTTGCGTTGGCTCGGTGGCACGATCAATTAGAAATGGATCTAAACTTTTTTACAATCAGGTAAACCGAAGACTTACATTTCAAAGACGAATTTCTATCGATGCTGGGCCACCCCAACCTAGCAGCCCTCTAATAGACCATGATTCCATGATTCTCTTCTTGAAAATAGTCAACGCATACTTATTGCGTCTTAGTTCGTTTCAGTGGGGTCCAAGGCGACCATGGCCCCAGGCCCCTCATTTACAACAAGAAAATGGCCCTACAACGAAGAAAAGCCACGAGATTAGTTAGATATCGTGAAATAACGAGCCTATCTGAGGTATTTGACGCTGGGCCCTGCCAGCTCTAAAACCTGTAATAATAAAAGCTGGTGTGCTCTTAGAAATATGAATTTTAGATTACTTTTATATAGAAGCACACAATGAGACGCAGATGCTATACGCAAATGATTTATGAATATTCGTATCAAAGCAAACGAGGAACTTGAGAGGACAGACTAGTGGATTTGTTGGTCTTGCTGCCGTTGTTTGTTGGTTTTCTGTCTGTTTTGACTGAGAACCTCAATCGGCCTTTTATCAGTAGAGAGAACAGTCAGATGCGTCTAGATTTTTTGGATATAGTTTATCGATGTCGACGTGTAGCTTTTGGTATGTATGACATCAGATATGTATGGATAACTGTGCTTGATTCGTAACTTTCTGACATTAGGATGTACTATCCATAGCTGGCCTGCTGGCCTTCTAAGTATCCAAAATGTGCAAATACTGTTTGGTTCTAAAGTTGAAATGGCAATGAAAATATAGAATTTGTCTTTAATTTTCGGACTATAGCCTGGAGAATGGGATTGTTGAAGAAGTGAACGAATTGACGTGTGACATGGTAGCCTGCAAAAGGCTAGGCCTAAGTTAGAGTGTATTTTATGAGAAGTCTGCACCGAATACTAAGTGATATACACAGAAAAATATATATATTCCATTGTTTTTCTTAGCATCACCAAGCAACTTTTATCATTATGGCTATCAAATTGATAGCTTCAACTTGAAACGAAAATAATGTGACCATGGTCAATGTTTTGTTGCCATTGGCCTAGCATAGAGCTGGACAGATATGACGAAAATGACGAAATAGCTTTGCATATCTGATCCATTGGTCATCGCAATCTCATAGGCGTAATCTCATTATAAAGAGTATGCATTAGTAGAAATTCATCGCAATCTTGTAACAGTAATCTCGCCATTGAGAGTTGGCATTATGCTGGATATCACACCTTTCACGGCGAATCCAGGTTAACAATATGCGCTTATACCGAGATCTTCAAACAAATCTTAATTGTGTGTTCAAATCGAGTAAATCTTGGTTCAAGTCTTAAGCAAACATGAAGGAGTGTAATGTTTGGGGAGCTTGTTGCGTCCCATTGGTATACAAGTTTTTTTTTATATGAGGAACAACAACCTAGGGCTGAGATTTTTCTCTGAATATCTAGGAAAATCGGAAATGTAATTTAATTTGTTAAATCAAATAAACCGAGGATGAAAGAACACAATTATTATAGTATTTTTGTTGGCTTTCTTTAGCGGTAGGTTGACTAATATCTTTGAAAATTCAGTTTGAAAATAAGCGACTCTAAGGCTCATCGCCAAGGTAGGTTCGTTATGTAAAAAAAACACGTGTCAGTTTGTTCGATTGTTTCAATGTAGTAGGCAACTGTAACATGGGTGCAAACTACAACACACAAGAGGAGATTGAACCCCAAAGTGTGGAGCTATTGCAGCTGACTATGGCAATATAGAGTGGCAAAGACATATGTACGATGAAGATTAAAAATTGAACGTATTAGCGAATCAAGCAACTTTTACTATTGTATAATGTCAGTTATGTCCAAACCAATCATCTGACTGTAATATTGGGAAGATTTAAGGAATTTTTAGTACAAAGGTTCGAGATAGGTACCTTGTGAATTAAAAATTGTGTATTTCTATTGTTTCTAACAAATGATAATATAAAAGATTGTGGCACTTAGTATTTTGTATTTCGTATGAAATGGGTTGAATAAACTGTTTTTATTTTTCAGGTAAAGCTGGTCAACATCAGTAGTGATGACGTTGTGAATGGAAATGCTAAACTAATTCTCGGACTCATCTGGAGCATTATCCTGCAATTTCAGGTAGGTTTATTTATCAGTAACTCTAATTATTCACATTTCAATCCATGAAACACGTTTTTTCACAAGAGACATGTTTGCTAGAGATCTCGTAACAGACCCCAAACATTTTTCATTTCTTTGGTGATATGCGAGTATTGTTTTTTGTTTCAATTCAAGATGCAAATTTGCTATGAGAAACCAGAATATGATGAACCCTGCATTAGGGCCCCAGGAATTTTGATCTCACCCAGCATTAAGGCCCCCAGAATTTTGATCTCACCCAACCCCTGTGCTATCCCTACTATTCATAATAAATATGTATGTTTAATGTTGTATCATCTAACCATGATGGAAATAACAAATAATTACGGGAATAGAATGATATACATACACTAAACCAAAAGTTTTAGAAGCTTGAAAACTTAAAGAAAAATATTGAAAAAACTACAAGTTAAAAGGATTGACATTTTTTGTATGGTATGTAAATAAGTTAAAAATGTATCTGGGCTATTATGGTCAGATATACTCTTAGTCAGCGAAATATCTGGAGCGTTTTATCAGGTTTTTCATTATTTCTTGAGACTATATTCATTATAGAGCTATAATGAAACAAAATAAGTATCTTATCACCATAAAGTTAACCTTTTCAAATAGATTTGCGTTGTATGGCCAGAGATGAGAATACAACTTTGAATGATTGCAATTAACTATCAATATAATCAATAATATCAAATACTATCTTTGCGATTTCTAACCAATCAGTCATCCTACGGAATTGAATTTTATTTTAATTTGGTTTTGATTAAAAGTTAGTCAATATTCGTAATACAGCTACCATGAAACAAAATCAAACCTTTACCTTGGAGCAGATTAGTATTCAAGTATTTACATTACGTCGTGGGAGTAACGAAAACATCGAGTTATCAGCAAAATAGTATTCTCGCATAAACGACCTTCTGCAAAGGGTTGCTTTAGACAGGCTTGCTATTATTGTTGTTGGTGACGTCATTGCACGTTTTGAAGAAGGATGGGTATCGGCGACTGCAGAAAACGAAGACTGGCGAAAATTCGACGAAATTTTGTGGAAATCAAATGTTTCCAAAACGAAGGTTTTAGTCTGTGTATATATCCGAGAGAATTAGGACTGGGGAAATCAATTCGGATCATTAGGGTGGTTGAAAATGACCTGAGCAGGACTCGAACCAACGACCTCTGACTTTATAAGCAGGTGGTTCTTGGTTCGAGTCCTACTCGGGTCATTTTCATTCGCACAAACACAAATCATTATACATCTGAAGACTTTCTTGTTGATAGATTTTGATTGTAAAACGGGTCAATGCTCGTTACACAGGCATGGTGATACAAAACTAGTTTCACCACGATACAGATTACTATTCAACTCCATTTACATTACGTCTGTAGAGGATAGAATACAGCTTTGAATTATTAACAAAATACGCGATTTTTATAAGCAACTCGGGATGTTGTTAAGACGTCAGGTTGATAAGGATATACGCTTCGGATTATTTAGCTACTCGACAGAAGATGTAAACTTTAATCAAAATAAACTGTGATATCATAAATAAAAGATCTATTACAGGCCTAAAGATTATGCGTTCGTGGCACGTAGCAGTATACAGAACCAAAATTGTACTGCATTTGATCCGCTCAAAACTTCAGGATGGTGAGAAGAAGATGAAACATATAATAGTGAAACGAAATGAATCAAAATTATTACTGTTGGAGTTAGATTTACAAGTTGATTTCGCTATGTTTCCGATTTTTCTCTCCACCCAAGCTGCATTTGCTCAATACTTTTCAAATATAATGCAGTTGCTTATGAAAAGGCTGTTTGCATAAAAAATCGTGTAGCATTCTTCGTGTTGCATTTTTCTCCCCATCCATACTTCAGTTGCAAAATGACTATCACAATCTAATACAGTTACTTTTGAACGATTTGCTTTCATAAAAAATCGTGTTGCATTCGTGTTGTATGTTTCTCCCCATCCATACTTAAGTCGCAAAATGGCTTTCACAATCTAATACAGTTGCTTATGAAAAGGTTGCTTGCATAAGAAATCATGTAGCATTCTTGTAGCATTTCTCTCCCCATCCATACTTAAGTCGCAGAATGACTTTCGAAATCTAATACAGTTGCTTATGAAAAGACTGTTTGCATAAAAAATCGTGTAGCATTCTGTTTGTTTTCATTAACGATTCTATGATATCTGTGTTGAATTCTCCTCGGCCTTTTGACAAGCCGTTGAATAGTCGGTCTTGTATTATCAGAATGAATAATTGATTATTGTTGGCGAGTAATTTATGCGTACTTTACTTGCTTGTTGTTTCAAGGTGAAGAGTGCGATGAGTCAGTTCGTGGAGGATTTTCACCAGACGGATGTGGAGAAGACTTTGCTCTCCTGGTGCAAGCAATCTGTCAAAGGGTGAGATTATTATTATTATCATGTTTTGATGGTCATCCGTTAGAATTGGGTTATTTGGGTATATCTTCTTTCTACACCATATCGCTGATTTCATGAAATCCTTGAGGTTGCTTAGTTGTAATCGTTTTTATGGTTATCTGATGTAGCTAGTATCAGCTAGTTGATGAATGTCAATGATTTTATGTCAATTTATTCAAGTGCAACTTAAATGGAAATCTCATTATTGGTAGGTTATCTGATTAGGGCCTGATAATTTTGTTGATGTCATTTCTACTAAATAAAGCTTATGACAAGTAGTCCTTGGGGTCACTAGAAGGCTATCGTTTTAATGGAAATATTTTTAATGCCAATTTTAAGGGCAATATGATTATTGATTGAAAGTTGGTTGTTTCTGTTCTTTCTACGGAGTGTAGCTGAATTCATGCAATCATTGAAGTTTCGAAATGGTAACAGTTATATGGCTATTTGTTTGATTGCAAGTTGATTGAAATCCTTTTTATTGGCAATTTCATTAGATTATTGTTATGTTAATATTCATTCTAGAGAGTGTAGCTAAATTCATTCAATCATTGAAGTTGCAATAAATAGCAAACATTTTTAGGGCAATTTATTCGATAGCAACGTTAATGGAAACTTTTTAATGGCAATGTGATTAAAACATGGATATTGGGGCTCTTTTTATTTCTACAGAATAGAGCTGAATTCATACGACCATTGCAGTTACTTGATGTTATTACATATAAGTGTATCATCACTATTATTAGCACTAAATGAATAATACAAAAGTAAACTCTACCTACGAAACTGTAAATAGAGGCATTTTGTAGGCATGTGCTTTGTCACTTTTGTAGGCCAGTGCTTGTTAAGCGTGTTTGGATACTTTCTTATTCTTGTCGCATCATTACAATTCATTACAAGTCATCGTTGAGGATCATATAGGGGGGGGGGGGTCATGTTCCCCTGTTCCCCTCTAGAAATTGCGAATGTTCCTTCATTGTTCTTAGAAGAAATGTTTATCTTTTATGTTTCCTGATCCCTGATTCCTGTCAATGTTCCCTTGTTCCCTGTTTAATTTGTCTCATGTTCCCTTGTTTCCTTTCTAATTTTGGGCATGCTCCCCTGTTTCCTGGAACCCCTATATGACCCTCCTCATTGTTTTACTGAATGAAATCGTCAGCTAGATCATTTTTGTTGTTGTTGTTCTGTTCATTTGTTGTTGCTGCAGTTGTTGTTTTTGTCAATCTTAAAAGCTGGAGGCTGTGGAATTCCAGTAAAAACTTTGGGGTAATATGCCCACGATTTCCATTTTTATCAATATCTTTCCAATGAGAAATTGTCTCGACAGGTTCTTGCACTGCACAATCGTTTTTTAGAATAGACCATAGTTGAATATTTCATTTCATGTCTTGGCTTGGGCTAAGACTAAACAATGGTTTGTGGTAAGACTACCAGATAGCAGAGACTCCACTCTATTCACTTTCACTTTCCAACATACCGGATAATTTCAAATTCTTCAGAAAGTAGAATTCTAATTAAGAAGAGATTTGGAAATTGGATTTTCTAAATTTACTGTGCGAAACTCTATTAAATTTTCTTTATGCTTAATACTATGGAGACTTTACAAAAGTAGCCACTTTGATCTTTGATATCAAATCACAATCCGTTCCTTTGGGTAATAATACACATTTCATCATGAAATAAGTCATTTTGTTTAAGAAACAGGACAGCCTGTTTTGATCATCTGAGTTTTTTATGCGGGGACTTACAGAAACGAACTCTGAAGGGAGCCTGAAAACTTCTCTTTACATCGGGGGATGGTTATACCGAGAGAACTATTTTACATGGTAGAATCCAGGGGATCAGCTCGTTATAGTTCGTTATACCCGGGGTTTTATATCGATATTCCTCTATCATCTATTATTATTATCATTATATTGTATTTCATATTGTTATTTATTTTGCTTTTGCTACTTTTACGTAGGTATAAAGGCGTGAACATAAAGAACTTCACAACATCCTGGCAAGACGGTTTGGCGTTCAACGCGCTTGTTCATCGTCACCGGTAAGCTTGATTATTGTTGTGAAAAACACCTGGATAAATATTATAGTTGCTCAAATATTTAATATCAAGTCTATCAGACAGGAGCTCGGTCCGTTTTATCTGTTCTGATTGCAGTCAACCCTGAACTTACTGAAACTGTATTTAAGGATTGAGAGGAAAACGATTTATTGTTCGTCTCTCTGGACTCCCGGTGATGATTGGTTGGACTACGTATACACGGTAGCGGAGCAAAAAGACGCGGATCATTGTTATGCGGATCACCATCCCATCTATACAGTGTTGGATCAAAGCGGACACGGCTTTGTTTTTACTTCTCATCACGTGCTTTTCTATTGTGATTGCACCCTCGTAATGAATCCGAACTAAATTAGTGCAGATCACTTGTGTCTACACACATCATAGCAAAAGTGATCCCACACAAAAAGGATCCGAATGAAACTAGTTCTCTTTCAGAGCAGGATAAAAAATGATGCGGATAGCGGAGCAAACGTGTATCGGATCACTTCGTGTTCGTGTAGACTGGAGGCTGATCAATTTTGTATCGGATCAAAATTGATCCGCTACCGTGTAGATGTAGTCGTTTTCCTTCTCTCTCTTGACGTACTACTAAGGCTGTTTCCAAAAACCTCCTCTGAGGTTCGCTCAGTGTTCACACCTCTTGATCCAACCTTTTGCATAAATAGGAAAGAGACCATATTTCTCATTGCCCGTTGATGGGAGACGGATCTCTCCCGAAACGTTGCCCCGCTAAATATGAAAGGCTTGTCATGATAAGTGGTGACTATCATGTCGAATATTGTACTCTGATGAGTGTTTGATGCAAAACTTTAGTAGTCATTCTGTCTCACTATGTTTCCGAATTTCCTCGCCATTCTCATGTTCTTTACCAATCAAAGACTGGTCAAAAATCTTCCATTCTACTTATTTAAGAATAAGTTTATATCTAAATTTAGAAAAAGATACAAAATTTGCCTGTTTCAAAAATTCCTTCGTTAACGACATTTTGGATAGAGACTGAAACTGGTATAGAGAACTTTGTAAGAGTATTGACCACTTAACCAAACTATTGGTACGGAACTTAACTTGCGGTTACTTAACCTGCGACAAATGTGTTAGCCTTTATATATGTACAAACAAAACAGGTTTCTGGTAAAACCTGTTGTTGCATTCAATTAGCTGTTCGTTTAATTAGTCTTGGCATTTAGTAAGCTTTATTACGATCTTTAATGTAGAACTACCGTCTGCACTATGATATTTGATCTTAAACGGGCTATATAAAATCCTGTATCAAGTTGATGGCGAATTGCTAAGTTGATATTCACTTTAGAATTCCTTGATAGTTGAGAGCGCTATTTAGGGATTTCTCTTGGTTCAATTACTTTCACGAAAAACAGTTTTGAAAGCACTAGATATTGCTTCACGCCTGCAAGTTGAAAAACGAATATTGTACAAGACGAAAGTGTGCAGCTAAGATTTCCATGGCCTAGTCCATTGATCAAATTATAGTCTTCATGTGTTTTCTGCTTTATATTTCATATGTTTTCTTGGTTAAAATTGGAAATCTTGTGTGGTTTATAGAAATAATGTAAAAAATTTCCCCACAAGAAGTACTTTGAAATCATGGTTGACTCGGGGTAATAAAAAGTTCATGTGAGCAACTATTGGTTTTTTGAACTGAACTATGCTGTAATAGAGGAAAGGCCGAGGCAACTCGTCCATTAAGGGCAATGGCTTATCCCCAGTTTGATTCATTATCCCAGGTTCTTGTTGTGAACAGGGCCTTAGGCAGTGGTGTAGAGCTAGAAAAATAACTAGGGGGGCTGTACATGTAGAGAAGTTACCGTAAAAAATGTTCCCCTTCCAAGGCGCTAGCAGCGGGGGTCTGGGGGGCGCTGGAAGCCCCCCAGGGGGTCCAGGGCAGAGCCCTGGCAGGGGTCCAGGGGTCAGATCCCCTGGAAGCTCTTGAGATTTTGCCATTTCTGAGGCCTTAAAATGGCTTAGGAGCCTGCTTTGCTTATGTTATATAAACCATGTGGAAATCGAGAGAGAGTCAGATATGGCCTATGGTAGAAAATACAGCAAATATTTCCTTTAGATTGTCTTGAATAGGCTCTTTTATAGAATAACGATTGAAGAAATCTTATTACAAGCAATCGCAAATTATGACAATGTCTATTGTCCTGAAGTAAGATAAAAATGCAAAACCAACATAGAAAAAACTGGGTTTCATAAACAACGATCTGACAGGGATTTCTTTCCTTCTTGTGTGTTTGTTCATATGGCCCCAATTGGCAGAATTTCCAAAATAAGACTAAATAACGGAATTATCACCCCAATGTGTGTCTATTTAGCAGGGAATAATACACTATAACATCAAGGCTCGACAAGATAAGAATATTTTTTCAGATAATCTAAAAAATTAGGGGGGCTATAGCCCCCCCAAAATCTTCCAAAAAATAACTAGGGGGGCTGCACCCCCTAGAGCCCCCCCTGCTCTACAGCCCTGGCCTTAGGTGAAACATTAACCTACCTAGTGTTATTATAATCTCTCCATCAGTAAAAGTTTATTGCCTTTCCTGCTTATTAAGCTAGTGGGATTTGCAAACAAAATCGCAGCTCAGCTAAGTCTACAGCTCAGTCGTGTTTGAACTAAGTCACATGTAGTGATTAGGCTGTCTACAATATTAAATTATTGTGAAATAATATACTAAAATACAACTCTACCAGTTGATAACTGAAGATTTGTTATTTCTAGGCCTGACGTATTCAACTACAATAAAGTCGTTGGTAGACCTGCATTTGAAAACTTGGAGCACGCATTTCGAGTGGCAAGAGAGCATTTAGGAATCGAACCTCTACTCGATCCCGAGGGTAAGTTGATACAATCTTAATGGTCAGTAAACTGTTGATTTGCAATATATCGGGGAAAAACCACATTTCTCATTGCCCAATGATGGGAGACGGGTATTTCCCGAAACTTTTCCCTGCTAATATCAAAGGCTTGTCATCATATGTCGTGTCTATCATGTCATATAATCTGTCAGAAACAGCCTTGATGTTAAAGACCGAATGTATTTAGGGCGTTATCCAACTAAATATCAAAGACTTTTCGTGATAAGTGGTGACTACATGTCAAATGTTAAGGGCAGATATATATCACAGAGATGTATTACAGAGATAAATTACGGAGAATAACTTGTATGCATTCTAAGGATCACTGCTGTTTCGTAAAGATATTTGAGTCCGAATCACCACACGCTCTTGTTGTTGTGAAAGGCACTGGGTACCCTAGGGTGAAAGAGTTAAGGTTTTGATAGGGTCTAGTAAGGTAAAGTGGTCCACAAAGGGTTAAGAATTGGTTTATTTAGGCTTAGGCCCAAGGGCACATAAACGGTTAAGGGCTCAATAAAATTTAGGGCTTCAGAAAGGTTAAGGGCTTCAGAAAGGTTAAGGGCTCATTACGGGTTAAGGGTTCATAAAGGGTCTTGAAAAAGTTTCCCTAAGGAATTCTGCGTACCAAGAGGTATCCTCTAGATACGATTATCTGTTCTTTGATGATTTAGCCCAGAGCAGGTCTGGCTTTTAGCAAGAAACCAATACCTTCTTCTGACTACTAGAAACAATCACTAGCCACAAAATGTTTGAACAATTCGGAGCGATAAAGGAAAGATTGACAACGATTGTGAGATTATTTGAATCAATTATCAGTTATTTTGCATCGATTTTGCAGTGATGATGTTTCGACGTATCTTTAGTTTTGATGTTCAGGGTAGATTTCCGGACTTACGCAGTGGTCTTGAAGATAACTTCATCGTGGTCTTATTTAAGAGCAGAAATTGCCTTTGGGCCCACTCAAGCTGTGATTGACATAGATGATTAGATCAGTTAAGATTACATCTTTCAAAGATACTTTCAAACAATATGCTCTCTATAGTTGCCCGTTTTCTTCATAGAGTCGTCTTTATATGATCTCTGATTTTCAAAGAAAGGGTTTTTGCATGTTTTGTAAGATGTGGTATAACTAGAGTGTCTTTTCAACGAGAGAATTAGTATTGTGAAAGAGTAGAAAATTATCTTCTTTGACGGTCTATGAAAATTTTGCTTATTATATACTTCGAGAAGATTGAAATTCATATTTATCTGGAAATTGAAAAATAGTCTTACGCGTATCTTAAAAGATTTTTGCGATGCAATAAGTTCCATGAAAATACAATTTTTCAGCCAATTTGCGATTGTTCAAGAAAACATGAAACAAAAAGCTGGAAACATATGATAGCTCGCTGGCAACACTGAATCAATCGACTAACCCAAGGAAATATCTAATTGCATCTCTCGTAATGTGACGTTTCTTTCAAAATCCATCTTTCTGCTTTCAGGCTTTGTGTGGCGTAAAGTGCTTACAAAAATGTTTTCTGTGCAACTACAGTAAGAAACCCGCACATGAAAACCTATAACACTTTAGCATTAGCCTAACAGGTCATTAGAGTTTAGGCGAGGGGAAAATGATTTCAATCACAGTGTACGAGATTTTTTAAGATTTCTAAGATTTACGGAGATTTTTAGAGATTTCAATAGATCTCAAGATCTTCAGAGATTTTTTCAGATTTTTTAGGCCAAATTAGTAATGATTTTTTAGATTTTTGAAGATTTTCAGATTTTCAGACAGAAGATTGCACCCAAGAGTGTACGAGACTTTTTTTGAGTGATTTGCTCCTTGCGTTTAGGGCTATTTTTAGCAAATGTGCCATTGGGATGTATGATCAAAAAAGAATCTTTGAATTTCTTGACAGATTTTATATTCCATCACAGCAGATATTAAAAGAATTCCTATCAAAAATATTGAAATTACCTACATTTTAGGATAAAGGCTCTGACCCATTATTTATTATTTTTTCAATAGTGATAATAATAAAATAGAATTGCTGAAATTTGAACTTTGCACTGGACTTGAATAAAGAGAATAAATTAAACATCTATGAAATATATAAATATCATCAAAGACTAAGGAATTTGTGGGCTCACACCGTTTGTTTCTTTCCCCTATTTTCTTCATATCGAAAATAAATGAATACCACATAATCCCTGATTTTGCTCTAAAAACGCTGTAACCACACATCTCCCCGAACAAAGCTAATCCTCTATTTGTTATCCAAATAGAATGCGATGTTAGTGCTGATTCTAGGCTCATTTTCTTGATAAAAGAGCTTTGGCTGATCCTATTCCTGCTTAGCTAACTTGCAAAGGTCTTTATGAATGACACAGACATTGTTTTAAGCTACTTGATCGGCTGTATATCTGAATATTCGAGTCGTATTGAGTTGGTATTCACGAGCACAAATGTTCTCGTTTTCACGTTGAAAGAAAGTTTGTAATAGCTGGCTGTGTTGGCTGTGGTGTCTCATTGGGGTTGAGAGTGTGAACCTATTTTGTCTTTGGCTGAGAAGGTAAGGGTTTTTGAAGCATGGACGTTTCAATCTGGGCCTAAGCTGTGTACTGTAAAGCCGTAGTACAGAACCTTAGGATTGCAAAATTGGAAATATGCAAAACGTATTGTATGTACTATGCCAATCGTTCTTCTCTATTGTCCGTTTCGTCACAATAGTTGTCTACAGAGGTGTCTACGCAGATGTCTACAGGCACTTGCTATTCTTGCGAGAAGTGATTCATGTCTTTCTCTTTGCTCCGTGAACGAAAATATAATCAATGAATAGAAATCTTGGTAACTTAAAGAGATTGACATTTTTTTGCACGTGTAAGTTATTCTGCAGATAGAGGAGAATTCAACTGTCTTTCTGAAAGAACTCTTAAGCTAGATTTTTATATGTATATCAAGGTTTTTGCTCATATTGAAAAAATTCAAACAGATAATATCAATAGCGTAAAAATAACAAATAAATACAGTGGGTTATCAGTATCATACAGTGGGTTTTATCCCCTGGTTTCTTCAGAAGCTTTTTTTTAAACTAAAACCTATGTATGAAAAGTTTTTTTTTTATTTCTTCCCTGTCATTTTTCTATCTTTTATTTTCAACCCATTGATTCCTGCCACTCCCACCCACGTGCCGATAACTTTCTCGGGCTGTGCTAAGCAATTTAGGAAGTGTGGACGATTTCCAGTAGTTTTGGGGTGCTCCGTACTGTGGAGGATGTTCAGTTGTGTGGAGGATGTTCAGTACTGTGGAGGATGTTCAGTAGTTTTGGGGATGCTCAGTACTGTGGAGGATGTTCAGTTGTGTGGAGGATGTTCAGTATTGTGGAGGATGTTCAGTATTGTGGAGGATGTTCAGTACTGTGGAGGATGTTCAGTTGTGTGGAGGATGTTCAGTACTGTGGAGGATGTTCAATAGTGTGGAGAATGTTCAGTACTGTGGAGGATGTTCAATAGTGTGGAGGATGTTCAATAGTGTGGAGAATGTTCAATTATGTGGAGAATATTCAGTTGTGTGGAGGATGTTCAGTAGTTTTAGGGACATTCAGTAATGTGGAGGGATATCACGATAGTGCACTTCTCAAAACACCACTGAACACTGAACATCCTAAACACTACATATTACTACACACCGCAATACTAAACATCCTCCACACTATGAAGAGATATCCTCCATTCTACTGTTACTGTACACACTTGCAGCACTGGACCACGTTCAATGGGGTGATTATGCATGCAGAGTAGGTATTGATAAGTAGCAGTTCATCTCCTACTGATTTTTGACTTTTTAATAAAGATTGTGAGCGTTGAATCAAAAGCGTCAATGACATCGAAAAAATAATAAAATGATAATGCAGGGTTTTCAGGGTAGCACCCACCTGTTGTGCATAAAAGTTATGATGATGATTATGTTTTCAGACGTGAAGAACCACCCCGACAAGAAGTCGATTTTGATGTACCTGACCATCCTGTTTGAAGCCATGTCTGGAGATCAAAAACCAATCGTACTTGAAGAAGTCAGTGAGAGTTCTGAGAATGAGTTGCAGGTAAGAGGCACACTTTCAATGTTGTCTCATTAGAACCATGATGCAGCCTGGGGAACGACTGTTTAGTAGCCCTGGGGGTGTTCAGTTCTTTGGACGATGTCCAAGACTCTGAAGGGTTACAATCAGTGGCTGGGATGGCCGAATGGCTAGATGACTCGACCTTTGTTCAAAGGGTCTCGGGTTCGAAACCACCTTCAGACCTGTCAAAAAGTGTGAGGAGAGAATTTGCCGGCACTCTGTAGGCCCTTTTTGTTTTGCACATAAACCAATTCCTTACAAAGATAGTAAGTGTATTTTTCCTATAAACTAAACCACTTTAGGGGATATCATCAGTACTTTGGAGGGTGTTCAGGGATATCATTATTTGAGAATCAATAAGCTAGGTTAGCTAACCTATATCGCTCTGTATTTCTGTAGATGGAGCACTCTGATACAATTATAGACTATTACAGTTATAGAGAAAGCAATGTTATCAGGGATCAATAATCACTAACGATTTTCACTAACGAAGTTTGTATCCTACCCTGCTCATTTCCTTTTGCCCAAATTATGCCAATCATGAAGTTTTTGTGAGCACGGAACCGATCGTGCAGATGGTCGTGCTTAGCTTGTGCGAGTATGGTAATAATCTACATGCAAAGTGTTCGTTGTTTATATATCAATGTGATCTTCTCACGGGTTTCAGTTTATTATTTACTGTTTGTTTGCTTCGTACCTGTACTGCTTTATGGTTGTTTTTGTTGTTGTTGTTGCTTTTGTTGCTGTTGTTGTTACGTTATTTACATAGGTTATTATTCTTAGCCATTCTCCTATTTAGGTCTAATTTGCAGGTTTCACATTGCATATTTGATATTTACCGTTTATTTGATGTAGTCAATGTTCAATAACGCATTAATCCCATAGCGGTATTCTTTTTTCGAGAAATTTCCCTCGATGCTTTCTTTAGAAGGGCTCTATTTAGTCAAAATTTAAACCAAATCAAATGTTACTAAAATTGTTTAGAAGAAATCGAATTTAAAAGCAAAACTTATGGTTTTTAAGTACCACTCGGAAAGCTTAGGGCACTTGGCTCAAAAGCTCTTCAGATTTCTTTATAAAGATCCTGAACTAAACTGGTAATCTTTACAGTTTTAACCTGTTATTAAAGATGAATTTTATATTCTTTATATATGACCTTAGCTCCTTTTGCAAATGCTATTGAAAAAACATTGTCCTGAGTTCCTTAGACATTACAAGACATATGCCCTATAATAACACAACATATAAACATATTCATCATAGTTCCTTATATCAACATATTTTGAGTTTATGTTTTTGTAATCTCTGGAACTGGAATGAGAATAGAGCCAAGTTTAGCACCCCATTCTTCAACTCACAGCCATCGACAACCTCAATGACATCACATCACTTTCGAATTTGCGCTCTCTCTGTATTCAAACGCACGTTTTTTTATAGGAAGCCATCTACATAAAGCCGACCCCTACATTTTACATGATCCATTCTAGCACATTCTTACCTTTAGTTCTTGTATTCCTATTCAAAAGAGATTTATGAATGTCTGATTTAGCATGCATAATCAATTTACAATATATCTTTATGAATTACCTTCATGAAGTTAAGAAACCTTTAATTAACTTTAGGTGCTAGAAACTGCTGGAAACTTAATAAAGATACTGTTGGTCCTTAAAATAGATTTCTTGTAAAAATGTATAGAGATTAAGGTAAAATAAAAGTACTCGCCTTTTTATGAGGAACTTTATTCGTGATGCCTTCCCTTGAAGTAATTCAAGTATTGAACCTGCGAGCTAGGATTTCTTATAAAATGCCTGCATAACAAAAAGGAAACATGCAGAAGAAAACTAAGGTATAGGTATAAAATCGAGCGATCTTGTTTATCTCAAGTAAGCAAGTACAATTTAGATTTAAGTCAGCATTAAAAATTCCTTATAAAAAACTGGGTGTATTTCACACCGTGTGAGATGATCACAACGACCCAGTGACACAGTTGGAACACCTAAGCCAAAAGAGTGAGGCAAACCGCTCAATAAAGACAACTCGCTCTTTCTATAACATAAACACTGCTCTGCGAACCTATTGGAATGTACGTCGAGACCTAACATTGCTACTAAACTCAAGTTGCTCCAATATGCAAAGGTTTAACCAGGTAAGAACGTACCTTTATGAGAATAGTGAATAAACTACGCATATTATCACCCTAATCATCCAAAACTGAACCTAGACGTTTTTTGGGCCTAAACTTTGCGAAATGTCGCTCATAAATACCGAAAAAGCACCGAGAAACAAGTCGTCGTTGCTAGATTCGGGCAACAATATTTTACGATAATTTCTCAATTTTCCTATTGTTAATAAGTTATAAGAAGGCTATGCAGGGGTTTGATTGAGAGTTTATAAACTAACTTTATCTCATGTTGCTAAATTGTAAGAAGGTAAGGCAGGATTTTAGGATTTGGATTTTAGGTCAATTTTGTGGCTTTTAAGGTTTTTGTTTTACCACACGCAATTGTGTGTTGAGTATCCGCAAGCCCTTCGCATCAAAAAGAGGGAGATTTATTGGGTTTATAGTTAAGATCTTTTCACCTTGGAATATGAAAGGATTTAAGGTTATTGTAAATATGTAGAGAGGCAATGCCCACTCGTTTATTGTTGTTTGTTTATTTATTTTCATTTCGATGAAAAGTGACTCGGTATCCTATAAACAGAATAGGTACGCATTTTATTCTCAAAAGAAGTTACATAGAGTTTAAGAAATTATGTATCGGAATCCGCATCGTTTTATAAGATATATCTGGCACTACATGCTTTTTTTATAAATAATCTAGCTCAGGACCTAGTTCTTTAAGTTCCTTGTTTTGAGAACTCTTTTGACCACTTTGTAGTTCTAAAAGTTCCTCGATAGTTCATTAAATTCAAATTCTCACTTAGTGGATAGGAATTATTACCCACGCAAGAAAATCCTTAAAATTCAACATTTTGTAATAAAATCTGATAATGAAATATGTTACAACACAAAGAAGCTTATGCCAGGCCTATTTAACGTAAAAGTTAAGGAGAGTCATTAAAGATTTTACATATCTACACCATTAATTATGAAATTGTAATTATAAAGTTCCTTAGTTATTGGACCTTTAGTTGTAGAATTTCCTTAAGTTTTTTGACCTTCTACAGGTAGGCTCCTTATTAAAGGTTTCTTATGAAAAAAGCGTGTAGTACTAAGTTTTTACTAGTTTCCAGTACTGAAATTTTTTATTTCTATGTAAGTAGGTAATTAATGATAAAATATTGCAAGAGGATTATGCAAATGAAAATGTGTCAACAAGTTTTAATCAGGAAAGAACGGTCCATTGATACACTATATACCAGCTTAGTGAAGCTTCTTAATCTTGAGAAATTCTTTGTTAAATTTGTTTAGTTCTAAAAGTTTCTTAGACTTTGGAGCTCTACTGTAGTTTAGGTTTCTTATAAACCGTTTGGTTATAAAAAAACTTGTAAAGAAGAATTGTGAGGGTTGTAGCAATATAGAGTAGGGGGCAAGTAGAGATTTCTAAAGCTATATACTTCTGTACATTTATCATATAAACTATATAATTACTTTATGCTTCTATATAATTCTTCTAAATATTTCTAAAGCTAAATACTTTCTTAAGGATTCCCTCAGAAAGTTCTTCATAGCAGATTTTGCCTGGCCCTCAAAAATTAAAAACACTCAAACCACTCCTCCCTTGACCCTCATATTAAGCCTTATGAATTTTCTGCAGTTTATAGGCCCGTACACCCCAAAGCCTAGTTCAAATAAGAGGCATGATTGCTGTGTTGAATTCTCACAGGTATTATCAGTATTAAAACTGGAATTTGGTTACTAGTTCCTTCCACATGTTTTGGTTCAACTCTCCCCATGGCATAAAACTGTTTCAACTGGTTTTTAAGCTGAACATTAAAGACATTAGAATCATCTAACTAAAAGCAATAACATTTTGATTAACCTTTGGCATGATCTAGGTCAAAATTTAGTCTTCAGGTATCATATATGTATATATAGTATATATAATACAGATATCCTATATCTATCGAGTGTACACTATATACTTATATGTTAAAGTAGAATGAACACATTAAAAAACAGACATGTTCTTCTGTGACTTCTGAGTTTCGTGCCTACGCACTCATCAGACAGACTATACCTGTCTGATGAGTGCGTAAGCACGAAACTCAGAGTCACAGAAGAACATGTCTGTTTTTTAATGTGTTCATTCTACTTTATGATTGTTCTATACCCAGGTATATCGAGCACTATAGCCAGGATAGGCACTCTCTTCTCGAGTTAGATGTACTTTATATGTTATAGATGTACTGTATTTACTTGGGCTGAAGAATCCGCATGAACGGATGAAACGCGTTCAACATAACAGTCTTTTTATCACATGTTCCACCTTCTAAATTGTTTCACAGATTCACTAAGTGCTTTTTGTGAACATTATTTATAACTATTATTTAGAGTATATATGTTTTCTTATGAGAAACTTGCTATAAGAAAAAAAGACTAAAATGGCCAAAACTTAAAGGAATTGTAGTACTAGAAAAACAGAACCATATCTAATTTTTTTGATAGACAAGAGCTGTTTCTTTCTTATTTCTCTATAGTTTCAGTTGTGTTGAAGCTGTCTTTGAATATAAGGCCTACCTACTGACGATGTTGACAAAAAATATAAGTTTCCTTTGGATAGAAGCCGCACCCAAGAACTTTAACTCGATGGAGAGACTTTCAATGTGGAATTAAACATTGTTGATGCACATTTGATATTTTAGGCCAGTGAATTAAGATGTTATTGGAAAAATACTTTGGAAAAATAAATGTAAAGCATTGGAAAAGTAAATGCATGGAGAATTATAATGCGTTGGAAAAATTAATGAAAGTTAATGCATAATGGAAGAAATACGTTTTGTAACTGATTTTGTTGTAGGCACGTGACAGTCCGACCCCAAGCTCGGTTTCAACGTTATCAGAATGGGAAGACTACAACGAGACTCTTACCCAGGTCCTAACATGGCTGCTGCAAGCTGAGACCCAACTGAAGCAGACAGCCCCGGTTTCAATCGAAGTCGATGTTGTCAAAGAGCAGTTCAGAGAACACGAGGTAGGTGTAATTGGCTGAGTCCTACAATTGTGTGTCTAACGTATCAAGGCCAACACTTTCATTTCAGCATCTGGACTTAGGCCCCAGCATTCAAGTTGCTGAAATATTGTGTCGGGTCGGCTAGAATACAAATTACCGTTAGCACCTGTCAACAGGGTCGTAGTAACTATGGTAAATTAGGACTTATTATGTTTAATGCTCCTATTTGTGAACAGAAGTTTTTATTTTAAACGACTGTCCATTAGACAACCCGAAATTAAGACAACAGAGATTTGAAAGCCACGTGGATCAGAATTCCAAGCACCAAAGCAGCTGGTTGTCTCCGGACTCGAATTCTGCACCAGCGTCGTCGGTTCATGGGAACTTTACAATCATGCTAAGCATTAATGGTTTCCTAATCCAACCCTAAACAAAAATCAGACATTCGTTGTCGAGTATGTTGATACCCATATAACATTACTTTTTCTGTTTGGAGAGAATTTTCTTACAGTGAGGAAAGATGATTTTAACAAGATATCAATATCACCCCTTCAAGAAATGTTAAACCTTGAAAAATAAGGCCACACATAGTGAACCAATGCATCAATATGATTAGTTGTCCACACTGGAGATTGTGCGAGTTTGGTTCGGGTTAGAGTCAGGGTTTGGGTTCGATAGGGTTAATGTCCAATAGAAATATGCCCTTCGGCAACACATAGCTACCTGAACCAACGACTGCAGCAATGAAAGATTTAGGCTATTGTCATTTTGGTTGCTATGCGTTGCTAAGGGCTGTAACCCTATCATGCATTGCGGTGCGGGACATTAGATCTGCCATTGTTTATCATCTATTTCATAAAAGCCGACATTTAGTTATACTTAAGGGCAAAGGGCTTTGTTTCAAAATCCAACCTTAAAAGTGTTTTGGATGCCCTCTGTATTGAAGCTGTTAACTGAATAACAGCCCCCATATCGCTGGGTTATCAGCTTTTGCAGCCCTAAATTTAGGAATTTAAGAAGCCTGCCTATTAAAGATACAGCAAGTCCCTGCATATAAGAAATAAACATATAAGAAACTGTAGCCTGCCCCCTTTAACAGTATTTCCTCTATTACGAATGTTTTTTCATTAGCTATCACCACTGTAGGAACTTCCAAAGAGTAGCCACCAATATGTGGACATTTACTTGGCATTCCCTTCCATTTCCTTAGGTAATAATGCACATTCTATCGTAGGGTAAGTCCGTTTGAATCAGTTCAAATCAGGACAGCCCAGTGTGATGATTTGAGTTTCTTATTCACAAGGACTAACTGTATTTTAGGCTTGCATTATTTTGCAAATGTGTGTATCTTTTGATTAGCTGATGGTGATATTTTTCGATGTAGGAATTCATGATGGTTCTGACATCTCATCAGTCCAACGTCGGTGGTGTTTTGGAGTTCGGCAGTCAGTTAATCAACGAGGGAATCGTTTCTGGCAAAGAAGAACGAGAGATAAGAGAGCAGATGACCTTGCTTAGTGATCGATGGGAAAACCTCAGAGTGGGTGCAATGGAAAGACAAACCAAGTATGTATCTCATTTCTTTCATTTCTAATGTCGATATGGTCAGGGGTAATTGTAGATATGTTTTAGCAGCTATCTAAGAACTATGGTGTAACTTCTAGGGGATAAAGAAAAGGAACAAATGATTTTTTCACAAGAGATTTTTAATAGAACAAAAGGCTTCCAAGAAAAGTGTACGAGATTTTTATGGAGTGATTTTCCCCTCGGCTGTAGGGATCTTTTTAGAAGTTATCAAAGAATAATTTGGGGTGTCATATCTAGGAGCCAGGGAAAAGAGACTTGCCCTTGCTTAAAGATCGATAGAAAAATCTTATAATCGGTGCAATGTAAAGACAAACCAATCCGATTTACTTTCATTTTGACTGTTGATATATTCAAAGCTTTAGCAATTTTTTTAGAAGTTATCAAAGGATTAGGGGTGTTGTTTCTGAGAAATTGGAAAAAGAGACAGATAGATTTTCTTTTATGGTTAACTAATTAACCGTGATAGCTGAGTGGTTAGATTACTCAACCCTTACTCAAGGGGTCATTGGCTCAAACCCTACCTCAGACCTGTCAGATAACGAGGGGCAAATCACTAAATATCTCGTACACTTTTAGCTAAAAATCTGAGAAACTCTGAGAAAATCTTTAAAATCTAAAAAATCTTTACAAATTTGGCCTGAAAATTCTTGAAAAATCTCAAAAAATCTCGTACACCTTAATTGAAGTGATTCGCCCCTCATCAGATAAAGTGTAAGGAGAGAATTTTTCAACTCTTAAGACATTCCAGGTAAAAAGGCTAAGATGAAGGAAATTTGAAAGAACAAAAATTTGCTTAGCAAGGGAGAAAACGAAAATGCAGCCGTGCGCGAAATAGGAAAAAGGCTGTACGATCATTTGTAGATGTGAAAGGTTCATTCTATAATTTCAATCTTCTTCATATTAATATCTAAAACCGATAATCTAATAGGCAAGGCACCTGGTCTAATTTGTGATTGAGCCACGAAACCAAAACTCATTCATGTCGAAATTCCTTACACTTTTTTCAGAATCTAATCACTTTTGAAATAAATCTCATCGAGTTGTGGTAGAACACCAAGCCGAACCTTGAAAAGAAAAAATGTTAAAGTCTTAAACGAAATTTCATTCTGAAGGTCTTCTAATTTATTTGAAATTGGTTTTGTTGATCTGTATGGAGCGGTGCCTTTTTGTGATATTGGGAATTGTATAGAGGAGTTAAGTTTTGCTAACAAGGCTATCAATTTGTCTGGAGTTTTGTTTAAGGGATGACAGGGTAAAGTTGATGTGTGAGTGTATGCACAATCAACGAAATGTGTCGATTTGAATATCTCGTACATTGCTTGTAGAGAGGCCAGTGATTTTTGCAAGGATTCAAGGCCATGCCCTCCCTATTCCCCTCCCCCCCCCTAGAACCGTCACTGCAAGCAGCGTAAAATGGGTGTAATTTGAATATGTAAAGAACTAAAGATATGATACTACCATATTTAGTTATGTATTGCATACTACTTTGCTCTCGTTGGAGACGAAGCTCCCTCTTAGTTGGAAAAGCCTGGAATAAAAGAGAAACTCACTTGATCATGTTAAATGAAAGTTCATGGGTAACATGTTATTCATGGGTAAAGTCAGGGTTCGAGACCTGATGGTGGCATATCAAGAGGGTGGTAGCCCGCTTAGTTGAATATGATTTCCCATATCAGACCACGCCTTATGATAGATTTACTATATAAATGGCTCTGAAAAAAAATTCAATTCAAAACACGAATTTTGCCTCACTGTAGACTGTAGACAAGTGTAGACAAGTGTAGACAACTGTAGACAAGCCTGGAGCTATATACATCTGAAGGCTACGGTGCTATCTTAATGTCATGGTTTGGAACAGTGGTTACACCCTTTCTTTTTATAAAGAACCTTTTATAAGGAACCTAAATGTCGAAGGTCGAAAAACTTAAGGAACTTTTACTACTAAAGGTCAAATCACTAAGGAACTTTATAATTTTGCATATATTAATTTGTTGTAGATATGCAACTTCTCTAATGACTATGTAACTAACTTTTTGTTTTATAGGCCTAGCCTAAGCTTCTTTGTGTTATAATATGTTTCATGTTTCCTTATAACGATTTTATTGCAAAATGTTGAATTTTAAAGCTTTTCTTGCGTACTTATTCATATCTACTAAGTAAACACTTAGAATTAAGGAACTGCTAGGGAACTTTTAGAACTCCAAAGCGGTCAAAAGAGGTCTCAAAATAAGGAACTTAAAGAACTAGGAGCTAGGTTCTTTATAAAAAAAAGCGCGCAGTGTGTTTTCAACCATTATAAAGGTGTAATTTATTTTCACCATCGTTCTTGTTTTTATTTCTGTTTCTGATGTTTTCCTACTCGTAGTAATTTTCCAGCCAACCGTACCATTTTAAACAAACAGACGGAACTCCCAGCTTAGAATTTGACCAAGCCCTGACCAAGATCTCCTTGATTTCTTTTAACTGGGAATTTTCATGGTTTTATGTGAATTTTGCTTATCCATTTAACCCATCTTGTTAACCATTTAACTGTTGACCCCCGTGCGACACTAAATTATACTAAATGACCCAAAGTGTTTAGGTTCACTTATGTTTGAGAATATTTTTGGTGCCTGCTCAATCATTATTATCATTGCAATTTGGAATATGCCTTATTGAAGACGATAGGACGTGGAAAACAGCAGTTAATTGGAAAATCAGTAAGAAATATTTCATTATCTTTATTTTGTTTGTTTCGGCTTTCTTTCATTTTTAGTTTTGCAAAAATAGACTCTGTGATTAAGAACTTTGTAAGAATCTGTTCATACAATAATTGGGGTGAAAGCTAAGAGACCCTGCTACCAAGATTCAGCATGTAGTTTCTTTAAAAAATGAGTGTCATTTGACTACACTTTTTTTTATAAAAACCAGTAAATTTGATTTGAAGCTGGCTGTTCTAGGGCTGGATGACATATTCAAGCCGCTACATGCATCATGATTTTTGTACTAAATCTCAATTTAAGTGAAAGGCCTTGTCATAACTGATACGCTAAGCTGACCAAACTTGAATCTTCCCGTTGATTGAACTTGGAGCTTTCATTAAAGCATAAAATATTTATTAGATGATGTGTTTCTGAACTTATTAAGTTAATAAGTTAATGGAACCTACTAATTAAAAGCTGACAGACCTAGGAGGGACTGAGTTTAATCATGAGTTATGGATAATCGTGTATGAATACAAATTGAAAGATAATACTGTATTTATATAGCTAAGAGTCTTTATGGTTTCAAATGAAAAATGACACCTTTATGTTTGAATAGAGTTTTTGTTTGTTTTGTTTTCAAAGAACCTCTTAAGCAGCACTTTAGGTGGAAGTTTCGAAATATTCGCGGGACTTTGAGCCTTGAGTCAAATTGTTCTTCTTTGATGCTGTTTGCTGCATGAAGGTTAAGTTTGGCGGTGGGTGATATAGCTAGCCCTAAAGTATGCGTTATTTTCATGAGAAACTTGGCTCGATGCCAGTAAATGTTTTTTATTCTTAATTTTTCACAAGTTTCTACTGTAGTGGCCTCCATAGCTACTCAAGCATTTATTTGATGATACTTAATGATAATGATTCCATTGTTGACTTTTTGATTTGTTACTAGTTAATGATGCTTTTGCTATCAATTAAAGACCTGTAGTATCCTACAAAAGCATTTGATACAGGCCTATAAAAAGTAGAATAATTTCATAGACGTAAGTGCCCACTAAAAATATTAAAAGCATGTCTGCTCTGTTTTTCAAGTTGGAAAAACATTGACATCGATGGTTGTGTTTAAGATTATAAAGCGCGATCTTTTTTGTTTGTCTTTACTTTTCCATGTAATTATTGATTCAGATTGGCATAGTTGTCTGAATTTTCATTGTTTTTCAGTCTTGAAATCAAATAATGTTTTAGTGTTGTTAGAATTGAATAAACATTTGGCTCTATGCAGCAGGTCCCTAATCAAAGCGAGTTATGAGTTCGAGTCTTAGCTCTAAGCTAGTTTTGAACGAACTAGCTCCTGAATGGCGTAAATATAAGACAGCTATACGTATCGGTGTAGTTGGGTATTATCGAGATTCTTTGGTGACAGGTCTGTATACAGCTCTCGGTTAGTTACGAGTTCGAATATGATTTTTTGCACTCGTCAAATAGACCCATGACACTTGGTTTGCGACTACCAAAAACCTTTGGATTCAGCACAAGCACTTTTCGACCTATTGATGTTTTGGTTTTCCGTTATGGATCTGCAAATAGAGAGGGTTTTGGTATGCTTGAAAAATATACCGAAGTTGATTGACTTATTTAGACCTTTTATCGTTATGACTCCTCCTAGAATATGTTTCCTTCTGGTTTATCACAAGAGTTTGTTGATGAAAGGGTATGATGTATACAATAACTGTCAAGTCTGTCACAAAACTAGTATAAAAAGGGTCTGCGTCAAACTCTGTGAATTTCTCTGGGCTTACGAAACTTTTTTCTGGATCTGCGCCTTTTGGGTTTACTTTGACATCCTGTACATTGTGCACCCTTCCAGTTATGTTTTCATACTGGCTTGAAAAGAAGCTTGAGTTGATGAATTGAATTTTCATTGCAGACTGCACCAAGCACTGATGGCGCAACAGCAGAGGCAGTTACAGGAGCTGGCTGATTGGCTGACGACTGCAGAGCTGAGGATGGAGAAGTCCATATCTGCTGGCTCAGATCTCGAGTCAGTCAAAGCGCAGGTTGATGAGCACAAGGTTGGTCGAGCTACTCTATTATTTTTTCCAGCAACTACTTGGGCAACTGCAAGTAGTGTGGAGGGTGTATTGTCAGTACATTAGAGGATGTTTAGTTTTGCGGGGGGTACCATCAGTAGTATGGAGGGATGACATTCAGTACTGTGGAGGATGTTAAGTACTGTGGAGATAATCCACAAGTACTTAAAGTATTACCCTTACAGTACTTATGATATCCCCTACAGTACTGAACTTTCTCCATAGTAGTGTGCAGACGCTCCCCAGGCTGGTTAAACCTATGAGAAGATATAATTTCTAAACACTTATAGCTTATTGTAAATCAAAAAAGGTGATATTATTGATTTTGATCGTTGATCTACCAAGTACATACATAAAATCTTAATACATAAAACATATTTACGTATCTTGATGGTCTTGACATTGCAGTTATCATTTCGATGTGGGATTCGTCAACGTTTAATTTACGATCCAAGATTGATAAGCATAACTTCTCTTCGGTCGAACTTGTTTTTCTTATTACTTATTATACTTTTTGATCAATGATTTCTAGCATTATTCTACCAATAATATTGATTTAGATTGAATTGAATCTATTCCAACTCTAAGCTGATATTTGAATATCCAAAGATTGTTCTTACTGTTCATATTTTTACTATTGTTTCTATTTTTCTTAGAAATTTCAAGAAGATTTGGAATTCCAACAACAACACGTGAACTCACTCAGCCACATGGTTGTTGTGGTTGACGAGAGTGAAAATGAAAATGCAACCGCTGACCTCGAGGATCAGCTGGCAGTTCTTGGGGAGAGATGGTCTGCAATTTGTAAATGGACTGAACAAAGGTATTTGATATATTTCTTTGGCTTTATTATTATGGCCTGGTTTGTATACAATGGAGCCCTGTTACTTTGTTTTTACCGATATATTCTAGGTCTGAAACATGCATGATGTGATGAAAACTCGCATCTTTCTTGAATCATAGAAATCCGTCTTGCATTTTTTTATAGAAATGCTTGGATGAAATATGATTTAAATTTTGGAAACCGAAGAGTTCATGACCATATCACTTTAGACCAATCATCTCAATTCCTGTCAGATTGTCCCTAATAAATAAGAACATTTTAGGTTAAAGCTCTAATACCCAGGCTCTTGTATGCTTGAGCTATAGGCGAGCCTTTTCACAAGGACTTGAAAATCTGTGTTTTTTCTTATCAGGTGGGCCTTGCTACAAGAGATACTGAACAGTTGGCAATTATATCGTGGAGAAGAGAAACGACTGAGTGATTGGCTGAGTGAGAAAGAGGCTAACATTAAGAAAATATCACAAGTCGACCTGGGTGATAAAGAGGCCCTTTCTATTCAAATGCAGCACTTGAAGGTGAGAATAACTTGTAGTATTAATTTTTGAGGAGAAGCAGGATTTGGAAAATCAATCGAGAGAATTTGTGAGGATGAAAATTACCCGAGTAGGACTCGAACCCACGACCTCTAGGTGCGCCACCGGGCTTCCGTGGTAGCGCTCTAGAGTATGAATCTAAATGTCGTGGGTTCGAGTCTTACTCGGGTTTTTTTTCTCAAAAATTATCTCGATTGAGTATTTATTTTCTTAGATTCAATTTTTGAATTTTTTCTCAATGACGATTTTTGAGTTTAGAATAATTAAATGTTTACTTGTGTGCTATGGCTGCCTGGGACAACCAGGATTTGTTTCTAGCTCTAGAACTATCCTTAAAAAAATTTCATAATTTCCATATCTAAGTTATCAATTTGCATCGATATAGATTACTCGTTCAGTGTATTCAAGGCAATATTCAATTTATAGCGGCTTACGTGTGTACTTTTTCTGGTACATGCGGTGAGTGCCAATTGAATACCGTCTATCATTGGTAGAGATTCAATTCAATTCAATTCAATATTATTCGCAAATTACATCTTAATACATCTAATCACTGGGTGTTACTTTCAGATGCTGGAGCAGGAACTGACCGCACAGCAGTCGAAGTTTGGGGAGTTCAACATGGCAGCGCAACAGGTAGCAACGAATCTTGATGAAGACTCGCCAGCCATTCAGCAAATACAAACGACCATGGAAACTTTCAACAGACGTTGGAATGGAATTGCTAGTCAGTTGAATACTAAGATGAGACTGGTATGTTGTTCTTAGTTTTTCATTGAGGGCACGTTTCCTCACCCTGGGCAACGTTTTTACAGTAATTTGGAGGATTTTCAGTACTGTGGGGGATACCATCAGTACATTGGAGATGTTTCACATCTGTAATGAGGAGTGATACATTCAGCACTGTTGAGGGTTACCATCCAGAGCTATGGCGGATATGCAGTATTTTGGAGGATGTTCAGTATTGTGAAGGGATATCATCTTTACTGTGGGGGGATAGTATCAGCACTGTGTAGGATGTTCAGTTTTGTGGGGGATACCATCAGTGCTGTGGAGGATGTTCAGTACTGTGGGGGGATAGTATCAGTACTGTGTAGGATGTTCAGTTTTGTGGGGGATACCATCAGTGCTGTGGAGGATGTTCAGTACTGTGGGGGGATAGTATCAGTACTGTGGAGGTAAAACGTGGTTTAGGTTAAGCTGGTTTAACTGCCTATGTGAGAGCGGTATTAATCAACTACAAAGCACCACCACAGTATACATGATAATGCAACTCAGTAGTGATTTCTCCCTAGCCAAATAACCACCACAACCCAGTAGTGCAAAGCCACCAAAGTGTGCATGATAGTTCACCACAGCAGCAATCACCCACCACAGGAGTGCAAAGTCATCAACAACAAAATATAAATTCTTATGCGTGCAATAAATGAATGAGTGAATTGACATGTACATTAGAACTTGAAATATCAGACAAATTTCCCAGAATCGACGCATTCCCTTATCCTAAATCTCTTATCAGCCTTACTGCTCAATGTAATAAATAATTGAAGCTGACTTCGTTGTTTGTTGGACGTAAGAAGACAGATGGATGAGTAAATCCTGATCAATATTTGTCAACGCTTGCCTGTTCGTATTCATCATTGTGCGTAAGAGGTTGATATCATCTGGTTAATCTTCTGAAAGCTTTTGGTGAGCGATAGAGACCTGGAGTGGATTATATAGCGTTTGCCTTGAACGTATGGTTATTTGCATACTTCCTACATTTAAATGTTGTATTCTGATTGCATGAAAGGCTATTTGGATTTCATTGTAAGTGAAGCATAGATGAATGTGGTGATTTTAAGAGTTAAAGTGGTATATTCACTGTAAGGTTTATGTAAGTTGAATCAATTGAAATCTTTTGGTGGCGGTAAAGACCTGGAGTGGATTATATAGCGTTTGCCTTGAACGTATGGTTATTTGCATACTTCGTACATTTAAATGTTGTATTCTGATTGCATGAAAGGCTATTTGGATTTCATTGTAAGTGAAGCATAGATATATGTGGTGATTTTAAGAGTTAAAGTGGTATATTCACTGTAAGGTTTATGTAAGTTGAATCAATTGAAATCTTTTGGTGGCGGTAAAGACCTGGAGTGGATTATATAGCGTTTGCCTTGAACGTATGGTTATTTGCATACTTCGTACATTTAAATGTTGTATTCTGATTGCATGAAAGGCTATTTGGATTTCATTGTAAGTGAAGCATAGATATATGTGGTGATTTTAAGAGTTAAAGTGGTATATTCACTGTAAGGTTTATGTAAGTTGAATCAATTGAAATCTTTTGGTGGCGGTAAAGACCTGGAGTGGATTATATAGCGTTTGCCTTGAACGTATGGTTATTTGATTACTTCGTACATTTAAATGTTGTATTCTGATTGCATGAAAGGCCATTTGGATTTCATTGTAAGTGAAGCATAGATGTATGTGGTGATTTTAAGAGTTAAAGTGGTATATTTACTGTAAGGTTTAAGTAACTTCCAAGTCGAATCAATTGAAATCTTTTGGCGGCGGTAAAGACCTGGATTGAGCTTGCACTGAACATATGGTCAAATGTATTCTGTATTATGTAATGATCCATATAGTATGAAAGGCTTGATGGATCTCAAGATCGCGAAAAACTGTTTTGTTTGTAATACGTAAGGTTAGGATAACGTCAAAGAAGAGTTGTTTGAAAGTTATCAATGGTCGATAAAGAAGCGTACTGGATTACTAGAACTTACAGTTTTCTCTTCTGAAATATTTGTACTTTTATATACGTTTATGTCTTTAGGTACTCTAGGCTCTAGGTTGATATTAGCCCCTCGACGCCTTTTGTGGTTTTTTTTCATTTCGTAAATCAATCCCCTGAATTTATTCCCCGAAGATGTTTGTATCTGTACATGCCTTAGTCACAGTAGTGGAAGATGATGTTCTATTTTTGTGGCATTGAAGGAGGTAGAGAATATACATAGGTTCCAGAGAAGTATATAGGTTGCAGTGTTGTATTTAGGTGCTGTTAAAGATCTATTGAATGTTTGTAAGGCAGAAACGTATGTATTACTTTAATGAACTGTAGGTATGTAAGGTCTCCATACCGTCTATAATGTCTATATATTATTGACTATAATGTCTATTTTGAATTCATTAAAAGGTGTAGTTGCCGGTAGTTCCCCTAGGTAAATCCTTTGATATTTCTAAGTCTTTAAATGGCAGTACTAAGAGGTAGACAGTTGTAGTTTAGTATACATCATATACACTAAATGGTAGACAATTACATTTTCAATTCTTTTCTTTTAGTTGAGAAGTATCGAAGAGCCCCTGAAAATTTTCTTGGTAGAATTCGAAGACACGATTGCTTGGATTAGCACAAACGAACAACTGTTGACCCCCGTCATGGCTTCTGATCACATTGAAAAGCATGCAGATCTTGTTGAGGTAACAATCAATTCTTTTATACGTTAACTTGTTCTTCTGGGGGGGGGGGATGGCTGAAGAGCAAGCAACGGTGTATATAGCCTACCATTTTTGTTTTACAAGCCCAAAAATCTCCCATGGTAGGTTCGACCCCCAAACCCCCGTAAGTTTACGCCTATGCTTCTAACAAATGGAAGTAACCAGTGAATTTTGATACACGTACACGAATCAGGGGTGTGGGTGAATCACTCAAAAAAACTCGTACAATTCTGTAACTATCTTCTCTTTCAAAATCTTTGAAAAGCTTAACCCCAGTCAACAGGTATAGAGGCAGGCAACAGGGAGTCGATAAATTGGGAATTCTATTGCAGGCACATTTGTATGTATCGCCTCTTCGCTGCTTTCTCTCACTGTAGGAAAGTACCCAATATTAAGTGCTGAAAGTAGAAATACTAAAAGTTAAGCTAGACTTCTAACTTATTCATTTGCAAATCATCCCATCTGCCACGTGTTTGAGAATAATTTGAGGCAGGCCCTTGATCGTTTAGCGAGTTATTTTATGACGCACGCTAACAGTAACCAACGGGGAGTTTCATTATTTCTGGAAGCCTGATTTACACGAGGAGATTTTATGCCATGTGAACAAACCAGTAATTTTCATTCATGTCTTTAGAAAAGTATCTTACATAATTTTGTGTGCATCCCATATATGGAGTGGAAATCTCTCTACGTTATGTAAATTCTGCCAAACACGATTTTTGAAGAAAAGCGATTCCACTAGCGGACTTTGTTACCGTCCAGCTGGTTCATCCTTCTACCCTGCACTTCTAAACGCAGGTGGCTCGACAGTATACACGCATTTTTATAAGGCAACTGTTTTAAAGAGGCTACCTGATGGGAAGGAGTTGTACTCTTTTTCCAATAAGAGCAATTGTTCAAGAAGACGTGCCTCAAATTTCGCCTAGAAGGACAAGCTGTAGCTGAACTTGTTTAGATGAAGAATATATCATAAAGAAATAACCATTAGACTAATAAACACGAAACATGCAATTTCATGGCACCTTTGTGTCAGACAGGATAGAAAAATAAAAATATTCGACATTTGAACACAAATAATAACAAAAAGCCCTACAAAGCTTCGTAGTAATATAAAACAAGAAAAGTGTAAGAATATTTTAGCCTAAAAACGGAAGATGATTTGAAATTAGTCAGCTTCAAATGTAATTTGCTGGTTCTTACATAAAAGAGTGTACAGTGCTATCACGTCGCTAATGATCTGACTAATTAGGAACAGCCCTTTTTATAAGAATGACCTTTATAAGAAACAGACAGGCTGAAATAATGTTTTAGTGTCCTTATAAAAACTTGTGTATTCATAACGGTAATTTGATAAGGTGCGAGAAGGCCTCTTGAGTTTACGTGAAGTTCTTGGTAAAAAAGTGAGTCTGAAAAAATACAGTTACGAACATCTGTTCGCCAACGTGATCACAACATGTTTCTCAGAGTTGCCGTTTCGGGTATATAATAACTTCTCGTCTGCTAGTTAGTATGTTGTCAGTTATGGATATCTAGCTCGTTGTCCAAGAGATGTAGTTGGGCTTTTAAATCGCAGAGTATCAGGCAAGGTAATCCCTTCTTTTTGATTTTATTTCTTTTTAGGATTATTATCTTTGCACAATGTTGAGAGTTTTTCAATAAGATCGGTTGCAATGGTTACAAAATCTCAACTTTTTAGATCAGAAACCGGTTTCTTAGAAGCATAGATGTTTTACTCCAAAAACTTAAGAAACTTTATGAGCAATCCAATATTTTAGAGAAAATATTAGAATTAAGAAGCAGTACTAGATTAGTAATAATTAGTAAATTAGTACATTTTTTCACGATTTAAACTTTTAATTTTTAACATCATTTCTTGTTTTAAATGATTTGAATTATCTATTCTTATCAATTTTTCTAATTGTATCTGAGGGGCAAATCACTCAAAAAAATCTGGCCTAAAAATCTTAGAAATCTATAAAAATCACTAAGAATCTCGTAAACTTTAATTTAAGTGATTTGTTCCTCGATTTCATCGATTTTTATCTATTTCTTCGTGCATCATCCTCTTACTAGGTATATTTTGTTTTTAAATCCCGAGGCTTATTTTGTATAGAGGAAATAGTCCCGGCTATTCGAGGTTAAGTTCTTGGTGAGATTATTTTTTGGCTCCTGTTTAAATGGGAGGAGATTAGTCTTACCTAGACGGGGCTGTTTCAATCAGTACACGCTGTATGAGAAACCCTCCATCACGATTTGACGAGTAAAAGATTTCGAAATCACACGTGAAAGTAGACCGAACAACGTTGCACGCACGTATTGGGGCTCAATTGACTATCTTCTCTATTGACTTCATATAAATACCCTGACGTCTGTGCACAAAGTGTGGAGGATTTTCAGTATTGTTGGGATACCATCAGAACACTTTAGGATGTTTAGTAATGTAGGAGATACCTTCGGTGCGGATTATATCCACTCACTGTACTGAACTTCCTACACAGAACTGCACAAACGCTTCCCAGGGTGAGAAAACTTGATATTATTTTTTTTATATCTAATTTTGCCTTAATTTACCTTTTAGTCGGTAGATACTGGCGTGAAGCAACGAAAACCACTGATCGAAGAAATCACGAAGAAAGGCGAAGACATCGTCGTCGAGCTGAAAGCGAATCACCAATCCTCCCTTGGCCTGGAGCAGTGCGTGAGCAGCTTGAACGAGAAGTGGGACGAGCTATGCCTTCTGATTGGCAAGCAGATGAAGAGGCTCGGCCTCGCTGAGAAGAAGAGGAAGTTTCAGGTGGAGACCAAGCGTATCCTCACTGTGGTTACTGAAATCGAGATTTGGATTCAGACTATTATTATCGAGCATTCCAAAGACCCTCAGTATCAAACTGAACAGATCAAGGTGGGTTCAGACTCCATCGATTCCCTGTGGTTTTACTCTACCACCTTAACAATTCAATACAGTCAAAACCATCCCCCCTGCAGGGGAGGCGTCAGTGTAGTACTGTAGAGGCTGTTCAGTACTCTGGGGATATCATCAGTAAATTGGAGGCAGTACTGTGGGGAATAAATCATTACTATGGAGAATGTTTAGTACTATAGAGGGATACTATAGATACTGTGGAGGGAACCAAAAGCGCTGCGTCTATTATCTCCGAAATTCTTGTGGTGATTTCCCCCTCGCAGAACTGGTAGGCTCCGTCCATAGTACTTAAAGTATCCCTGCACAGTGCTGATTATATCCCCCTACAGTGCTGATGGTATTCCTTCACAGTGTTGACAATTCTCCACATTTCTTGATAGTGTGTTCGTGTATGCGAGTTAGCCGCAAGGCTAAGCGTCAAGGTTGACTAACGTCTTCCTTGCGAACGTCACCGACAGTCTTGGGAGAGTAGCAAGCCACTCTAGTTCCCCACGAGGGTGCCCAAACATACGTTGTCGTACTCCATCCAAAGCTTTACAGTGGACCATCCAATGCTCCACGGTGTGTTCGTCTTCACTGCAGGCGGGACATGTCGGATCTTGCACGTCGGTTAAGGGATGTTGATAGGCCTTAAATGCGGGATGGTGACCAGATCTTAGTCGGGCGATTAGCACTTTGTCGCTTCGAGACTTTAGTTCCTTTCTATCTCGGCGGGCAGACTGCTTGTTGTACACGGCTGCGGTCCGGCTGTGCTGAATTGGTTTGTATCTTGATAGTATCTGGATAGTATCCCTCCACAGCCCTAATTGTATTCCCATCAGTAACTTAAGCCCTTAAAGTTCATCCTGGAGTAAAAATCACACAACTTTTGGTGCAATCTACTGTGTAGCTTCATGCTACCCATTAAGGTCTTTAGAAATTGTTTGCTTTGAAATTAGCATTTATTTGTAATGCAACAAAAAAACTCGAAACGCTAATTTGGATTCTTCAAGTAGTTGAGTAGTTTTGTCTGGAAGTAGCTGAGTAGTTTGCTATTTGAGAAAAGGACTTGAAAAGTCAATTAACTTTGTTTGAGTATTCGAGAGTATTAGTAGATTTTTGGATTGAGATGGATCACTTAAAGTTCATACTGACTATATGGTATCTCAATAACAATGACGATGATAATACTGTAATAATAATAATAATAATACATGTTAAAAGTGGGTTACTTTAGGGCCCACTGAAAATAAAATTAGTGAAAAAGAAATGTGTTTAAGGGTATAAAAATGTACTATAGAGTTTATTAGAGTACATTATAAAATATGTTCAGGATGATAAAATACTATCTTTGAATTGTGAAATGCTATCAATTGATGTTACTCCCCCAGGTAGATTATTCCAGGTCATGGTTCATCTTTCTCTATAGCTTGATGAGGCTTTGCTCCTAAACTTGGTCATAGCACCGATGTACGGTCATTATACGGTTACACATTGAATGACTATGATTACACATGATTATGATATTATTCACTTCTCCATAGCTAAAACTTGGTGAACTTTCAACTCATATGAAAGCCTTGGAGTCTCTGCAATCGCAAGCCAGAAACATCGAAGACGACTCTTTACGCCTCGCTTTGGTGAGAGAAGTGGAGACCATCAAACAGAGGTTCATTACAGCACATCAGACGCTGCAACAACAACAGTCTCATGCAATTGAAATGATCCAATCGACTCCTCCCCCGGAGTACCAAGAGAAATACGTCGATATCAAAGTCGCGGTTGATGACGCCTTACCTCACGTGACTAAGGAGTTCCAATACGCTGAGCTACCAAGGCTAGAGGATCAAGTGGAATCTTGCAAGGTTTGTTTTTTATACAGTGGCCATGGGCGAGAGGCAAATCACTTCAATCAAAGTGTACAAGGTGTTTTTAGATTTTTTAAGATTTCTTAAACTTACAGAGATTTTTTGAGATTTTTATAGATTTCTAAGATTTTCAGAGATTTCTAAAAACATTTTCAGATTTTTAGGCTAAATTCATAAAGGTTTTTTAGATCTTTTAAAGATTTTTCAGACTTTTAAAGATTTTTAAAGATTTTTAGCTAAAAGTATACGAGATGCTTTTTTGAGTGATTTGCCCTTCAGACATTGCAACACTTTCCAATAATTCCACTATATTGGGTTACCAATAATTTGTCCTCTGGTGCAAAGGAATCTGGGAAATATTACCCCAGGGTTCTTTGCAAATTCTATGATAATGTAATGCATGAAAGGATACTCAGGGGGTAGGATTGCATTATTACGGTATGGTAGAATTAATCGAAAGGATTCCATTCCACTAAGCCCAAAACAGCTCTAAAAGATCGCCCTAACTCGACGCTCCCCGACAGTATATTTTCTGGTCACACCTGTCAGAGAAAGTGTAAGGGGAGTGTTTGTCTTTGCTTCTAGAATTCTTGGCAAAAGGAATGATAAAGTGTTGTCACATTAAAAGGAAGGGCCATGCTTAGGCCCCACACTTTGATCACGGGTTAACTACTCACTTTTTTAAAGTAAGGCTAGAGTAGTATTTCGTTGTATAAAATCGATATGTTTGACAGACAGCATGCCATAAGTTTTTTTAATTGCTGGGCGTCTTAGAGATCAGTTTTTGGCTCTGAGTTTCTTATATAAAGCATTTTTGCGTTCAGTTTGTTCTTTGCACTTGTGTATAATTCAATGCCTTACGATTTGAATAACGACTACTCTCCTCGTAACCCATGGTGTTCCATTCAAAAAAACTTACCTCCTATAACTTTTAAGATCGCTTGTTTTAGGTTAACAAACTTCACCACTTTTCAATCAGGATCCTTCTAGCCTAAGCCAGTGTTTGATTCAACGTTTTGTGATAATATTTAGTATGGTCTCCTCGCTGACCATGATTTTCCACATCAACTTGATTACATATGTTCATATAACAGCTGAAGCAGAAGAAAGTCGGCGAACAGGAATCAAACTTGAGCTATCTAAACAAAAAGCAAGCTGAGATGCTGAAGAACTTGAGTCCTGAGAAGTCAAACAAGCTGCAAAAACAACTTCACGAGCTGATGAGGTTGTGGTCAGAGGTGAAAGGGAAGTTGGAATCGCGTTTGCAGAGAATCAGAGACGCCATCACCCAGACGAAAGAGCTGCAACTTGCTATGAAAGAAACTTTTAACTGGATGGACGACGTAGATAAGTTTCTGGCGGATTTGTCTGGAACGATTGCAGAGGGGGACTCGGAGGCTGTAGAGTCACAAGTTGAGGAAGTTGAGGTAAATACAGTAAAAATAAGTGTATGGCATATAAAGGATTTTTCATAATGTTAGTCCCAAACATTTTTACCGATTAGAAACGATAAATTCTAGTACCTTAATAAATCAGTAGGGCACAGAGCCAATAAAGATATGTGCTGTATGTACCACAATCTATCCTAGGTGGATTTTTCTGTTGGTTCTTGGTTCATTTTGACCGATTTTAAACCATGTATCTTAATGAAATCAGTAGGACACTAAGCAGACAACAATGTATGCTGTATATACCACAGCATCAAACCTAGGTACATTTTTCTGCTTTATGCTTGGTTCATTTTTACCGAAGATAAGCGATGTATCTCACTTGAATATGTAGGGCACAGAGCAGACAATAATACATGTTGTATGTACCACAGGGATCTGTCTTGCTCCATTTTCCGCTTGGTGCTTGGTTCATTCTGAACGATAAGAATTGATGCATCCTGTTTAAATCAGTAGGGCACAAAACAAAGAACAATATATGCTGTAGGTACCACAGGGATCTGTCCTTGGTGCGATTTTCTCGATTCATATAAAGTATTCAGTAAAAACCCGCATATACGAACCTCTATATTACCACACTGGCTGTGCAGCAACTCGTAAATTGGAAATACGAATATTTGAGTTGGTATTATAGAATTCTTCGTGGAAATTCTAAAAAAACGATATATTTTCCTACCAGGCTTTGCAAACTGATATTTCAACAGTTCAAAAGAAAGTCGACTCTCTGATCGAAACATGTACGTACATGATGAACAGAGCCGAACCAGTTTACGCAGATGTCCTCAAGGCCAAGCTAGCAGAGATGAACAAACGGTGGGAGTACATCGTACAAAAGACGGAACAGGAAAAGACCAAGCTAAAAAGTGGCCTAGACAAGTTCAGGTTTGTCGATTCTGGAATCAAAGAGGTCTATATCTATTTGAAATCATTAGAGAGCATGATACAGTCTGAAGAACTAGATTCCATGGATTCGCTCACCGCACAGACTAAAGTTGACCAATACAAGGTAGGTTGGATTATATTTTGTGTATTTTGAACATCATCATTATCATGTTATTTCACTTATCTAAAAAAGTGGCAATGTAACCATTTCTGACTTACAAGGAACCCAATCATAAACCACCCGGGGAAACGTCGTGCGGTACTGTGCAGGGTGTTCAGTACTTTGGTAGATTTCAGTACTGTTCAGGCATATCCTCAGTACATTTGAGGAATTCCATAAGTACTGTGTGGGGGATA
Source organism: Pelagia noctiluca (assembly GCA_963924455.1). Taxonomy (NCBI): domain Eukaryota; kingdom Metazoa; phylum Cnidaria; class Scyphozoa; order Semaeostomeae; family Pelagiidae; genus Pelagia; species Pelagia noctiluca. The sequence continues at coordinate 11,570,268 of OZ004319.1, forward strand.
CCATCGGTACTGTGGAGGGTACTGTGGTTAGTACTGTGGAGGTAATACTTGAATATCCTCCACAGCACTGATGTTATCCCCCACAGTATTGATCGTAACCCTCTACAGTACTGAATATCCTCTGCAGTACTAAATGTCATCCCTCCACAGTTTTGAAAATACTCTCTAAGTTCCTGATGTTATCCCCCACAGTACTTGACACCTCTATGTTTCTGAACACCCTATACAATACTGCAAATATGTTCCCTACGGTGATATGGTTGAAAAAGTATCAATAGAAAATGTTACTACAGTGGAGCTATTTTGAAGTGACAATTCTATTTAAATCTTTTCAGATTTAGGACCTTTAACTGTCTTTAAACTAAAGATCAATTTCAACCATGTATATAAGATAGAGTTATGATTTCACAGATTTATCTGAGAAAGCTATTTTTATCTACCTAACTGGTCAGGTCAAGAAAAGTTTAAAAGATTTTAAACGATATCATATCGTAAGAGATAAAGAGTTTTTAAGATTATTGAGTTGTGCAGGCTTTTTTCAGCTTTTTCACTTAAATTTCAAGGCAACAAAGCCCAGAATTTTGAGACCGTTTTGCACCTATCAACTTTCCTATTGCATTTTAAATTCTGGTACACTTGACTGCCTATGGGATCCCTTATCAGTTGTTTTTTTTATAAATGGTTTTGAAGCACTTCAACTATGCGCGGGTCTGCCTGCGGTTGAAGCTGTGGTGAAGCTCTGACAAGCAAAACAATTCCTTTTCTGCTCGGTTTCATCTTTCATCTGGATAAGCCATCGTTGGGGATTGTTAGCATTGATTGAACGCTAGGTCGACGGGATATTCGCTGGATTTCCTAGATTAATCTTGCACAACTCTAGTTTTCATGGTAACGAAGGATGCAAAGTAGAGCCGTTGGGGATTTCATGCTGGTGGAGGCTGTCCAGTGATTGTGTGGAGAATTGTGGATATAATGGAATTGCATTGAGAGGTCTTATGGGAATACTTTAAAGATTTGTTCTCTTCTGCTCTTATTTTCTTCTGCTGCATTGTGAAGGGATCCTCATTGTTATTCATTTGATACAATGAAGTAGTAAAGATTTATGTAAACAGAGAATTCGAAGAACATACATTAGAATGTATTGGTAATACGCCACACGCACGTCACCATACTTGCCTACTCGCGTACTATTCTCATTTCTATCACGAACTTATTATGCCATGCCATGCCAAGTGAATGAGAAATATTGAGAAATCTCTTTCTGCAGCTCGTGTATTTTGCAGTGCAACTCTTGTTTTCGGTTTGATACTGTGGAGAAGTATAGCAGTATGTCAACAGAAGACCCAAATAAAATACATATCATAATAATGTATTGGTAATGCAGTACAAGAACTTGTGCTATACTTACTTATTCGCGTACAATTCAATCAGCTATCTTATTATACAACGAGAATTGACTAAGATTAAACCCACTGTATTATATTTGCAGCATGCACATACACTTGCCTACCTGACTTGTTCGCGTACTTTCCAATCAAAATCAAGTATACTAAAGTATTTTGTTGATATTGTGCCACTTGATTCAATTCAAAAGTATACAAGCAGTATTACCAGTATTCTAACCAGATGTGTACAAATGACTCAAAGTTCTTAGTACTTTGAATATACTTAACTTACTTCCTTGTTTGTTGTTGTTCGGTTTGATCACCCTGTGGTATAAAAGAAAGACAATAGCAGGGAGTTTATTCAAGGCATAGCATTCTACGCACGTGCCACAGCGGAGGAGCCGATAGGAATGTCTGTCTGGTTTTTTAAGAGCTTTGCTGACACTAATAACCTTTATCACATAACGTGTTTCCACCCTGTCCAACGCAAAAGCTTGACTTGAAAGAGCAACAGGGAGACCAAACTATTTTACAACTGAAATCATTTTGCCTTGTTATTGATACGACACCTACTACCCATTTGTAACAAGAAGAATTGTCAAGCAATTATCACTCGCTCTAGCTTGATGTGTTTGACTGATTTATTTGTTCACTGACGGTTTTCCAAGCTGTCCCGCTGCTTTGTTTCTTGAACTTAAAGGCCTGGGAGAAGCCAGTCCTAAGTGCTTTTAGAAACGAGACACCAACTGCTTTTTTCGAATGTGATTCCATACATTAACCTGTAACCAGAGGAATCGTTAGAGAATACCTACACTCTGTGCAGTTTTTCGATCTTTACAGACTTCCTTGATTTATGGCTCTTCACCTTGAAAGAATCGTTCCAGGTTGTCCTATGCTTCATAAATTTAAAGGCCTATCAGTGAAGCTAATCTTTAGCAATTTTTGGAAACAAGAGACCAATAGCTGTTTTTCGAATGTGACTCCTTTCATCGGCGTGTAACAAAAGGAATCGTTAGAGAATATCTACTCTCTGTGCTGTTTTCCCAGCCTCAGTTGACATTCTTGCTTGCTTCTTTGCCTGTTAGGGCATTCTGTACTATTAGCACCAATCGATGCCATTAGTTGATACCTATACCTGGAAAGGTGATGAACTCCTGGAGGTGAACCCTGTCATTCATCACTAGAGAAGATACCTAGATGCGCAATCAGAAAAGAGATAAAGATTCTCGATAAAGGCGCCTGTACCTAATGTAAATCTAGCATTATCAAGGCTCGAGGCTCTTTCAACATGTGTCTCAATGGTTTTGATGTGACAACATGTATTTGCTTACCTCAGAGTTATTCGATCATCCAAAGATACTTAATTCCTTCAACACGAATAAATATGATATGTAGAAAAGAAAGTATTTCCCCAAGTGACTTTTTAAAGTTTCCTGTGCTTGATAAAGAACTTAGCTGCTAAAGTGTTTCTTCCAGAGGGATAAATTATGGCTTCTGAGGTATAAATTGTGATACAGTTTCCATACACCACAGAAACTTAATTGTTTTCCTTGTTCTATGCCAAACAATTCATTCAGACATTTAATTTAAGTGATCTTAGAACGAAGAAAAAGCTTATTGGTAAACTGAAATTTAAAAAAAACACCATTCAAATTACCCTAAAACCTGAGAGTGCCCAAGCAGTCCTACTACTTTACTTTTACTATTTATTTTATACGTGAAATCAAGGTGCCCTCGATGGCTTAGCTCCTTACTGCCTTGCTTTTCTACCCTTCAGTAGATTTTCATGACAATTTAAAATAGTTTGTTCAGAAGTTATCAATTTTACTCATCATTTTAAAAGTACAAACTTTTTATGCTGTCTATATTCTAATCAAAATGTAATGTGATTAAATGTAATTAAAGCTGTTTTAATTGTATGGTTTGCAAATGGTAAGTGATAAGTTTGATGCCCCTGGGCCCTCTTACTTTACTGTGTGTGTTCTTCCCTTTTTATCCTTCAGCAGATTTTGATACAAACTTCTCACATTTTAGGAAACCCTGACCACGTTACAAGGCAAGGAGCACTTGATAAGGAAATACGAAGCCACGACTTCAGAGCTACTCACAGACGCACCCTCTGTCACCAGCTCACCTGTCGTCAAAGAACTTGAAAATCTGAAGAAGTCCTTTTCGAGTGTGCAAACTCAACTGACAAACATGAAAGGCGTGCTTGATAATGGGTTGAAGGATCTGCTGCAACTTCATCATTTGCTGGCTGAGTTGTATAAGGTGATGGATGATATTGATGAGTGCATTGGAAAGTCCTCTGATGCTTTGGACGGGGATGTTCACGATCTGGAATCATGTTTGAATGTAAGTAGCGAGCTGTTAAGACAGCCCAATTACCTTGATATATTGAATCTTAAGAGAAGAATTCGGGAATGAACCACATTTCGATAAAATCTTCTCCAGTAAACTTTTCTAACAATCAGAAAAGTTAGAAAAGTTCACTGATGAAGATTATCAAAAAGAAAATGATAATACGAGAGCCCAATGTCTTAACCTTATTGAATACCAAGAGAATAATTCAGAAATAAACCATGCTTCATATGTTTTCATATAATCTTCATCAGTAAACTTTTCTAGCAATCTAGATTTGAAGAAAAGTTTATTGATGAAGATTGTATCGAAGTATTGAAAGAATGTTGATTTTTGAATTAGTAGCTCTTGTATAGCTCTCGAGGATTTTTGCGCATACGAGGCCTAGAAATTGTTGAGAAATATCTTCCCACAGTATTATTCTCGAAGTACGTAGGTAAGCAAGTGCGAAAAAAAACGTAAGTTAGTAAGTAAGTGAGAAACGAAAACATTGATACCCAAGTAAGTCTAAAGAGTATTTTCACTCCAAATAGTTTTCTAATCTTTGATTTTGAAGCCGTACAAAGAGTATGAAGAATAGTAAAGTTAATTTTGGTTTGAAAATCAAACAAGATGACGAGGCTCTTCAGGGCCTAAACAACAAACAAAAGAGGGCTGCAAAAGTTTCCTTTCTTTTCCTTCAATAACTCCCTGTCCCAAGTCTCGTGAAAGGCAAAAGGGCACATTGCACTAGCATTTTACGAGCATGATCTGATCAGTAAAACTTGAAACAGAAACTGGCAAACAATCTCTCGCTGGCCCACAGCTTATAATCGAATATCAAAACCATGGGATATAGAGGAGATCTTTTTCCACTCTGCGTGTTTAGATATTGTATTGTTCGTCCCACTAGACTCCTGGTGTTGATTGGGTTTTCTACGCTTTGCCAATCGTCCGCTTCTTCAAATTGTTAAAAAAAGAGATAATTTTTCAGCGATTCATCAAGGGCTAGATGATTTTTATCCTTTCACTAAATGCTTCGTAACTGCTAAAAAGCAATGCATGTCGTTGCAGTCTTGAACTACGTCTAAGAATGGTAGACTGATTTGCTATATAACACAATACATTTTCAAAACAGTTTTTGATAAATCATTCCACTGTAATACACGGATAACATCAATTTATTTTGCAGAGCCTCAACTCTCAATACCAAGTTCTGAAATCAGAAAAGGCCTTGTCTGTGGAACCACTTGTCACGAAAATAACCAGTGGGGAAGTTGGCACAAAAACGGCATCAGTGGCTCTTGAGCAGTACAATTCGCGATTAGGGGACACGCTGGAAAGAGGGGACAAAGTTAGACATATTCTGGAAGGAGAGCTGATGAAACGACAACAACTGACGAAAGATTTGGTTTGGCTCAGCACCTGGCTTGAGAAAGTCGAGAAGGAGTTATCCATGAAAGTCACTGCTGCTGTGGAGGAGGACACCACGTTCAACGAGGTATGGATCTACGCATTTTTGATATACATAGAGGGCTCCTGGGGTGCGGTAGCTTGAGTACATAATACGGGGTGAAATCATTCAAAGAAGAGTCAAATTTCTCACACATTCCATGCACTACAAATTTGCTTGTGAACAGTTGTGAATGCAATGATTTAATGATACTAAAACTATCCTAGAGGATGGTAACGAAACTTGAAATTTTAACAGAAATCCAATTCTTAAGAGGTATATTATCTTGAAAAGATGGTAAACAAGTGGCTGCATTGTTAAATCCCCTAACGTAAACTCTTCATCTAAACACAGAATTGCTAAATAATTTCAAAGCCCAATTTGACTTGATAGTCATCACTTCTCGTGACAAGCCTTTGATATTTAGTAGGACAAAACCACATTTCTCATTGTCAGTGATGGGAGATGGACATCTGCAAAAACGTTGCCCTACTAGTAGATACCCTAATTTTGTCATCATAAATAACTATCATGTTAAATATCGTGTCAGAAACAGCCTTGATCAGACCGAATGTAGTACTCTTAAAGCTTAATGATATTTTAAAGGTTAACTCTGAAATACAAAGGTATTTTGGGGGTTTCTACTGTATATCAATAAGAGCCTTCATTAGCTATCACGATTGATGTCGATTATGATTCTGTTTGTCCCTTTTCCAGTCGTTGAAAGAAGAACTATCCTTGAACCAAACCATGCTGCAATCAGCCGAAAATACCGTGAAAGAGTTGATGGACACAGGGAAACCAGAGAGGCATGACAAACTTCTTACTCAGCTGAAGAACATCAAAGCCAGATGGGCAGAAGTCAGCAAATTATTCGAAGAAGTGAAATTGAAGCCGCTGAAAGATTTGGAAGTGAAGTTTGTGTCACTTCATGGGAACATTCTTTCGGAGATGGACAACATCATCAGGAAGGTGAAGAAGTTGAAGATGGAGTCGCCGGGTGTCGTTGATATCCAGTACTGTATTGATAACCTCGAGGTTAGTACAGCAACTGAGCTATTACCACTTTGGCTTTTAAGAATACATTAAAGTGATTTGATGAAATGTAAAGCCAGTTATCCATATGAAAAAGCATGGAAGGCAAGAAGAGCGTGACCAGATGGAAGTAACTTATGCTTTAGCTTTGCATGGCTAGCAGTGCATGCATGCTTTGAATGGATTGCTTGGTTTGACTTCAAAACTCAGGTCATGTCCTCCTTTTTGTCGACTTTTATATCTTGGAATATCTTTGAATTTTATATCTAGGAATACAAGGGAATCTACGACACTATCGCTAAAGACATTGAAATCTTAAAAGGAATTGGCATCGAGATTAAAGCCAAAACTGGTGATGAAAAAGGAGCCATTGAGAGAAGCTTGAACGAGGTGCAAAATGAGCATCAGCTGCTCGGTACTGTTATGGATGAAAAGAAAACGGTATTCTCTTATTATTTCATATTTATTTGAGTGTTGATGAATTGAAATGGATAATCTTACTCGGGGTATGTCTAAACCCAGGGTAATTTTGTTTGTTGGACTCTTACCTATGAACACCTACTGATATAGAATTCTGGGGCTACGTAGTATATACATAGATAGGTTTGTGCCGCCCTATGTCTATACATGATATTAGAAATTTGCTTTTGATATGTATAAAAATGGCAAATTAAGTGTTACTTTCATTTTAAAAAGGCTTTTTAATTGTTGAGGGATATTTTTCAATTTTCTTTCAATTTCATTAATACATCATCCACTAGGGATGTGAACAGAATGTGCTTGTTCTTGAGTAACAAGAAGTTTTAAAATACGAAGTACAGATTGAATTTGAAAATATGACTACAACTAAAATAAACATAAACATATTTATATTGCAGCAAAACTTCTGAAATAGTTTGTTTGTTCAGACTAAAAGAAATGTATATTATCGAAATAAGTAAATAAATTCAATGCTTTGGATCTAACTGATGTGTTGAAAAAAGAATAATTATATACCTTCGTTTCTTGTTCGTTGGATTTCTGTTCCGGAAGTAATTGAAATTATCTAAGCGCAATATATCAGTCTTGTTTTCATAAGTTAGCATTGTTTTAAATAGATCAACCTTGTCAGGCTCAGATAGGGATTTAATATTATTGTATATTATTGTATAATATATTATATACTTTTCATTGTAACTTATTATTACAGCAGTCATAAAAAGTGGACTTCTTCATCTATTGTTGATAAGTGATAAATGAACATGTTGAGGGAAGATCTGTTCCAAAATATGGACACCATTGGAAATCATGACCCAATTCTATTCTTTTTGTCCAGAACTGACGACCGATTCGGGTGGGACACCCCACCAACTTTCAATGTAAGCGGGATCAGACTTCTGCTTCTATTTTACGTGTGAAGGTTTGAAGACACGGAGCCAGAAACAGACACGTTCTTGACATTTACATATTTACGACTATTTTGCGATTGACAAATAAACATTGCATGGGATAAATACACGGATGAGAACAATGGGAAAGAAAATAAGAAAGTCCATACATTGAGTTTGATACGATAACGAGGCTAAAGGAAGTGACATCAATAGTGGCCTCCCGGGTAGTGCCAGCTGTCTTATCACGAAATGTGAGATAGCTATTCGACTTTGAATCGTGGTTATTTTTTGCTTACAGCTCTTCCTTGAGACTCTGCCAATCTCTGAAGAAATTGAAAATAACTTCGGCAGCCTCGATAAATGGGTGAGAGAAGTAAACAAACTCCTTCGCCAGGAAATCACAGACTTGCCCGAGAATCCCGAACCCGAAATCGAGAGCGTGAAGGTAATGATATATATTTGTAATTTTATTCAGGTTTCGGTTTAGGTTAAGCTGATATAGGAAGTTACCCTTCACACTTCTTCTAGATGCCAGAGATACCAATCTTCCCTTACCTGTCTATGCTGTCTGCTCATAGTGCAGGAAATATTTGTCCAGTGAGCTGACTGTCTAGAAAGGAAAACTTTCTTTTCTACCGTTATTTTGTAATATTTTTATCATCCAGCCTGTAGTGATGGCAAACAATTTTTTATCTAATTAGAGGATCATCGACGACCTAAATGAGCACGGACCATCAGTTGAGAAACTCAAGAAAGACTCGCGGGATCTGATGCTGAAATGCGAGGCGCCTGCCTTCGTAGCACTGGGGAACAAAGTCACGAATCTCTACGCGGTATGGCTCGAACTATCAAAGGAGGCAAGAGAGAGACTTGAGGCACTGCAGAAATGGCTGAAACTCATTGACGATTACGAGAGACAGGTTGACGATCTGAATGTCTGGATTGATAATGTTGAGAAGTCTTTGGATCTTTTAGGCTATCAAGAGAGTAGATCAGAGTTAATCATCGAGCTGGAAGATGTCAAGGTGTTTAGTTTGTTTGTATCAGTTATTTGTTAGGGCATGATTGTTTTGTTTGATGGTTTTCTGTAAAGGAATTATCATTTTCAGTAGATTTCTATTGACATTTTGCATAAGCACGCTTTACAGATCGTAATATGGCTGATCAATGATTCAAGGGTCAATGACACTATGATTCCCCTTAGTTATGAATAGCTACCAAAATAACTGCTGCATCTCTATTCCTGCTACCAAAGGATCAGGTCGTTACTTTATGAATTCACAACGATGATTTACGGAAAACTCTGTGCTGAATATGAATGAAATGAACAATGTTTTGTTGTTACAATTATTATCATTTCTTCGAGTTCATTTATTGCCTTGACATTCCTAAGCAGATAAAGTCTCGTATAATCAATTTTATTTACACAAAATTTTTATTTTTTATTTGTATATTTATTCATAGATTACAGACAAGGCAAACAAAATTGCCTCGTGAATTTCTGTTTGCTAAAGCAACGAACATAAGGAGCAATAAATCTACAATTAATAGAAAGTATTACGCATTTCTTATCTGATGTTTTCATATTTTCTAGAAACTGAAAGCAGAATTTGACCAGAAAGAATCAAAACTGGACCTCATAAAAACCATTGGAGATGACATTGCCTCACGAGGTAGGCCCAGTCTGGTGCAACCATACGAGAAGCAAATTTTCGACCGTCTCGGGCAGCTCGAGGAGAAATTCAATGTCAAAATCTCAGACATGGAAAAGAAAATCGGAGTTATTACTGCGCAGGAGCAGAAAGAAGAAGAAGAGAGGCTGCAAGCCGCTGTGAAGCAGCTGGAGGAGGAGAAGTTAAATGAGAAGAAGGTGGTGATTGTTGAAGAGGTGAGGAACATTCTTTACCGTACGCTACCCCCCAAAGAAGGATACCCTCCCTCCCAAGAAGTACACCCCCTAAAAGTGAAAGCATACTTTGGCGGCAACGTTTGATACTACAATCCCAGCCACATAGTCTTGAGATAAAACAGAAATCCAAGACATTTTTAATGATTAACTTTTTCAGAAATACCGGAGACACAGCGAAACGAACACTCACTTAAGCTTTTCGTTGACACTCAATAGAGTAAGTAAAACGAAAAGCTTAAGTAATCTATGTGTTTGTTTCGCTATGTTTCCGGTATTTCTTCCATCCAAAGACTGTTTGATTTACTTTTCCCAGTGTCCCCTGTTTCTTCTTAATCCTAGATTTTCATGCCTGATTTGGCGTCATTTGGTTGAAAAGGCTTGCATTTGGAGGGAGTCGTTACTTGTTCTTACAATATGAGACATTTATTTAAAGTACTACATTTTAAATTACGAAGTCTGTGTTTCGGATTCCGTAAGAGAGTGCTCAATGCATGAATGCAGAGCGTGAGATGATGCAAGAGAAGAAAAGAGTCGAGGAACTGAACTCAGCATCTCTTTAAACTTCGATATCGGCTTGCTTTTTGTGTTGTTATAGAGTTCTTTGTTTGTTAGCTTGTAAGCCCAATATGAAAAATAAATTAAATGAATCTATTTATGAGAATGAAAAATGACCAGATGAGGATTTGAGCCCACGACCGCTGATTTGGTGCATTAGTTCGAGCTATGAGGGCAGTTGATTTTCAATTGACCTACCTGAGTAATGTAAATCTCACAAACTGCACCACCATCACCAAATGCATAGATTAACCTATCCGGGCTCTTTAAAATCTACACCAGACCTGCTGAAGGGGAACACTCTCCAACACCAGGAAGACCATCGCAGCCCCACCAAGCAATTTTAGACAAATCAATTGTTATTGTTATGATTGTAGGAGGTGATACTTGAGAATACTGTCCGTGCTGCCGAATCTTCTCCTGAAATGATAGATGAGGCCCCTCTGAATGTTGAGGTTGTGACAACGGAGGAGACGGTTAGCGAAGGAGTTGACGAAATGTGGCTGATGAGAAGAAAGACGGAGTCGACAGTGAGGCATTATGCCGAAGTTAAATTCACGGTCACCAGTAGAACAACTACTAAGGGTATGTCCTTTTGTTTGATTAGAATTTCCCATATTAAAATCTGCGTGCTCCAAATCGGAAATTTGGGCAATTGGAAGTTGAATTAAATGTCTCTGAGATACAGAGACACATAGATATTGAGACTCTGTTGTATCAGAAGTCCTCCGTACCAAACTCAGTGCTGTCAAAACTCAGTGCTGTCAAGATATGGAGAATGGGACCTCGTTTACAACAGGGGCACGGTAGCATAAACTTCCTAACTGTATAGCTATATAAGGTCCTAGTGTGTTTTTGCACCTACGTATCTTCCACTATTGAAGCTTTTGAATTGAAAGTTACTGATTTTTAGCTACTCGAAATAAAGCTCCAGTTGGATTGGAATATGAACAGCCTGAAAATCTAAGATATTCGTACTGGAGTACTCAATTATAAAACTTATATGCATGTGATATGAATTTGTGTAAATATTCTTCGAAAAGGCAAAAGCTTCTCTGAAAATTGGACTAACTATCTGTTATGATTTTCAAAATAAAAAGTTTAAGTTCCCAGTGCTATTACAACAACTTTCCTATTAGGATCCATACATTAACTGTATGCTGACCGCCTTGTTTTGAATGAACTTTATCTTGAATGACAGGTGACCTGCACCATCAACTCAACGAGATAATAATCGAGATCGAGGATATCGAAAGATCTCTCATCAAGATAAGGGTGAGGTCAGTGAGGCCTGATGACGTAAAGAAAACTCAAGAGGAGGCTGAGGTGAGTGGTGTTACCGAGTCTCACTGATTGTGCTGTTTTCCTAGGCTCTGTTTACATCGAACAATTGCAGCTGTCCGAGTCATCTCTCAGCTACTCGTTTAATGAGAGGAAAATAACCGAATCAAGCTGAGGCTTTGCACTTTAAATGGTCTATTCCAATAGGTCTAGGAACTGCCAGGCTGTATATGAGGCCAAAAGCTCGTTCTCATTGTTAGAATTCAGAATTTCATTGTCTGCATCATCACACAGTTTTTGTCTGGTCATTTTGGAGTAGGTTGAGGTTACAAAATTAACTCAAATTAAGCAATCACTGAAAAGGATGGGCTACTGAACCACCACAGTCCAAGTACTGAGGACTTTAATGATATGAAAATTTTCATGCATCAAAAACAATGTTTTTATTATTCAACAAGGTTAGAATTGGTTACGTTAGAAGATGTTTGGGGAGACGATTTAACCTTCTGAAGTAAAAAATTCTTGTTCGTATGTTGAAATTTATTCATAAGGCTTTTGCGATGACTAAAATAAGATTTTAATTTTCTAAATATAAAAGATGGGTTAATGTTTTTGATCCATTCCCAGCAACTGTCTTCTTTTATCTCTTCTCATCATATCTTTTCAGAACTTGAGGAAAGCACTCGAAGTTATCCAATCTCGTTTTGATAAATTAATGGAGGAGGTTCTTGAATCCCCCCATGAAATCCAAGAGACCGTCTCAGTCCTAAACCGAAGGGTTGGCCTGGTTAATTCTAATCTGACGCTGCGAAGGAGGACGTTGAAAGGTATCGACGTGAAAATGTATCAGTATCAATCTGATTTGGATTCAGTTAAGAAATGGATGGTTGATGCGGAGGCGGCTCTCGAGTTACCGGAGGACGATGAAAAAGTCAAGGTTAGTCGACCATCAATCATCTATTATGTCTATAACAAAGTTTTTTCCCACCCCCTCCCTCTTCGAAGGTTTTAATACCCATTCCCCTCTGTTATTGATTTCAGGTAACTATGAATTTGATTTTCATATTCAGCATTAAGTTCAGTTTAGAGTTGTTTTTCTCATCAGAATATATTTCTATTCAGGAAATCGAGTCAGAAATTGAGAAGAAATGCGCAGAACTCGAGGCTGTGTCCATCAGGGCCGGCCAACTGAGTGAAGTTTGCCCTGAAGACGAAGTATCGGTTGAAGAAGTAGAGGGTTTGGAGAAGAAATTTGCTGTAATTCAAACTCGATTCCAACAGTATAAGAAGCCTGAGGATAAATGTATGTGCAATCTGCTTTCCTGTAAATTGTGATGTTGTATTTCCGTTATTAAACTTGAGGATGGCGAAGACATGAGAGAAATACAATTACTACTAAAGCTATGCGTCTGACACTCATCAGAGTAGTATGTCCGCCATAGACCGAATTTAAAACCTAAAGAATGGTCATACCTTAATGCAGATTTTAATTGGTAAATCTGAAAATAGGTGAATGGATTCTGACATACTTTTCTGATAAGTATCAGACGAAAACCTATAGTAGTTATTATGTTTCGCTATGCTTTGGATTGATTTACCTAGTCATCTATTGATGCTTGTAAGATTTAACCACTCCATTTTATTTTAAATCTCTTAATCTACTTTAGTTGTTTCAGAAAGAGCATCCCTTACTTGCTTAGAAATTATCAAAGCAGACTGAAATTTCTTGTATATTCATTTCTTATATGCGAGGACTTGCTGTATTCTTAATCCCTTTTTAAATCTATTGTTCGCCTTTTTCAGCCACTGCATACAAAATCAGCGTGTACACCGCGGATATTCCCGAGGGTGACACGCGAGCAAACGTTTTCATCAAACTATTCGGAGAGTACGGAAACAGTGAGCAATTCGCACTCCGTCAGTCAGAAACCAAACGGAAGAAATTCCTACCCGGTCAAGTCGACGTCTTCACCTTCAGAGATCAACAGTGGCTCGGCAAATTGCATAAAATCAGAATTTGGCACGACAACGAGGGATCGAACCCATCCTGGTATCTCAGCAGTGTGTATGTGTTGGATGAGCTGTCATCAAGACTGTATGGCTTCACTATTGACTCGTGGTTGAGTAAAGAACATGGTGCCGTGCTCAAAGAGACGGGAGTTACAGGGATCACGCTTTATAAAGAGCTTGGTACGTCTTCCAGCAAAATCATCTCTACTAGTATCATCATTAAAATCATAACCATCTTCATATCTTCATCATCATCCCAACCTCCATCATAACTATCTTCATCATCATAACCATCTTCATCATCTCAACCCCCTTCATCATCATAATCATCATAACAATCTTTATCATCACCATCATCTTCATCATCATCATAAACATCTTTATCGTCAAAAGCCATCTTCTTCATCATTAGCCGTTCAGACCACTGCCGACCCATGGTCTCTCCAACATCAAGTTTATTCTAATTGGGGGCTGTTGAATGATTATCTCACGCTAAATTTGCCTTTCACCCTTTTCGTCATTCTTTGTCACCTATTTTATACGACAAATAACATGAGAATTTCTCCGGGCTCGGGTGGTACTTGCCGTAACCACAGCCCGGTCTAAAAAAGAAATAGAATGCGTGTGGTACATTGATTGTAGATAATGAAAAATCATGTATAATAACTTTTAGTACCATAATTTGAAATAAACTCAAGATTTCGAGCTTTTACTCATTATCAAGTCAAATGTCACTTGATAACGAGTATAAGCTCGAAATATTGTGTTTAAATCAAATTATGGTACTAAAAGTTATTATACATCACTTTTTATTATTTTATACGATGTTTCTATATAGCATCACGAAAAACTGTAAGACCTACTTACCCCCTAGCGTAACGTAATCATGAATGGCCCCTAGTTGCTTTTTACATTAAAGTCACACTTGCTCTACACATAGTAAAATATTTGAAATGAAATATATACAAGGAAATCTTCAAGGAGTCTTCAAATCGTTATACAAATAGCTTTAAAACAAACTACATATTGACTGAAAACCAACTAGTTACTAGAAATGAACTTGATGTTCTTGTATTTTAACGAAATATACCCTCCAGTTCGCTATCATCAAATCCTGCAACAGCAGCTCTCTTCCCTTCATTCTATGCTGAATGTGATGATAAATATATGGAGATGGCAATTTGAAATCGTTTTATAGGTGCTCCATTTCTTTCCTCTTTAGTTAATTTTCCCTCTTGTTTCTCACAGCCCCTGAATTCTTGACAAGAAAACACAAAATCATCGAAGTGAATTGGATATTTGACACCTTCAACTCGCCAAATATTGGAGTGGAGATGACGTGGCAAGAGTACGTCGCCTCGATCAATGCCACGTGTGATAAGTTAACCGAGTTGAAGTCGAAGCTAGATGATTCTGTTTTTGATGGAAAAGATTTTGAGAATTTCAACGAGCAAGAACAAGTTCTGAAGGTATGTTATTATGGTATATTTGTTTTCCAATGCTTGATTTAAAAGCTAATCTGCAAAGGAAACATATCACGAAGAAAAGAGTCACGAGACTAAACTCTACATCTCTACAAACCTATTTCGTGGTTGCTCACTCATCAGGAGATGTATTACCCTTGCATATAACATCTGTTGATGCAAGCATATATTATCCTTTTGTACATCTCCTGATGAGTGGGCAACAACGAAACAGGCTTGTAGAGATGTAGAGTTTAGTTCTCGACTCTTCTCCAGAGATAATTTGTGGGAATGAAAAATGACCCGAGTAGGACACGAACTGATGACCTCTCTTCGTTCGTACTCTAGTGCGCTACCACTGCGCACAATAGCTTTTTTTCGTTATTTTTCATTCTCACAAATTATCTCGATTGATTTTCCAAATCCTACCTCTTCTCAAGTTTACTCTCTTCTCTATTGTTAAATTACGCTCAAAACTTGTATATCTAGCACTGCCTTTGGGAAAGCCGAAATGCAGACTTCCTATTTTCTATCTAGTTGCTCTATGAGATTCAATCTGATTTGACAAATTGGATGTAATTTGCCTGCGATACTTGAAGCATTCTTTCAAAGCTAATCTTTAAAGCTTAATCGTTATGGATCCAGCATTTTCAATATGATATTGTTTTTCATCTCTGAACATTTGCTAACATCATTTCGTGGTTTAAAGCATGGGTGAGGTAACATTTCCTACGAATAAGCGTGTTTTTGTGGGCCGTGGCGATCCTATGGCTGATTATCCCATTCAATGAGCTGAAGCCCAATTGTCCGTACCCTGGAACTTAGAAGATGAAGCCTTAGTGTTATTAACTGAGCATTTTTGGTCTAGCGTGTTAGTCAGCAAATAAACGGTACCACGCTTAATCCTCCTATACCTGGCAGTTGCAAAATTTAAACGAAGATTGATTTTTAAGTCCGATCTATGAATATTGGAATAGTTACGTTGCAATATGCGTCTGTAGAGACCACGCTAACGAATATGTAAATCGACTGTGGCGGATAACAAATACTGTTGGGATTACTCTGCTCTACTCTGTTGTTGATTTTGGACAATCACGGTAGGAAGGTGAGAAAAATCGGAAACTACTGAAGCCTTGCGTCTGACACTCACCGGAGTAGTAGTACTGCTAATGTTTCCGATTTTCCTCGTCCTCCTCAAGTTCTGTACCGATCAAACACTGCACACACTATTGATTATCCACCATAGTAGTACGCAGAATCACAACCACAGTAGACCAAAATAACCAGTACAGTTTTGAAGGCTTGCTATCGTTGAGACCCATTTAGGAGTGCTTTACGAATGCTTGTTGAGATGTGATACTTCTATCATATATATCATATACGATACTCTCATCATGGAGCAGTCTGAAGCAAGTATCCCAGTCTTGTACCCTGATGAGTGTAAGCAATCATCGACTCTGGAGGCTTGAAAAGTCTCGATGGCCTAAATGAATCTTTTTCAGTGTGTTTATCGATTGGGAATTAAAGGTCTATTGATTGTTTTTGTAAGTTTAATTGGCTTTAATGATTATTCTTTGATCTCAAACCTAATCCTGGGCTTGGTTTGCTTTTCCCATACACCGCTATAATATGCAGCTTAAGTTAATGCCTGCTTTTAATTAAACTTAGAACGAATTGAAATTTCAGTAATATTCTTGTTTCCATTTCGATAACTTTCGAAATAAGCTGTGGGGTAGAATATTAGGTGAACAGTCTTGTGGTATTTGAGGTATGGAACAATTTTAAATTTTTATCAGAAGTTATTTGTTGTGAATTATTCTAAGTTTTCCGTTCTCTTTCTGACATACTACTCTAATAACGGTCGGACACAAAAGTTTAGTTTGTTATTATGTTTCGCTTTTTTCCTCAAATTATTTTATATTTGATTTGATTTTCAATGTTTTCGAAGTGAGATATTGGTATACGTTTTTCTTGTTAGAATGGGCAGTTTATAAATGCAAAGTTTGGAGCTTTTTATGAGTTTTGAGTTTTTAGCAGATGTTCGACGATATTTGCAATATGTGATACTGAATCTAATCCTTTTAAATATCTTCATAGAATGAAGGAGGATAGATATTATCAACAGTTGATAATCAAATCTATGCTATCTTAGTTCATTTTAAAGTTTGTTGTTTTTAAAGTCTTACGAAGCAAGTGTATGATTAATTTGACTCTGATGGAAAATTCTCTCAAATCTAAAGAAAATGTCTGAGATTCGCACAACGAAAGTACTATGAAAAGGCTGAGAGATACCTAGGCCGTTGAGTGACTAGCATCAGGCTTTGTTCTTAGCAGGGGTGAGGTAGCATGCACCAAATGAATTTATATATAGTACTAATGCCCTTTCGATGAATTTTGCATTTCAAACTATATAAGATATTTATATAACGTTTACTTTTGCTCTAATGGCCTCTTCTCAATTAAAGATTCAAGAAATGGCACATGTCAAAAAGGGCCCATTCGTAGATATAAAACGGGCATGCATATGTTTTAACTGAGAAGTGGGGGCCCTCTATGCCACTGTTCTTCAGCCCGAATTATCTCGATTGATTTTCCAAATCCTGCTTCTTCTCAAGATGTATTCTTTGTTAGTTATCGAACTCAAGTAGAGCATGCCTAGTCTGACTATAGTGCTCGAGATACACGAGTATAGAGCAATCATACAGTAGTATCTACATTCAGTGGTAAACACTTAATAACTCTTTGTTAATCTCAGAGCAAGTATAAAGACGACAATCATGATTTTTGCTATTTTCTTTTAACAGTCAAGTAATAATAATTTAAGACACATCGAATAGTTATTATTGGGCCTAAATATGAACTACTTGATATGCCCCAAATTATTATTACTTGAATGTTAAAAACAAATACTGAAAATCATGATTGTCGTCTTCATGCTTGCTCTGACATTCATGAAAAGTTGTGCTTTCCACCAAGTGAATCTTAGTTATCTGAAATATCATCTTTTTAAGGAGGTTGAAGAAGCCATGGAAAGACTCAGCCCTAGCGTCGACAACCTCGTAATGATGCGCGAGAGATATCTGAGCAAGTGCTCCAGCAGCGAGCTTGACACGATAGACAAGTCACTCAATACGCTGAGGTCTAACTGGAATGCTGTCACCTCGGAATTCAAAGTCAGATTCACTCGTTACGATAAGTCCGTGTCGACCTGGAGACAAGTGCAGGGAGATCTGAAGGAAATCACATTGTGGCTCACAAAGACGGAGAATCTTCTGGCTGAAACTAAGCTGGCGAATGGTGAAATTAATGTTGATCTGGCAAAGGGAGAACAAGAGGTGATCATTATTTTATATTCATTTAGTTTTACAGCTTTGATCGGTACTGAACTTGTAATACAAATCATTCGATAGTATTGTGTTTACAATATATGTCAATATGTTTTGATTTTTTACGATTTTTTTCGCCATCCTCAAGTTCATTACCGATCAAAGACCATCCTGACGTGCTACTGTGATGTGTTTCAGACGGAAAGCTTTAGTGAATATTATGTTTCGCCATGTTCACGATTTACTTTGTCATCCTCATTTAGCTTATTCGGTTTTAAGGGTATTGCAAACAGCCCGTACCTTCCAGTCCTTGCCTCTCTAACTATCTACCTTGGCAGTCTAAGCAAACTTTAACATTTTATCAATAGAATCTCCAGCTATATCAAGCAACTCACTTGAAAGAAGTTTTCCTTTAACCGGGGAGTTTTGGAGATTCTTGTGGTGATTTTAAGGAGTAAGAATTTTACAGGGAATTCCGCTCTATTTTAGTTTCATTGTTACTGCACTTGATACACTAAGCATCTTGCATGTTTTTCTTAAGTTATGCTTCAAAATAGTATGTATTGAAATCTTGACAAGTTGTACCAAATCTGAGGATATTCTCAAGGGAGCAAAGCAATATCAACCTGGGTAACGTCTGAGCAGTTCTGTGGAAGATGTTCAGTACTGTGGAGGATATTCAGTGCTGTGGAGGGTATTCAGTGCTGTGGAGGGTATTCAGTGCTGTGGAGGGTATTCAGTGCTGTAGGGGGGATATCATCAGTCCTTTGGAGTGATACCATCAGTACTGTGGAGGATATTCAGTGCTGTGGAGGGTGTTCAATGCTGTAGGGGGATATCATCAGTCTTTTGGAGTGATACCATCAGTACTGTGGAGGATATTCAGTGCTGTGGAGGGTGTTCAATGCTGTAGGGGGATATCATCAGTCCTTTGGAGTGATACCATCAGTACTGTGGAGGATGTTCAGTGCTGTGGAGGGTGTTCAATGGTCTAGGGGTATATCATCAGTTCTTTGGAGTGATACCATCAGTGCGGTGAAGGATGTCCAGCTCTCTGGAGGAAGTTCAGTGTGGGGAGTATCATTAGCTATATGGGGGATACCATCATTCTTATGAGGGGTGTTCAGTACTATAGAGGGATACTATTAGGACTATGGAGGGTGTCTGTTCCGTTCTTTAGTGGATGTTCAGTACTTTTATGAAGGGAATAGGTGAAATAAGTGTTAATTTAAAAAGGCCTGCTAATCCCTCTGGAAACGTGTTACTTGAGCAGCAGTTTTTGACCCACGATTATTAACTGCTAAATCCTATCTCAAGTCATGTTTAAAAATAGCATGAACCTGATTTGTTCAGGACAGTTTGTTTGTAGATTGCTGCCTAAGATTTAATATTTATCATCTATAAACCCTCAAGTTAATAAGGCTCTGCAGATTGATCTGGCCATATGGTCTATCCTGGAGTGAAGGGCTTACGTAAAACCACCAGATTGACCAATTAATTAACTAACAAAGCCTTCGAAAAGATTTATTTATTCCTCGCACGAGAAAAGCAGGTCAATGTTGCTTTACTGAAAAGCTGTCCGTGCAGTGAATTGCTTTGTATTGACAGAATAGTTATACTGAACCCTTTATCACATAGATTCATCTCTTACACTACAGTACTGAACGTCCTCCAAAGTACACTACACCCTCTATAAGGCATGGTCTAACACGTGGAAAATACATTCTCGCGAATGGGCTATCACAATTGTAATGTGCCCTAACTGGGTATCGAACCTGGTGTTAACGTAACTTATACTCAAACAGAGATTTCTGATGTGGTAACTTTGAATTTATATGACTGCGAACGAACGGCCTAAATTTACCAAAACGCGAGAATTTAGAATACTCAGAACGAGTTGAGTGATGGGGTAACTACTCCCAACATTCCTCCCTCAACCTTATGTCAGCGTGCTAACCATTTTCTTGACAAGAACAATGAATAGTTATATGTAGGTCTTCCTTATAAATGAACTGAAAACTTTTAAACTGCGAGGATAGTGCCTTAGGGGGTGCAAACCACGAAATCTCTGTTCTCTAATTGAGAGTTGCGAGCGAGGGGTACAAACCAATAAGGTTGAAGTATCTTTTTCATTAGTAAATTCAGCTCTGGCTCAGTACTGAAATTGCATAGCTGGGAAGAAAATTGCAGTACCAAAAAATTGCTTAGCAATTTCTTGACTATCAGTATTTTTCGAAAATAGACTTGAAAAGGGATAATATAGTTGATTAATGTGTTAGTAGCCAGGTTATACTGGCAAGGCGAGATACTTTAGCTAGATGAGATATCCCAGCTAAGTGGATCGTGCAAATAGGCCCGAAGTGCACTGAACGCTGATTTAGTAATCACTGTACTTTCCACAGATGTTACAATGAATGATGAACAATGAACGGTTTTAAGAAGTTAAGAGTGTATACCAAGCCAAACATGTTGATTTAGGAAAGCCGGTATAATCGTGGTTTCTAGATGGGGATTGACGTATCCACCCACCTGATTTATGTTTTGTTCATCACTAGGGACTGGAGCAAGGCCAGTCTGATATCGAAACCAGGCTCAATACGGTTCGCCTTCTGGGAGAGGACGTCATAGCAGAGTCAGCAGATGATGACGCAAACCAACTGAGAGAGAAATTGAAGACTATTGATGCGCGTTGGGTGGTTGTTCAACGGGAGATCAATGATAGGAAAACAAGGTTAGTGTTCAGAATCGTCTTAGAGAGATGTTTTTTATATGAAATCGGTCTGAGTTATGGAGGGTGTTGTGTACTTTAGAGGACGATCAGTACTGTGGTGTGAGGGATGAATCTATGTAATTGAGGGTTGAGTATAACTACTCTGTCATTCTGTCAAAACAAAGTAATTCATTGCACGGGTAGCTTTTCAGTAAGGGATCGTCCAAAAATCCTCTTGTGATCAGTTAGTGGCTTTGGGCCGTAAACTTTGTTACCCCTTCCCCTCCTACTTAGCGAACCCTATCTTGTTTCTTTGTGATGATGAAGTGCGATTATTAGGCCGTCTGGAAAGATGTGATATCATAACTGTTGATGATGACTTCAGAACTTGGCACTACTAATTGTTAAGATATTTAAGTCTATTAAGATTTTCCCGTCTATTTGTCTTCTATCATACGCATATATATGTAGATATCAAGATCTGGTATCCATCGAGTGGAGTTGAACCATGGTCCTAAGTCGTTATTAGTGAAATTATGGAAGATTCAAATTAAATCTTCGTGTAATTTCAATTTCTGTCTTGAGAATATCTAGAATTTCAGAATGGGCTCTGGTGGTGAATAAGCCCTACATACTCAGAGAGAATAAAATTCTCTAAGTTGATGACTTAGTTAGCAATTCTGACTAAAGTCTATCCCCCTTAAAAGTTTCTCTCTCTCCTTCTGATATTCTGAACAGGATATCAAAATCCATTGTAATTCTCTCTATTTTCTCTAGAGAGCCTCTTCTGAAATTCGTTAAATCATGAATTGAGACTACTTATGAGATATCTATTTAAATGTCCCAATAGCTCAGGGGATGAAGGCACTGGAGTGCAAAGTTAGATGTCGAGTTTCGCTCAAGGCTTGCGTGGGTCATGTTACTTAACACAAATCATCTCGATTAAAAGTATTTCAGAAGAAGCAGGATTTGGAGAATCAATTGAAATAATTTGTGAGAACGAAATGAAATTGTCAGAAGTCGTAAAGAATCATCGATGGCCTCGGCAGCTTAGTTAGTAGCATGGTTGAGGTGCAGACTTTCAGTTCGTGGGTTCGAGTCTTACTTTGGTCATTTGCATTCTCATAGATTGTGTACAGTCAGTTTTTAGTCATTTGATGTTAAGTGCGTATCTAAAAATAAGAATCTTTTTGATACTAGAAACTGGTGAAAAATTAAGAAACTTTTAGTACTAGGACCCAAGCTAGGTTTCTTATTAAAAAAGCGTATATCTCTATTGAAACTATTTATAGGACCAAATTTGAGAAGTCGGACGTCAGCGATTTACTGTGACCGCTTATCCGTATTATAAATAACTTAAGAATAGTCTTGTGTCATGCATGTTAAGTCTGTCAGCTTGTTCAGATCAAGAAGTTCATTGATATATAGCTCTTGCCAAGATGCGGTGGATTCGCTATACTTGTGCGGAACTGACTCGGTGGATGCTCATTAGTATTAACCAGCACCACGCGACGTTTAGGTTGCCTCTGTTTATAGTAGTATGAGGTCCTTATGTGTTTATTTCACCCATTAGTGCTTCTAAAGTCCTCAATTTGAACAGGGCTTCCCAGAAGAAAAACCCTCGGTCAAACTATACTTGAAACAGTATCGAAGCAATTAGCAATGTATAACTACGATTCACTACAATGAGAAAACGATTAACTACGATTCACTACAATTAGAAAACGATTTGCTACGATTCACTACAATTAGAAAACGATTTGCTACGATTCACTACAATTAGAAAACGATTTGCTACGATTCAATACAATTAGAAAATGATTTGCTACGATTCACTACAATTAGAAAACGATTTGCTACGATTCACTACAATTAGAAAACGATTTGCTACGATTCAATACAATTAGAAAATTATTTGCTACGATTCACTACAATTAGAAAACGATTTGCCACGATTCAATACAATTAGAAAACGATTTGCTACGATTCACTACAATGAGAAAACGATTTGCTACGATTCAATACAATTAGTAAATGATTTGCTACGATTCACTACAATTATAAAACGATTTGCTACGATTCACTACAATTAGAAAACGATTTGCTACGATTCACTACAATTAGAAAACGATTTACTACGATTCAATACAATTAGAAAATGATTTGCTACGATTCACTACAATTAGAAAACGATTTGCTACGATTCACTACAATTAGAAAACGATTTGCTACGATTCACTACAATTAGAAAACGATTTGCTACGATTCACAACAATTAGAAAATGATTTGCTACGATTCACTACAATTAGAAAACGATTTGCTACGATTCACTACAATTAGAAAACGATTTGCTACGATTCACTACAATTAAAAAACGATTTGCTACGATTCACTACAATTAGAAAAAGATTTGCTACGATTCACTACAATTAGAAACGGATTTGCTACGATTTTCAAATATCATGGAGGGATTATGGAGGGATGCCAATCGCTTAAAAATTTACATTAAATCGTTTGCTACAAATCCAACGCAACCATATTTCTAAACGAATCTCTAACGATGGTTGGTAAACGACCCCTTGGGACGTCCATTGCCTTTTCAAGTAGGCCCTCCTCAAAACCTTTTAACGCACACTTCGCCTTTAAAACTGCGGTGCTATCGAAACCTTCGAACTAAACCACAACTAATTTTTAGCTCATCTGCCGCACGAAAATCAATCATTTTCAATGCTGGATGTCATCAATCCTACTTAAACTTTTTATCATCCGATTAATTCATCCGTTACAAAAGTTGATTTATTTGTTGACCCATTAGCCATTTTGTTGTTCAAGCAATAGAAGGTGAAAGTATTTTGTCATATGCCTCTAGAAGTTGAAGTATCTAACGCCTCGTATTGCTAACACTACTGGGAGCTTTTTGAAAGTGCAAACCATTCTTCCCATGTGAGAGTATTCAAGTTTGTTCCACCCTTGGCATCTACCAGGTATCACAGGTATCTTTTTATGCAAGAAACTTGTTATAAATGTAGAAACAAAGACACCAAGCAAGTTTATGCAGTGACTCGTAGTTTCATGCTGATGCAATCTTTTCTTCAGATTCTCGACAATGGAAAGTGGAGAGGTGAACGTGTTTTTGGGAGACTGCGATGATCTCCTCACCTGGATTGAAAACACGTATAAACTGATAACAGAAAACAAACCCCATCCCATTGACGAAGATGCACTTGATGACTACATAGATAAACTGCAAGTAAGTTTTATATTGTTTTTTTATGATGATTATCATACTTTTCTATCGAGAATGTACCAATTAGGAAGAAGGCTTTGGAACACTGCAGCCCGGAAATTCAGACGGAAATTTAAAAAACCAAAAATATAGACGATCTTCATCGTTTAGTTTCATCCATAAGCAAATATGTTTTGCTTGCTAGGGATGTACGCCCCACGGAATATCTACAGCACGTCTAACCATAGGTCGTAGAAGGAGATGGTTAGGATAGCCATTGTTCTACATGTTTGTTTCGTATTTGATAATGGACAGTACTTCTGCGTGCACAACATATGCCTTATCCTCTCTCTTGACTGTTAAAATGTTACATGTACAAAATGCCTACATGAAAATGTTGATGAATATTTTAAAACTTTTCTTTGATAACGAATATGTTTTGATAAGGAACCAAAAGAAGTGTTTTTTTCTTTGTGTTCAACCATGACCTTCTTGATTAAAACGAAAGCAAAACTAAACTTGCACCAAAACATGTAGCAATAAATCTAACTAATAGAGCAATACAATATGATGAAATACAAAAATAAATCCAAAATATGTCCTTCTGAAAATTTCAATTCTTTTCAATAAGCAACTAGACTTATGTCCCAGCCCTCAAAGTTGCTCAAATATTTTGGACTTAGAACCCCTCAAAATTTCTTAATGGTTGCCTAAGTTTTGAAAAACGAACAAAATATAAACATTCCTTGTATCCTAAAACGTTGAAATTGTCAGTGTACATGTAAGAAAACCTTTTTAAATACAAATATTTATCGTTTAACAATGAAACATGTTGTGATCAAACAAGGTTGAGCAATTTCATCATAGTTGCTTCCTGCTTAGTTGTTTGAATTATCTCATTGAGCCCTGGAGTTGCTTATTAGTTTGGTCATTCCAGTACTGGTTGCTTATTGACGAATCTGTTATTGAAAAAGTGTGTGGTCTAACCCGGTAGTCTTTATCTTCCAGTCCGCTGAAGAAGAACTATCTTCTCGCCAAGAAACCCTCCTCAACCTAACAAACGAGGGAGAAAGAATCCTCCAGAAATCGGACGACCTATCCACCCACACCCAGACGCAAATCAAAGACAAAACCGACCACGTGCAGCAAAGATGGCAGCAGGTCAGCCTCGCGTTACCCAAGCGTAAAGCAGTGATTGCTGACAAGCTTTCAAGAGCAACTAAATTCTTGGAAGAGCTCGAGGAGTTGTCAGTCTGGATGTCTGCTACACGAGATCTCCTTGAGAAGCAAGAGCAAGGAGATCCTAGTGGACTTTTGGTCGACCCAGAGGTAAATTCTGTTTTAATACTACTTTGATTTCCACTTGCAATGCATTTTAAGGGCCTGTTTACATGCAGGAAGGGTCGCCGTCCTGGAAGAGTCACCCTACCAGAAGGACCAGAAGGAAAGAGCAAAACTGTTAACTCACATAATAAAATTATCAATATCTTACAACAGAACAATAAACAGATTGAGCCCAACATTAATTAATATATTCTCAATAAACACGAGTCCTTATGATTTTAGGAAATCGCAATTTAAAAATACAGAACCTAGTTAAAAAGTTGATGGTTTTAATACGGTCTCATATAAATGAAATCAAATCTGGAACTCCCTCCCTGCAGAGGTAAAAAATTCACATTCACTAGATTCTTTTAATAATAGAATCAAAACCTCCAATTCATTCAAATATACTTGCGATGTATTCCATCAGTATATTCATCATGTGGGATTGATATAGAATCTCACCACCTTGCTCGTTTCGTTTTGTCTGCTAGTTCGTTTAAATTAGCTTTAAATTTTTAGAAGAAGCTACAGTTCGTAACTAACTTTGAATAAAGAAAGAAAAAAAACCCTACCAGACAAAACGCAGCTCCCCTTTGTATGAAAAATTAATAACCTAGGGTAAACCTTAGGAGTAGGGTTATGAGCAATCAAATTGCCAATTAATAAGAATGGATTAAGGCCAATAAAGATAGCCTCCCCTACGGTCACCTTACCTTAAGCGTTTACACGGCTTAAATCAACAAAATGTTGGTCATCTTAGGAGGATGACCCTACCTAGCAGAAAGAGTGACCGTATCACTTTGTTGACCCTACCTGGGGAAAAATGGGTGTGGGTAATCCTACTGTTAGGGTGACCTTCTTAGAAGGGTGATCTTATCACCAGCATACTAAGAGGCCCTTACCCACAGGATAACTCAATTGACAGCTTTACAGAGGCTCGTGCAAAGCATCTCGAATTGAAACTGAATTACCGATTTAGAAGCATAACATACTCTTTGAAAAAATGAAATGAAATATGGACATGTTTGAAAAAATGTTTGAAAGGAGATTTAGTTTTCATTTCTTCAACCTTTTTTTAAGGTTTGCTGTTTAGGTGCTTGCTTGAAATCCAAGCTCAATCATTTCCAGGTTTTTGGTTCACCATATGAAATTGACTTCTATCCAATATATAGAGAGATAGGCAAGTCAGTCTTGGAGATCCAACTCGTCCAGGGATTGGCTAGTCAGTCTTTGTACGTACGAGTGTTTCTCAGTTGACATTAGTTCTTTTCTCGTTAAAAGACGGCTGGCCTTTGCAGCACCAGACCCAAAAACTTTTCAGCACTTTATATCTTGCGTAGACTCCAAGCAAGAATATTGATATTGCATGACATAATAGCTACAAGACGAGATTCTTATAGCCTTGTTGTGACAGGAGATGTTAGATTGATCAATCCTTCAACCCTTTGAAACCACCAACACCTGAAATAGTGATTCCAGCATCCACATTTCTGATGTTCTACAAATCACTTTCCCTCTCTCTCTTGCAGACAATGCGTCAAGCGCTTGAAACGCGGAAATCCAACGTGGAAGCCATCAACAGACTCCTCTCGGAATTCAGGGGGGAGGGCGACCTGACCACGACAACATTCCCCAAAGAGGTCCGTGATAAGATTGAGAAGTTGAACAAGGACTGGCAGATCATCATTCAACTGGCAACGAGGCTGAGAGAGAGAACCATCGTCAGCGAGACTGTTATCGTTGCTGAGGAATTCCAGAAAGAGGCTGCACCCATGGATTTCGCTATCCAAGACCGTGAGTTTACTTTGGAATTTAGGCCCTGTTCACTTTTATTCGTTTTTTTTTCGCTCCATTTTTCTCAGAAAATGGATTTTATTCCTCTCCGCTCAAACTAATGTTTATACAGATAAAAACTGATGATGCCAATTTATGTTCGCACTTGTTCTCAAAGCTGCATCTGTACACATCTGATTTTCTCTTTATGAAAACGAGATTATCATTGTCTTTACCTTCGTTTTTATTAGCCCAGTCGAATTCCTGTACAAAGAAATTAACGGTTCAAAATTGCACGAGCATAAACACAAGTATAAACTGAAGTCCAAATGATAATAAAAATATTGAGTATTGGCAGAATGAGAAATCAAAATAAAATATATTCCAAGTTTACTACATGATTTAAAAAGCTTTAAAAACTTGTTTGACGGAGACGGTCGAGTGGTAAGATTATTCAACCCTTGTTTAAAGGATCGGAGATTGAGCACACCTTCTGACCTGTCGCATAAAGTGTGAGTAGAGAATTTGCCAGTGTTCTGTTTTTTCTTTAAAAGGGAAGAAGGATTATAATGTCTGGTCACATCACGAGCTGAGGGGAAGCACCGGGTCGCAATGCTCTATTATTACCTGTCTATGTAGACGAAATCCTTCACCTTCTATACCGAAAACTGAGAGTTGGGATTTAAACAGTCCATGTTCCTGTTAAATTTCAACCTGCCTTCCTGCTTCAAAAGATTGACAAGAACTTTTTCATTTTTCATATATTCTAAACTGCCTCCCGCTTGCATCCCGCCTTCCAGCGTTTATTTGAGAAAATTTCAGCTCAACTAGCTGAGGTCCCACCTAGGTGCACCTCTCAATAATAAAGATCGCACTCGACCAGAATGAAATGTTTCCCATTCTAAAATACAATGGTTTGTATTGGGAGGTGGGATATCAGCTCTAGACGTGAATGTGGAATGATTTTGTCCATATGTAAACAGCCTCTATAGTCTGCCTATTAAAAGTGCCCTTTCTACTTTATGCATAAAGCAATACCTTACGAAAATAAAAAGAGTATTTGCCTGTCGACAATCATCTTGATTTAACAAGAAGTAACCCATTATTCAAGAACTTGTTTTGCCATACACTGGAAAGGTATTTTCTCACTGGTGGGTTTCACTGTATCATGGTTTATGTGCAAAGCACAAAGGGCCCACTGAATAGGTACACTAATCGAGTCTTGCAACCGTAGTACTTCTTCTCGATGTCACACCTCTCGTGACTTCATCTACAGTGTTGTTGTAAAAACTATCGGCAGTGTTACTACCTAGTGTGCAAAGACATTGGTGCGAATACGCTATATGATACGACCAACTTGCATAACTCTATTCGCTATAGATGCAGGTGATATTTTCAATCTTAGAGATAACACTTCGTCAAATACGACAATCGACATCTTCGAACTGTTGTCTCCCATGGCGTTTCCTACAGGTATATAGCCTATTACCATGGAAAAGTTTGTTTATAACATATCACGTGCAGACAACGGCTATTTGATGGCGTACAGTAAAAAGGACATGCGACAATGTTGAAATCATCAATTAGTGCTAAATTAACATATAAGCAAAAACACGTACATATACGCAAGTACGTGCGAACGTTCACGAATAAGCGAGCAATCACAGATGAGTAAACAATAACGAAATAGGCTTGTCGAGATGTGCTTTTTGTAGTCGCTCGATTCTTTGCTCTCGCGTATGCATACATGCAACTATAAGAATTATTGGCATTGTTGTAAGCTCTAAAGTGGGGGTCTTTAGAAGTCTTTTCAAAACTCACGAATGATTGCATTAAGGTTGGTAAAATATTTACATTTAACGATGTTCATAAATACAACATTTAGGCTTAACTCTTAAAGATATGACTAAGATCGTAGAAACTGTATATGATTTATTGATAAGCAAGACATTTAACGAAGAAAACTTAGGAAATAGAAATAAATGTTATGCAATGTGAACAGGGATAGGACTCGATTAAAAGCAAGAAAGGAGACCAAGTTTCTGTTACTCCAAGTTTTATGCTCCAGCAGTCATTAGACAGACTGAAATAGCGTCACAAAGATTGAAAGTCTATCCCCAAAGGGTAATCTCTCATTTTTGTAATCGTTTAAAAGTTATACTTAACCAGCTTTTGATCAGAAAAATGTAATGATCAGAAAAATAAAGCTATTTCCAAACGAGCTCAAACTTGAAGTATTATAATTTGCCATTATGAAATAGTTTTAAAATCATATATGCAACAGTTAAAAAATTAGCGAAAATTTTGCGCTGAAAACGACCATCTTCAGTGCTTTTTGTTGAAATGATACTTGTTCATAATTGCTCAGCATTTTCAGAAATGGCTAAACAGCGCAGTAGTAAAACATCTTATAAGATAACCGCTAAAGCCATCGATTCGAGCGCATCCTTACTTGTAGCTACCCTGTAAGCTCTTATTTTCTATTCATATTGCATTTCAAATTGGTTTTAATTTCTGTCCTTTTTTGTTTCAGAAACAGATTCTAGAGCAAGCAAGTCTACGTTTGATCAAAACTCCGCCGAACTTCATGATTGGTTGACGTTGATGGACAAGAAAGCAAATGCAGTAGTTGTCATTGGTGATTCTGATGAATTTGAAATTGCTCTCAAACAGCAGACTGTAAGTTTACTTCAGTCTACCATAGTTCATCAATCTCTGCCTGGGGCTATGTTAATTCACAAGGACTATGTTATTAGCATGCCTAACACGGGTTTTATATTCTTTTAAATAGTTTGCCCTAATTGTAATATGCTCCAAAGATTCACAATATGGTACCAGTTTTTGAGTAAATTGTGGCAGTTTGGGTATACCCTGCCCCTGCCTACTTATAACCCTGGAAAACATCTGTACAATACTTAAGAAGATGTTGTGGGGGATGTTCAGCACTGTGGAGGGATACCATTCAATACCATGGAGGATATCTAGTACTATTAAGGGAAACCGCAAGAACTTTAGGTATTACCTCTACAGTCATTGTGGTCTCCCTACGCAGCACTGATGGTATCCCTACACAGGACTGATTGTATCCCTACACAGTACAGAACATCCTCCGCAGTGCTAAACAGCCTTCTGAGTATTTCATATCCTCGACAGTACTGAATACCCCCCAAAGTAATGAACATCCTCAACCCTACTGAACATCCTACACAGTACTGAGCATACTCGACCCTACTGAACATCCTACACAGTACTGAGCATACTAGACCCTACTGAACATCCTACACAGTACTGAGCATCCTCGACCCTACTGAACATCCTACACAGTACTGAGCATACTCGACCCTACTGAACATCCTACACAGTACTGAGCATCCTCGACCCTACTGAACATCCTACACAGTACTGAGCGTACTCGACCCTACTGAACATCCTACACAGTACTGAGCATACTAGACCCTACTGAACATCCTACACAGTACTGAGCGTACTCGACCCTACTGAACATCCTACACAGTACTGAGCATACTAGACCCTACTGAACATCCTACACAGTACTGAGCATCCTCGACCCTACTGAACATCCTACACAGTACTGAGCGTACTCGACCCTACTGAACATCCTACACAGTACTGAGCATACTAGACCCTACTGAACATCCTACACAGTACTGAGCATCCTCGACCCTACTGAACATCCTACACAGTACTGAGCATACTAGACCCTACTGAACATCCTACACAGTACTGAGCATACTAGACCCTACTGAACATCCTACACAGTACTGAGCGTACTCGACCCTACTGAACATCCTACACAGTACTGAGCATACTCGACCCTACTGAACATCCTACACAGTACTGAGCATCCTCGACCCTACTGAACATCCTACACAGTACTGAGCATCCTCGACCCTACTGAACATCCTACACAGTACTGAGCATACTAGACCCTACTGAACATCCTACACAGTACTGAGCATACTCGACCCTACTGAACATCCTACACAGTACTGAGCATCCTCGACCCTACTGAACATCCTACACAGTACTGAGCATCCTCGACCCTACTGAACATCCTACACAGTACTGAGCGTACTCGACCCTACTGAACATCCTACACAGTACTGAGCATACTCGACCCTACTGAACATCCTACACAGTACTGAGCATCCTCGACCCTACTGAACATCCTACACAGTACTGAGCATCCTCCACAGTACTGAACATCCTACACAGTACTGCATAGACGTTGCCCCAGTTTGCTTTATACTGATTGATTGCATCCGATTTCTTGAATTTCTTTACCAGACCTTCGATGTTGAAATGGAATTACGCAAGAGCCTGTTAGAAGATACAGTAGAAATGGGAGCCGCAATGGCGACAAACACCACCGACGAATCAATGAAATACTCAATCGACGATCGAATAAACAAGCTGAAAGCGCACTGGGAACAACTTTGTTTGAAGCTGAACGGTCAGAAGAAATTACTACACGATATCAATGAGGACTGGAGTGCGTTTGAGGATTTGAGGATTCAGTTGGACTCGTGGATTCGAGATGCGGAGGCGTACTACGTAGAAGCTGCTAAGAAGGAGCTTGGAAGCACTGTAACAGAGCTTGAAGAGCATTTGTTGAAACATAAGGTATGTAGCATTTTTATTGGTTTATTTGCTTCCCAAGTCTCAGCCGTTTTTGAACTTCAGATAGAACGAGAGTGGCCAAAAGATCTCTTGATTCTATTCATGAGAGGGATCAATCCGTTGTGGAAATTGTTTTTAAGTCCGTATTCAGCATTCATTTACAGTCTTTCAAGAGCTAACAGAAAAATAAAATCCCTTCCTCGAGCTAGAAAGCCTAGCTATATGCTTGACGTAATGAATACGCATACAAGGACAGGGGGCTTTATATCATCTAAGAAGGGCTATTTACATTTACGCTTACTAGGGGCTATTTACGCTTACTAGGGGCTATTTACACTTACAAGGGGTGGATTATTATGCTTACATGCAGTGGATACACTAAGGCTGGAGCTGCACTATACCGGATTGCTATCGAAGTGGAGTGACTTTCAAATTGGATAGTGTTGGCAGTTACACTACTCTGCATCAATGCGATACATACGCAACGCTACAATAGACCATATGCGTAATGACGTCACACGCCCTTTCACACGCAATGCATTTCGGGAGTTGTGGTCACGCTCGTCGCGTTGCGTTGACAGCACAGTTGTTTACAGTACGAAATTACTTGATTTGCTTCTGCCTTGCTGCACTGTTTACGCTATTTTAATGCTAGAAAATTATGGAGAATAGCAGCGAGTTTGCTACTATCCTAGAAGAAAATCTCAGCCCTAGTTTTTTTAAAAACTCTTTAACGGGTAGCAGCAGCGAAAACCGTGTCGAGTTTGAGAAAGACGGAAGAAAGTCGACGGTGTTTATCATATTGATGCTAGGCCATCAGAATTTACGGATGATCAGAAAGGTTGTTTAAAGACTTTGAAGAGCCTCCAAATATCACGAATATCACTTTGGAAAATCACTTGATCAAGGGGTCAAGTACCTTGCTCATCAAATCTACTGGACCAGAAGCATTTCGGAATTAAAAGCAAGGATATCGTCTTTGGAAAGAGGGCTATGTGAAGAACATTTTTGTGAAGCCAAATGTCAATGCTGAATGTTGTGTGCTTTTCCTTGTCAAGGCAAACGTACATGCATCGATGAAAAACAAACAGTATTCAGTGTATGTTCATTTGGATCAACTGAGTGGCGAAGTGAAGGATGCTAAATGCAATTGTATAAACCAGAACCTCCCGACTCCTTCCTTATCTTTTTTGTTGTGCCTGTGGTTATCGTGGGCCTATCATCAACACCGTCGCCTTTCATCGGTCTTTCTCCAACTCGACCTTTTACTTCAATGCTGCTACCCGTGCAGGAGTTTGTTCTAAAAAAACTAGGGCTGAGATTTTCTTCTAGGATAGTAGCAAACTCGCTGCTATTCTCCATAATTTTCTAGCATTAAAATAGCGTAAACAGTGCAGCAAGGCAGAAGCAAATCAAGTAATTTCGTACAACTGTGCTGTCAACGCAACGCGACGAGCGTGACCACAACTCCCGAAATGCATTGCGTGTGAAGGGTTGTGTGACGTCATTACGCAACGCTACAATTAGCGGGGTGAAAGTCACACCACTCAGGAAGTAGAACGAAAATAACTGCGGAGTCACTCCGTAGCAGAGAGTTGTCGTGTAATCGGTGAATACGATACTGTATTTGAGATATCTGTAACTGACTCCGGAGTCACTCCGTTGTCGTGTAATCACATAATACGATACTCTTTGTTGCAAGACTTGGTCATAAATGCGGAGGAATATCGCACAAGAGCAAGAGGAGCGTTAGTGTAGCTACACTTTTGAGTTTCCCTCCGGAGTGAAAATCACTCTGCTACCACACTGCACTGATAGCAATCCGTGAATGGTGTAACTCCGGCCTTATAAGGGGCAGTTTATCATCGTGACCACCCCAGGTTGCACCATCTTACGCGTGGCTGAGACGCTTGCAAGGGGCAGTCAATCATAATGACTAGGGTACTGTTCTTTCCTATGTTCGTGATTTCTTGATACAAAAGACATACAAATTATGCCTAATGTTCTTACTACTAATCAAACTCGAGTGTGTTTCTTGCTCAAGCCAGCCAGCTGTTCAGTGTCGTGTCTGAGCGACAAAGCAGAGTCATCGGGGCCTCAGTTGCAGGGCTTATTTTCCTGCGGTAGTGATTACTTCATCGATTCTCTGTAACGCTCGAGCTTAAAACTGTTTCTTCGCTGAATTTTGAATTTTGAATCTAGAAAAACGTTTCTAGTCGCCTAATTGGTGCAGATAATTGCTGCAGATGGTCAAGAAACTTGAGTATTATTATTGATATTGTTGTAAGATCTTTGATTATCAAAGCCGCCCCCTCGGACCGCCTCTCTATTAGTCAGACAATCACACGATTTTTATAAGAAACTATTTAGAAGAAACCCAGGGGAATTCAGGAAGAGGGAAAAGCTATAGATATCAATTTAGGCAAAGGAGAAACTGTATTTTTAGACGATGGAATGGAGACAGTGCCAAATATTGAAAGGGAGAAGGGATATTTAGACTCTTGAGACTCATTTAGATTGACTGTTCCACTCTCCTGCGACTGGTCAAAAAGCTAGGAAACTGCGGTAGCCTATGAGAAAATACTTGCGATCGACTGCGGTGTATCTTTCGCAGATTTCAAAACTTTTTCTTCTACGCGGCACGCTAGCAAACCTATATGCTTTCCTTGGTCGATACGCTTACAGGGGGTGGTATATTATGTTTCCTTATCGCCCTTGGTAAGCGTATTCTCCTCTTTCAAGATGATATAATACCCCCTTGCAAGTTTGCTCTACTTAGATGTATCAAGCACTGTAGAACTTCGTTATTGTTTTACTATCAGTCAGCTAGTAGGAGTTTCACTTTGCTTTCAACAGCAAGACGGACATATTTGCTCAGTTTTGGTAAGTAAGTGAGTAAGTAATATTTTCCCACATTTAAATCGTATTTACAGGAGGACCATGAAGTATGGACAGGACGAAACTGAAATAGGCACACGCGGAATTGATTTTCGTCCTAGTCCGTCCCATATTAAACTTCATTATCAATATTTAGTCTTTAAAGCAATCCTCGCCTCTTAATTCTGTTGATTGAAATGAACGATAATTATCACGCAGTCTTGAGAACAAATAAATCTGATATCATTCTTTTACTTTCCCTTGCTATTCAATAAACCTAATTTCCAGACTTTCGTGCATCTCATCACAAAGGTAATTCAAATTAAGGCAGATACGATTTCGTTGGCCTAATTGACTATTGGTATCACAGCAGTTCAATAATTGTTGCGTTGTACTGGAATTGAATAGAATTGAATTGAATTATATGATTTTACATGGGTTTCACACACAATGCAGCAGATGGTAGTGGGTAAGAGCGGTTTTGATATTTGCATGATGAGTGAGAGAGTTGTTGCATAACGAACAAGCCTGACTAAGGGCAAGGTCTTGTCTCCAACTGGAGCATGGTGGCACGAACTACATCACTACATATTGTAGTATGAGGTCGCATTACGTTTCATAATACATATTTGTCATTGATTGAGTTCTCGTCAAAAGTGCTGTAACTTCTATCCAGTTGGGACAAAGTAATATATCATTACATAAAGTAAGAAGCCCTAGTTTGTTTCATCGCACCCGTTTCACCACAAACAGAAGCGTTCAATTTGAAAACGACTTCAGCTCACTTAGATGTATCATTGATTCAAGCTAAGATTCTCAATGCCTTGAGTACTGTCAAAGTGTTGTTTTCTTGTGTTTTCATATCTTTTTATTTTTTCTTGACTTGGTGGTATAAAAGTTCTTCCCAACGTGATCTACAGAAATAGAACTTTTATTGGATAACAAATATCTTTACTATATGAATACGCCTCAGATTATTTAACTGTTCTGCTGTTTATGTCTCCTTTTAATCGACTCAACACAAAATTTGACATGGACCGTTAAAGGTAATACCTTTATTTCTGGAGCATGATGTAGTTAAATATCAATAGCTTACCGTATTTAGATTTACTGAATAGTAAGCCTTCTATCCTCTAGGTTTGCATATTTAAGCTCCTACCCTCCCTGTCTTTTATCTGCATTAATCCTTAAGCCAAATAAACGCCATATAAGCTCTTTATTTTCGGATGTTTCTTTCTCGTTGAGCATTTCTCTTCCAGACCTAATCTCACTTAAGCTATCTTTATCAACATTAGAATCCACTAATCCGTTCCTACAATTACATTCCTTTAATATAAAAACTCATTCAAATGTCACTTCTTATTAAACCTAATGAAAAGCTTCCCTTTCATTCATTTTATGAAAGCCAGTACAACTTTGGTCTACCTGTGATATGGAATTACTTATTGGCTTTTATACTTGGAATGTTCCTGGCCTAAATAATTAAGACGTCCCTGAAATAAAGAAGAATTTGTACTTGATCTGGTATAGTTATTTATCGACGCTGCGGAGGACAGTAACTGTTGTTGTAGTTGTTGTTGTTAGTGATTAGAGGATTGTGGGATTGTAGGAAGTGTGTGTTCTGTTCTAAAATGGCCATGCCTGAGTTCCTTTTCGACTCCTCTCAGATATTATTTAGACTAGACCCTCAAGTATATAACAATTCCCATTAAATCTTTTTTAATGTGGTTTTATACAAATTCATACTGTTTTATGATGCTGTTTAAAATGTTCCTAAAACTGACATTGTTTAAAACCGCTCTAAATTGAATAAACAATCAAATAGGCTCCTTTAGGTTGGGGTCATCGCCCCCTATTGACAATCCGTATTTTCTAGCAATGACAGAAGTCAGATGGACCCTCAATTATCTCTGGTACTCCTGGATGTTGCTTCACTCCCCCTTTCTGAGGCCTTAATGAAAATGTACATAACTTTCTGAGTCATATACTCAACATTATTTCGAGATAATTTATGCCAGTAAGCCTGAACTTATGGTATTAACTTTATTTAGATATGATTATCAAATAAGCTTATTATATTCTTCAAGGAATTGTTTGATATGCTAGGTTCAAAAGAGATACTACTGAATAGGTAGAAATCTAGCAATGCAACTCTTTTTCCATCCAACCGATTGACAACGCCTCGTGGATCTTTTCTTGTCTGGCATCACATACTGTAGGGCTTGCAAATTCTCGTCACACTATATGTGACAGGTGTGAAGGAAGGCTCAAACCCAAGCCCCTCCTAAAAGTCCTTTAGTATATTAGAACGTTGTTCTGATCTTGATGATTCTCTTTTAGGAGTTTGTGGAAGGTCAAGTGAGGATGCAATCAGCCCTTACGAAATTCTGTGAATCTGGGGAAAACATGAAGAAAAAATATCCCGATTATGATTCCAGCAATGTTGATAAAGATATGAGCACCATCATTGCGAGATTTGATAGAATCAAAGAGAGGTTAGTTCAAAATGCTCTACATCATTCTCTCTATGTCAATTACATTATCTTGAATCCTTTTTTATTTTGAATGTTTTTGCTCTACAATCAACTTTGAAAGCCAACTATGGTATTATAGACCCCATTAAGTCTTAAAAGGGATGAATCGAGATGGAAATGGCTTGACATATATTTTACGATATATTCTCACTTCTTCTCGTATTTTTTCAATCTTCTTGAGCTATGCTGTTTCCCTCCACTTTTTTCTTGAGAGCTAGTGTTCAATAGGCCTAAATATTCGAAATGAAATGAGTATACATGTGTAAGGGATAGTAAGGCCTGGTTTGATTATTTGATTTTCTTTCATACGAGGATGGACTGTATTGATATCTAAGCAATAGTAGACATTATATTCCTGGCAAACTCCGTGGGCGTTTCCTTTCCAAACAGTCAATTCATTAGCAGAGCTGATAGGTGAAGCTGATCATTGCGGAGGCGGTTCTATTTGGAAACGTCTGATTATCTTCAAATCCTGCAAAGTCTTCATATTTCTTCTCTTTATGCTTTGTTTCCTTCCTACACACGAACCTGCCTTGTGATAAATATGAATGATGATAATTGATGATACCTCTGAATTATTGATGTCAGTGGTTGCCAAAGTAAATCGTTCAAACATAAACGACTTGAATCGTTTCCTTATCGTTCCTAAATCGTGACCAAACGTTGCGAATCCTTTCAGAGTTGTTAGACATTCGTTTCCCTATCGCTCCTGAATTGCGAAATCGTTTTAACCGTTAACGAAACCATGAAGGACCGTCCCCAAACTACCATTTACAATATTAAACGACTACAGCAATTTTCAAGCGATTTTTAGAAGATTTTGAAAGGATTTCTAAAGGGCCCAAAAATGTTGCTGGATTCGCAACGTTTGAGGAAAAATTCGTAACGATATCGAAATACAGTAGAATCCCGATAACTCGAACAAGCAAGGGACGATCAAAATAGTTCGAGTTATCGAATGTTCGAGTTATCGAGGCTCTTCATAGCATTAATAAGGTTCAAGGGGAATGCCAAATCTGTTCGAGTTAGCGAGAGTTCGAGTTATCGCATGTTCGAGTTATCGGGATTCTACTGTACTTAAGATTTTTATAGAGCATACGGTATATTCATTCTACTGCTATGATTTCTGTGCTTCAATCGTTGGTTTTGGCTGGATTTCTCATGTTACTTCATGAAAGAAAACCCAGAAAAGCACGATTCCTTGGACGTTCCTGGTGACAGTTCTTGACCCCTGTCAAATATCTACTTCCAATTTATTGGCAAGGCTCTATCTCACAGTTATTTTTTCTTCCCTCAGTTCACCTGTGTTGAATTTAGATAATCCAACTAGAAATATTTACCTTTCCAACCCGTTTGCAGAGTTATCTCTTGGCTACTCCTTTAAAGTGTTTATAGATAGATATGGCATTGTGCTGTTAATTTGTTTAGGCATTTTTTGCTGGTGCAGAGTACTGATTTCTTGAAAATATTTTGGAGGTATAATCACTACTGTGGTGGATTTTCATGTGTACTGTGGTGGTTTTTTCATGCTTGTTTGATGTTGTACTACTTTGATGGTTATTATTTACTATTGTGGTTGATAATCACTACTGTGGTATATAATCACTACTGTGATGGATAATCACTATTGGGGTTGATAATCACTACTTTGGTTGATAATCACTACTGTGGTTGATAATCACTACTTTGGTGGATAATCACTACTGTGGTTGATAATCACTACTGTGGTTGATAATCACTATTGTGGTTGATAATCACTACTGTGGTTGATAATCACTAATGGGTTGATAATCACTACTGGATTGATAATCACTACTGTTGTGGACTATCACTACTGTGGTTGATAATTACTACTTTGGTTGATAATCACTACTGTGGTTGATAATCACTACTGTGGTGGATAATAACTACTGTGGTTGATAATCACTATTGTGGTTGATAATCTCTACTGTGGTTGATAATCACTATTGTGGTTGATAATCACTACTGTGGTTGATAATCACTATTGTGGTTGATAATCACTACTGTGGTTGATAATCTCTACTGTGGTTGATAATCACTACTGTTGTGGACTATCACTACTGTGGTTGATAATTACTACTGTGGTTGATAATCACTACTGTGGTTGATAATCACTACTGTGGTTGATAATCTCTACTGTGGTTGATAATCTCTACTGTGGTTGATAGTTGATAATTACTACTGTGGTTGATAATCACTACTGTAGTTGATAATTACTACTGTGGTTGATAATCACTACTGTGGTTGATAATCACTAATGGGTTGATAATCACTACTGGGTTGATAATCACTACTGTTGTGGACTATCACTACTGTGGTTGATAATTACTACTGTGGTTGATAATCACTACTGTGGTTGATAATCTCTACTGTGGTTGATAGTTGATAATTACTACTGTGGTTGATAATCACTACTGTGGTTGATAATCACTAATGGGTTGATAATCACTACTTTGGTTGATAATCACTAATGGGTTGATAATCACTACTTTGGTTGATAATCACTATTGTAGTTGATAATTACTACTGTGGTTGATAATTACTACTGTGGTTGATAATCACTACTGGGTTGATAATCACTACTGTTGTGGACTATCACTATGCGTTGTTTGGTGGTTTATAATATTTGTTTGGTGGTGATTTCACACTAGTATGAGTTGATGAGCTATGTTTACTGCCAGCCTACGAAAGGCCAGGAGAGTCCTTATACCCAGCAGGGACACGGTAGCATGCCCTGGATCACAATAAAGGTCTTCCCCTGCTTCTACTGTGTTCTGTTTCGGTAGTGGTTGAAAATTCGGTAGTGGTTTAAAGTTAAGCAACATATACTTCTTTAGCCTACCAGAAAAACAAGTCAAATTTGGTATTATATAAGTTTGCAATCTTTTTGAAGCATAAACAAGTGCATTGATGTTCAGCATCAGTAATGAAAATCATTTCAAATCATATTCAAACAAGCTTCATAGCTCGGAGCTTTGTCTCGTTGCTTTGTACCGAGTTTGAATGGATTAAATTTCATGGGAATCCCTGTGGCCAGCCTTGCGCCAAGCACAATCGAGGTCGGCTCAACACGACGCTTTGTCTGATTCAGATATTGATAAGCTTTCACAATATTACGAACTTAAAAAACCACATCCTGACTATCATCACAGAACCGATCTGTTTACGAAAGAATTGTTTTATAAAGAGCATTTGTGTGATGGCAAATGATAAAGTTCAACAGGGTTAGAAGGAAAGTCGATTGGAGATGGACGAATTCGAGATTTGAATTGGTTATTGGGTCATATCTTCACGAGGAAATTTGATTATTTTATGTGGATGGAGGTGGTAGATAATATTACCTTTACAAAGACGTGATTGATAAATGTTTAATCGAGAAACGATGGCCATCTGCGAGATTTAATTATAAACC
Organism: Pelagia noctiluca; assembly: GCA_963924455.1. Classification (NCBI taxonomy): domain Eukaryota; kingdom Metazoa; phylum Cnidaria; class Scyphozoa; order Semaeostomeae; family Pelagiidae; genus Pelagia; species Pelagia noctiluca. Next base: position 11,610,916 of record OZ004319.1, read on the forward strand.
GAACAATGATATGGAAGACCAAATAGTCTGAGATTTAACTGGTTTGCGATAAGAATCGTGGAAATTGGGTTTGGATTATGATATTGGTCGTAGAGTTGAATTCGAGTGGCAAATTACTTCGAAAGAGATTTTGACTTTGAAGCAAATTGGACCTGTTCTGTTTGGGCCTTATTGGAAAAACATCACTTCAGCCTCGGTCATAAATTCATCCGAATATTTTGGGAATAAATGTTCATCTTCAAAAATGTTTCGTGGAATTGAGATGTTTATTGGGTTGCGACTAAATAGGTGTGATTTGCTACATCTTAGGAGAGGTTTTTGATAAAATCTTGAAATATCAGAGAAGATCAACTTTTATCTTGTGGGAGTAACTGGATTTGACACCAACTAAAGCCCTGTGAGATAAGCATTTACTGGTGGCTCCTCGTTAACAAGACCATCCCCGAGTTGCTCATTATTAGTTCAGATTTTGAGGTTTTCAGGAATATTTGCACGTTCACGTGGGAGGCCTCGTAAGACACGGGGTATCTCCATCAGCATCAGAAAGTCATTAACAATATCAGATTTTTGGGTTTCTACGTTAGCTGCCCCTTGTACAGGTTGTGCGGTACAAGTTGTTGTAATCTGTGTTGATGTAACGTTGGCCAATTCTGGTTTCCGAGATGAACATGGAATTTCCTAAAAGAGACCTGTTTTTCGAGAATGGGAGCAATGGGATAGGCACTCAATTAAGTGCTGCTCAATATTTCGTCATGTATTTGTTCGAGGGGTGAGTACAGTTGAATCGTATTTTCTTCAGTGTTTAACGCCTGATAAGTCTCTCTAATCTTATTTCGAGCTACAATCTATCTTTCACTGTAGTACATTACAGTGCCTGCGATTAGTTGATTACAGTATTATACACGTATTCTTATTGAGAGATCAACCCTAAATAAGACCTTTTTTAATTGACTACTCTTGTTGGCATTCAGATAGTTGAAGGGATACTTCATATAATTACGCTCTTTTCCTTTCTATAAGAAGCTGTATGACATTTTCAAGCTAGCTGTCATTTCATGTTCCTGGGTATTCCTCTATTATCTGGCTGAAATGCTCCAATTGTTCTTACTTTTAGAATGCTTTTGCCTTTAGAGGCCTAATTTTACTATAGGTTGAAAGTAGGGAATTCCTTACTAGTACTGTTAAAAAACATGTGTGACTCAATTTGTTCACCCGAGCCCTATCTATTAGATCTCTATTTGATCCTTGGCTTTTGGCTTCCCATCGTCAGTCCAGGATCATTTTTTTCTTTCCATTGTTATACACGATTGATACCTAGATTAGTTGTGAAATCTTTGCACGAACTCCATGGACATTTACTTGCTTATTGATGAATCCACTTCAACAGTATGGGTCACAGGGACGTAACAGATTCAGCTCACAAATCGCAAAATCAGATTTCAAAGATTAACTCCTACTCGTCACGCCAGCCTATATCTTCCTGCAAACTGTTTATTCTGTTTGTTTAAGCCATCCCTCCAAAACCTTTCTTCTGATCCTTTTTCTCCTCGGATTTCCGAGGAGATCCAACTCCTATTGAGACGTGTTTGTCGTATTGAGTCCCCCATTGTTGGGGGGTTTGCTCCGGGCCTCTTATTAACAATCTGAGTGTTTCATTATTACACAGGAAATACGAAGCTTGCTCTAAGATTCTTACTGTGTTGAGATTTATTGCTTTCATGCGAAATCAAAGGAAACAACAATAGTATTCAAAGTGCACAGTTCGACTGTGTTGTCTGTCGAAGAGCAGCTTGAGCATGTCGATGGGTAGTGTATTATTATCAGTCAACCTCAGACTCAGAAAATCTGACGAATCCCCACGTACCCTACTGGCTCCTGTTAAAAAATTTTTGTTTACAACCACTTTTTAAAAGCCTATTATATACATAGCAAGGCATGGTGTTCTCAGTTTTAACGTGTGTCATAATATTCTTAGATTTAGTTTTCGGTATTATGTACCCGAGTGGGGTTACTTCTATCGACGACTTGATATGCATGTGCCTGCCCGGGTTATTGGTTTTTTGCTATTTTTCCCGGTTTATTGGTCATGTTTTCTTTATTTTACCACAAGGCTTGCCCTGGTTATGGGTCTGGTATAAAAGGATTTTCTACAATAGACTCAAGTACACTTATTTTTAGGCTGAATCTTTGAATATTTGCCCAGCTTATGGGATAGCTTTTTCAAGATATTGATCTCGTTATTGCGAATCTTACCCGGGCTACGGGTCCATGTTTTGAACTGTCACAGGTACATGTATACTTGGTCTGCTTTAGGATTCCCCCCTCGTTATGTTCCATGTAAAACTTTATATCTATCGAGGGATTGGGAAAACCTATTTTACTCCCGGCCGAGGGGAAAGGTAAAATTTGTGTTCGATCTAGACTGAAGATTTCTTTGCCAGAGGATTGGTTTCAAACTGACGACCTTTTTATACTGAGTTTTAAGTTATCCAGATGCCTCCCCTCTTAGTCGTAGAAACTAGAATATGTTTCCTCCTTTTTCCTAGACATGTATCTGCATCTTTTGGTAGCTACCACTTTGTCACGAATGCTATCAAAATTTCTTCTATCCATGCGGATACTGTTATTCCATGAAATTTGAACAACTTGTTTTCTTTTCATCTTCGTCAAATTTAGCCCTTTTGCACGGTTGACGTTCAACACATTGGCAATGTTTGATGTTGACTTACTTTGCGACTCTATGATCAACATTAACTTTTTGACCTCTAAGTGGATATAGTGGAAATACCCCATGCATTTTTGAGCAATAAATGTCATAGTGACGTGGAGAAAAGGTTTTTTCATGTCAGTAACGCTTGGTTGATTATTACCATCGTTGGTCCAGTGAGATGTCGAATAGATCTCCAAGAAATTGCTTCTGGGAAAAGGGACTCTTCTAACTACGCAATGGAGGATCCGGACACGATGCATGGTTTTGATGCACATAGTGTACTTGGTGAAATGTTGACCTTGCTGTGACGGCGATGTAGAATTAGCCTTTGTATTGAGTTCATTGTGGATTGTGCTAGGAAAGTTTGACCTAAAGAATTGTCGTGTTTTAGTGTTTCCGAATTTTTAGGGGTGAGATATGGATTATTCTCATTGCAGAACGGTTTTTCTTCAGTACCTTGGGCCTTATTTCCTAATTGCACTGAGCTATGGGTAAATCTATCAAACCTTTCTGATCCAGGGACGCTTCCCCCTATATCCTGAAAAAATCTCGACATTATTCAGTCTTGGTGCCATGCTAGATAAATATTAATAGCTTCCATTGTGTTAAATGTTCCCATAATGAACAATGGACTGGCTGCCGTGGGCAATCTTGTATAAAATTCATCTTTCTTATCAGATGAAACTTGGGCAATCGTTGTTGCTCTGACGTCATTCTGTTTAAAGATACCATTCTGCTCTGTCAACGCTATTGATCTATTCAAATTTCCAGACGCTGGAATAATCATTAGCTTGTTGTTGCCTGTTGTAGTTCCACCATGAACGTAGATCTCATATTGTGTAAACAGGAGTTACTTTCCCCTTAGGACTCTTAGTTGATATATTGTTTGTCTTACTGGACTGCTAGTGCTGATTAGTCGTTTATGTACTATACCAAACATTCAGTTCTACCCCCAGAGGTCAATATCGACCCATCTACGGATATAAACACAATCAGACGCAAACAATTTCTAGATGACTGTCTGACAGACTAGCTCTTTCTTCGGCAATTTGCTTTTTGGGGATTTAAAAGGCCTAGGTTTTCATCTTTTGAGACGGGATCTACGCGCTGTCTGTCTTGTACAATGCACAGTATAGAATGTACCTACACCTGCGTCGATGGGATCCAGGCGTCTACATCAGAGGCCCAACCAAGGCTCTGAGGGACGCAACCCTTCCTTGGCGAAAATTACTCAGAAACAAATGTTTTCTCCATTTTATTTTCATTTTTTGCGTTCTTTCACGAATTCAAATCTTTGGAGGGATTTATTGTTTTGGCCAAATGATCACATTAAGAACATTTTCCAGGCAAAACTTGAAGCACCATTAACGAAATTAAATTCTTCCAATATCTACCGTGACTCAACATCAAACAACTGTTTGTGCTGTAATTCCCGCAAAAAACAACTAAACCATCAAAGTGCCGTTCGCTTTTATTTTTCAAATCGCAAAATCCCTTTTAATACAAATCTGATTGAAAGCAATGCAAATGTCAAATTCCTTGTAAGATTAAAATTCCCAATTTATGTTTCTTTACAGTGGTGAGAATCTAGTTATGAAAGTACCACACATGATAGAATGTTTATCTCGTTTGTCACTCATAGATATTGGCTATTTTTGTTAGGACAGTATTTGATCGGTATAGAACTTGAGAATAGCGATAACATTTTGAAACTTCCGTTACAAAAATGAGTGCAATAAACGTGCTAGGACCTCTTGGTACTATATGTAGTGATGTAGAGCATGCAACCGTACTCCTGATCAAAACAAGGTCCAGCCTTAGTCAGGCTAGCACACCAAACAAAAACTCACTGACTAGTATATTGGTAATCTATTGCTAATGCTTGGTGATGATTGGTTGAATCATCACTGTACCAACATACACCACTCTCTGATTGGCCAATGATGATCAACCTTTACGTTTAACTATTCATAACATTTCATTTTCGCTCATTTTGTAACGTACAATTCTGGTGACAGTTGGATGAAAAGCTTTAGTAGTTTTTATCATTATTTTTATTGTGATTGGGGAGTTTGAATAGGAATTGTAAGGTGGTTATTCATTGGTCTTGTAAGAAAAGTTAATTCAAATGAGATATAATAACTTGGGCTTTTCTCTTTAGGGTAATACATTAAGATTTGATTAGGGTAATACGCGCATCTAATGAACAATGGCGGCCAACGATCTTTGCTGTCCAGTACCATAATGTCTTTACATTTCCTATCCAGTACTATCCGCATGCAAAGTGGTATGTTATGCAAATAATGTGTATGAAATGTTTACAAAAGAATATCCTATCTTGTTCCCAAGGGAATTTTAAATGATTTACAAATTTGTTTATTCATGAAGGTAGTAAATTAATTAATTCAAATGAGATATGAAATTGAAAACTGCGTTGAACGAAATTTGGAAATTCGATTAGGCCAACACCCCTAAGTTTGGTAACCTGCATGATTTCTTAGAATCTTTCGTCATAATCACCTCATCTTTCTTTGACTTTGATTTGTTTATTCTGGTAGGTTTATTTATGCGTTTTCATCTCTAGGTGGGTTGTCGATCTTGTTCATTGAGAAATATAGAATTTTCCATTTTTGAGATAAGAAGCTGGTTGTTGCAAACTGTTTGTAAAAAGCCAATTTCGTATGCAACTTGTTATAGGGTTGATATTCTTCAGGCAAGATTTCAATAGTTGTATTGCGCCAGCAAGTACATTATTACTATATGATCAACCTTCGCTGTATTGTAAGAATGTTTAATCTAGACACGAGTGAGTTTATGTTTATCATGGTATATTAGCTAAGGCAGGACCGTGTCCAAAAGTAGGGGCATGTTAGAATGCACTATATCACTTGGCATAGTATTATGAAATCCAAATTTGTTTATTGCAATAGGTTCGAATACATTCTATTGATAATACATTAGAAAAATTATTATGTTATTTACCGTATTATCGTATTAGCAATAAACCGAAGTATCAAATAAAGTAATTACCACTGATATTACTTGACAGTTATACCTATTAATTTTCAGATCCTCCAATCGACAGCAAACGTTGCAAGACTCACTGGATAGACTTTTGGTTTTCCACAAGAACATGATAACTGCACTGACGTGGCTCAGTTCTGCCGAGTCTAAAGTTGCGGATCTCGACTCCATCGTGGAAGCAAGTCAAACCGAGGAGCAGATAGATATGGAGGATTTACAGAAGGAGTTAGCGGTAAGTCTAATGGAAATTGCTGATGATGTTTACAGGTGTTTTCAAATTTCAAATCCTCAGGGAGCTTCCGAAAATTGTCAATACGAATGGCAGGGATTTGCAATGATGTTTGGAGAATTTTGAGAAGACCTGGCAACAATTCCTGAACGGTTGCAAACGATTTCAAAATAGTTTGGAGCAATTTGCAGCACAAATTGAACGATTTTGAACAGTCGAATGATTGAAATTCTTTGCGCGATTAACTATGCAAATTCGCAAGGATATTCGTGAACGATCTTTTATAAAATCAATACGAAATATTGGACATTGTTTCACAAATGTCGAAAATCGTTTATAGTTGTTGTGAAATCGTTTAATATTCGTTGCAAAACTTTTAACTTCCCAACAATACGTTTTGCACGATCCCTAATGCTTTCGTGTTTTTATATAGGGTTATAGGTTGTGTTATTCTCTTTAGTACCATCTTTATCCTGGCTGTTAAAGTAGGGTGTCGTTATAGTTGGCTCCGAGTAGGGTTTTAGTATCTTTCAGGCAACCCCCCCTATTTTTGGTTTGCCACATTAGATCAGAATTCACGCTTCCATTCCTGATAATGATGATTGATTATAAATCTTTTGTTTCAGTTACTTGAGGAGGATATCGGTCAGCACCAGTCGATGTTCACCGAACTGAATGACAATGGGCAGCAAATCATCTCAGATCTTGAACCCGGAGAAGTCCTCACGGCTCTGCAATCAAAGCTTGATGATATGAATGACCGATGGAACAGTCTCGGAGTTCGTGTTGTCGATATTAGAGACAGGTATTTGTATTTCTTACTTTTGTATTCGTGTCACTAGGGTAGTTTGGGCCACTTTGGTCTATTTAAGATATATTCTTACGGTTAGAACAGTCTTGGATCGATTAATTTCTTTAGGATAGCTAGCGAAATCTGAAAACGTAGCAAAATATGATTGCTACCAAAGATTTTTGTCTGATATTCATTGGAGTAGCATGTCGGAATTGCACCCATGGTCTTAATGCAGACGATTCAGAAATTCCCTCCTCCGTGCCCTTTTTATAACTCTGTGTCGTTTCCTTCGGTTAGGCTCAGTGATGGAACTGGTGAATGGCGTCAGTTACTACTTGATATGCAAGAAATCATTGATTGGTTAGTGAGAGCAGACCAAGAACTGTCTTCTCAAAAGCCAATCGGTGGAGATATTGAGACTGTTCAGCAACAAAATGAGAACCACCAGGTGAGAGGAATCCCATACAGTAATCCCCGCATACTCAGAATATCAAATCGGGCTGTCCTGTCTCTTATACAATAGGACTGATGAGGACGTATTTATGAATGCCTAAGGAAATTTTGTAGGCCCGGCGGAACCGGTCCGGTTGGTGCGAAGTTGGCCGGACCAACTTTGGGGCCAAAACCCTTTTTTATCAAAAACATTGGTTTTAGAAATAACATAAGAGTGTTACCGTAACTTTCGGTTCATTTTACGTAAATTACTTTACAGTCTCTGGATGGTACAAAACTTCAAAATAGCCAGAAATTAGCGGAGACATAGCGAAACGAACACTTAGCATGATTGGCAGAGCAAAATCTACATTTCACTTAGGTATTTTGGAATTAGTCTACATAAAAACTAGGGATCCCCTATTGTGTAGACAGAAAGAGTTCGTTTTCGCCTTAGGACTCTTAAAGTAATCTTATTGGTCAGCTCACTGTATCGTGGGTGTTGATCGGTTTTCCCAAACCATACCAATAATTCACCTCTTTTCTGATTGGCCTATTTCGATCCACACCTGGGTATATATAAATCAGTTAGGTTTCTCTTTCGTTAAACCGGACCAACCATGGACAGCTTCCGCCGGGCCTGTTTTTCTAATTAAAGTATACTTGATTAGTAATTTCTATGTTCATTTGAAATTTCAATTAGTAATTCAAATATTTTGGACTGAGAATTTCCTGGTTGAAATTTTTTCCTTTTCATTTCCTGACCATCGGCCACTTGGTCGTTGGGAAAATAACGCCCTGGTGTGCTGTATGCAACAAATAACGAATTTCAACTGTTTTTAGGGATTCAAAAGCAAGCTGAACGTGAGAAGACTGATAATCGATCAAGCATTGCAGCAAGGACGAAACTTCCTCGCCAAGAATGAAAACACGTCATCAGTTGAACGAAGGCACAGCAGCGAGGCCTTGGTAGTGCGAGTTGCTGACAACCTGAGAAAACATCTGACCCATGTGGAGGAGCAATGGGAACAGCTGATGCATAAGTCGGAGGACTGGCAGAAAATCCTGGATGACGTTTCGCATGTGAGTACACGAGGGATTAGATACATTTAACCCAAGGCTTTGAAACGCTCAACAGGGCTGCGCCTTATTCAGGAGCACTTTAGGATACATCACTACATATTCAACTCAAGTAGAGCGTGTATTCTGACTATAGTGCTCCATATACCCGAGTACAGAGAAATAATACAATACAGCGGAATATACACTCAACTCAATAAGGAGACATGTTCTTTTGTAGCTCTGAGTCTCCTATTGTTAACATATTGAACTGAACTAGAGCGTGCCTAGTCTGACTATAGTGCTCGATGTACGCGAGAATGGAGCAATTCTACAGTAGAATCTACACTCAATGAATAGACATATTCCTCTGTATCTGTGAGTTTCTTGCTTGTGCACTCATCAGGCAGACTTTACCAATGGGAGATGTCTTCTTGTGGAGTTTAGATTCTACTGATGATCAGATATAAAACTAGCATACCACATCCTACTAATGGCACTTCTTCAATATAATATATCACTTCGAAATGGCTTATGGTAATGTTGCCTTCTTTGTTATGAAAGTAGTCAATATAGGCTAAGAGAGAACCTCTTTACGCCCCAACCTCGGTCCAGTCTTATGTTTACGAGGCTAGTTGTAGTATTAAATTTTATAATTGAATGTTGTGGGAAAGTTTTGTTTTTATTATTACCTTGGTAGTAGATATGAAGTGTCGTCCTTGAAAACCTGAATGAACCATTAGCAAGATTGTTGCAAGCTTACAGTACTAACCTAATCACTTTCCTATCAGAATTCATCCTAGCGGACTTTTATTAAACATTTTCCTTTTTTCGTAGCTGTTGCACACGCTCATTGCCCAGATTGATGAAGTTAGCCACAAACTTGAAAAGGCAGAGAGTGCCAAATCAAGATGGCCTCCTGTCGAAAATTCTGAATCTCTTCAAGTGCAATTAGTCGAAACGAAGGTAAGAACCTTAACAATACACGGGATACACGGGGATACACGTTACATATAGGTTTTACTTGGGCCGATGAGATGAAGATACCATCCGGAGGATACCAAGATAGAGGATATCAGGTAATATGGAGGGATACCATCAGGACTATGGAGGATATTGGGTAATATGGAGGGATACCATCAGGACTATGGAGGATATTGGGTAATATGGAGGGATACCATCAGGACTATGGAGGATATTGGGTAATATGGAGGGATACCATCAGGACTTTGGAGGATATTGGGTAATATGGAGGGATACCATCAGGACTATGGAGAATATTGGGCAATATGGAGGGATACCATCAGGACTATGGAGAATATTGGGTAATATGGAGGGATACCATCAGGACTATGGAGGATATTGGGTAATATGGAGGGATACCATCAGGACTATGGAGAATATTGGGTAATATGGAGGGATACCATCAGGACTATGGAGAATATTGGGTAATATGGAGGGATACCATCAGGACTATGGAGGATATTGGGTAATATGGAGGGATACCATCAGGACTATGGAGGATATTGGGTAATATGGAGGGATACCATCAGGACTATGGAGGATATTGGGTAATATGGAGGGATACCATCAGGACTATGGAGGATATTGGGTAATATGGAGGGATACCATCAGGACTATGGAGAATATTGGGTAATATGGAGGGATACCATCAGGACTATGGAGGATATTGGGTAATATGGAGGGATACCATCAGGACTATGGAGGATATTGGGTAATATGGAGGGATACCATCAGGACTATGGAGAATATTGGGTAATATGGAGGGATACCATCAGGACTATGGAGGATATTGGGTAATATGGAGGGATACCATCAGGACTATGGAGGATATTGGGTAATATGGAGGGATACCATCAGGACTATGGAGAATATTGGGTAATATGGAGGGATACCATCAGGACTATGGAGGATATTGGGTAATATGGAGGGATACCATCAGGACTATGGAGAATATTGGGTAATATGGAGGGATACCATCAGGACTATAGAGGATGTTCAGTAAAATGGAGGGAAACCACCAGCACTTTCGAGGTAAAATCCAATGTGCTTGTGGTTTTCCTCCACAGTACTTAACATCCTCCTTAGTGCTGCACAGAAGTTCCCAAGGCTGCTAACCAGTATTTCATTTTTCTCATTATTTTCCACACCGTGAATGAACACATCCTAACATTAATTTCTCATATTCCTCCTACTGTCTTTATTTAATTCAATTGACATTTGATATTTCTAAATCCTTCCAGGCCTTGATGGAGGAGGTGTCGAACATGGAATCGCAGTTTGATAACATGGACGGCACTGCGAAGGAGGTTCGTCAATTCCACTGCGTAGCACTTTCAGGGCCTCTGGAGGCTGAAATAGACCAGCTGCACAGGCGCTGGAATCAACTGCATATTGAGTGTGTGGATAGGCAAAGGGCTATCCAAGACTTAATGTCAGACTACGATATCAGTGGCTCTGGGGAATTGGCTGGTAAGTGGCTTACATGCTCTTCTCCTGTAAGAAAGTACTTTATAAGCAAGCAGTACCCCACTTACGAAAAGTTAAGGAAGTTCAGTACTGATATTTTCATACTTATGAAAGTTTTGAAATTGGTTCCTGCCAAAAATGGGAGAAGACCGAAACACTTTAGGATTTTGCACTTTGACGAGGAGAAAAGTCTCCCCGAAGTCTATTTTTGATATGATCTACCCATCTATGTTAATTCTACAATTCAATTTTGGCATTAAACATGTATTGTATAGTCATGTCAAATTTAGCTAAGAAAGACTTAAGAAGGTCTTTGTACTGGAACTGGCAAATTGCTAAGTACGTTCCAGTACTGGAATCATTTGAGACTTTTGTGAAATAAAAAACGTGTACTGTAAATTGTGATGCCCCCTCGAAATTCTAATGACGTAAAACTATTATAAAACGTTAGGTTTTGAACTTCATCATTTTGAATAGTCATTATGACATCTAAAAGTGAGATGGAAGCATTCATATACTACAAAACAGTAAAAAATATCGGAAAAATAGTGAAACGAACACATAGATTACTTAAGCTTAAGTAGTGAATGTGTTCGTTTCGCTATGTTTCCGATATTTCTGGTTATTTTGAATTTTTTTACCATTCACAGACCATTCATATCCTACTGATAGCATCTTATTATACTCTAGTTGTGTCACCCTTTCCTTAATACGCTCCCCTTAGAAGTGCTTGATTTCAATGAGCCTCGCAGGGGGGCTTGACAGAGAATTTGATTGATAGATTCATAAGTGGTCGAGCATATTTTTGTTGATTGAAAAGTTAAGGTTGAGTGAGTGTTTTTTTGTTTAACACGCTAGCCTGACAAAGGTTTGGGCTTGTTTTCAGCAGGGAAATTTTTCCAATACGAACCCGTTAGCATTCACTGCAACTTTCAATATAACAACAGCCATAATTTACAATCAAGTTTTAAGCAGGATCGAACCCAGATTCAAGACTAAGGGGGCAATACCATCCTCTGTTCGATGTAAGTTAAGTGATGCCCCCTGAATAAAGTTTTTACATACTGACTCACTTGAAATCAAGCTTCACTTTGAAACTTTGTAGAGCAGTATTAGGAGTACCATTTACCAGGTATTTTCAAGTCAGTATCAGTATTAATCAGTAAGCAGTATTTCTAAATCACATGGTATTATTCAAGCATCGAGCCCCCGGTTCTTGACTTGGAGTTAATAATAAATGTTCTGTTTGAAAGTCGAGACCCCCTGAACAACCTGTTTATAAACTGATACGCATTCAGTCGATCCTTCTTGGCTCGTGATCTTCGAAGATGTTTCACTTTCGTTTCAACGCCTGTGTTTTTTGTGATGACTTTTACTTTAACGAATTCACTTATTTTCAATTAGGTAGTGTCATTGCGCCTTGGGAAAGATCGGTGGCTGCCAACAAAGTACCGTATTACATCAAGTAAGATACTTGCTTGCTTCATACCTTTTTGTTCTTACTCTTATTCTAATTGATTTGGTTCGTAGCCTGAAGACAAGTACCTCGCCCCCTTCTAATTATATCGGAGGGTAATAGAATCGCTGGAAGCTTGTATCCACTATCTTTGAGCCCTTTGCCAACTTTCGTTACTTTCTTTGCCTATCTTGCTTGCAATGAAGCTCCATGTTTCTTACCGTACAATGCTCTTAAAAACCTCATCGAGAATATTAAGATACCTCTTCTATCCACAGCCATGACACGAAGACGACGCAATGGGATCACCCCAAGATGACAAACGTTTATCATACTCTATGTGAGTTGGTCATCTTGTTTATCATTTTGTGTTGCTAAACTCTATGGGTGCTTTTTGGTACCGAGTAAAGCAAAGAATACTTGAATTTGACAGCATCAACTTCTAATTTCCAGAATGAAACTCCGCTTGGCAGTTTTAGGCACTTGAAAATGTACAATCTTTTTGAGTTTTTTACGCTGAACAATCTTATCAGCAAGAGACTCGGCCTGCTCATCAACAGGGGTACAGTAGGCTCTACGTCACTAGATGAAGTTGTATATGTTGTCTTTGAGTTTTTAAATGAACCCATTTAGAATGTTAAATATGAAAATGAAAATTTTAGAAGTAAACCATTGATTAGTATGTTTTATGCTTCAATTTGTACAAAATAAGTACGTAATTTTAAAAAGACCGATCAAGTGAAATCAAATCTTTTTCACCCTGCTACAAAATTATCTAAGGATTACAAGTAAAAATGGTTTAAATGCATGGAATAAGAATAACAGAACATAAGAATTTACAATTTCATTGAGTGTTGTCAAGGACACTGAGATGATGCCAAAGGTTTTTGAGCCCAGTGCCCTTACATAATGAATCATGATGAAGGGAATATCAAGTAGCAACGTCATTAGATTATACAAAATATCGTACATTATTATAGAACATCGATATTATTAAATTCATCCTACTAAAATTTGAATTTGAAACTTTGCGAATAGTAACAAAGCAAAAAGCAAAAAAAACAGAAAAAGAAATAAGATAATAAAAAGGAGAACTCGTGAAATTAGGTCCGATGGTGGTTTCAAACCCACGCGTTCACAACCTCGAAAACCCAGCAGCTGGTTTACAGCACTCATCCCAAAAAAGACTGGATCGAGCATCTGTCGTTCTGGAATGAAGTCATCGGCGGCCATTTTGGTAGGTCCAATTCAATACATTGAGATTCCACTAGGGGCTGCTTTTTTCTTTGTTGATTGTTGGAATGTAATGAATGCCAAGCTAGAAAGAAAATAATCGTGCAGCTATTATCAGCAAAGAATCAAGTCTATATAATTTCTTTGGCTGCCATATTGGGAGGCCAAACACAAGTCGAAGCAATGGGCTTCAAACATTGACCCCAGAAACCAGAGAATGCTTGATCCAGTCTTTATTTTGAGATCAGTTGTTGATAGGTGTAAACCACTGCACCAGGCCAATCAAATTTTTCAACATAAAGTTTTGTTAACCCCCTGCTGATACTCGTCTTAAACTAGGATAATCTAACCGAATCTCGCTCACCTTAATTATGAAAATCCTATTCCAAATGCGCGATATTGCCTTATATTATTTAATTTTTCACGCAGTTAGGTACCACAGTTAAATACTTGTAATTCCCTGTATGCGCATTTCTCAAGTTTTTTATTAAATATTAAATGATATTGCAACATGAATTTATTAATTCATTTATCTTCTTATTTTTTCCGTCCTTGATTTTGACCAATTTTAGGCATGAGCTTAAATTAGCTTGTCTCCATTATGTTTTATATACCGACTGCCGAGTTTCAAAGAAACGAGATTATTTCTGAAAAATCAAATTCCAGGAGCTGAGTCTAATCGAGAAAAGGGCTTATTCTGCGTTTTTTTATGTGCATTCGTACTCTTTCGGAGCAATGTCAGTCACAGGGGTGGCGTGAAGTTTTTAGAATTCGGTAATCAATTTTCAGAAATATTCTGGGGTCGAAGGCAGCAGCCAACTCTAGTCCTGATGAGGGGCTGTTTACATGGATAAAGTCATCCCGCTTACCAGGCAAAGAGTTGAGAGTTGGCAAAATAGGCATGTGTAAATGTATGAAACTTCTGCCGACCTTCCAGCTTTGATGAGCTGGAGGATGGCATGAAATCTCACAAGCAGTGATTCGCCAAGCAGTGTTTATGTTGGTAATAGTTGTATCATTCTATCCCACCTTCTGACGTTTACATAAGAAAATCTGTTCAAACTCAGTTGAGATCCTACCCCCCAACAATTGAGATGAAGTTGCTTAGGTTTGTGTTGTTTAGTGAAATGTCAGCTCAAGGGTTGGAAGTTGGGATGTTTTTGTCCATTTTGATAGGTCCTACAAAGCTCAATCTTTTTAAACTTTTATATTGCGCTTCGTTGATCTTCCATAACTTACTTCTCTAGTCCACCCTTTCTCTCCCCTTTGAACTCCGGCCTATCGTTATTATTATTATTATTATTATTGTTATTGTTTACATATGTGGCTCTTGTCTCTTTTTTCAACTTGTGATTTTTTTTCAGCTGAATTGAATGATGTGAAATTTGCGGCTTACCGTACAGCAATGAAATTGAGGTGCATTCAAAAGGCATGTTGCTGTAAGTATGAATACGGTATTTTTCCTAGTCTCTCGTGGAGCTTTTTCTCTGAAAAGACAGGGGTAAAGCAATGTTGTGTTTCGTCAAGGAAAGAAGACCAGGCACGTTGAACATGCGTGTGATATAGTTGAAAAGAATCATCTTACTAACAACATTGTCTGGAGAGGGACGGAAAGTTATCCTTGAAATAACGCTTGAAAGAGGAAATTAGATATTTGTTTACGTCCAAGCAAGTGATTCAACTATTTAGCTAAGACTGTTGCTATTCAATGAGCTATTTGTGCTATCTTCATAAGCCTACTAAGAGTTCTAGTTCACACATGTCTTGAATGAAATTAAAGTGCTCAATGATTTATTGGTAGAGCTAACTAGAATAGATTCTATATCCAATGAAAACAACAAGCTCTGCTGTTACCCGGAGCTCCATGCTGACTTAGCAATGATCAGACAGCAAAGGATGATATCTAAAGGTAAAATGCAAAAAAACCGTATCTTTCGAGTCTCGATACGGTTTATTTTGTCTTGTGCCTTCAGATACCTTTTTTGCTGTCAGATGATTACATAGCTAGCATGAAACTCCGAGTAACAGCATAACTTGTTGTTTTTATTGAATAGAATCCATAAAACCTACTAAGATACTAATCATGTTTGCCAGTCATCTATCAAGCCCCTTCACCTATTTTCTGTACGTCTGACATTCATTTTCAGTGGATTTGGTGAATCTGATGGTGATAAGACGTGCATTGGAAAACCACGAGGCCCTCAGTAATAACGATAATCTCGTCGACATAATGACAATCATCGATGTTCTTATGGCTGCATTTGAGAAGGCAGAGCACAGGAATTCCATCAACTTATCACAGAGTGTGGATCTTACGTTGAATTGGATTCTCAATGTTTATGATAGGTAAGAAGTCTTATAGAGTTTAGTGTCGCCGAGTTTAGATCTTATACATTGAATGGGATTCTCAATGTTTATGATAGGTAAGGAGTCTTATGGAGTTTAGTGTCGCCGAGTTTAGATCTTATACATTGTGTTTGACTCTAGATGTCTATGATAGTTTAGATTTTTTATTGAGTTTATAGTTCACCATAGAAAAGTCTCTTCAGTGAATCAATAGTTGATAGGCAAACAAACTATCTTTGTAGTGCTTCTATAGTGAATTTGCGGGCTTGCTTTTTATATAAAGAACCAGTTTATAAGAAACCTAGAACTAGGATTTCTAATAGAATACATTTGATTCTTTTGCTCCATTGTTTCCTTCAACACTAGAAAACTGTAGAAAATTTAAGGAACTTTTAGAACTAGGACTTGGGAATAGGAAGGTTCTTATAGAATAAAAAGGGTATATTGTGCACCATAGAGAGGCGTCTTTGGTTCGAATCAATACTCCTTTTTATTTGCAATCAAAGCAATCAATCTTTAATCAGAGAAAGTTTTGATTTTGATGAATTGCTCTGAAAACTATAATAGTTGATTTATAGAACCACGTCAACACAACCTTCAAATAGGCCAAGAACATTGGTCTAAATTACTGGGAGTTGGCATTAACAGTGTCTTTTTCATAAGATTTTTTAGGTTTGGGACGGATATATTTGGCTGAAATAACGAGGTGGTTGTATCAACGAGGTAGCCTTAAGGCAGGGTTCAATTTTATTTCAGTGTGACTTGTTCCATCCACAATTAACCCTGTTCTTGTTTCTTTAATATTTTTCTGTTAGTGTAAATATTGACCATGAATTTAATGAAAATCTGAATGTTTTGAATTTACATTATCTTTTTGCTTTTAGTGGTCGATTTGGAAAGATTCGTGCTTTAACTTTGAAGATTGGTTTGGTTTTACTGAGTAAAGGGTCACTTGAAGAAAAATGGAAGTGTAAGTTGACAATTTGCGCTTTATTCATCTTTCCCTTGAACCAAATAATTTCATATTTTCAACCTTGAGGCTGGACAGTATCTAGAGTAAATGGTTAAAAATATTTAAACGTTTCTCAGTTGGTTGCTACTTTTCTCTTGAAAATTTTTAAGTGAACATCAATGCTAGGATTAAGAAAGAGCAGGGCAAGAATTTCAAGTCTCTGATATTCAGAACAGCTGGTTTTTGAAAGTCTTAGTTTCTACTTTAGTGGCGGTCTGTTTCAGAATTTCAAAGGTTGTTGAGGGTTTAAAGAGTATTCCTTCAAGGTAAATGATTTCGCCTAGAGCTAACTCGTACCAAGCTATATATAAATCTATTATCTTCAACAAATTTAAATGCTGTCGTTTCAATGTGTAGTGAAAGAGACAATGAATTTGGGGGAATTTCTCCAAGCTTATTTAGAGAAGCTTGTGATATTGCCATTTCTATTCCCCTTTAGTTAGCCCTTCTTGCAGGACGAAATAATGTAAGTTCTCGCACATAGGAAACTCAAATTATCATATCAGACTGTCCTGTTTCTTATGACTTGGTGACTTCTTTTATGATGATATGTGTCAATACGTAAGGAAATAGAAGGAATGTCATTAACTGTCAAAAATCAAGCTTATTACTCTTCTAAAGTCCCTTACACTGCAGTATCGATCATAGCAAAATAATTGTAAAAGAGGATATACGGTTTAAGATGGCAGTCTCTTACCTTATATGTTCATTTCTTAAATGCAGGGACTAGCTGTACTACTATCTTTTATTTCTACTAATACGTGTTTTGTTCTTAGATCTATTCCTCCTTGTTGCTGATAACCAAGGCCAGGTCGACCATAAGAAGTTTGGACTTTTACTTCATGACTGTGTTCAGGTATGGAATTTTGTGTGACACACTGTGCACTTATGCTGAAACATTACCTTCCATGCTTTACAGTTGTTTATTTGAAACCTCCATGCAGCCAATTACGAATACTTTTTTGCCCCTAGATTCCTCGACAACTTGGCGAAATTGCTGCTTTTGGTGGAAGTAATATTGAACCGAGCGTTAGAAGTTGCTTTGAATTTGTAAGTCAATTTATCGTTTATCTGTTTGAGTGTATTTTTCATATGCTCTAATGTTCATATCTTTTTCATATGATTTTCACTGCATTTAAGGCAAGGCCTTTTTTACCAGTAGGAGCACGGGAGCATGCACCACTATCTCTGTATTATTACAATATTATATATAATACATATTAGACAACATAATACAATATCATATACAAAACACAATAGACAACATAATACAACATTTTATATGATATCACGAGGTCCTAGTATCTTTGATGATGCAGCCATTTATTATTGAGTGTGTTTCTATTTAACTTGCTATTAGTCTAACTAAGGCCAGGCCTTATTTCAAGAAGCTACACGTTGTTATACAATACATCACTACATGGAGTATTCACACTATGTTTAATTACACCATTGGTCCTACATAATTTTTGGATTTGTAAAGTTTTGGCTCTCTAGACGACCCATGATTTCACTATCGATGCACGGTTGTTAAGAATATAGGCCATCTAGAATCCTTTAGTAAGATCTGCTGGTTTGTAGCTGCATGGCATTGTACTTACAGAATCTTGCTGAAAGAGTTACTTCCTATTTATGTTACTTCTATGTTTGTTACTTCTATGTATGTTACTTCTATGTCTCTTTTTAGGCAAAGACCAGTGGGAAAGTGGATATTACCAATTTCCTTGGTTGGGTTTCATTAGAGCCACAGTCTTTGGTATGGATGCCAGTCTTGCATCGACTGGCTGCTGCGGAAACTGGTTAGTATTCACAGTTTTTCGTTTATCCGATGCAAAATTCTGTATTAGATAATGACATCCTACCAGGAAGATAGCTTCTTGAATTAGGGGGAGTATATTTACCCTTGATTTCCTTAATAAAGACCATATGAATATTCAACTCAGCTCAAAGTTTTCACATAGAGACGTTATAAAAATAACATTAATAGTTAATTAATGATAAGTGCAAGATAACGAGGTGTGGAAAGTGAGGTCATTTCCAGTTTTGGCTGCTTTTGGCCCATTCTTCAACCTGTCAAAAATTACTCTCTTTAAGTTGTTTTCATCTCATCACTTTTAAACTACTGAAGACATTGTAACCCATTTTTACCCTTATCCATCATGACAAGCCTTTGATATTTAGTGGTGGCAACATTTCGGGAGAGATATGTCCCCCATCATCGGCCCCATCATTTGGCCCGATGATGGGAGACGGATATCTCCCGAAACGCTGCCCCACTAAATATCAAAGGCTTGTCATGATAATTGGTGACTATCATGTCGAATAGTGTGTCAGAAACAGCCTTGATAAGACAAAAGGTATTTTTATTTTTGATAAGATCAATGGTATTTTACCCTAATATTACTCTAGGCTTATTATTTCGATATTTTGAGGTTCTGTTTTCTCGCAGCAAAACACGAAGCAAAATGCAACATTTGCAAAGAGTACCCGATCGTTGGGTTCAGATACAGATGTCTGAAATGTTTCAATTACGACGTTTGCCAGGTGAGACATACACAGGCTAAGTTATTCTTTATGGGAGATTATCTCTGATTATTGGAGATAATATCTCTCGCAACGTTCCCCAACTGAATATCAAAGACTTTTCATGATGGATGATGAAATATTGTCTGAAATATTGCCTGATAAAGACTTTCATGTCAAATATTGTCTGAAACGGCCTTGATAAGTTTGGGTATGGAATGTTGTCCTACTAAATATAAAAGGCTAGTCATGATAAGTGGTGAATGTCATGTCAAATATTGTGTCAGAGAAAGCCTTAGTACGACTGAGTTTATTTACAGCGTTATCTTACTAAATACCGAAGTCTTTTCGTGATAAGTGGTGACTTCTCGTCACATATTGTGTCAGAAACTGCTTCGATAAGACCTAATGTATATAAGTGGTCCTACTAAATATCAAAGGCTTGTCATGATTAGTGGTGACTATCATGATGAAATATTGTGTAAAATAAGGGCAAATATTTTGAAACTGGTATTCCTTTTTCCTGTAAACAAAGTTCTTATCAGTTGAGAAAACGTTTGCTAGCTTTAATATATTTAGTAAGGTGTGATTGAAGATTTAAATTGTTTACAATATCATGATACTTATAAGACTGGGAAGATGGTCAGAGATACGGCTTTTTGCTCTCAAAGACAAAATATTTTCAAATCTGTGGAAGATTGCCAACCGCATCATTGTTGTTGAAATTGAAGCAATGTCAAACTGGTCTCCGTCGAAAAATAATAAATAACATTTCCATTTCCTGACATGTTTGCTTCAGGGGTTTTTGCCAAATTTGCTTCAGGTCAAATCTGACAACTGACTCTTTTCTTTTCAGAATTGTTTCTGGTCGGGTCGAACGTCGAAGTCACATCGTATCACGCATCCCATGCACCAATACAGTTTGACGGTAAGTCGGTCTACCCTCTTAACCCACGCGGGTTTTTTTTCTAAAACACTAAAGATATGCCCAGTATTTGCAGTTTCTTTAATGTTTTGAATTTTGAGTACTGCAATGAGAGTTTTTGACTTTATAAATGGTTTTAGATTACCTGAATGATCACCCTAGTCCCTGAGGAACGTCTGTGTAGTACTGTGGGGATATCATTAGTACTGTGGGTAAATATCATTAGTACTGTGGAGGATATTCAGTACTTTGGAGGGAAATCAAAAGCACTTTCAGTATTATTTCCACAGTGCTTGTGGTTTTCCTCAACAGTACTGAACCCTTTTTCAAAAATGTACACACAACATAATGAAATTAGCAGGCGTTTTTCGGTTAAAAAGCATCCCCAGTGCTAGAATTTTAACATATAGCAGCGAGGATGGTTTTTAACCGAGAAGCTTTTGCTAAATTATTTCATAATGGCAAACTTCGATATATCTACTGAACATCCTCCACAGTACTGATAATATCCCCAGATTAAACTGAAAATAGTTACGATATACCTACTATAAGAATTATTTTCGTATCACCCATACAGGAAGGTCACAATTTTATTTAGGACTTAATGAATTTGAAAAAAATTACTTCTTATTGCAAATTACATCTTATTGCAAATTACATCTTATTGAAAATTACTTCTTATTGCAAATTACTTCTTATTGAAAATTACTTCTTATTGAAAATTACTTCTTATTGCAAATTACTTCTTATTGCAAATTACTTCTTATTGCAAATTACTTCTTATTGCAAATTACTTCTTATTGCAAATTACTTCTTATTGCAAATTACTTCTTATTGCAAATTACTTCTTATTGCAAATTACTTCTTATTGCGAATTACTTCTTATTGCAAATTACTTCTTATTGCAAATTACTTCTTATTGCAAATTACTTCTTATTGCAAATTACTTCTTATTGCAAATTACTTCTTATTGCAAATTACTTCTTATTGCAAATTACTTCTTATTGCAAATTACTTCTTATTGCAAATTACTTCTTATTGCAAATTACTTCTTATTGCAAATTACTTCTTATTGCAAATTACTTCTTATTGCAAATTACTTCTAATTGCAGACTACCACTGGTGAGGATCTTTCAGACTTTGTGAAGTTATTGCGCAATAAATTCAAGTCGAAGAGATACAGAAACAGGCCACCGAAGAAGCTTGGATACTTGCCTGTACAAACTGTATTCGAAGGGGGAAATCTAGAAACGTAAGTCAAACTCTTGATTGCTCAACTAATCATTAGCTGCTTGTTCCTTTATGAATTTCACCAGTGCGAGCTAACAAAATGCTCACATTCCACCACTACGTCTTGAACCCAGGCTTTACCCACCATAGACAAGCGTGCTAACCACTGTTCAGTTCAGTTTTCATTTTTGAATTCGACAAAAATGCGTCATGCATTGTTCTAAACCATGACAATAAGTTGGGGCAGACGCCCTCAGGCTTATCTAGCTCCATGCTTCTCCTTAGCGAGGCATAAATTCATGTTTCGGAATAAATCCTTGCATTTAATTTCATAAATTCATAAGGCATGCTCTTGTTTCTTAAAGATATTTAGTAACACTAGCACAAAATAGCACAATGATAGATAGATAGTATTTATAGAAAATAATATATATTTTGTGAATATTTGATAGATAGCTGTGAAATCCAATAATACTAGGGAATCAAACTACTAAAATTGATAAAGAAATAAAACCAACAAATTACCTAAATGATTTGAAGTAAATGAATTTATTACCAATCCTTCTAAATTTCAGGCATTCAAAAATGGAAAAAACAGTAAACATATAGAAGAGTTCCGAATTAACAATGATCAAAACTGATATAAAAACGATTCATAAAATAACGACTTAAAACTAAACTATATAGCCAGTTCAGTTTCGATTGTTAATAACTTAAACGTAGTTTCGAATGTTTGTTAATAAATTAAATAGATAAAGTTAAAATTTTTAATTATTTTATATTCAAATTCATAAAACCTGTAATATTATAGCTAATCAGTTAAAATCTTAAAAATGATTTAACAAAAAAGGACATTGGAAATTATTAATGTTTTACGATAAATTCTTTCATATCATACCACCTGGGTTATTGTTGGTGTTACATTGATAATAAAAGTAAGTAAGTGCCTGTTTAGCTAGCTTGCCAAAGGCCAGAGTCCTTATTTCCAGCCGGGGATGGAGAAGTGAGTTCTTTAGTCAACACCTCGAAGTTCACCCATCCAGATGCTGCCTCACACAACCAAGCTTAGCCTAAGCTGCACATAGCAAATTATTTAAGCTACTTGGCCACTCAGCTCACTAGATCCAGGACAAACCTTACCAATAAGAATCCTACGGCTGAGTATCAAAATGCCGTGAAAATTCTGGTGTGCTCGGTCATGGTGGCATGCATATACAGCTCCGCAAAAGATGGCTGATCTCATTCTACGCAATGTTTCATAGAAATAAACCCCTTTAACATTGTAGAGCTACCAAAATTTTAACGGCCTAAATCTTTGGTAGCTGCAGTCGTTAATTTTGGTAGCCATGCGTTGCTAAGGATAATTTTCCTATGATGCATTGCAAAAATTGAGATCCATCATCCTTTGCAGACTCGTCTATACAGGTGGCACCAACTGCCATAGGAGATTGTACTGCAGTATCCCACCTCCTCCCTGCCTGTATATAAGTGCTGACTTTTCAGATCAACAATCCAACAATTTACGTTATTTCATTACTTGTTACTTATTTTACCAAACGAAACTTAAAGAAATATTATTGGTAGCAGTAAAATTCATTTTCAACCCCCTGATAAAGGAAGTTCCATAGTTATAAACAAAGGAACATCTGTTCTGTTCAGGGGTGGAGAGAGTATTCAATACTAACCTTTGTTTATTTCTAGTAATTGATAAACAATATGCAGCTGTTATTTTGACTTCTCATTAGATGGAGTTGTCATTGACGAAACTGAAGATAAAGACCAACGCAAATAAGTTTAATTTGTGTATAGGGTTAAAGAAAACATAGGATTCAATAGAAAGTATAGAAACTCCCTCTAATGTTTTTTTTGATTAGCCGCTTAATTAAGTTTCCTCTCTAGTTGATTAACCCTGTCCGATTAAAACAACCATTTTGGATCTCTAGAACTGTAGAAACTCAAACCGCGACTCTCTTTGACCTTAGATACATGTCCACATGAGGACTACCTAATATAAAATATAGTGACGGTAGTAGATAACCTTGGCTCCAATGAACCAAAGCCTTGCAGAATTTTTACTAAATTCTTACTAGACTCTTACTAAACTCTTACTAAACCCTTACCATTGAGCCATTGCTAAACCCTTGTACAATTCTAACTAAACTCTTAGTGAACCCAAACGAAACTCTTACTAAACTCTGATTAAACCCTCTCAAAACCCTTAATAAACTCTTACTTGAGTCATACTAAACTATTACTAAACTCATACTTAACCCTTACAATTGAACCAACCCTAAAACTTTGCAGATTCCTTACTAAACTTTTACTAAACCTTTACTTACAAACCTGTCTTACCAAACTCCTATTAAATTCTTACCTGTGCCTTACTAAACTCTTACTAAACCCTTACTACTGAGCCATTGCTAAACCCTTGTACAATCCTGACTAAACTCTTAGTAAACCCTCGCTAAACCCTTTCTAAACCCTCGCTAAACCCTTTCTGAACTCTTGCTTGAGGCCTACTAAACTCTTGCTTGAGGCTTGCTAAACTCTTACTAAACTGTCGAACTCTTACTATTGAACCAATCCTAAACCCTAACAGAATACTTACTAAGCTCTTACTAAACCTTTACTAAAGTCTTACTAAACTCTTACTAAACTCTTACTAAACTCTTACTAAACTTTTACTAGACCCATACAATTGAGCCACTGCTAAACCCTTGCAGAATCCTTTCCTAAATACTTAATGACCTCTTACCATTTTTGGAAAAGGAGGAATTCTTCCCTAGTGCAAAATTTCCAAAATAAAACAAGATCAAACGTTATCTCATAAAACTCTGTACAGTAATTTGGACTTTGACCAACATTTATATATGCCAAAAACGGTTATCAGTCAACTCTTCACTCAACTCTTCACTCAACTTTTCACTTAACTTGCACTCAACTTTCACTCAACTTTTCACTCAACTTTCACTCAATTTTTTACTCATCTTTTCACTCAATTTTTCATTCAACTTCAGCCAACAGGCTTTGACCCCGACTTGAAAATCCTCGCAGAAAATGTTTGTTTTGTGCGAGCTGCATTGCGTTAGATAGGTCACGGCTTTCGTAAGACGGAGTTGTTATCTCATTATGAGAGTTATTCAGTTGCCTTGATTAACATCAGGTGTATCATTGTTCTCGCGACTCAATCTTGTTCGAAGTTGTTTTGCATTGTTGACAATACGTAATTCCCGTTGTTGTTCTCATTGATGAGTCTCGCTTGTCTGCGCAAAGCTCTTTTAGCTTGTTAGAAACGTCAGTCTCGGTGTCAAGTCGCTTGATGAAGTGGTTGTTTTCGCATTGGAAATTATCGTTATCTGAAACTTAATCGTACAAAATTAACAACATAATCGTGTTGGTGCCTTCAATTGTACGATTCACTCATAGATGTTACTGCTCTTTTAGCTTGTTAGAAACATCGGTTTCGGTTTCAAGTTGGTTTATGGAGTTGCTGTTTCCTTGTATTCGAATCATCGTTATCTGAGAGTCAGTTTTCAAAACTAGTTGCATGATTTGTGCTGTTGCCTTCAATTATAGAATTCATTTGTTGATGTGAAACTGTTTAGCTGGTTAATCTTTTGGAAGTCGCTGTCATTTCGAAAATCTGAAGACTAATTTACTAATTATCATTCTCCCTCGCCACCACAATTATTCAATTCGATCTAGTTTGTGACGCAGACTTCCTTCTGTATTGCTGTTGGCATTACCGTTCTCTGTGCCGTTGAACCACTGGCATTACTGTTGCAGTTAGTATGCTTCTGTTACCGTTTCTTCACCCACACAATTAGCTGGAGTTTCCTTCTTACTTCACTTATGTGGTCTTCATTCCTGTTTGGTTTATATATCTTGTTTCCAACCTCAACTCTCCAATCATATCCAATTTCAAGCTTTAATTGATTCAAACAGCTGTTTCTTGTTCTTGACATCTTGATAACTTGAACTATCAGCTAAATTGTAGACTTGATTTGATCGGTGGTTTGTTTATTCTATGGAATTACTTCTCTTGGATCGTTATGTTAGTTGCTGCTTGGCTGTTCCGTGCATACCCAGTAACGAATCTAGTCGTGAAGTTTGTTCAATATTATAAAGAAATTGTATCCACCTTTCCATGAATATAAAGATAGAGAGAATTATCGTGTTTAGAGAAACATCCTCAGATCCTACTGATTTTTTCTAACTGCATTACATTGCCGTAACATCGAGAATCTAGAAGCAGACTTTCTTCGTTGTTTTGAATATGATATTCCATCGTCATTTTGGAGATATTTAGATATCCTTCAACCTTTCAGCATTAATCTTACTGCAGCACCTATCAGCAACAGATGCTCGAAGAATCTTACTGCCGACCTGCTTTGTCGTCATAAACAGTTTGGGTCCTTTCAAGACTTTCATAATCTTCATCTTTTGAGATATATCATCCTATGTTACCCTTTGGTCTCCCACAATTTAGGAAATAATCTTTTTTATCAACAAAATTGTCACCAACTATTGGCATTGTGGTCGGTCGACTTCGCAAAACTCTAAAGTATCTTTGGTATCCATATCCTTGCAACTTGGCAATTATCTGAATTGTGGAGGATCGACTCAAAAAGCCTCTGTTGTCGTTATCCTGAAAACCCTACAGCTATCAGAATTCGCTGGCAATGCCCATAAGTGTATTGTTGTTCTTATCATTATAATTTGGAAGCTATCGAAATTAGGGGACAGTAGATCCAAAAATCTTATAAACTATCTTCGGTGTCCTTATCCACATAACCAAGCAGTTATTGTCGTCTGTGGACAATTAACTTTCAAATCCTTTAGCATCTTCGGTATACTCATCCTCATAACCTAGCTACTACCGGACTTGGTGGCCAATTAACTTTGTGGCGTATTAGCTTGCTGGCCCACTAACTTTTTGATAATGGATCAAAGAAGATTTAGTAGACTAGATTTGTGGAGTCTGAGTAGTGATAAGAAGAGGTCTGTGCTTTCTAGAATTCCACTTCCTGGCCTGGCATGCTTAAGGTTCGAAACATTCTATATCATTCAGTTACTGCCCGCATATTTTCGTGGTAAATTCGTGTCTCGAAATTGTTGAAATGAATTAAAGTGAAATTAATTCTATGAAGGTTTAAGAAGGCTTGAATCATGTTAGAATTGTTCTATCGTTTACGGTAAAATTCACAATTATCGTTTCATAATCATCGTAAATCGTTTCATAATCATCGGGAATCGTTTCATAATCATCGTCAATCGTTTCATAATCATCGGGAATCGTTTCATAATCATCGTGAATCGTTTCATAATCATCGTGAATCGTTTCATAATCATCGTAAATCGTTTCACAATCATCGTGAGTCGTTTCATAATCATCGTGAGTCGTTTCATAATCATCGGGAATCGTTTCATAATCATCGTGAATCGTTTCATAATCGTCATAAATCGCTATATTTTTGCTGATTTATTGATGTGTTATCGTTTCGTTCACAGGCCTTCGACTCCTTCGTCTCCAGACATGAGCACTTATTCATCAAACAGGTTTGTAATCATTATAATGAGGTGGATGGCATGTAATACACCCCTTCTCCCCTTCTACAATTGTTGAGATGATTTCTTGATAATGAAAAAACCTGATCTGAAGGAAAGGGGCGTTATGTTGATCAATAAGCCAAAAAAGTGTTCTATATTTGTAATGGGGTGTCAACTTGTGATATTTTAGACTTTCCTCCATCTGTTTTGTGGATGTTTGCAAAAGAGAGCTTCCTGAGGAGTAGCAGACAAAAACACTTAAACGAATGACTTGAAATGTTTATTTCGATGATAAGATAGGAGATAAAACTTCCATAACTTTGATCACGTATTCATCACTTAAAATTCCCACCTGTTTTACGAGATTGACGTTAATGTATTAGCCTTAAAACTAATGCAGCTGGTAGGAATCGAACCCACTATGCGTTGGTTAGAAACCAAGTGCCTTGGCGATTATGCTATGGAACACAAAAGCTGAAGGCGGGAAAGGGGCCTAAGTGGTAAGTGCGGTTCTGCTGAACACAAGAAGGCCTGGTACCAGCAGAGAATAAGCAGGGAGATAATGCCGGTGGTCGGGCTCGAACCAAAGACCTCTCAATTTTACATCAGCACTCTTAACCACTCAGTATCAGGACACTCGAATCATAACATTGTAATATAGTAGCTAGGGCTTGAACAATTATAATAACTTTACTGTAAGACCAAATGTATTCACTCAACTTGTCTGTCTTTCTTGAACTGTTTTGACTGCTTTTTGCATGGATTGTAAAATCATCTATTTCATTATTCATCTCTAGTTCTTTCGTTTTAGTTTTAGAGTTGAAGTGGATGGTCCCAACACGAAGATGGGAAAGTATCAAATGTAAGTACTTACAGTGGAATCCGGTAATACCCAACTGTGAAGGGAACCAGAAATTTGTTAGTTACATCGTGATACCGAGAGAACTATTTTATAAGGGATACTCGAGGGAATTAGAAATTTAGTTAGTTTGTATCCAGGGTTCGTGATATCCGGGGCTCGTTATATCGAGATTCCTCTGTGAGTACCTATGTAACTCTAAATTTTGAATATGATTGTACTTACAAGTGAGTACCTTGAAAATACCGTGAGCATTGAGAACAAAACGAATCTGACCTAAGGGCCGCACAAATTCATAGAAATACCATGTTGCATCATTGCCAAATAGACCAGCTTAGATATGGTTAGTTTTTGGAAATGTTTGTAACGATAGTTCTAAACTTTTTCATGCATACTAGTTTTTTTGCTGCTTTGGTTCCGATTTCTTTCATTAATCTGAGGTCTGTAAGGATTATAATGATAATAATAATAATAATATATTAAAACGTTTATAGCACCAAACCATTTAAAGAGCCTATTTGTCTTTAGCGCTTTACAATACCTAATGTTCAGTGTCCCGTGTATCTAGAATTATCTGAAATATTTTATGTTGTATTAAAATTAAGTTTGAAATCATGTGTTCGCATTAGATTTTATTGTAGACTGTCGTATTAGTGTTAGACTGATGAGTGTCGACTAAACGCTTCGGTGTGATATTTTTTGCTATGGTTTAGATTTTGTTTGCCATCATGAAGCACTGGCCAGATCAGATATTATTTTGTTTATTTTGTTTTAGGGATGACGAACATCGTCTGATCCAACAACTTTGCAGCACTCTAAACACAGAGAGCTCGATGGCTGTGAGTATTGCTTTTAATGGTTGCCGTATTTCGTACATTGATTCCCAAATGTATAGTGAGTGAGTATGTGCCAACCAGTTGCATCCTGATTTTTGGGAAATTGGTTTGAAATCGGGTCATTAATTGCCATATTTTTGTACAGATTTGGGCTGTGAATTTCTATTTCTTATTCTGAGCTTTTTCTAAATTAAATAGGGCACCCATATTTTGACAAGTTCATAGCTCTGAAAGACAAATCTTTTGTATTAGGTACACTAGCCTATTGAAAGCACTACACAGGTCGATGCAAAATGGCGGTAAAATTGTAAAGCTGTGAGGGCTAGGCCGAGACTAAAATTCCCATAACTTTTGTCAGATAGCTCGCAAATACATGATTTTGATGGTAAAATTTAGGAAATTTTGCTGACACCATAGCTCATAAAAATAAGCAATAATAAATTGAGGGAGAAATTATGTATGACTTGGGATTTGAGTTATGGTCAAAATATCAGCAAGAAGATTTTGAAGAAGGAATTGTCATCTGAAATCAGTGCAAAAGTGTTGTAAAAAGTATTTTATCTGGTAAAGTACTTTGTTACTTTGTTGCTACTGCTTTGAGGACCCCGTGGGTTTTGTTTTCCTCGGTATGGTGGCATAGGCCTAGCCCTCACAGCTTTGCAGTTTCGCCGCCATTTTGAATCGGCTTGGTATTTTCATAAGTGTTGAGCTTTTTGATTTTAACTTCTGATTGTTTACTTACTCTGCAGTACTTGATCTGTTCATTTACCCATTCGGCATTTACCTATTCCTCGGGCAGTATTGGACTTGTTATTTTTACAGTGTTTCTCGGTGCTTAGAAATCTGTTTTCTTCTCGTAGCCGTGTAGTCCTTCGCAGATCATAGCCTCACTCGAAAGCAACCCTAAAGAAAGCCTCGACGTGCGCGTGAGGGAACTCGAAGAGGAAAATAAGTGAGTATTGAGTGGCTAACTTTTGAATTCTACTTTTAAATGAATACTGAAATCATCCTGGTAAGGAAAATTATAGAGTATCGAGAATTCCCTATTAAGCCCCCCTCTCACTTAACCCCCCCCCCCTTCAAATTTGAATGATGCAAAATATGTGAAGATGAGAGGTTTTAAACTTTGTCAAGTTGAATAAGTATTATGACTTCAAGACCAAGATGGCCGTAAAGGATTGCTCTGAGAGACTATTGATGGCAGCCATTGTGTTTGAACAATAGAAAATTAGGCATCAGGCCGAGAACAATAGAAACTCACGATTATTGGTGGAAGGACATTGATTCGATTGAATCGTTTAAGCGGAATAGTCTCCTTCCATGGCTCAGCGAATGCGGCCTAGCAAACCAGCCCACAATGTTAATTTGGGAAAAACCAGCCCACCAAATGCTGCCCTAGATATTCATTTGATCCATCATGCATTATTGATATTCCGGTTCGCCTCACAATGACCTGTTTAAAATATGATTGTATTGAATTTGCAATGAGGTTTGAAATTAAGAGCTTGTTCATGAAATCCTTTACAATTACACGTCACGTAACCATTTTTCAGGGCCCTTCTAGACGAATACGAAACACTGAAACAAATTCGCGTGCAAGACATCAACGGAACCAGCAGTTTTTTCAGCTCCAGTGATACCAACCGAGACGCCGAACTCCAAGCCGAGGCTAAGAACCTTCGACAACACAAAGGGAGGCTGGAAGCACGTATGCAAATACTGGAGGATCACAACAAACAACTCGAAGCTCAGTTGCAGCGACTTCGGCAGCTCTTGGAACAAGTAAGTCCCTTAGTTCAAGACAGACCCTTTTTACAATGACGTAGAGTGGGTTTGAAAGTAAGGTTACAGATATGATTCCATCCTGAGCGAGAATCCCTCATCATATCCTTTTGATAAAAGTATAACAGCAAAGCTTTTCCATGCACGGCTAAGAGCAATGCACGCCTATGAGATTTGGATCCACATTATACCGAGGCTAGTGATTTTCCTTGAAGTATATCATAAGCATTGATGTCATCAGTGGTCTATTTCGGAAAGTGCTGACTCATTAACTCTAGTTATAGGGTTAGTGTATCATAGTCAGGTTTTGAACTGTTCAATTTTGTGCCCTTATAGTCGATACAAGAACATTCGCAGTATTGAGTAAGTGAGGATCTGTTTAACGTGCTAACCTATTAAACGTGCTAACCTGTAACAAAGAACTAATATAAGGCATGAACTATGACAAGGCCTTGCTTTAAGCAGGGGTGTCGTAGCATGCTCTGAAGTGTCTGCAATTACTAGTAAGAGGTCCTGGTGGAATGCAGATGGTAGGAATCGAACTCATGACCACTGCACTTATCCGATGTATGAGCTGAACTTCTCAGTTGAGAAATGTAAAATCAAATATATACTCAGGTCCTTGTATATTTGTTGCTTTAATTTGTGTATAAGAAATTTTAAAATTCTAGATTACTGCCCAATTCACAAACTATCAATTTCTAGTTTGATTCTTGTTGTTTTGAACTCATGCCATCTAAAATGTCGAGCACAAAGCAACTAGTTTGAGGTGCGTTTAGGTGAAGCTCTAAAACCATATTTTCATGGACGACTTCCTACCTTGAGAAATCATTTCTGTCCCTTTGACATACGATATTTATTACTTGCAGCCTGCAGCAGACAGAGATCGGAACGCTCTGAACGTCAACTTCACCACCTCGACCCTCCCTCGCTCAACAAGCGCCGGCAGAACCCCCTCGGAGACATCAGCTGAGTCTATTCAAGACACCAACGGCATCCAAATCTCCGAAAATGCAAATGGCGGTCGGAATTATGAAATCAGAAACGTCACTTACAAAATCGAACAAACTTTCCCGGTGAGCCAAACCCAAAATGACTTTTCTTAGAAGTAGTTTTTAACCACATTTTGTAACAACTAGCTTTTGTAGCTTGCCACGTTATATAATTAGAAATCGGTTGTTTTAAGATAGCAGAAACAAATAAAAACTTTATATGAATTGTTTGTATACTCAAGTTAAGTAATTATTTGGGCGTTCCTTTTGCTTTTGAAATATCATGATTTTGAATCAGGGTTTTTTTAATTTTTCATCCAAAACGAATGGAAGAGCGTGTTTTTGCTAAGAAGTAGAATTGCAAAGTTACTGCTTCTGACAAAAAGAGCCAATACCCATGGTGCTTATTGTTTCCCTCCACACCACTGAATATCCTCCATTATCATGAATGGTTTTCCAACACAATACTGGACGCCCTCCAGTGAACTGATCGTAACCCCGATTCCCCCACAGTACTGAACATCCTCCACAGCATACTGCATAGATGTTCCTCAGGGTGATTTGACATGAAGTGTCAAGTGAGTTTAGCTGGGGCTTAAAGGATTGATACTTCGAAGGGAGAAGAGAGAATTGCAACTTTTACGAAGCAAGGGAAGAATGTAGATGGAGGGAGAAGGGATGAAATGTATTCTGTTATAGAAGGGATGAAATGTATTCTGTTATAGAAGGGATGAAAGGTATTCTGTTATTGAAGGAAGGAACTGTATTTTTTAATGAGGGAAAGAAGAAATTGACACATTTTCAAGGGGACAGGGTTTTAAGGAGTAGAGTCGGTTTCCTATTTATCTAGCTTTGTCAAGCTACCTATATCAAATCTCCTGGTTCAACTTTCTTATTATTGTATAAATTTGCTCCTTTTGCAATATGCAAATTTGCTTACGGAAAGTGTTCCTTTTTAAAACATTACGTATCAAAGCAGACTTGTTGTCAGATGCTTAATTTTTACGTTCATTAATGAAAAATTAATGTTCATTTTTCTTTATGTATTTAACTTTTTGTTATGTATGATATTGAGTTCTGTTTATTAACATGAATTCACAAAGTTCCGCCTTCAAATTTGAACTGAAGATATTTTCTGCTTATGTTTTCTTTTTGGAACAAAGTCAGGAACGGCTTGACTACTGAACGGACAGAAGTGTGAAATGAGTGGTCAAAGGTGTTTAAATGTTTAAAATCTTCAATTACTGTCACCAGCTGCAGCCTTTCCTCCTTTGGAATATGGATCTACGCATAGACTAGCCCTTCCCACAAGTTGATATATGTTAATAGGCCTAGACGTCGTGTCTGGCCAGGCTGCCCTCCTTTGCAGGCAAGTGAATTGGCAGGTATTTTAAGTCAATAGACTACAATCAATGTTTCTTTTCCGCCCATTGTTAGATGTATTCTAGTTTGAGACCAAACGTATTAGAAATTTTTGGCAAACGATTTGTTGGACAACCTGTCTACTCATTCACATAGCCATGTTCTAATGAATTTAAAAAACATTGGTGTACGACCTAGACCAGTCCAACATCAAGAATAAAACAAAGGAAGGACTATTACCTATTATGACTATGGGGAGAAACGTGACGCTCGTCAATTGCCTCTTTCCTCGTCAGGCCTTTTAGGCCACACCCAATTTTCTTTCATGTGTCACAATTCTCTTTTGTTAATTTGCTCCTTTTGCAAATTTACAGATGGAAGGTTCCAATTAAAATTTATTCTCCATAGTAGTGCGTAGACGTTCCCCAGGGTGAGTTTTATTGGAATGTTTAGAGAGTTTGCAATGGCTTGATTAGGGATACTGTGTATGCTTCGAAGGGAGAAGACAAAATCGCAACTTACCCGATTGAAGGCAGAATTTCGATTGAGGGGAGGTGAAAAAATCTATTCTGTTAGAAAAGGTAGGAACTGTATTTTTCACATTGGAAAGAGGAGATTGGCAAAATTTTAAGGGGATAAGGTCTTAATTAGATTAATTTATTCATCTGAGTATCCAAATTAATTCCACCAACGAAAAGGAGGTCAGCCTCACGGGACGCTGCATCAATGCATTTTTACAATGTCATGCTTTTTGTATTCCCTCGAGAGGCATTGCACATGTAGAATTTATACTCTCATGTCTGACGTCATTCGACAAACTAGGCCTACTGAAGCCAATGTCTCTTATTTTTAAAGCTAATTCCCAAAAAACGATACCTGTGTGGCAATTTGTAATACAGGACGAAGATTGCTCGTTGTCCACATACAGACATAACATATAGCATGTTTAGGTCTCGAGGTAAAGTACGTAGAGAAAAACATTCGGTGTCATCTTACAAAATGAACTTCTTGCTTGCGTTGCTGTCCTAGCTACCTGGCTGTCTCTCAATCGTGTTGTTGAACTGTGCTGCAAGCGTTATCAGTGGCTGACAACAACCTAAGGATAAAGGTATGACATTTGATAGACTCTTTTACACTCTTTTTTTTACAACCACAAATAAAAATGTTTCCCAGCTGGCCGTTCTTGGATCTTCCTCTATTTTCAGCCTAAAATGTTCTTAAAACTGCTTTTACTTTTGTAATGTTTTGAACCCCATTTCTGCTACAGTTTGTCATGATTGTTGCAAATTTTGACTCCCTTGCACGTCTTACATCTTATTGTGCATCTACTTGTTCCGTATCTATTTCTTAGTCTTTTGGTTATTCCTTAGAATTCTTATATTGAGCTAGAAATGGTTAGCCTGCGCTTGCTCTCTAAGTGGTCTTAGTACGAAGAAACCTTTATATGAATCAACTTTTTCATGATAACACTGTAGGCAATGACATCCCAGTGCTTCTTCGTTCTTAAATCACCTATTTTGACTTAGATGCCCTTGGCTCAGTTTTCAGTATAAAATTCAGAACCGTACTTATGGATAGGAAGAGTGAAATTTCGTTCACACGATTGAATGATGATGAGTAACTTGCGCCATTGCGTAGCTTCGGCATATACTTTGCATAGACTCGTTCTTTTTAAAAATAAGCATTCACATCGTCTATATACAAACACATATCAAAAGAAAAAATAAAAACAAAAGGACCTGCTAACTTCTAAGAAAACAGGAACCAAGGGAATCAATTCCAAGAAAACATCCACTCAAGGATGCTTTTTGGTTATAACTTGCTTCTCAGCTCTTAAGTGCCACAGCGTAAAAGTAAGCCGCAAAAACAAGGACTGAGCATTTTCTTAAAATGGCCCAGAAGACCACATCAAAGTCACTAAATGACGAAATCATGAACTACTGTCATGATATTGAAGAATCGCTGGAAAGAAAAAATGCAAAGATGGAAGTTTTGAGGGGAATAGAGTCGATCGTCTTGGCTATCAACCCTGATGCCAAGATCATGGTAATGGGTTCTTCTGGAAATGGGTTTCAAACCAACGAAGGTGATATGGACTTGACTGTGGTTTATAAAATGAGTTATTACAGTTTTGGTTTGTCTGGTCGCAGTGGAGCAAGCACAGGCTATAACAAAAGTGAACTTGGTTTTCTCAGAGAACTAGCTGAGTCACTGGAGATGAAAAGGGACTCATATAGACATATCGAGGTGTGTTGGTTTTTTACTATTTGTCTTTGAACTATGTAATATTTGCATTCTACCATGTTAGCTATAGCTAGCACATTATGATGTTATTATTTATACAAGTTACATGTTATCCTGTTATACACATCATATCATATCATATATACGAGTTATATACCATCAAAAGATTGAAACAACTAATTATCAATTTGGCAACTTTTGTATTACTTTAATCTTTTAGCTACCCGAAATTCTAATCTTTTAGCAAAACTCTGTAAAGTTTCATTTTAAATTTATTTGAGAATAGTGCTCGGAGAGCATCGAAACGTCATTTAAGATTGTCGTAATTAGTTAATTACTCATTTTGTTAAAATGCTTTACACTACTATTTTTCTCATCAAGTTCCTTGCCCGCCTGAATTCATTTTCAAAAATAATTTTGTGGTTATGATCTTAATAAAACGCACCATGTGGAGTTAAGACCACTAAAAAAGAAACCTTTATTACTTAAATCTTTCATTCTTCGTTGCAGGTCGTGTCAGCCAAAGTTCCTATCACCAAATTTGAAAACGTTAAGCACAGCATACCTTGTGACATCAGTGTCAACAACATGGACGGGGTTCTTAATGCAGTATTGTTAAAGGCATACAGCCAGGTGGATTTCAGACTGAAGCCATTATTCTTTGCAATCAAAAAATGGGCAAAATCAGCTGGAATAATAGATCCAAGAAATTTCCGACTTGCAAGTAAGTAAATGAAGCAGGCCTTTAAAAATAAATCCATCTAAATACCATTTACGAAATTACGAAATAATATGATGCAAATTCAAGTAGCACGTGTAATGCAAATTTAGATTGTAGCTTTGGGGTGCAAATTTAGACGGTAGATGTGATGCAAATTTAGAGGGTAGATGTGATGCAAATTTAGGTGGTAGATGTAATACAAATGTAGATTGTAGACGTGATGCAAATTTAAATGGTGATGCAATGCAAATTTAGATCGATTTTGACATAATTTCAGTGAGTTCTTATTCTTTCTATCCAGGTTTCGTCCTTCAGCTCATGGTCATCCACTATCTCCAATCGGGGTGTGACCCCAGGGTGCTGCCTTCGCTGCAAAAGCTCCATCCCAGTTTTTTCGCCAAAGACGTCACAAAACTGGCTGACTACATAAGCACGCCACTGCCAGCAGATGTCACGGAATACCAGTCAAGAAACAACCAAAACGTGGCTGATCTTCTGCTGGGGTTCTTCAACCACTATTGCACCTATGATTGGGGGAGGGATGGGATATCCGTAAGAGAAGGGGCAAACGTGTGCCGTCCTGCCAAGTGGGGCTCAAATAATACGTGTCTTTACGTCGAAGACCCGTTCTCGAGGTCCAACACAGCAAGATCAGTATTCAAATACGGCATTTGGTGTGAGATCAAAGAAGAGTTTAACAAAGCGAAGCGTTTGTTGGATAGTGGACGAGGTTATCGAGAGTTGCTGCGAAGTTATGGCGTTTACATTTGAAGATATGCACGACGACTGGAAGACATACTTATATCACATGCTCGTATCTTACTCTCTGGTCTCTAATAGACGTCCCCCACCCCCCAGCACTTATTGATTTTTAGAGAATTTTCCATCAATGACATTCTTATTCCAGAGACCCCCCCCCCCCCCCCCCCCACTAATTAATTCTGGTAACGAGTTGCAAGCAAAACAAGAGTTACACTACAAAAATCTATGAGATTGAGAATTCCGAGTGAAATCAGTGAAGTTATTGCATTGTGTTTTTAAGGTCTTACTGTCGCTACATTCTGTCTCTGACAAGTGTCCCCCTTTCAGTAATTTTCAGAAAATGTTCCATCCGGGACATTCTTATTCCAGCGGCTGGATTCTTATTCCCCCTAAATTATCAATTTTTGAGGTTTTCCAACCCCCCTACAATTCTAACCCTCCTTCTATTAGAGACCAAAGAGTAAATATTTTGATTACAAATTGGATATAGTTTAGTAAATATAATTGTCGCTCGAAGACGTATAAAGGAGTAAAATGTTTAAGAAAGTTTTTAACAAAGATGAATCATGTCGTTAAAAATTCTTCGAAGTGCAAAGAAATTACCCGGGAATCATCTTTTGTTTCCAGGCCCGTAGGAAGCGGGGGTGCAATAGCCCCCCCCCCCAATCGAGAAATGCTTCCTACGGCCCGGTTTGTTTCCAAGGAAACTGAGAAGATTCCAAGAAAACTATGAAACTTCTGAGAATCAAATTCATGTCATTCAAACCACAAAAACGAATCGTTTTAAAAATAAAACTGCAATCCTAATTCAAAAGGTTGAGAAAGTTTACAATTTTACAATAACAAAATAGCCTCACATCAGCTCCTGGAATTTTACGCCTCCAAACGCCAATTTCTTAGCTCTATCCCTGTTTTCATATTTCTCAAAAACTCAATTGTTTGAAATATTGATAAGAACTCCTCCCTCACATGAAAAACGTTGCTCCTCAGCTCCTCATTTCCCTCGCACTTAATTACCTTAAATACCTTTACACCCACAATGTCTGCAAAATTTGTACCCTCCACCCTCTCCACTGTACCAGGAGGACTAAGTATCACCTATACTCTCTTCGTAATATTGTATAATTTAAGTTTACTTCTTTTGCATATAATTTGAAATGATTATCTTATCTCTATAGCATTGCTTTGTCTATAACTGCATCATAGTGCTTTATGTTACAGAGCGATATAGAAACTTGGATTATAGTCTGTCTGATTGTGAAAACACGAAACTTTGAGTAACAGAGAGCCAGTCTCCTTTTATTTGCTTGTAATCAGGTGTGATTATGATGGTTAATTAACGAATAAATTGATTATCTCTATAGCATAACGTTGCCTATAACATCGTAGTGCTCGATGTACGGAGGTACAGTACCGAGTGATATAAATGAGAGAAAAGAGAGGAGACTGGTTTTCTGTTACTTAAAGTTTCGCGTTCTCACAATCGGTACAGTCTGTCTGGTGATTGCGAGAGCAATACAGCCAGTCTCTTTACTCGTCTTCCATCCATCTAATGAATTGATTATTAGTCAGTTTCTTAACACTAAACAAGCCGCATGCTTTCTCGTTTGTTTTTGGCTATGTATACACATTTCATGATATATAAAATTCTATAATTCTATGGCAGTTTTAAATGCAAAGGCTCGAGCCAACAATGCAATGGTTTTACTTCAGCGTGAAGTGTCTTGTGACTGGATATCTTCTTCATCAAGGGACTAGTCTTAAACAGAATGCACTATAGTAATGGATATCAGAATCAAAAAACTTTACAACACATTGGTGCGAAATCTATCAGAATTTTTCTTGCTTTTGCTTGCAAAAAAGATTAGCATGATTGTGTCTACTTTTTTCTGGCTCAATATGTTAACCAATCTTTCCAAACTTCTATACTACCAAGTTAATTTGAATATTCTACTTGTAAAATAAGGTCTGGTCTCATTTAGTCAACAATTGCAGCATCCAGTAAATAATTGCAATCATTTTCTTTCATTTTGGTCAGTTGATCAAATTCTGAAATCAATTACGAAAGATAAATTCTTGAAGATGACTCAATAGTTGCCCGACACAAGGGACACTGCTCCATGCCAGTAGAACAAGAAGGACAGGTCAACAAGTGCCCGCAAGGAAAGAAAACAACCCCTACTTGTTGGTCCATGCAGATTTTGCACATCTGCATTTCTTTAGCTCTATCAAGCTCTCTTTGGAGGTCAACAATTTCTTCCTTTTTGGTTTCTTCTGGCTTTCCTGACTCATTTGTTTGATTTTGAGCAGGTTTTTGGGCAGAAGTTTGGACAGTGTCTTGCTGATCTTGGCGTGCTGCTTCGAGTGAATTGGTATTAGATGCATTAGAAGGTGGTACAGTATGAGTATCTAGGTTTCCATGCTCCATATAATGCATAATGGCATCTGCGATTGTCTCCACAGACGTGAAATATGCATGGTATTTTTGAAAGCCAGCATTTTGAACTTCTATGATTTTATCTACAGTGAAACCTGCATCGAAAAGGTTTTCAATGTCTTTCTCGGAGAACAGTTCTTTAAAACTGCTCATAAGGTTTTGATTCTGAGTTTGTGGCATGTGATTCTCTTGCTGCGAAATCCCAGAGTGACTTCTTGGCTGCCCCTGCACTCTTTCGTCCATCATTGTATTATAAACCCCATGCATTTGGAACCCACTTTGCATAGGGACATCATTGATATGAGGTGCGTGAGAGTTATAGTGAGGCACAAAGCTTTGTAGGTTTGGCGAGTTTTGTCGCAGTTGGAAGTCTGGCTGATGCTGGGGGTTTGCTTGAGGAAATGTATTTGGGCTTAGTCGGGGAGATCTAAAAACGTCTTCAGTCGGCAATGCATATGAAGAAGCTGATAGCGGATTCTGAGTTACCTGGTGCGTCGATATTTGTCGCTGTGCATTCACATTGGTATTGTGTTCTATGACAAGAGGACAGTTAGGAGACCATTTGGTATGTTCTGTCCAGGCTTTATCCTCATCTTCCCAATTACGAAGAGCAATTTCACACCTATAGCACTTCACCCCATCATCTTTTCCCAGATAATAGAACCCCGCCTCGGCTAATTCAAGAGGCTCAATCCTTACCTCTTGTGGCCATGTGAGAAAGGTATGCAGCCTTGCTATTTTGTTTGCCATGTTGCCATTGCGAATATAGGGTGGGTTAAGAATGTTAGGAGAAGAGTTTCGATTGGAGGGTTGCTCTTGAATATTAGGAGAGGAATAGGCATTTATATGAGGTCTGGGAGATGTTGATTGGGACATTCTTGATTGGGGTGCAACTATCGCTCTTGTTTGAGGGGTAATTGTCATTGCAGACTGGGGGTTGATTGTTTGTTGTTGATGCATTGCTGACGTTGTATGGGATGTAACTTCAGAAAATTGTGGCGACATGTTATGCTGCTGATGTGTGTATGGTGACGGGCTCTTTTTAGGTGACAAATTTCTTTGTATGGAAGGCTCATATTTCATTGTTGGAATTATCAATTTCGGAACATCAGCATTTCGCCTGGATTGGTCAAAATTCCCTGTTCTCCTAATTTCCATATCATCTTCATCTAAATTGATATGCAACGTTGAATTATTCACAAAAAGAACATTAGGATTTGTGTTTTGGTAGGCGTTAGCTTCCTCTAGGGTTTGCGTCTGCCGTATACTTGCTTCTGGCCCTAAGCCTGTTGCTGTTGAGGATTCGAAACTTTCACCCACACATGGCCTAAATACGTGTGATGGCATTTGGCCGCTTTGTAGAAATGTTTCTCTGTCCAGTAAGTAAGAACAAGATCCATTCTCACTTTTATGTCTCTGTAGTGGACTTTCTCCATCCTTCCAATCGGCGAAAACCTTTTTACAACGGCAGCAAAAAACGATATCGTCTTGGCCAGTGTAGACGAATCCTGCTTCGACGAGATCTTTTATGAAGGCGGGACTCTCGCTAGGCCAGGATTGGAAAGTCTCCAGCCGATTTTCGTACTTTTCCAGCAAAGCCTCGCTCAAGTCATCCAGTCTCATTGCAGCAATTAATTTCAGCGTAATTACATGTACATCTGAACTTATTCCTGATGTCTTGAGGACAAATTCTGAATTACCATCTTCGAAACAAGATGACGAAAAGGGAATTCACAAATTTACCAAATTTCCATGATAAAACACAGAACTATAAAACGCGGAACGAAATTTCCACCTGGTCTTTGAAATATATGCCTATTTTTCGTAAGAACATTTTTTGTTTAGATTTTATATTTACAAATCCACGATGAGTAACCAGGCTTTAGTTGTAGGTATCATTTACCAAGTATAACATAATATATAATGATGGATTGAAAATGAAATTTGAATTTGGTATTCCTCAAGGTTTAAAATGTTCTTCTAAATGTGAAAAGTATGATTTAGAAAGCTCTGGGAATGTTCTCAATTCTGAATCATACATAATCTTGAGCTTAATTTTCGAGAAATGAAAACAATGCCAGAACTGCTTGAGCCGAAAAGAAAAGAAACACATTCATGATATAGAACCAAGATTAGAACTTGACTACCCATCAGAAAGGACGTAATTGATTGGACATAAGTAATTTGTATCGTTCAGAAACAATCCATCATCAACGTCGGCTCAGTAACATGAATGAGACTGGAACTAAGAGAGCAAGTTTCCACGGAAGGAATTTTACGAATATGATTATTTCTATAAAAAAATAGGTTAAATTGTCGATGAGTAATCGTAAGTCCAGTCCGTAATTTATGCCTATGCCAAAGCAGCTGTTTCGACATCCCCATTCCCCAACCTGCAAAGAATTAATCTTCTCCATCAACGACGAGTTAGGTAAAACACTTTGAAGTTGAACCACACAGTTTATAACGTCTAATTTTACACTGACAATTTATTTACTTCGCTCATTCATTTGAGAAATAATAGATCGTTAACATAGAAACAAACATATACCCAGCTCAGAAACCTGTAAACAAATCTTCGTACCAAGCTCTCACCCCTTATAATGGTGTGAAAAGTTTCTGGGAAAGTTTCTTAACCCAAAATCTCATCATAGGGTCAGTTAGTGAAAGAATTATGTAGCAACGCCGTGAGTTACCTGTAGGCTCCTTTTATTACGTATTAGTAGTGTGGGTTGCGTTGCAGTGCGGGGGATGTTTAGTGTTATACCTATAAGTATTTTCATCCTAGTGACTCAATAAAACCATACTTATAAAGCACACTTACACGTTTCAGATGTTTGTTATAAACACACTCTTACACGTTTAAGTCACTAGGTTGAAACTGGCTAAGTATAATCTAGCTTATATCACACGGGATCTTATCATATGATCGGCTCAAAACGCCAGTGCCTACAATTAGGACTTTTAGTAGCTTTATAGTTGATGGAATATCTCTGAGTATGAAGTATGGCTGAGTATGGGGGATGTTAATTAGTGGAGGGGTTTTCTCTTTTATCTCTTTTTTGTCTGGGTGCTCCTGCACATGATAATCCTCCACGCTTCTTACAATCCCCATCACAACAACTTATGATATCCCACACAACACGTATTTTATATAAGAAACACCTCATAAGAAACCCAGACCCACTTGGAATGGCTTAAAATCTAAAAAAACTTCAGTACCTGAAAACATTTGCTAAGAAACTTTCCATCCTTACATATCATTAGTTAGTAAATGTAAGAGCTGTTATTTCCTGTATTGCGATTAGTGTAAGAGTATGGATTGTGTTTTATTTGTGTTTTTATCGATGAAATTTCAAACTCGTAGATTCAACCCAAAATATGATTAGCAGCATTATAATCTAAATCCATGAACAAATTGGAAAAAATCTTGAGAAACTTTCATTACTCGAAACCTAACAAATTTAAGAAACTTTAAGTACTGGCAAATTTTTCAGTTTCTTATAAAGAAATAGGTATGCTGCATATCCCCACATTAATACTATACACATGTTATAAATGGTTTTCTAAATTTAGTATAAATAAGGTAAAGGTAGCCGCAATGACAACAGCTAGACCTAGCAAACGTGCAAGAGTTTTTCACTAGTAATGGATTAGTGGCAGAGACTAGAGTATCTTAAGTTTGTTTCCATTCTACTTTGAGTTCTACAGTTTGGGTTTCTTATAACGAGATCGTATAAAAAAAGTCCGTGTACAAAGTTCACGCCCACTTCAAACGCAGTAACGCGGCTAAACCGCGGGAACTGCGGGAATAACGAAATCTAATTTGTCGTCGATCATTTACGTTTGTATGTTTACATCGCCATTTTGCAGGTGGAAAGTGCAATTTGAAAGGGAAGGAGAAACTGGAAAGCTCGCTGTCTTTTAGCATTTTAAACCGTTATCTGCTGCCAGAATGCCTTAAATTTGTCTGGAGCATTCTCCAAGAACAGCAAATGCTACCCAATGCCCGCGCAAGGAGGACGCCCAATCGCTAAGCACAGGTTCAGTGGACTAAGAAATGTTTTGGGCATATCTGGCGCTAATCAATCTGGAAACCCCAGCCAAGGTTTGACTGGAAGTTCTGGCCAACTCGACGATGAAAATATACTTGAAAGCCTGACTCCTGATGAGCTGGTTTTAACCAAGGTATAAA
Source organism: Pelagia noctiluca (assembly GCA_963924455.1). Classification (NCBI taxonomy): domain Eukaryota; kingdom Metazoa; phylum Cnidaria; class Scyphozoa; order Semaeostomeae; family Pelagiidae; genus Pelagia; species Pelagia noctiluca. The sequence goes on from OZ004319.1 coordinate 11,654,118, forward strand.
GCGATGGTGGACTGTTATTCTGTCATGTTTTGGGTCGTGTTTACATGCTGGAAATGGCTTCTAGAATTTTCAGTTCCTAGCTCTTTCTCGATCAAGACTAAGAAACTAAAAAATGTCACTCTTCACTGTTTCTCGCTCAAACCGTCATTTTCCAAATCTATTAGAATTCAAGAAAATAATCGAAATATCTCGGTTGTGTTCTACCTAGCCTCTAGGCTTAAAGTGAACAGTCGTTTCTTCAGAACAAAAATTGTTGTCATGTTGAAATTGAACTGATCAATTTTTGTTCGATGCCGCTGTTATGAATATTTTATTAGCCCAGTTGACTAGTCCATTTACGCCAGAGGGCCAACATAATGATTAATGTTGACAAAATTATAAGGGAAAAGATTACATGCATGAATGAGGCTTAAAAGACTAAAATTTATTAAATTTGTTTCAGATGAGATTCCCATATTTGCTTCCTTGTTTAGACAGTTGTTGACTTCTTGATAATGTTTTCCTGTCTAGTCAAGCGTTGATAAGTATTGATAAACACATTATTTATAAGTTATTTTGACTTTATAGTTCACTACTAGTTATCACTTACTTCAAGGAAATTTCAGTTAACAAAATTCATCCTATTCCAAAATGTTTCCGTTGTACAATCTGCACATGGAAAGTATGGCACTTTATACGCATAGCAGGGTGCAGGGGAGGTACAACTTTCTCACTTTTCTTGTAAAAGTGGAAATCGATAAGTAAGCAACTAACTCCGTATAGCCTCAACACTTCCCTAAGCACTCTGCTCCCCCTGTTGCATGCTTAGAATGACATCAGAACAATAAGATAGAACATTAGAAAATGATGGTTTTTGCCCACAATTCTCTCAGCGATTTCGGAGATAAGTGTAATGCTTACCTACCTGCTAATTATAACCGGTATCCTGTTCATAGAGCGAGTGCAGGAGAAAAGGGCGTGGCTATTTAAGTCCAAAACAGGCTCTATACCCCTTAAGAAAATTATATTTCCATTTGAACTATGAAAAGCCAGCCATAGTGAAGTTGGGGGATTATCCTTGGTTAAACTAACATGACAGTACACTAGGTAACCATCTATAATCAGTACTAAAACAGTGTAATTATTGTGAACAGAAATATTTACCAAATTTTGAGAATGACTGTATGATTGCAGAAGAAGAGGAGCAAATAAAGAACAATGTGTGAAAAGACCACCAGTTAGAAAATGAGAAAACAGAAGAAGAACAACGATTAAGCAATGAATGTAAATCGTGTTGAAGCTCTTAAATTAGCATGTTAACAATGCAGACCTGCCAATGGACCTGCTCATTATACCTGCAAAAAAACGCTGCCAATATTTGTAATTTCACAAGATAGCGAGCCTGAAAAATAGAAAAGTCTTGATTTCTATCAATTTTGAGCCTTCAATATTTTTAGTCATAAGATATGTTCTTATAAAAACAGTTTAGTTGTACCAGATAATATCAAATTAAGAGTGAATTGTTTTCTTAACCATTTCCTTTTGTTATGTGAATGAAACCATGTTGCTAGGATACCTTATCTAAGGTAGCCTATCTTATAAACGATTAGACTAATTGCGCTTTGTGTTTCAACTTTCGTTTACTTAAATAAGATATGAGCTAATTTATTTGAGCCAATTCAGTGGTTGCACTGTTTGCCCTCAAATGAATATGTACTAGCTTTTGTGGTATATGTCATATTCTGTTGTGCAGATTACTAAAGATTTGTAATGCAATTTCCCTAGCGCATTGGTTTGAGCGAGATAGAGCTGAGAACGCTATTTTCTGCCAGCCTTAAACATGCTGTAGCCTAAACAAGTCCTTTACTTCAAAATTGCATGCAGAAAATTTCAAATCTCCAGATTTAGAATTTCAATACGTTGGCAACTATGGTTGTAACGAAGCCATAGAATAACGCCTGCCAGGACTGCTAAAGTCAATTTGTGTGTATTTCTGTTATATCTTTTTATAATCGTTTTATTTTATTATATTTATTTCTTTCTTCAGGTTGGTAGATATGGATTTCCTTACCAAGCATCGTGTATTGCCCTGGATCCTCTTCAGAAGATTTTGGCAATTGGGACAGTCAATGGTGCAATAAGAATGTATCCTTTTATTTGCATATTTACAGTTTACTATTCACTGAATTGTTTACTTTTACCTAGACTTAATTCTTACTAGGCTAAGGATTTCATATGAACTGATGAAACATGTTCCAAATAACAGTCTTTTATAAGAGGCACCAATGTTTGCATGACAATATTTTCTTGAACTTTGGTAATGCCATTTCTCTTACTCAAAATATGAATAGAACACAGAAAATAGTACTCAACCAGTAATATGGAAGTTTCTTATAGGTAATTATTTTTCTACTAATGCGATTTCTTTAACTTTTGGCCATTTGGGTATTATTTGCATTCGTATAACAAATTCTATATCAAGAAAATATATACTTTGGATTTCAGTTTCTTGTAAGAAATTAATTACGTACATCGTGAAACAGAAGTATTTAGTCACCTGCAATCAATTATCGCAACATGAATTTTTCATACAATGATGGAAGCTTTCAAGGTATGTGTATTGTGATGATGCATAATGATTCATGAGACACTACATGTGTCTGCAATAAAGAATAAATGCAAGGCTAAGTTTAATTAATCTGATTAATTTATCTGTAGTTAGCGCGTATTTACTTGTGATAACGCCGATTAAAACATTTTGCTGCATGTAAGCTCTCATTATTGTGAGACTTAAACATATTTCAGTGCTTCTCTTCAGACTGTAACAATTAAAGGGTTTTTGTAGCAAAGAATATTTTACTGCAGAGAAGGAAGGGAATGGGGTAGATCCTACATAAGGTTCTTTTTTATTTGCCATCTATATTCACACACAAAAGTTGCCCAACCCAGAACGCTAACTCTAAATCATAACCTTAAAGCCTAACCATAATCCTTATCCTAACCCTACAAGCCATCAGCGTCAATAATATTTATTCGTATACATACACTTGTGGAAAATCCATTACTGTAGAGTTTGTTTATACATGATCTAATATAAACTAGAGAATAGATTATTCTGCAAAATATGGTAGACCTCATTTCATGCAATGCATCTTGGTAAAATGTCCCTTAGCAACGCAAAGTTAGGGCCTAAATTGCAATGGCCTAAATCTTACGTGCTGTTGCCAAGCTACTGTCATTATTTGGGGTATCTATGCGTTGTTAAGTGACATATTTCTGTCATGCATTGCTTAAAATAAAGTATGCCATCTTTTGCAGAATTATCTATTGACAAATGTTGACACAAGAAAGTGAGATTTTGGGAGAGGAAGGGGAAACTATGGGAGAACTGTATCCCTACCAGAAGGAACGGTGGAATGAAATAAATAAAGTTTGAAAGGTTGAAAATAGCTGTCTTTCCACCCCTGATGTGATTTTTGAATACCTTGATACTCCAATAAAACACCTTACTTCTTTTAGAGCCCCCTCGAATTACAGCCCTCTATTCTATTGTTTTTCAGAAGCTCCTCTAAAATACCCGAAAATTTGATTAATGCCTCGTGCGTTTAATCGAAGCATTACGGTTACATCGATACATGATGGTCTGATTGAAGTGAAACTGTAGATCCTCATCCCCTTTTACTTTGAGTGACAGAAACTACCTAAATTCTAAGCCTCTTCCTATACTAGTGAAGCATAATCATAGGTTTTTGATGATATTTGCCATGATTTCCACCTTAACCTGATATAGATGTGGGAAACCAGGTGTGGAATGTCACGTGAGACATACGAGTCCTTCAGCTGTCGTTCAACTTGTCTTTCTAATCAATGAGGTATTTATGATTTTAATTCTTGTTAGATCTTACAAAGTAGGAGGGTCATTCCATATCAAGCAAAAGAATGAAAAAGCAAGTAACTTTTTATCTGGATCAAATTTGGCCAGCATGCTGATTAGTGAGAAAGTACCAGATCCAAAAAGAATTGAAAATTGGCTCCCTGGTTTCAGAGTTATGGCACTTCCAAATTTTGACAATCACGGCCGACACCTAAATGCCATATCTATCTAATTTCATCCATGATTAGGCTATGGGTGTGATTTTGGTGTCGTTTGAAAGCTGGGACTCACTGCGCCAAGTGAACCATTTTCAACACAAAGGTTATCTTTAATCTTAAATCACACTATACCCCTAACACCCACTGGAGGGGTACCCAGGAATTCTAAGGATGGGGGTCCAATGTCATTACAGCATTAAGAAGTTAATCTACCTCTAAGTCCTTTCTAGAGGTCAATGGCTTTAACTAAGCGTTTCTCACAAAGTAATTTGATTTTGGATACTTTATTTCAGGGTGGATTGATCAGCGCTTGTGACGATGCAAGCATTCATTTGTGGAACTTGAGACAGGCACAGCCTGCCCTGATTCAATCGTTGAGATTCAACCGGGAAAAGTGAGTTTGATTTCCATTGTTACATCAGCTAGCCTACAGAAAGTCATGTAAATGATTATCATTCTCTTGTGTGAAACATTTCCTTAGGCCATGGTTAAAAAGGTCTCAAAGTGTTGAAATTTCAGTATTGCTTTCGTTTGTACCTTGTGAGTATCCTGAACTACTGTAGTGACCCTTTTATGCAATGAATTCCTTATATTTCAATTCTCACTTTTCTAGGATCACTTGCCTATGCATTCCGTACACCAGTAAATGGCTGTACGTTGGAACAGAGAGGGGCAATGTTTACATGGTTTGTGTGGAAACCTTCAAAATTTCTGGATATGTCATCGCATGGAATAAAGCGATTGAAATGTAAGTTGGAAGATTTAAGTTTTTACATATCAGTTTCAGTTTCAATATTTTCAAATTCCCTTACATACAAATACTCTAACAATAACCTATCACCTAAGTTACTGAAAGTTACTGAAAAAGAAAAAGTTACTCCAGAAGATTTTATATCGAATCGTCTTACATTAAAAAGCTTCTTACCGTATTACATATTTTGATAAAATAGTTAACGAAATCAGAAATGATTCAATGTATTCATGTAGTTAATGTATTTATTCGATTTCGATTAGTTTCTGTAGAAGCTAGGTATAATTCATCTAAAAAAAATAAGTTGCCAAACAAGCAAACAAACAAACAAAACCTACTATGTTATTTTTTGCATCTCCTAATGATTGGGAAACCACGAAACAGGCTAATCGAGATGAATAGTCCAGTCTCTTGATTCTCTCCTTCTTAGTGTATTACACCACTCTACTTTCATCTATCAAGCATTGTTTCAGTACACCGAAATACAGACTTCGTAATATTCTTTATACATTCACTCGATTGCCTTTATACATTCGTATGACAGAGAAAAAAGAGATATTAAAATCATACATATTTGATATCGATATATTTTTTAGATCTCCTAGTGAGAGGGAGATCTAAATCAGTTCAAGATTAAAGATTTCAAATTTCATATTGAAATCAGCTCGAAACACACATTATGATTGCAGTTGATTATTGAAATGACATTTCTTTGATTTCCAGATCGTGTAAAAATCACCCGGGACCAGTTTTCCAAATCGAAAGCAATCCTGTTGACAACAGTAAGGTGAGGGGTAATGCGATTGTTCTTCATTTTAACATACAATCCCCGTCAAAAGTAGTTGGAACACCCTTATTTTTCTTAACAAATAGCTACTTTTTTAGCTTTCGTAGCATTTTTTTCAAATTAAACTCCTCCCTCCCCCCTCAAAACAATGTTGTTTACAAAAGGAACTTTATGAGACTATACCAAACACTAGCTGAATGCTATTGTGCTAGTTTTTGTTATCAGAAACAACATTGTAAAGGGGGAGGAGAGGGCAGTGGCGGCGCCAGGGGGGGAATGGGGGGGGGGGACTAGTCCCCCCCACTTTTTCAAAAAGATGGTATCTGAGATCCATGCAAAACCGATGAGAAAATGGGGGGGGGGTAGGCCTACGTCATGTGAATTGTGTCGCAAGATTATTTCAATGTAAGTCTCGCTAAAAATGTCTAGCCATGGATGAAAATCGAATGAAATCTCGCTATCAAACATACGAAACTGGCCTTATAATCATGTTGTGTCGAAAAAAACTACGAACGTTGTTTATCATAAGATTGTTTGACATTATTATTCATTGTTTTAAATTCTCGTTTTAGATTAATGATCCCTTTTTTTTGGCACTTCCCAATAAACAGGTTAAAATTAACGTCTAATAATGTATACAGAAAGATAAGTCAAAGGATCCTAAGCCATTGGACAGCCTTGTTCGATCGTTGATTTTTACAGGCAATTGATTAAAGGAAGTTTCCTAATGTGGATAGAGCTTTTTGTGAAAGGACGTTTCCAGCATTTAAAAAGGCGTTCCCATCGTTGAAAAGGGCGTTTCCCTAGTTTTGAAAGGGCGTGGCCCTAAAAAATTTTCGGGGGGCTTCGCCCCCAGGTCCCCCGTCTATCATAAGTCCCCCCCACTTCTTGGCGGCTGGCGCCGCCACTGGGAGAGGGGACAAAGTGTAGAAGACTGTAAAAATCATGCAAGTGTTCCAAGACATTTGGCGGGTATTGTAGCTTGCTAGGCAGTGGCGACTGGTAGCTAATGATGGTGGGAAGGGAAATATGGACCAGTTCTTGAAATGATGTCTCTTGTAGCTCCTTTTGTAACAATTTCTTTCTATTGCAGTTATTGTTAACGTTTGAGAGAGGTGATTGCGTGTTATGGGATCTGCCGAGTCGAAAAGTCCAGCAGAGATATAGTCTTCCCCAGGTAAGTGCCATGAGAGGTTTTTGAACTGTTCGTAGTGTGGCTTATTTTAGGGGTCTTCCGCAGATTATCGTTGCAAAATGGTTTCAAAGAGCATTGAGGTAAATTAGAAGCATTACCATAGTTGCAAATTGTTTCATTATCGTTGCAAATCATTTCATTATCGTTGCAAATCGTTTCATTATCGTTGCAAATCGTTTCATTATCGTTTCAAATCGTTTCATTATCGTTTCAAATCGTTTCATTCTCGTTGCAAATCGTTTCATGTTCTTTGCTAATCTTTTAACCATGTCTAAATCCTTTCAATTTTTCACAGAATTGTTTCCTCTATTCTTCTATTTGTTCATTCAGGTAACTCAACATGTAACTTGCAACTGTTGGCAAATGGATGGAAAACAATTCATATCAGGCCACTGGGATGGAAGTGTGTCGTTTTGGAATTTCAGAAATGCAAAAAAGCCAGAGGAATCCTCCATTCCTCATAGTAAGTACTACTACAGCACAGTGATGCGGCGTTGACAATGCAATCACTATAGAGATAGATATCATTTTATAGTGTAATCTGTCTGATGATTGCGAGAGCATGAAACTTTAAGTTATAGAGAGCCAGTCTCCTTTCTTGTTTCTTATCTATTCCCTCTGTACCTTCGTACATCGAGCTCCGTGATCCAGTTACAGGCAACGCAAATGCTATAGTAAGTATATACTACAATACTTCATGGGGATGATGATTACCGCGGTGAGAAAGTTCAGTAGGAAGATGACGAAGGGACGAACCCCTGATTCAAAACTTTCTCGAATCTAATGGAAGAGTTGAAGCTTTGTGGATAAACATTGAAACTGTTTTCTTTTTCAGGCATCAGACCTGGACCTCAGGGATCAGCCCCGTGTTCTCCTGTCTCGAAAATCAAGTGTTTTGGTGTCAAAGAAGGGTAAGTAGGTCATTTTCAATCGATTCAGAGCTAAAGGGTTGAAAACATAGTGGAGCATCTTGCAGTTACTCTTCTGTTAACTGATGTATACCTATGCAAAGATGAGAGTGTCAAGAATAAGTTGTAATCGCTGCAAACCAGCACATAAGATCATAGCTCCTGATATGGCTGAGTGAACGAGTTAACCATTGTTTGATATTGCTGTCTTACTAATCTCAGGCCTTGTTTTTAACAGGGGGACGGTAGCATGCAATGCATCACTACACATAGTATGAGGTCCCAGCGTGCTTATTGCACCCACTGCACTTTAGAAATCGATTTCAAAATTACTACCAAATAGACAACCCCTGCTACTAACAGTATTAAGATTATATCATAATTATCTGATGAAAACATTCTTTTCTATATTTTCAGAGATCCGTCAATCATAATATTTTCAGGTGGCCTCGCTCAGGGAGGCAATAGCAAAGGACTCACATTACTTCGAGGCAGATCCAAGATGCTACTTCTTTCTGATTTCGTCGTTGATTTTGTCTGTTTGTGTGATACACCATGGGAACAAGGTGAGATACCGGGTGTCTTTGCACAAGCAGGGCCCGTTTAATTCGACTTACGGTCTGTTTATATGAGCGAACACCTGCTGAGAAGTGAAGTTTCACCATAACGGTAGTGTGTAGTGAAATTTTACTTTTTATATGAACACAAACTGAGATTTCAATTGTATTCTGTAGGAGGGTGAAATATAACTTATCATCCCCAGGTCTGGCAGGTGAAGTATTTTTGCCCATATAGGGCCCTTAGCATAGCAGAATATCTTTCAAACAATTCTAAAGAGTACCCAATGGTGTATCCTGTGGCCTGGAATTATCAAACTACTTAGATCACTTCCTCAAAGGGACTCGAATGAAAATGTGGTCTATCTTGAACTGTGTTTTATGCAATCTCTGTTGCAATTTCAAACTTTTCTCATGTTCATGCATTTCTTTCAGTATTTTATTTATTTTCACACACACACACACACACACACACACACACACACACACACACACACACACAAACAAGTGGAATTTATGTTCCGGCTGTTTTCCCTGCTAGCAGGGGTTGATAGATTTTGGTTTGGAGCAAAGTCTTATGGCCCAATGCCTTTCCTGACGCCAATCCTTTTAGTCGCCTCTTACGACAAGCAGAGATATCAATTCTTAATCAAATTCTATCTTCAACTACATGTTGGGACCCAGGTAGGACTCAATCTCACAACCGCTCAGTCTACTTCCAACTGAGCTATCCATTGAAACGACCAACACAAGCCTCGAATCGCCTCAATCTCACAAATATCACCACCAAATGTAGAGACAAACCCATCTAGGTTCTTTAACAATTTCATATGACCTTTGTCTGAGCAAATTCTGCTTCTCCTCAGGGTTTTTAAATCGTGGTGGTAACTTGCAAGGACATTTCTCATGCAATGGCTTCAACTTTTTTATTTCTTTTAGATTATCAAGACCCTAAAATTGTAATCGCATTGTTGAAGAACGAAATTGTTGTTTTCGACTTATCAACTCTTCCTGCTCCGAGGTAATTATTTTTGTGTTTGGCTACTTATATTCCAGAGTTGACTTGAGTGAGTGAGTGGGGAGTGAATCTCTGTTTAATGTGCCAGCCTGACTAAGGCCTCGTTTCAAGTAGGGGCTTGGTAGCATGCTCTTCATTATTACGCATGGTTTTATATGAGGCTGTAGTTTATTTTATTCACCCAATTGTGGGTCAGCGACTCTCTGATTAACGTGCCAGTCTGACTAGGGCCAGGCTTCGTTTCCAGCAGAGGTATATTAGCATAGACTAATTTCACTACAAAAAGTAGCATGCGGTCCTAGTTTGTTTATTGCTTCCATTCGTGCTATAGAAAACTTCAATTTAAGAATTGCTACCAAATATACCACCCTCCAATTTAATCGAATTGACTCACTATTCGTGATTTGAAGATCATGGATTTTCTACATCTTTTACTCCATTCTCATTTATCCCATTTTAGTCTCCCGTGGTTTGAGATTCCTTACACCTTTTCAATACACGAGTCGCCAATCACGTGTATGCAGTACTACCCAGAATGCCCTGCAGATTTGATTCCAGCCCTCCATCGGTTTTCATCCGCAAATCGGAAGCCACCCTCTGGATTTAGTAAGCAGGTAGGAAGTACAGAAGTGATACTTTTATTTTTACTATTTGTAGTATGATGGGGCAGAAATTTCTGCCTAATTCTCAACCAAGTGGAATTCCTTGAATCCTTTAGCTTTCTCCTCTTTGATGGACCAACAAGTTTTAGATTCTTCATTTATGAAATGGGCTTTTGATAAGGTTTGTACGAATGGGGACTTTGTGAACGATATTATAGACTGCTTATTAGAAATTAGATATTTTCGTTCTCTTTCTAAGAGAACAGTCAGAGCAGAGCTTTATAGTAGATATTACGTTTCAGATTTTCCTTGCCATTTTCATGCTCTGTAACTGTTCAAATTATATGTTGTATTCTATTTAATCATAATGTTTTCTTTTCAAGTTCTTTCTCGTTGGATGTAATTATTGAATTGTGCATACCATTTGCAATTGAGCACACGATTCCTGAGCTCTTTTCCTTGCAAATGCTGCATAGAAATTCCAATACATTTTCACTTGTTGTTGATTTTACATTGAGAAAGACTTTGAAATTTTCGATGTTTTAGAAATGGCAAATAACCGGAGGAGAGCTTGGTGATGTTTCATATGAACCATCTCTACTTGTGACTGGGTAGGTTTTCTGCTCCTATTAAAACCCTCATTTTAGCGATGTTACACATTCATTGTTTGTATTAGGTAACTTCTGCAAGGAATGTAGCATGAGGGGGGAGCTTTAGGACCCCCCTCCCTTTTGAAGAAAAGTTATTGGTTAGCTTAAGTCAGTCAATATGTTGTGTCTAGAGATAACTTTTTGTGTGTTGTTATCAAATAGTGAATACTGAAAGTTGGCAACGGCTCCCCCTTTGAGAGTTTCTGGCTATGTCCTAACTATAGAATAAGAAAATCTAGCATGAGATGGGGTGGATCATACAGTTCAAAATTCAGGGGCTCGCTTATGGAAAAATGTAAAGACACCTCTAAAATCAATATCAAACAAGAAAATATTCAACTGCAAAGTGAAGGAAAACTTCATTGCAGCCTATTTCATATAAGTTGATATTAAAAATAGCTGAGCTGTTTTATCATGTTACCAGTTGATAGACTTTTTCATATGTTTAACATTTGTACATTTGAATTCATGTTACAGTTGACTTTGATTTATATAATTTTCAATTTTTAATTTTTAACGTTTAGTGTACAATGTTTTGTAACCTTTTATTAGGGTTGTATGCTATGAATTGAATTGAATTGCCCCTGGTAGACTTTATCTCTCCATGACTCCGGTCCCAGGTTTCCAATTCGTTTTAAAGGCGAACAAAATTTACCGATAATCTTCTTTAAGTTCTTTGTCTCCTTTTCTAGACATGCAGATGGGAGTTGCAAGTTTTGGGATGTTTCGTCCAGTAAGTTCATTAGTTTTTATGTTTTTAATCTTTTTTCCGTTGGGCTTTTCCCTTGAAGAAAGATACAAGTATACTAAGAAGTAGTGTTTTTACCTCCAATTTCTACTTTTTCATATGTAGGATTTCTACCTAATATTTTATTTTGCTGAATCATTTGTTGAGCAACTTAAGCAGTCTACTTTGTGTAACTGAAGCTAAGATTGGTGGTGTGTGGTCAACATGTTGATGGGGGACCCTCTGGGTGTTGACCAAACCATTCACTCCATTATCCTTCGGAAGGGACGTTGAACTAGGTGTCCCATACTTCTGCTGGTTATAAGGCCTCTAGTCTTTTGCAGGCTAGCACGTTAAACATAATTTACTTTCTCGATGATAATTAAAAGCCATATAAACTATTCATTAGAATGTAGCAAAAGCATTCCGATTAAAATCCATCCTCAGTATGATTTTAATCATTTATAACGGCAAATATTGATATATATACTTGCTGGTTTATTTAATCTAGATTCTCTATATCTGGTGCACAAGTTGAACGTGAGCGAGCTCTTCGAAAAGCCACTGTCGAGATCAGACAGCATCAACAGTGATGGGAGCAAAGGATCAAGTGAGATACAGGGTGAAGACATGAACGCCATTCAGCATGTGTGGCTCTGTACCCGCAGTCGAGTGTTGGCCGTGGCTACTCTCTCCAACTCGGTCATTGTCTACCGTTTCAGGACACAAGAGACTGCAAGTGAAATTCCTGTGAGTTTCTTTATTTGACTCTGATGAGTCGTAACAAATTCTTATAGTCTAAGGTGGACCTCCTCGGGGTGCAGTCATAAGTTCGGAAAGAGAGAAGCCGTTGACCGTTTTTAACACTCACTTGTGGATAATAACCCATATCAAGCTTTCTCTGCACGAATTATGTATAGACTTTTCTTCCGAACGAGGCAGGGCATGAAAGACTACCTGACCGTGTGACTGCTGGTTGCAAGAAATATTTTGACTTTCAATTACTTCAGGAAATGCTTTGAAATTGCTGACATATTCAGTGGTAAAATTGGAGGAAACTCGTTTTCTGTATTTAGGAATGGCGACAGTGTAATACGAACCACTCACATCCAGAATTGCATGCTCTATTCTATCTTTAGTTTAGAGGAGGCGATATATTTCTAGTTTTCTGCCGTCGGAAATTTTGCATGCTCGTTTTTCCGTCACTAGAAGAGAGAAATATTTTAATATCGTGAAAGGGGGTAGCTGTGGTATTTTTATTCAAAATGTTTCTTTCTCTTCAGAGGGTAGACGTGAATTTCGGCATCGAAGTCGGCCTGGAGTGTGACGACAGCCCAACAGAGAGTCAACCATCCACGCCAATGCCAGACACCCCCATCTCTCCCACGGACTCTGTACAGCAACTATCAAGAACCATCTCTGTTGTATCAGCTACTTCAGTTGCGAAGCTGGCCATGCAAAAGTGGTCTCCGGGTTTTCAGCCAGAAATATTCTGCCAACAGCTAGCGAATGACCCTGTTCCCTTTATTACGTGCATGACACTGAGTTCTGCGTACGGCCTGTGAGTATGAATTCAGTTCTGGGTAAATGCATGATTCAGATAATTAGCTTGGGGGTCAATCTAAAAGCGTGCATGTGCGTATGGGGGGTAGGGCCCTTGTTGAATAGCATGCATAGTCAGTTTGACTAGCAGCATTTTCTGTCTTTTCATTATTCTTACCCTGGTATACGTGTCTGTAGTACTGTGGGGGGTGTTAAATACTGTGAAATCATCATTACTGTGGGGGATATCATTAGCACTGTGGGCCATACCATCAGTATTGCATTTTAGTGTTGTTCAGTACTGTGTAGGGGTTCCATCAGAACTTTGGGGGGCTATCAGTTATGTGGAGGATATTCATTTCAATGGATGGAAAATCACTAGTACTTTAGGTATCACCTCTAAAGAACTGATGATATCCCCAACAGTACTGTTGGTATCCCCCTGTACTGACTATCCTCAACAGTGCTGAATGTTACCCTCCACTTTGCAGTCAACTTAATTACTAGATTATATACAGCTCATCGAAGACTATGCATTTTTTGGTGCACATGGAAGATTTTAAGGGTGGCATATTCCAATTATCTAGTGGCCATATATGCAAGTAGGAGGTTGATGAATCTGCAACGATGATTTTTGACGATTTATTTTTTATCTTAGAGTTGCATTCGGCAATGCTCTGGGAATGGCCGTCATTGATTACGTGCAGAAAAAGCCAGTTAGTGTTTTGATGTCTTATGAACTAGGGGGTAAGTGACATAAGAAATAAGTTTTTATATCAAGTCTGACAATTATGCAAAGTTTTGAAGATTTTGATTTATAATGATGGTCAGTTTCTGTTTCGCTTGCTAGTCTATTGCATTTTTAGATTATGTTTTGGTCATTTCACATCTAACTCGAGTAGAGAGTGTCTATCCTGGCTATAGTGCTCGATATCCACGAGTATAGAGTAGCCATAAAGCAGAATCAACACATTAAAATCAGATATGTCCTTCTTTTACTCTGAGTTTCGTGCTTACGCACTCGTCAGACAGACTATACCAATTGAAACTCAGAGCTACAGAGGGGCATGTATATGTTTTAATATGTTCATTCTGCTTTCGGTTATTTCATAGTTTTTTTTTCATGTGATGATAACTACCATAATATATTCTCCAAATAGGCTAAGTACGCACTCGATTCCCACTCGATATCCAATTAAGTTTTCTGTACCTGTGTGAATGGCGCATCATTATCATGCTATACATTGTATCTAATCCTACCTTTCCCGAAAGATGTACCATGAAAGGTGAATGTAGACTGTTTTTTTCTTCAAAATCTCTGTCTTTAGCAGCTACAGATTACTCACATGAATTAGTTAAGATCATTACGCAGAGGAACGCTTTTGATTTTATTATTATTGAATTCTTTAAAGTTTGTTTTACAAATAGTTCTGGTATAAAGGCCAATGAGGACCAACTATTTAACAGAAATAAAGAAATGATTAAATTTCATAAGAACTAGACTAAAGATACCCTATTTCAACAGCTAATTATACATTTTGCAATGGCAGCTCGCTCCATTCCCTTTTCCATGTTAGTTTGGAAGTTTGGTTTTGATGAATTTCTGAATGATTAACGATGCTTTCTTTTCTCTCTTAGTAATGGGTGACATTTCAGAAACACCACCAGACTCTGCAAAGCTACAAAAAGTCTCTAGTCCGGATGTGGATCTTGTTGATAAAGCAGAGGACAAAGAGAAAAAGAAGGACCGGGGTTCTCGGTTTTTCGGAAGCACAAGCTCAGATACAAAAGAACATAAAGAACACCCGAAGCTAAGCAAAAGACTTTCACAAATCCAGAGACCGAATGGAAAGGAGAAAGCCAAGGAAAAGGAGAAAGACAGGGATAAGGAGGATGGGTGCTTCAAGGATGTACCAATGGCTGGGATCGTGCATAGTCTCATGTTTACTTACTCCTATACGCGAAAAGGAGGTAAATTAATATTTTGTTTTCGTTTATCATCTCTTTGCTTTTTCTGGTTTGAAAGGCTGTTTCATGGAATCAGCAAGTGATTTTAGACTGACCATCAGTGTTGTTAAACCCAAGGTAATGTGCTAAAACGGTTCTGCTCAATGTGGGACTACCACAAATGTTTCTCCCCTTGTCATATTCAAGGGCAACCACTCAAAGCAGTCAAAAAGTTGAAATTTCAAGGTAAGTGGTGCATAGTGACATAGTGACATGAAATATCTTAAAGGCAAGCCAATATAGTGGAACTTTTTTTTAACTACAAAATTTTCGTTGGACCACATTCTACTGTATATTTTTAGACGTGACAAGCTCATTCAAGGCACGGAATATGACATGGAAAGATTTAAAATGATGCCCCAAGCTGCCTGTGCAAGTTTGAATCAAACAGTCAAAGTGTACCTCAATTAGAGTGGTCACGTGACGTTTCTTGTAATTGTTACTTGATGAATACATAGAAAACAGATCTAATTGGCTTGTAGCATCGTGGTGTATAAGATACTTTCGTGGTTAAATTCTTGTAAACCACTCAGGACTACTTTATAACTGATAATACCAAATGATCATGCATTTATTAGTTTATGGTATCTAGTTATGATAAGTATCATGTTATCTTTGTTTCAGCTAATATCATAGTTCCGTCACTGTGGATTGGCACGAGTACTGGCTCCACATCTGTTATTGCTCTCAGTTTACCATCGAATGGAGAGCAGAGGTTGATCCAGCCCGTTCTCGCCACGAATTCAGGTATTTTCAATTTCCCATTATTTGAAATCTTTTTCAAAGCTTTCACTTTTTCAGGTTAAATGCCATTTTCGTTTAGCTGGCAACAAATCATAAATACTAGATTTGAATGTTGTTTGATTTTTCTCCTTATCTTGAGCAGGATTTTCCGGCCCATTGCTATTTTATGAGGGGCTTTTTTGAAACATTCTTTTTTCGAATGCTGTTGAAAATGTTTCTTAGAATAACCCCTGGACAATCGAAATCAATAACACTTTCTTAAGATTGATATTGTTTGTTTTTCAACTAGTTGGTCCTCAGAGTTCAAATGTCTTTTTTATCGCGATTTTTGCCTTACAGCTTTTATAAAATCAATTAGAGACTATTTATTGCAACAAATTTAGAAATTTTGGTGATCTCTAAGTTTCTGATTTATTTTCTAGGGACACAAGTGAATCTGAAATCGTGCATTCTGTCTGTTAGTTTATTGGATAAAAATGGATGCTTGTATCCACCGCCATTCGAGTTCTGGAAAGATGGTGATGATTCAAGTAAGTTTTTAGATTTGAATCTGTACTTCATTATAACAGAGATTTTTTCTGTGCTATAAGGGTTCAAAACGAAACAAGGCTAGAAGCTCCTCAAGGTTGAGGTTTACATAAAGGGAGGTTGGTTGAGAGATTTAATGGATTTGAATGACAAAAGATTGTATTCATTTCGGAAACAGGAAGAAGGAAGTGATATCAAAAACATGTGGTATTTGTGATGAGAGGAAGCAAATAATTTTGATGGAATTGGTGAAAATGCGGGAATATGTCGGTGTAAAAGAAGTAGTTGATTTGATGTGATTCTGTTGTTAGAACTGAAAATGTAGAGGTGTGGCATGAGAGAATACAGCTCCTCTGAGCACAAAGTATGGAAACAGGAAAATATTATAGTTCTCACGAACTGAAATTTCTGTCTAAAGTTGATGCATATAATAATAATAATGATAATAGTATATAATGATAAATTCCTTATTTACAGTTGGTTTAAAGCTAAGCTAATAATAACTCATACTCTTAAGCGAGTGAGCTAATAAAGACCAACTATCTATCTAAAATACATTAAAACAATGATTTTTACAATAAAAAACATAATTTGCAATTGCATTCTTTCCCAGCCCATGTTTTGATTTTTTGGCAAAAGGAAGCTATTGTTACGCTGCTCTTTATCGCATCTGGTATGCTATTCCAGAGTATGCTAGCCCTAAAGGATACGGGATTCATACCGAAGGCCACAGTGGATGTGCTAGGAAGTAGAACAGTGTCCTTTATTTCAAATAATGTAACTCGAGATTGCTTATTTCGTAGAAACAAGTTTATCTACTTTGCCAACATTCACGATCGAGTCATCTGAAAGGCATTTTCTGGTTCTTGTCTGTGAAAAACAGATCAAAGTGAGTTGCATTCAAATCATTAATATTTCCCTTTTTACTTCGTATACACTATAGAGTTTCTAAAGCTATCACGGCCATGCCAACCGGAACAACAAAGTAAAGCAAGATTCCATATCTCTATGTAAAAGAAACATGCTAGACAATTTTTTCTTTACGTATATTGAATAATTCATAATAATGAACCTGAACCCGAACTTCTTTCTATTGTTGAAATGCCTTCAAAAATCTTTTTCTCTTGAGAATTAGCATGCAGAATGGATTAGCTTTACCAAAGAGGAGCAATTCTAGCAAAATTTTTCTTCATTCTAGCTACTCTCTCAATGCTGCATTCCTATAGATTTGTGAGGTGATCATGTGCTAAGTGATTAATGTGATGTGTTAAGTGTTAAAGTGATCATGTCACAGACATATCTTTTTGAATTTCCAGCTCCATCTCAAAACTTTTTCTCTATATTTTGTTTTTGCAGGTCAAAAGCCTTCCTTCTTTAAAAACAGTGGCCAAAACGAAATTAACAGACCCGTCGTTCTTTTTCATCAAAGCAAGTGTCATCGAAATCGAGGGTTTGTATAACACCAAATTTACTTTGCCATATTGTGGCTTTGGCACCTTCGTAAATCGAATTCAACAAAAGTCAGGGTTTTCTTTACTGTTCAAAATGTCATTTTACGCATACCTTACGTTATGAGCTCTGTATCAATAATTAACTAATAGTGGACATTTTGTCAATTATGGTGGTAGTATGTTGTGGTATTTATATCTTTTTAAAAGGTTGTTTATTAAATAGTTACCTAGCATACATACATAGATATTCCTGACTAGTGGGAAACCGCGAAACAGGCTTGCAGAGATGCAGAGTTTAGTCCTTGACTCTTGTCTTAACAATACACCTACATATCCATGTACACCCACCTCTCTTTTGGTTCATCTTCTATCATTTTTGACGAATCCTCGAAACATCAGGGTTTTACCCTTCGAAGCTGTACTGCTATACACGTTTATTCCTTAAGTGACTTGTTTGTTTCAGGAAGTAGTTGCATAGGGTGCCTGACAACAGTTGGTAGCATCAGAGTATACAGTCTTCCAAGTCTGCAGATCTTGCTGGATAATGAATGTGGACTGAATACCGCAGACTACAGGTATTGGCTTTTGTTCTTTTCTGCACCTGACATTTGATAGAGTTTCGACACAATTAGAATGTGCAAACTTTACTTTGCGTTGTTTTAACGTGTTGATAAAGCTCATGTCCATTTGAGAAGGAGCAGCACATACACTCTGAATACACTTAGTCTATGAAGTAACCCATGCATTATTTTTGGTAGGATTGTGTAGGTGTCTGTTTTGGATCTCAGTGGATACTGATAACAAACGAATTCTCTCAAAACTTATGAAGACTTTCGGAATAACATATAATATACTCTTGCTTCTATTCATTGATTAAGTTTTCTATCCACAATACATATAGAAACCTTTTAAATTGTTGTAAAAATAATTGTGCATATATGCCTGTCCTCGGTAGACAACTATTGTAACAAACCTCATGGAATATTTTAAGTTTACCCATTTCTCCAATGATTGTTGATGATTACCTTTCACAATATGTTCAAGAACTCATGAGCATGAATCAGTTATTGAAGAATCGTTCAAGTGCCTGGGCTGGATCTCGTTAGGGTAAGGTAAGGGTAAGGGTAAGGGTAAGGGTTAGAACAGGGGAATAGAGTAAACTGCTGTAAGCTGCCGGATACAACTCGCCCATCGTTAATTTCAATAGACTTGATATTATTTCATTCCAAAAAATCGACGAATTTGTTCGTAATATTTTTATTTTTATTAGGATATTTCGTACATTCAAATTTGGCAAAGGTGGAGAAGCCGTTTATCTCGCATCGCCCACAGAAATACAAAGAATAGCGCTGACGAAAAAGAAGCAAAGTCAATACATCGAGGGACTCGGTTCTCTTTTCACTGTTGTGACAGCTCCTGAACCACCGCAGAAGGGTTTCTTTCAAAATTTGTTCTCGAGTGCTCCATCTCCCATCGATAAGGAGGAGTTATGTGAGTAGAGCCCTTTTTATCAACTTTCTTTAAAGCTGATATGCAAAATAAGTGTTAAGTATATCAGCTAATCAAACCAACTAATAACTCTTTGCAACAACTCTTGATTATCTAAGTTTATAGAAACCTTGCGTTGGGCTCTTAGGGCTATGAAAACAGTTTAAATTATTTTGAGCTTAGATTATTATGCATTACGTTATATTTTGATATTTTCAGTTGGTTCTCAAAAAGTTGGAACTGCATCGAGAAGTGTTGCAGATCGTGTACCTGGTTCTGGAATCGAGGGTCTAAAGAATAATTCAGACAGCGTAATTGGAGCTCTTGCTGGTGCAAGAATGGTGAGATTTTTAAGCTTGTCATTATTACTGGCTTTAGTAGCATGCGTTCTGATGATTACAACGATAAGTTCTGACAATTTGCGAATATACCATTTCAACTCACTCCACGAAAAGAAAGTAGAATTTGATAGTGTAGAGAGGGTACCATTAGGATAGGGTAAACACCTTTTCTTCTGATATAGTTTTTAGCATTAATTAGGTACTTTCACAGCTATAAAGGCACATTTACGATTCAGTATATCGATTAATTCTTAAAGATGGGCCTTGTAATTTTTGAGTTTGCTGAAAGTTGAAAAAAGCAATGTCTTGACAAAAGAAGCCCACGTATTATTCACTATTCCGAGCTACCTTAGGGTCCTTCCATGTCATGTCAATGGGGGACACTTATGTAATCCATCCAATAAGGATCACCCAATTTTGGTAGAATTGCTACTCATGATGAAAATAACAAACTCATAAAATTTTAGGTCCATATCTTTACTTGGTCCGAATTTAGAGACATTTAGTTGGTTTTTTAAATAGCTTGAATCAGAGCAATGAAAATGATGATGCTATTATCCATTCTTAAAGGCTCTTGACGAAAGAGGTGCGAAACTGAGCACGCTGGAAGACCGCACGGCCATGATGAGTACCCGAGCATCGCAGTTCTCATCGGCTGCACAAGAACTTGCTGATAAATACCAACGAAAAAAATGGTGGCAATTATAAGATTCTTTGCATTTGATAAGTATTTTGTACAATACGCCCCGACGGGCTATCTGATATTGTATTTAGATGAATATGACTTTTATTCATGACATCTGCCATTGTGACGAAAATGCTACGAAGCGTAGCCTAAAATTATTTTCTCCTAAATTCTGCAGTTTTAAAGTTGATAACTGTGAAATAATTATTTTAAATTTTAATATTGGGATTTTGAATTCGTGATTGATTTTGAATTGCTTCTGTTTCTTTCACTGTTTTGAGCTGCCTTTGTAACCTTGAAGAGTTTTAACTTCGAGGTAAGCTCAGCTATACTGAGCCTGTACTTGAACTGACTGAACCTCTATTGAGCCCTCATTAAACCCCAACTTAACCCTTAGGGACCATTCATTATAAATGCTAGATAGGGGGCTGGAAGATATTTTCATAGGATCAAGCTCTAACCCCCTTAATGCGCCCTCTGAAGCCTTTGGTGAGTCCCTTTTTATAATGGTGGTGTAGCCTAGTGGTTAAGGCGCTGGACTTCGAATCCTTGAAGGGCAACCTTCGTGGGTTCGAGTCAACGTACAGTCGGAACCATGAACTATAAGTCATCAGCAAACTCAGCTGTCCATCCTCAGAGGTCGGTAAACGATTACCCAGGCTGCTGAGGTAATAACTGCCAGTGTCTCCAGGTAATAGAGATACTAAATACCTTGACACTTAAATAAAACAATTATTATTATCATTATTATTATTATCATGACCCCCATCAAAGAATATTTTGGTTGTATAATGTAAACCTTTTTGCCCTTGTAAGTTACTCCAAATTTTATGAGATTTCCAATTCAGTTAATACACAGCATCATTCTCTACATCCAGCAATGTATTGGGCTAGTAGCCAGTAGTAATAAAAAACATAGACCTTGTTTACCTGGATTCGGCTGATATTCATTTTTATCAATTTTGGCAAAAAATCTAGAACCTTTTTGAGTGGCCGTCCTTTTTTGAAGTTTCATCTTCATGCCCCCTCCTATGAATTCCATATATATTGAGTGAAGCATTTTACTTTTTGAACTCAAAAGCCGACTCTGCTAAAGCAAAGCTTATCTTAAACATCTGGTAGAAGAAAGAACAGTATGCCGTAATCTTATAAATGCAGCGTGATATACCACAACAACAACATACCATGCTGCGTGTTACTTAGCAATACCAATTTCAGTGTACGCACGTTTTTATAAGAAATCACTAGTCTTCACAACAATTATATGATAAAGTGTTTTTATGATTTAAAATATGTCCCAAAGCAAAAAGCATGAACATACTCCCTACTTCTGGGTATTTGCATTTTTCAAGGGGCACATCACTTCGAGAAAGGGTGTACAAAAGTTGTTGAAATTTTTTAGGGATCAGTTGAGATTTTTCAAGATCTTTACAAAATTTTCAGACTGATAATTTAAGATATTCAAAGATCCATGTTTTTAGTGGTTTACACCTTGGCATTTTTCTCATGGTATCAATCAATCATTCTCAACACTCTTTTTCTTGTTTCTCTTTCATTCACTGGTGGCATTGTTCTTTTCTGTATTATATACTTTGCCCTCATTTTCTGCACCTAATACCTTTAAGCTTTAAGAAACTCTAGCACCGGAACAAATTTGTTTGTTTAAAAACTTGTAGATACATACATATCAAAACGAAAAAAGCTGCTGTGTCTTCTGTACACTATATAGTTTCACTATTTGTGTGCTTTTGTTGTGCTTCTATTAATAAAATGAGAATTTTTATGCTTAATTCCGTACAGCTAAACCAAAAATATGATCTACATCATTCAGATAGCATGTAACCTGTGAATATTGAAGAAACTTGTAAGAAACTTTTAGTGATGGGCAATCTTTTCAATTTCTAATATTAAACGTGAAGTAAATAAAGAAATAAGTCATTTTGGGCCCTGAAAAGGCTCGAGCCACTCAGCAACTATGCCTGGTTTCACCCCCCCCTCCCCTTTTGACGGTCCGGGATCCCCTTTGTGGAGTAACTCTAGGAAAAATAGTCCCTTCCCCCCCATTTTTCAGATCAACGCACGCCATTACCTCATTTCAAAATGTCACGGCTCCCTGCGCCCCGTCACCAAAAGGAATCTCTGCAATTTCCAACTGACAATAAACGGACCAATCACATCGCTCGCTTGGTGACGTTTGTACAGAAGCAGAGCTGCGCTGCGCCATTTTGGGTGTTTGTGTGTTGAGTCTTATCATTGTTTTTACCAACATTTTCTCTACGATTTAGAGGCGTAGTAAAACGGAGCCTGAATCATTTTATGACACAGCAAAGCAGCTAATAACAGAGTAACATCTGCAGAACAAGATCGCATCACCGATGTCCTGAAACTTTCATTTTTGAAACGATAAAATCGCGATGGACGGCGAGTTCAGAACGAAGGCCGAGGAGAGGGCCCATCTCTCGAAAATTATCCAGGAATGGAACGACAGTCGCCTGGATATGTTTGCCCTGACTGTGCCAGATAAAGTGGGTTTTCATAATCTTTTCATAATGTCTTTAATGTGTTATGAATTATGTTGTTTACATTTTAGGGGACTATTCAGCAAGAAACAGCGTCAGTGGTCAGTAAAAATGTAAAGTAATGGGCCTAATTTGTGTCTTATTTTCGCCAGGCTTATCTCAAAGCCAACGCGCTGAATAGGATTCTACGAGGTCTCGTGAATAGATGCTGCTGATAAAAGCATTTGAAGAAGTGGCTGAGTGTTGATAATTTTTCCGATTAAATTTGAAAAAAGTTTGATGTGATGTTGATCCCATGCACTTTAAAGGGGATTATTTTTCTTCTGTGCACCCAGCAAAGCAAGCAGATCGCACAGTAGTAAGCAGATCTGGGCCTTCCTGTTCCTGTTTCTCATCAGCTTACAACGAAAATATTTACGAATACCTCAAGCAACACATTAAAGTGCTGGTACATGTTTCTCTCATCAGTGAAAACTGATCTAAATCCTGTCTGTGGAGTAAAGGATTTATGATTATTCATGAGGCAGATTTAATGTGATTAAATTATTCTTTTTATGAATATTTTATGGAAAGTTTGTGAATTTTTCATGGTAGGATTTATTAGCCAATGCAATGTCTGAATGTTTAGTGGTGGATAGAGTGGCTGGAGAAGTTTCAAGCAAAACAGCACCCTCATAGCTCAATCAACTTCCTGAGATTGGAGTTTGTTTGATCCCATTTCAAGTCACTTGTCATCCTTGTGGGAAATAATGGTGCAGTGCATCCAAGGAAACCAAAAAGTGGGGGGAGGGGCAAAACATAAAAAAACCCATGGTTTACAAGGAAACACACAGCATTTCAATAAGTGAAAAAGTGTGAGGCCATGAAATCTAAATCCAACGAGGTCTATTCTGTGGGGTATGTATGCTCCAAAAAGTGTGTGGTCAGGGGCATTTCCCCCTTAGTGAAATTTCTTTGTATTTTTGCTAGTATCTAAAAGTTATCTTTGCTGAAATGGGGTTTTTTGACTCCCTGCCATTACTGTGTGGATGCCACTGCCTCACAGGGTCTTTTGACTTTCCAAACTGCAAGATTTGCAAAGTGGATACAGGATATTTCCTGCAAATGATAAGTGCACACACAATTACTCCATCAAGATGTGTCTTGCAAATTATATTTAGTCTGAAGGAAGTTATTTACCAAGAATTTTTGTTTTGTCAGTCAATCGTAACACACAAAAGTGATGTTCCTATTGCGTGGAATATTTTATTGCACAGTTTGTTATCCATGAGAAATATTAGGCCTATCTGAACTAAAACAGGAAAATTAGTCTAAGAGATGAGCCGCTAATAGTCAACAGAACAATTATCTTTTTAACACCAAAATCATGTCACATGTTTCTGTTAACCAGCTTCCACAAAAGCAAATATTCCCCACATTCTGGCCGTAGACTTTCAGTTTAATCAGACTTTTCTGATACATTGTCTTACTGAGCAAATTCTAAAGAATTTGAAAGAAGAAACAAAAGCAAATTCATCCATATCTCCAGTAATTTTGTTTTCAGGAAGGAAGTTCATAGTCCTGCCTTTTTAACTATCTTTTCTTCCCACAACCTTTCAGTGTCTTTTTGAATCGATGTCATCCTGATAACAAGATTAAAACCTTTAAGCTTTTACCTCTTTAGATATTTAGATATTCCAAAGAAATAGGACTGTCAGCAAGTTAATTCCTGCTAGCTTGACAAACTCCAGGGCTTGTAACTAGCAGGGCATAGGAGCATAAACTGAACGTTATTGCTTACTGAAAACCCCCTCAATTTTGAGTTTGGCACATTGGTGGTTCAGAACCAATAAGATTAATTTTTTGGAATAGATTAATTTTTGGGAATTAAAAATTGACCACACCCGGATTCTAACCTACGACTACTGATTTGGCATCTCAGTGCTCTTACTTAAGCAATCCCGGGGGTTGGTAGATCACTGGTGCCATAGGATGCATATCTCTCGTTCAGAACCTTACAATTTCCAAAATACCTAGCAACAACCAGCTGGTTTACAGGTTCATGTCACCCACCCACCTGGACCTGATGATGGAGTAGCAATTGATACCTATTTTGAAGTGAATAATATGTAACACACTAGCAGTAAAGTTAATTTCATTGACAATATTTACATTCCTTGGGAAGCTATGCATTGCTCTACAGTTATTGGTTTGATTTGATAACATTCAGCTAACAATTAGAATGATAGAACTGTATTGAGTAAGAATTAGTAAAGTTTGTCGACACCATACTTGAAATTAATCGATAACATTGTTAAGATAACATTTTTCATCACTGCATACCATGAATACTACAGCATTGTTTAACTCCACTATATGAAATTTCACAGAAATTATTTTGTGGTAAAAATACCTTAAATTATTTACTCCATGTGTGTGGAAATTCTTGGCTTATTCAAAAACTATTCAATGATAATGAATCTGACGAAAAAGTTGATAGGGGAGTGGCAATGGGGTTTATTTACAAAGTCATTGTTTTATTCATAAATGGATACCATTAAAGAGACTAATCAAATTGCCTTATAAGTCAATACAATGAACTGAACTGCATCTCATGGATTCTCTGTTTTATTCAGATTTGGGATTAAAGATCTTAATTCTCAATTTTTTGATCGCAAAAGTTTGATTTATAAACCATCTGAAATATGGGTCTAGAGCAAAGTGAATTGAGATTTACCACAAAAGGAAACCAAATTATTACCTTGAGATCCCTCATAACATTTTAGGAGATTATTAGCTTACTCTCTATAGTCCCATTCAAAAGGACAAAACAAATCAATAAGGAGTGTTTACGTCAAGAGGAAAAATCAGGTTTTACTGCTCAATTATTCTTTCGGTGGCCCCTTATTTGTGCCCTGTGCATATACCAATGCCCTACAAAGCTATAGAAGGATGGAAAGGAAAATTGGAAACATAGCAAAAATTGATAACTACCTAAAGCTTATGCTTTTGGGCTATATTTCCTATTCCCCTTGCCATCAAGTTTTGTAATTTAAGTTGTAATTTTGTAATAAAAGTTTCATATCAACTGTAAAACTGAAAGTGGTTTACAAATTAAAACTCATCCCACTCATCTGTTTTCCCTGCAGGACCTCCAATTTCATGGGGTGATGAGATTTTACTTTCAAGATTCCGGAATGAAAGTTGTTACCAAGTGCATCAGGGTGTCCAGCAAAACGAGTGTAGGTGACCTAATGGACACACTGGTGGAGAAGTTCTGTCCAGACATGAAGATGCTCACACCAACGAATTACGAGCTGTTTGAATGCCACGAGAAGGGAGGTAAGACCTACGGGAATTATTATTCAAGATAATTTGTGAGAATGAGAAGGACTTGTGTAGGAATCTAATCTAAGACATCTAGATTGGTACTTTACTCCACTGCACCATCAGGGCCTCATAAATTAAAACCCAGGCCATTTCACGCAAACAAATTGCACCACCGAATGCCGGGTTCGTGGTCACTACTGACCTACTCGTAACTTTTTCATTGTCACAATTTATCTTTTTAAAATTCTGCTTCTCCTCAAGGAAATTGTTATCTTTTCATTAGAAATTTAAATGCTTAGGGTGGGTAATGCCACTCACATTGGGATATTGAAATCTCATGTATTTTAGATATATTTAGGTAAATTATCTATGAAAATAGGGCCCCTGGCTTTGAAATTTAAGGGAAAAAATAGACAAAAAGGATCATGTTATACAAAACATTTTCTGACATCAGAAGAGGGCTCAAGCCATCTTTACTTTACTTCTCATTCTGTCTGAAGGTAAGGTCTGTTGCTGAACAGTTCAAAAACAATCCTGAAAGATTGAAAAGAAAACAAATCCTGAAAGATTGCAACTGTTCTGCTAAACAACTTTGAGAATTCAAATTTGTCTTGAATCTTTTAGCAATTTTTAGATTTTAGTATCTAGATGTTGATTACTTAGAAAAATGGAAATAAAACTGCACAGGCAGCTGGATTATTTGATAAATAACAGAATTTTCTGGCTTGCTGCTGGATAACAATGCTCAGTTGATCTGTCAAGCTAAACACATAGATAAAGAAGCCCATGATACAATTAAACAATAGTGACTGTTCAGATAGAATTCTAAAGATTAATTATATAGCAGAATAAAGGATATTTACTTCCATGATAAAATCTGAGGATAATATTTATTAATACTGTAAGGTTATTGTTGAAAAATGGCTTACTGTTAAGTTTCTTCCCATTTAGAGATGCATTCATAGATTGCATCCTTGAATGGGCTCTGACAGACTCTTTGTCAATAGAGCTTACAGAAGAAAAGACTACTGTAGCAAAGCTAGTGGGAGATTATTAGTTTGTAAATGGACAGGTACACGATTTTTAGGAGCATTGCAGGGCTGGGAAATAGAATTCAATTACCGAATCTAGACAATAATCTTTTGAACCAAACCCTAAACATGAACCCTTGGTCCATTTTATTGCTATGAAAATAGCAAAGCAAGAAATACAAAAAAGTAATAATTTGGTAGACACTTTTTCTCGGAAATCAAAACAAGACCAAAGTTCTTTAGAATTAAAAAACATCAATATCAATCTCACACATTATAACTGAAAACTCTTCCTCAGAAACTCCTTGGGGCCAAAATTTTGAAAAAGTGTCCAGCTCTCAAGTTCAAGGGTTTGGTTTTTACAAGGGGACATTAATTTGATGATTTACTTCTTGTTTTCAAAGGGGGAATTATTTATGCTTTTATGGTATTTTCAAAACTCAAGTTACTTAAAGTTAAAAACTTCTTGAAAATTCTGCTAGTATCTTAAACAAGAACTAAGAGTAAAATAGCTCGGAATCGTCAAATGTTTGTGCGTTTATAACGGAGTAAGAATAATAGGAGATTAAATTTTCTACTTGCATGAGGACTGGGAGATTATTTTTGAATTTCATGTAAACAACTGAGAAATAATTCCTTACACAGCTCTTTCTCTTTGTGGAATTAATATTTAGGCCTTCAAACGGTTATGCGATTAAAACCTGTTTGTGCCCTGTAGCCCGAAACAGTTATACTTAAATCTTGTGCAAGTTAGTGCCTTAAAAATCACGACATGATGCAAAACATTGTGAATAACACTAGCAAGCTAAGTACAGCTGAAGGCTACTGTGCTAAATTATTGTCCTGGTTGGACAGTGGTTAGCACGCTCAACTTTGTTGGGTAAAGCCTAGACAACTAGGCCATGACAACTTACACATTTTTGTAATTAGATATGATATGTATCAATCAAATCTCCCTTTCTTTCAGACACAAGAAAACTGGGTAAAAGCGAACGACCCTTACTCGTACAACTTAGCTGGCACAGAGATGACAGAGAGGGACGATTCCTCCTCAAAAGTGCCAGTGCCAAAGTCTCAAATAAATTCTTTGATATAAACAGAGAAGAAGGACAATTCAAAAGAAGATTATCAAGACGGGAAAAGAAAGCATTGAAGAAAAAGAGGAAAGAAGAATTGTTGAAGGCAAAAGAGAAGGGAAATGACGACACAGCCATTGCACAACAACTTTATACAGAGCTACCGGAGACCAGTCTTACACGAAGTATTTCTAATCCTGAAGCTGTCATGAAACGCAGACGACAGCAAAAGCTGGAGAAACGCTTGAAAGACTTTCAACGAAATGACGGGCAACAAACAGGGGGGACATTGAAGATATTTGCTGAGACTTTAAAACCTGAAATCCCTTATAAAACTATTTTAGCTTCAATCAATCAGACAAGTGACTTGATCGTCAAGGACGCTATTGATAAATTCCAACTCGAAGACAAAAATCCTGATAATTTTTGCATTGTTATGACCATGATACCCCCAGGTGATGATCCAGGCCCAGGTAAAGAGCGTGTTGTGAGAGATAATGACTGCCCATTAGCTATACAATCAAGCTGGCCTTCATCCAGGGGGTTTCTGACTTTTCATTTGAGAAAGCGTTACACAGTTCCCGGTCATAAGAAGGAAAGACCGGGAAAAAGAGGGGCAGACTCGCAGGCAGACACGCGTGTTGCTGAGAGACTTGCACATAATAAAAGTGTAGAGGAAGAGATCCCGTATTTGGTTGAGATATCCAGGGACAGTGGCGACGTGGATTTCCACCCTAGAACGCTTCGGGTACAACCTAACGTGACAGTGGTCGGAAGCAGTAAATCGCCACTTTCTGAACAATACTTCCCTCTTCATGCTCTGGATATAATGCACCAGCATTGTGTCATCGCTAACATGGAGGGAGCTGTTACCATCACCCCATCAAGCTCCCAGTCCCTTGTTCTTGTTGACGGACAGCAGATAACGGAGACTACTGTTTTAAAGCATGGATCGGTTGTGTGCTTTGGAAAAATGTTGCCGTTCGAGTTTTACAACGGTAGTCAAGACTTGAATCAGTCTATATCAAGTAATAAGAGCTCTGCTGAGTCTAATCATGTGAAATCACCTAGAATGGAGCAAGGTTTTGTTGATCGCCCTGATGAGAACATGAATAGGTAAGCAGATATTCATCATGTTTCTTTGCAATCAAGATAATCAATGTTTGATTGCAAGGATATTTGATCAAACAATTGCAACCAATCCTGATTTGATTCCCACTTATACCAAAACACCTCTCCCTCTCTCTTGTTTATTTAAATTGTTGGTACAAAAACTTGACCAGTCAGATATGGCTTTTTTCAGATTTCCACATCGAAGTTAAGTTTATGTGATTTTTGTGATCTACTCAGTAATATCTCATTCCCACGAGAGTTGCCAATCTTTCCCTCTATTATTAATGATACTGTCAGACTTATCAAGATAGGGACTAAAGACGTATCCCATGAAGAAAGGTAATGTTACAAAAGAAGGGTGTTCTTGGGAACTTGCCCTAGGAAAACTGTTTAGTGACACACCCTTACCAGTCTTAATCTAAGGATATTGCCTTTGCAGCAGCAGTGGCAATCTGGATATATTCCTGCATAAATTATGCTTGAAATGTATTCTCATATTGTGTTTTTCTTGACAAACTCCCTTGATAACAAAGACTTGTACCCTTTCAAGTAAAATATAGATGTTCAGTGTCCTACTCAAAAACTAAGAGAGCTTGAAATAAAGAAATCTTGTGACTTAAGTTCGTTTTCTTTCTTGTAGATCTATTTCTGGTGGGGACAGAAGTTTCCAAAGTCTTTCACCTGTCCTGAAAGAGCAAATTCTAAGCGAGCAGAGTGGTAGCAAGGTTGACGATGAAATGACGGTTGAAACTACTTTTGGTGTGGATGGAGAAATCGCTTCTAGTCCCATTAGAAAAACAGCTCCCATGGTAAGTCCAATAATCCATCTCCACTTTGACAAGAGATACTGACAAGAGATATTCATATAGATGGTTAGAAGCGTATGATGACACAATCGTTAACACACATCTACAGTTTAGATGCGTTGTTTGCCTGATAGCACGGGACATTTTAGAGATCTTCTGCAAAAGTTTTTTTAGTGGAAGAAAGCTTGTTTCCTTGTATATTTTAGGTGAGTTATCTTTTCACTATTTTGGATAAAAATCAACTTGAATTCTATGACCCATGTATTAGCCAACAAAATCATGCACATGCGGGTGAAACACAACTTACCTACAAAATATTTTTGTTCAGCTCCACTAATTCATAGTTCCATTAATATCTTTTTTAGTGATTACAATGCTTTCTAACTTAAAACCCCACCTTTTCTTAGTATTTTGATACAATGTAAAACTTGCATCATTTTTTACAGAGCGGTTCAAAAAGCTCCAACGACATCCATGATCTTGAACAAGAAAATGAAAAAAGAATATTCGACATGCACTTTGGACAGTCTGCACCAGACCTCGGAGAACTCGATAACCAAAAGAACCAAAGCAACGACCAGCTGGACCAAGATCTGGCTCTTCTGCCTGCTTCCCTGGAATTCTTGGATGATGCCCAGGATGTCTTCCTAGCTGCTGTGATCAGTGAAGTGAATGGAGCAGCTGTTCATTTCAAGCTAGCACCGGCTTACTCCTTGTATCTTGCATGTCATTATATGATATCACCAGATTTCAGACCAGAGCTTGGTGGAGTTGAGCATGCAAGGGTGGTTGGGATTACGACCAGGAAGATGGCGATTGCTATCGAAAAGACTGTTGAGGTGAGGAATAGATTCTCCAAGTGTGATGTTGTCAAAAAAACTATTTTTAGAATTTCTGGACATAATGTCTGGTGACGAAATATTTTTTTTTCAAAATCTCGTATTCTTTCATAATTGAAAATTGAGGACAGTGGCTTTGTAGGTAAATTTTGTCTTTAGACGGGATTGCAGCGAGTAACCTTGTTGACTCTTTCATTTCATCTTTCATCTAAGCCATAGTTTTTTTTTTCTGTGGCGTACTTTAACCCTTTCTTGACGATATGAAATTGGTATACTTTCATGTTGCATAGAGCAGGAGCGATGGCATGCCTCTGTCAATCAGCTTTTTGCTACAAGAGATTTCAACCAGGCGGGTTCTAAACCACTAGCATCAAGATTAAAGTAATATTGTCTTGTTTGCAACCATTGTCAAAATCGAAGTTTCTTCAGGGCAAATGGGTATGATTTCCACACTAGGATCTCATACTGCTGGTGATGCATTGTTGCTGTCCTCCCACTGAAAATAAGGCCCAACACAAAGAATATAAACAAGGCTAGCAGGTTAAAAAGGAACCCCTGATTCACTACATCTTAAGAGGGATGTATTTTCGTTACAGGAAAATGATGGACTTGCTGGGAGCTTGGGTTTCTGGATGGCAAATGCATCTGAGCTGCTACACTTCTTGAAGCAAGACACAGAGCTTTCATCTCTTACCCAAAATGCACAAGGAATCTTAGCACAGACTGTTCAGCATGCCTTCAGGTAATTGTGTTCACTTTCATTGTAAGGTATTATTCCACTAAGCACAAAAGAATAGGTCAACTAATTGAGCAGTGCAACCCTGGTCCTTCTTCTCGATATCATCACACCCCATGATTCCTTTTTCCTTTGCGAGGGCTTGCAAATTATCCAAAAATTTTTCTGGTTTGGAAAATCAGGCCCTATGGTTTCTTTTAAACACGAATGAGTGTACTAAGTTGTACCAAAGAATCGAGTGCTCTTACATTTTCATATCTTACCTCGTTTGATTCCAGCCCATCATACATTGAGTTATATTCTGATGTTTATTTCAGACTGCTGGTTCTGGCAATGGAAGATGAATTAGCATTGGCCATGCCTGCATTTCTGGACCCGTCTGATGCTGTTGACATTCCTGAACATGAGCTTGAACACATTCTTGAAGATGACATGCTGGAGAGAGCTGAATCGTCTGACTTGCTCAACTGGACAAGTGATGAGAGAACCTTCCCTGTACAAGACGGTAGACCCATCAGTGGCCACCACTGGGTTACACCAGGTGCGTGACTTACCACTTGATTGTTAATGAGGAGAATGATGTAGTACCAACCTACTAACCTGAGCCTCATTTGTTGGAATGAAACATCTTGTCACAAAAAAGTCCTAAAATACTGGATGGACAAAAGTTCTTTGGGAATGGTCCCTGAACCCAATAATTGGAAAAAGTTGGTTTTGAATTTATCCATCCAGAAAGGATTTGATCTTCAAGAAATTATTCATTAAGAAATCCAGAGATTATTAGTTCCTTGTGGGCTCTTTTTCTTAGCGTACTTATAATTTTTTTTTCTACAAATAATATTTGATTTCATTCACAGTTTGCCAATAACCTACTAACTCTAATAAATGTTCCCCCTTGAATTAGGACTCTTTTCATTCATGATATTTTCCCTTCAGCTGCTAGAATTCGTCACCACGGCCAACCTGTCCTTACAGACGTGCTGTACATCCTATCATCCGCCATGTCATTGCTACGAAGATGTAGGGTCAACGCTGCTCTGACCATTCAGTTGTTTTCACAACTGTTTCACTTCATCAACATGTTTCTCTTCAACAAACTTGTCCTCGAGCCTCAGCTTGGATTGTGTACAAGAGCCTGGGGAAAGAGACTGAGAAGGAGGCTGAGTTTTGTGGAGGCATGGGCCGAGAAGCAAGGCTTGGAATTAGCTGCTGAGTGTCATTTATGTCGTGTTGTTCAGGTTTGTTTATATTCTTATAAGTCGTGTTTTTATGGGGTTATTTGTACCATAGATTTCCAACCAAACATATTATCGGTTATAATCTGTCTTATTATTGTGAGAGCATGAAACTTTAAGTTACATAGAGCCAGTCTCCTTTCTTGTTTCTCTTCTATACCGCTTTGTACTTCCGTACATTGAGCACTGTGAAGCGGCATTAGACAATATAAAGATTTTACTTTAATTTTCTTGTAAGAGAAAGCGTTGGACCAATACTAGATCACTTGCTTCTGAAAAGCTATTTTTGAGTCGATGGAGAGATTCAAGCCATACTTTGCGCTTATTCAAGAGCGCTTATGTGGTCTAATTTAGAGATTTATGGTACTCTTACTCGGTTGATAAATCTTGAAGTTGAATTTCTTTATATTCTTGTACGTACTTTGCTCACTGTTCGACCTTGATCGCATTGCACTTTAGTAGAATAATTTTGAAATCCTATGACTTCTTGGTAGATTAGGTTGTCCTTGATTTCTTGGTTACATGTACAGTATTACACCCAATTATCTTCTAATCCTCTGCTTCGATTATATCTAAACCATGTTCAAATCTAATTTGGATTATGGTACAATATAGCGGTATAGTAGTTCTTCCGATATTAGGTTGGTTCCCCATCCTTTTGCATCAGCTGGAAGCATTCGTGATTTTCTCTATCTTTAGTACTATCAGTCAATAATAGAAGAGCCCTCATACGGTTTGTGTATAATGGCTTGCTGTTCATGTACTTGTCAAACCGTCTTTCCAATGAGTGCATCGTATTCCCAGATGCATTACTATAATTACTAATATGCTTGTATTGACAACACGATTTTTGTTATAGGCTGCACACCTCCTTGGAGCACCAAAGATTTCTGCGGAGGACATTGCCTCGATCTCATCAACCTGTTTCAAACTCAACTCTTTGCAGCTCAGAGCTTTGCTGAGAATGTATAGGCCTGACAGAAGTGAACATGTTATTTCTCCTGGTAAGTCTTCTGAGTTTGATAAGAATTTACAATTTCAGTGCACAAATCATTATCCTTGCAAATTGAAACTTATTTATCAACCCTGACACAGTTAGAATTCAAAGGCATGATAATTATCTGTTGCATTCTTTCTAAACTGCAAGTCTAGGAAATCTCCAGTATGATCTTCTTTTAAAATGTGCTATCTATTCAAACCGATGCAAAATTAGCCTCTTCTGATGTTTTCTTGATTGATTCACAGAGCTGATAGAAAGTGTAGCATCGGTCGCCGAACACACTGCAGATGAGCTTGCAAGGAGTGACGGGAGAGAAGTGCGATTGGACGAAGATGCTGAGCTGCAGTTGCCATTTTTATTGCCTGAAGATGGATACTCGTGTGACATCATCAGGGGAATCCCCTCTGGCCTTCAAGAGTTCCTGGAAGTCCTCATTCAGACTGGTATGTTAATGTACTCATATTCAATTGAATAGGGGAGTGTCGTTTGCAATTATAGATTAGACTAGGGCTGGACCTAAATTTTGGTAGGTTATAACCTCCTGGAGATTTTTAAGTATACCATATACCAAAATATCTATTACAGTATAACGGTATAATGAAATAAAAGATCCATGATTGGAGACGTAATTAGCGAGGTTCACCCAGGGGTTATAGGGATGAGGAAATTTTGAATTTTTTATAGGAACATGATAAGTAGATTTTTCAACAGACCACATCAGAGGATTCAATTTTTTGTAGCCTGCAAATAACTCTATAAGTGGTTTACCTTTATATGGGGGATTTCTAATGTTGGAGAAGAAGGGTACATAGAGATTGATGGCTACTTAATAAGCATTTCTTTGGTGGTAATCACCTGCATTATCTCACTGCTTATCCTCTGCTGGGACTAGCTGTTCCTGTATTCAGAAGAACTGCACTTATCCATTCTTTACGTCGAAACACATTGTTGAAAAAGTGAAAAAATTAATACAACTCTCTTTGCAATAAAGAATTTTAATCGAAAGATCGGTTTTCCTTGGACGTATTGTTCTGACAAGTAAGAATGATAGAAGTATTTGCATTCAAAACTTTGAACGAACAAATATGAAACAAATTGTCTTTGTGGAAAGCGATCATCAAATTTCTCAACTGCAAGGACAGCCCAGGAAAATCAATTCTACGTGCATAAAACAAAATGTTGCTTATAGAATAAAACTTCCTGTTTTTAGAAAATAGCACAGCAGGGCATTGTTAATTAAGGCTTGTATTTCGAATTTTACACAAAAGATGATTCAAACTTTTACGTATTTCTAAGATGTTTTATCAATCAAGAAAGGCAATTGAAAAATGAAAAGGTTCTTTTACGTTGTTTCCCTTGTAGCAATGAGCCTGAATTAAAGTTATTATAGCTCTTGCTTTTGCTTTAGAACAAAGTACAATAAAATTCTCATTCAAACTGTATTTCACAGATTCATAAATCAGAGTAACTTTTTTCGCACTTCCACTGAAATGATGAAATGATGCATACAGAGACCTCCTTATAAAAATCTACTGCACTTACAGGTATTTGCACGTTTACCGTGGAGCCGGTATCATCAGGATTATGGACCATTCACCAAGACCAGTATTACGATGGTAAGGAATTGCGTATTCTTCCATATTTATGTCCAGTTGTCTAAAACTAGGGAAGCTTTACAGATTTGGTAACAGCTCGACTCAGCTTAATACTTGTGATTTCTTTTTAGATAATGAAGGAGGCATGGAGAACAATTACGAAGAACAGGTATACCAACTTATGTTTTTCCACATTTGACAATGTCAATATCATATATTTGATGAACCGAAAGATATTAACCCTTAGCCTGTCTGGGGATTTTCAAATACCTCTGCCTGTTTTTGACATAAGTTGACAATTCTAATTGATAATTCTCCAAGAGATGGCTGACTTTGTGTCACGCAATACATGATAAGAATATACCCCTGGGCAGTGCAAAGCTTCCAAAACAAAGGACTGCAGCTTAATATTCCCCTTTCATGTTTTCTTTCAGCCTCCTTATGAAGAAGAAATGCCTGAGATAATTGAGGTCACTTTGCAAAAAGGCAACAGAGGTCTGGGACTTAGTATTGTTGCTGCCAAGGTATATTTCTTAATCATTTATAGCAGCATTTATTTCATTATAATTCATTATAATATCCAGATTGGCTTAAATCTTAGGTCACAACAGTTCTATAGGTTGTAGTTTGTTAAATTATATTTTTGTTCTCTTTCTTTCAAACTTCTCTGACCAGTGTCAGAAGCAAAGTTCATTAGTATTTATATTTTCGTATGTTTCCTTTTTTTCTCTTTCCATTTTTTTGAGGTGTTCTAAGGCCTTACTGTTTAGAATGGTTGCGTTCTAGTATAAAATTAAGTGTAATGTAACCATGCTATAAAGCCTAAATTCTTCTATGCTATCCGTAGGGTCCTAACTCGGAAGATCTTGGCATTTACATAAAAGGAGTTGTGGAAGGTGGAAGTGCTCATCAGGTCAGTTTGATTTTTGGTAAATTATCTTCTTTGTAACTGTGAAATATATTTGTGTTTTCCCAGTAATAGATGTCCAAATAGTGAGTGATTTCTATTTCTTTTATTTCTTGAAGGAAGTTAGCCCATGCAACAAATGCTGATTTGCGAGGGGCCCTCAGAGATGATGCAGTCTGAAATAGATTTAATACAAATATCCAATAGGGTTAGAAATGTAATCACAACCATGAGCCTATGCTGTCCATGCCATCCCATACCAGCCACTAATGATTGATATACGAGCATAAACAGAACATTGGTTAAGGTTTGTTTTGAATATCTATCGGTTTAGGTAGTACCAATTTTTTAGGATAGTGATGGAGGAATATGGATCCTTATGATCCCTTGCAACTAATATGATTGTGGATAGATAGATAGGATTAAACCACCAACCAATATGTCCTAACACAGGCATTTTGGATACCGGAATATTGTTATGTGTTAGTTGCACCAAGCAGACCAGCGTCTCAGTTCACCATGCCCTTATGGTTACTTTTAGTTTACCATTGTTGGTTATCAGTTATTATTGTTATCAACTTTATTAACTAGCAGCTGGTGGATCCTAAATTGCTTCATTACTTTTAGACAATTTTAATATTTGGACAAAAGTTTATATTTCTAACTCTGTCATTCATTTTTTCTAATGCAGAACGGAATGCTGCAGCCAGGTGACCAACTGCTATCTGTGAATGGAATGGGTTTAGTTGGCGTCTCACAAGAAACGTAAGTCAAGTATTCATGACATCCTTTACTCTCTCCCTCTTTTTATGATAACTTGATCCACTCTGTCGTAAGTTTTACATTTTATCTACAGTTACCACAAATCTTCTTTTTTAAAAAGTGTTGCAATTTCAATACCTAGATCCTATAGCTTTCTTTACATATCCCTTCCAGCACTTCCAGCAAAAGATGCAAATGCATTAAAAACATGTGTTTTGTTAATTGCACGATCCACAATCTATCGTTACAAATTTTTTTAAAAGCTTTGAAATGAATAAACTCAAAAGCGTTGAAGATTCTTTCATATTGCCTATAAATTATTTCAAAATTGTTGCAATCTGTTTCTCTTTCATGGTTACTAATCCCTCAACAACTACTATGATTAGGGCGAAATTATCTTTAATTCGTCATAAAATCTATTTTTCAATTATTGCACTTTGTTTTGATACACAATGATTATTTGTAGATCCTTCATTATATCTAATATATTCCTTTACACAGTGCTGCCAAACTGATGGGAAAAGCAGACTCCATCGTCACCCTACAAGTCAGTAAACAAGCCGCAGCCCGTCACGGTCTTGCCACTTTGTTGAACCAGCCGTCTCCTGTCACATCACCAGGTAAGGGAACTCAAATTCAAGGTGGGAAGGTACTTCAGTGAGCCGGATCATCGAGTGGGAAGGTAGACGGTAAAGGTCCTGGTCCCATTTGGGCAGGCAAAGACATTACAAAAGTTTACTCTCTGGTCTCTAATAGAGGGGGCGGTTGAAATAATAGGGGGGATGGAAAAATCTCAAAATTAAGAAGTAGGGGGGCCGGAATAAGAATGTCCTGGGTGGAAAATGTTCAGAATATTACTAAAAAGGGGACATCTGTGAGAGAAAGAATGTAGTAATAGTGAGGCGTTAAAAATACAGAGTAAAACTTCACTGATTTCACTGGGAATTCTCGATCTCATATATTTTGTTGCGTAACTCTTGTTTTGCTCGTGATTTGTTTTCAGAATTCATTAGCGGGGGGTAAGAATAAGAATGTCCTAGGTTGAAAATATTCTAAAAATTAATAAGCGGGGGGGACGTCTATTAGAGACCAGAGAGTACAACTTCTTGATCATTGATTTTTTGAGATCCCAATCTCTAGCCCTTAAGCCTGGTTCTATTCAACACTACATGACCCATCTGTTGATAAGTGTGAGGCAAAAAGCTTTAGGCCCATGGCAAACACAATCAGTATTGCATTTGACATTGCTCGATTTTGATACGGTATAGGAAGTTGAGAGCGTTTTGTCACCTTGTTCAATCATGTTTAGTCTTCCTCAGTCAGAGGTACTTTGTTTATCCCAATACCAAGTTTGATCCTGATCCAAATTTCCATTAAGACATGTGCAGAGTGGCTTAAGATTTTCTTTTGTTTTCATCGTTGTTCGGTAATTGAACATTTCAGTTGTCATCATTTACAGGTCCTGTTGCCAAATCTAACGGAGCAATGCCCTACAATGATCCAATTGAAAGATCGCCGACCATTCAGGAACAGTCTCCTCAGATCAGGACTCAGAGATGGATCGCGATGAACAGCAACAAGGCAGAGGGGTACGAAGAAGACGTCCCGGATGAAGGGGATGATGTGAGAGATATAGAGAGGAGACGAAGAGAAGAGGAAGAGTATTATCAGCAACAGGAAGATTTGCGATTGGAGGCTGAGCGAAGAAGGGAAGAAGAACAAATGCAAAGAGAAGAACAGGTATGAATACACTAATTTTAATAGAAACTGTTTATAAGAAACTGCAGGGACAGATTATCAAACTACAGACATTTTGGTAGGGGAATTTAATTGAACAATAAGAGTTAAGAAACTCTTTTTGCCTTTACAAAAAGGACGTAAAAAATGCTTGGTGCCAATTTTCAATCGTAACAAATTTCACCTCATGTGGTACTTTTACTGAAATAATTTGGGCGGGGTTTGAATTCAAAAAATGAAACCCCAAGTTTATCATGTGAACACGAAGTCAAGATAAAATATAATTTGTGTTCAAAAATTTGCTAAGAAGCTCGTTACGTAGTGGGTTTTTTGAATGATTTATAATGATCTTTCAAGAAATTCAAGCAACTAAGATCTTCAAACGGTTGGCAAATAAATAATAAATTATGCTATTTATTACTTGATTTTATCTTAGGCCAGGCTAGAAGAAGCCAGGCAAGCAGAGGTGAAGAAAATCGAGGCAGAAAATATACGAAGAATGGAAGAAGCGAGGAAAGCTGAGCTCAGGAAGATGGAAGAAGAGAGAGCACGGCAGGAAAGGATTCGCCAAGAAAGAGAACAGGAAGAATTAGCTCGGCTGGAAAAAGAAGAGTCAGAGCGAGTTGAAGTGGAAAAGAAGCGGCTGGAAGGAGAACGAGCGAGGAGAGAAAGCTTGAGAAAGGCAGAAGAGCAGAGGATAGCGGAACAGATGAGGAGGGAAGAAGAGGAGTTGGAGCAGGAAAGATTAAGACGAGAAGAAGAAGAACGAATCCAGAAGAAGCAGGAAGAGGAGAACAGGAAGTTTGAGCAGCGTCAGCGAGAGTATGAGGAAAGGCTCAGGATTATGGAGGAGCAGCAGAAGCAGTTTGAAGAGAGGAAGAGGGCCAGGGAAGAGGAAGAGAGGCGCAAGCGACTTGAAGAGGAACAAAGAATTAGAGAGGAAGAGGAGCAAAAGATAAGAGAAGAGAGAGAAAGGCAAGAAGCAGAACAGCGAAAACGGGAGGCTGAGAGACGCAAGATGGAAGAAGACAAGAAAAGGAGGGAAGAAGAACGGAGGAGACACGAGGAAGAGCTGAAAAAGCGTGAGGCAGAAAGAAGAAGGCAGGAAGAGGAACGGAAGAGACGTGAAGAAGAAAAGTTGAGGAAGGAGGAGGAAGCAAAGAGAGTTGAATTTGAAAGGAAGCGTATAGAAGAAGAAAACTTGAGGAGGTCAGAGGAGCAGCGAAAGGATAGAGAAGAAATGGAGAGGCGGTTGCAGATGCAGAATTCTCCTGCGCCTGAGGAAGATGACTTCGATGATTTACCCCCTCCACCTGAGGTATGACTTTTTATATATCAACTTATCCGATACTTACCTTTTCTTTTCAATAGGACATTTCCCATGTCCCTTTCCAACAATATTCAGAATTATCAGCATAGACTAATGTCATTAAACTAGTTTCTCTCCACACCCCCTTCATAAGGAAGTTTATTAGCCTTGGGTGAGCTTCAAGTATCCTCATTTCCAACAAAATGTGGAAAGAAATTATTCATCCTACGCGCAGAGGATACCCGTTTAAAATGCATTTTTACTGTCTTCCCTCAGCCAGTCTCAGCCTCGTTTCCTTACAAAGATGTTCCTTGTAAAAAGTTGGTGATGACGACATTCACCGTATCATATTGTACTTAAGTCCTGTATTGTTGCACTTATTTAAAGAATATCAAGTTTAGCACACGAGAAGCGTGAATTTTAACCTCAGCCTTAGAAAGCCAGTCAATGTTCTCAAATATTTGACAATCGATTCCTAAATATTCATTCAGTTCTGTCTGGGATTTCTGTCTGAAAAGTCATTTCATATTTTCACTCAGGACCTTTTATTCAACGACTTCGAAGAAGACAACGGCAAAGACGTCGAAGATCAGCTGGAAACAAGAATTCAAAACCAACTCGCCGCAGAACGAGAGGAACACGTGGAAATGCAGCGAGAACAACAGAAATGGAAGGCAATGGACGATTACGAGGAGACGGACATAGATTATGTGGACGATAGAGAGCTAGAGACACAAACAGGAGACAACAGCTTCTCCATGGATGCAAGCGATGTGGAAAGAGAGTTCCAGAGGCGACTCCAAGAGGAAAACGCACGGCAGCAGCGGCAGCGCAGCCCTCTTGGGGTAGATGATGATATTGAGCAAATGCA
Source organism: Pelagia noctiluca (assembly GCA_963924455.1). NCBI lineage: Eukaryota > Metazoa > Cnidaria > Scyphozoa > Semaeostomeae > Pelagiidae > Pelagia > Pelagia noctiluca. The sequence goes on from OZ004319.1 coordinate 11,695,015, forward strand.
GCGTGATCGGGAGAAGCGAATTGAACACGAGCGGAAACTGCAGTTGATGATTGAAGATCACGATAGACGGAAGAACATGAGGCAATACGGGAAATCTGTTGATGTTGATAACGCCACTGTCGCCGAATCGCAGAAGCGCATGCAGCAAATGCGGATAAATCCCGCGCAGAAACCCGTTGCGCAAGATGATTTTATGTCGCTTCAACGTCAAAAGCGGCAGCAGCAGAAACAAGAGCAAGAGCGGTTAAGGAATGAGCAGGAGAAATTGGAAGAGCAAGAACGCCAGCGAAAGTTGAAAGAGGTGCGCGAACAGAAGGAACAAGAGCAGAAGATGATGCAGGAGTATCAGCGACAAAAAGAGCTGGATGAGCAAAGGAGTGCAGATGTGAAAAAACGCGACGAAGAACGCGCGCGGCGAGAGAAACTTGAACAGCGTTATTCTAGAAATAGCACCGCTTCGTTGAATGATGAGCGTAATAACATTCAAGGACCTGCGGACGCCAAAAAGATCGTTAAGGATGAATTCAAAGAAAAGGCGCGGTTAGACTATGAAAGGAGAAGGGCAACCCTTGATAAAGAAGTCGAGAGACTGGAAAAGGAAAAGCAACTGAGGAGTCTTCTTGATAAACCTCCAACTGCCTCAAAGCCACCTTCAGTCAATATCATAACAGACAATGGAGATGAACCCCCACCCCCAAGACCTCCTCCGCCGTCCGTATCTCCAGTGGCAGTCGTGAGGACATCAGTAAGCCCCAGTCCTAGCCCACATCTACCCAAAACAACTCGATTCAGCTATTCTTCAAAGACAATTGCTAACGTTAACTCGAATTCTAACGCTAGATCAAATAGCTCTTCTGCTAGGGTCTACTCCGCGCCGCCATCCAGTCAGCAGCAACAACGAACTATGCCTGCCAGGGCACCCTCCAGGGATGACCCATCTGTACTCGATTTCAGGCAGAAGATGAAGATGTTCGGGGAATCGCAGAAATCGAATACTGACATTAAATCTACGTTTTCTAGGAAACAAAGGGAGTACATGAATGCTACGGATTGATCGAGATTAAAGTGAATTGCTTCAGATTTTTGTATTAGAAACTCATTGAAGTGGATTGTATCAAATATCGGCCTGTGTAGTTACCTAGACAACTGAAAGCCACTTGTTGTTGCTAACTCTGTGAATTGCATCGCATCTGCATGTTTACTTGGAAAAACCAGTTGAAGTGAATTGCACAGCAGCTCGTCTTTCATCATGGAAATCACCTGTGAAGACGCAGACTCTGGTCTGACTGGAAGTAAAATTCAATATCTAGATAATAAGGGATGATTTTGTAATTCTCTCTATTGCCTTATGGAAGGAGTAAATTGATCGGAGTAAATCGAATCGATGTTCTTAGTGTACCTTTGCCAGGCTAAAAAGCCCCAAAGTGAAGATTCCCTTGACTCAGTAACAGCAGTGATATTTATCAAACATGGCTTGAAAATTAACCAGCTTGATAAGAAGTTATTCCATATAGATTCTTCAGGAAACTTTCCTAAATTTTACTATTTGCCGGCTATTTGCTTTGCCTTCCACCAGCCAATGGCTGTGTGAAGGTAGCTAATGCTTCATGACTCCGTATTTCCAAAATTAGCCCAACTTCAGCCCACCGTTTCAATTATAGTGGGTGAAAATTTTAGTTAACAATGGTTTCTATGTCGAGCTGCTCCTAAATTCTAAACCCTACGCCAGTGAAAAGCACTATACAATGCTGGCTCTGTGTACATTTGTTCTGTGTACACGGAATTAGCATGTGGTGAATTTCGCTCATTCCCACCACAAGATAGTATGAGTGAATATCTCAATCTCCAATGTTGAATATGGAGAAGGACAGGCAGGGTAGACAACAGCAACCGAAGCTGAGTAACGTTTTAACAGAACAAATGTTTTAACCGGACAATAGCAAATATGAAAGGGTGAAGTCACCTTTCGATATGCTTTGCTTTGGAAATCATAGTTCTTACTCCAATATTCGTAGCTTTTGACAGGTTTTTCCCTCGCGAAATCTCAGCTTCACCAGAAAATGCTCCCAACGATAAACCACAAAGTCCTTATTCCAGCTTCTCCTGTGCGTCTTTCTTAGCAACGGGATGATTCCCACACACAAGCAATCTTTCCCTTCAACTTGTAAGAGCCAGAAGCTTTAAGGCTTCAAAATATTCTTTGCATCCTAGAATTGAATATATTCCAATTCTTGTGGCAGGGCTATCTTAGAAAAGCCTTTATACTTCTCGGCATGCATCACGAAATTATATTGATTTTTATCTCGGTGATTTGTATACTAACGTCAGGAAAACGTTTTTATAATTGCCCATCACTCTATGATGTAACTAGGTTTTATTTTCATGTACGATTATTGTAGCATATTTTATCCTGGTTTTATACCCCACAATTTGTTGGCAGAATAACTTGGTGTAATTCTTATTAACTCTATTTTGTTCAACTATTTTCTCCGTTTAAGCCTGCTCCTGTCTTGGTAGCTAAATCAACTATGACGTCGCGGATTTATCTCTTCCATTATCTAGTAGCGAGGTGGGAGTAACTTCTAAAGGCGACTTGATATGCATGCGCCTGCCCGGGTTATTGGTTTTTTGCAATATTTTTCCGGTTTATGGTTCATGGTTCATGAGTTTCTACAAGGCTTGCCCTGGTCAAAAGTCTGATATACAAGGATTCTCTAAAATGATTCAAGTAAAGTGAATTTGGGCTGAATCTTTACATATTTGTCTTGGTAATATTGCTCACATTATGGGAAATTTTAACCGGGTTACTCGTCAATATTTTGAACTGTCACAGGCACATGTATACTGGGTCATCTTTGGGAGCTACCCCGCTCCCCTCGTCCCTCGTCTAGTAGTAATGACCATGAGATCCTTTTACGCTTAAAGTTTTAGCCTTACCAAAGTTAGGCCTTGCTATCAAGCTATCAACAGTGGTCGATTTCCTTCACTGCCTGTGTGACTGCATGTAGTGGTCTAAGATCCTAGTATTCACGATAAGACCCCCGGTAAGGGCTTGGATTTAAATTCACTTCCCGGGGGTGAATGAAAAGAGGTAGAGGTTTGATTCCTTTCTTTGTACAAGACACTGATCTCAATATAAAGACTGGATCGAGCATTCTTTGGTTTCTGGAGTTGAATGTTTGAAGCCAATTGCTTCGGCTATCATTTGGCTTCCCGATAGGCTGCCAAAGAAATTATACTGACTTGATTGTTTGTTAACAAAAGCTGCACGATTTTTCCGTCTCGAGTTGATCATTCGTTACATTCCAATAATCATCAAAGAAAAAGGTACGCCCTAGTGGAATCGCGATTTAATGAATCGGGCATCCCAATATGGCCGCCAACAAGGACTTCATTTTAGAACATCCGATGCTCAATCCAGTCTCTATTTTGAGATCAGTGGTGCAAGACCACTGATCTCAATATAAAGACTGGATCGAGCATTCTTTGGTTTCTGGAGTTGAATGTTTGAAGCCAATTGCTTCGGCTTGCACTTGGCTTCCCAATATGGCTGCCAAAGAAATTACATTGACTTGATTGTTTGTTAACAATAGCTGCACGATCTTTCAGTCTCGAGTTGATCATTCATAACATTCCAATAATCATCAAAGAAAAAGGCACGCCCCAATGGAATCTCGATTTATTGAATTGGGCATCCCAATATGTCCGCCATGGACTTCATTTTAGAACATCCGATGCTCAATCCAGTCTTTATTTTGAGATCAGTGTGCAAGACAGGTACAAGACAGGTGACGTCTGAGCTTCGAAACGAGGTAAATGCGTGTTTAGTTGCGCTTGAAGTGTCACGAAACCACGATGTCTATTCTTTACAGGGCTGCCACATCGGTCTCCCTACTGCCGGCCAAAAATATGTCAAAATTGGCAATTCGGGGGAAAAATTATCCCAATAGCCCTGTCAAATGGACTGCACCAGGCCATTACATTGAAGATTATAATATTTCATGGTACATACTTAAAAGTAAACGGTTCATATATCATTGAACAGGTATCTGTAACATACCAACTTCTATTCTTAACATCTACATGCTTTTTATTTTATAAGGAACCTACCTCAAGGCCTAGTACTAAAAATTCCTCAATAATTCTATTGTTCTCCATTGTTACAGGAAATAATAGAACAAAAGAATCAATTGTATTTTACAAGAAATTCTAGTTCTAGGTTCCTTATAAACAGTTCCTTATAAAAAAAACTACTTTATAAGCAAGTCAGTACTCGACAAGACAAAAACTCAAGCAATTCCAGTACTGGATAGAGCAATACTAAGCGATTTATAAATCTAAGTTCTGATCCAATTGGCAATGAAAATCGTGCAGCAACTATAGAGAAGTAGATTGTAGTGAATATTAGTACTCTGGCACACTTTAGTATGCAAGATACTATTCACATTTGTTATACGAAAACTTGTGAGATAGGATTCCTAGAAACTAATCTTCAAGTATAAAAAGCTAAAAATGAAATTGAAGCTGAAATTGCTTTTAATTAAATGCGGGTATCTCTTTCATCAACGTGTATTGTTTAATCTTTTTTGAAATTTGCATATCAACAAAAGAAGTTAATAAGTTTGGGAGTTGCCGAGTTGGTACATTTCAAACACCGTATTTTTGAGAGTTTTTGATTTGGCCTTTTATGCCACTTTTGGCCCTATTTTGACAACCGTCTTCCACATAAATCTCAGTCTGGCAACCCTGGTCTGTCACTTCGGGATTGAAATCGGAAACCCGGTGGCTTGTGGTTTCTTTCCCTCCTCTGCAGAAAAGAGCTGATAAACCCAACTGTTTCTCGTCTGTGAAAAGGTTCAAAAATGTCTGAACCAGTTGATACACCTGTTGCTGCCCCTGCAGCAGAAGAACCAAAGAAGGGAAAGGCTTGCTGTGCATGCCCTGAAACGAAGAAAGCTCGGGATGAGTGGTAAGAAATCAAGTTTTCCCTTCCATGTTTGCTAAAGTTAGTTAGGCCTAAGAATTGGCCAATCAAGTACAAATGGAGTTTGCACCATCTCACACGTGTCATGTTTTTGAAGGAGATTGAGAAGAAAGTTGAATTTGATGTTTATCTAAAAGTGGTTTTCTATCTGAAAATTTTAACTGTTTGCTTCTGTAGAAGTCACAGCTAAAACAGTGTAGCTGGAAATTATCTAAGAATCTTTAACTGGAATCCAGACTAAAGAAATGTTAATCTAGACAGGCTCACATTTCAGAGGCTATCACATGGTGAGCCGTGCAGCCATGCATGACCATTTAAACAGCCCTGCAAAGCGGCTTAGCAAACTTGTGCAAATCAAGTTTGTCATCAAATTTTATGATGTGTTTCTGGAAAGAGTAACCTACTATGCTAGCTATCTGTGGAGATCCTTCTAATTTTGCATGTTTTTAGATAGGGGCTTCAAAGCAATAGAGAATGGAAAGGATTTAGCCCCCCCCCCCCTAATGTCTAAGAGACAATACAGTTTGTGCTCCGTCCTTTTTGTTTAGCTCCCTCAATTGAAAATATGCCCCTGCCGCCCATCTAATCCGGGCTGGAAAGTTTGTAGTTACATGCGGAATTGTATTCATGGATCCATTCACCCTAATTATCCGGCTTGATCAGTGGCCGCAGAGTTTAACATTGAAAATTGCACCTCAAATTAACTCCCCTCAATGGAATTATGAAGTTAGCTTATTTTCAACTCAATCAACATGTCTGTTGCATTTTCGTTTGAGAAAGAAGTGAAATTGTTAGGGAAAAGATCCCTATTTCTCATAAGCATTTGAATCAATGTGGGACCCAATCAGTTGTGAATCTTCACCTTGATGAGTCAAAGTTGATCTCATCTGATAATGTCTTGTTTCCTTTTGGATAAAGTTTCTATTTTCATGTATTTATGCATCAGATGTAATTTTGATTATTAAACCTTTTTACAGTGTTGTAGAAAAAGGTGAAGAAAATTGTGGAGACCTGATTGAGGCTCACAAGCAATGCATGAGAGACGCAGGCTTCAATATTTAAAGTAACATGTAAGTTGTTTATTTTCTACGCTTCTGCCAATCTTGTATAAAAATCCCTTTTTTTATGACAGAAATAACGAACGTCTAAATTCCCCCTATTAAAAGTGAAGGCTGAAGGCCAAAAATTAGGAGGAAGAGGAAGAGCAAAAATTGGCCTGGGAAAATTAGGTTAAGAGGAAAATTAAGTTTAGGGTCCCATTTTCGGTGATGCCATAAGAATAGAAGGGCCAACAAACAAGCAGTTTTTAGGGGTCCAGTTCAAAATCTCCTGGTATCCCGGTGGGCCAGCATGCCTCTAGTATTCCTGTTCTACTCTGATTAAGATTGAAGAACTAGAATCTTAAGGACAAAAAGATATGATACTTAAGCTTTCTCTAACTCAGAATTAGTTTGATGGTTTTGATTTATTAGAATATGCTACCTGTAAAATGCCTGTATCTTGTCATTGTTCAGATCAATTATCTGATATCATTTTATGATATTTTTTATAGATGATCCTGTTCAATTGACGTAGATAGACTGAATGAAATAATGTGAGTGATTTTTATGATTTTGAAACGCTTGGCTTTCAAAAAAAACTTCCTGCTGACTTGCTGACTAGATGATATTTTACTAAATGTAGGGCTGAATAGATGCCGCCAAATGTTTATAAAAGCGAAAAAAACGTACTGTATTAACATGTATGTATTTAGTATTTGTATACAAAGGGTTAAACCTGGTATTAACTCTAGTTAAACTAGTTATAAAAAGTAAAATGTGTAAATTAGGATATTGATTAAAAGAAACAATTTACAAAAGTCTATCTGGAATTGGATTGGAGGCTTTGAATGTCTGTTGCTTAATTTCGCTGTTCGCATACATTCCACTCTCGTCCTGCCAGGTGTTAAGCCCTGGTCGTCTGTAATCAGCCGAGTCCGTGAATTGGGAATGGCATTTCTTGAATGCCAAGGAGTTGTCCTTGCTCTCTTCAACCTCAATAGAAAAATGACCATTGGATTAATCAATTTATATTGCATATTTGAAATTGACTCCAGCCGAGTGAAAAAAGCCAAAGCTAGTTGGCCAACTGAATGAATTCTTCCTTTGTACTTGTCAAAAGAGCAGATCCACGGGAACAATGCCCCAGCTGTCACATTGTTAGAGAATGCGTTGGGCTACCAACCCTGTTCCTTATACGGATAGGGTGAAGAGAAATGACAAAGCATAAGTCTTGTAAGTGTGCATTCGGCATTAAGTTTAGCAGGGAAACCTACTCACAATGAAGTTTTTTCTTCCGGCTTTGGCAGTTCAAAAACTTGGAAATTCTTTGATCTTTCCACCTTCTATTGTTTTTTTATTGGCAATGTTGGAGGGCAAATCTATAAAGTACCTACCCAGGTGAAATCAGGAGAGTTGGAATGTCTGCCATGCGATTTTGAGAATGGTTGCACATTATATATCTCACAGCCATTGTTGAATCATTCTCAGATTTGCATTGAATGTTAACAAAAAGATTTTCAGTAAATTGGGGAATGGGTGAGTTGGGAAGAGTATGACACTGGTTGAAGGAAGGATATTAATTTACCTTCGCATTGCCCTGACTGTAGGGATATGGTTGTTTGTAATCAATACCATATGTCGTGTCAAGATACCTGCCAGAAGATAAATATGATTAATAAAACAATGCTTCGTTTTGAATTTCAATGCAGGTGGGAAACAAAACTTCTCTCAACTGTTATGCAATAAGATAGAGGACACATGATGCTTCTATTTTCACAAAGGAAGAACAACCATTTGGTTCCTTTGACCTAAATGTACACACAAGAATATTTCATAATGTCTTTCAAAAAGATTTTATAGATCTAAGCTCTTTTCTGACCTTTGGTAGGGCCTTAAATGGCTTACAAACTTTGATCTTTCGCCTGAAATGCGAATGCTTGTATACAACACAAGAAAATTTTAAAGCTTTAACATCCTGTATTTATCGCACTTTCTGAATAGACCATTCAGTTATCATTAAGTTTCTCCTGCCTTGAAAAACACAGGTTAAAAATTATTTGTTGCGTGTTGTACTTTAGTTAGAATAAAAAAGAGAACAATTGTATAAGAAGCACCATGTGATATGATTAAAAATAGCAGTAACGTTTCAGGCATATGCCCGTTATCAAAAAAACTTTTTGATTCATACGCCTGAAACGTCAGTGCTATTTTTGATTATATCACATGGTACTTCTTATACAGTTTGTCTCTTTCATTCTTGAAAAACACAACTTTGGATAAATACACTTGAGGCAAAGGGTTCCATTCCCAATGCAATGTCCCAATGGGCAAGTTTGCTTCTGAAATCTAACCATGCATAAATAATTTTACTTCTTCATGTATATACTGCCTTTCATCACTTGCCTTTTGTTGTGTTCAGCTGGATGTTTTGGCAAAACATTCTGTTTTACTTGACTTCCACCCAGACTGAGGTCTCTGAAATGCAAAAAATGTTGCTGAGAGCTATTGTAAATGCCTTGATGACTTTAGATTTGATGATGTAAGATTCTATAAAATAATCAAACAACATAGAAAAGGGAGGGAGGACTCCGTATTTTGTTGTCATCTAACTAAACCAAAGGACACAATAATTTTCTGTTTCCTAATCTCTGAAGAATGAGACAAAAAAGGAAAATAAGTTACTTTCTGGGAGCAGGGAAATATATGCAAGCAAATTGAAAAGATGCAACCAAAGTCAGTATGGTGGAAACTGTGATTCTCACAATATATATCAATACAAGCTACAATCCTCGTCATAAGGTCTTGAGACACAATGGCGATTTTAGCATTATCTTAAACATGGGGCTATGAACCTTTAAGATGATGTTGGAGCTCCCCCTCCTCCCCCCCAAACCAATGTTGATACTTGGTCTGGATGTCACCAGAGGATGTTACAGATGCATTTCCGCACCAAAGCAACATCTTAAACAACATTGTTTAGGGGGGAATGGGGGTCTCTCTTCGATAATTTGTATAAATCAAGTGGTAATCAAGCACTGTCTCATACCTTTTCGCAAGGATTGTAGCTGCAGTAGCTAGTTGACTCAAAAATATTTTTATTTATTATCTGATATGACATTTCAAGTTCTAAACAAAAACATGGCTACACAAGTTGAATGCAGTGCTCCACTCTTCTGATCTAAACTCGGAGGAAACCCAATCCAATTGAAAAAGAGAGCTTTTTTCTTTCTGGAGACCTAGATTATTTCTGGGACTATTAGTGCCCTGGTCGCTGGTCCGCTATATTTTCCACGGCTGGGCAAGTGTGCTTACCATTGTCATAAACTAGGACAGTTAGCACAGTAACCTTGAGGAGTTTACAACTCCAGGCTTATCCACAAAGAGGCATTAATTTGTGTTTTGGTATCAATCCTTCTTCAGAGCCATGTTATATTGATATTTATTTATACAGCATGGTCTAACACTGTCTTATATTCCTTAGATATATTGCATGGGACGGGAGAGATATAGAAATTTAGTAAACATCCCCCTCTTTTAAACAACCTCTCAAATAGACAACCTCCCAAAATGTCCAAAATATTAGTGACTTCCCATTGTGTTTAATCAAAGCATCAAGATTCATCTACTTTGTCCTTATACATTGATTTTTGGCTGTGATTTAACAAACCTAGTGATCGGTTTGAATAAAGTCTGGAAAGAAGGTGCCAGTAAACGATGTCTATCATATACCAACTCCCCAACTTACCAACTTCTTTTGTTAAAACATCTATTGATTAGGGAGGTGATAGTCTAGATCTCCTTATTTATGCAAACCTATCACCTCCCTAAACAATGGAGTTGTTAAGTTAGGGGGTTGGTATATTGCAGACACAGTGCCAGTAAATTTACCTGTCCAGGTTAATTCTTCCGAATGTTGAAAGGTTGACAAGTGAATGACGTGTGGTTTTCACTTCAAAATCCTTTTTCTGTTTTATTTGGCCCATGTGTTCATGAGAGGTAGAGTTAGGAAGGTCCTGAAAATTGAAAGCAATTGTGATGGATGGCATGACAATCATAACTAAAAACTTTAGAAAGTGGTAATTTGTATAAAAAACTAAATCTATAAGAAACATCCTATAGAACTCTGTGCAGCAAACCAAACGGTATTTAGTACACCACAGGGATATTCAGTACATAGAGGGAAGGCTTACATTAGCACCCCTGGAGGATAGTTATTACTAAGCAAAATAGGCCATTTTCTTAAGGAAAAAGAGCACTTAAATCTTGGGGGCACCTACCCTGTCCCCCCTGCTCATACGTCCCTCTCTTTGACGAAAAGCTCCAGGATTTTTAATAGTGAAATAATCCTATAACCCTATGAAATATTCTGGTAAGTTCTTGTTTCTCAAAGCCCCAACACATAACCTACAAAAACTTCATTATATAATCCCAATCTTCTGCAACATAAAACAAGTTTGACAAATTTCAGTTTAGAAATCCCTGCCCCCTGAAAGTAACCATCCCTGGAATACTTGATATAAATAGATGCACCTACCCCATTAGTGACATTTCCAATGCGTCCATAAGTCGACCTGTGTAGATTTCTTTTATCATTATCTTCACCATTGATGTAGTAATCTTTTGGTTCTGCTTCATTTGATTGATGCCTATTAAAGTTATGATTTCAAAGTCATATTTTCATATTCATGTTGGCTCCCCAATTGTGACCAAAGGCACCTCTAGAGAAATACCCCAAGTTTCAGCAGAGTATTATGGGCTTTAGATCATGTAAAATCTTTATTAAACTCCCAGAGGGCTTAGTGTTTAGTTTTTCGCATTCTAGGGACTCTAGGGGAAAGGGTTTTTTAAGAGGGAGGCTTATTCTAAATTCAAGGTCAGGGATACTGAATACAAATATTTTCTTAATAAGCAACTGCTTTAGAAGCTTTAGAAGACAAAACTTAAGCAATTCCAGTACTGGACAGAGGAATGCTTAGGAATGCTAAGCAATTTGAAAATTTTAGTTCTGATCTAATTGGCAATGAAAAGCGTGCAGCAGCTATAGAGAAGTAGGTGACTGTGAATATCAGTATCTCGGCACACTTTTGTATGCAAGATACAACAACTTGTGAGATAGTATTCTAAGAAGCATTAAGTAAAAGTAGAAAAAGCTAAGCCATTGCTAAGCAATTTGGAGTACTCAAATTTGCTCTCCAGCTAAGCAATTTTTAGTACTGAGTTCGAGCTGTTGATAGTTGATAGTTGTTGATAGTTGATAGTTGATATAGTTGATAGGCACATACGCTTACTATCTTTGCAAGGTATGGGTTTATGTGCTAAGTACAAAGGGCCCACTGAATAGGTAAACTAATCGAGCAGTGCGACCCTGGTCCTTCCTCTCGATGATGTGACCACACCTCGTGATCTCTTTTGCCTTTTTGCCTGGAATTACAGAGAGCTGGCTAATTCTCTCCTCACACTTTGTGAAAGATCTGAAAGTGGTTTCAAACCCGGGACCCTTTGAACAAGGGTCAAGTGATCAAACCACATACTGAGGACTCAATCTGAAGTTTTTATAGAGTCTGACTTTTTTCTAGGTTTCTGATGATTTGGCTTGGGTGTCATGTTTTCAGTTCGATCATGTTTTCGGTTTTCAATGATTGATCCATGACGCATTCTAGACTAAAACATTTGATTCGTTAACTGAGGCCATTTTTGCTAACTTAAACGAAGTAAATGCAGAGAGAGAGGTTTGTTTGGATGATGATTGATGGGGCCTAAATTAACATAATCTAGGCCCACTGAACTCTTACCAATTTGAAACAAGAGTTGTGTTGCTGTAATCCATGTGATTCGAGCGTAGAAATAGTGATCCCTTTTTCTCCATTGTTCGTTCTTTTTTGCAAAAAATTAGTACGAATTCTGTACATAAAAGTCACTTCAAATTTTGTAGATCGTCTGCACTGCAGAATTACAATACTAAATGTTCATAATTCATAAGTTGCTATGACAGCGTGTAAATAACCTCACTTTGAGAAGAGCGAAATGGAGGCTCGCGGGGTGATAGGTTGTTTTTCTTCTGAATAGCCGGTCTATTTCTCTTCTCAAACCGGTCTTATTTAAATCTTGCACATTAATTTCTTGTTTAATTATTTTAGTAACTTTCTAGCTGTAAGGATGTTTTTCTTGACTTCAGGAAGGACGCGTATTGTCCTGTTTAATCCTAACTTTATGAAAACAATAAGCTCTGAAATGGAAAGGTCATTTGGTATTGATTATTTACACTCTTTTTTTATAAGAACAATTTTATAAGATCACCAGCCCCAGATTTTGCCAAAACTTAAGAACAAGCTAAGAACAAACCAAGACTGATCAATATAAGAATGATACGAACGAGACTGACAAATAATTGAAAAACAAGCAAATAGACAGCACACAGATATATCAGATGGTCAAGACAGTCCACATTTGAACCAATTAACACAACTGAAAGCGAAAACAGGCTTCCAAATGATTATAAAGTAAGAACAAATTAAGAACATTTCAGGCTGAAAATGGAGGAATATTTAAGAACAGCCAGCTTCAAACCAATTTTACTGGTTCTTATAAAAAAGGGTGTAATAATGTATTGCCTCCAGATACATTGAGCCCAATGACCCCCTGTTCTAACGTCCAATTGCAGTTATGTGAATGGTCACTTCTAAGTCTGTGGGTCGGTTTACCATGAAAGTGCTCAATCCATATGGATGGCTGGTAGGCCACGAGTCAGTGAAAATCCGGAAAGTTTGTCTCGGTTTTCCTTTCCCTTGTGCGAGGCTTTCCCTGCGACTTTCCACATCCCTTTAATCGAATTTGATTGAGATTTTCTAAAACAACTCCTGAACAAATTCGATTTCTCAAGAAACCTAAAGGCAGTCTGGTAGGATATTGGATTAGGGGCGCGGACGATATTCAGAATTCCCAATTCGTCTTCGTTGCGAAACGGCGAAAATGAGACGTATTATTTGTGGGACAAAGATGTCCATAATGGGATTACGCCCGTCTGTTACATTTGAGTACTTGGCAATGGCGCACCGAAACCCTACATGGAAATCCCATGATGAGATTTGGTGATGGAAAACGATATTACAGATATTGAAATCAGCTCGCTCTGGTTGCTTCTGTTTGTACAGCAGATATGATTACGTCAATCGAGAGTGCAAGGTTGAATGGGGAGGTTTGAGCTTCTCTTTCAGTTGTCAGTTTTTGATCAGTGTAATTTACCGAATGTGGAAACGGGTAACTTACATCTCAGGACCTTTGGAATCTTGATCAGTAAGGTCCGTCTAGAATACTTAAACATCTCATGCTGGACCAAAGGTGAACGGGCGAAGTTAGGAAATGTTGAAATTTACCGTAGGACTACACTAGGTGGTAATATTGCCAGCATACTAGCATACTAGCTTATTTGTGACTTTCGTTGATTTTCTGCTAACTGTTCAACAGTCTCGCTACCGCAGGGCAGAAAAATACACATTGTTAGGTTTTCTTCAGAGTTGGGTTTTAATATCATGTCAGGCCTGGCCTTTGTTTAGGGTTAGGGTTGGTGTAAGGATTTGAATCTTGGTTTGGGTTAGGGCTAGGTTTGGATTGGGGCGGGGCTTGCACTAGACTGGGGTTGAAAGCTGAGACATGTGTCTTCAGAGAAAGTCCTTACAGCTTTGTCATTTCTTGATTCCGTAAATTACAGCTGCCCATCTTCTTTGAGTCATCCTGCGTGTTTTGCGCATGGCCTAGTCTTTCCGTCTTAGCGTTCGTACTCTAATCCCTAAATCCTATTCGTAATCTAGCCTTAAACCCATAAGAGCGTTTTCTATGCCGGATAATGAGTTGATTGGCATTGTCATGAGGCCTAATCCTCAAGACATGTTTTTTTACGGTGGGATTATCCGCGTCCCTGCTAGTCTTATTATTGCTGCGCCTCTGCAGCCTTTCTTGCCCGTTGTCTGTTGTTATGACTGAAAATAATGCAGCTTATGGCGTCAGAACCATGCAAACACGATGCCTGTTGGGAATGGAGTGAGTAAGGAAGATTTTTCATGGAAAAGTCACTTGCAATTGCAATGCAGTTTTTAGAGGGAAGCAGCAATTGCACATGACCCCCTGACAACCCCACGCCACGGGCCTGGAGGAAATGAACGCCAAAAGATCGTGGCCAGGAATGTTCTTGGGTAGTGATGGCAGATTGGAGCAGAGTTGTCACTTGTAAATGAATTGCTTCTGTTGTTGATTGTTCAAATACGCCTACTATCCTCTTCAGTTATTTGTTTATGTGCAAAGTACAAGAGAGAAATACCCAATAGTGCTTATGGTTTCATTCCACCGTACTGAATATACGCCACAGTACTGGTGGTATCTATCCGCAGTACTGAATATACGTCACAGTTATGCAGACGTTCCTTAGGCTGACTACACTTTGGAACCTTTCCCCACACAACAAAGAGAAAACCCCCACTGAACATGTCATATTGCAAACACACTTGGGTGATACTATCGAATGGCATGGTTTTATTCCTTAGTTGCGTTTATTTACCAAGCCTTGTACATATATACTTTTTGATCGAAACGAGCCTCTATATATAGTTTGATAGAGAGTTTCGTATATAGGTGTAGTTTGATCGAAAATAGCCTTTCTGACTAGCGCTTATTTGTATTTTATCTAAGTTTGTTGTTTGGTAATATTGTTTGTTTGCAAGCCAGTTCGACCCCGCCCAGTCAGCTGTGGTTGCTTAGTCGAGAGGCTAAAATGAGGTCGTGGTCTGCGAAATTTACTTTGGAACCTCGCCCCAACCCTCTAATTTCATCAACATGTGCAGTTGTGCATTCTCCTTCAAGTGAAGTACGCAGAAACGTATTAGCGTTGCTTGAGCTATAATTCAGGGTACTCCTAAGTTGTTATCCGCTTCCGTCATCAAGATTAATGCCAACTTCAATTTGAAATAGAGCAAGTCCACGTTTATAAGAACCTATATATTTAAGCTTTACCAGAACCTTAAAGGTTCTTATTGATTACTAGCTACATTTTGACTGATTTGCCTTGAGATTGGTGGTCTAAAATGAATTGATTATATATCTTGAGCACTCTAGCTTCCAATATTTCACCAGAGCAGTTCTATAAAACTTTCAAGAAACATTTCTCTAAAATTCTATAATAGTGGGTTTTCACTATTATGATATGTGATATTGTAAAAGAGCTGCAGGTCTGCATAAACTGTGCCTCCTAGAATCATTTAAGTATGGACTTTCATTCCTAATTGTTGGCACTGGCGTTGGCTGCCGATAATTGATAATAGTATTGAATCCTAACTCACTTTTATAGCATTGAATCAGTGCCCTTGTTATGCATAAGACACTAGTGGGGGTATTTGAAAGAAGAAGGGCACTTATATACGGATCAAATACATACAAATAGACATGTGTATAGACTGTCTACTCTTTTTAGTCAATAACATTTGCCAACTAAAGTTTGAAAAAAAACTTTTTACACACCAAGCTGATGTCTGCTGATGGTCTGAAATTGAATAAGCAAACTAAAACATCGAGATTAAATATTTTTATCCACTCATATAGAAAGTGAGTAAGAAAATGAAATTTCTTTAAATGAAAAGGGCACCAAAGTGGTGGGGCAATGGTGTTCAACTGATGGCATAATTTAAAGGGGCCTGTCGTCACAGTCGGGCACTTTCCATGTCAAAAAATGCTCTGCTGAATCCTATATAGGTAGTTCCATACTTGTACTGAAAAACCATATCACAAACACAAATTTACACGTCAATGTGTGAGTGCGTTTTAATGATATGACTTTGATTCTTAAAGTCGTTCAATCCACCTACCCTGTTTTTATATGGGACGATGGAAATCCAAGCTTCGCCAAGCTTATTCTAATCAGCATGGTTCATCACGCCCACCATCCGAGCATCGCATCCACTCGTTTGTCTCGCGCAGTTCTGTGGAAGCCTGCAACAAATGCTTCGGTTTTAAGCATGAGTGCTCTAATGTTTTCATGTTTACCGCTCCTGAGAAGGTGCCCCGCGTCGCACACCACGCGCCGTAGGAGCTGCAGATCTTGCGGATGCTGCGTACTGCTGTAAAAATTCAGTTCATTGAAAGTGCACCTCCGCTCGCATACGGGGTGTTGTCCTGTAGCTAAGAGCAGTCACGGACGCTGGGTCAAGACGAGATTGAAAACAATTTAATTACCTTAAGAAACCGGTAAATTACATGATTTCTTTAATAAGGAAACGCGAGTAAATGAGAACGTCAAATCAAAATAACTTTGACCATATGTGTGTTTATGAGTACAGTTGCAGGGACAGAGGTGCATGCTGCCCGCTTATCCAGATACGAAGTGTGCGAGATACGAAGGTATTGATGATAAAGATACGGAGTTATCAGTAAGTTTACGGAGATAACGATATTGGTTCCGATGGAGTTGTATAGGGTAAGTCATGTTTGCAGTTTTCTTTCACGCTCTAACAACTGTAACAAGGGATGGATACTGTCGAAACCAGGGGGTAGTCATGTTGTAGGAGCTCCCAGTTAAATTTCAATTTTAAGGTTTTTGAATGCAGACGCATATCTTGATTACACTCTTTTTATGAGAAGCAGCACAGAAGTTGCGAATAGAAATCGGCTGTTCTTGAATATTCCCTATTTTCAGGGTGAAATCTTCTCAAATAGCACTCATTTGCCTGGGAAATTGGTTTTCTATTTTGTTTTTTGAATTTCATCAATTTTGGGTCCTCAAAATCAGTCAGTCACTTCTGCTTATTTTATATCTATTTCTTTGTCTTGGTTATTCTTTATTCTTTTGGATTATTATCAATTTGAGCCAAATTTGCTAATTCTCAGCTTGTCCTTAGCTTATTCATAAGTTTTGTTACATTTTGAGGCTCATTTTATTGTAGAGTTTCTTTTTTCGTTTTATTATAATTTTGTCATTACATTCTTTGTTCGAACCGTCCCTTGTGTGACAAATTGACGAGTTGCTACTCAGCCAGTGTGATTTTTAGAAGGAAGTCAAATTGATGGGTCTCTAGCTGTACATATTTTGCTGTTTTGTTGCAACTTCTTTATTGAACTCTTTGTTTATCTTAAGCCATATTTACCTATTTGACTTTTCGAATAGATTTTACAAAAATAGTGGACAATTGCTTGAATGAGTAACTGAAAGGGAGATCATCAAAGGTTCCTTTTACTACTTCGCCTGTTATAATTTTTCTCAAGACTTCAAGGTAGCAGCCATATATTGTATAATATTTATGGTTAGCCTGAAATAAAGATAAAGCGGTTACTATTTTCGACTAATATAAGCAACTTCAAATACTGAATTAGAGACATAATCTGTTACAAAATGAGCCAGCAATTTTTTTTCATGGGTTTCATTTGTTATCACGCTTTGGCCAAATTTTTGAATGTTTTGTGTTCGTCATTTGTTCCATAGCGATTTCAATGAATTAGTTTTATCGATGTACCTCATTTCTTTTTGTTTGATTTTGAATGCTGTAACATTTTCCTTACAACATTTAAGCAATAAATACCATCGACCCAAAGGGGAGAGGATGAGATTTACTTCCCTCGGATTTGACAAGGTTGCCCGGGCAAAATGTTTGCATAGCCCAAATTTTCCGCTCTTTGAACTCCTATTATTAGATATAATCTTTTGAATTCAAAATCCAATAATTCTATCCATTCTCGATTAACGCAGTTATTCTCAGTTGGGAGATGGAGAAATTATTTTCTTTTGTGAATTTCGGCTTTCTAGCACCGAATTGCATAACTCGGGGTTATAGGTTAAAGCGAGCCAAACTTATGGAGCTTTCGGAAAAATTTGAATTCGCTTGACGAACTTCGGTAGTGATCGAGAGACAAAATTTGTTTGCTTTTTCCTTCATTTGCCCATCTTCATCCATGGGAACATATGTGTAGTACTGTCGATGATGTTCAGCACTGTTGAGGCTACCATCAGTACTGTGGAGGATGTTCAGCACTGTTGAGAATACCATCATTACTGTGGAGGATGTTCAGTACTGTTGAAGATACCATCAGTACTGTGGAGGATGTTCAGTACTGTTGAAGATACCATCAGTACTGTGGAGGATGTTCAGTACTGTTGAGGATACCATCAGTACTGTGGAGGATGTTCAGCACTGTTGAGAATACCATCATTACTGTGGAGGATGTTCAGTACTGTTGAGAATACCATCATTACTGTGGAGGATGTTCAGTACTGTTGAGAATACCATCATTACTGTGGAGGATGTTCAGTACTGTTGAAGATACCATCAGTACTGTGGAGGATGTTCAGTACTGTTGAAGATACCATCAGTACTGTGGAGGATGTTCAGTACTGTTGAGGATACCATCAGTACTGTGGAGGATGTTCAGCACTGTTGAGGATACCATCAGTACTGTGGAGGATGTTCAGTACTGTTGAGGATACCATCAGTACTGTGGAGGATGTTCAGTACTGTTGAGGATACCATCATTACTGTGGAGGATGTTCAGTACTGTTGAAGATACCATCAGTACTGTGGAGGATGTTCAGTACTGTTGAGGATACCATCATTACTGTGGAGGATGTTCAGTACTGTTGAAGATACCATCATTACTGTGGAGGATGTTCAGTACTGTTGAAGATACCATCATTACTGTGGAGGATGTTCAGTACTGTTGAAGATACCATCAGTACTGTGGAGGATGTTCAGTACTGTTGAGGATACCATCAGTACTGTGGAGGATGTTCAGTACTGTTGAGGATACCATCATTACTGTGGAGGATGTTCAGTACTGTTGAGGATACCATCATTACTGTGGAGGATGTTCAGTACTGTTGAAGATACCATCAGTACTGTGGAGGATGTTCAGTACTGTTGAGGATACCATCAGTACTGTGGGGGATATTCAGTACTGTTGAGGATACCATCAGTACTGTGGAGGATGTTCAGTACTGTTGAGGATACCATCAGTACTGTGGGGGATATTCAGTACTGTTGAGGATACCATCAGTACTGTGGAGGATGTTCAGTACTGTTGAGGATTTCATCAGTGCTGTGTAGGATGTTCAGTACTGTTGAGGATACCATCAGTACTGTGGAGGATGTTCAGTACTGTTGAGGATACCATCAGTACTGTGGGGGATGTTCAGCACTGTTGTTGAGGATACCAATAGTACTGTGGGGGATGTTCAGCACTGTTGTTGAGGATACCATCAGTACTGTGGAGGATGTTCAGTAGCGTGGAGGGAAACCAGAAGTAATGCGGAGGTAATAACCAAAGTGCTTGTGGTCTCCCCCACAGCACTGAGTATCCTAACAAGTACTGAAAACTGATGGTATCCCTCCAATCTACTGATGGTATCTCCCTACAGTATTGAATACCCTCAAATGTGCTGATGGTATCCCTCCACAGTAGCTAATACAGATGATATCCCTCAACAGTGCTGAATATCCTCCTTTGTAATGAACATCCTCCACAGTACTGCAAAGACGTCTGTCAGTGTGTTTTCTCTGTAACCTGACTTTATCTTATTTAACCCCCCCACTCTTTTTCAGATCGGATGGCTCGTTTCCATCATACTCTACTTGCATCTACTATATCTGTCTCTACCATCTGCTCAAGCAAAGAGAAAACGCCAAACTTTTCACAAATATTTATCAACTTTGACAAATTCAAACGGAGTGAACTCTACAAGCACAGCATTAAACAAAATCATGATACCTCTAAGCAAGAGACAGCGTAGGAAAAGCAACCGGTTCCGAAACCGCCGAAAGAGAAACGTTCACGTGAATTATGACCAGAATTTGATAACTAAATTACCGACGAATACCGCCCGATGCCGGATATACTGCCGGACCGGGTATTACCTGCAGTTATTACCGAATGGGTTAGTGAGAGGGACAAGAGATCGATATGATAGTTATTGTGAGTATGTCTTCGTTTTTTAAATACCTTTTGGTTGGTTTGAGATGGTCAATTAATCAAAAGTATCATTCAAATAGTAGTAACTCTGATTGATTAAGAACTTATTACAGTCATACAAAAAGTTTTCAATATCATTATCGTAATTGAGCTATTTTTAGAACTGATTTATCGATGAACCATTTTTATCTAATATAAGAAATAGTGTTTGAGGTATGTCATAACCCTATTGTTGACATGATTGAAAAGACATTTACAATTTGTTACATACAAAGCTACCGCCTTGAACACTATTTCTATAAGTAATAATTGTTCATCTACTGCAAATTCGGAATCTGCGTAATCGATTTATGTGAAATCGGTGAAAAAATTTAGATAAATCGATTCTAAAAATAGCTCAAGTTTGACTTTATTTGATCGATAAGTCACAAAAGTTATCAGATTTTGTTAGAATTGAATAAATGATACATCAATCAAAAGGCCTAGTTAAGAGCTATCTAAATTCTCTATTTTTTAACGAGTAAGACTTACACACAAAGAGTAATAGTGGCATAAGTTCTAAAAATAACAGTTATTGACGTCAAGTATTTAGTATAAACCAAATATAAAATCGGCAGGTTGCTCAATAGTTACAGAAAATTCTCTATCTATGTTCGAGAAATGTAGGAAGAGGCAGGGCTTGGCAGTCGTACCCTGAGATTTTAAAGTGTCCCTACGCTATTATTATGTGTAGTGGTATTAGATATGGTCTTAATTGATTATCATCTACATATATATAGCTGCTGGTGGTATTTTCTAATATTTCAGGTTGTAGTTTCATGGTTAGGTCCAGGGTTAGGTCCAGGCTGACCCTCTTGTACGTTATTGACATAAAGTACATAACAACATATAAAAGAAAGCAACAACATTTAACCTTGAACAACAAACAGAGCAATATAGAAAAACATCCTCATGCCTGCTCTAGTGGCCTCAGGCTTGCATGATGGAGCCTGTAAGAAACAATATCAGTGCAATCAAAACAAAAGTAGCAACAACAACAACATAACAACAACATGGAGCATTAAACAGCAAAGAAACACAGAACAACATCCTCTTGCCTACCCTAGTTGCCTAAAGCTTGCATCTATTTAGAAAACAGTAACAAATAATAGTAAAAAATAATAACAACAGCAATAACCTCATAACAACAACATGGAGGAATCAACAGCAAAGTAACACAAAACTATATCCTCTTGCATACCCTAGTTGCCCGAGGCTTGCATCTATTTAGAAGACAGTAACAAACAATGATAACAGCAGAAACAACAACATAACAACATAACAACATAACAACATAACAACAACATTCAACAACAAAGCAACTCGGAACTACATCCTCTGGCCGTGCTAGTTGCCTGAGGCTTGCATCTATAAAGAATACAGTAACAAAGAATAACAAGTTGATAACAACAGCAGCAACAACAAAAACAACAACAACAACAACATAACAACAACAATATTCAACAACAAAGCAACTCGGAACGACATCCTCTTGGCCGTGCTAGTTGCCTGAGGCTTGCATCTATAAAGAATACAGTAACAAAGAATAACAAGTTGATAACAACAGCAGCAACAACAAAAATAACAACAACAACAACATTCAACAACATTCAACAACAAAGCAACTCGGAACAACATCCTCTGGCCGTGCTAGTTGCCTGAGGCTTGCATCTATAAAGAATACAGTAACAAAGAATAACAAGTTAATAACAACAGCAGCAACAACAAAAACAACAACAACAACAACATAACAACAACAATATTCAACAACAAAGCAACTCGGAACGACATCCTCTTGCCCATGCTAGTTGCCTGAGGCTTGCATCTATAAAGAATACAGTAACAAAGAATAACAGTACAAACAAAAACAACAACAAAACAAAATCCTATTCATAACAACACGCCTTCGTACACTGATTCATTTCCCATCAATCAAACAGTCAGTTTGTTATTCATAACATACATTAAATCTCACTTCCGACTGTTGAACATTGCAGCACACATTTAAGTAGGTAATTACAAACGATGCTACATTTTCATAGTTGATGCTATTATTGATTTTGGCAGTGCAAATGAATTCCATTCTTCCCGCAATAAGGAAGGCATTACTAATTGTTGTCATCAGAGGAATGACCCAGTGATTTTCATGTTATTACAACTTACGTTTTAAGCGCATTTAGGCCACCCTTGAAGCTGATTTGTTTTTTCATTTCGAATTTGATGTAAGTAACAACGAAAGCATGAATAAATTAATAAGATATGCCACGTGGCAAAGAAAAATGCCATGCTTTTTATTTCCATTAAATTTGATATAGCAACAAGCAAAGTTTGCAAGCCGGTTCCAAAAGGTTCCAAACTTAGATCATCATTTAATAGACACTGACATTTCATTGATCTTCATTTTTCCCTCTTAGCTCATTTAGAACTTCAATCATTCGGACCCAGTCTCGTTCGAATCAAGGGAGTGTATTCTAGAAGATATCTAACAATCGACGCACGTGGTCGACTCAAAGCAAAGGTAATACATGCTTTTTTTCATAAACAAATTCAGCTCGGGCTAAGTACTAGAAAAGTTGCTTAGCTTGATAGCAATCGCTTAGCTTTTTTGTACTTAAAAATTTGTTTCTTAGAATACTATCTTACAAGTTGTTGTACAACAAATGTCGATGTTATCTTGCATACAAAGAAACGTGTGCCGGGGTACTGATATCAACTGTAACCTACTTCTCTATAGTTGCTGCACGATTTTCATTACCAAATAGATCAGAACTAAAATATTCTCAAATTGCTAAGCATTCCTCTATCCAGTGCTAGAATTGCTTAAGTTTTTGTCTAGTCGAGTACTGCCTTGCTTATAAAGCAGTTACTTGTAAAAAGAATGTGTGTAATAAACAATTATTGAATTTAAAACATTTTTGGAAAACATGAATTACCTATACTTTGAGTGAGGTTTGAAAATCTTGCACTTTCAGATAACAAATATTCAAAAGACCTGATTGAATAAAACTCTGTAAAACTTATTCCTGAAATATTAATGACAAGTTTTTGAAATAAGAAGATGAAAATATTGTACAATGTAAATGTAATTCATTGAAAGTAATGCACTTAGTTTATCTTAAGGTTCAGAATGTAGAATTTACCATTCTTGATTAAATCATGTCACAAATGAGTTCCAGTTTTTACAAGATTTGGCAGCATTTTGAATTTAGAGTTACCAAAGCTCAATTCAATTTACAAAAGCATTGCACCTTTTTTTATAAAAACAATTTCATAAGAACACGAGCTTCAAATTCTGCCAAATGTTAAGAACAAGCTAAAAAACAGCTAAAGCTGGCTTTTTTTATCAATATATGAATTGTTAGAAATAAGCATAAGACTGAGAAATAGAGATAGAAAAGCAAGCTGGCAGCCTACTGGTATGTATGTCAGATGGGTCAGAAAACTGGCAATTTGCAACACTTAACACATCCAATAGCAAAAGCAGGCTTTAAAAGCATTATAGAATTAAGAACAATCTAAGAACATTTCAGGCTAAAAATTGAGAAATATTTAAGAGCAGCCAGCTTCAAATCAAATTTACTGGTTCGTATAAAAGAAATATTGTAATCTAACTCAAATAATTATCAGAAGTCAGAACTATCATAGCTAATTGTTGATTATCGTGAATTAAGGCTGTATGTGTAACCTAAAAAGTCTTGAATAAGGTGCTATTTTCTATATCGAAATTAGAAGTTATAAAGTCTTGTGTTTTTATTACAGAATATAGTACTCAATATATTATAGTAGAGCATAAATACACTGATTGGTAGAAAAGAAAGAAGAAACTATACTCAATTTTTCGACAAGCCTATTTTGTAATTGCTCACTCGACAGCAATAATCAGATAGTCGAAGCAAACTTCATGCGCAATAACTTACTGATCTCAACTACAGTAAAACCTGCATATAAGAATCTCATGGAATAAAGAAATAGATCCTGAAATTTCTATTATTTTCCCCTGAGTCATCCTTTGCATAGAACCGGAACAGCCTTTAGAGTTTTGTACAATTTAGACAGGATCTGTGCATGGTTTTATGTACACAGTACTGTACATTTCTGGTCAGTTGCTGATGCGCGGAAAATCAGATGCATACTCAATGTTCATCTGCAAAATTAGTACAGTGGAATCCCAATCCCGATAACTCGAACATGCAAGGGACGATCAAAATAGTTCGAGTTATCGAATGTTCGAGTTGTCGAGGCTCTTGATAACTCGAACTTTTTAGAAAATCAGCCTATAATTCGAGTTATCGGGATTTTATGAAGAGAACAACAACAACAACAACAACAATATCTTAATAGCAAAACAGAATGCTATAAATATATTTAATGCTTCATGAACTTAAAAGTTTTTCATTGAAAAAAGCCACGAATGTCTGTTTGTTTCAACTTTTCCTTTAATTCATCTTTAACTATTGCTGTAATCTTATTAAGATTTCTTTGAATCTCACATAGATTTTGACGCTAAAGCTAAATGAATATCTGAATGTCCGTTGTGAACCTGAAAACCCTCTAGATAAGTATGCTGTTTGTGTCCTGAAAGGTGCAGATATTGTGGGACACTTGAAAAAAGATACTGGCCGTTTTTCTTAAACGATTTTCTACTTTCTTCAAAGTCATTCGGAGGCTAAAGTGCGTTGTCAAAGTCACTGGAAAGAGGTGCAATCAGTGGGATGGAAAGGGTTTAATTGTCGCATGCAGCCTTGAAGTCACTGGACTTAAGAACTTTGTCTCTATTTTTAAACAACAGCTTGATTCATCTAAGAGTTTGTTATTAAAATATCGTTGTTATTGTTGTTGTTAGTACTTTGTACAAAAAGTTCGAGTTTATCGGGGGAAAATAGCCGCAGCGGGTATAAAAGATTGTTCGAGTTAGCGAATGTTTGAGTTATTGGGGGTTCGAGTTATCGGGGTATATTCATATATTAATAAGTAGTGTTGAAGGTTCAGGGGGAATGGGAAATCTGTTCGAGGTAGCGAGAGTTCGAGTTATCGCATGTTCGAGTTATCGGGATTCTACTGTACATAGTTTGATAACCATTTAGCTCAAGTAGAGAGTTCCTAACTTGCTATAGTGCTCCATATTCGCTAGTTATAGAGCAATTGCATAGAAGACTTTACATTCAAAATCAGACTTTTTTTCTGTGGCTCCAAGTTTTGTGCTTACGCACTCGTCAGACAGACTATTCCAATCAAACTTGGAGTCACAGAAACTCATGTCTGTTTTTGAGTGTCAATTCTACTAGTTTGATAACTAATTACTTTATGAGAAGAAGAGTTTTTGGAATAAACTTAAAGAAATATTTTGCAATATTTCACGTGAATAAACTTGAATTTTAATAAAAACCGACGAAGAATTCTGAATTCGTCTACAAGCTCTTTAGGAATTAGCTATTTCCTCAGAACTGATGGGTTCCTTCCGAAGTACTGAATATCCCCACAAAACTGATCGCATCCCTCCACAGCACTAATGATATCCCTCCACAGTACTGATGGTATTTTACTGATGGTATCCCCCCTCATACTGAACATCCTCCACAATACTGATATGGGTTCCCTCCACAGTACTGATGATATCCCTCCATAGTTCTGATGGTTTTTCTCCAGAGTAGCGATGGTATCTACCCACAGTACTGATGGTAGCTATCATTCCACTGAACGGAACATCCTCTACATTGATATTCAGAACATTTCAGCCTCATTTTTTTCTTTCAGCGCTATCCACGACTAGAAGAAAGCTTGTTCAGAGAAATTCAAGAGGAAAACTCGTACATTTCCTATTCGTCATTCAAGTACTATTTCGACGCTCCTTACGACATTTTCCTCGGCATCAGAGGCACTGGGACTGTCAAGAAGACGTGGAAGACTTATCCGGGACAAATGGCCACTCAATTCTTAGCCCTGAAGAGTTTTAGTAGGTAACTAAAAAGAGATGTATTTGCTCAAATAGGCCCCTCTCACAACAATTACGTCAGCCATTTAGAATTGTATGTCGACAGAACCGTGGCCTCGATATGATGTATAGCTAAGTCCGAAAGCGTGCATTGCCCCTAGCAACGAATATAATAGTTTTGTAACTTTGAAACTAATGAATGCTTAGGGATTTAGCTGCGCATCATATCTAGGTTAAGGTGGTTTCAAGATAAATTATGAAAAAGATGTGATGTAATCGTAAAAGGGTCCAATCAACCATAGAACAAAGTCGTACGATACTTTTCTAGTATTAAGTGCTCAATTGCCATCTCCCGGTTATTAATTTGTGAAAATTTTTCAACCTCCCTTGATAGATTCATTAGGAATCCTGCTTATTAATTGTGCCCCTTCGTACAAGTGGAGCGTATTGAAATGTAAAATATATCGGTGCGTTCAAACTCACAAGATCAGTATAATGTCTTAGATAGGGAAATTTATGATGAAAATGCGGAGTAATTCCACGTCTTAATATAGACCCCCCAAAATTGAAACCTGGAAAGACTGAGCCAGATGTCTCTTTAAAAGACAGAGTTTTTGTACAATGGAAATAGACCCACTTTAGGGTTTTTGTGACAATGTTGAGCTGGATAGAAGGGAATCGAACGGATAGGCCAACCTGCAAAATGTGGTGGCTCTCATTTCAAGCAATACGTCAGGAATATGCATCATAGCTACCTTATATGGCAAAACTTGTGTCCCGTCTTGCCGAGATCTCAGTTATTTTGTCAGGATCTCGGCAAGGCCAGTTACCCGCCTGTCTCATTAACACACAGCCGAGAAACCTATGACTTTGTATATGTGGTGTATAACGCGGGAAGCCAAGTAATTCAGTAAGTAAGCCGGGTAACTCGTTTAGCCAAGTAACTCGTGAAGCCAAGTAACTCGAAAAGCCAAGTAACTCGTTTAGCCGGGTAACAAGGTAAGCCGGGTAACTCGGTAAGCTATTCGGGAAGGCAAGTAACTCAGTAAACCGGGTAACTCGGGAAGGCAAGTAACTCGGTAACCCGGGTAACTCGGAAAGCCAAGTAACTCGGTAACCCGGGTAACTCGGGAAGGCAAGTAACTCCGTAACCCGGATAACTCGGGAAGGCAAGTAACTCGGTAACCCGGGTAACTCGGGAAGGCAAGTAACTCGGTAACCCGGGTAACTCGGGAAGGCAAGTAACTCGGTAACCCGGGTAACTCGGAAAGCCAAGTAACTCGGTAACCCGGGTAACTCGGGAAGGCAACTAACTCGGTAACCCGGGTAACTCGGAAAGCCAAGTAACTCGGTAACCCGGGTAACTCGGGAAGGCAAGTAACTCGGTAACCCGGGTAACTCGGGAAGGCAAGTAACTCGGTAACCCGGATAACTCGGGAAGGCAAGTAACTCGGTAACCCGGGTAACTCGGGAAGGCAAGTAACTCGGTAAGCCGCGTACCGGCTCTATATAAAGAGGCCCTGAATCTGTTGTAGCTGCAGCCAAGCTGCAGTGGTAGCTTTTGGTTGCTATGCGTTGCTAAGGGGCATATTCCCATCATGCATTGCATGAAATGAGATCCACCATCACTACCTATTTTAACTTGTTGGACCATATTTATATCAGATCTCAAAGACTAAGAATAAAGATCAGTTTTGGCACGCTCAGTTTTGGCTCGCTCAGTTTTGAAACTAAGAAACTTCTGTGAAATTTTAATCACTAGAAACTCGTGAAAAATTACAAAACACACGTTAGGTTTTTATCAATAAGCTTTTATTTCTTCATGCCAAAAAAACAGTATAGATAATTAGTTTCAAAGGACTTGTATGATATTGAAATGTGATGCATAATGATATTTGGATTTCATTGCTACTTAGGTTCATGAGCACTGTTTTATATGTATTTAGGCCAATCATGGTATTTATTCAAATCGTTATATATTTAAGATGTTTTAAATTTTATTCTGCCTTTGTGTTTATTATTGCCTCAACTGGATGTGGAGCAGCGGAAATAAATAACTATAGAAAAATTTATGTCGTGGGCTCGAAACCCAATTTTGTTTGTAGAATCACTTTTTAATTTACTCGAGAGCAATTTTATAAGAACACGAGCGTCAAATTTTGCTAATATTTACGAACAAGCTGAGAACAAAAACGAAGCTGACCATTTCTAGCCCAATATATGAATTTTAAGAAATAACCACGAGACTGACAAATAATAACAAAACACAGAAATGCTCACAGATATATCATTTGGTCAAGAGAATCTAAGTTTGCAACATTTAACACAACTAATAACAAAAACAGGCTTTCGAATAGTTATACAAGTAAGAAAAATTGAGAAAGATTTCAGCCTAAAAATAGAGGAATATTTAAGAACAGGCAGCCCTAAACCAATTTTACTGGTTCTTGTAATAGAAATCAGATCCCACGAAATACTGAAAGTTTCTTCATATGTTCCTAGTCATTCGTTTTCAATAACCTATTTTTCTGAGTAATTATACGCCCTGCAGACGAGAAGCGTTTTATCTAGATCTCAACAAACTGCAAAGTTTCGACATATGTTTTACTGAAAATCAATAATTCATTGATAAAAACAAGGCAAGACGAATTTACTATATTCGTACAAGGATGACTTTGGGCCACTGTCTTTCAAATTCGAGAGAGAAAGCTTGACCGTTTTAAGTTCTATTGACACCACACGTATTTTTCTTATAAGAAACTCCTTCCTAGAATTTCACACGTAGAAGTTTGAATTCTTTTGACTACCTTCATCTTTAACAATACAAATAACAGGGCCGGATCTAATGGGGGGCGTAAGGGGCGTACGCCCCCCTATTTTGGTAGAAAAACAATAAAATTAGCTTGGTAATACCCTCTTTCTCTTACATTGTATCCTTTTAAATATGTGTTATGCCCCCCCTTTCTGTGGGTGCTGGATCCGGCCCTGAATAAAACTAAATTAAAGAAACTCCAAACACTGGACCAACTTGCACAAATGGTGTAGTGACGTAGCTAGTGTAGTTCTCTGTTTACTGAGATAATGTTCGACAAAGTCTGACACAAGTGACTTCGAGGTTTCGAAAATTGATTGGAAATTCAGAGCAGGGTGAGGAAATATTTTATTGATATGATTTTCACAACCTGAATGTTTGATTTACCAGCAATACCTCTTTGATCTTGGGGCTTATCATTAAATGTGGCATTAGGCATTATAACAGTACCTAGGCCAAAATCCATTAGTCGTTTTACCTTAGCCAATCAGAAGGCCTGATTTTCCGAGGAACCAATCAAATTTGAAAATTTTCCGATAACTTTTCACGAAAGTTGGGCCTAGAACACTCAAAACTAGTTAATTCTTGCCGTACTAATGGACTCATTTTCTATTATTCAAGAACACAGGCTTTTTATAGATTTCTCTAATTTTCTCCACAATAAATCGAGCCACCGTTTCCCTTTAAACCGTGTTCTAAAAAAGAAACAGAGTAAGTTAGAGCGAGCGAGGGTCCTTTGAAGATGATCACAAACAAGGACCGTCACAAACACAAGTCTACGTTGAAACGTATATTGCAGTTTTGCAAGGCTCTAACCTTAATTCAGCTGTGAGAAATGATTGCGTTCACGCTGGCTAATTTTTTCAACAGAGTTGCCTAATTTCTTGTTCAAAGTAATAAGGGCAAAAGAGAAAGCACGAAGCTTGCCGTTGCAAAACGCACCTGTGCAATGAGAAACGAGAACGATCACCGGAAATTCATTTAATAACACGCGAAACTGATTGGTCGAGATAAACCAATCAGATGGATGACATGCTCAGGTGAACAGAAGAATTGTGTGTTGGCTTCGTCAAAATAGGAGCACATGTGATTCATTGTTTTCATGTTAATTTGAATAATAAAATCCTGGATTCATCTTGTTGTGGTTTTGTGTAGATTAAATCCCCTAGTTTTCTGTAACATGAATTGAACGGTAAAGCAGACTAAAGCCTGCATGAGGCTTAAATGATGCCTCAAATTGATATAAAAGCTTCCTGTGTTAGTGAATATTTTTGGCCTAAATTGCGCAAAAGTTCTGCGATGTCACACAGGGCGGAAGTTCAGTTGGCGTGTTCAAAGGGCCTATAAACAAGGTCGGGCTAGCCGGGGGGTTTGTGTTAGGCACGAAATACGAATATTGATGATTGGACAAGTCTATTGTAGAATTAGTAAATTCTACAGGCAATCCCAGCAGCAGAGTTTAGTATTTGAGCTGTTTTTGATACTTTGGGAGACATTTTATGTGTTTACAGTGGAAGGATAAGAATAAATATTTTCGAGTGATCACCCGTTTTGTTGACAAAAATCCTGAGAGGCTTCAGCGCCGAAGGGCCTGGTTCGAGTCAATTGAGTTTTGCATTACAACGGCGAGAGCTCCATCTTGGATTTCTAGTTTCTCTGCATTGCAGAAGTTTTCGGATTTATTCGAGATTTTAACATAATTTCATGTACAGAAACAAGCCAGAAACACACATAGAGGAGCAAAGAAACGTTTCAGCTGAATTTATTTGTCGTATGATATAAAACTACTCCTGAACCGTGCATCTTAGTTGCCGTATTTGATCTTGACGTACACGATGATTCAGGCTGCGCTATAATGGCGAATCTCGTTTAGCTGTTTTGAGAAAATGAAGAAGAACTCCATGTTTTAGCTTTAGAGATATGGTCAAATAAGGAAATGGAGCCGAATGGTCCTTTTCCGATGCAGTACTACGACCAAGGCCATGGAAACTCGAACGGATTTCCACCGAATTTTTCGCAAAGTCCGAGCATCTCGTCCCCCAACTCAAACAACAGCCTGTCGAGTCCAGCAGCTCCGTACGGTTTTCGGCCGATGGAGAACGGAATATCTCGGTACATGAACGAACAATTCGATGGGCAAAACTTTGGTCAACATCCTGCCCAGTTTTTCCAGCAATCAGCGGCTAATTCGCGGCGGAATGATCCAAACTTTGCGATGAAGAACCAAGCACAAGGCTTCCCCAACCAAATGCAACAACACTTTGCGACGAGCCGTGACAATTATTCCAGTGGAAATTTCAATTCGTTTATGTCGCCCAACATGAAGGAAAGACTGCAGTCGGAGGGGGAAATGCTGAACTCATCAGCGCAGAACTTCTCACAAGTGAGGATGAACCCAACAACAAGTGTACCCCGGGTAAGTCTCATGTCTTTGAGCCAGTAATGGCCGTTGAGTTTCCTTCTTCGCCGCGTGTTTCGACGCCGACACAAAGCTTGAATGTCCTCTAAAAGCTCCTACAAATGTCCGAAGAATAGTTGGACGAGAGCTTCTTTAAGCAATCCTGTATAGCAGCGTATGTTACTATCTTAATTGTTCAGAGAGAAGTTTTAGCTCTTGAGATAGTCGGTACCTCCTGTGCGTTTTAGATGTCCGAGCTCGAGGCCCTATTTTGTTGAATTATCGTCCTTCTTTTCACCCTTTTTCTTAGCTTGAATTAACGGAAATGAAAGTGAAGAAAGTCATTCTTTAAAAATGACATTGTTTAGGATCTCCATAGCTTCAGAACATATCTACCTACATTCAAGGGAATTTTGTGTTAAGTTTAAGCGTGAAGCCCTCTCATTCGAGAACAAACAAAGAAACCCTTTTACAGCAAAGGTCTTCTATCAATGCTAGGCCTATGCTATGCGCTGTAGAGTTATTAGTCATCCTGAATTTGTTTTATTGTTTTAGTCCAAACTATGATCTTTGGAAGTAATTTTGTATCAGTGCTTCTTTTCAAAAAAGTAGATTTTACTTGAAGAAAATGAATGAAAAAGTAGGCTCATCATCCAGAGAGTGAGAAAAGTAACCAATATTACGCACCTTTAAAATTCAATATTATATAATAGGAAACCAATATAAAGTTACTTCATCTTTTTCTGTTGTTATTATGTATTGCCTCTTTGGATTTTTTTAAATTTGAGCCATTGCATCATTGGAAAAATCACAAGACAGTCTTTGAATGTTACATATTTTCAAAAAAGCCTGAACAGTTACAAACTTTGTTAAACAACAAGGTTTCAGATAGTAAACTTTAGTAAAAACGATCTCACTATGTTTCCAAATCTTCCAGGATATTTTTGATTGTCACAATATGTGTTGGATGGTATCAACTCTTTTCTCCTTCATTGTGCTTGATTTTGAGTAGACCCAGGTTCCTTATGCCAATTTAGGAAGTAATTGAGTAACAGATGGGTGCTTTCCAATTCTTCATGAAGAAGTATACAATTATGAAAATGTGCGAGATGGGACAACTTTGGTAGGGTCTTCTGGAGAGGGCACAATTCAACAATTCTTTATGGATTCTTGTTTGTGTCATCATGCCTATGGGCAATTGCCTTCAACAAGCAAGAAAGGTTGGCAATTTTCTAAAAAATTTTTATATACCTCCCTTTCCTCCTCCCCTTAAACCACGCCCCAACGACATTTCTTACTACTTTCTGAATGGAAAAAGATGGGGGTGGCTCGTGTGTCCTTGTTCTAGAGCCTTTTACCCCTGATGCAACACAACGGGCTATTTGAATCCACAGCCTTCCAGCACATTTTGAATCTCATTCAGACAACATGATGCAAAATGAGAACTTTCAGACCTTTAGTCAATGCTTTGCAAACAATTGAAAGCTGTTTGAAATTTCAAAATTGGCAGAAAAACACGATGTTTTGTCCAGTTGCCCATATGATTGGTCAGTGGGAGTGAACTGTGTGATTTTCAATTGAATTGTTTGTGGCATTTAACCTCAAGTTCACAAAAGGCTGCTGCTGTATTCAATATCCAACTGGCTGTGGATAATCCTAGATAATTCAAGATAATTATGATTTTTTGAAACAGTGTTTTTCTTTGGATTATCAGGGCTTTATCTGGTCTCTTTTAGTAAAAAGATTTCCTTAATCTCTGAAAATCTCTTGAATTTCTAATTAGTTGATTGAACAGACAATTGGAAGTAGAACAGGTCTCTTATGTGTTTTGTCTTTCACCAGGGGCATCATTGTCTCATCTTGTCTCTTCTTCCTGTTTTCTTAGAAAAGAAAAATCATCCTGTTTTTCCAATTGT
Organism: Pelagia noctiluca; assembly: GCA_963924455.1. NCBI lineage: Eukaryota > Metazoa > Cnidaria > Scyphozoa > Semaeostomeae > Pelagiidae > Pelagia > Pelagia noctiluca. The sequence goes on from OZ004319.1 coordinate 11,728,074, forward strand.
TTATTGTTTACTTGTTCCTGAGAAAAAGAATCAGTATTATTCTTAGAAAAAACAAGAAAAGTTGACATGTATTGTTGTTTTTGCAATCAATAGTGTTATTATTCTAAGCTGTTAAACTACTCCCTTGTGCCTATTTTCTCTTGAAATCCTTTGTTATTGTTTGTTTACTTTATTTATTGTTTATTGCTAGAAATTAGTTGTTGTAGTTAGTTTTCAATTGAATATGGAAAGTGAAATATACTTGTCCTTGTGTTGTCAAGTAGTAAGTTTTTTATTGATAAATTCAAGGCTATTACAATTGTTTTTTACAGTAGTGTCTGTTCTGTTGAGAACCTTTTATTTTAGTTTGTGTTATTTGATTTTATTCAATGTTTGTTTCTTGTTTGCCACTTCTCTAGATATTAGAAACAAAGTATGTCTTTAGTGCTGCTTGCAGTTTTAGATAAAGAATGAAAAAAGATATTTTTCCTTTTCTTTTATAAAGAAGTGGCATATGGTTGGTTGAAAAGGGCTTTGTTTGTGTTTGATTTAATAAGGTTAATAAGAGTTTCAAAGTTCAATCGGGTTGTGATCACTTGACTTAAACTCTCATTCTCCTATTTCCTTTTGTCTTAGAATTTTTTTTTCTATTGCACTATTTTGCCTTTGTTTTCTTGTTCCTGAAAAATGCTTTTCAAAGTGAATTTAAGGCTCAAAGTTCCCCTTTGTTTATTAAGAGTTTTTTTAAAGTAACATTTGGGTATTATTTTTGATTTGCCTTCTTACAAAACGGTCACAACTTTCTCAGCTTTGACTGACAGTGTCTTCTTTTATCTTCATCCACCCAGTTTTCAAAAGATGCATTGTGAAAATAAATTCATATCTCGCCCTGATTTTCGGGCCTTTCAATCATGTCTTTTTATTACCTTGCCCTCTTTAGATTAAACTGAAAGTGAAATGCTGCCATACAGCTATCTCTCTCTGTAATTCGACCACCTCACTATTGCAGCCAGCTTTTCCTGCCCCTAACATCCATAATCTTATAACAAAGACCGCGTTAATGCAGCCTCACTCTTATTCGGATCATTTTCTTGGCATATTGGTGGCCTCGTAACAGGTTCCACTGTACTTTTAATCATGCTCAAAATGGGGTAGTTTTCTAATGCACTTGATGGCTAGGGAAGACTCTTCAGTTAACCTAATGTATTTCTATCTGCATGTACCTGAAAATATTTAATCTCCCTGTTTATATTTATTTCTGCCTTCATGGGAAAAGTCTATAATCCAGGATTTTTGAATCCTACGCTGACATTTTTGTCCTTTTGTCTATTTTCTTCAAGCAAGACTCTCCATTGTCCTGTTCAGGCTATATTTAATTATGAATAGGAAATGGTAATAAACAAAGTAGGCTCTTTTGTTCATAAGGAGTTACCAATTGCTGCAAGCTATGGAGCATCACTGTTTCAGGTAGCTGCTTGTGTCTTGCCTGAAAAGTGTTTATTTACTATTTTTGTTTCTTTGTTTATTGTTTTCTTTCTCCTTGGAAAGACCTGTTGTGGTTGATTTTGAGTAAATATTCAGAAACGTAGAATATTTCTTGTTGTTTGTTGTCAAGTGGCATACGTTCGAGAAGGTGAATCATAATTTGGGGGTGGTTCATGCTCGGTTCACTCTACCTGAATTCTTTAGCTGATTTGTTTGTTTATTTTGTATTTCTTCGTTGAACTTTGGTTATAATGCTTGACAAGATGGAAGTGAAGGTTATAAGCTTGTAAGCTGTAGAGTTAGTCTTTGATCTATTGATTTCTTTTTGTTAATTTGTTGTTCTCTTTAGTTAGAAAAAGAAAAAACTTATTGTGGTTTTTTATTGAATCAATTTCGGTCTTTTCAGTGCAAGCATTGTTTCCAAAAGCTTCTGCTCTTTTATTGTTACATAATTCAAATGTGATTAATGTGACTTATATATTTTAATGAATTGAAATATGATGTTATACACAATCAAAAAACTTGTTGTGGTTAATTTTGAATTAACAATAGAATAAGTGAACAGGTCTTTTGGTTATTAAGATATATTAAATATAGTATATGACTCTTTGATCTTAGTGACAATCAATGCTTTCTATTGTTTGTAAATTGTTTATTGTATACGCTTTCTTGGAAAGACTGGTTGTCTCATTTCAAATAAACAGGAGAATGTAGGCAGGTCTATTTGTTCATAGAGAAATGTGTTATTTTTGTTTTGATTGTTCCTATCACTTCTGCACCTCATTAATTCTACTAGAGTTCCTTTCATACTGTTTTACAATAAGATTTTTTCTGAAAAAGACTAGTTGCATAGATAAAATCGGGGATAGGGTTTTTTTTCTTTACAGTTAGCTTCATAGTGTTGGCATCGAGATTCGATCTGACAGTGGTCTTGATAGCATCAGTATTTATTTTTTGTTTCCCTTTGTTTATTGCCTGTTTGTTTGTGAAATATATTTGTTTAAAACCAATAGGAGTGATGATAAATGTTGTCAATGCTGGTGATTGGCTAGGTTTTTATTTGTGTTCACATTTTGAATTCTGATGACTGTCTACGAAAAATTGAAGGATCACATGTCTTGCTATTATTTTTGATTATGTTTTTTTCCAATTTCCTTACTATTTTCATAGGATTGATGGAATACAAATGGTCTAATAGGATTAATGTAATATGGTACAAAATTCTTGAAGTAAATGATTTTGAATTCAAACACAAAGATTTTATCTCTGCTACCAAGCTTGTCAATGTTACCATAGTTTGCGAGAATCGTTTGCATGCTTTTAAGAATTGCTATCGTTTGCTTCTTCTTTCTGTTAGTAGATTTTGATAAGCTTTCTGTATTCCCTCCACTCGTCAACTTTTTAGGGCATTTATGAAAGCTCTGGTTTGAAGGTTGGTACAGATTTGAGCTTTTGAAGTGATTAGCACTTTAAAGAAATTGTGAATAATGAAAGAGGATGTATCATTCTTCTAGTTGATTCGTTTTCAGATATTTGTATATACATCGATTGATTGAGTCAAACGTTTTTGTGAAACCCAGTAAATTTTAAGTGGAATCCTTGTAGGATAAAGAAAAAATCGATTTCCAACGTTGTGTACTGCATGTGGCCATGTATTTCCATGACAACAGCTTAGACCACCACTTGTATTTCTAGCCTTGGCGATAGACGTTCACAAATATATCGTCTCTCAAAATATTGTCTATGTGGCAATAATGAATTACTTTTCGAGTTTTTGTTGAAATTGCCATGTGCTTTGTTAAAAACAATTTTTAATCTAAATTATCTGTGCTAATGAAATTGATTATCTCGAGTGGTTTCCTGAATGCTGCTGCAGCAATTTTGTATCTCCGGAAAAAATGGTTTTCGGAAGAAATGGCACTTAAAAAATGGATGAAGGTTTGATGAGTTCGGATGAATCGAGGTTGAACTACAGATTGAAAAAAAACAGCTGTCTTTTTGATAGTAATTTTGATAAAACCAACTCTGCCCTTTGCTTCTCATCTTCAATATTTCAATAATTCCATTGAAATTAGTCATTGCCAAGGCTGATGTTGATGTTTCGCGAATTCTCTTTCTTTGATTGATTCTAAATATTTTTCACGTATGCAAAGAACAGGCTGGTGTCAGAAGAACTTATTTGCATATTCTTTGAAATAAAAGGTCCTCAATACTTGCACTTTTGTTGAATTTATTGATAGTTTAAACAAGATCGTTTAAGAACACCTTGATCCCTTACAAACATTTGTCTTTTTATCTTTTTGTGTTATGAAGTTGTTTGCAGTCGATCAATAACAGGAAGATATCAGCTAGAGTTTTCCACAACGTCGATTTCAAGATGGCTAAGGGCGTCGCTCATTGCGAAACCGTAGTCAGCAAATAAGATAATTGATATCACCAATAAGATCACTGAATCGTTCGATACGGTGTACATGAAGTTCACGCAAGTCAGTTACGTCATAAATGCTATATCACAGCCCAGATATTGACGTTTAAGCAATACAGAGCTAAATTCATTTATAAAAGGAAATACATTTCTTTGTAGATTGTGTAACCCAAGGTGAAAACTTTTACCCCAGGTTTAAAGTAATAGATTCTGATGACGAGAATAATACAAAATTGAAGACATTATGTTAATGGAAGAACGAAGAAAGCCTGAGATGTCTTACATTAGTTTTGAAAGACCAATTTAGAAATAAGTCGATTGGCAGCCATATTGGGAGCCATATTCAATACATTGAGATCACACTAGGGAGTGCCTTTTTCTTTGATGATTTTTTGAATGTTATGAATAATAAGCACGAGACTGAATAATCGTGCAGCTTTTGTTAACAAAGAACCAAGGCAAAATAATTTCCTTGCCACTTATATTGGGAGGCCAAGTGGAAGCCGAATCAATTTGCTTCAAACATCTGGCTCCAGAAAGAAAAGAATGATCGATCCAGTCCAAATTTTGAGATCAGTGCTGGTAGTCTAGTACTTTTGTACAAACCTTTATTTGGAATAAGCTTGATTAGGGAAGTCAGTCTGATATTTCGCGTGTAACGCTTTGACTTTATTTGCTACGATCACCAAATATGGTTTATTCATCGCCTTTATTGGTAAATGGTAAAATATCAACATCATTCGCGAAATTTCAAATTTTTGTCACGTTTTACAAAGGATGCATTTTATAGATAGTTTCTGAACCTATTAATATGTTTTGCAAAAGCTTTGCCCGCTTTCACATTTAGTGTCATTATTGTTTTTGATATTTCTTTATGGATTAACTCTTTTATCTAATCCCATGTTATATTTGTTTGGAATAGACTGATAGCCAGTTCATGAATTGATATAGATCTTTATTTGTCTATTGTTGAGGTCACTTGAGGAATGACTAAGTCAATGAGATATCTTTTCATCCCTCTTAATCTTTCCTTTGATGAGAAGAGTTTTAGAAGAGAGTAACTCTTTCATATCTAACTTGTTATCAAAATTGCAAGCCTTAAGGAATGAACAAGTCGACTCCGGTTATAGTCACACCAAATGTTCTTGGGAAAAATGTGACGATATGCGGAGTGTGACTAGCTATATGCGAACTTGCCAAAAATAGGGGTAAAAATGACAGAAAATCGTTGATTTTAGCATGAAAAGGGATTAGAAACCCTCTGCAATTGCCTCCGACGCAATAATTCTCATGTTCGGGCATCAACTATCTAAATGTTATACAAATGAAATCTAAATGATAAAAGCAGCAGCCGTATAACAAGCACATGAATCGTTTCCAAGTGCTTAGTGATTCATTTGCTTATTCTGTTGCAGGAAAAATCTATTTGTTTCATTTGGATTTCATTGTTGTAATTCAACTACAATAATACGAGATTTTTGATCGTTTGATAAATTTACTTCATTGTTCTTATGATTATACGAGAGAACCATAAATTCATCTAGGCCATACACAACACAACGGCATTTAGGCCCTAAAGTTGCTTATCTGCTTTGCTATTTATTGAAATAAAGCCCACTTAGGAAACTCTAAAACTCAAATTGATTTGACAAATTGCAAAAGAGGGTTTCGAATTCATTAGATTCACACTTTATATTAAAAGCCTCGCCTTTCCAAACAATGTTAAGTACCCAAAATTGAATAAAAACCGCATGAAAATGCTTTCTAACAGATAAAGCAAATATGCTAAATTCTTTTTACGGTGAATGTGACTGTAAAAAGAGTGTTCTACGGTTTGGGAATGCAGAAAGTGGTGATTTTATGCGGGTTGCGACTAAATGTGGAGTGACTGTGGGCGGAGTTTACTTATAGGACCAGGTGGAGATTCGGGAAACAGTGAAACTGTGATTATAACCGGAGTGTGACTTTAACCGGAGTGACTATAACCGGAGTTGACTGTATTTGACATTTCTTTTGGCACTCATAAGATAGAATTGTTGATGTAATATGACTAGGATATATAATAATATATGGGGCACTACTAATATAATGTAAAGTTCAAGATGTTAAAGACTCATTGCTAACATTGAGCCATTGCGCAGCGGCGCAGGCATCCCACAATGCATTTTCAGACAGTCTAAAAATCGATTTGATCCTAGCAAAAGGTGATATCGGCTGGAGCTATGGAGTCAGAAACCAAGGGATGCAGAGGAGTCTACAAACAAGCTATTTCCAGAACGAGGATTAAATTTGAAACGAAGACAACCTACCTCTCTCCTTTCCGTAGCTGACTGTGCAACTTCTTCGTGTTCATCGACATCATAGTCGAGATCATGGCTGCTGGAATCCCGCACTGGCGACCCATAGTAGTTTTCCGCCATTGTTTTGATCGTCGACTGGAAGATTTTGCTGCGCGCGCAATGGCTCAATGTCAGCAATGAGTCTTTAATAGACAGTTTTGCTTATATAAAGCACCATTAGATAAACGAATATAAGTCATTGACATTTTGCTCCGATTCTATCTCCTATCAATCGAACTATACTTTCTTTTCCTCTATTCCTCTTGTTTAAACTGCCCAATATCTTTTGAAAAAAGCAAATACTTGAAAAATTTGTGACCTTCTAGTCAGTTTTAATTTATCTAATTATACTTTATATGCACAAAAGTTATATTTTGAAGGTGTCATGTCAACCAGTAGTACATTCTATGTTCTTGCAAATATATGCAATCATTCACAAGTAGAAACCGAAATCATATCTCTCTAACAATATCACAATCATGATAATATCTATTATCATCAACGATTAGAAATATCATCAGGGTTAACTGCAATCCTTGTGGAATTGATATAGACATTTTGCATGTTAAATGTCAACCATTACATTCTGTATGCTTGCAAACATATGTAATCATTCACAAGTAAAAGCCGAAAGCATATCTCTATGACAATATCACAATCATAATAATATCTATAATCATCAATAATTAAATGTAACATCACCTAGCAGATATATGTCACCATGAATAATTCAATTCTCGTCTCAAAACAGGCATGATATTCTTGTGGCAAAAATCATTGATATCCAAAGCCTTCCTGCTTTGTTCTATCTCATCCTCATTTTCTCATGATTCCTGGAAAAGGTTGATATTTTATTCATAAGGTCACAGGATTAAGTAATTTAAGCAATCCGAACAAAGCTTCTGATTCTACTGAGTTCTCACATTCATAAATACATCAAACAAAGGATGTCTGGTGTTGCTCATTTGAATGAGCAATAAAACTCTGTTCAAACAAAGCTAATGGTTTTATAATTTTGAGAACAGACAAAAAGACCGAGGTCAAATGTTTGTGATTTTTTAAGATTAATTTAATGTATAAGCGATTCTGGGTTTAATTGAATGAGGCCTCGGTGTATTTAGAACAATCAATTCTCGCGGCGAAATCTGATTAATGAATTATCGTGTATGACGTCATTGTCATCTGCGATGTCTCTCGTCGTTGTTAGTGATTGAGATGCAAATGGTGACATGAAGAGCGCACCGAAACCTCGTCTATCATCATGGGTGGTAGGAAACTAAGTGAGTGGCCTGAAAAATTGAAAGATTTCTTTCGTTATTTAGGCCACTTAACTGCAAAGTTTCCTACCCACTATGGTATTAGACTTATGGTACATGAATATGTGTTGAAGGACGATGAATTCCCGACACCAGGGGTGCAATTGCAGCCGACCATCGAAGAATAGGTTGGTTGACTACCCAGTCTCAAGGACTTAACTGATATTCCCTTTGGAGTGTCACACGAAAACCTTTATAGGTTTTTTCGTTTAGCTATATGTCTGATTTTTCTTCCTATCCAAACTTGGGTATGTTGCTGAATAGAATCTCAAAGCTTTGATCATAGTTTAAAGATGATAGTTAAAAGCATCCATGGTTTACTTACGAAAGAGTATAAATTGTATCAAATCAACACTAAGGAAAGAATCAAAGTAGCTTAATGCAAGCATTATGTTGTACATAACCACGGAATAATCCGGAGATAATCAAAATGATTGCAAGATAATGACAGACTGATAACAAGCACATAAAGAAAATAAGTAATTTGATTACGAAATAATCACAATGATTACAAACTAATAGATTTTATCAGAAATTGATGTCTTCTTGTGAGTATTAGCTAGTAACTACTCTTCCTTGTGACTTGGTGACTTATGTACACAAATGCTGACTTGGGTAAGCAAATGCTGACTTGAGTATACAAATATGTGGCTATAGATGATGTAATATAAATTCATCAATGGTGATGCAACAAATCGGCACTATGTTCTCATGAGTTGGTTATTTATGACCTATGTGATGAGTTAGTAGTTTCCAAATCCATCCATCCAAAATGGGGGTATTTACGCATCTTGAACCAAAAGTTTGGAAAAATTTGTTTTGGACTAAGTTAGTACATGCAGAAAATTTCCGTTAATTAGTACGTGAAAAGAATGGTTTCAAGCAGCTTGAAATATTACAAGCCTGGAGAGGAATTGGGCTGCTGAATGGAAGAATATTTTGCAATGCTTCAGATAGCTGGAAAATGCACCTTGGAAAATGCACCTTCAAGACCATTGCTTGAAATTCAAAAATGAAATTTAGTGGTGAAACAAATTTAAAACGCCTAGTGGACAATTTTTGGACCGACAGGGAAATTCTTGGGGATGTCCCACCCCTACTAATGTGCACCCCTGGTTGGGGCACAATAATTGTGGTAACCCCCTTATGATATAGGCATGAAATTGTATTTTGATGAGCAAGGCTCAAGTTATTACCATATGCATTTCTGTTTGAGGATATACAACATCCAACAGGATCGGAACGACGTGTTTTGTCCAGGGAGTTAAGATCTATCTGACTCACCCTAACAGGCAGGAGTGAGTTTGCCACACATAGTGTTGGGTTTAATTACTAAGTTGGTGTTTGAGAGATTTGAAAAAGGAAAGTACTAAGAAATATTATTGAAAGTACTTCAATGCAAAAATATAAGTCTAAGGCCTTCTGCCCTGTTAACCCTAGGTATATTAAACTTGCACTTTACTGCACATATTATGATTTTGATGTTTTTTTGTAGGATGCATTTGCTGGTGGGCAGATGCAGATGGGAATGATGGAAAACAGCGGGATGCCGCAGCCAAATCAAATGCCTCAACAGAACCAAATGGGACAGTCGAATCAGATGAGCCAGCCCCCAGACCAGTTTCCTCAGCCTTATCCTCAGCAGTTCCAGAATAGACAGGAATTTGCAAGGAATCAGTTCTACGGTCAAGACAATCCTGGTTTTGGTAATAATGGAATAAGGCCAGAGGGATTCAACCAACCCTTTCCACAGTCTCCCAGCCCACAGGTAAATGTTTGGAGATTTTTCTTATAATTTGCTGACTGTTTGGGTAAGTAAGTATATGTTTAATGTGCAAGCCGGCAAAAAGTCAGAAGCCTTCTTTCCAGTAGTAGCAAGGGAGCCCTAGTTAAACGTTCCTTCCAAAGGATGGTGAATGAAGTGAGTTGTTCAGTGACCTCAAAGGTCATCCAACGAGATGATGACCTCAGACCACTAAGCTTAAGTTCACCCAACTAAGCTTAGCTTCAGCTGCAAATAACAATCGGCACAAGCCTTCAGATCACTCATCCTACTCTCACCCTTTATTATCTCCCATCAACTTGTACAGAAGGGAATTTCAGTTTGAGAGCTTGATTAATAGGGCTTGTTCAACATTTTTTGTATTCTGTCTCCTTGTCATTGGCTCATACTCTGAGACTTGTCAAAAATTATTCTGCCTGATTCTCTTCTGTTTTTCATACCCTCTGTTTTCATACATAGTTGGTTCCACGAGATTTGACACCCCTTATATACTTGGATTAAGGGGCAAATGGGGTACCACAAGCCCATGTAACCAAATTGACTTCTTTGTGTAAAATGTAATAGAAATTAAGTTAATTGGAAGTATTAAGGTTTCTTTCGCTATAGAATCTTTGAAGTAATCTAGAAATATGTGGTGGATAACTTATTTTTCTAAGTTCTGTGGAACCACTTTTCATTGAGATGAGAATGCATCATTGTTCAGCACTGTGTATCACTTTATGCTAACAATTGAAAGATCAACAATCCTTCTATTTACTGAAGCTTTTTTGTGCCTGCAGGAAGGAAACAAAGTCTAACTTGTTTTCCTTGATAGTAAAATGAAATTTTGATTTGATCTTCTTAATTTCCATTCAACTTTATACCTCTAAAACACAAACCAGTTGATCTTGTTACACCAGCTAGGGTACCACGGGTACCCGTCTTTGTTTTGACTGGGATGACTTTAGAACAACACTTAATCTAATAATCATTTGCTTCACGTCTATGTCTTCAATCCACTGATTGTTTAGCTGGACAAAAGACCTCCTGTCTAAGTGGAGAGGTTGTGACCTGCCTCTATTAAGGTTTATCTTAAGAGTTATTGAGTCGGATAAGATTCTCTTCATGCTATTAACTGATGTCTCTCGCTGATAAGTCATAAGAATACTCTTTTTTCTTGATCTGTAGATAACATTGTAATGCCATAAAATTAGAAATATGGCAAATTATTCAAAATCATAAACCTGTTGAAATATAGACCAAGGGTTTGTTTATATGGGCAAAATTACTTCACCTGCCACACCAACTTCACCTGCCACACCCGGGGCTGGTAAGTGATATTTCACCCTTCTATAGAATTCCATTGAAATCTCAGTTTACGTTTATATGGAAATAAAACTTCACTCCACACTGCTGGTATAGGGAAGTTTCGCCTCTCAGGAGGTGAAGTTTCACCTAGATGAAGTGAAGTTTTTCCATATAAACGCAACACTACCGATGAGGTGAAGTAAATTCGACCTCATAACAATGGAAAATAAATGATGCCTTGACGACTAATGACGTCTTAGGATTTACCTCGCCTCTCAGACCCGGCATGAAATTCCCATATAAACAGTGCTTGAATTTTACTTCACCTGCCAGCACCGAGTCTGAAATTACCAATATAGTGAAGAAAATGTTTGACTTTTGAGATTCAATTTCCCCCTGATTTCATTATGATTTTATTAAGCAGCTTTTTTTACTAAATAAGTTTTTGATCCATGTAAAATAGATTATGGGATTGAAATTTATGGTGATGCCTCCAAAAAGTTGATTAAAAGTACGCAAATACATCAAAATAGAGTACTTAAGATATTACAACATAGAAATCACCTTGCTTCGACCAATACAATCCATAGAGAGTTTAACTTACTAAAAGTTTCAGATCAACATGAAATGAAAATCTTAAAGTTGATGCATTTGCATACGCACAACAAGAAAAAACTTCCTGAAGTGTTACAAAATTTATTTCAGACCAGGTCAAATGCTCATCGATATCCCACCCGTTCTAGTGATGATTTTATTTTAACAAAAACTGTAAATCGTTTTGGCAACGGAGCAATAACTGTCAAAGGTCCAAGGTTCTAGAACTCTCAACCTCGTGAATTGAAAAAGATAACCCCCCAAATAGGATACTTGCAAGCTCTGAAAGAATACAAACTAGAATCATACGTGTAAAAAATGAATAAAAAATACTTTAATTTGCTCTAGGAATTCAGTTTTCTTGTCTTGGCATTTCATAGCTTTTTTCTAACCACTAATGTATCTTCGTTGTATTTAACCTTGTAGAGTAGTTGTTAAATTTTATAATGTTTTTTGTTTTGTTGTAAGCGCCCCAGGCTCGATAAGCTTTGCTTCTCCTGGGGCGTATTAAACGTATGTAGTTAGTTCAAACGAAATATGTTTTCATGAATCACTATCATCATCATCATCATCATCCATCTTTCACTGCTTCCCATAATTTGATATATATTTTGCAAGAAGTCCGCATGAACAAACTAGGCTGGAAATATTTTCAATTTTTGCAAATTTGAAGGGCCTATAATGTTTGTCTAGACTTGAACATTCACTATTTTATCAGCCAATCAGGGCCAAGGTTTTGAGATCTTGTGACATCAATTTGAGAGCCCAGAAAGGTGGAGCAGGAGGGATCTACATTGAATAAGCTTCTTAGGAAGAAACATCCAAGGATTCTATTCATTGAACTCCTCAGATTTGCCTATTTGGATTAACTTAGGTATCTTTACCAATAGTTGAGGCCACGTTAGGGCCTGTTTGTATGATGTCATCTTGCCCGCATATCTGGTCTAGCTGGCTAGCCAGGATGTTTTGGATACCAGGAAACTTTTTCTGGCCATCCCAATAACTTGTACACTTGGCTCATTATGTTCAATTCATGGAATAAAATATTTTAAATTCGATTTGTTTCTTTTGCAGACTCCAACACAAGGCCCAATGGAGCAGAGACCAAGCGGTATGTTTGCTAGAAGTGGACCTGCTGGCCCAGGATTTCCAGTAAACAAAGGAAAAAGAAATGAAAGTAAGTGATTTATTAATCTTATAGTATTTGTTCTTGATCAGTATTGTACTTGGAATTAGATACCATCATACAAAGTTGAAAGCGCATAGGATTTAAATAATCTTGTATTAAGTGGATAACAAATATTTGCCCAGATTTTCACTTTGTGAGAACAGAGCTATTTTGGGATATTTGCAAACCTTAAGCTTAGTCAAGTGAGCAGAGCGTAGATCATTTATGTTTTTGTGAAAAGGAAAATTTAATTTTATTGATGGTCAGATGAAGAATCAACCAGAGCTTAGGGGTCACAAATTTGCGACCTTTCACTGTGATGTGCTCAAATTGTTACAAGAGTAACAAGTAACATGGGGGAATATGGCTCAAGATACACGGAAGCTGCGAAAGAAAGCTATACAACAATAAGCTTATTTTATCAAGAAACCCAACGTTAGTTTCTTTAGCAATTTTCACCCAATTTAACAGACATTGTCTTATTGTCTTTTACTACCCTAATGCCACAAGGGCAAATGGCTGTAGCGTTTTCCTCTTTTTTCTTCTCAAAAGAGGGACTGAGCAGAAACTGCAAGTTTAAGGGTTTCACAGATTTCAAGAGTTACTTTCACTAGAGTTTCTAATTTTTCAGTTCAGTAATAATTTAGGATGGAGAAAAATAACAAGGGACAAAACTTATCGGTATGGTAAAGGTCTACGCAGTAAGCAAATGAGCAATAAACATAAAACATTTTATCAAGTTTTTTATTCATTTTGAAATATTTTCATAGCGTTCTATCCTACATACACTTTTTGTTTCTCGGCACCGAGAGATAGCTAAGTAAGTTAGGTTTTACGTTTAAGGTACTAGTTTGCGAAAGGCCAGATGCCTTATTTCCAACAGGGGCACAGGACCCATATTTTAGCGTCCCTTCCAAAGGACAGAGAATTGAGTTGTTTGGTCAACACCTTGAAGGTTACCCATCCAGATGTTTACCTCACACAATCAAGCTTAACCTCAGCTGCACCTAGTGAACTGCTTGATACTTGGCCTCTCAAACTGTGTATTGATGAAAATCTCCAATCTATCTGCTTCTTTTTAGATCCCATGAATCCCACACAGCCGATGAATGAAAGCCAGAGGCAGGCTGCAATGATGGCAGCAGCTGCTGCAGTAAGAGCAGCTGCAGTAGCCAGCAATCGGCAAGGTGGCAGAGACTTCCCTCCTGGCACCGGCTACCCTAACACACTTCAATACGGACAACGACCATTCATGCCTTCTCCAGATATGCTTGGGTCACCCTTCAGTGCATCTGGAGCAGGTATGGCATCACCGCTCGGCAAGGAATTATCTGCTGCATCACCCGCAGGGCACGGTATGCAGAGGCAGGGAAGGGGGTCTACTGAATCCCCAATGAACCAAGGCAGCATGTCGTCTAGAAACAGCAGCAACTCTTTGTCATTCTCTCCGAATGTCGAGCAAAGTAGCCCTGGGTTCGGCCAACAGACTAAGATACAGTGTGGATCTCCTAGCTCGATTAAGACTGCGTCACAGCCAGAAACCCTTGCTTCTGTCAGGCCAGGTAGCGGCTCTGATCACAGTAAATACTCAGATTCAGGAAGTGGAGAGGTTCAGATTAAGAAAGAGCCAAATCTCAGTGCAGGCTGCTCTGTTTTTCCAAGTGATAATGGTAAATATCTACATTTTTAACTCAAAACATTAACAATTACTTATTTTTATAAAAAAATCTTCTTCTGTGGACACAGAGCTACAGAATAGCGCAAGACAAATCAGAAGTATGGCAAAAAATTCATTGCTTAACAGATGAGTGGAACTCTGAAGGTCCTTGGTTTGATCTCAGTCTGCGAATAGATTGATGTAGAATTAATGAATGGTTTATCAACCTAGTATACACTTGCTATATGGCAATCACAAATTCATGGAGTAGTTGAAAAGCTATCACAGGCTGCACTACTGGATGCTGCACCTTAGATGCTCACATATCAATAAATATCAATCTACCCATATGCCCTAGCGCACTGGCGCCTGGCTTCTTTGATCTGAGGTCTTACTCCAACAGTCTGCTTTAGTACACCATTGCTATTCTGCAATGTCTTGCGTCCAGTTGCGTGTCGGACGGCCCCTTCAGCGATTCCCTTGTGCATGACAATGTATACCTCAGATATCAATAAATTTCTTAACTGTGTTTTATGTAATTGCACTGTTGTATTTTCACTGTTCTTCTGTACATTGAAGGTGCAATATACCACAAAAGTGCTATAGAAATTGAGGTTTTATTAGTAACTAGCAGAATTCAACTGCTTGTTGCCAGTCGACCTTCAAACAATGTTGATTTTTAGTTATTTTTTTTTGTATCAAGTTTATCAATTGAAAATACTGCAGGTGACATGAGAATAATGTAGGTATGATTTCTAAAGTACATATCAAGCTAGAATTGATATAATGTCAAACTAAGTTTCCCTTGTATCAAATTAACAAAAACATGTTTTCTAAGTTTGACAATGTAAACAACTGTCATCAAGGACAATAATTTGAAATTATTCAAGGTATATTCTGCAGATAACATCTTTGTACATAGTCTTACCACTCCATTTTTATTGAGTGCCCTGAAAAGTTCTTAATTTCAATTAGTCCCTGGGTGGTTTGATAGAGAATTAACTGGGAAACATTGTGAAATATGATAACTCTAATGGGAAACAAAGTGAAATATAACTTCTGAATTGTGAGTGTCAGACGAAAAGTTTATGTTTTTCAATTTTTCAAGTTTATCCTTAAGCTCTGTATACTGATCAAAGACATTTTCATTTTATCTTCCAGATAACTTGAGTGCTACTACTCCCACACCGAGATCTGATGTAGATGAGATCGTTGACGCTGTGAATGAATTAGAGAAAGAAGCCGAAAGTAAAATAAAAAAAGAAAAGGAAGAGCCCGTTGAGCAGAAGCCTAACCCAAATGATTTTATGACTGATGGTAAATTGTGGTTTTATTTTTGCGTAGTTCATAAGGAACATCATTTTAAGTTCATGGCTTAGAATCTTTCTAGAATGAATATAAAGGTAAATTCAGGTACAAAATCTCTTTTAGATAGTTTGCACTTGAATAGGTTTAGATTGGACCAGGCCGCTAGTATGTTTGGACACCCAGTGCTTAAAGATCTTCCAGTTAAAGTGGCCCAAATACCTGTGCCAGGACCTCGTCTGATGATTCCCATTTATATAATATCTCAATGTATCTAACGACCTGTCTTTCATTTTCTAGAAAAACCTTTACACAATGACAAAGAGAAGAATCTACTCGCAGCCCCATGCAACAAAACTTCTGCCCCACCAACACCCCTTTCTACCATGTCAGGTGTTTCACCAGCCCCTTCACCCTTACCAGATGACCTTGACTTATCAAATGCAAGCCCATCATGGCCTAACACACCAACTTCACCGGTAAGTGGAAATAATTTGTAACCTTTTATGTAAATGGTGTTAAAAGAACATGAAGCAAGGAATAATTAACTCTTCATTTCTTCAATTATTATGAAAATGGCCAAATCTCAGGCTTTCTGTGGTGTGGATCACATAGGGTCAAAAAAGTAATTCTTCCTTACCTTGCTGCGCATTTAACGCAACAGGACTCCTTGCAAAGTTTGATGATATTTCGCTCCTCGCAACTTGATGGTTTAAAATGTTTTTTTGGTTTCTCCTAATTTGCTTAATTTTTTGATTAATCATTTTTTGCTTTTCTAACAACCTTTCCCAATTGCGTGAATTTTGAGCTATATGAGTACAGCTGATTGCTCTCATACACCCAGCATGCCATACTATATCCTGCTGGATAATACTCCCTTTTCACTACTCATTCTATTCTGTTTAGGGTGCGAAAAGGCTGCTACAATCTCAATCGCCAGCAAGATTCGATCAGGTTTGTGTTAAGCTAACATTGATAATCTTACTTGTTTGAATTACTGTATTCTGCAAAGATAGATTTACATGCAATTGGTGTACCAAAGAATCTTGACCAGTATTCAAATAATGACTTTCTTTGAAAAAAAGTTCCCAATACTCGTTCAATACATATCCTATTGTTTATCAGTTTCTTTTAAGTTTATCAAATAAAGCAATGAATTTATGATTTTGTAACTGTGAATATCTTTTGTTTACCTCTTCAGAATATCTTATTCATATCTCCGCAAAGTATATTCAACTGAACTATTTACCAGAACAATAATTGATTAGCCCAGAGTACTTCCAATTTCAAGTGTTACCCTTTCATGACTAAAGTTAATTTTTCTCAGCTATCAAAATTGTACGACCTCTCAGAAGATGAAGAAAGGAGAACATTTCTTGACAAATACCTTGCATTCATGAGTGTCAATGGTGAGTTTTTTACCATAAACTTATTTCTTTTGAATTTGTTTACAAACTATACTTGAATTTGAGGAAAACAAACTAAGAGACAAGTATGATATGAATTCTGATAATGGGACAAAAGGTAATTCTCATATTGCACAAAGCAACCTATGAGTAACTTCTTACCGAATCTTGCTAGTGCTGGTAGCAGATTTCTGTAGATACCTATTTTGATGTCACTCTACCAGAATGGCTTGAACGAACTACAGTCAAGGCCTACCTATAAAGCTTCTACTCTTTCTCTATAACGTGCGCACATCTAGGATCTTGGGTCAAAACTCCTTCCCATCCTTAACAGCATACGTAATAAATGGATTGCTCCTAAGACCATGAGCCATAGTTGTCAGTACCATCCTCTTCCTAGATTTTAGAGGTATTTGCGCATATTGTATTTCAGGTTATTGCACTATTGTCTATCATATTGCTCTTATATACATTGTAGATGCAATTTACTCCAGAAGTGCTATAAAAATTGAGGTTTTATTAGTAACTAGTAGAATTCAACTGCTAGTTACCAGTCGACCTTCATACAACACCAATTTTAAAGTAATATATTTCATACTACAATCCCCGCCAAAAGTTTTGGAACACTTGCATGATTTTTACAGTTTCCTACATTTTGCCCCCTCCCCTCCCCCCTTTCCAATGTTGTTTCTGATAACAAAAACTAGCCCAATAACATTCAGCTAGTGTTTGGTGTAGTCTCATAAAGTTCCTTTTGTAAACAACATTGTTTTGAGGGGGAGGGGGGTTGGATATGAAATAAAAGGCTAGGAAAGCTAGAAATGTAGTTTATTTCTTAAAAAAATCAAGGGTGTTCCAACTACTTTTGGCGGGGATTGTAGGTTCGTTGGTTAAAAATGCCCTTATTAAACTTTGATTGAAGATACTATAAAGTTTAAAAAATTAACAAATGAATTTGTTTGTCTCATATTAGCAAAAAGATACCTTGCTCCTGGCCCGGTCTTATTGAAGGTTTCGTCGAGATCCTTAAGCTTAAGTTAAGCTTGGTCGTGTAATGTCAACATTTGGTTTGCTTATCCTCGGGGAGCTGACTAAAAAACTCCCTCCACTGTCCCTCGGAAGTTACTTGAAACTATGGGCCTGGTGCCCCTACTGGAAATAATGCCTCATCCTATTCGTCGACTAGTATGTTAAACGTAAACCTACTTACTCTGCAAGTTGAGTAAAGAAAAGGCCCAAGGAAAATATATTGCTGCAAACTGAAAAGAGTTTAAACGATTCACAGCCATTTTACAGCAATTTGTACCGACGCGATGTATCAGGACTTTCCTTATACATTCTACGTTTCATTTACTTATGCATTTTATTCCCAGGAACACCTGTGACCAAGGTTCCAGTCGTCAGCAAGCAGCCATTGGATCTTTATCGACTGTTTCGTTTAGTGCTAGAGAAAGGAGGCCTGCAAGAGGTATAACTTCATATTTCATACAGCTAAATCTTCAACTGTCCCTCTCAATTGAAGATAAAACAGTCAAATAGAACAGTTAAAATGTAATGAAAGCTTAACTTATCCAAGAGCCTGATTATATGAGGCTGACTGACCGGCAAATGGGCTAAATGGCCAGGCTCACAAAATTGCTTGCTCGTCTTTGAGGTCAATATCACATTGATTAACATGCAATATTAGATGCAACGAGTCAGCTTTTCCTCATTGTGTCTAGCGGGCTGGCTCCGTTAACCGTCGATTTCATATAAGATAACCATTGCTATTATACAAAGAATTGAGCTGGCTTCCCTACCGGCCTGGAAATAAAAAAAGCTTCAAGTTTAAAACTAATAAGTCGGCTCGTTTGCCGAGATAAGCCCCCCTCATGTAATGCCAATCAAAATTTCATCTCGTCAAACGAGCCAGCCCATTTGCTGGGAACTTCAGTGTAATGAGGTCCTAAGACAAAGTTCTTGACTCTAGACACGTAGAAATGTAACTGGCAGCGCAGCCATTTATGACAACAGATTTTTGATGTCTACATAAGAACATAAGAAAAGCATGCAAAACTGTTTACTTTCAATACGAATACATAAAGAATACAGAGAGGTAAAATAACAGCATAAAGAGATACTTAGAATTACAACGAACTTATTAAAAACTAATCAATACTATTATACTATTATCACTGTAAAACAGAAAAAATCTTTCTTTCTCTTTATTGTCTTCCCTCTTGAGTAAAAGGCATATTTCTGTTATTTCTTTTAGGTCCTGAAGAGAAAACAATTTCGAGAAGTTTTGAAATCACTGAACTTGCCTTCAACGAACAGCTCACTCGCTTACACAGTGAAAAACCAATACACGAAATACCTCCTCCCTTTCGAAACCAAAATGAAGGGACTGTTCTTGAAGGCTTGGCAGAGTGACGGTCGATCAAGCGAGCCGAATGTCCCTACTATTGCACTGAACGATACCTTGCCGTCTGCCATGAAAGACGGTAATCAGGGAATGAATAAGATGCCCAGATCTTCTCAAGGTGGCCCCAATGATGCAGGTGTGTATGCGCACTGCTATATTTAATCCACAAAAGATGGCAGACCTTGTTTCATGCAATACGTGATAGGAATATGCTCCCTGGACAGGGGATGTTTTTAAGGTTTTTGACTGGTGGGCAAACATGGAAAGGGCCGTCCAAACTTTTGTGAGATTTACTGGAAGATTAAGACTTATACTACGTGTTCGTAAATAAAGTATTTCCAGATCCCACAGATTATTGTATAATGGCATGACTTAAGTGTCACCAAAACCCAACAATTACCCACAATTACTTTCCTTTTCAACAATTTTATGAATTAGGTAAAACAAATGTTTACAAGTACAAATACTTGAAAGGCCCCATTTTGACTAAGACAACTGAGGCAAAAGTAACAGTTTTTTTTACACAGCTGGGCATGCCAAGGAGCCTACTGGGCCAGTTGACCAACCAGTAGCTACCCTAGAAAATTCTCTACCCTTACTAACTGCCAACTTTAGCGGGAATCGTCTATTTCTCATGTCAATCCATTGTATTGCACGAATCTTTTAAACTTTTCGTAAACATTTCTACTGTGACAAAGTCTCAAATGATTTTTGTGCAGTACTAGAGCAAGCAAGCATGTTTATTTGGTAACGCCAGTCAGGGTCTGTGGTAGCTTTACAGCTTATGTGGACCTCCAGCTTGTGCTTCCAGAATTATTATTCTAGAACGAATATCCTCATTAACCGTACTCATTTACCGACCTCGGAAGAATGGACTGCTGAGCTGGCTGACAGCTTGTAGTTTATGATTCCGACCGTCCATGGATCCGAACCCACGAAGGTTACCCTTCAAGGACCAGAAATCCAGCGCCTTAACCACTAGTCTACACCACCATTTTCATAAAGGATCGTCAATACCTAAACCTTCTTTGTGCGTTCTTAGCTCTATTTGACATGTCAACTCAGGAGCTTACTGTTAGCTTGCTGCATTTTATTTAGAAGTATTTTTGCGGGATAATTGCTTGTTTTAAGTTAATTTAACCCTAACACTAATTTTGATTTAGATTTTTTTTAATTTTAAACCTCACCCTAATTCATTACAGGAATACAAACTAAGATATTGTATTACACTTACTTGCACTGTTGCATATCATATTGCTCTTATATACATTGAAGATGCAATTTACTCCAAAAGTGCTATAAAAATTGAGGTTTTATTAGTAATTAGTAGAATTCAGCTGCTAGTTACCAGTCGACCTTCAAACAATGTCAATTCTAAAGTAATATATTTCATACTAAATCCCCGCCAAAAGTTTTGGAACACTTGCATGATTTTTACAGTTTCCTACATTTTGCCCCCTCCCCTCACCCTTTACAATGTTGTTTCTGATAACAAAAACTAGCCCAATAACATTCAGCTAGTGTTTGGTGTAGTCTCATAAAGTTCCTTAAAAATTGAGGTTTTATTAGTAATTAGTGGAATTCAACTGCTAGTTACCAGTCGACCTTCATACAATGTCAATTCTAAAGTAATATCTTTCATACTAGGTTTGTTGGTTTGAGATGCCCTTGTAAAACTCATATTGAAGATACGATTAAGTTACATAAGATGAACAAATTAACAAACGAATTCCTAGTCATGATCTCGTCCAGTCTGGTCCAGTGAAATGAGTGGCTGAGCGGCTGAGCGGCTTAAGCAGTTTGCTGTATGCTGCTTATGTTAAGCTTGGTTGTGTGAGGTCAAGACCTGGACGGGTGACACTCAGAGTGTTGACTAGACAAGTGGTCCCGTGGCCCTGAATGAAATAAGACACCTGAACTTTTGCAGGCTAGCAAGTTAAACATAAACTTACTTATTTTGCAAGTTCGTCAACGCAGAGTTATATTTTATCATTTGATTTGATATTTTATTCATATTTCTAAAGGTCTGAGAGACTGGCAAATGTCCGGTGCTGACGCCAACGCCCAACCACCCTTCCAGATGACGAACCGTATGCCTTCCCAGCCCATGCCTTTCAGCCAAAACAATGCAATGAGCGGCGCCGTTGGGACATCGTTCAACCAGACAAGACCGACTCGTGCATCGTATGCGAATTCACCGGACATGTCCGGATACCCAATGAATTCATTCATGCGATTTCCGAGGCAAAACTTCCAACGAAATCCGAATCAGCCGTATCCTGCCGGACAACCATTCCCTGGCAAACCTATGCAGCAGAACCCCTTATCCCCGTCATGGCCTAGAAACTTCCAAGCCCGACCCGGGTCAGGCCCTCCGGAGCTCTTTCCCGAGGGCCTAACTAGACCGCCGTGGATGCAACAGCAGCAGCAACAGCAACAGCAAGTTCCATCGAGCAGAAACCAGCAGTTTATGAGCAAAGAGCAGAGGCTGTCCAACAAACTCAAAGGATTTCATCCATCGCAGAAAGACCAAGAAACCCCCTGGCCTACTAATAAAGGACCTAACATACCCCTGAAGCCGAAACGCTCAAGCACCCCCAGCTCAAGTGACCCCCATTCGAATCAAGCCCCGTCATCAAAGTCGAGTTTACATCAGACCATCAAGAGGGAGTCTCTTATATTTCCTCCCAATAGCGTGGAAAACACGAAACCGGTGTTGAACAAACGACAGAGACTCACTTCTAAAGAGTTGGGTATGTATCAGTTTTCTTTTGTATTTATCATTTGATCTTTCTTTACTCTTGAATCTACAAAGGCCTCCAGAATACCCCATTAATTTTGATTTTTAGTTTAGCATTTTGTCAGTTTCCCACATTGCTATTTTTCTGGGTCTCTTTTCTGGGATTATTTGAAATAGCTTTCTTAATGTATCATTGAATTTGGATTGACCGAAATTGAATTTTGTATGAATCTGCGTTTTCATGGTCAATCGAATGATATTCTGAGAATGAAAATGATGCAAGCACTACTTAAACCCACCACCATTGATTTGCTGCATCAGTGCTCAAAGAACGGAGCATCGGGACTATTGGTTTTTGAATTGTCAAGCCAGAGCCATTTCACTCACAAATTGCAAGACGAACCTATAAAGGCTCTTTTGCAGCTACACCAAGACCAGGCAGACCATTGGTTAGTGCTGTACTTCTCCTTTAATGGAGTTCATCTGTATGTATATAACTGATTCGATTCCATCTTCAGGTCCTGTTGAAGCGTGGCGGATCATGATGTCATTAAAATCGGGAATGCTAGCAGAATGCACTTGGGCCATCGACACACTAAACATCTTACTTCACGACGACAAGACGATCTCATACTTCCACCTACCCCAGCTTCCAGGCCTCCTCGACACTCTAATGGACCACTTCCGTAGATGCTGTATCGAGTCATTTGATATTTTAAACGACGTAGAAGCACCCATCGTTATTGAAAAGGACCACGATGGATCAGTTAAATGCGAAGACCCAGCAGTTGAGCGAACTAGTAAGGAAACATTGAACGACATCTGGGTAGGTGTGGTTAAGAATGCAAAATCAAGCTACACTGCTACGGTCGCTTCGTTCTGTGTGCCAGAAAGTGACAAGGATATCTATAATGTGACTAGTGATACTTGGAAAGCGGGTGGTGCAGATGATACTGCGCATATACAGTTGTGCTTTCCTACCCAGGTTAGTTCATCGTGCGAGAAAAGTAGTAGATCTACTGATGTGAAACGTAAGCCGTTTATAAGTGACAAAGGAGTAGAGCAGGAAGCTGAAGAAGGTACCAGAAACGATATGGATAAAGCTAACGGATGTGGCGTACCAGATGGTTCCATTACCAGAAGTGATGCCATCTATACCAATAACGAAGTAAGTGGAATTGCACGGAATACCGGAAATGATGGGATTGAAAGTTCTGAAACAGAACCTAATGTAAATACGAACAATAAAACAGGAAATGACGTCTTGAAGTGTGTTGAGAAAGGAAGCGATTTAGTTTCGAATGTTTCGAAACGAAAGCTAGACAGCTTGAAAGATGATGAAGCTGTTACGAAATGCGAAACGATCATTGACTCCCTGAGGGAATTGAAACGTGACAAACTGGAAAGAATACACGGCAAGAATTCATTGGATGGTGCTCTCCGTAATCACGTGAAACCGAGCATGACCATGAGGAACCTGCAACATTCGTTTTCCAAACTGAAGGAGAATGGAACGTCGAAGGAATGGGTTAACCCTGGTTCACCAACGGTTAATGGAATAGATAAAGCGGAGGATAGATCACCGTGCAATACCAAGTGTGATTCGGACAACTCGAATGGCGAAACAAAGAACTCTAGAACAATTACGGACGAGACACGTGATCTCCCCGATGAATCACGTGTAAAAACCGAAATTAAAGACGACGAAACGTCTAGTTCAGAATCGAGGCAGTCTTCGAATCTAGCCTCGTTTGAGACATTCAAAGCGATGCAGATACTAGAGGAGGGCCTATCGGAGCCGAAAGTCAAGCAAGACGAGCCTGTAGAGGAATTATGCAACACACTAGAGTTAGACTTAGATTACACAAAGCATTATCTCGACACGTCAAAGGAGTTCATCGGATATCTGAAAAATCGCCTGACTGTTGAAAATCGCGGTAAAGTGCCATGTCAAGAGGCGTATGCGCCGGAAAACTCGCCGTTCTGTTCTCGCGAAAACGCCAAAGTTACTATTTTAAGTCGACTCATAGCCATATCGAACATTTTCCGTTCTCTATCTTTCGTGTCCGGGAACGATAACGATTTAGCAAGTCACTCTGGACTGTTACTGCTAATGGGCAGACTGTTACTGCATCATCACGAACATCCGGTCACTGACCATTCGGAATTTAGGCTAACGCAGGAAGATTCCGATATTAACCAACCGGAACTATTACACGACGCAACGACTGGACCGTTTCTAGAGGCACTAAAAGCGGTGCAAGAAAACGTGCTTGTCATTTTGGCAAATGTGGCCGGACAGATCGACTTGTCTCGTTATCAAGAGCATATTATTCTGCCGTTATTAGATGGACTCCTACACTGGGTTGTTTGTCAGTCTTCAACTGCGCGTGACCCAATGCCTACGGCGCCGGCAAAATATGCGCTATCACCCAAGAGACTTGCACTGGAAACGCTAGCAAAGCTTAGTATTACTGACAGTAATGTGGACCTTATACTGGCTACCCCACCTACAAGTCGACTGAAACTTGTATTTAAAGAACTGGTTAAAGCTATTGGCATTAGGACGTCAATTCCTATTCGAGAATTCGCAGTCGTCGTTCTCGATAACCTAGCGCACGGTGATAGCATCGTGCCGCTAATACTCGAGCAAAAATCGTGCATAGGAAGCGTACTGCTATTTCTGGAGGAAGCGGAGCGGAATACATCGTCGTACGTATCTGCAGGAGGTGTTGTTCAACCTGGACTCAGCGCCGAAGACGTTTGCGGCACGAGCGTGAACATGCTGCGGAGAGCAGCAGACATTTTGTTATGTTTAGCACGAGGATGTGACGACCGCGCGCCGTTCTTGCCTTTCGTTCAAAGACTATTATCTCTTGCAACGTCGCAGATGATGGACACGAGTGTTTTGAAAATTTTATCAGAAATAATGTACGAATTAAGATAGAGGGACATGTGATTTATCTTTTTTAAACCGTCATCCCTTTTTCTGACCAACAAATAATTTAAATGATTATCTCAGCCATGTATTGTCGTTGAGGTTGCTGCCTATCTTATGACTAGCAATGTAGACAATGGTATGGTACCTTGGCTCTTGGCCTCAGAGTTCTCGACTGTAAATTATTCAATGGTAATCTAGGCATTGGTAGCTCTCCTTCGGACATTTTTAGGCCCTTTTAGAAGCTATAGGCCCTTTGTAGGAGATACTCCCGAATAAGTAACCATACGACCAATCAATGCATCAATCATCTCGTCTATTTGCTAGCAAGTGCCACCCTAGTAATAGCACACGTTGAAGGAAACAATCGAGAGTTTCACACCTTTGTGACTTCTTTTATTACCAAACTGTTTCTGAAACAATATTTGATATGATAGTCACAACTTACCATCACAAGCCTTTGGTATGTAGTAGGAAAACGTTGTAAATACATTCGGTCTTATCCAGACTGTTTCTGACCCAATATTTGATATGATAGTCAACACTTATCATGACAAACCTTTGATATTCAGCAAGGGCAACGTTTTGGGAGAGATCGTCTCCCTTCATTGTGAAATGTGAACTATATGCTGTAAAAGTGGTTTCTATTCTGTTCCATTGATAACTTAATGGCTCATTATCGTCATAAGATAAATTATTAATGTACTGAAAGTTAAAAGCTGTAATGAATGGTGGAATGGCGCAAGGCTAATTGAAGCAATATGATAATTAACCTGTTCTCGATATAAACCACTCATGGTTTCATTACTCCTTTTGTAAGGAAATTCTGATATACTGCAAGTTTTCTTGCATATTTTGAGGGGCCGGGAATGGATATCATGCTATGTGATGAAAACTTCAGATCCTATCCCCTTCTGATATCTGAATCGAGATATCAGCCCCGATTAGCCTACTTCTTGGGGTACCCCTTCGTCTAACGTTGTCCTGGTGTAAACTATATCCTGATAATTAGGAGGTTCAGTTACATTGAAGTCGAACTTGATAAGTTTTTTACGCCAAGTCTCTTATGTCATAATTCTTGTAGTTAAATTCAATTAAGAAAACATCAAAGTTTATTCGTAATATTTTGTCTTTTATTTGAAGTGATTTTCTTTATTGATGCAAAAGGCGCGAAATTGACGTGAATGAAAGCGCCGGCCGAATTGCTTAAGGAAACTCGTGAGCTTATCGCAAAAATTCCAACTTTCTGTCTTCATTCTTTGTTATTCTATCTTTATTCTTCTGTCTTCATTCTTTATTCTTCTTTCTCCATTCTTTATTCTTCTTTCTTCATTCTTTATTCGTCTGTCTTCATTCTTTATTCTTCTTTCTTCATTCTTTATTCTTCTGTCTTCATTCTTTATTCTTCTTTCTTCATTCTTTATTCGTCTGTCTTCATTCTTTATTCTTCTTTCTTCATTCTTTATTCTTCTGTCTTCATTCTTTATTCTTCTGTTTTCATTCTTTATTCTTCTTTCTTCATTCTTTATTCGTCTGTCTTCATTCTTTATTCTTCTTTCTTCATTCTTTATTCTTCTGTCTTCATTCTTTATTCGTCTGTCTTCATTCTTTATTCTTCTTTCTTCATTCTTTATTCTTCTGTCTTCATTCTTTATTCTTCTTTCTTCATTCTTTATTCTTCTTTCTTCATTCTTTATTCGTCTGTCTTCATTCTTTATTCTTCTTTCTTCATTCTTTATTCTTCTGTCTTCATTCTTTATTCGTCTGTCTTCATTCTTTATTCTTCTTTCTTCATTCTTTATTCTTCTGTCTTCATTCTTTATTCTTCTGTCTTCATTCTTTATTCGTCTGTCTTCATTCTTTATTCTTCTTTCTTCATTCTTTATTCGTCTGTCTTCATTCTTTATTCTTCTTTCTTCATTCTTTATTCTTCTTTCTTCATTCTTTATTCGTCTGTCTTCATTCTTTATTCTTCTTTCTTCATTCTTTATTCTTCTGTCTTCATTCTTTATTCGTCTGTCTTCATTCTTTATTCTTCTTTCTTCATTCTTTATTCTTCTGTCTTCATTCTTTATTCTTCTGTCTTCATTCTTTATTCTTCTTTCTTCATTCTTTACTCTTCTGTCTTCATTCTTTATTCTTCTTTCTTCATTCTTTATTCTTCTGTCTTCATTCTTTATTCTTCTGTCTTCATTCTTTATCCTTCTTTCTTCATTCTTCATTCTTCTGTCTTCATTCTTTGTTCTTCTTTTTTCATTCTTTATTCTTCTGTCTTCATTCTTTATTCTTCTTTCTTCATTCTTTATTCTTCTGTCTTCATTCTTTATTCTTCTGTCTTCATTCTTTATTCTTCTGTCTTCATTCTTTATTCTTCTTTCTTCATTCTTTATTCTTCTGTTTTCATTCTTTATTCTTCTGTCTTCATTCTTTATCCTTCTGTCTTCATTCTTTATCCTTCTTTCTTCATTCTTCTGTCTTCATTCTTTGTTCTTCTTTCTTCATTCTTTATTCTTCTGTCTTCATTCTTTATTCTTCTTTCTTCAATCTTCGTTCTTCATTCCTTATTCTTCTGTCTTCATTCTTTATTCTTCTTTCTTCATTCTTTACTCTTCTGTCTTCATTCTTTATTCTTCATTCTTTATTCTTCTGTCTTTATTCTTCTGTCTTCATTCTTTATCCTTCTTTCTTCATTCTTTATTCTTCTGTCTTCATTCTTTATTCTTCTTTCTTCATTCTTCGTTCTTCATTCCTTATTCTTCTGTCTTCATTCTTTATTCTTCTTTCTTCATTCTTTACTCTTCTGTCTTCATTCTTTATTCTTCATTCTTTATTCTTCTGTCTTTATTCTTCTGTCTTCATTCTTTATCCTTCTTTCTTCATTCTTCTGTCTTCATTCTTTATTCTTCTGTCTTCATTCTTTATTCTTCTTTCTTCATTCTTTATTCTTCTTTCTTTATTCTTCTTTCTTCATTCTTTATTCTTCTGTCTTCATTCTTTAGCATTCCAAACATTCAGAATCGGTTCAGATTATGCTATTATCACAGGAAGTTGTGATACTTCTGAGGCACTCTGTAAAAAGCAAAAGAGTAATTTAAAAAGACTTACATTCTTTTCATTTCCCACTCAATTCTTTGCCTTCAAAGACACGTTGTTGTCTTTAAGTGGCTGTTTTTTTTAATGTCTCTCCCGTCTCACATTACCAACATAGTTGATGAAGGCCGATGAAGGCCGTCTCTGGTCTGTTGTAGTGAGGTTCTTCCTCAATCTCTAGCAGTCATCTGAACTTTCCACTAGCAATTCTCATTTGATGAATATTTTCAACTTTGTTGATTGATCAACAAATTTGTTGCGATTTTGTTTGTGACGTCAATTTCAATCATATTGTTTTGACGTCAAATCAAACATAAGATTGTTACATAGATTGCGAATCAATCGAGCACTGTGGGAAAGTCGAAAACCGTACAGCGACCAGCGCCGTTATTAGACTTGCTTCTTGAGTCCTTGTTTCCCTGCGTTCTTCGATATGCGGAAGCGACGTCATTCTAAGCAACTATACGCCGCAATTAATACACAGTTAGAAGAATTTTAACTGGGGTTATTATATATCCAAGGGACCCTGTTGCCGCCTAACTGTCAGTCTCACAGCATGGGGTACAGGATTAGGTTTGGCTTCTTCCGTTATCACACATGCAATTTAACCTCAGCTTAGTTTTGCAAATACAACTTTGCAAGTTGTTTATCGAAAATCGTTTCTAGCTATTTGAATGTATTAATTCCTCCCACCTCCCTCCCTTCTAGCTTCTTTTTTTTTAACTTATTTGTTTTTACTTATTATTTCGTCCTACCAGTTTCCTGCTGGTAGTTGACAGGTGCATTGGTTCCATGGCGGGAATTTTATTCTAAGGCCCAATCACCAACCGTAAAGAGCCTCATTCTGCAGGCAGTTGGGACTGATGCACTAATGCCCAACTTCCTGCTAGGGTAGGGATAGATAATAACAGCGATTGAATGCAATCTACTCTTGCAGTTAATGAGCAATGAAGCTTGCTTTTGCTTGTCCAATTAGCTCGGAAATAATGCGTTTCTCTGTCCAATCACCGACAGTTGACATTGTTTTGTGCTGGCAATCCGGGCAAGTGTATTGCTGCCCAATTTTTCTAGCAACCATGGTTTATACTTGCTGTATAAATATCGATAAATTAGTTTCTGTGGAAGGAAGGGAATACTTAATTAATAGGGTGTTTCTCACTAGTTTTCTAATGAAACGACAAACCTCTGTGATAGTGGCTGTATGCAGCGCTGTAGCTTGGGTAAAATTATTGGGGGGGCAACCATTGTTAGAGAACAAAAGATAGACCAGGGACCATACTGTGAACAATTGAATTTTAGGATTATTGGGGGGGCAAATGCCCCCCCTGCCCCCCCCGCTTCCTACGGGCCTGGCTGTATGCTGGCCTTTATGACTTTATGTAGGATAGCTACCAGTGTTAGCTTTTAGAAGTTTGTCCGTTCCTTAACTAAATTCATCGCAACCATTAAGGATTGAAAAACAATGGCTTTCCATTCCTATTTCATATTCTTCTGGACAAGACCAAAAGTCAATGCGATAACGGTGCAGTATGATGGGTTTGGTCGGGATCAAGATGCCTGCAACCCCTTACCAGTCTGTACTTTGTTGGAATTTTACTGAAAATGAAGAGCACTTCTTCACTATCTTTGGCAAATTCTGAGGGGGTATATGCCTCTAGTACCCCTTTCCTACGTTTCTGTTGCCACGAAATGTTTGGGAGCAACTATTGTTGAGGAGAAAAGAAACAGCAGGTATTCGGTAACAAAGCAATAGAATTCTAAGATTTATGGGTGGAGGCACACCCATATTATGGTAGCTATTTACCATTAGGAAATTTTCCTGAAATGTTCATCTTATACTATAAATGGAGTTTAAGTGAAAGTTTTATAAGTAAGCCAAGAACAAAGAATAATGAAAATGTTGATTTTGTGAAGTGGGCGTGGACTTGCAGCCACGCCTTGCAAAAATGAGTGATATTTTTTCAACAAGAATTATATGGAAGTAACATCAGTTAGGGCAATATAGTTTTTTGAGATATCTGCTTCCTAGACACCTTGATGTGGTGGGCCAAAAAAATTTTGGATATCTTTTGTAAACTTAAGGTGGCGACACTTTATATGAAAATCACCGATATTGTACAATACTAGTGATTTTAAAATAAAATTTTTATTTAACATGCAAGCATTTTTCTAGATTTCTTTGGCTCACCACACCAAGGGAGCTATAAGGAATCTTCAGCCCAAGTTTGGTGTGGCTATCACTTATACTTTTAAAATGAGTTTTGTTAGAAGTTCAGCGAACAACCGAAATTGCTGATTTTGAGAAATCGAACTTTAAACTTTTTTAACCTAAATTATATACATCATTGTTGCTCTAATAGCCCCCAGCTTCATAAACCTGTCCTTCTTTTTCAGTAAGTTGGTCTTGAAACCCTTTTCTGATGGATCTGAGTTGTTTTCTTCTTCTTTTTACTTTTTCTGAAGATTTTGACGTCATATTCTGGATGCGGCGATGGTCAATTTTCGTACCAAGATTGCGAGTATAATTTCCTGTTGGAATTCCCAGACTACAAAAGACTCTGTCAAGGCCCTTACAACCATCATTGAAGTACATGATAGCTGATGCTGCTGCTATATCAACAATTCTTTTGCATACATAAGTAGATTTAGGGCATCTTTGCCAAATTATGTTATTCAATGCCTCATTGGCATTTTGAGTTTGGCCATGCAGACATTTAGACAAGAGTTCGTCTCTGCTGAGTTCTTGAAAAACAGGTAAAACCACTTCTTTGATTGACTTGGGAAGACCATCTTTTGCCTTGTAGGTACTTTTCCCTGTAACCTTGTCAGACTGGAACTTACACCAGCTATCCTTGTTTCGCGGACAGCATTTGTGTCGATCACCTTCATTGTCATTTTCCGTCAAATGAAGCAATATGGCGAGTATAGACTTTTTCATGGCATAGAGCTGACCAGCATTTTGTCTAATGGCAAGGCCATAATAATTTTGCATTTTGTTTATGACCTTGTCAGTTAGTCTTCCTTTTCCTGAAATCTTTTTACCGTCGCTAAGGAGCTGACCCTTCATGCTCTTCCGCAAATTCCGCAACCGATTTCCCATTCGCTTCTGGACATGCCCGACGCATTCCAATTTCTTTATTTCAGTATCTCCGTATGGGGCATTAGCTTTGACACTTGGGTAGGAGTTACTGTCACCATCACCAATGTAACCAGTAAATCTTAGATTGTGCTGTGGCAATGATCTATTGAATATGGCTATGGCGCCAGCAGATTCCATAGACCCTGACGAACCAATATGATTGATTTGACAACTGTGGGAAGCCTTCCATTCATCATATTCTTTCGTCCCTCTCTTTTGCTTCCATTTCTCACAAGCTTTGCATGCTTTGCTCATTACTTCATAATCAAGGCATTTCTTATTATCACTGCTAATTGCAGTGACAATGCCGTTAAGAGAAGAGTAGCCTCGCCTCTGCCAAGTACCGTCAATTGATACAGTACAATCGACTGGATCTTCAGCCTCATTTCCTTCAGCCTTCAACTCGTCACCTGCATTCTGCATGCTCTGCATTGCAGTTTCAACATAAACATCTCTCATGTTAGCAACCATATCGTTGTAAGACTTGGATGACATTGGAGGTGGCATGTTCAAACATCTTGAAAATGTCTCCATCGAACGCAAACCTTGGCCAAATTCCCTAAAACCTGCTACCATCCTCAAATTCACTTCGTATGGTCTCTGGCCGGGTGTGTTGCTTTTTTTTACAGAACTAGAAGTTCTCCGATCAATACTCCAGCCACACTCCAAACAGTAAATCCTAACTGAGTAGCAGTACCCCATTTTTTTATCCAACTCATTCTCGACATTCAGTGTGTTCTTCTGACATTCTTGACACAGGCCTAGTTCAGATATCATGTCTTTTAAACAGCTCATACTTAATAATATAAAACCATCACTTGATTCAGAATCGTTTTGTGGTATTTCAGGCTGACTCTCAAGTTTTTTGGCTGATGTGGAAGGCTCTTCGACTTCGAGTTCCTCGTTTGGAGTCGATGATGATGGTGGCCTAGGCCGCCCGGTCGGTGTCTCTGGCAAAACAGCATCAATCCGAGCTTTCTTGGGTTTATCCGTATGTTGGTTACCTATAAACTTTCTCTTCTTCGATCTGCGTTCTTTGTATCTCTTATTACTACCCATATCTATTATTTAGGAAGTTTAAATAACATAAAAACATCGAGAATCTAAAAATCACTTCTTCACTTTATCGCGCACTCACTCCAACAACTTCAATCGACACAGAAACGTGGATTACCTCTATCCCAGTACTCAAAACGAGGCAGATTAAAACAAGCAGCTTTCAAAATAGTTTTTTGTGGATTGAGGGGGCTGAAACGGACACAGCAAGGAAAAATTAGACGCCCAACAAATTATTTTTTTTGTTGCTAAGGCGTTTCTAGGGATATTTTTTGCAACCTTGCTGTAAAAAAACTTAATTTTAAAAAAAGGTGAAAGAGATAGCATGCAAATGTTTACTGTAGGCTATACTTGATATGTTAAAGATTCTTATTTTAGAAAATGCAGACATTTGATGTTTTAGTAAAAAATGGCAATTCTAATGGTAGATAGCTACCTTATGCCCTCTTCCTGGGTTTCTGCACATACTGTATGTAGAGACGGAGGTTTTATTTTGCATTTCTAAATCACGACCCGTTGCCATGGCAAAAATCACCATCCCAGAGGTCAACGCGGCAAATGAGCAGCAGCGAAGAAAGCGCGCTTTGAAAATCGCAATCCACAACATTGTTTTGCTTGTAAAAATGGCGAAGTGCGACGCTGTGGGAGAATTTTACTAAAAGAATAACACACAAATCAAGAGTCGAGTTGAAGATATCACTGATTGACTTATATTGTAATTCTCTATAAAGAAGAAATTAATTTTTTGTTTTGATTGTCAGTTTAGGCCCACCACTGCAAAGGGGTATCCCACTGCAATTGCAGGTCTAATTTTAGCCCAACAACGTTGTATCATGGCCTCAGACAGGCTGTAACTCTTCGCTGAAGAACCCAAGCTATTATCAGCCTGCACAAGACAAATACTAAAGTTTCTTTTCCTCTGAAGCAAGTTGGAAATGGATGAGAGACATTGGTGGATAGCAACAAAGCTCCAACAATCTTTTCAGTCAGAGAATCTCGAACATTCTCATGCAAATTTTGCAGAGGAGTTTCTTGCTGACCAAGAAATTGTGGAGAAAATCAATGATTTTCTTACAGGGGCTGAAGCTGGCAATAAACTGATATTTTATTCCCTCAGATCAACCAATCCAGGCAAGTACCTTATTACCAATAGGATATTTATATGGTAGTTAGGGAGTGTAGGGTGATGGGGTGGGCATGGCTGGCAGCGTCCCTTGAATGGGGCTAATGGGTCAATAAGCATACTACTATCGTTTTGTCCTTACCTAAACTAGATACGTTGTTGATGCATTGCTATTATGGATTGCATAATCCAAGTGAATCAGTAATGGCAATTGCATCAATGAGCTAACCAGTACTACACATTGTTTTCTTTAAAAGAAAGTACTTTATAAGAAAGTAGTAAGTGATTCGTCAAATAGTTAAGAAAGTCCAGTAATGGATTTTGAAAATCTAATAAGGTTTAAAGAATTGTTTTTACCAGATTAAGCCAAAAAGGTCAATTACACTCTTTTTTTCTTTATAAGAATAAATTTTATAAGAATATTGAATCTCAAAATTGCCGAAGAACAATGGAAATTTAATGATAAACAATGGGAAATTTGAGGCTCAGGAAAATTTCAAGTATTCTTATAAAAAAAAAGTGTATGAAGATATTGAGATCAATTAAACTTGGCTAAAATATTCAGTAAAGAAGTCGGAAGAAAGTTTTAGTACCGAAATTAGCAAATTTCTAAGAAAGTTTCAGTAGAACTTGGTCAAAAATTGTGTGACATTAAATTGAATCGAAAAAAGCACATTTTCAGCAAAAATCACCCATAATATTTCAATATATGAAGCAAACACAAAAAAAATTGAACATTACAGCGGTAACCATTCTATTTAAGAGATTGAATTTTTTCTTTTTCAAAAAAGAGCCCAGAATGTGGTTACAATGTTGAAATGGGCAAAGGTGGGCAAATGTCTGCAGTTAAGCTAAAACTGATGTCTACTTTGAAATTCTGTAGAAGTATAAACAAGTGGTGCTGGTATATGATCTTAATGCAAAAAAGAGCCCGAAAATCCTATGATGAGCAGATTTTTGCGGTTACTTTGTGTGCGTGATTAATTTCTTTAGCAAAGCATGCTTTGATAGGAAACTTTATTTTACACCAACATAATGTATGGTTTTTTTGTATTAAAATATCTGTTGAAATCAACAAAACAGTGTTGAATGGTATAAAAGAGCCAAATTGTGGTTACCTCACCTCAGCAGCTCAAGGTAGTGTCAGCAATATAAATTCAAAGTTGGTTCAAATTTTAATTTCTGAGAATCAAATAAATCATAACACTTTTCTGTGAATCTAATTGATAAATAATAACTCATAAAGAAACAAGAAGAGCAATCATGTTGTTACTAAAAGGAAATCAAAATCCAAAATTGTTTACAACAGTGAAGCCATTCCCGTTTGTTCAACAAAGTACAAGATTTCTGCGTAGTCCTTGTTATTCATGAAAAGTTTTCCTTAAACATTTGATAGCTGAACGAATGGTTACACAACGGACTCTTTAAAAAAGAATGCTGTTATTGATGCTGTTATGTAGAATCTTCCCTTTGAACATGTATTCATCAGCTCAATGAAATGACCTTCAATGGTATTCCCCACCAATAGTTTCCATGTATTAAATGATATTCAAAAATAAAGTAACCACTCAAATGACTCACAATTCATACATTTTTCATGCTACCACATTTGCCAGCTCAATTTCACAGCAACTCTTTAAATCTTTAAAACTCAGTGTACACCCAGCACTTATTCAAAATAACATTTATTTTTATCACGGTAGCATATCTAAAAGTTATCAAACATTACACTAAATTTGCCAATCTTGGTAACCACTCAATATGCTCTTCTTGGTTCTAAGAAACATATTTCACCTTGGCACACTCTTTATTATCTTTTTCAAAAAGGTTAATATACAAAATAACTTCCATCAAATAGTAAGAACCTGACATTTTCAAAGTAACCACGTTTTGGGCTCTTAAATTCCTGTAAACCCCAAAAATGCTCAAAATCTAAAATAACAACCTTATCCCCTGCTTTTTGCAAACTTTGGGAACCTTAACTTACTCGGGTTAACTGCTACACGCTGTTGAAGTTGCAAGATAAGGTAACCGCTACTAGGGTAACCACTTTTTTGTGCTCTCAAAAGAAAGACTTATAACTCTTGATTCAGGGAACCATTTAAAATGGTTCTTTTTTGAAAAGTTTGGGAATTCTTTAATCGATGTTAAACGGTTATTGTTGTTTTAGGTAACCACTAAAAACTGGTTCGTTGGTACTTTTATTGAAGACATCCCTAAATGTCACAAAACAGTGGTTAATTTTTGACTATGTTCAGTACTGGGATCATTGGAGACTTTCTTAAAAAAAAACGCGTAACCAGCCAATAAGAAAATGAATGTTGTAAAATCAGGTGGCCTGGTTTTTTATTGATTGAGTAGAAATAGGTGAGGAATTTGAAATACATTCAGCAGGACAGCCTGTCCAAAAAATGTAAACATTGAAAGTGGTCTATATCTTTAATATCAAAATTTTTTTTTGAAACTAAGGGCAAAATTTCTTACAAGTCAGTTTCTAAGTTGCAAGTTAGTGTTGTAGTTTAAGTAAGGATAAAACAAGATTAATCAGCTCACTGACCCATTATGCCCCAATGACCCAATATGCCCAACCCCAACCCAATTATTGAATCAAAAAGTAAAAGAACCTGGCCTATTATGCTCTATACTTGCAGAGAGAGCTTCTGTGAAAAAATATGACCTGACTCAAACCCACAACCCTTGACTTAGTATGCCATACTCTAATCCACTGAGCTGTGACAGATCTTTGAAGTGTAGTTCATTCAATATGCACTGTATTCAAAAGTATGTTTATTTTGCAAAGGCTTGAATTTGCCCCTTTGGTATGGCATTGCACATAAGAAGACTTTGCACCTCAAAGAGCCATTTCCTATTGCTGTCTCCTTAGTACTTTTGCTTAACTTGTCTGTTCAAAAGTCTCTCTCTGATGTATGGTATTTCAAGTCAGTTGCAGATTTATAGGGTATAGTTGAGGCAGAGTTGCCCCTGCTGCTGATAAAACAACGATCAGTGCCCATCTTCCAGAAGTTTGGCACCCATGATCCTGTATATTCCCTAAATGTATTTGAAATTTCTCAATGATAACTTATTTTATCAAACGTATTCTTCCACAGGACATGACTCGAATGGCAAAATTCATGTCTCTTCCTCTGCTGTCAAGCTTAGAGAACTTCTGCAGGAAGACTCAATTGGAGTTGCCTTCATCCGCACAAAAACAGATCAGGAAATAGAGCCCGCAAATGTAGAGAAAGACATTTTCTTCCTGGAAATCAAACAAAACCCTCTATCTGTGTTCTCCAGTTTGCTTATCCATGCATTTGTGCCTATGCTAAAAGCGCAGAATCAATGGGGTGAGAGCACGCAAAGTGAAATAATGGACTTCCTGATACAGGCTGACAAATATGCATTCACTCTGCATGATTATTCGTCTTCTATTCACACCTCACATCACTTGCTCAAAAGGCCTGATGTTCATCTTGCTAACGACTTCAAGCAGAGTAGAGCTTTGACTATAAATCCAGCTGTTATTACTGAGTGCGAGAAGCTGGTACAAGACTGGATGCACACTATAGAAGGATTGTTGTTGGAATCTTTGGAAGACAGGTCAGAACTTTCAGCAATATATTAATGTAGCTCCTTCTTGGTATCAACCAGGCCCATTAGCGGCAGGGACACCAAATAGGTCTAGATTTCTATTGGTTCTATGTTTGCTTCTATTGAACTTAATCCCCCATAATTCTTCCCAATCAACTGTTGTATCATCATATCTAATTCTGAAACCATCAGCAACTCAGCACTTTTAAAGTTTTTAATGATGAAAACTGATGTGAAAATTGAAGTAGAACCCTACCCATTAAAATGATCAAATCTCCTTATATGTGCCTCCTTAAACACAGAGACTTGTCCATTCCTAGGAGACGATTTCCTGTTCCTCCCAATGTTCCTTTTATTCAATTCATTGTTCAAAGATGGGTGATAAGTTACCTATCCCTTGAATATGATGTTATAGGAACCTGTCTAGCAAGTGCAGAAGAAAATCCCAGAAATGCTGATTTGAGATTACACATCCATCCATAAGCATTAACATTTCATTCTATGCCCGGTACTGTAGAGCAAAAAATCATTTCTCTGAGGGCTATTTATGGTAACTGCTAAAGTTTTCATAAGCTGGTCCCCTTGTTATTGCTTGATGGCTATTCCTTAAAGTCCTTTAAAAGTAAATGATATCTAAATAGTAAAATGAGACACTTTGTTTTTATAAGCATCTAACATTTCATTCTCTTTTTAGACCTGATTTCTACAGTGGACCATTGTCGGAGTTGGATGTATGGCAAAGAAGGCAGAGATTACTTTATAATATCACTGATCAACTAAAGAATAAAGAATGTAAAACTGTTATTGGAATTCTGATTACTGCAAAATCAAGGATATTGAAGAAATGGAAACTGGTTGATGTTGGGTAAGCCGTTTAATGTGAAACGAAATTCAGATGGATTTGAATAATATATTATTAATCCTAATACTGATCAATTTATGATGATGATAATGATAATCATTATGATAGCGAAACATAGTACAAATGGGTGAATATGGCTCAAGATATACAAAGAATGCTCTAGAAGTTACAAGAACAACGAGCATAATACATATGTTAACGAAACATGTATCAGTTAAGACTATCAAAGACTGTATTTTACTTTACGAAAATAGTGCCCAATACATTAAGGCAGAAAAGTAAGATAAACTAAGAATGCAAGGCAAAAGACTAGACTCTTTGTCTCTTCATTTTTGGAGATATAGAGATTATTCTTTTAAGTCCTGCCTTTTAAGTGTAGTTAAAACTAACTACATACAATTCATACACCCCAGAAGAACCAGAGCTTATCAAGTTAGACCATTTATAACAAAACAGAAAAAATTCTAAAATCCATCCATTTTAAAATGAATACTTTTTCAGTTTAACAGATGCTCTAAATGAAACGAAAGACAAAGTGAAATATCTGGACTCTTTGAGGAAACAT
This sequence comes from Pelagia noctiluca, assembly GCA_963924455.1. Lineage (NCBI taxonomy): Eukaryota > Metazoa > Cnidaria > Scyphozoa > Semaeostomeae > Pelagiidae > Pelagia > Pelagia noctiluca. The sequence continues at coordinate 11,766,326 of OZ004319.1, forward strand.
TTTGAACAACTGTATGAGGAGAACTCGCCTTCTTATTTATCAAGTGTGACAGTCCCTGCTCTTACGTCCGCTGTGAGGCAAATGGATAATATCTCTCGATTTTATGCAAGAACTGGTTATCTGGGAATCATATTTGCAAAGGTTAACTCTAGTTTATTTGTATTTTAATCTTAAGATTGCGAATGTGATGATATTACTGATACTTCTCACAATTGCCCAACAAGATAATTCTACCGTATGCACAAAAAATATGTGATCTTTGATAACCTATTTGAGACCCTGTGTTAAGTCCATTGCAAAGATTTATAGTAATTTTTTTCAGAATTGCTTGATGATTGAAAACTCATTTCTCTTGGGTAAAGCCAATTTTTCATGATATAGAGCTTACAAATTGTGCCCAATGTGTGTTGCCTCAGGTGGTTTTCTCTCCCATAATTCTAAATTTCTGTCCTTCTTATTATGTTGATAAGTGTTTCTATAGCTCTCTCAAGCAACTTTTGTCTCTCCTGCCACTAATGTATTCTCCATTTTCCAAATCCTGCTTCTCCTCAATTTTACTTCTAAACCCTATCTAGTGGTTTTAGAAGTTTTTCATTCCAACAATAAATTCAAATAATATTGTCCCAGTATTTGGCCTTAGAATTAGAAAAATACCAGTAACATTATGTTTTATATTATGAGCTGCACATGTTGCACAATGCAATTTTATTTACATTATTTCATGCTTTCGATGATTATTAACTTTGATTCTCTAGATATCATATTTCAGGCTTTTGATATTTGTTTAACTTTTCTAGATAACGAATCAACTTGTAATCACATGCAAAAAGGCTATTCAAACATTCCTGAAGAAAAACTCGCAAAACTCATCAAACCCAGTTTGGCACGCAATCGAAACTCACACAACACAATCAAGTGACAAAAAACCATCAGTTAGGCCAAAGAAAGGAACAAACGCTGAAGAACACATCCAGGGGGACTTTCTCAGGCTCTTGAACTCCTGCATCCTTCTAACTAAACAATACAGAGATCAGATACGGCATTTGAAGGATGCATTAGGAGGAGCTCATTCCTTACAGCATGTTCCGGCTAATATGTTTGGCATTTCAAAGAAGTATGCAAGTCCGAGTATTGGAAATGTCAGCACTGCATCAAGTAGAATGCTGAACACGAACATGTCTCCTGGTCTCTTGGGTAAGCAAGCGATTCCAACGTTTTTATATATTATCAAATTCAATGATTGATAGACTATGAGGACAAAATAGTTGAAATATCGTTGCAATGCTGCTTTCTATGGTCTACAATGGAATATTGTTGCCATACCTAGGTTGGTGTGCTTTTACCACCATCTCTTAATGTAGCACATAACCTCGACTGGCTTCTGGTCTTATTTTGCGGTGAACTCTCAGTTACATAAAAAAGGAGCATGTATGACTTTGTTAGTTTGTTTGCTGGATTGTGCATGGTTAGTTAATTTCTCTGTTTCTGGCCGGTTTTGGTCAGTATTTTTTTAATCCTGTACAGTAAAAACCCGCAACTAACAACCTACATTTTTAGGAGTTAGCCTAAACAGGTTCTTAAATAAATTGTAGTTAAAAATAGTAATACTGGTTTTTAATGGTCGTTTGTAGGCCCATGTACAATCTTTGAAAACCGGTATTATTGTCGGTAAAAATTAACAAACCTTAAACCTAAATTCTGTAATTTTTTACCTTAGGATACACTCAAAATGTTAAAATCTTAGGCTAAAGAGATTCTTAATTTTTAGGTTGTTAGTTGCGGGTTTTTACTGTATTTGTAATTTTTTGTAATTTTTGCTTGAATATTAATGGTTATTCAATTTGTTCTATTTTCAACAGTTCCTGACAAAAACATGAATAGATCGCAGTCTGTCGCATCAGGGATCCTCACAGGCATATCCTTCACAGACGAAGAAGCCATTATAGGCCATTTGGATTTATTCAGTCAACGCCTTCACAATATAACTGAGATCATCGAAACAGTGAAAGATTTCTCACAGCTGGTTGGTAGTGCTATTGGCCTACCTGTAATTGATGCTGAATACATCGTTGATGACGTCGAGAACCCTGGAGAATATGTGGATAAGAATGAACGGGATCTTGTAGTGATTAGTGAGGAGGATCAGGAAGGTAAACTAAAAGTATTCAAAATTGTCTTTGTTGTGTGTATAGATATTGAATCGACATTGATTCATATAAAGCATGGTCTAAAACAGGTAATGGAATTATACCAGAGCAGGCTACTGAAATGGACATATGCCGCCAACTGGTCACAAACCGGGTTTTACTCACTGAAGGCAAGTGTGCGAGAAGGACTTTATCCGAAAGACAGGGAATTAACCATAACATTCTAGCAAATTGGGTAACCGAAAATTTGAAGGTAGTTTTGGAATCCTTGAGGGAAGGCAGTCATTTTAAGCCCTGGGGACATTCTGGGAAATGAGCCATTGTGACATAATTGATGACGTCATGTGACCACGGTCACAAAAAATCCAACCTCCGAATATTCGGTCGCTGATCACATCATTGGAAAGGGCATCGAAAACTGAGCAAATACTTATATTACACTGATGTTATTTGACTTACCCTTCAAAAGATATAACGTATTGAAAAATTCAAAATGGCGGATAGCAATTGAGTGTATCAGTCTGTCTGTTTCGATTCTTTTATCGGAATTTAACGAGGGAACGGTTTTTCTTAATTTTTACTGTACAGAAATGAATAAAAAAGTTCAATAGGACCCACTTTGTTTAAGTTGAAGTTTAAGCTAAGCGGAATAGATTTATTGAATTTATGATTGAATTCCATTGTCCGTTTATGGCAGCCAGTTGGCAGACGAATCGTCACTTGAAGAGAAATCATACATTTCCCACGCATTTTCCCATATCACATTCTCCAAATCCTCACCTCTGTCCTTCGTTTCCACCTTGGGTAATGCATGTGCAGTACAGTGAAGGTGTGTAGTACGGTAGAGGATATTCAGTACGGCAGAGGGATATCATCAGTACGGAGGAGATATCTTATGCACGTATATGATGGGAGATATTTTCAGTACTGTTGAGTGTATTCAGTACAATAGAAGGATATCATCAGTACGATGAAGGGATGTTATAAATACGTTGGAGAAATACTGTCGGTAATCGAAGGATGTTCAGTGCTAATTGGGGTTATCATCAGTTCATAAGAGGGATACCATTAGGACAGTGGAGAGTATTCAGTACAGTGGAATATCTTCAATCAACTCTACTGTAGATATCCCTTCGCCCTACTCATCATATGCCTCTACGTACTGATGGTATTCCTCCACCGTACTGATGATATCACTCCACTGTGCTGAATATCTTCAACTGTACTGAAGATATCCCTTTGTCATACTCGATATATCCTTCCACCGTAGTGACGATATCCCTTCAATGTGCTGAATACCCTCCACAGTACTGAAAACATCCACCCATCGTACTGATAATATGCCTCTACGATACTGATTGTATCCTTCTGCGTTACTAAATATAGTCACAGCACAACCTCCATTGTATTGCACATACATTACCTTAGAGAATTTCTTCATCTGCATTTATTTGCTTGGGTGAACCAGAAAGGCACAAAAAGCTCGGCTTTTTCATTCTATGTCCATCCATTCATTTCAATCGAAACATCTGGAATCACTTCTTCAGTGCGGTGAAACTAGTGAAATAGCTGATAATTTACTCTTTTGTTGGCTTCCTCTGCTGAATCTAAATCTTGAGGAATGAAGCTAGACGATTTCACTTTAGTTCTTTTTAAATTCGCAATCTGGTCGTTACATGCGATTCAGTTGTCTTTCCATTGTAGAAAAAGGTTCTAATAATGAACTCTTGCTTTCCTTAACTCTGTCTCGATGGTTTTAAAGTATGACAATAGTTCATTAATTGAACCATTTTCTACAATGGAAACACAATTGAAACGTTTGTAACGACCAGATTGCGAATCTAAGAAGAGCTGAAAGTGGAATCGTCTAGCGTCATTCCTAAAGATTTAGATTCAGCATAGGGAGCTATCAAAAAAGGAAATAGTCTGCTATTTCACTGATTTCAAGATTTCATTTTCAAAGTACATGTTATTATGTATACTTTAAACAGCTACTGAATGAAGCAAATAAGAACAATAAATTTATTAACAAAATAACAAAAAAGAAATAACCCATAAAATGTTATATACATGATAAAAAAGTCAATGAACTGAAATATCTTCAGTACAGTTGACGGAGGATATTCGACTGTACTGAATACTCTCCACTGTACTGATGATAACCCCAATTAGCACTAAATATCCTTCGATTACCGACAGTATTTCTTCAAAGTATCTATAACATCCCTTCATCGTAGCTACTGATGATATCCCTCCATCGCACTGATGATATCCTTCTATTGTACTGAATACACTCAACAGTACTGAAAATATCTCCCACCATATACGTGCATAAGATATCTCCTCCGTACTGATGATATCCCTCTGCCGTACTGAATATCCTCTACCGTACTACACACCTTCACTGTACTGCACATGCATTACCCAAGGTGGAAAGGAAGGACAGAGATGAGGATTTGGAGAAGGTGATGTGGGAAAATGTGTGGGAAGTATATGATTTCTCTTCAAGAGACGATTCGTCTGCTAACTGGCTGCCATAAACGGAAAATGGAATTTAATCATAAATTCAATAAATCTATTCAGCTTAGCTTAAACTTCAACTAAGTGGGTCCTATTGAACTTTTTTATTCATTCCTGTACAGCAACAATTAAGAAAAACCGCGAGAATGTTATGGTAAATTCCCTGTCTATTTGGTGCCAACAGCCAGGGTTCAACCTGGTTGTGATATTAAATCAAGATAATTTGTGACCCATGCAGGACTTTGATTTTCCAAATCCTGCTTCTTCTCAAGTTTACTTTTTAGTGCTATCCTTGGCTTTGATGGTCCCCTGTCTGGTGGAGGAAATCCTTAGCAATCAATACGGAGGGCTCCTACATAACCCAGTCATTTTTTTCTTTTTTAGAAGCTAATGAACTGACCGATCACAATGACGGTGAATCAGATGTTACGTTAATCCAAGCTGACCAATTAGAAGAGGCTATTCCGAGCGTATCGCAAGAAATTGGCCGCCATATTGATGAAATCAAGAATCTGCTAAGCACGAGCTTGAATTCAGAAAATATTTTGATTGTTGAAGGAAAATCGAAGATTCATTTTGAAAATGTTTATGCCAGTTTTGTTCAGCATGTCGAGGCTGTTGAAAAGTTCATATCTGAGTACATACAGGTAAATATTGATATCAGTTTATTTTTCCAGTGACATTCTTTAAAGGATAAGTCTGGGTAGAATTGTTTATAAAGTGGAAAAACACGTTATTCTGATTAGCTTCATGTTAGAGAAAAGAAACCAAAAGATTACGCAAGTTTTCACTGCTTCGACGCACCGCAAATCAGATTTAGTCTGTGATTTTCAGACTCGGCCCTACTAGGCCCTATTTGTAATCAAACTCTTTTTATTATTCTGTAATTATTTCTATTCAACCTTTCTCTATTCTTTTGTCGATACGTCCACATTGGTGTCTCATTTATGTGCCCTGACGTCACTTTGCCTCAAATCTAAATATGGCTGCTTCTGTATCGAGTTTGGTTCTTCAAAACAAATTTCAAGATGACGATGAAATATAGTCGAATTCACGAATCAAATCAAGCAAACATAAATATGGCAGAGCTTTAAAAACATGTAAAGAACTGCGTGGCTTTTGTTGAAGTCTATTGTCTCTCCAGGCCTGTGAAAATTAGTATTTGTTAATTTGTAAGGTTGCATGTTTACAAAATATTGCAAAATATTTGTGAAGTCTTGACATGTCCTTTAAAAGAAATCGACATGGTTAAAACTGGCCCATGCCACGTTAATTCATTATATTGAACAACTGGACTTGTAGTGACAGAAACAATTGGATTGTCGCCGTTATTAAAGTCTATTCATAGCAGCTTGTTGATTTGGCTTTGTATAGCCCCTTTGATTATTGAAGAGCCTAAAACATGAATCGAAATATAATACTGATAGAGCCACAATTACTTTCTTACATGTTCATAAGTCTAAACAAAAATTACCAGGCAATTAAGACTTTCAAACTACATAACTTAGAATTCGTTCAATGTAGTGATGTTGACTAAGGGCACTTGGCTCGATAGCTCCTTTGGGTTCTTTCCAAGTATCCTAAACTTATCTTGGTTTTAAAGTTTACAATTATTACTACCGTGACAGAAAGTTTGAATTCAACATATGAAATGAAATGAATCTTTATTTATTTATTTTGACTTTATCTTCTACAAGGACATCTTCAAGATGAAATGGAAGACAAAAAAGGCAATCGATATTCTGGCGAGGTATGTTGAAGCTAACGCGCAGACCCAAACCTCAATACAGCAGAATACAGTCTGCAAACTAACTATCAGAAATCATCAACCACTAATTTGATTTATTCGAAATTAATGCGTGATTCGCAATGATCTAACCCAACGTAGGCTGTTAAATCTTACCCATGTCCTATCCTTTATTTTATTCTATCGCAGTATAGCCCCTGTCCCTTAGTGTGGATGTTCCGTGACAGAAATCAATGCATGATGTATAACCTAACATAGGCTGTTAAATCTTACCCATGTCCTATCCTTTATTTTATCCTATCTCAGTATAGCCCCTGTCCCTTAGTGTGGATGTTCTGTGACAGAAATCAATGCATGATGTATACCCCAACATAGGCTGTTAAATCTTACCCATGTCCTATCCTTTATTTTATCCTATCTCAGTATAGCCCCTGTCCCTTAGTGTGGATGTTCTGTGACAGAAATCAATGCATGATGTATACCCCAACATCATGACCGCATTATATCTTATCCTACATGTACTATCCATGCATCCTAACCCAGTTTAGCTACTTTCCTTAGTGTGGATGTTTTGTGATATCGCATCCAAAGATATTGCTTCAGACTGAGAAACATTTATGATTGAATATAATTGTGTCTCTAGATCAACGGAATCTGCATTTGCATGTTTTGCCTTGAAAGAATCAGATTTTACTCCTTCCTCATAGCTCTCCTCAAGACCCTTTTTATATCTTTCTTTACTCTGATTTTGTCTTTATAATGATGGATTGAACTGAACAATCCAGTTTACAATCTAGTACACATTTCATTTAAATAAACTTTTTTTTGATTTATTTTTAGTTTCAACCCAGTTGCAAATCGGCTGGGTCTTCGAACAGTTTTATATGAGAAGTATATTGAAGCATTCGTGTTGTATGAGAAAGATTTGGATGAAGTCCAGAGCCACTACGAATCTAATAAGGTAATCATGTGATGGAAATATATGAGCAGTGGGATACCACTCCATATACAATCCGGGACAAAAGTTATTGATTTTGTCTGCATGCATTGGAATGGCAAGAAAAAATGAAATACAGAGAAGCATAGTACCTGCTATATACCTTTTATATATGTACCCTTGAAGACGTTTTGATAATAGTATCTTCTCCAGTTTTTTTCTAACATTGATTGGGGGACTTACGTCAATACTTTATTAACAATAGCACGGGAATTACAAACAAACTAGTCTAGTGTGGAATCTACTTGACACGCACGCACGTATATTGTAATAAATAGATTTTGTGTATAAAGAAATTGAAGTTTGACGTATCTATCAGAGTTGTAATAATTTATCTATTTTAGGAAAACCCCCCAATTGCTCGAAATGCGCCGAAAGTTTCTGGCTCTATATTTTGGTCACGTGGTCTTCTCAGGAGAATTGAAGAACCAATGAAAGTCTTCCGTGATGTGAAATTTGTGTCCACTTTGAAGGTGAGTTGTGAGCTTCAAGGCATTATTTTTAGAATTTCCGGGTGAATTACTCGTCCCTTGTGACACCCTCTTCTAACTAAACCCTTAAACTTCAACCTGCTAACCTCTCGAAGGTCCTGGAAAGCTGCTTTTGATAGCAGATTTTGGAGAGCTCATTAACCTACAATTCCAGAAGAATAGCTTTGAAAAACACACATTCCATACACATACACACATTCACATTCCCAAATGAGCAGAAAGCTACCGAGAAATGGATTATATAGTTTAGAAAAATACGCTATTAAAGTATTCGTCTTGCTTTTTATTTGACTGTATTTGAATTTAGGCCATACCCTGTTGGTAATCTTTTATTTGGAAAGTCTACAAATATTGTAAAACTAGCGTCTACCGCAGGGCGCTGCGCGCCCTTGCGGTATCCACTTTCTCAGTGCTTTGCACTTCGCTACGTCCATTTCCTCAGCGCTTTGCGCCTCGTCTTCATCAATTCTGTGTTTTTACCGAATTTTAAAGAACACTTCTATACCAACTAATATAACTTTCATTAGCATTCAAATACTTCTTTTGAGACAGTTGTCCTATCCATTTCTTCAGCGCTTCGCGCCTTGTATTTATAGAGTCTGCTTGCCCTTACGGATATCCACTTTCACAGTGTTTTGCACTTCGCTATGTCCATTTCCTCAGCGCTTCGCGCCTCGTATTCATAGATTTTTTACTATTTGAACAATTTCTTCTATGGCAACTAAGATAACATTTATAGCAACAAATTCTACTATGGAGACAGTACATAAATTTGACGTCACAATCAAACTTAAATGATTTTGTATGTCTCTAACCAAACTGAGAAAGAAATACAGCTACAGACTGTTGGTTGATTTGACGTCACAATGGCATCAAAGAAATTCATATTTTAAAGCATTTTATCTCGACTTCTCGTCACATTTTTGCTTTTCTTCTTCTATTTCTAAACGATTTGTAAAATATTTTCAGCTAAGGACACTCCCAGATAAATTCTGGTTGTATTGATACCTTTCAATTTGCTGTGCGTAAAGTGGTTCTTGAGTTTTAAGCGGACAAACATACATACATACATACATACATACAAACATACATACAAACAGTTCTGTTTTATATATATAGATTCAGTAGGGGAGCAGCTTTAGTCTAGTTTTGCTCTTTGGGTCTAAAGATTACAATAGCATTCATTTGTTCTTTAGAGCACAATTTGTATTCAAAACAGGATGCCCAAGTTAATACCGAATAATTAACATGACCTCTTATTAGATTATTTGCATCATCCAATTGGGAAGGTTGACATGATGATGCTAGATGAGCTGTAGAGTTATATGTTTCTCATCACGCAGGATTTCAGTCGGGTAGTCAAGTACTACAACCGCATTGCGACTGCTTTGGTGAAGTTTGAGGACCTCTGGATATCTGCATGGAAGTCTCAGATCGAAACGGTCAAGATGGGACTTAAGGCTCCTTTGCTCAGACTGAAGGGGGAAAGCAAGCGGATTGAAATCAATGTCGATGGAAGGTATGTTGCTTTATTTTCAGATCAGATTTTTTGGTTCAAGAGGGATTCAAGAATTATCGAACTAGATGGATACCATATCAAAGGGACGAAAGGGGCTTTTAAAAGCATGTCCGAGCATTGGAAATATTTGCATCGAATCGCGATAATATTGAAACGTTACAAATCTAAAGATTATATCTTAGATCTATATACAGCAATATCGCAACAATTTGAAACGGATCATAAAGGTTTGATACTACCCCTTCAAACATAATTTAAGTTATTTTCTTATTCATAAACTCAACCGAAAATAACCTTATTTACATATCATACTAGTACTACTCTATGCTAAGATACAAGTAATATCATACAGTTAGCAGCGAAGTCAGTCTAGCGATTTATGTGATTCATGTCGACCTCACTAAATACAATAATATAGACTTCTAACCATCTGTTGGAAGGGTGGTGTTTGGGTGGGTAATCTTGTCTATCAACAATATCGCTATCAACGTGTGATTTCTGTTCATCACTCACCAGCTTACATACTGCTTACCCCCTTGGGTCTTAACCTATGCAGTACTTTCCTTTCCAAACAAGGTATCAGGCTTATATCTTTCCTCCTGGGGTATGGGGTAAGTAAATACATCTACATATTGCATATTGCGATTCGTGACCCTAATATCTCTTATTATATAATTTCTTGCTCGGATCGAGCTATTATCTAAATTCCCTCAACTGAATGAATTTTCCCTTGTAAATCTTTAATAGATCGCAGCCTTAATTACCTCAGGGACACATAACAAATTAAAAATTACAAATTGATTAGCTACTTAATATAGCGCAATTTTGATGTAAAATCTTGAAGTGCGCTTTACAGTTCCTAAAGTCCCTAAAAACCTAAAAACCTAAAATGTCCATTCAAAATTTATTGAAAAGAAATGTTTTTAACATTTTCTTAAATGTTCCAATTTCACTGCATTGTTTTATTTCATTAGGAATGTCATTCCACAGCCGAGGTCCCATCACGCTGAATGATCTATTGGCAAAAGATTCTCTCTTTACTCTAGGAATATCTAGTTTCGTGTACATCTTATAGAACTTAATAGTCTCACACTTTCACTTAGCTAGTTTCAGCATATTATTTAGGTAATGAGGAGCTGTGCCTTTTAGTGCCTTGAAAACTAGAGTTAGAATTTTATGTTCAATTCTGAGATGAATTGGTAACCAACCTTGAAAGTCACCCATCCAGATGTTGCACCACTCGACCGAGCTTAACTTCAGCTGTACATAGCAAACTGCTTAAGCCGCTCGGCCACTCATCCCAACTTAAAGTTGCAATTATGTGTGCATTTTAACCGGCATAAACTCTTACATTTATTTCTTTCTCTAAAATATTATTTGGCTCACCCGGTAGGTGCACCCTAAAGATAATTTATTGTTATTAATGCCTGAATGTGTTTTCTTTGTAATTGTTCTATACTCGCGTATATCGAGCACTACAGCCAGGATAGGCACACCCGCCACTCGAGTTACATATGAATGGCTGATATATTTTTAGGGTGTTGGAAATGATGAACGAAGTGAGATGGATGAGGAGATTAAGCCTGTCCGTTCCAAACAGTGCCATTGAGATATCACTACAAGTAAGTTTTATTTTGCATCACTTGTTTTTCATCTCATATCTGTTAAATATACAAAGTCTCTTCTTTTTAGTGCAATATGTTTATATTCTCCTCAGTAAAGCTCATCTTCTTTATATACCAGAAAAGGAGATTCAAAAACTATAACCATCTGCTAACATCAGCAGTTTTTTAATTTCACGTCTATTAAATGTACAGTATTTTCTTTTATGCAATATGTTTCAGTTCTTCTCACTAATGGCTATATTTTTACTTCACCAGGAAAGCAGATTCAAAAACTATTACCATCAGCTAACTTGGATCATCAAACTTTATCGTGAAATTTGCGAAGAAGTGCCAGACCCGTTGCGAAAATTAATGTCACCATTAACAGAATCGATTTCATATCATCTTCATCCGGGACTTTCAACTCTTACGTGGAGCTCTTTGAATATCGATGCGTACTTACATCAAGTAAGACTTTATATTTTTTAGGTACTAAGGCCCCTCCCGTAAATCATGGGACAACGCATGTTTATTGTTTATTGTATCATTTATCAATTAGTATTGATTTGAGTCTGATCATTAACTGGATTCGAACTCTGGGCCTTCGGAGATTATTTGCTAAGTCCACTAGACTGACTACAGAGGTAATTAAAATGGTCAAGGAATCGAGCCCTTCTTCTGATCTATCACTTTAAGTGTGAGAGTGAATCGCCAGGTGTCTTATTCTAGGTAAAAAGGGAAATGTAAGATATGGCTACATCAAAAAATATGACTAGGGCTGTGCTGCTCGATTAGTATACTTATCAGTGGGTGTTTTGCACATAAACCCATACCTTACAAAGATAATATGCGTAGTAAACTATCAATACACAATTTGGACTAGTCTTACTATTCAGTGGGCCATTTGCGCTTTGTGAATAAACCAATACTTTTAAAAGATATTAAGCGCATTTTCATCTCAACTATCAACTAATGATAGAGTGCTTTGATTAGCGTAGTTGGTGCATGCACATCAATATACCCTACCTTCCCATACCTTACGAAGATGGTGAGTGTGTTTACCTATCAACCAACAACTATAGACTATATCAGCTATTAGTGATAAGTGCTAATAGTAGATAAGGTAAATTATGATAAATGTTATCAAATAGTGAAAGCATACCTCAACTTTTGATTGGTAGTCTCTTGGCTTCTTCAAGTGAATTTTCCTTTATCCAGTTGCTTTTCTTGTCTGACTTCAGAAGATTCTTTCGATATGAACGATGTATTACACTACATCACTTATCACTTATTACATCATTTATTCATTGCTGTGAATCAAGCACAATATTTTTATCTAAACCAATTATAAAATTAGCGTAGTAAGCCGTCAATCAAAACGAGAGTTCCAGCAAAATCCAATGACCTAGGTATTGCACTCTGCTTCCTTTCTATTTTCGCTGCGCAGAAATTTGATTGTGACGTCACTTTAGATCTTAATCAATCAATCGTAAAATATCCCGTCTATACTGCACGCCTGTTTGATTGGTCGATTGAAAAAGGGACTGGGACGATTGCTTGAAGCTTCAATCAAAGATATTCACTTAACTGGCGTACGTCATTTAACAGCTCAGGTCATGGAAACCCCTTGCGTCATCCCTTTTCTGACTTTCCCTCCATTTACTTCTTCCTTGTTTGTTTCTCTGCTGTTAGCATTGATAGACTATTCACTTATTCAACGAGGAACAAGTCAATAAGCAACCAGGGCTAGAATGACCAGAACATTAAGCAACTCCAGGGTTCAATGAAATAAATTCAGCAACTATTAAGCACTTAAACAACTATAGTGAAGTTGTTTACTTTGTTTGATCATACTATGCTTCATCGTTAAAAGAAGTATGTTTTTTAAAGGATTTCTCACATCTACACTATCAATTTAAACGATTTGGGGTACAGGGAAATGACTATATTTTGTTTGTCTTTCAAAACATGAGTTACTCTTCTAAAATCTGAAATATTCAAACAACTTTGAGGGTTGCAAATCCAAAATATTTAAGCAACTTTGAGGGCTAGTAGATGTCCAGTTGCTTATTATTAGCAATTCCGATCTACAAAATAAATACGAACTAGTACCAGAATATACATATCAAAGTTGTTTGAATCAACATTATGCTCTAAGAAACAATGATTTTGTTATGCCAAGCAAGATATAGAACAGTTATGAACGGTAAACATTCACTTCACCCATATTTCGGGCCCTACATTTGGAGTAAATTGAATTTGTGTACAAGGAAAAGTCCACTTTTGATACGGCTAGTAAAACTGTGAGACTATCGAATTTAACAAATATAAGCAAAGATAGCTGCAATGGACAATGTTCGTTTTGTAATGGATAATGAACTTTATTTGTTTTTTCACTTTGAAATGCGTTTAGCTAATCTTAAAGAAATGTTGAATTAAGCTCATTTCATTTATCATATTTTCTCCCATCGCATTTTATTTAGGGTAAATAGTGTCCCCAATTAGCATTATCGCTAAATATAACTTAAACTGTAATAAAGTTATAGCAAAAATATAAATGATGAAAATGTTGAAAAGGAAGTGCAAGCAAAGTTTCACGATGTTTCCTTTTCAATTTCAGTGTCACTCAGCGTTGCAAAAACTTCAAGAAACCGTGCGGAAAATCGTGAATCTCGTGAACGAAGGCCTGCTTGAAAACATATACGAGATCAAGAACCTCACCTTCTTCAATGCTGAGGATATTCAAGCGAAGAGTTGGACAGTGGATGAATTTGTTGATAACCAGTGTAAATTCAATGGTAAAGTCGTGAAAAGGCTGAGCAAGAGAATAGCAAGCATGGAAGCTACTTTGCAGGTAAAACACAGCGATGTTGATACTTTAACAGTATCTGATCGGTACAGGACTCTAGGATGGCGGAAAAAATCAGAAACACAGCGTAACACAATAACTGCCAAAGATTTGCGTCTGATACTCATACGACTAGTAGAGTAGATCGTCAGAAAGGGAACGTCTGGTGATTCGTTGGGTTTTGTTTTTGTTCTCTTTCTGATGTAATGTCTAGATACTTCATATTTCACCAGAGTAGTTATGTAAAATTTTAAGAAAAAATTTGTTGTAATAATAATGTGTGGATTTTACTGTAGTTCAAATTTTGGCAATTTATTTTCTTTTTGGTTTTATTAGACTATAGCTGGTGTGATTGTGCAGCAAATGGTGGCGACAGGTTCAGCCCCGCCAAGTCCTCCATCCACCCCCGCCTTTTTACGAGGAAGCAGCACCCCTATCAGCCACCATAGTGGATCAAGGACCCCATCATCTGATATACACCGGTATGGGAAGGATAGGAGGGCTCTACTCTCACCGCCGAATGGGGTGCTAGACGATGCGTTATTTGCAGAAGTCAAAGTTTATTACTGCAGCCAAGTTTATGACGCAGTGCTGATTTCGATCGGTGACTCGTTGAGCTCGTTGTATGAAAGTGTGCACTGGAGTTCAAAAGATATTGATAAGTAAGCTTTATGTAAATCTCAGTTTCTTTTTATGTTCCAGAAATGATATGTGGTAGAATATCTTTGAAAGTCCGTATTATCTATCTTCAGTGTCTTTTTTCATTCATAGTGGGATAGCGTAAACGGGTTCTTAAAGCAATCTTGATATACAGTGGAACATCGTTAATACAGCATACAATAAGCCAGCAAAAATCGGTCGACATAATGAGGTGGCCGTATTAGGAGTCTTTTTGCACAAGAATCTGGTTTTAGGGACTGAAAAATAGACTGTTATAACGAGGTAGTCATATTGACGAAGTGGCCGTAAGGTAAGGCTCCACGGTATTTTGTTTACGTATTTAGGAAACCTTGTATGTATTGTAGGAGCAAGGAAGTAGGCATCAAATCAATATATCTTTGCTAAAGATTGGCAGCAATTGTCTGGATTATGATGACAAGAGGTGTAGCCCTTTTCTTCCTTTTAAACTAACTCCTCGAGATAAGTCAATGTAGCATTTTTGTAACAGTGTGAAGCCTACTGGTTAAGGCGCTGGATTCCTAATCCTTTTGTGGGTTCAATCAAATCCACGAACGATCGGAATCATGAACTACAAACTGTCAGCTAACTCAGCTGTCCGTCATTCCGAGGTCGGTAAATGAGTATCCTAGATAATCGTTCTAGAATATTCATTCGTGGGGCACAAGCTGCAGGGCCACATCAGCTGCAAGCTGCTGTACTCCAAACCGTTAACAAATAAATCTGCTTGCTTACGTGCTGCTCTATGATTAAGTCTTTCTTATTTCTAGAAGTCGATTTCTTGAGCAATTGAAGAATGCTTCATCAAAAGCAGCCGCCCAGTTTCAAGTGGAAATTCAATTCGTTCTTCCCGACATCAGGACATCCCCATCTCTTGCTAGTGTCCAATCAGCAATCGACAAAGTGGCTGAGGGAATCCTCGATGTCGGTAAAAATATCCAATGGTGGGCCAAAGACACGAACAAGACATTTTATTCATCGTTGTTATCAGAGGATATTATTGTCAATGTGAAGAAAAAGATATCTGACATTGCATTTGGTGAGTGTCCTTAATGAAATAGGTTAGGTTGTTAGCAGTCCCTTTATTTAGAGAACAAGATCTATTTAGTCTATATACCGTAAAAGCTCTATTTAGCCTACGACTTTCTAAGTCTACATGCTTCAGAATGAATTTCTTCTCCAAAGTTGCTTTAAAAAGCTTCTGCTGTAATAAGCTCAAAAATTAATCAAGGTCCCCGGGGATAATAGAGCTTTAATGGTATATAGTGCAAGATGCTGGGGTATCGGTCTACAGGACACTAGAGCCTAAAATAGAAGGGGTCATTTTTAGGGAGGTTAAGTGAAATTTTCCTTAATCAAACAATTCTTATGGCTAGCAGTCTCTCAGTATTGAAAGCAAGATATGTTTATGAGTGCATGGTTCTCAGTTCTGGTTCTTCTGGGTTTTTGACGCTTCCGTTGCCAATAGAATGAAGAATTAGTAAACCAGGCGGGTGTAATTCCCTTTCATAGAATTTGACAGAAAAAATATATGTTTGGTGGGCGTGGATTATTCTAAATGGAAACAACTTAAGGCTCATCTACGCTATTTTAGTTGATTCCCAGCAAAGCTTTTTGGTGTCGCTTTCGGATTATGCAAGTCTTAGACGGCCTATTTCGTCCTAAAGTATGCGTTTTGTTGCAGATCTGCAGAAAGAGTTAGAAAGCGTCTTAATCAGCTTCAGAAGATTCGACTTCCTCTGGCAAGACGACCTTCAAGTGTTGTTCGAAGCATTCGTCGAGGCGAATCCAGGTCTTCGAGCGTTTCAAAGGGAAGTTGAGCGTCTGCAAAAAGTGGAGCAAGATCTGGTGTCGATTCCAGATGAAATGAGTCTAGGTGCTTTGTTGTTGAGCACGGCTCCGGTTAAAGACTGCTTGTACGGTTTTGCTATTGCTTGGAAGATCTGTTATGCTCAGCCTTTACATGAACACGCCAAGGTGAGTCGGTCGTCCAATTCATTATTCTAGAGTAAAGGCTGGGTAGAGGTTATAGACATAGGCCATACATTTTAAGAGCTAGACGCTAGGGGTCAAGGACTTGTACTCTTTCACCGAAAGATATCTCCCAATAGTTTCACCTGTTATTATCACCATATCTTCCGTTTTATCATAAGGAAATAGATATTTAAACAACTTGGTAAGCAAAGCTGAATTTATTACTGTAGGTTAGATTTTGCTATGTCGAGCGCAAGAGTACAAATAAGCATTTGAAGGCTGTGTAATATCTTACCATCAAATCTGACAGGAGAGTTTTTTCTTAGCATTCGCAAAAAACGTAGATATCACTGGATTCCATATGGTGTTCTGATTCTAATGGTGCACAATTTGTGTGTAATACATCTGACTTTTAACAGTACGAACAGGAAGCTGAATCGGACACCCCAAATGTTTTCCATATCCTTGATAGCTAGACCTGTTCGCACAAGATAAAACTTCAGTCGTGCAAGTTATGATACCAGCTTGAGAATTTCGCATAATGTGTAGTTTGAGTCGTAGAAAATGATGCGAAATAGACCCAAGCTGAAAAATTCTCCCGCGATCTACTTTTAGGACAGGGGCTTGGTCCCAGTCCTCAGAATGGTGAAATTTTTCTAAGCGTGATGTGCTGTACAACCTGTACAACAATAACATTATAAATTGACCTGCACATTTTGATAAGAATTGAATAATGTGATGCATCCTTCTTAATTTCAGCTGGAACTAAAAGCCATCGTGGAGAAAAGAGAATCGTTTCGATCTCAACTAACGACAGATATTTCATCATTGGATCAACTTAATGACGTTTTGAATCTGCTTCAAGAATTGCATGATTTAGAAAATACGATCGACGACTTGTATTTACCGGTTGAAACTACCTACAATAAACTTTTGTAAGTATTGAGTCCATCTCTTCACGCTGAAATCCAAGCATACAATCATTGACTATCATTTAAAGTCTTTGATATCCGGGGCCAGGGATTGATCCCATTACCTTCCGACGCAATAGTGGCAAGCAACCTTCTATTGGATCACAGTTGTTGAATGAATTCAAGTATGATTGCAATCTAAAAATAATTGGGACTTGCAACATTATTTCTCAAAACTGACAATGTTAAGTGAGTGAGTTAATGTTTAACGTACTAGCTAGCCAAAGGCCAGACCTTGTTTCTAATAAGAACATAGTAGTTCATCACTACACGTGAGTTCCTAGTAAGTTTGATTGCACCTATTTGTGCTACGGAAGTCTGAACTGCCCACTAGATAGGCCCTTGATTTAACTTTGGCCATGGTAGGGGGCAGTGCAGAGGGGTATCAAGGTAGTCACTGATTACCTACCCTATTCTGAGAACTAGATCTACACCTCACTAAAAATAAACGAAATTTTTCCCATCCATAAATGATCTATAGACTGATTACCTATTTCTAAAACCCCGGAACGGCCCGCCTGTGCATGTTGCTTTAGCTTTAGGACCCACATCTTTCATATTCTAAGTAGCTTGTTTACCGGTGCACAACATTGTACACTCGGTAATTGATTGAGATTCCCAACTATTCCCATATTTACAATCAGACTAAACTTTCTTTAATTTGGTAGAACTTACGATGTTCAAATAGCCCGAGAAGAGATTGTGGAAGTTCAGAATCTACGCAATAAATGGTCTGAGCTACTTGCTTTTGCAACAGAGGTAAGATTCGTCAATAATTTCGTAACCTCTCTTGACCTTCAAATAGTTTCTTTTCTATTAATACTTGTGCTGTTTTCGTCTCAAACCATTTTCATCCTTTCCAGTGATGATGTCGATAGTTATAACAGGGATAACCGAGTGGCTAGGTCACTCAACCCTTGTTTAAAGGGTCGTGGGTAGGAGCACATATTCTGACCTGTATTTTGTGTGGAGAGAATTTTCCTGCATTCTGTAATTCCTGGCAAAAGGCAAAAAAATGTGCAATGTTGACAGATCTAGAGGAAAGACCAGGTTGACACTGCTCAATTAGTTTACCTAATTCAGTGGACCATCTCTACTTTGAACACAATCCTTACAATGATTTAAGCGTATTTGCCGCTAAACATCACCATGGCGTGTATGTAGCTACATAGCTAACTGGAAGTAGACATTTCGATGCAACCAGCCCACTCTGTATCAATGAATACTTGTTATGAATGCTATATATAACTTGTTACCATCAAGTTGTCTTCGTTTGCAGGTCAGAACACAACTGTTACTGAAAAAGAGATCCATATTTGAGCAGGAGCTCGACAAGCAAGTTAAGGTAAAGGATAATTATCAACTTGGTTCATATTTGAATCCTTTACAAGAAAAGTTATCCCTTTTCATTGCGCATTGATGATCAAAAGAAGTGAATCGAGGACAATTTAAGTGACTTAATTCTGAAACAACCTAATCAGTCCATATGTAATCGTAAAAATAAAAGTTTTGGCTAAAGTTTTGTGCTTTCAAATTTTACTTATTATTGGTTGGTTTGTTATTTTGAAAGGCGTTGAAATTTGGTTATAATTATGATAAAGATACCTACTTTAATATTTCTATGAAATTCGCAATGCAGGTTGTTGGGCAAAGGGAAATTAGCATAAGAATCCTCAAACAATAAATTGAATACCTCTATCCATCTTTTATGAATCAAATCGCATTATTGTTATTATTTATTTGATAAAGCATGTTTAAAAGCTGGGAGCCATTGAGCTTATGTGGACCTGATATGGATTAAAAGTTCGTTTGATGGTAGTGCTGATGCCAATGTCTTGCTGTGCCGATGGTATTGCATCATAGTAGACCCATTCATTTTTTTCATTTTCGCAGACCTTTGTGGTGGAAGTGATCCAGTTTAGAAACAGTTTCGATTCACTCGGACCAGGGGTACCTGGTGTATCGCCCTCAGAGGCGGTTCGTAGATTGGCGCATTTTCAAGATCAATATGGTGAACTTGACCATCGAAGGAAAGTCCTGGATGCTGTTCAGGTTATATTTGGAATTGCACCCACAAGGTTTCCGGAGTTGGATCGGACTGGAGAGGTAGGATTTTGAATTCCAATCGTAATAGGATATTTGTAATGAACATTGTTGAATATTACTCTTGAGAACCATGAACATATTTGGCCTCCAGGTTATCACTACACTGGCTTAGTAGTAACTTGTGAATCAAAGCATATGAGGTACTGCGCAGTATTAAACAACCAAAGGGTACTCAAATTGGTACAAGAGCAGCGAACAAAAAGTAAAATGATAGAAAATGCCAAAATCACACAAAGATTGCTCAAGAATCTACAAGATCAATTAGAATATAAGTGAGGATGACACCCAGCGAGCCCTCTCTGTTATCAGATGTATTATGTTTACACGTTGCTCTTGAAAAACCAAAGAGTGCCCAAAGTGCTACAAGAGTAATAGGCAAAATAAAATAGTAAGATGATTGTCTTTGGCTCTTAATACACAAGTAGTGCTCGAGAAATTGCAGGGACAACAAGCGTAATGTAAATGTTTCTCCTCGTTCAACATACTTGCTGTTTATCAATTTGCAAACTTCTACACACACGGCTTTGACTTGTTTATATTCAAGCTACAAAGTGCTCAAAGGTCTTCAAGAACTGTGATTGAAAACGATCGCCAGCCCCAGGCTGCCTTTTAAGTCACTATCACCATTTTTAATGTTTTTATCACCGTTCATTCTTTTTAGGAACTTCAGCTCCTCAAAATGCTTTACGGTTTATACCAGACATTCATAAACTTTGACCAGAAGTAAGCCTCCTTATTTTATATCTTTAATGATTTCTTTACTAGCATTTCTTCCCTTCATCTGATAGAAATTTTGAATTTAACATCCCTCTGCCCCCTTTAATTTCTGATATTCTAAAGTGATCATCATGCTAGTTTTTACTTTTGAAATAATTTTCCATAGGTTTCGTGATCAGCTATGGGCTGAAGTCGATCTGTTCAAAGCAAATGAAGAGGTAAATGTTTCAGTGAATTACATTTCTCTTTTTCACTAAATAATATTGACAGTAATTTAGATCTTATTACTGATTTTTGTCTTAACTTTGAGAATGTTGACTCCATCCATATTAAGAAGTTTTGTACTTTGATTAGCTACTACTGCTTGATGTTCTGAATTAAAGCTACAATACTTCAAGGATTTTATTTTTCCATAGGCCTCTTAGTGAATTGCACAGTCTCCCCCATAGTAATTTATTGTCTGTTTCACTCCATAACCGGTGATGATTGGTTTTTTCTGCACTAGACCGATCTTTCACTTCTTTTTTGATTGGCTAATGTCGATTCACATCAGGGCAATATTATTCATTGGGTATAATATTCGTTTTCTTTCTGACGTTTTACTCTGATGAGTGTCATATTTAAAGCTTTAGTAGTTATGTTTCATTTACTATTCGTAGGGTTTCATGTCCCTTCTCTTACACACGTACTACCCTGATGAGTGTCAGACGAAAAGCTTCTAGTTTTTATTATGCTCGCTGTATTGTCTCCAATTCTTCTTGCCATCGCTAACCTTAAATTTTCTGAAATTATCAATTTTTTAATACTCAGTAGTAGTAGTTGGTAGTGTATCTGAAACAAGAATCTAGTCTTTTAAACGTCACTAGTCATCCCTAACAATACTTGACCATCAATTAATTTTGTTCACAGATTGAAAGCTACTGGAAGGAATGTTCTAAATTACCGCTGGCCATCAGGAGTTGGAACGCTTTCAAAGAAATGAGGGATTCGATAAAGACCTACATGGATGTGTTTCCGTTATTAACAAAACTTGCCTCCAGGGTAAGTGTCTATGCATTTCGTACAGAGAAATGGTTTACTCTGGGTCCCGTGTCACTGACTTCGTCGTGACAGTTTTCCATGCGTTTGCACGGACTCTTGGTTTTCAACTCCGCATTTGCTGATAACCACTTCCTTTTTTGGTGAGACGAAATATCCCTCGCAAAATCAAATTGTAGGTTTTGCTTTCCTCTGGGATTAGAGTCTTTCCAAGAGTTCATATTGGTTCTCCACTCCGCTTTCTTTGAAATAATGCTGCAAGTAATAGCGTAATGTTCAGTTGAGTACTTTCTTGTACGGGTGGATGAGATATCCCTTAAAAATCATTCACATGGTAGGTTTTGATTTCCTCTGGGATAAGAAACTTTCCAGGACTTCAAATGGGCTCTCCACTTTACTTTCTTTAAAATCATGTTGCGAGCAATAGCATAATGTTCAGTTATGTACTTTGTGTACATACGGATGAGATATCCATTAAAAATCATTCTTCTGCTAGGTTTTGCGTTCCTCCAGCTGAAGAATGCTTTGGAATTACAGGTCACCCTACTTCGCAGGCGAATTAGTGGCACGATTCGAGCCAACCTTTTCTTCCCTTTGTAGGATTTCTTAACGTCTAACAGAATTTGTTTACGAGTTTCCAACAGAGCCATTCAGGCACTCCATTTAATCGAGCCATGTCAATCACGCAATTCTCAGCACTACTAACTAAATGTAGAGACAAACAAATTTATGTGGGTCTTCGACTGGTCCAGTTAAGTTGTTCCAGAAATTTTCCCTGGATGATTTTCTTTTAATCAACAAAATCTTTGGAAAACCAACAATAATTATTTTGGTTATATTTTGATTCTTTTATTAATGTTAGAAATCATTATTCGTAGGAGATTCGCAATCGACACTGGCTGGAAGTTATGGCTGTGACAGGTTCCTCATTTCAGCTAGAAGCCAATGTTTTCAAACTGATGCATTTGCTGGATTCAGATCTCGTCAAGTATGCTTGTTTATACATATGCTCTGATTAGTCTTTCATAGGTAAAGAGCTTGAGGATGGCAAGGAAAATAAAAAATATTGCGAAACATAATAACTACCGAAGTTTTGCGTCTGACACTCATCTTAGTATTTTGATCCACATCTGGTTAGTAGTGATCGTTCTCTTTCCGACGTACAACTCCTAATGCCAGACGCTAAGCTTTAGTAGTTATCTTGTTTCGTCATGTTTATGACTTTCCTTGCTATCCTCAAGTTTTGTAGCGATCAAAGACTGAAATGTTGATCCTGGTTTGAAAAGATAAGCTTTCCTGTTGAAAATCTCTCGATGAAAAATTCGTTCATTCTTTACAGACACAAAGAAGAAATAGAAG
Source organism: Pelagia noctiluca (assembly GCA_963924455.1). Taxonomy (NCBI): domain Eukaryota; kingdom Metazoa; phylum Cnidaria; class Scyphozoa; order Semaeostomeae; family Pelagiidae; genus Pelagia; species Pelagia noctiluca. The sequence goes on from OZ004319.1 coordinate 11,789,042, forward strand.
AGATAGTTCAGAATGCTGGTAAAGAGCTGGATCTTGAAATTCGAATCAGAGCCATCGAAGAAGAATGGACGGAACAGGTCAGCTAGTCTTCATCAGTACAGAACTTGTTATTTGTTTCTCTTGCCTATTTGGAATACCAACCAACACTTTCTGCTCAGACCATTGGAAGCAGATTAACATGGCACTCCACACTAACATGGCTTACCTAGCTTTATTTACTCTAGGTTTCTTTACAGTCAATTCTATTTTATTCACTCAATGTGTTTTCTATAGGTTCTCAGCTTTGAAAAGTTCAAAAGTCGTGGTCTGGTATGCCTTGACCAAGAGAACACAGAAAAGCTTTTGGAATTATCAGAAGACGCAAAAGCCTCTCTTGCGATCATGCTGACGTCAAAACACGTGGCTCCATTACGCGAAGAAGCAGCAATCTGGGCTGTGAAGCTGAAAGAAGTTGGGGAAGTGCTTGAGCAGGTAAAGCTTTGGTTGCTTGGAAAGTAACGAAGTTATGATGGTAACATCAAATGGAACGTCATTTTACGCTTCCAAAACAAAACAAAATTCTTGATGTGTTTCATTTAGACGTAGAATAGGCAGAAAAGAAAAACTTTTTTCTTGAATTTAAAATATATTTAAAGAGTCGAGAACCCTTTGAAAGAAGCTTTGAAAAAGAGGGAACTTCACCTTGACTATCTAGCTTTGAAGAAAAATAAGCCAGAAATGAGGTTTTAAAGTTTTGCGAAACAAAATGGCATCGTCTCAAGGAATATTAATTGGTACGAAAAGAATTCTCACGAAAGTAAAATTACCTTCCCGTTGCAGTTACCGTCCTAATTTCTTTACCTACCTTTTTGGATTGCTCAGTAATAAACTTTAATTGGAACTATTTTGGATTGATATGTCAACTTGCATATTAATCATGCTCAAATTGTTTCAAGTTCTTTGCAAAAGATGTTGAGACCAACGAATTCGGGCATTTTTTATACTACTTAATCGAAATTTTGACCTTTACATCACTACATGCACTACAAATGTTCCATATGCAAATTAACATGTCAATCTGAAATATTTTACAACTTAGATGGTCTTGAGGAATGGATAATGTCCCAAATTTGATCCGGCCAATCGATTTTTCGATGGTATAAGATCTAAAATATCTTACAACTTGAATAGACTACAGGAATGCATAGTGTCCCAAATTTAATCTGGTCAGTTGATTTTTCGATGGAATAAAGAACACTAATCTTGAGTGCATTTAATTTCAACTCAACCACTGCAGACAGCGGTACATTTTCTCATGTCATCCGGTACCTCGGATACTTTGATTTTGAGAAAAAACAATACGTAATTATTGATCCAAGCATTAAGATTGGTTTTGTTTTCATTTCCCCATAGTGGCTAGCTGTTCAAGAGCTTTGGCAGTGTTTGGAGGAAGTGTTCAGCAACTCAGCAACAGCAAAGGTAAGCAAATCAGTTAGAATCTGGTTTGTGATATGTTGAAAAGATCCATTCAAGATACCCTTATTCAAGACCCCTCGTTCGTTATTTTGAGGCTTGTGAAATAATGTACAGTACATCCTCGATTATCCGAACCTCGATTATCCGAACCTCGATTATCCGAACGCCAAATGTTTTCATTAAAACATTTTTTTTGCAAACCAGTTCTTAAGAAACCAATCGAAATATCCGTTGTCTGCTCAAACTGTTGCCCAATATAAAAGTTATATCCAACGGAAGCACAAAAATAACACATTTATTCGTTGTTATCGTTGTTATTATTACAAATCGTTGTTGAAATTTACAAAAAACTGTTGCCTTAGTTTTCTTGTTGGTCTTTCCGTTTGCCAAGCTTTTCAATTTGGATTCAGTTTGAGCATCCTGTGACTGTTCAAGACGATGATAATAACCTTTTTAGCAAGTTTAGTAGGTAAAATGTTCTTCCTCGATTATCCGAATTTTTTGCGTATCCGAACGGCCCAACAAAAATTTGAGTTCAACCTGTTCGGATGATCGAGGAAGTACTGTACTTGCAGAGTCAAGCTTTATGTTTTTTCATGTATTGGAAATGACTAATGGAGCCCAGACTTCGAAGTTAAATTTAAAGATGTATTCAACATCCGCGATTAAACCCATTTAGAAAGGCCTATTTAGACAAAAATAGGGTTACACTATTTTTTTTAGAACAATTTATAAGGACACGAGCCTCAGATTTTGCCAAATCTTAAGAAAAATTTAAGAACAAACCGAGGCTGACCTTTTCAGGGTCAATATAAGAATTATACGAAATAACCACGAGACTGACAATTAATTACAAAACAAGCAAATAGACAGCACACAGATATATCAGATGGTCAAGAGAGTCCACACTTGAACCAATTAACACAACTGATAGCAAAAACAGGCTTCCAAATCATTATAAAGTGAGAACAATTTAAGAACATTTCAGCCTGAAAATAGAGAAATATTTAAGAACAGCCAGCTTCAAATCAAATTTACTGGTTCTTATAAAAAAAGAGAGTGTAATTGTCCATGTCCACCCTTTCTATTCTAGACCCCTGTTTATTGAGATTTCAGGAAATTATTCATCCATTCCATTCATTTTGGAACCCCGTCCGTTCGGGACTCAAGAGTAAGCATAAACTTGGTCTTGGTCAATTTTTCAAACAGTTAAATGTTGAATTAGTAAATTCTGTTTTTGAAGAAATTGCAATTAAATTTCATAAGCTTGCTTCACTTTTCTGTCAATCAGGAACTCCCCCAAGAATCGTCGAGGTTTTCTCGGGTCGATCGTAGCTACATGAGAACGATGAAAAAGGCTGTGGAAGTTAGAAACGTGATGCAGGTATGTCCCCTCTTTACTGTGACTGTCAGTTGAGTCAAACCTAATATTGTCTTGTTGGAGAGCGTATCGGAAGATCCTAGGTTCCAACCCTGGCCGTGTCATACCAAAGGCTTTATGAATGGTACTCAATTCCTCTCTACTTGAATTAATGGAGATAAACAGTTGGATTGATATTGAGGGTTTAACAAGTCACACGCTCTCCTATCTCAAACGATACCAGTGAAAGAAATCGGATCCTTTTAAGTCTTCTCTGACCGCAGTCTATCTGGTCACTACTTGTCATAGCTAGAGTGATCTACGATCTTGAATAAAACATATTGAAATACCAAAGAAAATTAATGACAAGGTGATTTACTCCCCCTTCCCTCCCCTCAAACAATGTTGAAAATCCTGATATTTGAATTTTAGGTAATTTATCATTCTCACACAACATTGTATGGGGGAAAGGGGGCTCAAAGTTGATTTTTCACAATTTTTCAGCTTGTTTTGTTAATTTTGTCCACGATCTATGTGTCAGGGCGACATTACTTTTGAAATCGCTCATTATGATATTAGATACGCCGTATATGCCAGATAACGCACACAGTCTCGGGCAACTTATGATAGATCTTGTATCATCTTGTCCATCGCCCAGATATCTAGACTACATCTTTCAACTGACCCTTAGGGACATAACTTGTTTTGAAAGTGTACCTAGAATCCTCTATTCGGTTATTCTAGTGTTGTATTGGAGGTGATGTGCCAAAGAATCAGATGCTGAAAGGTTTGCACGAAGAGCTGGAAATTTGCTTCAGATCTCTGGCTGGTTATCTGAATAAGAAGCGTAAGGTGAGTGCACAATGTAGCTTATTCAGGGTGGGGGAGTATTGTTAACTTCCTTAAGAGATATTGCTTCTATTGTGCTAGTGTGAGAATACATATAGGCGCTGGCCTTTTTCCTGTATGGGCATGGTAGGATGCACAACATCAGTGCATACAAAAGTAAGAGGTCCTACTACCATATGCAAAAACCACGAAGCTTCATTCTTTCCACAAGTTTTTAGTGGGTTTATTGTAACCATTTGTGGTAAAGAAATCTTCAATGTGGATATTATTGCCCTCTTACACTTTGTATAATTTTTTCAAACAGTTAAACCCATTCTTAACAAAACATCAACTTAAATCTTTGTAATCAACCTTATACACGATTTATATAGCCTTCTAGGATTGCATATTTGGCACATACACTGATTAAGGTTTCTTGAATGCATAATCTGTATATTTTCATCATTTATGCTGTATAAATATCAAATATTCTGAATAATTTTAGAATTCATAATTTGTCTTGCTTTCCAGGATTTCCCTCGTTTCTACTTTGTCAATGATACCGCTCTGTTGACATTGCTGAGCAAGCCATACAACTTGGATTCTGTAAAGCCTTATCTACCGTGAGTCCTGTTTTTAATTGCTACAGATTGAAATCTATACTGGATAGGTTTCGAAGCGTCTTGGTCTTCATGTTGGATAAGGCTATTGTTCATACCATTCCAAAGTTATCCGTTTCGATAGCTCCGATCGTCCCCGTCGTGAAAAACACTCCGCCCTGAGGATGGCATGAAGATCACTCCAGAATTGTTTCAGTGTGATATTAATAATTCAAACGGGGCATTTCGCTCCAAAACTTTGCTTTTTACGTATATAGATTTATTTTTGAATAGATTTAGAGATTATACCTCATTTATGAAGCTTTTTATCGAAGAAAAGAAGCGAAGAAGGCAAAGATAAACAGCATAGTGTGAACGGGGGGCCTATCTCGTATGATTCACTATGGATTGTTTGACTTCACAAGCTATCCGGTAAAGTGCGAACGGGACGATCAGCAAAAGTTATGAAATCTATAGGACCAATTATCCCCAAATGCAGCCTAATAAATTTTAGAAAGGCTATGTCATTTAGGGTCATAAGCAGTCTTTACACATACATTAAGTTTACATTGAGGTATAACTAGAAGTAAACATCATAATGGTTCTGGTATGTGTTTTTACGAGCACTTTATCACTAGGCTATATATCGTAGTATCATAGAATATTCTCTAGTGTGTCGTTGTACGAGAAAAGTGTTCAACGCCATAACAGTGCAGGGTAGATAAACTAATTATGAAGTATAAGCATCTGATGATTGCGTGAGCAAGAAACTTAAAGTAACGGTACATACTTCAACTTGTTTTTTTTGTTCGGATATCCATATCTTAGTATAATTTCCTAGTTTATTTGACTGTACCCATTTGTGCTGTAGAATTTCTCCATTTCAAGATGACGGCGCACCAGAAAATCTAGATTTCAAGTTCGACTCACGGTGGCTTAAAACCGCAGCCGAGTATAAAGGACATATTTTGTAATGTGAAATATTTCTTCTAGGTCTATTTTCTCTGGAATTCACAACATCGAAGTTGTCATGAAAGACCCAAGACCCACAAAACCAAATAAGAAAACTTCACTGGTAAATATCCTCAATCTCCACTCTTTGATATATTAGTTTTCATTTGTCATTATAATGGCTTAAGAGGGGAGAGGGGAAGGGTGGTGGGTTGCTCAGAGTAGGTGGAAGGGTGGTTAAGGACACAGTCTTTCTGGTGGTTTGAGGTCCATGAACCGGTCAACTTCCGTCAGCAGGGAAAACGGCTCAAATACAAATGCTATTTGTGTGTGTCATTGGTATGATACAATATGTCTGTTTTCAGTGTGGTACTGCGTTGAATTTCTTATCAAAATTTTCTAAGAACGGCTGGCTTAGGATTTAGGTTGAAGGGATCCAACTATATCATGAAATGGGGCATAATCTTTAGCAGAGTAATAGGGTAGGACGCATTTCTTTAAGCTTGATTGCTCTAAAGGACGTTTTCTGCCCATTTATGCCCCACTGCACTGCCCCCAGCTTTTAAATTTCTGGATCTGATTTTCAAAGTGAAAATCAAATTTAGCAATAATTTGTTATGATAGATTCCCGACAGCCTGATTCAGTCATTGGATAGTAGATCTTCTAATATTGACGTGTCGCAGTCACCGATTCTCGAGTCACAGAATGATGACAAAACATTTGGGAGGTATGGCAAGCTCGACTCCAACAAGCAACTGTCAACCATCCTCGATCGACGGGTGTCTGATGCTGACGAATGGAGACGCTACTTACCTCAGCTCAAGATGGTATCCGTGTCTGATGCGATTGGGGAGAGTGTGGCATTGGATACTGAGGTTTGATATGCCCGCAAATTTCACACCACTCAAACTGCAATCTCCGGCTAAAGTTTCGGAACACTTGCATGACTTTTACAGCTTCCAACATTTTACTCTCCCCCCCTTAGCAATGAATGTTGTTTCTAATAATAAGCAAAGTATCATTTAACTTGTCTCTCTGGTGAAGTCTGATAAAGTTCCTTTGAAAACAACATTATTACAAGGGGGGAGGGGGTTTGATTGGAAATAAAATGCTAGCAAAGCTAAAAAAAGTAGCTAGTTATTTTAAAAATATTTATTTGCTAAGAAAAACAAATGTGTTCCAACTACTTTTTGCGGGGATCGTAGTGTTTGAGGAAAATAAAACTGACTCATTTCATTAGCCTAATCAGGAGATGTACCCTCTTGATGAGTGGAAAACCCCTAAAAAGGCTTCTGGAGATGAAAATTCTATTCTATTGTGTCTTGCCTTTTATATATGTATCGCTCTGTTTTGATGTATGGAGCACCTTTTCAGTTAAAATCGAAATACAGACTTTGTAAGAAATAAATAAGAACCACTGGAATCTGAAATTTAGGAAAATAGGAAATACCTGCTCGAAACTAGAGCTTATTGCTCTTCAGAGAAAAAGCGTGTTTTTATTTCTTGCGAATACACTTCGTATTCTGCGATCTGATAAACTTTGCTGTTAAAAAAGTTTTCAAAACTATTGAAACTAGTACAAAAATTCCACATAATTAGATTATATACAGATGAAGAGTTAAGTCTTTCGAGTCTTGTCTTCTTAGTATATGTTTCATATTCTCAATATTTTCACTGCTGATTTTCTTTCTATGTAGATAAAATTAGAAAAAGGTGTCGAGTCATGGCTGAGACAACTGCTTGAGCAAGTCACGCAGACCGTACAGAAACTGATGACTCGCTGTCGAACTGATATCGAGAAGGGAATGTCAGTTGAAGACTGGACGCTCAAGGTTAGTGTTTTTATCCCACCCAAAACCAATCCCTTTACAAATCTTTCTTTAGCATTTTGCTATACACTGAAATATCGATATAACGAACCTAGGATATAACAAACTTCCTAGTATAACGAACTAAATGTCTGGTCCTTTGGATTTTGCCTTATGAAATAATTTATTGAAATATTTGATATGAAATAATATCGGTTTAACGAACTTCCAATGGAACAAAAAGTTTTCGGGCTCCCTTTGGAGGTCGTTATAACGGGATTCTAATGTACTGACCTAAGAGGGGACCGTTATTGAAATAAGAATATTCGATCTCAATGATTATCCCTTCCAGCTATTCCTACCCTTCCAGCTATCCTTCAACCTATACCCATCTCTATCCCTTCCAGTATGAATCTAACCCTTCCACTGTCAATTGCATTCCAAAAACATAGGTTTGAATTATGTAGAAAGAAAAGGACTTGAATAATTTTGATTTGATTTTCTTTCTAGTATCCCGCCCAAGTCGTCCTGATGAATCTCTGGCATATATGGACACTCGAAAGTGAATCGGTAAGATTCTGAGTGTGTTGAAAACAATAATAAAAACGTAAAGACAATCAAGAAATAAGAGTGCAAGGCCATCTCTAGTGATGCGCAGCGAAACTTGAATTGTTCAGTTTAGCAACTCATTACGGATAAAGGTGTGCTTTGACCGCATGTGGTGACAACGCAGACCAAGTAAGTCATAAGGCTTGGTCATAAGGTGGGTAAAGTGACGGGCTTAAGACGTCATGGAGGCATATAATAATTGTGGTAGCCCTATTGGTAGATATTAATTTGCGTTATACCATGCCTTATGAATTTATGTATACATAAGGATTTGATAAAGGATGTAATACGAAACAGGAGTTAGTGCTTCTACATAGGATAGTTCTAGAGCTGGAAGAACCAGAAGGCTAGTGCACTAGCTCATTGGCATTATTTAATACTGTGGACTTTGGTTAGTGTGCTCACTTTTGTTGGGTAAGGTACCTTTAAAAGATATATATCATAATTTCTATATGATAATGTATACAGTATTTCAATCGAGATAATTTGTGAGAATGAAAATGAACCGAGTAGGACTCCAACCCACGACCTCTAGATTCATACTCTACTGCGCTACCACTGTATTTTAGGATTGAAGTTCTGAACACTGTATGTGTATAATTTATTGACATTTTTGACCTGTATTGAATTTAGTACAAACACTCTAGCTGATTATTTACAGCATGATGGCTGTGTTATACTGTTTGGTTACCTTTTACTCTCCAGGGCATCTCGGAGATACGAATTGACCGAAAAGCCTTGCCGAATGCTTTGAGAAAATTCACCACTATATTCAACAAGATTCCGCAGATTATATCACGTGGGGCGTGGAAGAACTCAGATATACCCTTGACAGCTGTTTGTCAATGTCGGCTCGAGACACTTGTCAGTGTAAGTTATAAAACTAGATCTTCTGTTTGTTATAAGTTTATCAATGTTTTTAAAGAAAAAATAGTCTATGGCAGGGGTAGAAAAAACATTTACTTTCTTGGACAAAAGGAATTTTTGTTCCGGGGGTACGTTGAAAAAATGTAACCAACATACAAGGTATCTCTTGCCTTCAGATGAAATCATAAAATTCCATAAGATCATTGCAAGGAAATGCATTCTTGTACCCACTAACCCCTCATTGATTCATGGTGTGGCCTTTGGAGAACAAAAACAACCAAGAATCTTGTGAGGAGAGGTATAAATTCATCATGAAGTATGTCACTGAGACAAATGTTTATTTTTCTTATTATAGTACCACACGTAACAAAGAATTTTTAACTATGTTGTCTTAACTATTGAGTTTTAAATATGTCTATGTTCTAACTGAGAGTTTGTAGTGACAAGTTAGAAACAGCAACATGGCTCTGAGGCTGTGGCACTGTGTGTCAAATATTGATTAAAAAGATTATTGGATGGTTATTTGAGCCTACTATAAATGAAATATAGATCGTTTCTTCTTTCTGGAGAGATAAAAAATTTCTGAGACCATTGGTGCTGTGTCCCCTATATTTTCTACCCTCGGTCTTTGGTAGGTAGTGAACTTTAAGATATCAAGAAGCATAGCGAAACATGAAAACTACTTTTCATCTAAAATGACACTGATCGTAGTAGTACGTCAGAAAGAGAACGAAAATTAAATCTAAAGAATTTTTGCATCCAGGATGGATTTAGGCATGATAGCACCCCTTGTCATGACAAGTTTGAAATCTGCAAGATGTTTAAAGAGATCCGTCTCCCATCATCCAGCAGTGAGTTCTTTTCACGTCTTGATCCATCGTGCTATCATCTACGCTCAACTCTCCTCCTTCATCCTGATTCCGTCATTTGTTTTTCAGATATCAACTTAATTTTTACAAAATGAATAAAAATACTTGTTTCCTTAGGTCGGATTACACCTCCGTGATGTGCTCGAAGACCTCAGCCGACGAAAACTTCGGGAGGTCACCGATTTCGAGTGGCAAAGAAACTTGCGGGTTTATTTTCATGGTGCTGATGGAACAAAACAAGGTTAGTTGCCAGATATGCAATGCATAGGTTATCTCATTCCACTATTGTTGAAACCAGATACAAGAATAATTAGTTGTAGATTATGTTAAAAAAACACTTAGTAGATACGTGAAAAATTTAGAAGGTGAAACATATAAAAAGACTGTTATTTGGAACGCGTTTCATCCGTTCACCGAGAGAATTTAATTTATACAGTCGAACATCATTTTACGGCACCCTCTTGATACGACCACTATCAATATGATGCATATAAGTGTTTGGGCCAATTGGTCGTAGTATTAACAGATTTATACTTCACCTCGAGTTGACCATCAATTACACACATACGACCGGTTGATGGATTTCATATCAACCCTTGATTAATGGTAAGAATTGATGCACCAAGTCCGCTTTTTCCTATTTGGTTGTTTCTGTGATTATTTATTTCGTATAGTTAGTGTATTTCACTCTTTAATGTTTGATTCCTGGAGGTGTCATGATATTGTCTTGTATATCAGTTATCTGTTGTAGCAATGCTATATTGAATAAAAGAAAGAGATAAAAGGATAAAATGTTTATGCTATTTTGTTTTTTGTAATATGCTATTATAAAATATTTGCAACATATAACAAATCATAACTCTGTAAGAATTTCTTGCATGTTGATTTAATTCGATTGAACTATCAAATTGATTTCATTGCAGACTCTTTAGCCCTTCAAATGCTGGAAGCAAGATTCGATTATGGCAATGAGTTCCTCAGCTGCTCCAGTCCTGTCATGCTCACTCCTGTCACCGAAAAATCTTTTCTTTCACTCACACAGGTCATTAAAAAACTGAAATTTGTTAATATCTTAGTGGCATCTTTCATGCGTGTCCTATGTAGGTCCAAGATCTCTAGAGATAATCCATGTTATATGTTACACCCGTCCCGTTACATTATGTCATTCCGTGTTATGTGTATTTAGGTGTTAGTATATTCACAGTATAAGTTACTATCTCTTTACATTCGTTTCTAGAAGACAAGGTTTCGCATGCCTAAGAAATAGTCTTGTAAATAGCAATATTATTATTGGTGAAGCGTGTGTGCTCGATGTAGTCCTACTGTCTGTAACGATACCCAGTAGAAATACCGGAGTATTACACCTACTGGCTTCCTAGGCTGATTTACGATTGGTGGCTTAACTAGAAAGCTAAAACTATTGAATTTGTTGTTTTTCAGGCCATAGTCAACCATTATGGAGGCTGTCTCACTGGGCCTACCTCCTCTGGAAAAACTCAAACAATTAAGGTAGGTCCCAAACTGCTTTCCAAGTTATATGAATCGTTTATAACCCTTCCTTCATCAATTTTTTCTTTATTTAGCTAATCACTCAGTTCTTCAAGAAAGCATACATGCCCCCAGCGAACAAATAATAGAAATATAATGAAAATTAGACAAAAGTAAAACTTCCATCAGGTAGAGGTGGCAAAGAAGTATACACTTCATAATAACATATACTGTATGCACCAAAAACGCATAAATTACTGCATTGCTAAGTGTTGTTGATTGAATTCTTGTAAAATGAATATTTTAATTGATATTTTTTTGCGATAAGCTCACTGAATAAACAATATCTTACACACTACTTATCAGGAAATGTAAGATTAACGTTTGATTATTTTAGCTTACCTTACCTTTTAAAATTTCTCACGCCATGCCATTAACCTATGCACACATTACACCCCACTCTCTATAATTTGAATTATTTTGCTTTTAGGGTTTGTCTCACTTGTTTGGTAAATTTCTCATTTCAATAAGCTGTTTAACATCCATGGATACCAATGCATTCGGTAGGATCTTCACTGGCGTCGCACAGGCAAGTTCATCATTACCTTCACTAGACCTTAGTCGCCATATTGTCTTCAATTATCTTCCAACTTCAAAATCTAGTTCCCTACATGTTATTCTTTGAATCAGGTCAGCTGAAGCAAATTTCATTATTTTTGAAATTAAACTAAATAAATTCCTTCTTCCATAGCCTAGCATTTATTCCTGACATTTGTGCAGGTAGAGTTTTCTCTTTTCGGCTTTCATTGACTGGTGCCAGTACTTTCTTTAGAGTGGCGTCAGCAGTTCGAATAAAAAGCATGTCCAAATCTATAGATCACGTCAGCAGTTCGAACGAATTTCGTCTCTAAATTCATAGAATGGCGTCAGCAGTTTCTATGCAGTGGTTTCGATAATTTCTATAGCGTGAGCAATTACTTTCGAAGGGCTTCATATCAATAATTTGTTTTTGTATTTAGGAAGCCTCTTGGTGTCTGTTTGACGAGCTCCATCAAGCATCAAGCAAAACATTGTCTGTGATAACTTATTATGTGCAGCATATTTTCAATGCTCTCAAAAGCAGACAGTCAACATGCTATTTACTGGAGTCGCAACAGGTATATATGAAGTTTTTTCACAGCTCGTTCTAACGCAGATTTTGACCCTTTTGAATTCCAGCAAATCACCCGAGATTACTGTGTTCCCCTATGGAGCTATTGCTTTAATATGATTTATAAGATAATTTGTGGACCTGAAATTGTTTCTTAGAACAAACCCCGGTTGTTTATCTCGACTATGCAATTATATGGCGTACTTTTCTTGGAAAATTTCTGAAGTGTAAATTGTAAGCTTTGGGTGCTATTTGTAGTATCCCCTCTTTCTGTTTATTGTTCATTTATTGCTTATAAATTTTGAATCCCACATGTGTAATCTTGGTATTTCTTCCTACTAGATTACCATCCTTCCATCGCTCGCAATATTCACGACAATCACAACGTCATCAGAGGCTTACAACATCCCCCATGATGCATTGTGTCCGTTTAGAGTCATCAGCCTTGTTAAACCCGATGCTTCAGTCATCATCAAAACTCACTTGGCCGCACAGGGGTTCAAGGCTTACAAAATGCTTGCTGACAAAATCAAAGTGCTATCAGAGATATGCCTGAATCAGCTGTAAGTAGCAGCTTTGAAAGGTTTCTTTTGCATCTTTAGTCCTTATCTTATAAATCTTCTTGATTTCATGATATGTGGTACCCCCTCCCCCAAAGTATGATTTAGAGCAACAATAAGTCAATGATTTCTATCTTGAGTGAGTAAGTTTCTTTTTAACATGCTAGCTTAGACCTGTTTGTTTGAGATTTCTTGACTTCCTTTTAGCTAAGTATTGGAACGTGCGTCGATTGGTCCCAGAAACTTCTTTGATTCCTGGAGAAATCTTTTTTGTCATACTTCTCTTTTAGATAACTTGAGTGTTTCAATGGGGATTAATGGATTTCCATCTAACTCTTTCAGACCTGTTTTATGAGATGTTTTGGCTTTAGATCTGTCAAGAGTCACAGTCTATGGGACGATTCGTTCCAGAAAATGTTTTGATTCCTGAAAAAATCTTTGTCATATCTTTCATTAGATCTGTTAAGTATTTGATCGTAGATTCATTTATTTCTATCTTGCTGTTTTAGATCTGTCAAAAGTCATATTCTGTTCAACATGGCAAGCTTGATATCGATAACGAAAAGAGCTGGACAAAGGAGACAGCTATCCACCTCAAAATTGACGGATTCAGAAACAGATATACACCGAGGAGGGAGTGCTGTATCAACAGTTAACACGTTTGCACTGACAGGTAAAGCTCTGGTATTCTATCCACATATTGAATCAGGGTTGCTGAAAGCCATGATGGACCTCTGAGCAACTTCAGCTTTAGGGCCTCCCTTTCTTTGCCTGATATTTAGATTTTTGTGTTGAATTACCTATTTATTCTTGGAGAAAGGTGAAATGGAACTTGTCTAACACTATCTAAAATTTCATTTCAATGGATTTTTATTGTGACTTTTTTAAAGTGCGTGCATGCGTGAATAAGCGTTGGTTTGATTTGCATAAAGCCTTAGACCAAAGAAGCTTAGTAACTTAGAAATCTGTTATTGCTTATTCACTTACCTACTTCAACAGGACCTCGTGGACAAGGAAGAGACCGTAAGCTTGGTACCCCTGTGACAATGAGTGGACCAATCAAAACCGAGCATGTGATGGTCCTGAAATCGTTAATTGAATGCATTGGATCCCGGCTTTCTCAAGAGGTATTGATAATTATTCATTGATACTGAAGGGCTGAAGAATGAGAACCAAGAACGCTTCATCATTTGTTCTCTTTCTGACTTGCTAATTTGACGAGTGTCATATTGTTTTGCTGTGTTTCTGATTTTTCTTTCCATCCTGAAAATCTGTTATGATTCATCACAGGATCAAGTTATCTTCTTCTCGGTTGTTAAAGATGTGTTTGGGAACATCTCAGATCGCACCACTGTCACACACAGTAAAGAAGAACTAGAAGTTGAAAACATCTTGACTAAGAATGTGCAAGAAAAGGGCCTAATTGCCCATCCACCTTGGATCTCAAAAGCCACCCAGCTCTATCAATTGTCAAAAGTTTACCATGGTACGTTACTTCTGATTACAATTGGTAGTAGGAGAATGTTTTAGTTTTGTTTTTGTAAAAGCTGAAAGAATCTTGTGACTGTAACAAATCCTGTAACAAATCCACTGGTAGGGGGTGGTCGATCTCATAGGCTTAATTGCTCATCCACCTTGGGTGTTAAAACCCAAGCTCTATCAGCTCTCCAAAGTGTATCATGGTAAGTTACTTTATTCACCAATTTATTGTAAGAGAATCTTTTATGTTGAAAAAGCTAGAAAGGATCGTGTAACTGTAAAATTCTTTGATAAGTTGAGGGTAATAAGATAGACCTATTTTGCTCATCGACCATGGAACCACCAAGCTACATGTATACCTGGTGTCACAATAAGCCACAACTGATAATAGATAATAGTCTTTTAGCTATTTTGGCTGCAAAGGTTGTAGAGAACTGCTTAGCTTTAACAAAATCTTTAGTAGGGGTAGGTGAATTGTACAGGCTTGTCTTGAGTCTTTTTCTCCTTATAAATCTCTTTCAAAGACTGATGGTCAAACATTTTCAATGCCATACAAAGTTTTACGCGAAATGCACCAGCCTATGTACAAACACATACTGCAATAGGCCTAAATTTTCATCGTCAATAGATATTTGGATATAATACTTGATATATCTTTTACTAAAGAAAGCAGACAAACTTAACCACATCAAAATGTAGAATACAGCTAAAATATTTGTTAAAAGGGTAAAATCCCATTCAAATTGTTACATTTCATTGCAAATATTTCAAGAGTATGACCCCTAAATTCCTCTTTTTAGGGGTAATTGTGTGTGGCAGTGGAGGAAGTGGAAAGACGGCTTGCATTGAGAACCTGGTGGAAGCATTGAACGATCATGCAATGAGCAAGCAACTTGACGGCAACAACAAATCCAGACTTCATAAACTCGAACACATCAATGTCCTCGCAGTAGCAGACCTCAGCCTCATGTTCGGCTACATGAAACCATCAGGAGACTGGGCCGATGGTGTCTTTACTTCCATATGGAAGCGTGCTAACAAACACCATACAGTCAACAAGACGACCACGTGGCTTTGTTTTGATGCTCCAATCACTGACGCATGGTGTGAGAATCTGAAAAGCGTATTGGATCGGGGAAAGGTAAATTCTACTTCTAATTTATCAAACACTACCAGGGATGAGGGCCTACTAGACCTGCACCACTAAACGTAGGCCTTCTTCAAACGTTCTGCCAGAAAAAAATTCTGGTCTAGCTCTACAAAGAAACTGAATGTTGCAAAACCAGGCTGGCTAGTTTCTTATTGGTTGAGAAGAAATAGGTGAAGAATTGGAAATATACTCAGCCACTGAATTTTCATGAAATACCATATCTTTGCAATCAGAATTATTTTCTAAAATAATATTTATTCCCAAAGCTGATAAGTCTCATCTATAAGTATGGGGTGCTGCTATCTGGCAAGCTGAGGTTTCTTATTGGTCAGTTTTTAAGTTGCGGGTTGATATTGCATTTCATATGACTTTAAATTGAATTCAATCGATTTTCTATTATACAAACCCTGATAAGACTTCTGATATACTAAGAGGATTGATTTCTGCCACTCTCTCTTCTAGTATCTCACACTGCCGAACGTTGAGAGGCTGCAGATGTCAGGGAATGTGCAGATTCTGTTCGAAACTGGAAATATCCAAGATGCCAGCCCGTCAGTTGTGTCTCGCATGGTATGTGCTTGATTATTTATTTTTCTTGAATTCAAATTGAAGGGAAGAAATTCCTGTATTACTCATTCTTCTACACTTGACCAATTATGATATAGCCTTGAAAATCATGTGATGGTTATTGAAAATAATGTGATGGTTATTGAAAATAATGTGACGGTAATTGAAAGTGCGCATAAAATAATTTAAGTGAGTGATCTTTTTTATTCGTATTCTGAACAATTTAGAAATTCTTGCTGGGAGTTCAATAGCAAGTAAGAGTGGCATATTGTTCCACACACAGTGGATGCTGGACAGTGAATGGTTCCACTAGAAAAGCAATCCCTTGTTTGGTCTTTCATTGCTTATTTTCCTTTCAATCTTCAAGAATAAGAGATGGTGAGTAAGTGAATCTTAAGAGATCAACTTGGTTGTTCCCTTACTTGACATTGCATCACATAATTACTGCGTATCTATTTCAGGGTTTGGTTTACATTGATGACAAATTACTTGGTTGGAGGCCATTAGCAAATGCTTGGCTAGCTGGCAAACCAACTCAACAAGTTCATGTAAGTCATTTACTTGCTATTCTGACACCATTTCAATAAGTGAGTGAATTATTACGTGAATAAGTTGCACGGCTGTTGTGAGATACATTTTGATGGAAACTTTCGCTAAGAAAGCTAGAAAATGCGAACATATTTTTGTATCAAAGTGATATTCTATAGCACTACTAAGTAAGTTGATAAGTACGGATAGGTACGTATAAGAAAGCAAGTAAGTAAGTTAGACAGCCGTAGTTGAATGCCATTTGGTGGAAACTTTTGTAAAGAAGGCAAGAAGTAAGAACATCTTTTATTGCACCAAAGTGCTATTCTATAGGTATAACTAATACCAGTAACATTTTCATACTTCTGTAATTTATAGCATGAACTTTTATTCAAGTCTAGCCATTTTATCAAAAACTTCATACGTAGCTAAACCAGAAAGCATTCGCCTTTTCGCTATCTAAAACCTGTTGATTATTTCCTAGATATTACAACGTGCATTTGGAAAACTTGTAGACCCGATTCTGAGTTTTATGGATCAAGAAGCGAGGTGAATTACCAAATAATGATACTGTTAACTTTCTAACCATATTGACTTCTTATTGCCGCAAACTGATTATTCGGGAAACATTTGCTCATTATCCTTTCAGGATCGGGATTTATGTATCTTTTTTCCTGAGGATCGCCTCGTTGTTTTTGTCCGCGCGTGATAGTCTCAAACCAGCAATTAAAATATAAATCAACAGCATCTATGTACAACTATTTACAACGAAACCAAAATACATCTAACCAGTCGATAAAAGTCTTTCTACTCTCTTAAATCTCCAGTCTATGAACCTTAACGTAATCTTAAACTCTGTATATATCTCAAACTCGAATACTTCCAACTCGTGTCCTCAAAACCGCTCCTGTCTCCTCGAAATTATCTCAAAACTCAACTCTAATAAGACCCAGTCACGCCACCCTTCTCTCGCCCATAGATCACGTGACCTGATTGCCGCAAACTTCTATGCCTTTAATACCAAGCATACTAAATGCTTTTATGATAATCTTTTATCCTGTATGATTGCTCAATTTCAAAAATCAATCCACAACTCTTTTTCATATGATTCTAATTCAACAGGCCATGCTTGAAGCTGTCGGAGACGACCCTATTTTCATCATGTTTGACGCTGTTGTCAGCACTTTTACAGGTATTTGTTTTGAATTCGTCTTTTTTTTGAAAATATATATTTATTAATAGGCTAGGTAAGAATGTTTCTCGCAGGATATAAAGAAAGGACTTTGTTTGGCTTTAGAGGTCAGAAATACTATCTTACTAATAATAGACATGATAATGAAATATTGTCTGTGTAATCTGCTTGCATCGCCTCAATGATGATTGTGAGGAAAATCCATCTCAGAAAAAGAATTGGAGAGAATTCAGGATTCAGTATTCAGTAATTGATTGTTGATTATCTAGTTCGAATTCCAGACAGTAGACGTAGGAGAGGGCCACATTGACAGAACAAATAGAACAAAAGTAAAGTAGTCTGGTATGTTTTTCTGTCATTGCAGTTTCATCCATCAGCCCATTTCCAGAGGATATTGACAAATATGTGTACCTATTACAGGAACAAAAATTGATAGAAATAAGAGGCAAAGAAACACAACTTTTATACAACACACATAGGCCTTTCGGACTTAAGGCCTCCTCAGAGTGTGACTTATGATTTTTAAAGAATAATAAATAAGCCCCAGTGTGCTGTGTAAAAGTTGTGTTCCTTTGCCTCTTTTTTCATCAATTTTTAGTAATCATATCTACATAATAATTACAGGAACACACAGACCTTGGCGGAGACCTGCATACAGAAAGGCTGTTTGTGTTTTCTTTGATCTGGACGTTTGGTGGATTACTAACCAAAGAACAGGACAAGAAGAATTTCAGTCAACTTTTATTATCAATCAGTACATCGTAAGTATTCATATGGTAATTAAGTCATTCTGTTGGTTCATCGGACTCTTTGGTCGATACAGAGCTTTAGGATAGAGCTTAAGAGCTCCAATTTCAGAAAGCAGACGAAGAAGAGGTGCCACAATGGCAGAACCAATGGAACAAAATGCAAAGTATAGTAAAATAGCAAGAAAAATGGGGAAAACAGCGAAACATAATAACTGCGAAATAATTTTGTTTGACATTCTTCAGGATGATTATGAGATGGAGGGTTCTGAAAGGAGGAAATGATTCCAATTCCCAGCGCTAGCACTGAAATAATCAAAAATCCCAATCCAGACGAGGAAAATAGAGCAATTCTCAATATTGACGTGTTGAACAATCCTAATTACAATTTATTTTTTTCATTATCAAATCCTAGTCCTAAGAAGTTCAATTCCATTTTCGCATTTCATAAAAAAGGCAAATCCCAGTTTCCGATTTACTCCTTCCTGACCGTCTGATTGAGTTTATGTTTGACGTCCTATACTGACTAAGGTAGGGCTTTGTTTTCAGCAGGGGGCAGTAGTATACAGTAGACTACATCATTACATTCAATACAGCGTAATGATGTTAGTGTGCTTGATGGCATCCATTGGCCTTACAGAGTTCATCAAAACAAATGCGACTGCCTACTACACGACCCTTTATTTGTGTTGATGGTGATTTCGAACTGTTAACCCCCCTTACATTTTATTTTATCTAGCCTGCCTGATTATGACCATTACATTTCAAGCAGGGGGGTAGCATCATACAATACATCACTATATTTGATACTGCATAAGATTCAAGCACGTTTGATAGCATCGATTAACGTACAGAGTCCTTCAAAACAAACTGACCGCCCACAAGACGACCCCTCAATGGAATGCATGTTGATTTCTAACTGCTAATCCGCCTTACATTTGTTTCATTCAGACTTCCTGATTATGATCATTACATATCGGTGTTTGACTACTACGTTGATGAATCTGGTGAATGGGATAACTGGGAAGCAAGGTATTTTGATTTTAATCTGCTCGCATAAAATACCAGTATCCAGCATTCTACATCATCATGGTCTCATTTAGGGCTTATTCACCATGCGGATGTATAAGTATCTTCAAGATGTTGCTCAAGCTAGCAGAAACGAGATTAGAAACAAGCTTAAGCTTCGCTGAATACTGTTAACTCTTTGATTAAGTCCTTATTGAACCATCATTAGATTTCTTAAAGACTTTTGATACTCTTCCTCGTATACGTAATTGTTGAGATGGGTGCCTTGTGAAAGAAAATTGTTTGCTTCCATATGAAAAAGATTCTTGAGATAGCTGCAAACCAAGTGCTTTAGCACGGTTTTGTTCATGTTTTCTAGTTTTATATATTTCTTAGTTCTCTACTTTAGTTAGTATAAACCAAAAGCCTTGTGTACCAGACAATTTCAAGAAATAAAATAAGAATACAATACCGAGGAACATCTTTCCGTTTTTAATATTTAAAAATCGAGAAAGAGCAAGAGAAATAGGCGGTGTTTATTCTGAATATTTCGACAATTTATTATGTCATTTTCAACAGTCAAAGATTTTCCTCGGTATTGTATTCTTATTTTATAGTCAGTATGTTGACTAACCCTCTGAAGAAGGGTTAGCCACGGGCTTCTATCCACATAGGGATTGGCTTATTTCTTTTTTTGGCTCGCAAAAAGCAGTAGATAAATATATGAGAGTAGAACGAATTTAGAAATACAGATTATTTTGATACCGGTTTCATCTGTTCAAGGGATATGTTTATATTCATCATATTTTCCGCCATATTTTCAATGTATCAAACAAGACTTATTTTTACACTTCCTTATGATAATTGATTTTAGGCTTCCTGATGTTACATACGGTGACTCGTTGAACTTACTGGAAGAAACTTTCGTTGAAACTGTAGATACAGTAAGTGAGTTTACTATCATTTGAGAAAAAGTAGGATTCGGAACTTCAAATTCAAGGACATTCTGCAATGGTAGTCATGTTGTCTTAACAATTCTACAAATGAAGAATATAGTAAAATATAAGAAGAACTACTTGCAATAGGGAGATCAATCGAAAATTATATGTTTGAATGAAAATGACCAAGGTACGTTTCCATTCGAAGCCCTCTGAGTCTTTGACTCGAATCTTACCTGGTCACTTTCACACTAACTCTTTCTTTCGCACTTCTCCGATGAGATTCAGACGTAAAGCGTTAGTAGCATCTAATGTTTCTGATTTTTGTTGCTACTAGGATTTCTATATTAATAAATACTGTTATTGTTTTTGTAGATGCGAGCTCGTTTCATCATGGACCTAGTGTCTTCAGTTGAGCGAAATGTCCTTCTTATTGGTCCAAAGGGTTGTGGCAAGAGTTGCATGATCAACGACTTCTATAATCAAAGAGGTTCGTTACTGCCCTATTATCAATATTTCTACGCTTACAAGTAATCGAGAACGCTTATGTGTCCTCCTAATAATCAACTCTAATACCATGCCTTATGAATTTATGTTAATTATAAACAGGGCTCGGAAAAGGAATCTAATCCAAAACGCGAATTAATGCCTGGCTGTTGATAAGCCTAATGTTAGATTCACCTCGAGGCTGCTGTGCCAACTTATTGTCCTGATTTGGAACACTTTTAAGTGGATAAAACTCTGGTGTGGGACCTGGTTGTGGCCTATGAAAAGTTAGGTTAACCCACTTTGGTAAACTACAATATTCCGTTTTAGACCATGCCTTATGAATTTATGCTCCTAATGGTCAGCATACATGTTTTTTTTATTCAGTTTTAAACAATATGAGCTTTTAAATTTTGAAAAATATATGATTAACCTCTTATGCTGTTTGATTGTTTAGCCAATAAGAATACGATTGTGAAACGCATGGCCTACTCTGCGGGCACCACAGCAGGCCTTGTTCAGAAGTTTATGGAGGACATTCTATACCATAGACAAGGTAATGTCCCGTCCATATTTTTGCTCGACCTACTTAGTCCATTAGCAAAATACTTATCTCTAGCTCGTAAATTTCTTTTTTATCTTGTTTAGAATAATAGGGCTCCACTCAAGTTCATTGCCTAAATATTACACTTACTTCTTTTTGAGTGATTCAGGAAATTTGAAGGAAAATTATAATTGTCTCATCGAATAAGTAATTGAAAATTCGTTAATCACTTCAGGTTTAGTGACTATTTGAGACAATCTGGAGGATCGGACGATACGCTTAAGTGCAACTGTGGATTTTATGGCTGATGTAGATTTTGAATTTTTTTCGGTTACAGGATTTGTTTATGGTGCTGAAGACAACAAACAACTCACTTTGTTTATTGATGATTTGAACGTCGCCACATCCAACTCAGAAAACATGAATTTTCAGACGACAAATGAGGTAGGTCCCATGCTTGTTTATTAATACCAGTGATTTACCAGCCCAGAAAAAACTCTCTCCCCAACTAAATATCAGATAGAATAAGTATTGGTGGTGTCTTGAGCAAAAATTATATCAACACCCTCGAACTAAATATAAGGTGGTATTGGAGTCAGCTGTTTACTGGATCAGATAAAGTAGCACCCGAATTAGAAATAGGATGGTATTAAATCAGTGGTTTGCTGAGCAAAAATGAAAATCAACATCCCTTGACAAGATATAAGGTGATATTAGTGTGAGCCGTTTCCTGAAACTGCAAAAATAGACACCTAACTAAATATCAATAGTTTCATTGGTGTGCTGGGCTAGAAAAGGTGACCCCTAAACTAAATATCAAAGGACATTTTAGTATCAATGGTTTGCTGAGCAAAAATAAAAATCAATACCTTTTACAACCCTTACTAAGATAAATATTGGTATTAGTGTCAGTCGTTTCCTGAAACAGAGAAAATAGACCCCTAACTAAATGTCAGATAGCATTAGTATCAGTGGTACGGTGTGATTTCATCTTGCCAAATAATTAAATTTAAATTTCATTCTAGCTGCTTCGCCAACTCGTTGACAGCAAGATGATATTCAACCTTCAAAAGCCTTTCGATCGTCGATACATCGAAGGGTTATCAATCACGGCAGCCCTTTCTCTGTCTTCAGCAACTACTCTCGATGCCACCCACATATCAGACAGACTCTTGGTAGGATTTTTTTATGTTCTGCCTGTTATCTTAGGCTCAACGTATCAAGTATGAATTGGTAAAAGTAGCGAAATGACTAAATACAATATGAATGGATGAAATTGATCTGATCTCTAAGGGTATTCATTAATGTATGATTTATTTGAAGTGAAAATTGGTCTATGCTAATGCTTAGTTACATTCTGATTCATAAATTAAAGGAAATCAGATAAAGATAAACAATACGTCCCACTTCTCGAGGCTCCATTTGCCATTTTGCCTGGAATTACAGAAAGCTGGCAAGTTCTCCATTCACATTTAATGTGACAGGGCTGAAGGTTATCTCGAACTCACAACGTTTTGAACAAGTGATAAATGATCAACCACTTGGACATCCCTGTCACTACAGCAATTTATGTTACATATTTCTTATACATCAATCATGTTTATTTTTTCAGCGTCACTTCACTGTGATTCAGCTGCCAGAACCGGAGGAGAAAACAGTGCAGACAATTGCTTCAGCTATGCTGGAGGTATTACTCTTTGGTCGTACTTTTTCTTGGCCCTTTTTTATAGCCATCAATTACAATTAAATTACAGTCTGGAAGAGTATTTCCTGGCAATATTCAATGTTTGAATGATGGGTCTAGTTGTACAGACTTTGCGCATCAGTTCCCATCTATTCACTCGGCATTAGGACTCGAATAGATCAGTTAACAAAGCTCAATTAACTCTAGATACTGCATAATGTGTCCCGTCTCTTTGCAATACGGCATGCTGTATCATATTTGAAATCTGCTGTTCACATTGAATGCCTTGCTGCTCTTTTTGCCAAAAATAACCTGGCATGAGAGCGGACATACTTGATGTAACTTTAAGTTACTTTATGTTAGTTTATTTAGTCTCTGTACTACGAAACGACTAACATTAAAAAAGATATATTATCATTATTATATTATTATTATTATTACTCTCTTTGTTGAAATTCTTAGCAGAAATTTTTTAAGCCTGTCTGCATTCTTGCAGATTTATGAATGATGCAATATGATTTATCACATCTAATTTTGCATGCCTCATTTGGTCTGCTATAAGACGTTACTACAGATATCTCGTGATTGCGCAAAGAGCACTGACGTACCATAAGTCTGTTTCAACCTTTCAATCACTCTATTTGATGGCCTCTATATTTTTTACCAGGCTAACATGGGTGCCAATCAATGCATGGAGCTACCTCAGGAATTACACGAGCAGATCGTCCAAGCTTCTTGCCGTTTGTTGTCATGCGTCAGAGATGTTCTTCGATCAAGTCCTATCTTCGGTCGTAGAAATTATCAATTCAGTCTGAAAGATCTCCAGAGAATGTTCCAGGTATTTATTATTAGCTGGTGTTTGGATAGGACACGATTTCTGTAAGAAATATAACTTGCGATATGAATAACGAGAAGGATTTGAAGTTTGAAGTCCAACGTCAATGGATTCCATGAAACAGATTATGAAGTTTTAATAAATCATCTATTCTACATATCAATATTTTGCGAATATCGAGCTGTATTCAGTTCTTTGCTATACAATCCTAGAATTTTCGATTCAACAACAAGGCTTGAAAGCACCCGTATTTTGAAAAGGCAAAGATTTGAAGAGGGGTCCTTTACATGAAAAATCTCAGCCCGTGTTGCACTCAGAGCGGCGCTTCAAGTCAGCCTTCCCCGTGTAAATGCAGAACCTTCGAGTTGCTGAGTAAACAACTTACTCTATCGTCCTTTTGAAGTGACATAGACTAGGGGACCTGTGCCCTTTCTGGAAATGAGGCCCCTGAATTGTTGCAGGCTAGCACATCGAAAGTAGACTTACTTACATATTCATGGAAAATCAGATTGCAAAGAAGGACTGACTTGGGTCGATCTCGTTTTTCGTAGTCATTGAAAAGCTGCCCTGAAGAAGTTCGTGCGGACGACGAGAATTACCTGATTTCCTTCTGGCAGCACGAAGCGAGAAGAGTTTTTCAAGACAGAATCGCACAAACGCCTGACATCAACTGGCTTGAAAGAACATTCAAAGATATTACCAAAGAGGTATCACCAACTCATAGACATTATTTCACTCGAGGGTAATTTATCGAATTAATTTGTGAAAATGCAAAACTGACTCAAGAAGGACTCGAACTCGTGACCACTAATCTGGTGCATCAATGCTGTACCAAACCAAGCTAATCAAGTAATTTGATAGCATTGGATACGGTCTTCATGATATACTGGTCTTTTACCTTCAATTTGCCAAAATCAGTTGGTACCCTGTGTTCTTGCTTTCATGAATACCTCCCGTCTTTGCTGTGGGTTTTCTTATGAGGCAGCCCCCTTCTCTGTAAAGTTGCATTGCTGGCTAAAACAACAATGTGGAACTGCACGAAGCTCACTTATTGCTTACCTGAACTCATTCTATTGAACAAGTACAGCATTGTACAATCAACCGGGGTTAAATGTTTTTTACAGTTTAAGTCCCATTTTATGAACTGATTTGGACATGCCCATTAAGCATTCAAATGTTTTGATCTAGCATTTTCTATTTAGCTTTTGATTTTGTTCGTTCTTGACAGTGGGCCCTATTGAGAAGAAAATAAGAATTGTTCTCTTTGTAAATGAATGATTATAGGCTACCCACTTTGAATATATGATATCATTATTAATTTTTTTTTTCTAGTTTTTCTCGTCACTGCCTGCGAATTCACCGAATACAGTGTTCACCACATTTGCCACTGATCAACATTTGCAAGCTCACAGATCAATGACACAAATAATCAAATCTAGCAGTAGAAAGGTGATTCATTTTCCTTTACTTCTTGATTCTTGATAAAATCATCACATATGTTCTTTTCCAAGAGCAACATACTTTCAGTAATGCACTTCTTTGAAATCATGCTATACTTATCCAAGTATTTGATCAAATTAGCCAATGTGCCCTCCTGGTTATAAGCTACCATACTGACTGTGTAGTAAAGTCAAAAACCTGGCCTACGAGCTCCGATGAACGGTTACATGCTATTGAAGTTCAAGAACCAAAGAGTGTTCACATTGATACAAGAGCTAATAGCAAAAAGATGATGATAAAGAGTAACAAATATTATGGATCGTAAGACCCAATTTGCCCTTCTAGTTTTAAAAACACTCGTTGACCTGGGTATACGATGTTCGGCTACACATCAATGATTTGTGATCAAGAACCAAATATTTCACTCTTTGTTCTTCTGCAACTTTTTCCGCACTATTTTTGCATCTTGATCAGATTCTACGATTTTGATTTTGGTATACTCAACTATCATTATTTATAAAATACTTATCATTGATATTCTAATATGGCATTTTAGTTTCGCATGATTTTGCCTTTCAGGTGTTCCATCAGTCGATCCAAGATATTGCAGAAGTATCTGAATGCCTGAAGTCGTTCTTAACCCGTTACAATGAGCAGTTCAACAAAGCATTGCCGATCACCCTTAGCAACCACACCTTGATGCAGCTGGTTAGGATTCACCGAATCATCTGCTTCAAATCGAGGTTGGGATGGTTTCTGTGCTTGAAATCTTTTTTATCGTATTTTCAACAAACTCTAGTAAAATATAGTATCATCACCTATTCCCGACTGTTGATCGACTTGTTGATACACTGATCACAATGATCTATCAGGCCGTACTTGAGCCCGATTGATATTCCAATCCCAACCTCTTCTCAAGTTTAATTCTCAACCCTATCCAGTGATAATTGGCTGCCATATGGCTGCCATAGTCCCCCTTGTGTGGGAAAGTCGTGGCCCTTTGGCATCTGATGTAGTTGTTGAAGAAAGGCGATAACTCCTCTCTACACTTAGTTCATGAATGTTACGATCCCACCCAGTCCCTTGATAACTCAGTGGCTAAGGCTCCATTCACACTGCTCCGTATTTGAATGAAAACGGAGCGAAACCTGCCCGTTTAGGCCTTGCGTTCACACTGATACACTTCAAATACGGAGCTGTTTGAAAACGCAAACCAATACGCATACTTCGCTGCATATTGAATACGCTCCGTTTTCAGTGTGAAAACCAAATACGGAGACACTCGAATACGAACGACGGTATCCTTTCAATGAAAATGTTTTATCTAGTTTGGGATTAGAAGCATCGTATTTGCCTCGTGCATTGGAACACTTCATCGTGTTCATAGCCTATTTGCATGAAAACGGAGCAGTGTGAACAAGCATTGTTTTTCGTCTTCAAATACCGAGACATACAAATATGGAGCAGTGTAAACGAGGCCGAAGAGTGCTGGTGTACAAAGTCAAGAGTGGTAGTTTTGAGTCCTACTTGGGTCATATTCATTCACACAAAATATCACAGCTGTTTAGTTAGTACTTTCCATAGGTTTTTATCAAAGAAGCTGGACGTTTTATGTTTGGGTATGAAATTGAAACTGAATATTTCCTTTCTTCACTTTAGTGGTAATGCTCTGTTAGTCGGTTCGATTGGGACTCATCTCGCTTCTCTGGTTAGACTCGTTCTGTACATGGTCAACATACCGATTTATCATATCGACTGCTCAAACAAAAGCTCGTTTTTTGATGGATTAAGATCAGCTGTAAGAACAGCGGGATGTGAAGGAAAACGAACAGCCTTGTTACTCACGGTAGGTGATTTTTCTCATGCCCTTTGACGACCTGTTTGCATGATATCACTAGTTGGTTTTTTGACCTATCTTGTCTTGCAAGAGTATCTCACCCTTGCAAAAATATCTTGTCTTGCAAGGGTATCTCACCTTGCCCAGGTATCTCGTCTTGGTGGGAAATCTCGTATTGCCAGGGTATCTCGCCTTGGTAGGGTATGCATCTCATCTTGGTGGGGTATTTCGCCTTTGTGGAGTATCTATCCCTACCAGGGTATCTCTCTTGCCAGAGTGTCCTTACAGAGGGAATCTCGCCTTGCTGGGATATAGAAAGCCATGCAATTTTGATTTTGCATTTAGATGGGAGGCTCATCCCTGCCATTTTACTTCCATTATGGGTATACATTCTAGGTAGGTATAATAATTTGTTAGGTTTCATTTTTGTTGTATTTCTGAAGTACTACTCTAATGAGTGTCAGAAGCAAAGCTGCTATTAATGTTTCGCTTTATTTTCTCGCCATTCTTTTCAGTTATCTTAGAACAAAAGTAAGGACATCTTTAAAATGTTTGAATGGTTTTCATCGTCTATTAATCTGATGGAGATGTGAAGACAAGTTGAAAGTTCTCCTTTTACGTCCGTTTCTGATTCATCCTAACAATTTCTTCTGCATTTTCACAGGGACCAGATCTGAAGGATAAGTCATATTTAGATGCAATAGATAATGTTTTGACGAATGGCAGCTGTCCTTTGCTGTTTACAGAAGAAGAACTCAAAAGTCTGATATCGGTTAGTGTTTTTAGGGATGGTACCATTAATTGATTTAACAACTGCTTATAAATATGTCCTGGTATGTTTATAAATATATAATTGATTCTGTATTGATCTTGTTGAAGCTGCACCTGGTTTTGTCATGTGATATGCTTTTATAATTCAATTCAATCAGCCCTGCGTTAACTGATCATCAGGAACTGTATAGTGTTGCAAAACTTTCCTTCATTTTTTCCTTCTTGTCTATAATGTAGTCAGTGTAGTGGAGCTCTAGATATATTGTTAAACCACCATGTATTTATAGTATATTGGCAGAAATGGCCGATTGTTGTGGCAGGGATGGCCGAGTGGTAAGATCACTTGACCCTTGCTCAAAGGGTCCCGGGCTCAAAACCACTTTCAGACCTGTCACAAAGTGTGAGGAGAGATTTAACCAGCTCTCTGTAATTCCATGGAAGGTAAAAAAGGCAGGAAAAAAGGCAAAAGAGATCACAAGGTGTGGTCAAATCGAGAAGAAGGACCAGGGTCGCACTGCTCGATTAGTCTACCTATTCAGTGTGCCTTTTGTGCTTTGCACATAAACATAAACCAATATCTTACGAAGATAGTAAGCGTATTTGCCTATCAACATCTAAACACTAGGTTTCAATATCATGCCTGCTAAAGTGTTAAAATGCATTGCTGTTTTATCTTTATTTTCAAGACAGTGATTAACAAACCTCAGTCTCTTATATCTTATTGTTGGATTGATAGCTCTGGGTGTTCTCCAAGCATTATGCGAGTTTCTGTTAAACGTGCTAGTCTGACTAGGACGGGCTTTCTTTTTAACAGGGGCATAGAAGCATGAACTACGTCACTACATGAGGTATTTTGAGGTTGTAGTACGCTTATTGCACCTTTTTGAACTACAGCATTCTTCGATTTGAAAATCACTGTCCACCACACAACCCTCGATATCCAGTTCGACGTAGGGTGGTTTAGAGTTCATGCCATCCAGTATCTTCAGGACCTTACAGCTGTTTATAGGCTCAAACCCCTAGACACCTATGTCTTATAACTGAAGAATAGCCTCGTGACTTCATAATTTCCTGCTGTTTTGACAATTTTCATCCAGTCTTGAAGTATTTATTCCCTATTGCAACCTCCCTTTGTTTTCAGGCATTGCTACCAGCGATCAAAAAGGAGCATTCAAATTTCCTGTCACAACCAATGAGATTCTTTGAAATTCGAGTCAAATTGAATTTGCATATCATTCTTTGCGTCCAACCAAGAAATGATGTCCTCAAAAATCTGGCTAGGTATTTCAAAATAATTATTTCTAAAACTTTAAGAAATAACCTTGAAAACTATCGACATTTATTCCCACTGTGAAAACATGCGGCTGGAAATTTAGTTTAATTTGTGATTGGGTTGGTGTTTTATATGCAAAAGCTAGACTAAACTAACTTGCTAGACTTGTTTCCAGCTTGGACGCAGTATCATGCACTGATCCCTACATATAGTAGGAGGTCATATTGTTATGTATTTGTAAACAACTACTCGATTGAAGACCACCCCAGATTAAAGTCTAGATATCGGTTTTGAATCCACATATATCTCACATCTCATTAACCTTAATCGGAACATACATTTCTTTTTTGGGGAGTTCAGTCTCCCCCGAAAAATTATCAAACTATTTCTCAATAGGGGGCTGTCCTTAGATTCTCTAGTTCAATGCCTTAACAGCTTGCCTACAGGCTACCATGTTGGAAGCAACCACCAACATTGAACCAGGGACTTGGTTACATTGTTACTTCATAAATTCAGGCTTAAAATCTATTAAGTGTTGAATCTGAATATCCTTGTATTTCTTAAATATTTTATTTTAGAGATTACCCTGGAATACTGGCTGGCTGCCATGTGAACTGGGTGATGGATTGGCCATCCGATGCCTTATTTGGAGTTGTGTCTCACTACCTCGAACAGCAAGAAACTCTCAATGATATGAATGCCGTTACTAAGTATGTGGATTTGCCTACCAAATATTTTTCCCCAAGCCTCGGTAAAACCTTGAAAGTTTCATAAAGCTACCTCAACAGCCTCTCTTTTGAAAATATCCTTCGAGGCCCAGCTTGCAATTTCTTCAATCTCTCCAGATTTCTTATTGTAGCTTTTGCACGAGAGATTGAAATGATTACATGACGCAATTGAAAATGAAATCAGCGAAGGGTTCAATAGAGCTGGATATAGCTAGAGGCTCTGAAAGGGAGAGTCGTTGGCCACTTTCAGCATTGACTCATGGATGGTAATTTATTAAAGTGTTCTCAATGTACAATATGTAAATAATTTTCTTGAAAAAGGGAGAAGCTGAAGCCACCCAAGTTCCCCCTCTGGCTACGTCTGTAGAAACATATACCAGTAAACTCAGAGTAATAGAAGGGGATGTCAGTTTCTTAATGTTTCCATTCTGCCTTTTAATTTACCATATAATAAATTTTCAATATTCAGGCAAAAGGTAATGGAGACCATGTGCACGATCCACGGTAAGATCCTGAGAGAATGCAACCAAATACCATGGGCTGGTGATGCCGACGAGCAAAGCAGTCAATCTGAAGACGACGGGCAGCTGCCTTACTCGAAAGAGATTCTGCTTCATCGTATTCTGCACAAAGACATTTCATGGGAGGAGACGCCAGCTACTGGGTTGTTTATAGGGCCAACCACCTTTCATAGGTTCATGCATTGCTTCAAATATGTTTTCAAAGTCAAGGCTGCTAAGATCATGGAAAAAGTCAGGAAAAGAAGGTACATATTTTCAGTATCATGATTCAGGCCAGAGTCTAGGATAGATTGGGGTATGATTTAAATAGGATGGGTCGAACTCTTCTCCAATCCTAATAAACGTGGTGCCTGGAATTGACGGATCGTGTGGAAGATTTCCCTTAATTGTTTCTAAATGAACCTCTCACCCTTTCATAAGTTGAATGGCAGATTATGGAACAATACTAATCTAAATAAAATTGCAAAGTCGTTTTCTTACAAAAACGATACATAGCTCAATAAGAATATTGTTACATGTGCCTCAATAATGATAAACGGGAGTTTGGAATAAGCATGATCCGTTATCAACTCTTGTTCATTTTCTACATTCCCAAACTTCATCTGTTTGTAGACCCAATAATAAAGAGACAGAATATAGAAAAACCCAAAAAATCCCTATTTCCGACTTTATTGGTAAACTCAAGTCTAAAGGTGCAGTTAGTCTGACCTTGACGCCTAGCTTTCAGCTCTAGAGGTCTGGCTTGCCATTTCTCACACATCTGGAGATTCACTCCCCTAATGTGCGAGACTTCGTGAAACAGACAAGTTAGAAAATGTATGAAGAAACGGAAATTTTGTCTACCCTTTCTAAAAATCAGTAAATGTATGTTTGAATTTTATCTGGATTAGTATGGTCTGTTTGACGAGTGCACAAGCAGGAACTTCTGAGCCATAGAACAACATGTCTGTTCACTGAGTGTAGATTCTACTATAAGTTTGTATCTTTGAATTTCATGCTTGATTCTCTCCCTATAGAAAAGCACTTGCAGCACTTGATCAAGCCAGAGCTAACGTTTCAGACCTGAAAGAGACAATATCAAAGCTTAAAACCGAACTCGGACAATCCACAAATAGGACAGAGGAACTCCTTGAAGCATTGATTGCGAAAGCAACTTTGAAGGAACGACTAAGAGCACGGTTAGGCATCGGTAGCAGCAGTTTGAAAGCATTCATGGCATTAATTGACAGCGAAATGGAGGATGAGGTATGTTTCATCGTTATACCTCTTGCTAACCTCTCTATTAGCTCTCTATCTATTGGCCCCCTTTCCAACTTCTTTTATGGGGCACCCTTTTGCGCAGTCTAAATTTCTAATAATTCTGCGTTTTATTAGTCTCCTTTATTTTCATAAATTCTACACAGAGTTGAGTTTTTGTTTAACGGACTAGTCTGATTATAGCAGAGCCTTGTAATGTAATGTAAACAGTACGTCACTTTCAAATATTGTTTGTTTTTACGTCTTTGTGTTTTTTGATCAGTGGTTAAATCTGTGTTATTGATGATTGCTTTATTATGATCAATGTTCGATTCTGTATTGATTCTTAATTTCAATGCGAAGAGTAAACCACCATCAAAATGAACAGAGTAAATAGATAGGAAAACACAAGCTGATATTGTAACCAAATGTTTTGATGTAAAATCTTCATCAGCCCAATGATGATTTCTGCATATGTTTTAGGTGGTTGATTCTGTGTTGATTTTATGATTCTATTATTCCTATATTTTGATAGATTGTTGATTCTGTATTGATTTTATGACTTCTAAATCTTGATAGATTGTTGATTCTGTGTTGATTTTATGATTTCTATATTTTGATAGGTTGTTGATTCTGTGTTGATTGTATGATTTCTACATCTTGATAGGTGGTTGATTCTGTGTTGATTTTATGATTCTATTATTCCTATATTTTGATAGGTTGTTGATTCTGTGTTGATTGTATTATTTCTATATTTTGATAGGTGGTTGATTCTTTGTTGATTTTATAATTCTATTATTTCTATATTTTGATAGGTTGTTGATTCTGTGTTGATTGTATGATTTCTACATCTTGATAGGTGGTTGATTCTTTGTTGATTTTATGATTCTATTATTTCTATATTTTGATAGGTGGTTGATTCTGTTTAGATTGCATTATTTCTATATTTCGTTAGGTGGTTGATTCTGTGTTGATTGATGATTACGATGAGATGGATGAAGAATACGAGAAGATTAAGCTCACTCAGCAGGTTCTGAGGAAATCAAAGACGTTTGATGAATTGCTCAAAGATGCAGAGGAAGAAGTGCAAGTAACTAAGCAAGAGTTGGACAAAGCCCTGGAAAAGGTAGGAACTAGTTGAGGTTTTCCAATTTTGCTCCTTTCTCTTAGTAGATGTCCTAGATCACTCAGAAAAAACTGAATTGTTTAAAAATCAACTGTGAATGTTTTTTCGATTGCATGTTGAGTAAAGGCTTCAGGGAGTAGAAAACTTGATATATTTTCATTTTGAAAATTCCAAGGTGTAGTTGATCAATCAAATTATATTTCGATATTTTTTATAACACCTCTTTTATTCTTATGTTCAGAATTAGAGCTCTGGCATATCTTTTTCTTTTTCCTCTGCTTACTTTTTAAATTCAATCCATTATTCAAGTCATTTCTCTCTGCTCTAAAGCTTTAAGTTAACATTCAAAATCATCTTTTCCTTCCAAGGTTGGTGTTTTCCAGAAGAGAGTTGACCGTGGCTGTATCGAGCGTCTTCGCGCATTTCAAAATCCAACACCGATGGTTGGCATGACGATGGTAATGCTCATGATTCTTATTGGTCGACCTGAGTTCGCGTCATACGTGCCTACATCTCCATCTAAAGATAGAAGAGCAGAAGGAGGCTCTGTCTCGTATTCAGACGAGGCTTCAAGGATCAGCTCGGCTACTTCAAGACGTAAAAGGGATGCAGTAAACAAAGCATCGTTTGCTAATATGGGTATGTGTTCTTCTCTGTTATTGATTCATTTATCTGCAATCTGGGACAATCCTTCGAATGAGGCTCTAATGCAAGTTTTACTGTATTATGATAAAAACCTCATTTACTCTTCGGCAGTGAGGAAGTATGTTTAACATGCTAGCCAATGAAAGACCAGGAGGCCTTATTTCCAGCAGGGGTAAAGGACCCCAATTTTAAAATCCTTTCCGAAGAGCGGTGGAGTGAGTTACTCTAATACCATGAAGGTCACCCACCCAGATGTTGATCTCACACGACCGAGCTTTACTTCATCTGTACATAAGAAACCATTTAAACCAGCACTTACCAAATTCAACCTCTTTCTCAACTGCACCCAATCCCACCTACTCACTCAATCATTCAATCACCTCTATCAATCTCTTTCAGGACTGACAGCCGACGGCCGAAGCGTCGATAAAGCAACTTGGAAGTCCATACAGGTGATCATGAACGACACCCAGAAATTCGCAGAGCATCTTAACAACCAAGTGTGGGATCAGGGAGTTTCAGATGATAAGCTCAAGGCTGTTGTCTCTTTTTTCGCTCCTGGTGAAGAAAAGCCTAGCGCTCCTGGGCAGAAGGTCTCGGTTGCATCGAGTCCTGCTATTAAGCATGGTGTTCTAGCGTCTAGTAGGCAGGCGACTCCCAGCCCAGGTGAAGTGTTGATTTTCAATTGAATTAGATTTAATTGATTCTTGCTATTTTAACTTTTTAGTTGACAAACATTATCTACTTTTCTGGACTCTGGAGCTAAAACGTTTTTAAGGAAAAAGGGTAAGGGGAGACCTTCAATAGAGTGGTTTGACAACATCAAGACAATGACAACAAAGAGTTTGTAACAGAAACACTAAAGATAGAGCGAAATCTCCATCTGAATTTCTTGTTCAACTATTACAGATAAGAGGCAATTTGGTGTGACTTTGGCCGCAGCACGTTATTCTTCAGAGGACGCTGCTCAGCTCGTAGAATATTGCCAATCTGTGATTGAGTTTACAAGAAGGAACAAGCCTTATAGAAACGCATTAAAAGTTCTTCACGACCTTCAAGACGAACTGGAAGTTATTGAAAACAAAAAGTCTGAAAGACAAAAGGAAGATTCAATCATTCAAGAAGATGAAGTAAGTTATTTACTTGATTTGAATCTACCTTCCCTTGTTTCATTATTCACATTTTTAAGCTGTGAATCACAGTTGTTTTTTGTCAGAAATCGGATGTTCAAAAAAGTGTATGATAGGTGGTCATATGTTTGATTACAGTAAAACCCACATATCAGAACCTCTCAATTTTGGTTCTAGCCTGAATGGTTCTTGTTCATAAAGCACATTTTAGCCAATTCATCTTGGGATGGGTGGTCCAAATTTACATGATTGTGTTAAGCACCTGCCTACTTTTTCGACAGATCGAATACTGAGTCAGGGCAATTGCCTAGAATTTTTCAAGAAAAATGGACTCTAAAATATTGAATTTTTAGGATAGGGGCTCTTAAAATAAGTGGTTCTTATTTGCAGGTTTTACTCCATTTATTGTTATATTTTTTCAAAAAGGGGGCTGATGAAAATTCATCTAACCATTGACCAGTGGCATATTTAGCACTTTTCATCCATTAATAATAACCATTATTAATCGTAATTATTACTACTATTATTTCGTTTTACCTGCACCCAGAGCATTATACCGATTATCGGTCCTATTCAGTATTTATGTAATGGTAGATAGAAGAGGTTATTTAAAGGATGTATTTATATGGAGCAATGATGAGCTTTGGAGCAGAGCAACCTACCGTTCAATGGGAACTCAGTGCAGGTCGGAATTTTATTTAAGGCAAGGCAAGCTCAGTCAAAAGCTGCTATTTACATGAAGTAGCAACAGTTGCATGTAACAAGTCTAGTGACCTGGCTGCCTTAGTCCATTGATTTGCAAAGTAGGGTGACTTGCCATTCGAGACACCCTACTCCCAGAGGAAAGCAAAAACTTTTCATATAAATGATTTTGCAAGGGATGTCTTATCTACCTGGCACTGGAAGTGGGTATCTGGTTCTAGTTCTCCAAATCATACCAGTTCATCCCGATCCGACCTTTATTTCTTATCAGCCTACACATGTGGATCCGACTGAAGGTCTGACTGAAGACGACCTTCCCAGAATCGTGAGTGAGATGGAAGAGCTGCAGCAACAGTTCGATCAAATTGCTATTCAGAAATTCAACTTGAGCAAAA
This sequence comes from Pelagia noctiluca, assembly GCA_963924455.1. NCBI lineage: Eukaryota > Metazoa > Cnidaria > Scyphozoa > Semaeostomeae > Pelagiidae > Pelagia > Pelagia noctiluca. The sequence goes on from OZ004319.1 coordinate 11,824,548, forward strand.
AGATCAATGACTACTCTGAAAAACTGAAGAGTTTAACGGAACTAATAAACAGGTTGGGAAGTTTTTGATTTTATTTCAACTTTGCTCACTGTATAGAATATAAATTGTTTTGATCGTAGATCTGGACTACTTCATGGATTTTATTCAAAGGAACTTTCTTAAGAATTCACTAATTAGAACATGAAGAAAAATAGAAACCATAAACCTTGGGAAGGGTACTAGTTTTTTGGGTACTGGGTACGTATATAAACATAACTTGCTACACTTTTACAAGGAGCGTCGTTATCAATGCTAACAGCAAAAAGGAAGAGATAAAACTAAACTACGATATACTAAATAGCATGAACGAAAAAGAAATAAATGAATTATAGTAAAAAGAACACTAATGGGTATAAAGCAAGGCCCTGCATTTAAGAGAAATGATTTCCTGATTAAGTTCCATTGTTCGCAAGTATTTTCTATTGTTTTTCCATTGTTTGCAGTTTGAAAAATATTTTGCAAGAAATGACGAAGCTAAAAGATTTTCGAACTTTGTCATGTTTACTCATGATTTTCCATACACGCTTTTAGTTGCATAAGGAGCCTATCACAAGCCCTAGAACTAGAAGTTAATTACACTTTCTATTGTTTATTATTGTTAAAGGAAACAATTTAACAAAAGAATCAATTGTATTTTGCCAAATATCCTAGCCCTAGGTTCCTTATATGATGAAAAACTGGTACCCTTCTATGCCCCCTTCTTAGGTGCAGCACAACAAGTAACTCCCCAAATTTAAGAAACAGGTTCTTGAAGATCCAGTGATATTGTTTGCAAATATTGTCTATCCTTGTTTTACTGTTCTTCTTGTAAATGAGCCTAAAAGTCTCTTATTGGTCTAAAAGTTGCTCACGTGTAATTTGATAAATGGGGGCTGGGGCTTAAGTTATTAACAATCTGATGATTTTCCTATCAACTTTTAATACACTAATGTTGGTGATAACTTGAACTTCGCTTGTAGTCTGAAGCCAATCGAAGCAGTGTGGAAGTACTTCTTAGAAGATTACACGTGTTCAGACGTTCTTCTTACCAACTCTGTCTGTGCTGCTGCATTCTTGACTTACTGTGGACCAATGGGAATCGACCAAAGGTTTGTTGCAATTCATTATTCACGCTTTCTGTAAGGGAATAGTCTATTACCGAGCCTACCCCGAAGTTTCAGCTTTCTAGAGCAAAATAACTTAAAATATTGGCTTGAGTTTTACAAACAAGTCATACCTTTGCGCGTGCGCAATGTAGAAGAGATGAGGACAACTACCGGCCCATTCTAGAGACATCATCTAAAACTTGAATTTCAAGTCTTTGGTCGGTTGTTAAGATGCATGTGGCAGCGAGAACCCTACATATATTGCGCGAACATTCTGTGATGGTGAAAGCTTAGCAGAGCTACCTGTGATGGTGAGATGGGTGTATGCCTCACACGTAGCAGCCAACAATATATCAAACAATAACTAAACCATATTCCAATCGATGTTTATGATGTCGGCTCCGAGAAGACAACAAATGTGCGGCTCTGGAAGGCGAAAGCCCCGCATATCTCAAAACAACAAACCAAATATATCGCAAAATATATGTGGTGGAGGTTCGAGTTCCACATTTTTGTGGATTATTTCATTGTTACGTTTATTGTTATATATGTTGCATTGAGAGACATGATTATTACTAAGAAGTCACTCATTTTTAGATTTACCAAAAGTTACCCATAATTAGATTTACCAAAAAGTTACCCATTTTACTTTGACTATACAATTTATTTTCGTCTATTTTCATTTAGTATTTAGAATTATAACTAACACTTCGAAATGCATGTAGGTATTATACCCTAAAATGTATTTTGTTGCATTATGTATGTTTTTAGACCCCCGTTGTGGTTGATTAGATTTACGATGAAGATGATGATGATTATGGGAAAATTATAGACCTTCGACCTTGGGTTCGTTTAGGGCCCCTTTTTTCGAATGTTTGGCATAGCTAGTAAGAAGGCGAGCCAAAGGCTCCTGTTTTTTGCACCCTGCATTTGACAAATCGTAGATGGAAGAAAAGTAGGGACTATGTGCATTTAAAGATGAAACAAATTAGATCAATAGACTTTCATCATTAGAATATCATTTATTCAAATAATTCGTACTTAAAACACTTTAGACCTGTTTGGATTTGACCTACGACCTGTAAAATTTGACCTGTGAACTGTGAAAAATACTTGTCATGTGGGTATGACTCAGCAGATTACTTGAGTCCCAGAAATCGCTCATCATGAAACTGAGGCTAGCGCGAAACCGAGTCCGCACATATTCGTTCATTCTGGTTCTGTCGTAGTTTGAGCATTCGTCAATAGCGATAACTGCGACTCAAGTGATCAGTCTAATGACTCATATCCCCTGTTCGAGGAGTAAAGTGTTTACTCTTAATTCAACTCTTTAAGGTGACTGCTAAGCAGAGAGGAATTGAGAGTTAAACCTTTGTCATGACTCAGCCAGGGACTCACAATCAGTAACTCACAACATAGCAACCCATCTTCCCTTTCATAGACCACTGCTGAGTATTCTGTGTTCACTCAGCAAATTCTTCTTGCAGTGTTAATTGCCACGAATGGTAAGCAATAGTATCTAATTGCCTTTTTGCATACTAACTTCTTGTTTTTTGTAGAAAAAGAATGGCAAATTACTTCCTGAAGATCTGCCGGAAAAATGGGCTTCCAGCAGAGAAAAAGAAGATCTTCACTGATATATCACTGGCGAAATTTCTGGTTGGAAAGGTAGCAAACTATGTCTATTAATATAATTTAGTAGGAGGGGGCTTCTGAAGTTTCACGGGTTGCAGATTTTACCAATTTTGACCACCGGATTTCAGGTATTCTCAGAAAAACATGCAGTTTTCTAGGTTATCAAATCTGAACCGGGCACAGATTTTGCAATTATTTGGGCTGTTTTGGGGGCACCCCACCCCAAAAGGGGTTTCTTTCTCTCTTTATGGCTGTTTTCATCTTGCCATACGTAATCTTCTTTTTAGCTAACACTGAGGTTTTGGAAGGCACTTCGCTTCCCAATCGACACGATTTCATTGGATAATGTTTGCATCACCACCCAGACTGACTGCTGCATAACTTGGGCACTGATTTGTGATCCGCAACGAGTTGCCGTTCACTGGATCGGAAAGCTGCTGCATGATACCACCGTCGTCAAACTCAAGGAACTGAGGGGTGAACTAGAAACATGTCTAATGGAAGGACGGAGTTTACTTATTACTGATGTAGACATCGAAGAATTAGAAACAAATGAAAAACTGTATTCTCTTTTGAGAGGCAGGTCAGCTTTCATCGGAGCCAATGCCCCATTCAAATTAGCGGTGAGATTTTTGTTATTTCTGATCACTTGGAGAATGCACCAATCAGTATTTATTCTAAGTAGCAATGCCTGTGTATTTATACGCCCTCCCAGAAAATGGTTTTTGGACCTTTCATATTTCGAGCGTAGCTGGCAATTCTAGTATGGTAAGAGACAAAATGTTTCTCTATATGAGCTTGTTTATATAATACAAATTATTTGTAGCTTTGATTTTGTCATGAAATGAAACAGAAAGGAACTTGTTGATAAAGATTCACTGGGTAGTAAGATGCCAGTTAATTTATGTGAAGACTAAGTTGTCTCAAAATGTTCAAGATTGTCTGGACATTTCGTTGTATGAAAATTTGAATGAAACAACACAACGACCAAAAAGATGCCTGATACGAATTTGATTTTTAGGGTGAATTCTTCATTGGAAAGCAAATCAATCTTATATGATCAGTGTGAAAGGAAGGGGTTGTGAGTTCAGAGGCGTCTACTCTCTGTGTAGAGGGGAAAATAATTTATAATGTGCTTGGTTTCCACTTCATCATTTCATACTCAATTGTAATCGACCATTTCATTTCATTGATTTTCCAGATTGCAGGCGAAGAAATAGAGTGTTCGCCTGGATTTAGGTAACGTTTTGTCCAATTAATCTTAATATATTCGTGAGTTTAGTGTTTCTATTCTTAAGATGAGAATGGTCATTTTGATGTGGCATGACTAAGATAAAACTTTTGCTTGAAAGTGATGGGAAACTGTTGGGACATTGAGTATCTTTGGAATAGCATGAATTGACTCATATTGTGTTAACTTAGAAATAGATACTTTGATCATGAGAATTAGCTTGCAGAAACGAAAGGTATGGTTCCTTAAAGTTCAATTAATGGCAAAACTGAAAATCGGACAACTGTACTAATCACCTTTGGCAAGTGTCAATAAATACAGTTCACATCAACATTTTATGCCAATTTCATTGAAAACTCAAATGAACGTATCTGTATTATTCCAGGCTATTTCTAATCACGACGAATCCAGCTGAATCAATCCCATCATCCGTTGCTGCTTACGCAAACGTCGTTGAATTCTGCCAGTCACGTGAAGGCCTTGCTGAACAATTCCTATACAGATTCATCAAGCTAGAGAAGCCTCGTATTCATGATACTCTGTCACAAGTTGCTCAGGTAGGTCAAATTTACAATGTCTGACTTGGCACAGAGCAATTAATTTTTGATAATGATAAAGAGCAGATTTTATTTATATCAAATGTTTTTACTAATGATGACATTCTTCAATTAATCTTGAACAACTTTAGTGTAAGGTATTCATTTGTCATTTCGCTGGAATAAGAAACAGAATAAGATTGATAATACTGGACTGATAGTACTGGAATGCACCCCCATAGTTAGAGAACAAAAGGTAGACCAGGGACCATGCTGTGAACAATTGAATTTTAGGATTATTGGGGAGGGCAAATGCCCCTCCTGCCCCCCCCCTCCCCGCTTCCTATGGGCCTGATATCCTCCAAAGTACTGCACATCCTCCAGAGTACGGCATAGACGTTTCCCACGGTGGTAATTTGCCTTGACTCAACCTGTCAGTGAACTCAAAGGTTATCAAAGATTCAGGCTAATACCCAAAGTAAACCCTCTTGTGATAATCACAACGTGTCCATATTGTGAAATAATTGGCTTTGTTTGCAGGAAATCGTAACTCACATCTCGATAAAAGGAAAAGCAGAAGAGCAGTTATTGGATAATTTCAATAATATGGAAAACCCTTTCTCTGACCTTGCCTCCATCAAGAAATCTGCATTGATAAAAAGGATGTACGACGAGGCTGAGGAGAGGTTTGTTCATCATTTCGCTATCTAATGCTATCTGATGCTATATAACGCTATCTCAAGTCTGTGCTATTTCATACAACACTCTTTTGTATAAGAACAATTTTATAAGAACACGAGCCTCAAATTTTGCCAAAACTAAAGAACAAGCTAAGAACAAACCGAGGCTGTCAAGTTGAAAGTAATTATAAGAATTATACGAAATAGCCATGAGACTGACAAATAATTTCTAAACAAGCAGATTGACTAATATCAGATGGTCAAGAGAGTCTACATTTGTACCAATTAACACAACTGATAGCAAATACAGGCTTCCAAATCAATATAAAGTAAGTACAATTTAAGAACTTTTCAGGCAGAAAGTAGAGGAATATTTAAGAACAGCCAGCTTCAAATCAAATTTACTGATTCTTATAAAAAAAGTGTAGATGAGTTTCGGTTCAGTTATCGATCGTGTAATAACATGCTTAAGAAGTCATATTGTTTTTTATTTATTAATTGGGGAAGACGTGTGAATCAAAAATATTGCAATTTTCTTCAAATATTTTCTTCCAAAACTGCAATTCAACCCTTTAAAAAGGCACATGTTGGAGATTTAGGGACATTTATCAGGACTTGAGAAATCCTCAAACAGCTGTTTATTTCAGACCCTTTGTCTACTTAAAACTTGAGATAAAACCTTTTATAAATTCGTATAATCTGCATAATTGACTTTTTTGTTTTTCGTAGCCTTACTAAAGCGAGAAGCACAGAGAGAACAATCCAGAATTCCCGTGAAACGTACAGATCAATCGCAGTTTGTGCAGCTACTCTCTTTGATGTTGCCAGATGTATGACGATAGTCAATCCCTTATATCAGATGTCGTTCGCACAGTTTGTATCTGTGTATGATATGGCCATCAAGCATTCTGACAGGTAAATTGTTATTTTCTTATCAATGTCATTCAAAGGCAAATAACTTCATTTATTTGTATCAATAAGAGGCATTCGAGTCCCTTTAAAGTAGTTACAGTCAGTTAAGCATTTTCTGATCAATCTTGCATGCGTAAAAGAAACATTGCAGAGAATTCTGATACTGTTCTTCAAATGATTTTACAACATTCAGTTAAGTTGGGTGGTTAGGGGGATACTGATTTGCAAATCTACTACCAAGGGGTTGCCTTGAGCTCTGAATCTTCACTTTTATACTCAAATACTTCTACAACCTTTTAAGTAGTACTAGTCAGTTGATCAATTTTCGATCAAACTTGCCTGCTTACTATAAACTACAGTAAAATTACAATACTGTAATATAAGCGGATTTTTAAAATTCCGTTTGAACCATAGTTAAATCAACTTTTGGCTGGTAAGGGGGATTCTGATTCAAAAATCTACTATTAACGGATTACTAATTACCTTGAGTCTTGAATCTTCACTTGTATACACGAACACTTCTTACACGTGCAATTTCTCCATCGTGCAAGTCATCCTTTCAGACTCAAATAAATTCAAATTGCTTATTAAGTAGTTTGATATATTATGAGATGATTGTTGACTAAACATGTTATTAATTACTTTAGTAGCTATAGCCTAAATCTATCGTTAGTTAGGCTTATCCGTCTCATTTGATTATTGAGTTGTGATTGAATTACTGTTTAACGTGCTAAACCTGACTATGGCTAGACCTTAGTGCTCATCTCTTCATATAAACGTATATTGCTCTATCATATTTGATTTACCGATTTGTACTACAGAGAGTTTCAAATCGAAAAAAACTACCCACTAAAAACTCCTTGACTTTAGGCTCGGTACATACTGGTTTAAAATCCACACGATGTATGATATCTAGCACCAAGCAACTGGTTTACAGGTGCATGTCATTCTACCCACTGGCATCTGACTTCACCACCGTTCGGAAGAGACGTTTAGCTAGTGTTTCAGGGTTGGTTTCATGCAGTTTGCAGGGAATGTAGAAGCTTTATGATTAAATACTTTGATTACTCTGTGGAAATTCTCTAACTTTGAATTTTGTTTTATTAGGAATGCAGTGAGTGCCGTAGTGGAAAAGGTTCAACTCAGTTCGTTCATTGCCAGGGCCAAAGGTCTCTTCGAAGAAGATCGACCGATTTTCGCACTGCTAGTTGCGTTGGAAATAGAAGATTCCCTGAAAAGGGTTGCCATTGGTGAAAGAGAGTTCCTTATAAGTCCTCCATTCGGAGCATCCATTAAACAATTGGCTTATCCGAAATGGGAAATTCCCCCGAAAACATCTGGCAAGAAACCTTTTGACTGGCTTCTTGACGAGCAATACCACAATTTACAGGTAACTTTTTTAGATATCTGTTGGGTTTATTAAGAAGGGTAAAACCCTGAGGTGAGTGGCCGAGTGCCCTAACCTGTTTGCTTTTTGCTGCTGAACCAAGCTTGGTCGTATAAGTTCAACATCGGGGTGGTTAACCTTCAAGGTGCAGACTAAACCACTCCTGTCCTTTACGAAAGAATCTTAAACCAAGGGCCCGTTCCCTTGCTAGAAACAAGTTCTCTGACATAAACTTATTTACCTTACTCGTTTGACTGTAACATCATTTAAAAAACCACAGGGATTTGATAAGAAGAAGCTGCAGTGATGTGTACAATGTTTTTAGAAAGTTGATGGCAAAATATATTCACTATCTTCGTAGGGTATTAGTTTATGTACAAAGCACAATAAGTCCACTGAATAGAGTAATCTCAAGCATTGATATTTTTATCTATTTTCAGCTTTTAGCTCAGTATTACGAATGGTTTACAGAAACTTTCGAGAAGATGCCGAAAGATGGTCGAGAAACGCAATGGCGTCAAATAGCAGAGCACGATAGGCCTGAAATGGTGGCACTGCCGGATAATCTTGACGAAAAGTAAGGATCGACCATTATTTCATGTTTTTTAAGATACGCATTTTTTTCAAACAAGCGGTTATGTGATAGGGTTAAACAACACGTGCCGTCTAGCATACGCAACAAAACTGTGCCGCAACGAGAACAACCATCTCGCGCCTCAAAACCAAAAAGTTCACTAAAACATGACTCTGCTATAGGTCAATATTTGCTTGAAGACCCAGAGTGTGCTAAAGCCTACAGTGAGAATTGCTTTCGAATAATTGGCAGAGCAAGATCTACATTTCACTCAGCTATTTTGGAATCAGTCTACATAAAAACAAGGGATCCCCTATTTTGTAGACAGAAGGAGTTCGTTTCCGCCTTAGGACTCTTGAAGTAATCTTATTGGTCAGCTCACTGTATCGTGGGTGTTGATTGGTTTTCCTACACCATACCAATCATTCATCTCTTTTCTGATTGGCCCATTTTGATCCACATCTGGGTATATAAATCAGTTAGGTTTCTGTTTCGTTCTCTTTCTGACGTATTACTCTGTTGAGTGCCAGACGAAAAGCTTAAGTAATCTATGTGTTCATTTCATTATGTTTCCGATATTTCTAGCTATACTCAAGTTCTGTACCATCCATAGACTGTTATACGCATTTTTGAGCAAAATCCTTTATTTATTCCTGACCTGTTCAAACGGGGCTGCGGAGCCATAGAGAATGGGGAGGCTTTTGCCCCCCAATAATAGCCAAAATACACCCCACTGGGCGTAGGAGCAATGGGCCTTTTCTTTTTTTTTCATTAGCCATAGCCCCCCAATCAAAAATTTGCTCTGCAGACCATGTGTTAAACTGGCTGTTCGAATGTGAACAACAGCTAGCTGCTCCCAAGGACTGACTCCGTCTGCTAGCTTTGGTTTCTTCTTCATTATTATTAGACTGAAAGCTAGACATTTATTGTTCATAGGATTTTTGTAATTTGAACAAGTTGCTACTTGACATTGTTTTTCCAATGCAATACTACAAAAGAATCTTCTTTTTTCTCTTTAACGAAACTTCTTTTGCGAAAAACCTTTAAACATTTCATTTACATGCTTACAATATATTTCAATAGAATTTTTCATATCTCACCCCTTCAAGGCCTCTGTAAAGAATTTCGTTTCCTTTCCCTTAGATTTTTGCCTATTCAAAGACTACTGGTTATTCGGGCACTCAGAAGTGATCGCTTGCTGCAAGCTTCATCTGTCTTTATCTCAATGGCTTTAGGTAAAAGGTGAGTCTACTCTTCTATTTCATTTACGAAAACGTATCTTCAGGCATAATCAGACATTTATGTATACCTCCTATCACGATTTAAGTATGAAGAAACCGTGTATGCCAGGGTAAATATTGATAGATGTGAAACATTTACTCCTCTGTTTTTCTCAGATATGCAAATGAAATTCCTGTCGACCTTCCTTCTGCCGTCAGACAAAGCACACCGAGATCTCCAATTCTGCTCTTATACAGAAAAGAAGCCGAAATCTGTGAACCATTAATCGTCGACTTTGCCGAATCAAGACAGGTTTGTTATCAATCATCATTATGATTATCAATTTTGTTCTCAGTATTAAAACTCTGCATAAAAATGGAAGTGTGTCACTCTACGCTAATGTAATCATTAGAGTTACATGAAGTGAATTTTATCTCTGCAGCATTTCACGGCACCTCATCACAGTGCTCGATGTGTAGATTACAGAATATAACGAGAAAGGAGAGTGACTCTCTCTTACTCTAAGTCTTTCTGATGAAATACATTTCACATTCAATTTTTACACCGGATGGTTCAGAAAACCTTAGCAAGTTTAAAAAATTACTAAGTGAAAAATGCTTGATCAATTTTTATTTTGAAACCTGAAAGCTTTAACTGTTTAATCAAAAAAATCTATTCATGTTTTTGATACTCAAATATCTCAAAAAATCTCAAGAAAATTTGCATTAACGCCAATACTGTTTGTACATATGACTTGAGTAGCTTTAGCATATTAAATTTGGATCCATCTTTTTCAAAGGTTGAACTGCAAGTCATTAGTTTATCTGGTGTAAGTGGAGAAGAGAGGTTTGCCAAGAAAGCAATTCAAAAGAATATGAAATCGGTAAACTTTCGAACATTCCTTTAAATTCATCTTAACTGGATATCCTATCAATTTCTACATAACTGAGAAACTGATGATACTCGTAGAGGTATCATTAATGGAATTTTGCATGAAATTCTACTATTAGTTGAAACTTTTTCTGATAGGGCTAAGTTGAATCATTTAAAAGAACATAAATCAATTTTTAAGGCAATCTAGAGTTCATTTTGTTTGTGTACCATTTATTAAAGTGAATCTTGATTACGGATTATGGAGCGTTCTGCCTTCTTTTTCAAAATGTATGCAACCTACTAAACAAATGTGATGGATGAAAACCCATGAAAGCTAAACAATAAGAGATGGTTAAAAAATAAGTCACGCAACATTTGCCGTCTTAGAACTATCCACCCTCTCCTGTTACGCTCTATCCCATGTTTGTGAATTTCATATAGCGTCCTATGATGACTTTCCAGGTGAAGAAAAACAAGAAGAGCTACTCAGTCCCCTAGCATGACTTAGTCATTTAACGGTCTCTTAGGTGTAAGTCCATTGCTTGATTCATAAATCGAGAATGGATAGGAACATTTATCTTCCTGCTTTCTCTTGCTAGGGTGACTGGATACTGCTGCTGAATGGTCAAAACTGTCTGACACTTCTTGAAGGTCTCGATTCTCTCCTGCAAGACACGAAAACTATTGACTCGAGCTTCAGGTTGTGGATATCCACCAATGATAACCCGTCACTTCCGTCTTCACTGCTGCAAATCTCTGTCTCGATTGTTCTAGACACTCCAAAGATGGTAAGAGCTTGAATTCACGTTGTTAGTCCGATGATTGTTAGGCGAATGGCTTTTAGTAGTTATCATGTTTCACATTATTTCCTATTTTTCTCGCTATCCCGAAGTTCTGTAGCGATCAAAGATCCTTTGTCAAAACTACAGTGAGTTATTGTCACACCATCGGCAGACCAAAGTCAACATTTCACTTAGGAATCTCAGTCATCAAACCCTATATATTTATTATTACACTAATACGGCTAATGAGTTTACTATCTTTAAAACCCCATATTTTGCAGACAGAAGGATTATTTTCTGTACCAATCAAATATCCTTTGGTCTTAACTCAGGCCCCTGCTTAATCGGCAGACCAAGGTTAGAATTATAATTAGTTATTTTAGGTATTTCTACATTAAAACCGTACATAGTTGTTAGTGAAAGGCGAATACGTTTACCATCTTTGAGCCTGATATTCATAGACAGCAGGAGTACTGTCTGTACCACTTAAAGACTAAAACAACATAATTCTTTTCAGAGTTTACGAGCGAGCTTGAGTCGCAGTTTCTCTTGGATCCAGCCAGATGTGTGGAGGAATTCCTGTCGGCATGAGTGGCTGCCCGTACTTCACAACGCTTGCATGCTGCACAGCACGTTGAGGCTTCGACACAGATATTCATTTGTGGGACTCAACCAGCCTTACGAGTTCGATTTCTCCATCAAAAATCTCTGGGTATCTCATAATTACTATTTTAAAGCACTAACTCTGAGGGATGTATTTTTATTGAAAATCTCGTACGCTCTCCCTAAAATGCGTAAAAAGAATCCAGAATTCCCTGTTATAAACTGGAAATCTCTAAATCCTGAACAATTTAAGTCATTAAAGATCTCCCATTAAAATCCTCTGATTAACTTTATCTAATCAAAATATAAGGATACACTTGCGTTTCATCATCCATAGTGGTAGTCGGATCAGAATCTGTTTTTAAGCCTGTTGCAGAAAGAATTGTTGTAACACTTGCTACTGATAGTAAAAATCAAGGGTAAAAGAAACAGGGGTGAAGAGCATCTTACATGAATGGCTTGAAAATACCAGCGAAGACGAGGGAATTTTAATTCAAAAGCTAATTATTGAGAAAACAGGGAGTCAATGATCGTCAACATCTATAATCAGATACGGTGTCGCGAATGGTATTCTGAAGAGAACTTAATTCTTCCTTCTTAGTTCTTGTATCGCATATCATACATGAACAATACCTGATTTCAAGAACAAATATTGTAAGGTACAATTCTGTTTGGGGTAGAAAGCCATCCGTAACAGTGCAGGGGAAGAACAACTGATCATTGACCACTGAAGAGCCTTTGTTATGAATTTGAATGAATGAATTTTTTGATATGTTTTTACACCGATATATAGCTCTACAACTATAGCGTTAAATCTTTCTGAATCAACCAGAATTTTGTATCAATATTTTTGCGTTACCTCCCCAACTCTTACCATTATTGCGAATACCATCATGACTCATCATTATTGCTGTTGTAGGCCTCGTTTCAAGTCTTGGTGGATGAATTCGCAGATTCTCAGCTCGTATGCGACACAAGTCCTGGTTCGACTCCGGTTCAAGGTCAAAATCAGAAAAGCATTCAATGGAATGGGTTGAGATACATGCTTTCAGAAGTAAGTTAATCAGCATTATTGTTATCTAGAGTTTTATTCGTATTTTAGCATTGGTGCTTTAGTCACTTAATTTGAAGCTGGCTGTTGTTTCCAGCCATTCAGCTGATAGTCTTGATCGGTACTGAAATTATGGATAGCGAGCAAAACCTGATACATAATGAAAATAATACTGTTAAAATCTGTATATAACAGCCACTTCTTTTCAGAACCTTTACCCCGAAATCTCACTATTTTAGAGACGTTTTTCTGGAACCATTTTACAAAACTACTCTGATCAAATATGAAATATGTTTGGAAGTAAAAGAGTGCTGGAAATGAATAAGCAGGTCACCTAAGACGACCCATCCTTATACAAATCTGTGAAAATGTCCCTAAGTATTTAGAGCCTTTTAGGGTAAACCCGAAATAAAGTGGTTCTTTTAAGCAAGTGCACCAAAGCTTTTCTTCTGGTATTCATCGGAGTTGCACCACAGATCTCAAAATAAGAAAAAGATCTCAAAAAAAGACTTGATCCAGCATTCTGTTCTTCTGGAGCCAAATATTTGAAGCCCATTGCTCCGGCTTGTGTTTGGCTTCCCAATATGGCTGCCAAAGACAAAACTTTATTCTTCCCTAAAAATAGTTGCACGATTATTCTCTTTCGTGCTGAGCATCCATTCCAACAATCCTCAAAGAAAAAAAGCAGCCCCTAGTGGAATCTCAATGTATTGAATTAGACCTACCAATATGGCCACAAACGACTTCATTCCAGAACAACAGATGATCGATCCAGTCTTTTTTGAGATCAGTGAGTTACGCCAGAAACCAAAGTAATACACAACTTAGCAAATAATGAAGACGGAAGAAGTTTGTTTTCCTGCTTGCCTCTTTGGCTCTTTCATTCGTCATCTCAGCAGACCTCTCTGTTGGTGAACTCTTTTTTGGGCCTATTTCGATCAATCTCTGGGTAAAAGAATTAGACCATAGGTTCAAAGACCATAGATTCTGTTATTTCACCCAGAAACTGACTTCAGCAAGACATTATTGTTAATTTTTTTGGATTCAATCTCTTTTGGTAGAAACTTCTTGTTAGAATTCTTGTTTTCATTTGCTTAATAGAGCTATGGGTCGAATGTCTGTTTCTGTCTTAGATTTCGTATAAGATTTCTAATGTATTTTTTCAGATAATTTATGGAAGTGGTGTTACGAGTGATATTGATGCCCAGACCCTCGCGTCCCTCGTAGAATTATGGATCAACTCGTCAGCTACAAGGAGAGATTTCGAAATATCAAAAGGTAGGTCTCATTTTTTGATTTTGATATTTAAAGCTTTCTATGTTAGGATGAAGATGTCTATTTTTAATTTCGTCTTTGGGTTAGCTTGTGTAATTATACTTTCTTCCATTATATTTTCTATTTCTACTTTTCTTGTAGTAAAATACAAACTTCCAGGAGTTTTCTTTACACCTGGTGCTAAATTCGCTGCAGTTACGCAGACTTTGGAAAGCCTGTCAGAAAGCCATTTGAGTAATCCAGAAATGTGTGGCCTGTACTCAACCGATGAGGTAGGTTTTGTCGAAACAATTTTGAAGTTGATCAAATTTTCATATTTTCAAGTCAAGTTATCATATATGTCGTATTATGTTAAAGTTTACTGAAGAATATTTAATCGAAGTGTGCAAAGAATGGTTTATTTCTGAACTTGCCTTAATACATCATATTGTCCATTGATGACACCATGATCTTACGAAATTACAAAGGATTAAAGAAGATTTCAAAGTAAGCAGAAAATTCATCAGATTTAATTTTTCCCTTCAGAAATATGTTTTTACATTCTACCATTTATCTCAGAAAAAGTACCCCTTACGTAAAATTTAATGTACGATCATATTCGAAAGTTATGTATTGATGAATTTGCCTATCTCTGTAAAGTTAGGATAATCAAATAGATCTAAAACTATATTTCTATCCTTAGACACCATTACCAGACGACCAATATGTCTTCACGAGAATTAACTTGGTCTTAGACAACATGACATCAAGTTCCACCCTCGTACACGTGCCTCCGTCTTCTAAAGTCCTGAGTGGCTCCGCCATCCCATTCGTTGTATCAAGTGGAATATTTCACGCTATTGGAGCCGGATTGTTGTCCCTATCGAGGGCTAGTGTCTTTGCAAGTGCGTCACTGACTGCGCTGAGGACTGCTGCGGAGGCAGATTTGTTTGAAATTTGTGCAAATGCTCTGAATAAATTGCCAAGGCTATGGAGCAGGGTGAGTTTGCAGATCAGCTTTATTTTTCATACATTAAAAACCTGTATGTAAGAACCTCTATATTTCAGCTTTGCCCTAAAAGGTTCTATATGATTCTACATGTATGCACTACTTTACTTTCATAATTTATTATCAATCAGAGCAGGGTAAAAATCAATATCTGAATGTTTGGACTTGGAGGTGTTGAAGTGGCATTGAACTAGGGGTCCCGTACCCCTGCTGGAAATAAAGCCCCTATCACAGGCTACCACGTTAACATAAACTCACTCACTTACTCTCTGCAGGTGTTACATACTTCCGGCTTTTGGTATTGATTTTCCTTAGTTGCTGCAATGTCCCTAGCTCATGAAATACACCGTTTGCTGGAAATTCTTATTCTGATCCTGTGATATATCTTAACCTAACCCTGACATTCTAACACTAAACCCCGACCCGGATTCTACAAAGAAAACAATAGGTTACATTTTGACTTGTTCTCTTTTCATTTTAAGGAATTCATCAGCGAGAGGATTCGAAAGCTCGGTGGTCCAACTGCGTTCAATATCTTCCTCCTTTCTGAGATTGATTGTTTTTATCAACTACATCAAGAAATCAAGTCGACTTTCCAGGTAACCCAACAATCAACTTTTTGGTTTAACCGATATTTCTTGCCCTATGCAGTCGTTCAGACGATTGAGATTAACTAAGCAAACAGATGGGAGCGTTTTAATCATTTAGGAGGCGGTCCCTCGATTAACTAATCTGAAGAGACCTCCTCCTTAATTAGTTAATTTTGAATCAAGTCGAACATAGCTTATCTCTGTTTTTCTGTTTATCTAAAGTATTACATGTTTGGGCGTGTGAACCAGGATAAAAAGTGAAACTTCTTAAAAAGGCAGGAACCGTTTTTTCATGTATTGAAACAGAAGGGCCTTTTATTTGACCTGATGGCCTATTTCTATATTTTGATACGGACATACACTAGTCCTGATCAGTATTTTTAAAGTCATTTTATGAAAAAGGCAGGAGCTCTCCCAATCAATAAAATGCTGAACTCTTACAAGACTTTCTAGAGATTCACAGTCTCAAATTTGAGCACGGCTGCGACTTTGTCAGTCTTATTATTGCCTCTGTATACTCACTCTCTACAATAATGGATTTTACACAAGTGTGAGTGTGAATATAGATTGTTCATAATGATAGATGATAGGGTCAGGGTTAGAGCAGCTTATGTTTTGTATGGATATGAATTGGGTTTACAGGGGCCATAATCTAGGATCTACCAGGAATTATGTCTGCAATGATGCCTGATGACGAGCCAAACGAAGATTTTGGCTCAAGAAGTCTCGGATCTTCAAAACTCGTGGTTTTCTACAATTATGGTTTCAGTTTTTTTTAGTTTTCAGAATTAGGCAGATTAGTTAGGTTAAGAAGAACCCTTCCTTCTATTCTATCAAACAGACTTGATGAGTTACTCCCACCAATCATTAATTATCCTGTTTTATAGGCTATCAAAGCTGCAACCACTGATGACTGCTGCGGGGACAGATTATCTGAGCAATACCTTAAGGATGCGGAGGAGCTTTATCATCTGAAAATCCCAGAGCGTTTCAGGAGATTTGGTGGCCTATCATCTCCTCCCAACACATGGACACTCGCTAGTTGGCTGTCAGACCTACAAGCGAGGTTTAATCACCTGGAGAAAATTCTATATCAGGTAAAAGCGGTTGTCGAATTTATACTTACCTTTTTTGAATCTGAGAAATGCTGATCAATATGAAATTGAAACTTTTATGTCAGCCCTGTCATGTGTTATTCGATGTTTTCAGAATTGTTTGTTTTAGGCTAGCATAAACTTACTTTTAGAACCTGAATGAGAATGTTCCTTCCATTCTTCCTTCGTGAATCATGTGAAGTTCTTCACTCATGCCCCAATGACTGATTCAAGAACGACCAATGGAAGGTATAATTCTGTTCAGGGAAAAACATCACGATAAAGATTTTTTTTGATTATCAAACACTCTCATTCGAGATAGCGGTACTTTCAGCTGTATGCCTTCCGAAATTACAAGTTCTACACTTCATCCGAAATCAACTGGCTTATAGCTATTCCCATGCATTGTTTTACTTCCTGCACGTAAATAACAGGACATCTCAATGAAGAAGTTAATTGCCAGTTTATTGCTTATACCTACGTTGTTGGGGTCATTGAGTTTAACATAGGCATACACTTAATAACTACTAAAGCTTTTCGTCTGATAATTAACGGAGCAAGTCAGAAAGAGAACGAAATTGAAGCCTAACGAATAATCATAAGCTAAGGCTAACCAGAAAAAAGGCATATTATTGGCTTTTTGCAAAAACAAACCAATCATGATCACTGATGAGTGCCAAATGAAGAAATATGAAATGTTTTCACCTTGACGGCTTTGCTTTATTTAATTTCTGTGTCAAATAGTCACTGATTAGTATTCTCAAGCCAAGAATTATTTCATTTTTTTATAGGTATAGAACTTGAGTATGGGAAGGAAAATCGAAATTTTAGGGGAACATGTCCTCATTATTTCATTTATATTTAATTTGTATTTGTGTTTATTTGTATTTCATTTGTATTTCATTTGTATCGTATTTTTGTTTAATTGAATTTTATTTCTATTTTATTTTATTCTATTTTTTTTTTCTATTTTATTTCTAATTTCATTCATCTGTATTTCATTTGTATTTCAGGGTAAAGAAAAGGTTCCTGCATACTGGCTTGCGGCGTTTTTCAACCCAAAGAGAATGCTAGCTGTCATTATGCAGGTAACGTTGTTTGCTTTTATTCCTCATCTACATTACTTATCTTACATTTGGGAAATTGTTACTTTATGCTTAGCCACTGCTGTCTTGTCTTTCATCAGTACAAAACTGATAAATAGCTGGAAACATTGGCAAAATATTCTGCCTCTGTAAAAGAATAGTATTTGTTCGGTACTGAACTTCATAAGCGAGGAAATTTGGGAACATTGTTAAAACACATTGATATAACTTTCCTCCGTTAGAGACCATACATTTTATAATGTCTCAGCTTGGCACCGCAGAGCCAGAAAATAGATTACCCGATGAATCTCTCGATAGGGATTATGTCAGAAATAAAACGAATCTAAAACGTAGAACCCAATGTAAAACCTGGAAATGGAAGAGACTGTATGGGTGTACATCTTTGTATAGCCTCGCTTTCACTTAAAGCTAATGGCCTTATTTGCATGCGTGGCCTACTTCAATTTGCTTGTTATGCTCACGATGGTTAGGCCTACACATCTTACTTCAAACATCTATTGAAATAAGTTGTTTATTTGGATTTATAATGCATAATTACACGGGGACCTCTCTTTGTTCTTCAGTTTGTAGATCTGTGTGGTTTGGATACCAACTTTAATCAAGGCCTATTCGCTTCTTCCCTTTCTTAATCGCTGTTGCAAAGTTGCAACACAATAAAATTCAATATTTGCTCAATAACCAATACTCTGCATGCTAAAATGCACTCTTGTCAGATCATTAACTATAGACGGTTCTCATGCGTTTATTTGTTTCGACAGGAGGCTGTTCGTCAATACGAGTCTCATAGCACCTCTACGGAGCAGTTTGTATTTCGCACTGAAATCACCGGGAGAGACAAGGATCACGTAAGTGCCATAAGATCGCATTTAAACCGAATTCTACTTTCTGAAACAAATATTTTCCCATTCCTTGTATTTTTGCAAATTTAGCGTTAACAGTTTCCAATATCGAGGACTCAGTACTGCAAAGCATGGGGAGTAGAAAACGCCTCTTTAAAGGAAATTTGATTATGCACAAAGCTTTAGTCAAGTGATTGTCGCTTGTGGTACTGTTGATAATGCGAATAAAAGAACAAATTGTTTAAGAAGTACCATGTAATATAATTGAAGTTTCAACTAACGTTTCAGGCGTATGCCCGTTATCAAAGTGATAGGGAAAACGGTTGATTGAGTGATTGTCTCCCTAACGTGCTTAAGCCAGATGATGTTTCCTGCAAGGGGGTGGAACAGGTGACTAAATCTCCCTTCTCCCCTTCAAAATTTGGTAATTTCCCCTTTCCATCGTGCAAAAGATACAATTTCTCCTTTCCCTCGTGCAAAAGATACAATTTCTCCTTTCCCTCGTGCAAAAGATACAATTTCTCCTTTCCCTCGTGCAAAAGATACAATTTCTCCTTTCCCTCTTGAAAAAAATACAATTTCTCCTTTCCCTCTTAAAAAAAATACAATTTCTCCTTTCCCTAACGGAATATATGTAGTTTCTCCATTCCCCTCCTTCCAAATTTTCCCTTTCCCTCGTAAAGCTTTTCAGGGGGGTGCAAATTCTCCGTCTGTAGTGCCACCCCCCTGCATTAGTGTAATTGATATCGGCTGTATTGTCTATTGACCAGGCTTCCATAATATTTTCAAGTCAAATGATTTAGAAATAATTTTTACTACATTAATAACTACTATAAGTTCTGAAATATTTAGCAAATTTTGCATGCTGATGACCATATTTTGATGATTTCTTCATCATTAAGTTTTGTTTATAAATAGGATGAATTTATTTTTTAAAAGAATTTTAAAGGACTTAATTAAACATGGCCCACAAGGCTCTTGTCTAAGCTCTCTGCTATTCATCACATGTACTTCGTAAGTCCTTGAACGAGCTGTTTATGAATTTCGCTTAATAATGCATGCTGATGACTTGAAAACCAAATGATTACTCGACAACCTAAAAGAGTTCTTGAAGCATTTTAACTTTATTCCATGCCGATTTCGATTAAAAAGAACAGAAACGAGACATAACTTTTCAAATTTTGGGTTATTAGTTCTATTTCTGAGGTACTACTCGGATTAATGTCATACAAAAAGCTTCATTAGTTTCACGTGGGGAAGTATTTTATTAGCTAAAAAGGGATCTGATTGGTTCTTTCGGTCTAAAGAATACCCTACACACAATTTTGTTTTTCAGAACACAATAGATATTCGAAAACACAGTGCTTCAGGGAATACCAAATAAATAAAATATCCTAGAGAGATTTTTTGGATTATCCAACAGGAGAAGTTTTAACTAAAAGATGCTAGTTTCAGTTTCAGTTTTTTCATTCTATCATTCAATCCTAAATACAATTTAATAGCTACAATAAACAAAATTAGAATACAACATTTAACAATTTACAAGATTGCCTAATTTTACAATTAACAATTTAACAATACAAGGTACATATATGATGACAAGCAAAATTTTATTTAAGACTGAGTGACTAAGGAGGAGCTCTCTAAGTAGATTGACCAATCGAGAGAGAGCCCCCCATATAAAAACAAAAAACTAGAATTTTTTTAAAATAAGAAGAAAATAAAAAGAAAATGATAAGAAAATGATAACCAGATGAACCTCATTGTAATATTAGTTCTGGCAGTAATTAGTAAGGAATTACTTGGGGATGTGGAGGGCTCAAACTTAATACATCGTACAATTTGCTTCTGGAGACGAAAGAGTGGGTCCAAGTAAGAATCATAGGTCAAACCCCATGCAGAAATCCCATAACTGAGGAAAGATTGAAATATCGAGTTATAGAGAGATAGAAGCGCAGGCATGGGAAGATAATATGCTAGATAACTAAACCCTACTTTTCCAGCTTTCCGAAATTTCTGTAGATCAAAGGCTATTTTACATTAATAATCCTAGAACATTATAACCAGTGAAGCTACGACCTCTATAAGTTTCTATCATACACCAGTCAAAGCCATCGCCTCGAAAGATATTAATAGATGAACCAGATAATAATCAAAAATCCAATATAAATCTCTTATCAGATGTAAAGCTTGGTCTTAAGCGAGCTCTCTAAGGTCTTAAGTTATAGACGCAGGTCAACATGTAATTAAGCTCATGGCAATCAGCCGATTTCACTGTTAGTGATCTTTTATACTGTAAATCTGTTCCACATGAAGTGTTTTTGCACAGATGAACAGACAAAGGATTTCATAAATCACATGTTTAGATCCATCCAATCAGCATTATTCAGGATTGAGCGTGAAATGAATGCGAGGCTGAGCATGCCAGGTATTAATCAGGACAAAGGATCATAGACTAAGTTACACGTATTGGAGAATCGTGTTTTTCGTTAACCTGAACATTATTCGAAGCCTAAAATCTGAGAACAAACCAGTAATTGGTGTGAGAAAGATGTCGTCCTTCAGCAGGTTCTTATTGTTGTTAAAGAACCCAGATAGGTTCTTCTCTATATTTGGTGGGTGGTGGAGCAATTGGTATGATTAATATGGCTTGTGTTGGTCGATTAAATTGATTATTCCAGAGTCCAGCTGGTAGAGGGATCTAGACGCAGAAGTTCGAATCCTACTTGGGTCCTTTTCATTCGAACAAATGATTTAAATTGAGCCACTAATAAGATACAACGATTGCATATCTGTTATGCGTTCTTCCATGTCTGGATTTACAATGTTGTATGATGCAACATAGGTGGTCAAACGATTGCAACATTTAACACAATATTTTCACACATGTTGCAGGAAATGTTGCAAGCGTTTGACCAATGCCTATACTCCACATTCAAAATGTTGTCATATGTTAACATGCGGAATGACCTTCTTGCTGGTGTATCTGCTAGTTGCTTGAAAACCTTATTAAGTATGCAGAGACGGGTAAGATCGTAATCCCCAGATGATAGCTAAGCCAGATAACAGTTGAAAATCCAATACGATTCTGTTATCAGATGCAAATCGTCTTCTTAAGCGTTCTCTTTATAGTCTTAGCTCTAAACTCTGTCTGGTAAATATTTAAGCTCAGAGCAATCAACAGATTTTCTTCTATTCATGACCATTAACTCCCTATATTAGTTCTGCATGAAAAGCTTTTCACACGTGTCAGTGTTTGTTGAGTTTTTACTGTCAGAATCACCCTGGAGAAAGTATGTGCAATACTGTGGAGGATGTTCAGTGCTGATTACTAATGGAGATACCATGATTACGGTCGGGGAGATACCATCTGTACACTTGAGGGTTTTTAGTACTTTGGTTGGATACCATCAGACCTGTAGAGGGATACCATCAGGACCGTGGGGAGGAAAACCATTGGCACTTTTGGCATTACCTACAAACAGCTTGTGATTACCCCCCACAGCACTGAATATCCTCCATAGAACTGACGGTACCCCTCAATAATACTGAACAACCTCCACAGTACTGTACAGACGTTCTCCAGGGTGGCTCTTAAACACAGGTTTTTACTGTATTGAAATTTGTTAGCCTTTTCCAGTCTCTCTCTGGTATATTATTCCGAGTAGTGAAGAAAAGCGTGATCCAACTTTGTTTGAGTTACATCTCTGATTTTTCCCCCTACTCGCATGCAACTTTTGCAGATAATTCTCTTTCTAAATACGCCCCCTCCTTTGCAGCTTCGAGAGCCCCCTTCAGATGGCATGTTCATATATGGCATCTACTTATGGGGCTGCAGTTGGGAGAAAACCATTGGCGAGCTACAAGACGGACCACCGAAATCAGGGCCAAGCCTCCTTCCAGTGATCCACGTTACTGCAGTTCCCTACTCAGACAAACAATCTCTGACCGACCCTCAAAAGGCGCAGTTCTGCTACGAGTGTCCCTGTTACTCTTCACGTGTCTGTACGCGTGATCCACTGCTGTTCGTCGACATTGAGCATAAGGATATTCCAGGCACAAGATGGCCGCTCAGAGGAATAACTTGCACACTGCGACCGTTTTAAATGAAGGTGTCTTATTTTTGAGTTTTTATGTAAGTGCTGGTTTAATACCCTCATTGTTATATAGTTTCAGTCTGGCTTTTTCATACCTGACATGCCTTTCAAATGTTTCCACACAGTTGTACCTGGCAAGAGGAATCACTAGATGCGACTGACAGTCCGTGGACCAGAGAAATATTTCACTGATTACTTTGCGTTCAAATTTGCAGTAATTCAAGAATAAATTTGAAAATTGGTCAATTGTTGCCATGATTAAAAGACCGTTCAAAGAACGTTACTTGGTTGACCGTAACAGGGAGCAACTTCAGGGCTCTTTCGCTTGCTAATACCTTCTCCATAAAGGGTTTGATTCAGCCCCCATCCCTGGTTCCACTGTCCTTGTCGTTAGTTCAGCTCTTCACTCTAAGTAATAAGCAGAGAGGCATCAGAGAATCAGTTTGAAAGTATATGTTAAGACCTCGTCTAGGATTCAGCCAAACCTCGTCTAGGATTCAGCCAAACCTCCTACACAGTGGTGAGCGCGCAACCAGAGCACTGCTGGGTTTTTCGGTCGTTTCTCCATCATATTCGTTGTGGATCGTTTCAAATAGTTTTGAAATCGTTTCAAATTACTCCTCGATTTTTGTGAACTGTCCAACGATTTCAGATCATCACCTTACGAAATCCTGACATCAAAGTATATTTTTGTGAAATAATGCCTTATATGAAACATAGTCTGTGGAAAGAATGGTCTGGAAACATTTTGTTTACTTTCTTTGTTTTGGTCTGCTTGTTGAAATGGTCTGAACCGTGCACAAAGTTTGCTAAAGGCTATTTGTATAAAGTTTGCAAAAACCGTGCACTAAGAAAAAGGCTATATGGATGCGCTAAATGGTTTTCAGACGAATTATTTATTGAAATATCTTATATGATTAGTTTGATCTGGAATACATATGAATAGCAGTGGAAAAGACACATTATGGCTCATTTGCTCAACCATGTGAATTCAGGCTGAACAATGAGAGGACGAGAGTTGTGGGCATGTTGACAGTTGAAAAAGCTTGACATACAACAAAAGGCTTCCAGACCATTTCCTCTATTGTCTATGTAGGCTATTAGATACGGAGAATTTGTAGGTTCCCAAGCCATTTCTCAAGGCCTCATACATGGCAAAATATCTGTACATCCACTGGACATTACCAGTCTCCTAGACCCAAACTTTTATGGACACAGTGCAAAGATCCTATCGCGACTTACCGCTCTTTGAATATATCATGCATAGTTTAACCCTCCCCTTCCTTTGGTACCCTTCTAACCTTATTTTAAAAACAGACTAGAGTTTAAAGTACTATTGTGTGTTTCGGTGCTGTATATATCTCCTCTTGTATAAAGATACTATGTGTTAGGATATATTATTGTATAAAGTTCAGTGATATTTTTGATGAACAATTTTGCATCTATCAATGAGTCGTTTATGACTGTAACCTTTATTTTTGCGAAGATTTGCGGATCATCTAACCATCTCTTACACGGAATTTAGACCGGGCTACAAACGCGAAAGACTCTTCCCTTACACCGCAAAGGGGTGCTATTGTACGAAATTAGATTTTCACGCTTAATTCATCGTTAATTTTTTATCTCAAATCCTGCGTCAAAAACCAGAGATCACGATTTCATGCACTGAAAAATCGCCATTAACACATCACAAAGACAAAAAGTGGGCAGTAAATTCTGCGTAGGAGAAGCAAGTAAAAAGTTGTATATAAGGGCTGGGGCCGAATAGGTATGTCTTTCAATTGAACCTCAAATTCAATAGGTTCAAACCTGCCTTCGATCTTTAATGTGGTACATTCGTGGGTAGATGTTGTACCCAAATAGTTACTCCGCGTTTGTTGCGGGACGATGTACATCCTTGTATCCTTATGGGCTCCTCGTATCCCTATGGGCTCGTCGTACTTCTCTTGCCTTTATGATCTTTACTATGTACCTACATCTACATATTAATCAGTAAAACCATTAAGGTATCACACTGATGGAGATCATCGCACTTCCCATACACTCCCATCGTCATAAAGCCAGTGAGAAGATTGGAACTCTATGAGAAGTTGACCAGGAATTGGTATGCATGAGGAGTGAGAAGATTTCAAAAAAATGTGTGAAAAAATTACCTTAAACCATCTCTTGATGAGTTCTCTAAAATTCACTTTTTAGGTCCTTATTCATTCATCTTAAGAGGTCGAGGCTTAGGGTCAAACTTCGGGGTTTAGGTCAGTAAAATGAGGGAGTTTAGGGTCAAATAATCTAGATTACAGGTTTTGGTGCATGCTATAGATGACTAACTTACTCCGTGTGTTGCTTGGCCTAAGTGAATGGCGACTAGTTAGATATTCTTCATCGACCTCTTTAACAGTTTTGTTACAATTCATCCACCATCATGTGTGGCAGCTCAACAAACAGAACTTGGAAACCTTGTGCCCTACATCTTACTTTTCAAATTAGGCCACCTGAAGTAAACTGCGTTAATTCTGACAGAGAAAAGATCATATTTTGGTCATTTTAGGCCTAAATACATGAAATACACCCACGTGGTATTTTGTAACAGTTGAAGAAAATTGTTGTCCACACAATTGTAGTATATCAAGGTAATGTATGCAATCGTTTTTTCGGTGCCCTGATTGGAAAGATGTTCATACTTTCTTAAGAAGTTTGTGAATACGCACCTGACTGGAAAGTTATGCACCTGACTATTGTTTTAGAACAATAGATCTATTGTTTTACTTCTGCGGGCAGTGCATATCTTCCAGTCTCGAATACCCACAACTACCAAACAACAGCGGTCTAGTCAAAAAGTAGTATACACGCTTTTTATTTCATAAGGAACCTACCTCATGGTCTAAAGAGTTCCTTAAATTTTCTATTGCTCTCTATTGTTATAGGAAACAAAAGAATCCATTGTACTTTACAAGAAATTCTAATTCTAGGTTCTTTATAGAGGGTTCCTTATAAGAAAAAAAGCATGTACTACAATGTTTTGATATACTACAATGATCGCCTTGTATACTTCGATATTGACAGGATTAGAACATAGGATACTACATTTTGACATGACTGTATAGGTAATTTATCAAGTTAGTTGTACTGTGCCGTGCACAAAAATTTTACATTCCCCATGGCTTAGGCTTAACGAGAACAAAACTCTAGCTTTGGAACAATACAATCAACTATTGTTTCCTCAGCATATATCTCAAAATCTTTATGGACTCAACATGAAATGCACCATATTGGGTTTCCTGACATTTTCAAGATATATTGTTCAAATCTTGGAATATGAAATATGATTTTATTGTATGCATCTAATTTATAGGAGAAATTTGGTGAAAAGAGATGCTTTTCTGAAATCCTTTCTGCAATCTGGAATAGTTAGTCTAGTATAAGGTTGCATAGAGGCATATTTCTATCATGCATTTCGTAAAACAGCATCCCCCATCTTCTATTGAGCATCATCTTTTCGGTCCTCTGAGCTCTGTTTGGAATTACAGGCCCAAGCAGCTCTTAATGGATCCCATTTCACGCAGTGCATCATAGGAAGTTCCACTATGCCATACATAGCTACTAAATTTGAAACAGGTAAAAATTGGTCAAGCTACAATAGTTAGTTCAGTAGCTACAGACCTTTAAGGGCATATTTCTATCAAGTATATCCAGAAACGAAATCCCCAACTTCTATCATCAAGCATCATCTTTTTGGCCCGAAGAGCACTGTTTGGAACTTCAAGACCAAAGCAGCTCTTTATGGATATCATCTCCTGCAATGCATCAAGGGAAATTCCTCTAAGCAAGCTGCAGTTGCTAGTTTTGCAGGTGCACATCAGGTACAACACAGACCTAGGAGACAGGGAGGCTCAACTTTGAAAGTTTCTTTGAAAATGAGGCCTATTCTAACAAGACTTTGCCCTCAAACAGGCAAAAAGCTTGGTAAATAAAGGGCTTTTTGTCAGGTAGCCCCCCCCCAATTTTTTGAAGACCCTACGCCGATGAGACCCATTTTTCTGAATCAAAATTCTGATTGGAATTTTCTAGCTCTGAACAGCTGTTTTCAAAGGTGCGTCACTACTATATAACTAATGAGAGAAGTAAACGAAAAAGCATGATATGCATATTGATGAGTTGTTATCAACAAATATTTACATAGATATGTGTTTAGAAGTACATACAAATTTCACAATTCAAGTTACATGGTGGGAAATACAGCCCTGCTGATTTCCTTAAAATATATTTCTTATGTTCAATATTTGCACTTCATACTCTAGGCTACATATCTGAAAATAATTTCTATACCAGATGCGTCAAAACTTGCATGCCCTGTGGCTAAATCAAATTATTTCAAATTGAGATTCTCATGGCCTGGTCCATCAATTTTGTGCTGTTTTCATCATCAATTTTATTTCTTGGTTTTGTGTCAAAAATCATAAAATTCCCTATTGCTTGATGGATATGAATATAGATTACTTTTTGAGTACTGGAAAAGCTCTATTAAGCCCCCTCCCTCTCTTAGACTCCCTCCTCATGCAAGAAAGACTACTGAGTATACTGGATAAGTTAGGGATAGCTAATTGATGTATTCCATTGAAATATTGCAAATTTCTAACTTTACATGCTTGAGAGTGTAGAATTTCTTCTCCAACCCCTCTTTAAAAAGCACGCGCTCTAGTAAGCCCTCCCCTAGATCCTAAAAAATTAAACCAGGCCCCTGGAGGCTTAATAAAGCTTTTACGGTATTCTTTAAAATCCTTTATTAAAGTAATATAGTTCATCATAAGAATTTGCTAAGATTAGCTTTAAATGATTAAGCTATCGTGGTATTGACATCAATTTCAATCTTTCGGTTCAATATAAATCATGGAGTATGTCATATATGATTGAGCCTCGCTTGAAGGGTCTCAGTCTCTCAAACCCAAACATAAAGTAGCTATTAGGAGACGGTTTCCCTTGAATTGCAGGTAAAAAGGGAATTACCAAGGTCAGACTGCTGGGACACTATTAACAATAAGGACCTTAAGAAATATGAATGTTATTGTCAATGTGAACTGTGGGACACAACTGAACCAATGTAATCAACGCTTCCATAGTGTGTACTATTTATACTACATATATGTATATAGTTGAATTATAAGAGAAACAACCGGGATGTAACTGTTTTTATTCTTAAAGCTCTTGATGCATTTTTGCTAGTCAAGATATAGTATGGAGTATACCTATGGTATATAGAGGTTCATGTACAAGATAGAGCCCTTTCTAACATATGCATTTTCTCAGCAGGTACCAACATGAAGTTTCACCGTACATTATGGCATAATTACCAAAGATAGATTTACCAGCGCATTTTGAATTTTGGATTGTTAGAGAACAGCTAGAGGTATACCTTCAACAAGGCCAAAACGATGTCATTCTCTCGGAATGAGAACGGCTGGAAATGATTTGCACATTCACAGTAGATATGGCATTTTCTCTTACAGGTAAGTCAATATTCTTGTTTCGTAAGGTTCTCAATTAAATGAAAAAACTTTAAAATTTAAGGCCAAAAAAACCAGAGTATCTGTATATTTCACAAATATTTCAGTTTAAATAATTGATAAGTAGCTGCATGGCGTAGTTATTGGTTACTTATAGAAGGTTCCTTAGGAAAATACCTGTATTTGATTGATTGACCCCTGGAAGGTAATCCCATAATGGACTGACAGGGGACAGTTAGTTGTTGATAGGCGCATACGCTTACTATCTTCGCAAGGTATAGCATTA
The DNA here is from genome assembly GCA_963924455.1 of Pelagia noctiluca. Lineage (NCBI taxonomy): Eukaryota > Metazoa > Cnidaria > Scyphozoa > Semaeostomeae > Pelagiidae > Pelagia > Pelagia noctiluca. The sequence continues at coordinate 11,852,930 of OZ004319.1, forward strand.
AGTATTATTATTATCATTATTATTATGTGCTAAGCACAAAGGGCCCACTGAATAGGTAAACTAATCGAGCAGTGCAACCCTGGTCCTTCCTCTCGATGTGACCACACCTCGTGATTCCTTTTGCCTTTTTGCCTGGAATTACAGAGAGCTGGTTAATTCTCTCCTCACACTTTATGACAGGTCTGAAGGTGGTTTTGAACCCGGGACCCTTCAATCAAGGGTCAAGTGATCTAACCACCCGGCCATCCCAGCCAAATGGGGTCCATTAAAGGCTCTGATGAAATACTACCTAATGACTACAAAATACACAATTAAGGAAAATAACACAACCCCCTTGGGTTTTTCCTGATATTGGATATTTGATATTTTCAGGAGGTTGTTTGTTCCAGTTTATTTTTCCGAGATGACTTATTACAAACTCCAAAACGTTTCATCTTAACTGATTCAACAAAGGTAATTCACTAATTCTCGTTCAAATACAGTTATTATTTGTGAGATGTTGGCAGAGTTACAATCTACTATTTGAGGGTGATTTTTCAGGTCTTAGACTCGGCCCTCTTTAACCCTGACTGTACCCTTGTCCATCCCCAATTGAGATACCCACCCCCCCCCCCCCCAGGGAAAGACTTGCTGTTTTGCATATCTTCCTGGGTAATTCTAAGGCCGGTATAGGTCAAACGTTAATCCATCTTTACTTTTCTCTTAACGAAGTGCAAACTTAACAAAGTACAAGAATATATTATAAAGTCACACTCGGGAAATACATCTCCACAAACCATCTGCTATCCTCATCAATTCTCCGTCCAATAAACATCATAGAATTGAAACTCCTCTCGCTTCCTTATCAATAGTTCGTTGTCCTTTGCTTCGACGCTATTTAATTCACAGAGGTGACTAATTTTTCCGTAATTGAAAGATTTGCATTGTTTGTCTTTACATCGTTCGATGCATTCGTCAACGCCAGTAACGTTGTTATGCGATTTGAAGACATGGCCGAATAACGCCTTGTCTTTGTATTCTTGCGATGTGAAAATCTGGCTGTAGAATTTGATGTTGTATGTCGATACAAAGACGCCACCTCCTGGGAAGATAATTTTCGTAGTTTATTTGTTATTCCTGAGCTAGTTTCATTTCTTAATTCTTACCAAACAATTTATCTTATTTTCTTCGTTTGCTCCGCCCAAAAAAACCTGGTTTCCAGTTGGCTGAAAGAGGTCCCCATACTTTTTGCGTGATGCGTTATTCGATACATTTGATTGCGTGAAATGTTTTACGTGTGAATGCATCAACCACCACCTATATTGGGGCACCTGTAAGTGCAGCAACGTAATCAGGTATCATTCATAAGAATGAAACACAAATAACAGGCATATGTCCAATTTCTCAATTTAAAATACCTTTAACTTGAAGTTGTGATAGTTTACATAACAAGATATGACATACGAATAAGATATAAACTATGCCTGCTAGTGAACAAAGCAATGAATGGAACAGCACCTGAATACGTGTTTAACATGTTAGAAATACGGAATCTCTCTACCATCCGACATTCGCTGTGCAGACAAATTCAGATGTTTAAAAAAGCACTGAAACTCGTTACTACAACGAGGCGTTTATTGACAAAAACTCTAATACTGATGATAAGTCGAGTGATGAGGAAGAGAGAGATTTTTAGATATGATTCAATTAAGATATAAAAGGACATTAGGTTTTAAATTGAAGGTGACTGCTCTGAGCTAGCTACCTTTTAAGGGTAGCCAAAGACATAGTGATATCAAAGAACTGTTATTATTATTCATTATTATAGAACATCAAACGCCTTCCTCAATCTTTGATTTCGACATAAAGATTTAATCTTTACAATCATGCATACCTTTTTTGCAAGCATTATTGATGTCCTTCTTGGCAATCGTTTCGTTCCATATACTCAGATGATCAATATGCATGTTCATCCAGTTTCCCTTTGCATCTTCCTTCCCTGCTGTGTTCCCAAGCACCAATCGACGAGCCACAGCGTTGTCCCCAAGATATGATGACTTAACAGGAGAGGTATTACTAGTATTGGCTACCAATAGTCTACTACGGTAAATTTTCAAGGTTGTTGTATTCCAACTTACAGTAAGACACTTCCAACTCAAGCTCTTTAATTTGTATGGCAATTTCCATTCATGGGTGCCATTCCAGATGCTCACTACAATCGTTTTGTTTGCTGCGGATGCAATTTTTACGTTTGCAGATGACAATATGATACCGTTGTCGTTCCATTTCTGGAATCTTACCACGAAGGTAACGCTTAGGCCGTTTTTGCAGCTCCATGGTTCATTGAAACAGGCACTTGTTAAATTGTCTATGATCAGACCGGAGCCGGTCCCATTGAAGCATATCACAGTGCTTTCAAAGCTGTCGCTTACGTTGATGATTTTCGTGTTTGGTAGTAACCGACCTCGGTTACTGACGTTGGAGCTGACTTCGTGTATGTAGCCACTGCGGGGTAAATCGTTGAACTTCCATGATAGCTGGGGTGGCTGGTACCCTGCATGGATAAAATGATATTACATCAGTCGTACATTGTGATATTGTTGTAGAACGATTCTCAACACTTCGACCACCCTATGGAACGCCTGCGCAACACTGTTGATAGAGGATTTTCAGTACTGTTTGGGGATACCATCAGCACTGTTGGGGGATACCATCAGTACTGTGGGGGAATCATCAGTACTGCGGAGAGTATTGAGTATTGATCGTAGCAAGAAGCAGCTCCTTGGAAGCCTTTGAGTATTTGAGAATTCACTCATGGAGAATAGGCAGGCGTGGATCCAAAGGGGGGGGCGGTAGGCCATGGCCCCAAACGAAAAATTTTAAAGATCGAAAATGTTGGAGAAAACGAAGTGCAACACTGTAATTAAGCAGTTACATGAATTAGGTAATGCCTCCAACATAGCGTAGCAAGAAGATATTACCTTACGTACCTATCATCAAAATTTTATATAATCTTGGATGAATCTCAAAAAATGTGAATTTTTTTGGTATATTAGTCATGTATTTAGGAAATAAATTCGGAACTAAATCAAGTAAGCAAAAACCTAAACCTAGGAATATAGCCCCGAAATTCAACCAAATATATCAGCAGCTCTTAGTGATTAATTTTTCCCAGATTATTTCACTTCAAAGCTTATCATGACCAAAAAGCAAAGCATCGTCGATTTTGCTTAGATATCAGAGTCTCGAGGAAGGGGCTGAACAAAATGGAAAGTGGGCTCATTCGATTGTGATCTAACATATCCCTCTTCACGCTCTGGTACCTAAGTTATTTGAAAATGAAAGTTACTACAAGCTTGGTTCGTTTGTCTTCTACGTCTTTGCATGGCATAAAACATCTTTTATAGAGACAAGATACCATTTGACTTCTGAAAAGTTTTAAAGATGCACCAACTTGTGGGGATTTATGGTACAATTCAAAAGGAGGCTTGCTTTTTTGAAAAAAAAATTAAAATTTCAATTCGAGTAAAAAAATGACGGAAGCAATTTTATCTGGGATGTCCAAACTATAATTCTGGATCCGCGCCTGAGAATAGGCCATAAAAATTGATGATAACGTACAATGTATCAAGCCCAAATATATTTCCCTGTACATTGGTCGATCAAGGAAAAGAATTAGAGATCTGTTATCCGGTTCAGAATCGACTCCTTAAGCTCTCAGGGCGTATTACACCAGTTGTTATGTAATCCATTGATTAGTAATATAAGTTAGATGTTATTAGTATTGTAAAATGTGATTAGTTATCATAATATCCCTGTCATATCCAGTCAAGCATGGTACAAGCAGCCACGTGTATTCTCAGCCATCTTTCACTCTAGAACTTTCCATGCTATCTACGATATCGCCATGTTATTCTTTAATATCACAACAATAAAGGTTAACGCTCTTTAATAGCGTGCTGGTACTATAATCAAAGAACTATGGAAGATACTAGATTAACTCTCCTTTTATTGATGGTATAGAAACTAAATACGTAAATATTTTCTATTTCATCATATTATAATACGAGAACCCAATTACCTAATTTTATGAAATACTAATAGATTAATTCGAAAATAAACCATGCTTTTAAAACGTTTCGACAAAATCTTCATCAGTAAACTATTTTCTTTTTCATCAAATATATATGTACCTCCAAATCAAAATGTTGAAGGCACCATCATTAAGACCTTGGAACTGTGGTGTAGTTCAAATTTCAAATCATAATCAATAGCTGCAGTGCTTTAAAATAATATTTGTAAGAGGGTTTGTTTGAAGAGCTCAGGTGAAATGTCATATCAAGGGACCTTCATATTCTTAAACCAAAACATTTTGACCGATATGAAACGATTTATCTTACTTAAATCAGTAAGGCACAGAGTAGACAAGAATATACGCTGTATTTACCACAGGGATCCGTCCTTGGTGTATTTTTCTGTTGGTGCTTGGTTTACTTTGGATTCGTAAGAAACAATATAGCTTACTTAATCATTAGGCCAAAGAGCAGAAAACAATGAATGCTATGTGTACCACAGGGATCCGTCCTTCGAGCATTATTTTAGATTTATATCAAGTATATTAAGGATGTGTTGCCAATTTCAAATTTGATGTGCACTTACCATATATGAACCAGGGATGGTACTTTACTATGAGGGGTTTAAAGTGAGAGGGTTCCATGTTAAATGTAGGAACGGGGATAGAATGATTCAGAAACAGTTGCCTTCACGTTAAAGCACATTTACTACATAGGATGTTACATGACTTCTCACAGCTTTCTCTTTTAGCTTTTTTTTCTTTGCTCATGAAAACAGCAAACAATCCGTCGTTGAGTAAACTCTCGTGGTAACTATAGCAGATGTTGCCTTATTAGCCAAGTCAAAGGCGAGCAAGGTGCAAGGAATCTTAATCAGCACTGTCAACTCTCATATTTCTTGTTTACTCATCTCCTCTCCATATTGAAACAGTAAACAACTTCACGAACTTCAGCGTAAATTGTTATGGCCAAAATTATAACGGTTTGCTCAGCCAATTCTCTTTTTCAAATATTTCATGCGCTTCTTTTTGTTAGAGAATGAATCTTAAGCGGAAAATTTGAGAACAGACCAGAGATATGCGATTTTTCATGTGGTTATTATTAATGGTTTTGAATTTTGGGTTTGGTAAATTTCATTTTCACAACTATCAAGCCTATGGCCTAAGTAGTACAGAAATAGTTCTTCTGTTTTTCAGAGATAACTAGAAGAGTTAGAAATTAAAAACAAAGAAGGAAAACATGAAATTTTGTATCCATGTATTCTTCCGTTTAACATATTACATTATCTCATCGTTTATTTCGTAACACACGGTAATTTTGGAATAAATTTCGTGACAACTGCAATCGATTAGCTTGCCTTTTTGCTTCTGTCATACCTCTGTTGTCTTGCCACACCCCAAACGAGACCAAGTTTTTGCTTCTGCAGAGGAGAATGGCTTGAAAGTAATCTAATTAGGCCTAAAAATGTTTAGTCTTACCCGGGGTAGTCTAGTCTATATTGTCCCGTCTTCTAGCTACATATTTCATCAGAAATTGATACATTTCAGGCCATATGCGACCTTATCTTCTTTCTATTTAAGCTCAATCTCGAACGGTTATGTCTCTTAGTGTTTGTTATTCATTAACTATATGGTACGCATTTTTTTCATTCATTTGCCTTACCGAGTAATAGTAGCACATGCAACAAAGAATATTTGAATCACGGACCTTAGCAAGAAGACCGCTAGTTTTTACTAAGCATTAAATTTGCCAGGACTAGAAAAAACTGTACAAATGTCATGGGAATTTGTTATGGAAATAGTGCGGATGTTTGCTCTACAAATTTGATTGAGTCTTTTAGGCATCCCTTGTTTACTTAACTCGTTTCTATATGAAAACTACAAAAAGTCCTGCATATTTTATTGTGAGTTGTTTTGCTCGAGATTGCATCAGTAATTCTATCGAATTTGATTGAATGCCTTGAGCCAAGCTTTATCTGAAAAAAACTATTTCACAACATGCCTCATAAATTATGAACTGCGATTGTAATTTGATAAATCGAGTTTTGTTTTATTATTTGAGAAAATGTGAATAATGTTATGCCATCTTCAGAAAGCCAAATCTTTCTAGTAAGCTGTAATTAGTGTGAAGAAAAGCTTCTTTCTTCGTAGAAATAAGACTTGCTTAGAATCTAGAGCTGGTGTTGTTTTTCTTGTTGATAGGAAGGTGGGACTTGATTTGAGGCATGGGCATTTGACCTACCTTTCAGTATATTGGCTTCTGTGTTTGAAGGCACTCACGGATGTGTCATGTGATTTGCTATAATTCAATTCAACCAGCTTTGAAAACTCTTCTGCGAGTACGTGTGTCTTATTTGGGGCTCGCTGGGCCTAAATCTCTGGTCAACAGAAAATATCGTTAGTTGTTTCCTTAGAAATTCTTAAAAGGGGCAAGAATATTAGAAATACATCATTTGTTTTCAAACTCGCCAGGATGTTTTGAAACCAATCTTATTCTCAGAGATTCAACGTTTCGTGCCTGTCCACAGCAAGTTGTTAGAAATTTGAATTTAACTGAATTACCACGCAACATGCAAAATATCATACTACCGAACCATACGTTTGCGCCTCTAAGTGCTCAGGTCGGGTTCAGAGAACATACTTATGCAACATGTGTTTCCTATTTCTGTAGCCTATGTATAACCTATAACTTAATATCCAGCGTATTGCATCTTAGCAACCAGCTTTAATATCTAGCTGACGTGCATAGCAACGGTTTTTTCAAAAATAGAAATAATTAGATTCAATTAGAAAATAGCATGGAAATAAACAGCCAATCAGATTGCCTCCAGAAAGGATTCTGTAACCTTATTGGTTGAGCGGCTACATCTATTTCTAGGAAAGCCAGACTCTTTGCATATGCACCTCAAGAGTTTTCTATCTACCCTCGTCCACTGACTTGAAACATCTGTAGCTGCTTGCTACGCTACAGCTTGATATAAACAATCAATTCAATTGTTTATCAACTTATCTGCGTTTTATTCTAAAGGTCTTAACAGTCTTTATGATTTATCTCAAACTTATCTTAGACGCATGAAGTTTGTGGGTGCAGCATTGTTTTCTTTTAAAAACATTTTGTTTTTGTTCAGTAAGATAACAGGCTTTAAGCAGGTTCGAGCATGAAGTCACCAAAAATCAATTGGAAACCATGTCTTGGCTGGCATACGATCGGTTTTTATGGAAACATCTTTGGAATGGCAAGAAAATCTAAAAAAAAAAGTAGCAAAGCATAGTAGTGCGTCAGAATAAGAAAAATCTGTCGGCCAGTTTCGATCCACATCTGGGTATAATTATTCGTCAGGTTTCGTTTCCGTTCTCTTTCTAAGGTACTTCTCTGATGACTTCCGACTCAAAGCTCTAGTAGTTATTATGTTGCGCTTTTTTCGATGAAATCTCCTTCAATAAACTAATAGTTTGATAGCTTACTGAAGAAGATTTCATCGAAACATTTGAAGAATGGTTTATTTTTGAATTAGTTTCATAAAACTAGGATATTGGGCTCTCGTATTTTCTAATCTTAAGATTCTATAGATATGAACTGAGTTTTCCCAAATGCAACATCAAGAATTTGCCCACCCAATCTTATGTTATTTCATCTCCCAGCCTGTGGCCCAGTTGAATACAGCTAAGCAACGATTGATCTTGCGTTTTTTAGCTGTTGTTTCATGAGAAAGCTCTGCCATAATTGCAGAAAGAAAACTCACTTGAATGAATGAAAGGATATCGTTCTTATTAGTGATGAATGGGCATTCTCAGAAAATGCTGAATGGAATTATTTTGGGCTTGCTTTGTCAATAAGTATTGCATTGAGCATTTAGAACTAGCAAAATTGGTTTTGATTGAATGTTTACCAACTTCTCAATACACTCTTCATGGTTATTTTTTGCTACAAAGAAACAGTTGTTATGGTTATCACCGCTGTTATCTCGGCTAATTCTGTTTTTTTGATATTTACTGCTAAATCTGATTGCCTTCAACCACCATTCACGATTTCTGTATACATGTTATATATTATTCATTATTTGGTTGAGCATAGGAAAATTTACTTATTAAGTCTTTCACAAACAGGAACAAAATACTTGACGTGATAGTCACCACTTATCATGACAAGCGTTTGATATTTAGTAGGGCAACGTTGTAGATACATTCGGTCTTATCAAGGCTGTTTCTGGGATAATATTTGACATGACAGTCACCACTTATCATGACAGGCAATTCTTTGCTATATAGTAGGTACAAATAAAACATTTCACGACATCTCAAAAGATTTTCTCGAGACCCCCCTTCCCCCAGCCCGTGGGGCCTGGTGGTGTAAAATTCTCCGGGGCCCCAGCTTGCTCTCGATGGCCCTGAGTAGGACAACGCTTCGGAAGCGATACGTCTCCAATCGTCGGGTGGTTTTCCCCTATTTATTGAAAGCTCGAAAAGGTGTGAGCACTGAGCGAACCCAGCCTTTTATATAACCTAACCTACTTTACCTCACCTAGTATGTAACCTAACCTAGTATACTAGAATTACAATCTGAAGCTAGAAAGAACCTTGGTTACTTGAGATTTAAGGGGAGGAAGGTTGAAGACTTTCTTGACTCTGTACTCGTCTATTCCTATTGAAATGTCAAATCGCATTATCTGCGACGAGCTATACAAAATTCTACTCGGTTAAATTGGGCATGTGCCTTAAATGTCTGTGTTCAAATCTGACCAATTACAAGTCATCATCTGGACAGTAGATTAAAGCTATTTCCCAATTAGATTATGCCTTGAATAACCCTTATTTTATTCACGATGTCTTTTAAGAGTTTAATGCCTTTTATTTGTGTTAAGAGGGTTGATTCAAGTCGGTATTCAGTTCAGAACAGAAAGATATGAAGAATTTTGAGAGGTGCTGTGATTTGATTAAACTGCACTGCATAGAAAACAGTTTTCCGCTTAGATTTGTAATTCAAAGGCTCTCCTGCAGAGATATGAATGCGGAAACTTATCAAAACAGGTGCAAGCATAGATTATAGCCTGGTTCATTGATTCAATTTCAGGGCCTGATTATGTGGGCTGAGCTGACCGGTGTCGTGGCTAGACAGGGAGGTATTCAGTACCCCCCCCCCCCCCCTCTTTCAGGAGCTTCTTTTCAGAGCTTCTTGCTAGGTCCCAGGGCCAAGATGCCCGGATGGTTATGGCCAACTTTGATATCACGTGCAGTGTGCAAAGCTTTTTCCCTCTTCTTGTCTTGCTTTTAATAGAAAATATTTAAGTGCATTTTCCCTTCTTGAAGACAATAAAGAAAGTTTCATTGGTTTTCATATTTAAACGCATTTAAGGCGTTTGAAGTTTGTGAATGTTTTGCCTTGACCAGAATTATTCTACCTGTTTTTCTTGCATGTAAATTTTGAGAAAAGATACAAGAGACTAAACTCTGCAATAAATATTCAGGCCCGTAGGAAGCAATGGGGGGATGGGAGGTGCAGATACCACAATAATCCTAAAATTCAATTGTTCATAGCATGGTCCCTAGTCTTCCTATTGTCCTCGAACAATGGTTGCCCCTCCCCCCCCATAATTTTTCCCGAGCTATGGTGCTGAAATATCACACTCTACCTTTATCTAGCGAGCACTGTCTTGGGGAAACCGAGATACTGACTTCGTTAATTGTATTTGTCACTTTAAAAACTATCTACAATACTATTCTGATCAAAACGAATTTGAATAATATATCATACATGAACTAAGGAGTTGAGAATAAAATATTTATCAAACTAAAATAAGAGCTGAAATTTGCAAGATGGAAAAATCGAGAATTCGAAAGAATAAAACCCCTGGTGGCAGGGAAAACACAAGAAAAGTTAAGATGAATGCATGGTTTTAGCGATCAAAATCTGAACGCTTTCTTAGGAAAGTTTCTCAACTGTGCAAAAGCCTCCCAATTATAAAAAACCTCTCAACTACTGTAAGATTGTATAAAAAACCTGTCTTGGTTACCTCATTTTCTTTCCATATTTTAGGATTCGTCGATAAATCGGAATCACAACGGCAATCTGACCCAACGGTGATCATCTAGGTTTGTTTAAATTCCATATTGTACTTTATACCGTTTTCCCTCCTTGGGATGTAGCTAGGGAGGGAAATTGGGTACTCGCAGCCCCCTTTAGAGAGAGAAGCCTGAACATGTCGTGTGTAGAGATAACTTCTTAAAGTGTTATTATTGATAAGTGAATGCTGGAAGTGGTCAATGACTCCCCCATTTCAGAGCTGCTGGTGACGTCCCCGTCCCCCCCCCTAAACCATCAAGCCTATCTCGAGCTATTTTTCGTTATCAATACTATTATAACCCTTATTTTCACCTTGAACTCCTAAGAAACTTATTTTCACCTTGAATTCCTAAGAAACTTATTTTCACCTTGAATTCCTAAGGAACTTATTTTCACCTTGAATTCCTAAGGAACTTATTTTCACCTTGAATTCCTAAGAAACTTATTTTCACCTTAAATTCCTAAGGAACTTATTTTCACCTTGAATTCCTAAGAAACTTATTTTCACCTTAAATTCCTAAGGAACTGGTTTTTTGTAGAAGGGACTGAGGGGCATTTCACTCTTTCGTGGCGTACGAGATTTGTTAAAGGACGAAAGGATTATCAGATATTCCTAGTGATATTCATTAAAACGATAATATTCTCTCGAAAAGTGTTTGAGTATTTAAGGAGTGACTTGCCCCATCTGAAGGAACCGTTCAGCAGGAGTCTTAGCTAATAGGTTCTCAATACCCTACGAAGAAAGCATTGTTAACGGCGACCAGATTGAAAATATGTTCTTAGAATAATTTCCTTATCGCTTTTTTTTTGACAATGTTTGAAAATGAAAAATCATTTATCTCCATACTGTTCTTGTGTTTTTTTCAAAGACTTTTTTCGAAAAACCATTTTGCGTATAAAGTTTAAAAAACAGTTATTGCATAATTTCTTAAAAAAACTTCAGCGATAAGAATATAAACTAGCTGTTACCTAGTATAACTTTTAGATTTGTAAAACAATAAAACTCACCGTATCCGAAGCCAATAATGCAAAAACAACAGAGAGCGCAAATTCTGTACATGACTCGCTGTGAAAATCCGAATTCTGTTGCACTCTCCGTCGTTGAATGGAAGTCTTACAAATTCAAAGAATACACACAGACATGTGTTGGCAACGCAAATAGGCAGGTTATTTCGTGTGCTCTCCTATAAGAAGATTAGATGATACATTTGCTCAACATTTCAATTTAACTGTGTTCGACCTACCAATAAGGATGGTGAAACCTACCAACATTGCGAAACTCTATAACTACTTTAAGCTTTTGCGTCTGATGCTCGTCAGAGTAGTCGGACACTCATCCACTATGCTGAATAATATCCCCCTGTGTTTCTATCCCAGGGGGACTCCCATAGACAGTGAAAGGGGGTCAGACATATTTTTGGTTAGGGAAAAAATCCTATTATACCTTTGTGTACGCAATATCGTGTATAATTACAATATCTTTTTGGGGGTTGTTCCTGAAAGCATCTGATAAATCAGTCCTTAGTTGAGTTTTTTCCTTGAAAACATATGGTTAAAAATTGTTCTTCATTCCATTTTTCAGTTCCATTTGCATTTCATGAATTTATTCGCCAACACTGGGGCCAATTAAATGTAGCAATCAGTATATTTTTGAGGTGAAATTCTGCAAAGTTAAATATATTATGGGGTTTTGAAAAAGCAGCCGTGTCTGACCTATCGTAAGATACTGTGGGAAGCTCTTTGTTTCTTTCGAAGGGTGCACATGCGAAAATAAGTGAGGGCTGTAACTGCACAGGACCGAGTTTTTCTAACCCATAAATACCTGGAAATATCCTGATTCCCTCTCTACAACTGTCTTAATAGAGAAATTGTAGGAAATGGGTGTCTCGGGACCTTAGGGTCAAATTCATTATTAATAGTAGGATTAAAATCCTATTTGGAAGCACATATTTTGGGTTAATTTTGACGAAAAACCATAGGCTAACCAGGGTCAATTTTGACTAAAAGCCATGGGCTAACCATCAGACTTTTTTCAATTTTTGGTCGATTTTGTAGAAAATCTGTTGGTGACTTTATTTATGAGTTTTCTAAGGCTATTATAGACTAACGTTACTTCCTATTCCCTGAACAGTCATGAGTGGATTAAAAGCCTATTTAGAACCATAACCATTTATTTCAAGCCAATATTGAAGAAAAACTAAAGGCTAACCATTATGCATCATGTCTAACTTTTTGCCTAAATTTTTGTCGAATGTCATTAATGCGTTTTCTAAGACTATTATTGCTGAACAGTTTTGATGATTATTAGCCTATTTGGAAGAATTTATTTTGGGCCAATATATTATTTTTTATCATTTTATGTTTAGTATTCGACAAGGTCAAATGCTGGCCAACGTCAAGTTGGAAATAAGTATATTGTGCTCAGCAACTTAAAACTCTCATTGTGTGGGAAGAAAACAATTAGCATCTGGGAGTTTCTTGGTTCTATTTATAGCAACTTGTTGATATAGCTGTCTATTCTGTTTAGTTAATAGTTATGGTAAATACTGTACTATCATAATAACCGAATATCTATCCTCTGTAACTGTGTTAGTTACGAATTTATCGACTCTTCGTCTTATCTTCTTGTTTTGTATTCTGCAGAGCGTCTGACTCAAAATCTGCCGAATCTAGAAAGAACGAATTCAAGAGGAGACCTGAGGGCGGATTCTGATGAAGGCCTGACTTCTGATGATGCCATCACTGACAATGACGACTCTTCAGCTTCCCTTGAACTGTTTGGTATAAATGATATCTTAATTTTTCAAATTGTTTAGAATAATTTATTGATTCAATTTCTTCCTATTTCCGATTGCATTGGCGAGGTTTCGAGACTTAGGCAAGTCAAATGGAAAAGCTTTTGATTTAGAATATTTGGTAAAAATGATACAAAAGTAATACCTCTCACATCTAGACAGCATCGATGGCTGAGTGGACTATGTCGAGTGTGTTTTGTAATGGATAATATTTGTTCGGACCGTTGTTCGATTCCTGGTTAGGTAAGAATTTTAATTTCTTAAATATATAATATTTGGTAAAAAATATACAAAGGTAATGTAACTCTCATCAAGAAAGCTTTGATGGCCGAGTGGACTTAGCCAGGGTTTTATTTATTCGTACCGTTGTTCGATTCCTGGTTAAGTAAGAGTTTTAATTTCTATGATTTAGAATATTTGGTAAAAATGGTACAAAAATAATACCTGTTTCCTTAAGAAAGCTTGGATGGCCGAGTGGACTAAGTCAAGAACTAAATTTGTACTGAAAGTGGTTCTATTTCTCGTATGGTATACCTGTTATAATTGTTACTTTTTACATGAACCGATTTTACCCGAGACGTCGAAAATGACTCAATTCTGAGAAGTGCCTTCACGCACAAGGAAATCTCCTAGAAAAAACTGTATCTATCGAAAGAAATGAAATTTATTAATACTACAGTCCATAACAGCTCCCTCGCTGGATCTAAAGCTTATTTCGAAACATAATTGTTAAGCGAATTTGCACCAAAAACATGGGCCAACCATCATGCTTTTGCAAGCTTTTGGCTTATTTCATTTTTGAATTCTGAAACATAATTGTTAAGCGAATTTGAACCAAAAAACATGGGCCAACCATCATGCTTTTGCAAGCTTTTGGCTTATTTCATTTTTGAATTCTGAAACATAATTGTTAAGCGAATTTGAACCAAAAAACATGGGCCAACCATCATGCTTTTGCAAGCTTTTGGCTTATTTCATTTTTGAATTCTGAAACATAATTGTTAAGCGAATTTGAACCAAAAAACATGGGCCAACCATCATGCTTTTGCAAGCTTTTGGCTTATTTCATTTTTGAATTCTGGTATTGGAGCCGTAAAACTGTAGCTTCATCACTTGGCACGCACTTACAAAGCAATTCAAGTTTTTATCCTGAGGTTTCCTGAGAAAAATATGAATTCCATAAAACTGATGAATCTGATGTACTGGCCGTGGTTCGACTCCTACTAAAGAAAGACTTTTGATTCTTAGATTTATAATGTTTAGTGAAAACAATACAAAAGTAATACCTCTATCATAAATAAAGCTTGGATGGCCAAGTGGACTAAGCCAATGGATATAGATGCTCGAACCGTTGCACGATTCCTTGTTAGGTAAGGATTTTGATTTCTGAGATAAATCATGTTGGGTGAAAGAGACACAAAAGTAATACCTCTGTCATCAAGAAGGCTCGGGTGGCCAAGTGGACTAAGCTATAAACTTGAGGAGCTCGGACCGTAGTTCGATTCCTCGTAAGGTAAGAATTTTGATTTCTAAACTTTCAATCAAAAGTCATATCAACTTCAAACCTGTCCTGACGGCGGCAGGGATGGCCGAGTGGTTAAGTCACTCGAACAGTAATCGAAGAGTCGTGGGATCGAAACCAGAAGTCGGAAGAAAAGGTGACTCACCCGGAGAGGAGTCGGAAGTAAAGGTGAGTCGCTGAGAAAGAAGTAGAAGAATGGAAGCCGGAAAAAAGGGAAATTGGCGGTAAAAAGGTGAAGAAAGAGAAGTGCGAATTTTTACTAGATTTAATCAAAATTTATGAAAAATCGGACTCTTCTTAATCTCCGCCTTACCTTTTCTCCGACTCACCATTTCTTCCTTTTTGTCCAACTCACCATTTCTTCCAACTTCTTTCCTGCTGGTTTCTACTCACCTTTTCTTCTGACTGCTGGTTTCGATCCCACGACTCTACCATTACCGTTCGAGTGACTTATCAACTCGGCCATCCCTGCCGCCGGCAGGAGAGGTTTGAAGTTGATATCATTTTTTGATCGAGAGTTAAGAAACCAAAATTCTTACCTTACGAGGAATCGAACTACGGTCCGAGCTTCTCAAGTCTATAGCTTAGTCCACTTGGCCACCCGAGCTTTCTTGATTACAGAGATATTACATATTATAAATCTTAGAAATGAAAAGTCTTACCTTACGAAGAATCGAAATAGGGACCGAGCATCTACTGCACTTGGCTTAGTCCACTCAGCCATCCAGGCTTTCATTAGGAAAGAGGTATTACTTTTGTATCACTTTTGCCAAACATTATAAATCTCAGAAATCATAAGTCTTACCTTACGAGGAATCGAACTACCGTGCGAATGATTGAAGACTTTTGCCTTGTCCACTAGGACATCCAAGATTTCTTAATGAAAACGTTGTCTCTTTTGTATCATTTTACCAAGAGTTATAAACCCAAGAAATAAATAGTCTTACCTTTGGAGGACTTGAACTACGGTTTCAATGAGTATAGCCTTGAAGAATAAGCCAATTTCAGGGATAGATAAGGAGATATGAAGAAAAGGAAGGAAATCCTAATGAAAGTTTTTCTTGACATAGTGAAAGGAAATTTGAAGGAGAAAGCACTTAACACTCTAAAGATTGAATAAACTCTGTGAATACTAAAACAAACTTCACAAATTCCGTTTAGATTCGTATCCATATTCTTTTTTCCCATTTTTGGCTCATTTTGAAGGGAAAGTTTTTTAGTGATTTTATGGGTTTTCCAAGGCTATTATAGCCTAATATTGCTCCCTGAACATTTCTGAGTTGATTAGGAGTGTATTAGGAAGAATTGATTTTTGGTCAATTTCGACCAAAAATCATGGGCTAACCATCAGGCCTTTTTCAATTTTTGATCAATTTTGAAGGAAAGTTTTTTTAGTGATTCTATGGGTTTTCCAAGGCTATTATATCCTTATATTGTTCCCTGGACAGTCTTGAGTTGATTAGGAGCGTATTAGGAAGAATTGATTTTGTGTCAATCTCGACCAAAAACCATGGGCTAACCATCAGGCTTTTTTCCAATTTTTGGTCGATTTTGAAGGAAAATGTTTTAGTGTTTTTTCTCGTTTTCCAAGGCTATTATATCCTTATATTGCTTCCTGGACAGTCTTGAGTTGATTAGGAGCGTATTAGGAAGAATTGATTTTGGGTCAATTTCGACCAAAAACCATGGGCTAACCATCAGGCTTTTTTCCAATTTTTGGTCGATTTTGAAGGAAAATGTTTTAGTGTTTTTTCTCGTTTTCCAAGGCTATTATATCCTTATATTGCTCCCTGGACAGTCTTGAGTTGATTAGGAGCGTATTAGGAAGAATTGATTTTGGGTCAATTTCGACCAAAAGCCATGGGCTAACCATCAGGCTTTTTTCCAATTTTTGGTCGATTTTGAAGGAAAATGTTTTAGTGTTTTTTCTCGTTTTCCAAGGCTATTATATCCTTATATTGCTCCCTGGACAGTCTTGAGTTGATTAGGAGCGTATTAGGAAGAATTGATTTTGGGTCAATCTCGACCAAAAACCATGGGCTAACCATCAGGCTTTTTTCCAATTTTTGGTCGATTTTGAAGGAAAATGTTTTAGTATTTTTTCTCGTTTTCCAAGGCTATTATATCCTTATATTGCTCCCTGGACAGTCTTGAGTTGATTAGGAGCGTGTTAGGAAGAATTGATTTTGTGTCAATCTCGACCAAAAATCATGGGCTAACCATCAGGCTCTTTTCCAATTTTTGGTCGATTTTGAATGAAGATTTTTTAGTGATTTTATGGGTGTATCCCTCAAAGCACTGATCATCCTTAACAATACTGCAGACGTCCCCCAAGGTTGTCACATTTCAGGTCCGGTGCAACAGGTCCAGTAGGTGCAGCTTTGGCTGGGCCAAATATCGGGCTAAATCAATATTTTTAAAAAACAATGCTCCATGAAGCATTAGATTTTTACGGTAAATTTCAGTACATCTTGACGTGCATTTTGTTTTGTAAATGCATCCAATTGCATCTGAGAGAATCTAGAAGTCCCCCTGGACTAGTTATATTACAGACATTGTTGAGTTGAATTGATGGATTCCGTTTTAGGCCTAAGGCCTTTAACACATTCTTATTCACTTTTTGCAGTGGAAATTCCTCATTTCATCACAATATCAAAAGAAATATGAAGTTAAAAGGTTGACAGATATACCTGATATCCTTATTCCTCATAATTCTTCCTCCGTGCAATTAGAATGCGAACTACCCATTTTAATTCGCTGGCTATTGCATCAATGTGCATCGTATACAGTCTGCAGCCTTCTCCCCTACGTATTTGACGGGGGTCGGGTATTTTTGGGTTGGGGAGAAGATACCCAGTATAACTTTGTGCCGTAAATAATCATCATATTTTAGGGGGTAGTTCCTGATAAGACCTGATAAATCATTCTGAACTAAGCTCAGTGTTTCTCTTGTGCAAAACATTGTTGAAACACATACCCATTTAGTAATGGACCGCTACTTATATCACAATGAGAAGTAGATGTTCACTTTATTTGTGGCATCAATCGAAATAAACCAATTATCTACATATACCTTCGTTTCATTTACTCTGTGGCCATAAGCATACTTTCAGGGGTAAAAATCTGCATAGTTTAGTTTATTCTTGGGTTTTACAAAAAGAAGGTATGTCTGATTCCCCCATCACTTATTATAGTATTATAGGTGTCCCCCACCGAAAATCTATACAGGTATCACCAATTTAACATCGATTTTTGAATAGGGAAAAATCTTCGTTGGAATTCTGATTCAGAGGTTGCAGGTTCGAACCCTACCTAGGGTGTCTCCCTAACACTTAATTGAGCAATCCTAAAACCATTATGGTTGGTATGAATATGATAAGACTAAAGTCGATAGCCCCAGTGGTGCAATGGGTTAGTGTGCTGGACATCTTATTCAAAGTTGCAGGTTCGACTCTTATCTGGGGTATCCCTTTAACATAACACTTCATTAATGAATCGAAAAGCCAGTATGGCTGGTATCAATCTAATCAGCGATTAAGTCAACAGTCCTAGTGGTGCAATGTGAGGTTGGCTCTTTTACCCACCACTTGATTAAGCAATCCAAAAGCCAGTATGGCTGGTATCAATCTAATCAGCGATTAAGTCACCAACCCTAGTGGTGCGATGGACAAGTGTGTTTTGCCAGTTTGACTGCAAGTTAAATATTTTCTACAAATTTAGGAAGTCTTGAACTTCTCTGCTGTTTAATTGCCTCCAAAGGAAATTATCCTTCATGAACAGAGCCGATTTTCTTTGAACGTTTCTCTTACAAATCCTTTAAAAACACATCGAGTAAAAAAGCGGAAAAATTCCTTGCTACTCTCAATGCCTCAAATCTATGTTTTGTCGCTTAACTTTTTGAAGTTATCTTTCGTACGTGTTATATCAAAAACTGCAGAACTTTTCATTGATTATACTTTGATTTGTTTGCCAATTTTTGTTGCATTTTCATAATGAAATTACGGATCTGCTTGATTTGTTTATTCTTCGTTAAATCCAACGAATTCGGTATTCTGTTTGTCTCTATAATTTGTTTTTGTTATTGTGTAATTTTCTTAATCACAATCGGGATACCTTGTTCCTCATAAATTTGGGATATTTCGATACTGGTCTTGGTCCCTTGTTCGATTTCCCAAAAGCAAGTACACTCATTTTTTTATAAGAATCCGTTTAAAAATCCACAGGGCTATGTTTTCAAAATAAAGAAACTTTTGCAGGGGATTTTATATGAATCAGAAGAGTCGAGAAACTTTTTACGGTGGATTCTCTAAAAAGGATGCTGAAAAATGCCAAGTGAACTTGATTGGCATAGAATTGTCACATATTTCATCTCAACTGGTATTTTTCTTCCATCTGGTACTTTTTCTGGAACAAGTGCTATCTACAGGCCTGTGGTCAGCCATTTGAAGCCGGGATGTTGAAGTTCCGAAGTCAGTTAAAAAATTAACGTGGGGAAGGGGTAAGGATAACTATTAAAACGGATATGGACACCAAAGGAACGAAAAATTTCAGAATTTAGACCCATTTATATTTCAATCATAAAATATTTCAATTGTATATTTCAATTCGATTCCATTCTAAAGGGTGCAACACTTCAATCAAACCCGGGATGGCGATGGGGTGGCTGCGGGTGGGGCCGTTGAGAGACCAGCCGGGCCCAAGAGTAAAGGTGCATTTAATCGGTCTAAACTCCTCTGGAAGAGAACTTATGATCAGTAAACATAGATGACTTGATGAGTTAACATAGATAACGTTAGATTTTACGGGCCCCCCAGAGCCCCGAGTCCCCTGGTAGCTACCCTTGTTACTCCCCTCTGTATGGGCCTGGCTACCCACTGACGCTTCCCTTGCCATTTCCTTTAGAGCTATTACAGCTCCAAAGTGGCCTGTTTAGCGGGCAAGATTTAGGAAGAATCATGTCGTCTTGAAAGAATCATCTTTGTGGCGAGCTTCGACCCCAGACCCCTCGAGCCGTGGACGAGTCGTGCATCCAATGTGCATTCGATAAGAGAGATTACTATCAAAATTCAGTGTGTTATATTATCATTACATCTGCATCAAATCTTATTTACAATAAAAAAACCATCATGTTTACTTCGTGTTTATCATGATAGCATTTATGAATAACCGGAGGGTGGAACAAGAGTCTAAATCCAAATTTCCCTTTAAATTTCGGCAATTTCTCCTTCCCCCCTGAAAAAATTCAGTTTCTCATCCCAAACGGAATATCTACAGTTACCCCCTTCTTCTAAATTCTCCCCTTTCCTTGTAAAGTTCTAGCATCTCTCCCTTCCCCCTTCTTGGTACCACCCTTCTGAATAATTTACTTACTTTACTTGACTTACATCAGGCCAATTTGAATGGATACTTTCCTATTAAAGGATATTACTAAGTTCTGAATAAAACTACTGGGAATAAGTCCCTATCCTCGTGGGGCTAGCTCGTTAAACAAAAACTCACTCCATCAGAAATGGCTGCAATAAAGAAGGTAATAAAACCTGATACTACTATAAGTATTAGTGAAGCAGTGCATTGCTATGGGCCCCTGCTGGATATAAGACCTACCTTTAATCAGGCTAGCAAGCGAAATAGAAAACGGAGAGCTTATTCCAGATCTGACCCTGTCTGCCGTATTATGTATTGTGTAAATTCATCAGCAAAGAAATGTTCGTTTCATTACAACTACAATCTTTCTTTATTAGAGACATGTCCTAAGAACAGGAGACTCCACTTTTTAAAAAAAATCTACCAACAAGCCAAGAACAAATTTCTCAACTTACATCAAGAATATACTCGATCAAAATAATTCGTGAGAATGAAATTACCCGAATAGGACTCGAGCCCACGACCTCTAGATTCGTACTCTAGGTTGGGGTTGTTGGTTCGAGCCCTACTCAGGACGTTTTCATTCACACAATATATCTCGAACGATTTACCAAATCCTGCTTCTTCTCAATAAACTTTTCATCTATAATATGCTACCCAAAACCTCTCTTTTTACATAAAATACTTCCCCACGTAGCCTGATTTCACCCAAGATTACTTCATGAAGTGCTTATAAACTAGTATACCTTGTAATCAGTTCCCTTATTCTGGTAGCAAATCATCTCCAAGCTCCTCGTCTCCAAACTCGTCTTCGACAGGCATTGCCCCCCGTCCTCCTGCTGCGGTCTTCGGCCTGGAAGGGGCTTGCCCAAGAGGATCAGAATATGACGCATCTGAAAACCAGTCAGAAAGATTTACTTTTGTAAATGCACACAAGTTGGGTTTATATCAGTAAAAAGGGCTATGCAGTTAGCGAATGAGGCATGATAGAGGATAGGGGTCACCAACTAATTATCATTACAGATTCATTTCAAAAATCGCACTTTCTCAAATCGTTGGGAAATCTTTTTCAAGCTATCAGAAAATCGTTCCATATCGTTTCGAATCGTTTCATATTCGCATAAATCGTTTCGAAATCGTTTTAGATAGCTTCAAATAGTTTCCTAAATGCTGGGAATCGTCTGGCAGTTTCTTATATCGTTATGAAATCCTTTTGAAGTTATTGTAAAATCGCTTATCAATACTGTTGTTAATCGTTGCGAATCGTTTCATATTCGCATAAATCGTTTCGAAATCGTTTTAGATAGCTTCAAATAGTTTCCTAAATGCTGGGAATCGTCTGGCAGTTTCTTATATCGTTATGAAATCCTTTTGAAGTTATTGTAAAATCGCTTATCAATACTGTTGTTAATCGTTGCGAATCGTTTCATATTCGCATAAATCGTTTCGAAATCGTTTTAGATAGCTTCAAATAGTTTCCTAAATGCTGGGAATCGTCTGGCAGTTTCTTATATCGTTATGAAATCCTTTTGAAGTTATTGTAAAATCGCTTATCAATACTGTTGTTAATCGTTGCGAATCGTTTCATATTCGCATAAATCGTTTCGAAATCGTTTTAGATAGCTTCAAATAGTTTCCTAAATGCTGGGAATCGTCTGGCAGTTTCTTATATCGTTATGAAATCCTTTTGAAGGCATTGTAAAATCGCTTATCAATACTGTTGTTAATCGTTTCGAATCAGAGGGAAAATATGTAGAGGGTCGCGGGGGTGCGAATTTACCTATTTCTCTCGGTGCTGCTTCATAGCTTTCGTCCAAGTCTTTCTTGCTTCTGTTTCTTTCCTTTGGTTTCTGTCGATTTTTGTTTGAAGAGAATAGCGAGTCATCTTCAGTTTCTGGAAAAACCAAAAACTTTCATGTAAGGATATTGTACCATAGTTTTTTAGCTTTCAGCTCCAATATGGTGTGAAAAGTTTCTCTCAAGAAGTTCCCCAAAACCTATTTTTTTTACTTCGTGTTGATATGAAGAACTTGAGGTTTTAGCCTTCCAACTCATCGAATGCTATATATTCCGGAAAAATAGCAGATGAGATGAGATACACAACCATCCTGTGCCATAGAAAGGCATTTAGCACTTATAAACACCTTAATTTGTAAAGACCTGTATTTGAAAATCTGGACCTACGGTTTCTTATAAACGGTTTATCATGAAAAATGAGTGAATACAAATCAATGGATACCTGCAGAGCTTCCCCTACTGCTATCTGCAAGGGTGGTTCCCGAGCCAACTCTGGCTGAACCATTCCTTCCAGATCCTGCTCTTCCTGAATTCGCTCTTCCACTTCCACCTCGGCGTGATCCACTTTGTGCTCTCTGATAAACGAAGAGAGATAACAATCAAACCACTTTTGTTTGGTCTCTCATATCCAGCAGGTTCCAAATCAGACCCGGATGAAGGAGGGGGGCGTAAGGGGTGTACATCCCCTATTTGTCCCTAGTTTATGGCTGAGACTTTTCTACGTGACACCCCAGCAAGACCAGATGTCGGACAAACATTTCAAAATAGGGGGATGAAAACAGTAATAATAATAGTAATAACCTGCTCTCGCAGTTCCTTGGATTTCTCAGCTTTCTTTAATTTCATAACGAATTCTTGCACCTCCTTGTCAAGTCCTTGATCCGTACAAAGCCGCACAAGAAACTTCAAACCTGAAATCAAAGAATAACAGTATCACATAAGGGAACATCTGTGGAATACTGCGGAGGATGCTCAATACAATGGAGGGTATTATGAGTACTGTGAGGGGATATCATCAGTACATGAGAGGGTTTTCAGAACTTTTGGGAATACAATCAGTACTGTGGAGGATGTTCAGCTCGATATAGGGATACCATCAGTACTATGGAGGATGCTAAGTACTGTGGAGGATGTTAAATACTGCGGGGGATATCATCAGCACTGTTGCGGATACAATATGTACTGTGAGGGATGTTCACTAGTGTGGAGAGATACCATCAGTCCTGTTGAGGTAATACACATAGTGATAGTAGTTTCCCTCCACAGTTTTGAATAATATCCTACACAGTACTAATGGTTTCCCTCACAGTGCTGATGGTTGCTCCAAATGATATCATATTCTAAGGGTAGTTAGTCTGCATACTAGTTCATTACATCAATGGAGTAAAAATTCGTGAATCATTTCTTACACTCTGTGTTTTCAGGGAATTTCCTGTGAATCTGTTTGTACGCTTCAAGAGCTTGTTGATAGTTTCCTAAAAGTCAATCAAATAAATTCATTAGAGAAGTCAAAAACTTCTCTTAATTTGAAGAGCTGCTTTTCAGAATACGAAACCTGGCAAAAGTGGTTATAATGAAGAAAAACTTCGATTTAGGAAATAAAGTACAGTAAAAACCTGCATATAAGAACCTATGTATTCCGGTTTCAGCCTAAAAGGTTCTTAGGGATTACTCCCATTAAAACAATTTCATCTTGGGATGGGGTGGCCTCAATTGACATGGTTATACGATGGGTTCTTCTTTCTGTTATCATAAGGAAAATTTCATAATGAATCAGAGCAATTACAAAATATTCTCTAGAAAATATAGTCTAAAATACTAATATTTCAGGAAAATAACGATGTGTCAGGAGAGATGCTTCTAACGAAAGAGTTCTCATATTCAGGTTTTACTCTACTTGATAGTAACATTTGAAAGTGATAGTAAATAAGAGCACTTTCACTTCAACATGTTATACCAAAGTGTCGCAAACATGACGTGTATCAAAGATTTGAGTGTTGGCTTAAGACATCCAAACACAAAACGGTGTGGTAAATTCAGGAGCTTTTTACACTTACACTAATGAAATTTCATTTACACAAAATCACATTCTACATACCTATATACAGAGAAACAAGTTAATGTAATGAATTTTCAATATCATTTGCGTTTTTCTTCAAATCTCAAACAAAGCAAACTAGACAGCGACGAGGTTGTAATTAGGACGAGTAGTTGTAAATGATAACAATTACCCTGAGGAACGTCTGTGCAGTACTGTGGGGATTACCATCCAGTACTACGGAGGATACCCAGTACTGTGGAGAATTACCGTACGTACTGTGGAGTATATTCAGTACTGTGGAGGGATATCATCAGTTATGTGGAGGGAAACCACGAACAGTGGAAAAAATACGCAAAGGACTTGTGGTTACCCTTAACAGTGCTGAAAATGCTCCATGGTACAGAGCATTCTCCACAGCACCGATGATATACCTCCACAGTACTAAACATCCTGCACATTGCTGCACACATGTTCCCAAGGGTGACGAAGAAAACGAACCTGTTCTCCTGTGACAGCTCGCCACCATCAATTGCCACTTAACTTCACTTGGCCTAAAATCATAACGTACATATGTCATAAAATAGTTTACCATTAAATTCAATATAGTTTGTCATGAATACAAATTAATTTTGGTAGGAGTCAGGAGTAAATATCTAAAAAACTCAATAAAATCTCCAGTAAAAACTAAATAGAAGAGTTGACGAGGCTAGCCAGCAGGCAAAAAAGCAATATTTGTGTTTACGGGGATATTTTCTATATCATTAGATTTAAAAACTCAAAATTAGTTGTAATACAACAGTTTACTAACCATAGCCAAAAAATATTTACGGGGATCACTGAGTGATACGATCACTCAACCCTTGTTCAAAGGGTTGTTGGCTCAGACCTATCTTCAAACCTGTCATATAAAGTGCGTCGAAAGGTTTGCCAGCTATATCAATAAGAAAGAAACAATTTCATTTGCCTGTGATACCGAAAGAATTGTAGATGGTAGAAATCTGTGGCTGGCAAACTTACAGGTTTTTGGAAACCAGCAATGATGTAGAGGTAGAAAATAACAAGGGAGGCTCTATTCGCAGATAAGTATTATAGCCAGAGTGGAGAAGTAAAAGCTATAAGAAATAACTAGAGGGGCTGCACCCCCAAAAAGCCCCCTGATCTATTGCCCTGGAAACTAGACTATATGCAAAATTACATGTAATGAATTACATGAACTTACTGCACAAGGGCTGCTCTTTCGAAGTAATTCATTGCCTTCTCAATGAACTGGGCATCGACATAATACGCACCCAACCACGATATCGTTTCAATATTCGATGGGTAATACCTGTATGACTGGAAAATATAAAATAGTATTTCAAAGTATTTTAGACTTATATGTGATACTTGTAAGGCTGAAAATAAAATATCAACCTCGATATGAGAAACTACATTACCCGTAAGAGGTTGCAAAGTGATATATTCTGAATTAATGTGTAATGTTGATGTAATTCATAAAGCAAAAGGTGTCTCTTATGCGATGTCCTTTAGTATGCAAAAATTCTGAAATTTCGATGGATGAAAGACAGTTAACTATGAATATTTACCTCATAGTGGTAATGGAAAGCTTGGGATTTCTCGTTATCGTTGTCGTAAATCTCGCCAAGTTTTGAAAGCACTGCCGGATCAGTTGGCACTATCGTGAGCAGCTGATGATACCTGGAGAAAGAAAGGGTTAAGACAATATCAAAAAGGATGTTAATGATGTAAGTGCAGTGCCTAAGTAGTAAAAAGAGATTGGATAATATATTAAATACGACTAAACATTTTTTGAGCAGTTTAGAATCTCTTGTGGACTTCAAACTACAATTCAGAGTGAGCGAAGGAAGACAGCAAAAACGTACTTAAAGAAAGAGAAATTTTCGATATCGAATTCGGTTTGCTCATAATTCCAGAATCTTGGTCAAATATGCACAAATTGTTATCAAGAGTAATTCAATAATAAACTATGCTTGTAAAACGCTTTGATTTCATCTTCGCCAAAAACCATTCTAACAATGATTGGAAGACTTACTTAAAAACCTAATTTACAAAACACAGGGTTACAAGGAGATAAACCTAAACAAGGACCTACTTAATACAATAACAGTTGAACTGAAGTAAAACAAAGGTTGGGCTGAGAAAACAAAGAGAAGTGAAGTCCAGAAAAGTGACGAATTTGGAAATTGGATTGGACAGCCAGTTACCAATGTACAAGTTCTGAAGAACTGCAGGAGTGATTAATGATGAATTCAAATAGTTGAAAATATATTTCTCACCATTCCATCGACTCCGGAAGATTTTGGGCTATTTCATACCTTATGAGGGTTAAGGGTTTTTAAGGCATAGATTACTTTTTGGAACAATTGACCTAAAATGAGACTATCAGTTATCGACTTTGCCAACTGTCCCACCCTTGACCCTTGGTACCACCATTGACCCTTGGTCTTAAGTGATGTCCTACCAACGAGGTCCCTACCTAAATTATGGATGCGCATCTTGACTTCAGGGGAAGGATGTATCTTTTAGTATTCTGACATTTGATTACAGGTTGTATAATTTTTGTGTGGAATTTTACATCCTTTAATTTCCTGCCCAAGCTCTATAAGCCTTGCTGTTCTTTAGGGTCGTGTAGAGTATATATTTTTACATATTACATGTTATTTATTTCCTTATATTATTTTTATTACTCATTTTCATATATCATTCATAACTTGTCTTTATATATTGATTATCATGCTTAAATAGATATTGCGTTTTAGTATCCTTTAAATGAAATTCAATTGCCCTCATCGTGTAAATCTCCGTGTAGCTTTACAAGGAGACAGGGCAACTATCTGTGGTTGTCATTTGATAAATGTCACATTCATGTTGTTTCACCTGTGCACCTTCTCTTACCAGATTCGGGGGATGGAACAGGAGTCTAAACCTCTCTTCTCCCCTTCAAAATTTGGTAGCTTCTCCTTTCCCTCGTGCAAAAAATACAGTTGCTCTTTTTCTAAACGAATATTCATACTTTCTCCCTTCTTATACTTTCTCCCTCTCCCTCGTTAAGTTTTGACAATCGTTCCTTCTCCCTTCCTAGCACCACCCCCTGACAGATAACATTGATAGAGCTAACACGTAGCATGAAAAGATACAGATTTCCCAATTGGTACAAGACTTCAGGATTGTTTGGGGTGATTGCTTGTAACTTGTGAAAGCAGTCCAGGGCATCCTCTGTTTTGCCTAATTTCTTGAAAACCAAACCTGGAAATGAAAAGTCAAAAGTTAAACTTCCATCCTTCCCACTGAATTCAATAGTGGTTTCCGATCGATACAGATCTTTGAGATAGTGAGGAAAACCTAAAAAATAGCGAGGCATAGTGGCCCTTATTTGCTTTGAATTCGAAAATGATCGTGTTCGTTAAGAAACAAGATCTAATCTAAATATTCTGTTGATGTTGAAGGTATTGATTTTGGTTTATGTGCGAAGCATAAAGAACCAACTGAATAGGTAGACTGATCGAGCAGTGCGACCCTGGTCCTTCCTCTTGATGAGACCACACCCCATGCCTCCTTGTGCCTTTTTTGCCAGGAGTTACAGAGAGAGAACTGGAAAGTTCTCTCCTCAAACTTTATGTGACAGGTCTTAAGGTGGGCTCGAACCCACGAACCTTGGAAGAAGGGTTGACTAATCAAGCCACTCGGCAATCCCCATTCTTAATCATCACGTATAAAGTAATACCACGATAAGTATGAAAAATCACTGTAAAAGTGAAAACCAAAAAGAATGACATTACAAGTGCAGGCATAGATTTCTATTGGCTGCTCCGTTAACTAAGAATCACAAAAGTAGACAGGCACTCTATTCTTATAATGAACAAAGATCCAGTCTTCTTTCTTGTTTTTTACCTATCATCGCTGTGTATTTCCGTACATCAAGCCCTGTGATGCAGGTATAGACCGCGCAATGCTATAGAGAGATTGATCGGAATCTATCTTAAATTGAAGAAAAGAACATGAGGAGTATTTAAAAATGATTTATTCTAGAACATATTGCAATAATCTTTTGCAGATACGCTTGCAATAATATTTGTTATAGAGAGTCAGCTCTCATGCGTTTATTTTGGCCGAGAAGTGTTTATGAATTATATTGAGTATATAGTTATTTTGGAGCGTATTGTATCGTAATAATCTTTGGCAGATACGGCTTTCATACCTCAGCTATCAAGCAGTAAAAGTAAACTCTCAGCTTTGGTCTTGCCTCGATAAGTATTTACTATAGACGGTCAGCTATTATGCATATAGCTACTATAGACTGTCAGCTATTATACATTTAGCTACTATAGACTGTCAGTTATAATGCATATAGCGACTATAGAATGTCAGCTATTATACATTTAGCGACTATAGAATGTCAGCTATTATGCATTTATCTACTTTAGACTGTCACCTATTTGTCCTAAACGATGCACATTGTCATATATGCTCTACTTACCAAGATTGAAGATAGCTTCTGTACAGGACGCTTCTATACTCAACGCCTCCTGGTATAAATCTGCAGCTTTTATGTAATCTTCTTTCTTATACAAACAGTTTCCTTTATTCACGAGGGCTGAAATTGAGAATAACATAACTTATCACACAGAGATTCATTGAGTGTAGAAGATTTTACTATATAATTGCTCTATACTCGCGTATATCGGACACTGTAGTCAGAATATACATTTTACTTGAGTTGAATATGTTGACAGTAGCAAACTCAGAGTTACAGAAGAACATGTCTTCTTATCGATTGTGGATTCTGGGGTACCATTGCTCTATACTCGGGTATATGGAGCACTATAGCTAGGATAGACAAGCTCTACCACTTGTAATACAAATTTGCTTTACGAAAATATCAACCTTCAGTCTTTCAAATTCATATAAAAAACAGATTTATCTAAGGCAGGCGAGGAAAAACATCTTTGAGTAATTTGAATAAATGAAAACAAAATATGATAAAAATAAGAGAGAATAAATAAGAATGAGGGTAATGCCAACCCCCATCCTATGCATAATGATGGCTTCGTGTGAGTTTTTTTATTGATATTTCAAACCCCCATCTTAACCATCTACATACACTCCACTCACACAAACCTCACATAAAACAACTCTGCGGTTAAGAAGGAAATAAACGAACCTGCTGGGTTATAATGATCAGCATTGATTGCAACTTCTGCGTGTTTGTCGGCCTGTGCGTGTTCTCCTTCCTGAAATAAGAACGAAAAATAATCCATCACTAAACCTATATTGTTTTGCAGGGATAGCCGGATCTTTGGACTGCTCGATTAGTTAAAAATGAACATTATCAGTTTCTCACCAAGAAATACAAGAATGACAGGTTAACGGCTGCTTGCGAAGCCATTTTCGAATCCTTCTTTTCAAACGTCTTTAACGTCTCTATCGCCTGAAACAATAGAAAACACAATTCATACTTCTGCTCGTAGAAAAGATATAAGATCTAGATAAGTACTGCTGATTTCAGAGCTGAGAAGGACATAGAGATGTAGCAGGACAATACACCCGCTCACATGACAAGGTCTACAGATTAACAACATAGGGCAAATAAACCCATATCGTTGCTTCAGGCTTATCTACAGTAAGGCATTAACTCGTATTTCCGTTTAAGTCCCACTTCATACTCTGTATATAATCTCATAAATTCATAGACCATGGTCTACTATACTTTAAAACTTTAAATTTGTTGAGTTTCAGGGCTGATTAATCTTGCAGAAGCTGAAACAAACCTTTTTGCAATAGAGCAAGGTTTGTAAAAAGTGCTACAAAGTTTTCAAAATAACTTATAGAATATCAACAATGTTACCAATTCAGTCTTGTTTCTTATTTGTGGGTACCAACTGTCATGACGTATCGTGGGAGAACACTCATTTCTTTACCAATATTTTGTTCAAATATCAATGATAACTACCTTTGTGAAGTCTTTCATCTTTAGATAGGCTATTGCTTTGGTAATCTCAAGCTCATTTGACAGCTCAACGAAGGCCGAATTCTTCACTGTTTCCACACACCTTGGACGAAAAAAGTGTTTGAATTCTAACTGAACACGTATAACGTTTTATCTTATAATAGTATGAAGATGTAATATTTTTGAGTCAAATTACAATATTCTTGAAGGAAGTAAGGAAACATTGTATATATCAAAAATAGCTTTCGTGAAATCCTAGTCAATTGTCGATTCAGTACAATTAAAGAACCTTATAGTCTCGTGTTCATGCCTTTCAATTAATGCGAGGCTGACACCACTGGCATTGTATTGAACTAGGTAGTTGATGAGGGTGCTCTGAGAACAAGATAGCCAAGAAATGTCAGAAGATATTGGAATGATTGGGGTTATGCTGGTGTCACGTGCTTACCAATCGAAGCCAACGTCAAAAGAGGGTTCAATGACAGGCGAGATGAGTTTAGCCCCAGCAATTATGCACTTCTCAGCGGTCGCTTTCCTGAAACCGAAATAATATGTTGAAATAGAGGATAGCGAGGAAAATCAGAAACATAGCAAAACATAATAACTAGCTACTGAACTTTGTGCCTGACACTCATTAGATTAATACGTCAGAAGGAGAACTAAACCTAACAAATTATTATACTCAGATGTGGATGGATTTTGGCCAATCAGAAAGGATGTGAATGACTGGTTTAGTGGGAAAAAATTTCCCCATGTTCTGTATCAATCAAAGATTATCATGTTGAAATACTAAAGATAAAACAGTAGGACAAATACACAATTCTATGATTGGGTTATCCAGGAATCTAGCCCAGCAATCTGATATCTAAAGCTCGGGGCAGTCTAAATCTTTTTATTTGTTATCTGCAATCAATCACTTCTTAGAAATTGGACCCATCAGGGAGGGAATCCAATGGAGAAGTGGCTTAAGGCCTGTCTATATGAGCCCACTTAAAAGCTGACCCACTTTAAACAAGATCTCCCTGCCTATTAAGACCTAAAGAAAAATACACACTTTTCTATAAAATACACACCCTATTGAAAACAAGGCAGAGACTAGTCAGTCTCGCGTATGAAGCATATGAACAAAACAGTACCTTTGTTTTTCCCACTGTCGTAAAGGATCGCTTCGTATGACTTCAACCAAGAGGGACTGTTGAGGATCATCCTAAATGGCAAAAATAAACAAATTTTAGCAAAATAAAGATACCAAATCAATTACACGCAAATAATACAGAAACAAACATTGTTAATCAACTATGATTCAAATCGAACTGCTCTATTTTCAAAGAAAAAAAACATCATTTGCATAAGGATATCGCACAAGACTGTCATTCCTTCTAATTGAGAAAAATCTAGAAAAACAAGTTTATTAGCTATCATTGAACAAATAGCAAATCATGAAAGGTTGGTCAACTTTGACAATATCCACACAGTGGCACAAACTTACATTGAGACATTTTATCGTAAGAAAATAAAGAAACGAACGTGTTAATCAGTAGTTTATTTTGTCAAATGCATGAAACCAAAATTACACAACATGTGGACCAAGCTTTATTTTTAGTAAAATTTGAAAAAGAATAAATAAAATCCAAACGGGTATTGAGACAAATGTGTAATAAGAATAGTACAAATTGTTCATCTTCTCTTGCTTGGTTACTTTCAGGAGCTATGTTGTATCTGTACATAAATTTACTTGTTCTGTTTTGTTTTTCTTTCTGAGAGTAAAAATTATTTCTGATATTATAATTGTACCGTGGTCCAATGCTTTTTCCACCACTGGTATAACTGTATTACTTACAGTGACTGGGTTATATTTCTCTTCATCTTCAATACCAGCGTTTATCTGGACAAGTCTCTGAAACGTTTTCTTCATTTTCTCCCGATCACCAAGCGCATAATAACACAACAGAAGGTTGAAGCAGGTCTCGGTGCCAGGGTTCTCACCCATGATGTGCTCATATGACGTAACAGCGTCAGAATATTGGCCTAGTTTGATAAATACAACAGCGATGTTTTGCATGATTTTTATCCTAAAAGAAAAACGTATATTTAAGGTGAAGACAATGGAATATTGAGATATGAAAAGAACTGAGCAAATACTTTAAAAACACGAAGGTACGACTCTGCAATGGGTCAACCATTAGGTTAACAACCCAAGTTAAGCTGAAAACTACATGGTTTTTGCATGGTTGGCAGAGCAAGGTCATTTCGGAGTCTGTCTCATCAAAGCAATCGATATTTGTGTAGACTCAAAGAAGTCGTTTTCCAGCTAGGCCACTTTCGATAACAGTTTATTGTTCGTCTCACAGTGAAGTATCGCTAAAAACTGGTTGTGTCTGCACCATACTAATCATTCACATATTCTACAATTGGCCAATTTTGACCCCCTCTGCGTAAAACTATTTTTTGGGGTAATTTTCACACTCTTTCAGACGTTTGACTCTGATAGTATCCTACAGAAAGCTTTAGTAGTTTATTGCGCTGTTTCGAATTTTTCTGGCTAAAATGATCAAACTACCAGGTTGATGGCGAGGAAGAGCTGCAATAATTGATTTTGCATGTCAATTTCTAACACAATTGCGTAAAATCTCATCTCTTTCTACTGTATGAATGAATAAGCCGGGTATACCTCATCTCTTTATGTGTGTTTGGAATCTGATCCAAAGCCATCCTGTACTGCTTGATTGCCTGCGAGAACTTCCTCTGCTCGAAATAGATATTTCCCATGTTGATTCTCAGCCTGCCGGCATTGCTGAACATTTTGTTCCTCACGATAACTTGATAAGAGTTGATGGCCTCCTGGTACATTTGGTTCGCTTGGTACTGATTGGCCAAGTTGAAAAGAACCTAAAAGGAGAAATGAAAGCTGATGAAATTCTGTTCGGTTCAAGTTTGGAAAATCAATCGAGATGGTGGCGCTCTAGAGTCACGCAGAGGTAGCGCTCTAGAGTACGAATCTAAAGGTCGTGAGTTCGAATCCTACTCGGGTCATTTTCATTCTCACAAATTATCTCGAAGGAAAGTTATTCTTTGATTAATTCTATATATTCAATACTTTTGGCTATATTTTTGTATGTGGTAATAGACTGAAAGGTAAAATAAAAGGCAGATAAAAACAATGTTGGATATCCTGAATGGATGAACGGATATGTATCTTTGACTGTTTGTTCTTGAATCAATCATTGACGCAGGAATAAACAACCATATATGATTGAAGCAATGAAAGGTGCATTTCTGTTCAGGGTAAATTTCCAGTCACGACATAGATACTGCATATGAAGCGATCCAAACATTATTTTGGCTGCGACATGACGTGCCATATTTTACTACATCCAGCAAATTGAGTTATATTCGTTTGAAGCAGTAAAGCACAATCCGCACTGGACGCAGAAAACTATGGCACTGGATGCGGCAAAATGTATTGTATGCATAGATTTGATACTTACTGAATATGTAATATCAAGGTTTATCTGATCATTCAAAGCACTTTGCTCTCTTTGGTTGCAAAGCTTTCGTTCTTTTCTGCCTGCTTCTTTTGCCTTTTCAAGGGCCTACAACAAAATAGAACATATATTCAGGGGAGCACTTTTCAATCTCAGAAAGAGCTGCAAAAGATGCAGTAGAGCTGTTTAAGGCGTTTAATAAGCTCCACTCAGATAGTGCTTACCAAAGGGTAATCTCCGATTTCATGAGCATGACAGCTCTCTTCAATAAGTTCATTAACTTTCTTTTCAAGCTGCTTGATCTTTTCTTCAGGCCTGAAGATAGAAAACAATAAATCGTTTCAATAATACATCCCTTGTTACAAATTTACTATATAAAGAGTTTGCATGTATCTGATGCGTTATCGTTGGGGTATGTATGATGGTTTGCATGAGGTATGTAGAATCAGAAATCAATCTGTCGGACGTAATTTTCGTTGACGCATGTGCTATGCATAACATAATACCGCATTCAAATTGAAATGATTAGCCTGGCTTTATTTACGCTAGGTTCCTTTACAGCCAATCAATGGCATTTGATCATCAAAACATGAATTTCTTACCTACAGGATGGACTGATGATAATTTGATTAATTAATCAACAATTTCATTGTTCGATTGTAGTATGACCAAGCCAGCTCTTGAATTCAGGACCTTACCAATGATAGGCTAGTGGGCTAGTAATTTTGTTAGCCCTATTAACGCTTCCTACCACCTCAATCATCTCACTGCTTATTCTCTGCTGGTACCAGGCGTTCCTGTGTTCCGCAAAACCGTACTTATCTATTGTATAAGTTAGAAGTCACAGTCGAGAAATGAAAAGGAAACAATAATTAGCCCTATTGTTAGCTAGTGTATCAAGATCCAGGCCAATCACAGCTGCAGCAATAATTCCTGTTTCAAATTAAACCTTCTCAAGATTATGAAAGCATAAATTACAAATATTTCTGTAAACATCGGTAAATCTGCCTGGATCAACCAGTATAGCAGTTGCACTGAAATTGCCGACAATTAAAAGATGTCTAGTGACTTACGCATCTTCAGGTTTGGATTCCAGTGGTGGTGCAGGACCTTTCGACTTGTTAAGTGGATCAAAATTAGCTCCTTGTGCTCCTAGAAAAATGGAAAAGACAAATGGCTAAGAATAGACTGAATGACAAAAACAGAAACTATAGAGCTTAGTGTCTTACATTGAATAGATTAATACCTCAATCTTTGGCAGATACATTACTAAGCATATGTAGGAAATGAATCAAATGGCAAAACGTTATACTAAAAATTTTCTCTGACAAACAGAGCCATTTGAAAGAACGGTCTGAGATAGATAAATAGCGAAGATTAGCCAGATAAATTTTATTACATGTTTTGCCATATTCCCAATTATTCTGGCTATTCTGAAGCTATGTGCAAAATAGTAAAGAGAAAACTTACAGCAGAACTTTCAAAATCAAACCATATCACAAACTATCATGCAATACAGGAAGGTAGACCAATGTATACACATACCTCTGTTACCAGCTGATGTATATCCTGCAGCTTTAACAGCTGTCATGGGTCTAGCTTGGCTATCCTACATCAGATCAAAAATAAGTCATGATGCATTATCAAAATCACCTGATAAGAAACTACTTCTGCCTGATATTCTTGAGAAGTGGTTTACTGCTTAAGGAACTTTTTGGTGCAGCTTTTACAAATTTCTTTCAGGGGTATTACATGTTTACAACATGAAGATTTTTGATTCCCAATAGATTACAAAAAAACTTATTTCATTGGACCTTTGTTGCCTTGCCCAACCAGCTTAATAGATCAATCAGTTCAATATAATCAACAAGACCCCAAGTCAGACTTTTTGCGCCACTCAAAGCTAGCTTCTTGGCTTCCTTGTAAACAAGGCTATCCCTACAACGCTATTTCAACAGGTTTCATTAGGTTTATATCAGGATCTGGTGAGCGTTGATGCCATATCAGTGAGTTTAATGGCCTGGTTTCCTCAAGGCCTGATGGCGCAATGGAATAGTGCACTAGAGTACTAATTATTGTAGGTTTGAGAAGTCCTAATCAGGTCATTTTCATTCTCAATTATCTTGATGGCCATTTGATACTAAGATCTCAATCATAAATATTTCACTCAACTTTAGAGGCAAATGTTTTGAGAAAATACTTAAAATAGATTTTCTTGAGCCAATCAATCACCAGCTACAACTTTTACTGTGATAATTCATAAGTTGGTAAAACTTACAGTGGCGACACCAGTGACAGGTCTTCCCATTGAAGATCCAGGAAATCCTCCTCTACCTCTTCCCTAAAGAAAGACGAAATACTGTTCAACCAGAGCTGGCAATGAAATTAGCGGTAGACCCGCAATAATAACCCTCCATCATGAATGTTAGCAAGGCTAATCTCTCACAAAACAATATTTTAAAGACCTTAAGTCAAGTTAAATGCCTATGTTTCCATTTTTTCATCAAATCTGATCCACCAGAATTTACAATTTTACCCTAATTGTCATTTATTGTGAGATCTATTACCAAAGTGGCATGATTTCATCTTGAAAACACAGGCTTCATGAGGTTTTTGCATAGCTGGCCTGAGATTGTGACTGGGACTTGAATGGATTGATGTTGATCCAGAGTCTTTAAGCTGGGCTGTTCCTTTGAAATTCAATTGAAGTGAAGGGCAATAAATTGCCAACAGCAGGTTAATGAGAAAGGCATTGAGGTGGAGTAGGGAAACGTCCCGCGCAAATGGCCAGCTCTGTTTTAGCATTAGGGACCTCAAATACTTAAAAATTTCATAATTCATCACTGCATTAATACAGTGAATAAGACCACTAGAATAACAATCTAGAGGGCGTGGGTTCGTGTTCTTTCAGGTAAATTTCATTGTCACAAATTATCTCGATTGATTTTTCAAATCTTGCTCCTTCTCAAGTAAACTTACAGAAGCTGTTCCAGGTACTTGGTTGGCTGCAAGTCCTCTTGTTGCTGTACCCTTTAGAATTAAAAATAAACAAACTTGCGATCAAGAAAACGTCAATCAAAGGTAGATGCAAAGAGACAATAGAAGAATTCCAATTGATTAGGCTTGATCATGAACTAATAATTATCAATTAACTTTCAATTACATCTTTGTTTTTCATAACCATGTACAATCTATTTCAAGCTGTAATTTTTTCTTAGTTAAGTAGAAGTTTTTAATTAGCTATGTAATTTATCAGCTAGTACTCTTTGTAAATAAATTGATAATATAAATAATAACAATAATGAGTGAATAATAATTTAATGAAAAATAACGGGCTCGGCCCTTTTTCAGTTGTGAACAATACATGGAATGAACGCTGGGTTGCTCTTGTAACTTTTTCAGCACTCTTCTTGATCCACATTCTACCAGTTTTCATTTCGTTGATTTGCTCTTGAGCACTCTTTGGTATTGAACATCAACAACATGTAATCATAGATTGTATGCAAAAGTTTATAAGTTGCTGCATAGCTAATTTGGTGATAGCTCTCACAGCATTGGGTCTCTTGATCCATAATTGTTATCATAGAAAGGGGTATAGAAGAGGATAAGGCAGGATTCAATAATTTGGGGCATGAAAATGTAAGGTAACTATATACATTAGTAAATAGGCTTATTATATGCAGAATTGAATTTTATATAGTTTCCGGGGTGGGAAAAAATTGTGCGATGGATATATTAATAGGGAGGTGATTTTAATAGCTCACACGGTTACGATTTTCCCACACATGTCGGGTTACAATTTGATGTTTTGATAAGGATATCATGTTAGGCATATAGAGATTGCACCAATATCGCATTGTGGTTTCCACCTGAAGTATTCAGCGTTTTAAAAAACTTGTTCCACCCCTCAAACGATAGAGAATTCAATTCTGCATATAACAGGCCTAAATAACAACTATCTATACCCTATATTCTCAGGCCCGGATACTTGAAATCTGCCGAGGATATAATTCGGCATAGAAAATTAGTCCTCTACTTGATTGCAGAATACCACACCAATCATATGCTCTAAAACATTGGCAGAGCTTGCTACCCCCAGGTAAAGATTATGTTAAGGTATATGCAGTCTTACTGGTACAGGTCTGTTTCCATAGCTGGTCTTCAGTGCTTGTTGAAAGCCTTCATCTTCATACAGCTCCTGTAGATAAAAATATTCAATGTTTACTTTAGAAGATGGAAATTAAAATTTTTCTTTGAGAAATCAACCGTCTGGAAGGCATAATCAAGGGGTCTTGGGGGAGGATATATCAAATGGCCATATTATTATTACATTCGTATTATTTGTGGGCTCTTTTTCAGCAAAAAGGAATAATTGAATTGGAAAGAGTCAGACCCTAATATCAACGTCTATAACCTCAATCAATATAAAATTTGTGCGCCATATCAGAAAGTTAGTTTGTCCTACCTCAGAGTTAAACGCCAAAAAATCAAAATAGAGGGATACCAACTCTCCCTTTTTGGCAGGAGACCTCCCCTTTTCAATAACTTGATGCATATCTCATCCTCTTACGATCCTCTATGGTGCACATTTTAAAATGAAATTATTCGAATCTGAGTTTGTGCTCCATTATATATTTGTGATCAATTGCAGTGATGGATACACGAATTAGCAATGGAATAGTGTAAGTTTCTTGTAGAATGAAAGCTTTCACTTGAGAACGTTTTTTTAGGTGTGCTCCCCCTAGAGTTTTGTTTTTCAATCAATGTTTTTAGCCTCCCATTTTCGTATCATAACTTCCTGTTTTTCTTAGATTCACGTGTTTTTTTATCAGATAGCAGTTTTTGTGTAGTTGTTATCTAGCTGATAAAAATAGGTTCACACAAGGCTTTTTTAATTTACAGACCATCTTCTTAATTCATGAAAATGCTAAAATCTGACACAGTAGTGTATCTAGAGCATTTCAAGGTGTTGCAATGCTCAGAAATGACAGAATCTCCAGTGGGCTCCGAGGAACCCAATTGGGGTATTACAACCCCCAACGGTTTCAAGCAATAACTTTGCCATGCCTGTGTTGTCTAGATAATTATAGAGTCATTGATATTGTAGTTTTGTTGCTGAATTCATAGTTTTCAACCAGTTTGCAGATGATGGCAGCTATCCACGAGATCTCGGGTGCACCAGAGCAACTTTCTATTGTTCTATTCTATTGTTCTATTGTTATTTGATTGTTATCTCGGGTGCGCAAGTGCCACCCTGTGCAGTCTGGGTTGTCAACCCTTCCACATTCTGCTGGAGGCCTCCATGGAGGATCCAGCATTTAGACTTGGAGCTCTATCCAGGGCAATTAAAATATGAGATATCTTAAGCATTTTTCCTGAATTTAAATAAATTCGAACATCTTCTGCAACATCTTACACCTATGGTACAACTACCTTAAACTTCTCCAAGCTTTAATTCTCCAAATATTATTCAATTTTATTTCCATAGCGCATTGGTTTGAGGCAAGATAGAGCTGAGAACGCTATTTTCTTCTGGTCTTAAACATGATAAAGCCTGAAAAAGACCTTTACTTTAACATAGCATACAGAGAATATCGAATCTTCAGCTCTAAAATTTCCAGAAGTTGGCAGGCAACGATGGAATGATAATGAATTTGAAAATTTTATTTGTTAAAAGCCCCTCAGACAAATTAATTACCTCTGTATCCAGAGCTTTATATTCGCCATAAAGATCATCTTCTTCATTCTCGCCAACAAGGTGAAGGTTTTTCAACATTTCGTATTTCTATCAGTCTCAAAAGGTTTCAAAAATCAGATGTTTTGGTCGGTCGTGTTCAAATCTATTTTGCCTAGGCCTGTGTGTAGTGAAGGATATCAACAGGTAAAACAGGTAAACACAAAATTCCGTATAAATTGTGGTCCGGTTTTTACGCTAGATATTCGAAGGAATTTTGAAACAATGACCTCTAAACTTAACCCCAACCCTAACCCCCAAATGTAGCCTCAAATACCTAGTTAGTGCTAGGTGCAAACTTTAGCCCCAACTATAGCCAAAATCCCTAACCCCTAACCAGAACCCTAAACCCTGAGCATTACGCTAATTCCTACAAAATTATTTTTCCAGAATCTTATTTTCACCTGCTTTTACCCGTTGATATTATTCATCTACCGTGTGTAAAATTTTCAGCTTTCCGATCCCAGGATGCACCTGCTGGAAGGATACTGTTTATACAGCCAGAGCAACAGATAAACAACTTCGTAGCAACTGCTAATGACAAGTTAAA
Organism: Pelagia noctiluca; assembly: GCA_963924455.1. Lineage (NCBI taxonomy): Eukaryota > Metazoa > Cnidaria > Scyphozoa > Semaeostomeae > Pelagiidae > Pelagia > Pelagia noctiluca. Next base: position 11,892,298 of record OZ004319.1, read on the forward strand.
AGAAAAAACAATACCGAATGGCGAATGGAATTATTGAGGCCTTATTTGGCATTTGATATATGAAACAATAGATTTTTTCGAGGAAAAGATATAAATATTTGGACTATTTGTGCAGCACGGTTGTGCACATGGTGTTCGACAAGGTTGACTTTTAAGCCCAATGGTTTTTTCCATTACAGTAAAAACCCGCATAAAAGAAACTGCGGATTAAGAACGTCCAGGCTGATTTTCGACCAATAAATAACCATATTTATAAGAACTACTTCAGCCTGGCAAATGCAGTAGGTTCTTATATCCCTGGTAAAAACTCAAATGTTGTTGTGAGAACATTATTTGAAAAAACTGGCTGTTTAATAACAGCTGATACATATGTCTGATGATCATAAAATATCTCCTCAAGAACTACCATGTGTAATATATTATAACAAGCTGTCTCGAATGATTTTTAAGAACCTCTTCGAGGCTGTTTTCTTGTTAAGCATCCTATATAAGAACCGGTTCAGCCTGTTCTGAAAAATCAGCGGTTCATTTATGCGGGTTTTTTTATTGTATTTCTGAGTGATTTAAATGAAACAATTGCCTAATCGTTGAAGAGTGTAAAAATTTAAGAGCATAAAATGGAAAACACTGCCAAGTCAGATGCCAAACTACGTTCGACCATACTGTTGATTGCTGGTTGAGAATGACAATACAACCACCAATATTAACCATACCATTTAGGCACCATTTACGCTAATTGTATCATTTGAGATTGTCAAATGGAAAAAAACACAAGCAAAACTTCATTCAACCATACTCTTGGTTGAGCATTATAATAATAATTTATATATTTAAAATCTAATTATTATTAGAAGTTATTCTAGACAATCGGGTCCTCTGTGACACCCGTAAAATCTCAGCTTTTATCGTTTCAGCCCATTTACATAATCCAGGCCAAGGGGTAAAGTCAAACATCACAGATTGCAGTGATGCAATTGTGATAGATACGTATATATCTGCTATCGTGAGTTCATTTCCAATCAGGAATCTCGTTTTGCTATTTGCCAAGTATTGCTTCTCCAGAACTTCGAAGTGATTGGTGATTTCTGATTTGGCGTGAGAGACGAGACTGATTGTTTCGAACTCGCCAATCGATTCAGCTTCGTTGAGACGGGGGCCGACGAAATCGTGATAGACTGAGCTTGAAGGGAAAAAATAGTAGAGAAAAAAAAGTAAAAAACAAATAGCAGTGTATTGATAAGGACGTGATACATTCAATGAATGATGATGAAAGATAAATATTTTAGGCCCCACCATATAGGTTGTGATTTACCCCTTCACGCACAAATTTTTTACTTTTCACGCATCGACACAATGTAGAATTGAATTTTCAAGCTTATTCATCTAATTTTCTATCTTAGATCAGGTGTTGAAATAATCAAACTTCACGTTTTCATGCACTAAAAATGGCCAATAACGCATTACGCCAAATTATGGTCCGACTCAGGCGCCACGAAATGTAACGGAGCCACGCCCCTCAAGCCTCCGTAAAAGGCTGGCCATGCCCTTTCTGATTTCGGTTCAATATAGCAAAAACCTGTAAAATTTTTTCCGTCAATTTTTGAACGAATAACAATGTAAGTTTTCTCCAAAAAAGTGAGCCTTCTTTTTGAATCATAACATAAATCCTTACAAATGGGTGTATCTTTATAATTTTAAAATGTCAATATGGCATTTTGGCTTAGTAAATGAGCAAGTCCCTTTAAAGGATCTCATGCAAAGACATCAAAAATAAATGAAACGAGCTTGTAGTAACTTTTATTTCCGAATAACCTGGGTACCAGAGCGTGAGGAGAGGGGTTATGTTTGCTTCCAATCGAATGAGCCCATTTTCCATTTTGTTCAGCCCCTTTCCCCAGACTCTGGTATCTAAGGTGGTTTTCTGAGCGAAATTGATGATGCTGTTCGTTCATGATAAGCCTGAAAGTGAAATTATCAGTGAGTGAAAAATTAATCATTTAGAGCAGCTGATATGTTAGGTTAGTTTTCGGGGCTATATTTCTAGGTTTCGATTTTGAATCATCGTAAAGTTATATATCGACGTAAGGCTATTCAATACAACAAATGATTAATCATTACCGCCATAGGATATTGTGTGCCCAGAACATCAAGCCTTCCACTTTGGCACGAGCTTCTAACGTTTTACCGAAAAATTCAAACTTTGCGTATTTCTCTGCCAGGTATAACAGAATCGCGACGCTATAAATAGAATGAAAAGATAGCAGATACAAGAAAGCTAGATTTTGCTAGTCCTTCCAAACTTTGCAAGTATTTGTCTGGGTCCAAAGGGGATGGGGTTTGACAGGGACGAAGCCAGGAATTTTAAAGGGGGGAGCCGAAAACCTTACAAAAAATGTAATAGTGGAGGCATGTAGAAGTCGCGTGCCGCAGGTACGCAGGCAATGGCCGCAGGCAATTGCCCACAACAGCTGGGGATCTGGGGAGAGCTGTAAGCCCCCCCAGCGAGTCCAGGGCGGAGCCCTGGCAGGGGTCCAAGGGGTGGAGCCCCCGGGAGCTCCTGAGATTTTGCCACTTATAAGGTGCTGAAATGGCTTAGGCTTCTGCAAATTCTCATTATGTAAGGCATTATATAAAAACAAAAATATACATTCTGTATCTAATAGTCCCTCCCAGAATATCTAACCCGCTAGCAGAAAATGGCACTCAGTGAAATAATTTTGAAAGATGTAACAAGCACAATTTTTGAGTACATATAGCTAGAGCAAACAAAACAATGAACGAGAGCCAGGGACTGCGTAGCGTTTTTAAAGTGGGGGCACTCAACAAGGACAAACGAAAGTGTTAATGAGGGTCCGAGAGATGACCATCGTAAAATTTTTTTGAAATGACACCCCTAACTAAGTCGGAAAATGCCCTTTTCAAAAAGTGAGTGGAGAGGGTTGTAGTCCCTTCTAGCCCAATGGCCTTGCAGTGCCTGACGAGAACAAAATGACCTAACAGTCTTGTTTCAAAATCTTTAAACTAATATCAAGCGTCTATTTTTTGAATTGGCGAAACGATCAATAATAGAGTCAACATCAACATCATCAGTGCCGTGTTTATACATCAATTTCAGCCTATTTAAACGATCCTCAAGGTTCTGTTTTTGGGGAAACATCTAAATAAACAAGAATAATATTATAGTTCTAATAACGGGTCAAGCAAAGAACATGTGTTTTCATATCTTGAGGTTGGGGGTCGAAGGTGTATAGTAAAACAACGTACTGAAGGTATAAAATCGGTATAAAGTCGCAGTCAAAATTTTGTTTTCTTTTGAAAGGGGGGGAGCCGCGGCTCCCTAGCCTGTGTTCCAGACCCCATACGAAAAAGTAAGTGTACATAGTGTAAAAGTACATAATTTATTTTTCTGGAGTCTGGTACACAGGCTACGGCTCCCCCGACTCCCCCCTCTGGCTACGTCCCTGGGGTTTGATGCTCTATTGAATTTTGGGGTCTATTCCTCTTTTTAGGGTGAAAGAGTCCAGATACAAAATGTTGAGAAGGGCCTCATATGAAATTGTATTTTAAAGGGACTTGATAAATACGTCAGTTGCCAGGTACGAATTGTTTTTGCCCTTCTGTGAAAAGTGAGCCCCTCCCAGGGAGATCGCTACTCCATGGATCCCTATTTGTTTTTTTACTTTCTCCCTTGATCTCCATAGATAGAGTTTAATACTCCCCAAAAAGTTTGCTTCGTTTTCTTGATCCCTAAAAACATTTTGCTCTGCTCCCTTAAACCCTTTCTACTTTATAATCAGCTCTACTTTGGCGATGAAGCATAGTTTGATTTATGATATTTGTATTCTAGGTTAAAAAGCCTGACCAGAGGTCGAGTTGACTCGAACTGGCTCATTTCAACAGGAAAATCAGTGACGAAAAACCAACAGAATCCCAATACAAACGGGATACCCCTGACCCCCTAGATGTAAAGCTAGGCTCCCAGCCCCCTGAAAATTAGTTGGAAATCTCCCCGTCTTGAATGAAACAATTCAACCATCTCACTTGCTCCTAAAACCCCCAGAGAGGGGCTGAAACTGCAGTTGCCTCGAGCAGGATTGCTGGAACTTTGGGATGTATCGCGTGAAGAGAGATTCTGCACACAGGGTCTGAAGTATCATATCGATTGTTAGATCAATTACTAAAAGGGTTGAAAGATGAGGAACCTACCTTCCAACAACAGCAATGTCTGAGTCGTCTAAAAAGGGGACAATGCCAGATGGATTCTTTGCCAATAAGTTTTTCTTTTTCTCTTCTTTGTTTCCAGTTTCCAGATCACAAAGGCAACAGTTTATATTATTCTGAAAAACAAAAAGTATCTGTTGAAATAACGAAAAACATAAGCTAAGAAAATAAAACAGTGGATTGTGGTCTGAGAAACATAACTTAGAATAATAAAGAATTTTCATTTTAATGGTCGAGTTATTCTAAGCTCATAAGGCAAAATAATCCTTCCACAGTACGTAATAGCCTCCGTAGTACAAGATGGCATTCCTCGAAAGTTCTGAATATTCCCCTTAGTACTGATGGTGTCCCCTTGCAGTGCTGAACAACCCCCAATGTACTGTTGGTATCTCCCCACAGTACTAATGATATCCCCACAGTACTGAACATCCTGTACAGTACTGCATAGACGTTGCCCAGATCGAAAATTATAGTTCCCCTGAAAAGACTTTTTCAGAACAAGAACAAATGGTACATGGCTTGAAAGCTCTGAAAATATATGGGTTATTTTCATGTGTCATTCAGCCATCCAATAACAGAGAAAAGAATTCTCTATTTCCGAAAATCACATGTATATAAAGATGTATTTATATTGTAAATTATATTGTAAATAATACATTAAAGATTTGCATCAGCCAAAAAGTTGAGAGAGATGAGGCATATTTAGCACAATATATATCAGACTATTATCGTATCTATATTGTATTTGTATTAGAGTTACAGAGAGTAACAATACTGAGAAAAGACATGAAAAATTGAAATTGGAAATATTTAAGGTAAATACTGTAGTCTAGACTAAGAGAGAGAAAAAACCTAAATTTCAGCCTATCGGATAATTCTGATGAAATTGAGGGGTGAAATTATTAACTAGCTACTTATAGTAATCAAAACTGTTCAAAACGTCTTACCACTTCAATATAAAACCTTACAGGCCCTAGTTCTGACGTCGCCATTGAAGCATATAGAATCATTTTTGCTTCCTTATAATTCTTGAATATCAATCTCCTTCTTCACAAAATCATCCATCTGCTAGGAAAAGGTTCAGCTCGGAACGAAGGTTGCCTGGAAGTCCAATATCCATCACAAGTAGAAGAAAAACTGTGAAGTTTACGCTCTGGACTGTAAAACAAACTTGTTCTCCGTAACTATAAACAGTCTTGTGTTTGTGACAGAAACAATCAGGACACCACGAGGGCCAGATTCTTCGATATTGCTTGATCAGTAAGACGTTACTATCATTTCCAGTAAAATATCCAGTTTTTCTGCTTGGACATTAACTTTACACTCAGAAACGGATTGCTAAATCACAACTTCTGTGATCTTAGAGCAAATGCGATTCGCACGACTTGGGGACTGCAACAGGTGCCTACAAACACATGTTAGTTAAATACCACCGAAAATTCACAACGCAGGAACCAATATTGCAGTCACATGCTACTTACCAAGCACGGCGAATTCGCGACCTTAAACATTCTATTATGGCAACGGGATTAACAAGTATCTTACGTCACATCAATAGGAATATACACGCTTTTTTAATAAGCAACGGGCTGATTATTACCATTTATAGCTGATAATTGCAGTGATGTTCAGTGCTGTGGGGGGGGGGGGGGGGGGGGGGGTAACCACAAGCTGTTTGTAGGTAATATCAAGAGTGTCTATGGTTTTCCTCCACAGTACTGAATATTCATCGCACGTAACATCCTCCAAAGTACTTTACACCATCCACAGTACTGCACAGACGCTCACGTTCCCAAGCCCGTTTATTTGGACTAAGGGATATAGCTCTCTTTTAACTTTAGAGAAAATTTTAGGCAACCTCTAGAAGATAGAGCTTTTGCACAGCTGCCTATAAAAAAATTTACAAATAAGAGAAGGGTTTATATTTGACCTAATCTATAAATTAGAAGGAGACTACAAAAGGTCTTAAAGGATTTGATGAATGCAATAGAAAGTAAAATCAGCGAGCGATTGGGGACTTAATTTGTGGTTATGCTTGATTTATGGTTTTCAGAGAAAGATATAAATATTCTGATTTCATGGAAAGCCCATTCATTGTGAGCTAGTGGGCAGGGCGATAGGGAGGGCAGAAAATGGGTCTCTAGGGTATAATCATGTTCTGATTGATGTTTTCCCATCTCATAGCGTTTGAGGTGATTTGAGAACGAAGCATCGATTAACTGAATTAGCAAACTGTTGTTAGAACATAAAAGACAATACCAATAATACAAATTCATCCCTTGGGCCTTTTTCATGCATTGTACTATCTTAGAATTTATAATAAAAGATAGTCTATCTCACTCAGAGAATGATATATGGAATTTTCATTACTGCACTGCACCTAGCCGAGAACCATTGTAGAGAAGGGCCTGATTAAAGCAGTGGTTTGGATTGGACTCGATTCTAAACGATCTCAGACAATACAATACTACAATCAGACAATACCATAGCTCGGCAATAGTAAGACATAACCAGTAGATCTAATTTATCCCAAGAGCCTTTTTTCGTGCATTGTACTATCTTACTAACAAATTTACAATTAAAGCTTAGAATTCTAGTCAGGGATTAATATATGGAATTTTCACTGTACTACACCTTGCAGAGAAGCATTGTGACAAGGACCTGGCAACGTAATCAAGGTTGGCATTGGCTCTATTTAGAGGGTCAGCCATGATACCTAAACGAGTGTCTTACATACGATTACATAGTACAACAGGGAAACCTATTTCAAGTTTCGACTTCCCTCCTGCGCAGTAGTAAGCTGGGCTATAATTTGATGCCACCACTCGGTGACAGGCATTCGTAGTTATGATTTAAGTGGTCCAACCCTTTCTAATAAATCATATCATGAGAAAACCATATTTCCAGAATGTTTCTTCTTTTCTTTTATTCAACAAATATGTAGTGGTACGGTGGCGTAGATAATGGGGGTTAGGAAGGGCAGAAAACCCCCTCCCCTGTACAGACAATTTCTAATCTAATCGGAAGAATAAAACAAAATTTATACTCAAAGTATGGTTGTAATGATAATGATAATCAAGATTTTCCCTTCAATCTTGGCATGCAACTCAACACACACATAAAGTTTCAGTGTTGCCAACATGGTTTTGAAATTGGCAGACTTACAAGTGCCTTAGAATTATAAGCTATTTTTGGATGTGCACCCCTGCGTCAGAGGTCCGTTTATTAAAGATGTAAGAGAAATATGTTTGTTTCCTATTTCTATCGTTGCACCCACTCCTAAAACATTTTCCAACTAAGCCAATGAGAGGGACATGGCAGAGCTTAATGGTGACTGCACGTGCACATTGCAAAATAACGTCCTCTGATCCTAACCTAAACAATAGTCCATACTAAAAATTCAACAACAAACTCGTTTTTCTAAGTTCAAAATAAGATCATTGGAATTCAGAGCCCAGTATAAGATACAGTTGAGGTTCTGTACAGATTTAAGTAAGTAAGGTTTTGCTAAGGGTTGTTGGGGCTCAATTAGGGTATGGTAAGGGTTTAGTCAGGGATCAATATTGGGTTTAATCAAAAGGTTAGGTCATGTATGAACATATTCGGCATAAAACTCCTGACAGGAGTTTGGACTTTGACGCCAGTAATTCAATGTCCAAAAATGGCAGTCCCTTAGCTTCTCGGAGGATCTGAATCCCTCTTTCCAAAGCTTTTATTATTCTTTCTCCAAAGGGACAACCCTCCTCCAACAGGCCCCTATGCCCCCTTTGGTAGCACCACGAGTATGACTGGCAAGGCAAAAAGCAATTGTACAGTTCTGTGGCGATTTTTAATGATACTAAAATTCGCATTTAACAACGAATACACGTTTTAGAATAAAGTCGCGCGCATACACGGTTATACAAACACACACATAATCGTTACGAATTCACTGGTAAAAAGGCTGCTTCAAGTGAACCACCAGGCGCCAATACAGTCAACACTGTCTGACTCGGGGTAAAGTCATCTAGTTCGTCGTTACATATAATTCATAGAGAGAGATGTTTGAGAAACATATTGTTGTATCTGTTGTTGCAAGTTTTTCAAAACTGAGAGAGCACAGTGTATTGTTTTGCCATTGATATGATTGATCAAATAGACCAAAACGCTTCTCTTGATTCCTTATCGAAAAGTATACGTTATTTTTGAAACAATTTGAAATATTCACCATCATTCATTTGTAGAAAATGTGTACATGTACAACTTTAACAGCCAAGAAAGAGGATAAGGCATACGTTGTGCACTTTCAGGTATTGTTCAACATCAAATGTGAAACAAAAACGTACAGCAATAAGTTTCCTAACCTTCTACTTCTATAAACTATGATTGAAATTAGAAGATACTTTTCTACCCTGGGCACAGTGGACCGAAAATGGACTAAAGCAGCTATTAAGTTCACACTACTCCGTATTCGAGTAAATTAAATATTGGTGTCCAACAATTCATTGCAACAGCCATAATCTATTCAATCCACTAGCTGGTAAATCGGGAACAGGCCTGTAGGTGTAAGATGTAGAAAGAAATATTGCGTAATAATGTTTCCAGCTAACATTGATACAGAACTTCAGAATGGCAACATGTTTAATCACTTATGTGGTCATGATGGGTGGGTGGATGATCAATAGTATAATAATTCCTTAGGTTTTTATTTCTGTTCATTTTCTCATGCACTACCCCGATGATTATTTAAAGAAATGCTCTAGCATGATAACAACATAATGGCACCATACCAATCATTCATAATTCTTCCCTGATTGACCAGTATTGTCTATCCTATGAGTATAGCCATTCGCTATGTATTAGTTTCATTTTCTTGGTGTACTACTCCGATGAGTGTGGGACGAAATAAAGTTGTTATTATGCTTTGATTTGTTTTCGATTTTTCTCCCTAAACATATGGCTGTGTACATTTTCTGTAATGAAATAGGACGTCCTTGATTTGCCAGCTACTGGAATGTTTCATACGCAGGTTAATAAACCAGAGCCTATAAAGAATGACGAACCCGTCTTCAAAAGACCCTGAATAAACCTTACATAACATATTTGGAAAATGGCTGCTGTCAAGATGAACTTCAAGTTATCTGGATTTGAAATAACGTTATGAAAATCAAGATTTAGCCTCGATATTTTCACCCCGGGGAACGACTATACAGTACTGCGGTGGATGAACAGAACTATAGGGGAATATCATCAGGATATTGGAGGGTGTTCAAAATATATGGGGGGAATACTATCAGTAGTTTGGGGTGAGGGATACCATCAGTGCTGTTGGGAGATACCATAAGTAGTGTGCAGGTTATTCAGTACTGTGGAGGAGACTAAAAAACACTTTGGGCATTATCTTCGCAGTGCTTGTGGTTCCCCTACACAGAATTGAATATCTTCCACAGCACTAATAGTATCTCTCCACAGTAATGATCTTATCCCCAACAGTAATGATGGTATCTCTCCTCCTTTGGGATTCAGGCACAAATCAGAGGATGCGACAGGTAGAATGTTCCGCGCCAGTAAGGGGAGTACCAGATACCTTGACAGCCAGTAACCAGCATCATAACCGAAATCTGTAAATGAAAATTGATTTTATCTTATTTGACCTCCTTTCCAAGCTGAATGAAGAAACCAATGTCCATCATGCAGTATCCATAACAGCAGCCATTTAACAAAGCAATTTACAAGAAAATATGCGAACACACTAGAATAACATGCAGCAGTAATGTACTAACTAAAAGCTGCTCGATTTTATAGTTTAGAATTTGATTTAAAAATCTGGTGATTTTTCTTTTTCTCTAACCAATACGAGTGATACATTGCTTCCTGCAAACAAGGGTGGAGCTAAGGCCAGGGAATGAGGGGAGGGGAAACCCTTTTAGAGAGACAAAGAAAATACCAGCCAGTTGGGCATATGTTGCCAAATATCTAGGGCCAAGCTATTGTTTCAATCTAAAACTACTGCTTGTTTTTCTTTCTTAACCAAATACCTTTGTTCTAGCCAGCTTTGGGGGTGGGGTGGCGACCACATATTTACCCCTAATGTCAGCCAATGATTGCAGCAAGTATTAGCTTCCATGCATTTTCTTTAAGAAACCTAGGCTGAAGAGTTTTACATTGAAGGGACGCATTTTGCAAAATATGGGGGACGCTCTACCAAGTATTGGAGGGCCAAGCTATTGATTCAGTCAAGGTTCCAAGTTTGAAGGAAATTCAAAAAACCATACTATTATACTCTTTCTCTGCTATAAAACCGTCAAACACTGAATAAATGAAAATAAACAAATACAATGCAGTTAGGGTAGTCAGCCAAATCTCCCTATCTGGGTAATCCCCTCATCTGTATCCCTTGATTTATTTCTCCCTATCTGGGTAAATCTGGGTAATCCATCCCCTCATCGGTGTCCCCTGATTTATATCCCCCGATCTCGCTCCTGCAGCAACTGTTTACTACTCTCCAAGCAATATTTAGAAATCACGCTAGAGAACGTAAGAAATAAAAAGTGTAATGAAAATGAAACCACTTTCAGTGGATGGTGTCAGGTCAGTTGAATGGTGTTTGGTAAATGGTTAGTCGTTATAAAAGGTTATTAAGCCCCTTACGTTAGCCCCTTCACCAAAAGAAATCCTAATCCTGGTCCTGTTTTCGATTCAGCAATTAACTCAGACTGAAGATCTCAAGGGCTACGGGTACTGTGCATCGACACTCAATGGTCACTGGCACTGTATGAGTCGGTATTCAAGCTATAAGATCAATGTTTACAACACAGAAACTTGTATTCTTACGGCTAGAGCTTACAATATTCAGTGGTTTAGTTACCAATAAGGTACAACCCAGCTGATATTGTGGAATAGATTGTTAGTAGTCTATTTTGCGCAGAAAAAGTAAAGAGCACTCACCAGGAAGATGTATTAGATGTATCAATTAACTAACAGAGTTGATGGTATATTATGAAGAAGAGAGCGAAGAGACTAAACTCTGTACCTCTACAAGCCTATTTCGTTGGTTGGCCACTAATCAGGAGATGTACTAATCGTTGAAAATGCATACATATTAGGCTTACTATGCTTCCGTCAACTAATCTTAAAATATCACATCCTTTAGGACTTCTTCTAAATTCTAATTACTCGGTGGAGATTCTACAGCTTCTTACCACTAAAGCTTTCCAATCTATTTCGCTGCCTATGGCAGATAAGAGGGTGCAACAGCATCTGTCTAATTAGCGTGTGTATTAATTGCGTACGATCAAATGGGAAATCAAAACACTTACTTCATATGTCAATATCTTTACTGCAGCTACTAGTCCGGCCTTCCCCACAAGATGACAAGAGATCACACAGACCCACAAACAAAGGAACAGCACGGACGTCAACGAAAGCTTCTACTGACTGCATACGAACGAAAGCGACGCTGGGATTACTTACTACTTCATGTATGAGGTAAGCGTCCGAAGAAAGTACAGCAGCTCAGCTTGCAGACGGGATTCGAGAATTAACAGGTTGATGTGAACCTGAAAAACCAGACACCATTTTTATTGATGTGGATATCAAGGGGTTAGGGCCGTATCAATATTGAGCTTCAAAAGATCTTTTAAGCTTGTGCTTCGTATTTAAATGAGGTCTCCTTTAGGCTTTTCAAAACCATTCCATTCCTTAGAACTACCTTAAAGCCTAAGCAAGTTTGTATTGTTGAATTTGTTTCAAATTTGCAGATAACAGGATAAAGTAAGTAAGAGGTAATTTCACATGAAAAACATGAGATAAAAGATACAGTTTTCATTGATATGAATATCAAGGGATTAGGGCCGTATCAATATCAAACTTCAAAAGGTATTTTAAGTTTGTCCTTCGTATTTAAAAGCGGCCTCCTTTTAGGGTTTTCAAAACCATGCCACTCTTTAGAGCTACCTTAAAGCCTAAGCAAGTTATTATTGCTAAAGTTGTTTCAAATTTGCAGATAACAGGACAAAGTAAGAGGTAATCTCACATGAAAAACATAGTGAGTCGCATGAGATACAAGATACAGTTTTCGTTGATATGAATATCAAGGGGTAAGAGTCGTATCAATATTAAACTTCAAAAGTTCAATAACTCCATCAAATGATTTTTAAACAAAACACAGCATTGTTGGTGATCTTCGCCATAATGCTCCAAAATATATAAGGTAAAGACATCCCAATCAAAGAGAGTTTAGAAAATATCAATAATATCTTAGACAGAAATTCAAATATATTGCGGATGTATAGCGTCTCTAAAGTTTTTGTGCAGATAACGCAAGAAATACTATAGTAATCTCACCTTCTCCGAGTGTTTCAGGTCCAAAAAATTCAAATAATCTAGCTGGGTGACTTTCTCAGGAAAGCAAGCAACCTATCAAGAAAATAACTAACTTAAATGGGCTGAATAAGACATTTTCACGCAAGGCATTTGTTTTGATCTTTGCACGAAAGAATTTTGGATGTGACATCATTAATCATCCTTCACTTGAGTTTCTTACGATCTTGGCCATTCGAAACTCAAGGTTCCTTCACATTGCTTTATTTGCAATAGCTACGATTTGCACCCATACCATCTAACAATGCTACCTCTCTTTTCACCAAATGTTGCTTTGTGAAGCTCTAATAACGACAAGTAACTGATCTTTGCTAAAAACAATATTCATCAAAGCCTAGAAGTCAGTATTTGTCTCTGAAAACATTCTGTCCATCTCCATAACTTCATAAGCCATCATTGATCTTTGGTCAATGTCCAGCTTTCCTACCCAGCCTCAGGGCTCTTTAATGAAAATCCAATGTACTGAGGGCTGAGGGGTCTCATTCTAAGAGTCCCACACTCAGGATCCAACCCTCATGGTCCCATACTTACGTAGTGTCTCACAGTTAGAGTCTAGGATCCTTGGTCCCATATGAAGGCTTTTACTGAATCCACTTCTTGATGTAAAGTACAAGTTGAAAAGCAAGAGGACTGACAATCAATAGAAGGATTCCATAGATACTCAACATTGACTCACCATTTTCACGTATTCCTTGTATGGTCGATAAAGTAAACGGTTCACCTAAAAAAATCAATAGCAAATTAATGAAGATCAACCCATGGAAATCCCTTTAAATCATTTCATGATTTTATTATTTGTGAATCCAAATTAATGAATATAGGTATTGACTCCTAATTCAAGAAATATGCGTTTAATTGCAATTCATTGAACCTTATAATTACCAGAGATAATATTGATATTTTTTTTGGAATTCCACTTCTTTGGAAATAAATTCAAACTTATTTACTGGAGATCCAAAATGGTGACAAGATTGATCCTAAACTTGGAAACATTTGTGACATCATTTCATCAAGCCTCGCAGAAATTATGTCATGAAACTTTTCACCTTTGTAAAGTATTCAAATCCTAAGGTATTGACAGAAAAAATTATTTTTAGTACCTTTCAGAGAATACTTTTCACACAATTACTAACCAAAGTATCATATCTCGTCCTAAGTTTTCAATACTACTTAACCACTTTTATATTAGGAATATAAGTCTACCTTAACAAATTGAGAATTAGGGTTAATAAAATTTGAAAGTTGATTCGATAAAAGGATGTTCCAGTCTTTATGATCTAAGAAAAGGAGTAGGGGAGCTGCCTTAATAAGAGGGGAACTGGTTGGTTCTTTCATCCTAAAAATCACAGTTTACACGTTTTTCCGTTCTTCAAAACACAATACATATACGAGATTATAATTGGGAATACCCAATTACCTATACGAGAAGGTCCAAGAAAAGCTGCTACATAAGCCAGAAAAAGCACAGTTTGGATTGCTTATAATGAAGTATAACAAACAATAAACAAATGATCATAATCATAATTCTAACAACCTCGTCGTAACGGTAATCATCGTGAAAGATTCCAAATACAAGATGGATGTAGTTCCAGGTGGCAAGTCGAAATGTTGTCGTGTCGACATCTGTTTCATCTCCCATTCTGATAACAATCGAAGGGATGAATCAAGTTTTATTTCAAAAATGAAGATAAGCGTAGTTACTACTCGATTTAGCCCCTCTTCTCGAATAAGCTACCCCCTTTTTAGCATCACCTCTCTTAAGCCGTCATTTTTAAAAGCAAATATAAATATAAAGCCCCCATTTTCAAAGGCAAATATGAATATATAAAACCCCCTCTACATTCAGCCTCTAAATAAAGCTCCCTTTAACCTTTTAACTATGCAAGACTTTATAGAGACAGGGTTTTTTAAATTGATCTTGTGTTGAATTATATTCCTTTCGTGGGGGGGGGACTAATAAGTTTGACGTAACCGCAAATCATTAATTACCATTCAATCGTCTTTTAAACTTGAAAATAAACATGTTCAACTCACGTCTTATAAGTTAAGCTAACGATAGCATTGAATTTCGCATCGAGTAAACCACCAATGTTTGGATAAAGTCGATCCACTAGAGAGTAACCATGCTTATGCCACGAATAGTCCTACACAAATACAAGAAAATACACCATAAAATGAGATATGGACTGTTACTTTTTCTTCTTCTAAATGACTTCTCTATTCAAAAGGCTGTTAATCATTTTTGTTACTTCTGCTCCATTTGAGAATTCACGTGAATTCTCTTTTCTTTTGCATTGAAGATAGATTCTTAAAAGATACCAGGTAACATTTGATATCCATTGCAGAATCATTCAAGATCAAATCAAAACAACGACAAAATATCAACGTGTATTGATAACAACATATTCAGTAAACAGTAAAACTACCTGAGCTCTGAAGGGGTTCATTCCTCCATCTCGGTCACGCTTGGCAAAATCTTCGTATCTGAAACCTCGGTCTTTTCTATACCGATCCAAATTGGGAGCCACTTCTGGCACAACTGTTTCTTCTTTTGCCAATGCCACTACAAATATATAGATATAGTATTAGAAGAGTCTTCTATAGTCTTCCTCTTCTATATCGCTCTGTACGTTCGTACATCGAGCACTGTGATGCGGCGTTGACAACGCAATCGCTATAGAGATAGATATAGTATCAAACATATGAATCATCTACAAAACGTTTCAATAGGAGCTCAATGAATATTCGTCTAAATTACACAGAGTTTACAAGGGAATATCCTCCAACATACTGATGGTATCCCCCACAGTACAGATAGTATCCCTGCACAGTACTAATTATATCCCTCCACAATACTAATGGTATCCCCTCACAGCACTGATGATATCCTCCACAGCACTGATGGTATACCTTCACAGTACTGTTGGCATCCAACCACAGTATTGAACACTCTCCAATTCATTGATAATATCCCTCGCGGTATTGATTAGATCCCTCACGGTATTGATGATATCCCTAACGGTATGGATGATATCCCCCATAGTACTGATCATCCTCCACTGTACTACAGAGACATTCCTCAGGGTAATAAAACAAAAAACCTACATTCTCCTTTCTCGACAATCTGAAACTGTCTCAAAACTTCTTCTTGGGACGCTTCTTCCTCTTCTTCGTGTTCCTTCTCAACCTGCTTCATTCGTTCTAATAACGTCTGCGTGTTGTTCTCTAGTTTCTGCAGGTCTGTGAAGCAGTTCAACGCATTCGACGTTGGAGTGGTTGGCTCTGCGTTGGAGCTTGAGTCGGATATTGAAGGGGTGATGAAGGTATGACCCCCATCCAGGTCGATTTCTGGGTTCACCCCACATCCATATACGAACCCTGCCAGTGCATGGAAATGAACCATTATCACGATTGCATGAACGAGCTCAGCTACTGACCATTTCTCCAGCGATGGACCATTGAGCAGGCACTGAAAATCAAAAGTATTGGCTTGAGATTTACAATCAAATCTAATATTTCGCAACAGATTAAACATTTCTCAACAGTATCTTACTAATCGAGATGATTTGTGTGGAACAACATGACTCGTGCAGGCATAGACCTAGGATCTCTAACTTCGTACGTCAGTGCTTTTGCCACTGAGGTATCTAGGCATACTTTCAATCCTAAGCAGCACCACAATCGCACAATTTGCACTCAAATCCCCTAAACGTAAAGGCGAGCCATTGCAGTTATTTAACAGCTAAACCGGACCTGCTTCAGAGCAACGATTCTCCCACACCAGAGGAACCGTTGCAGCCAACCATCATTGGATAGGGTTGAGGAGTGAACTTGAGAAGAAGCAGGATTCGAAAATTCAAACTATCAAAATTCATTTTCCAAGTCCTTCAAACGTTTCGAGTATATGATCAAAGTTATCTTCATGATAGAACTCAACGAGTCAAAATAAACTCTAGTTACAGCACATGGATGCAAATTAAGCAAGGAGTGCCTCAAGGTTCAGTATTGGGCCCCTTACGTTTTAATATATTTATCAATGATCTTTTTCTTTTTATGAAAAATAGCAAACTATGTAACTATGCAGATGACAACACAATCTTGGTAAAAAGTAAAGACATTGACCCAATCGTTACAAACCTCGACGAAGAACAGGGCCTTTTTTAACATACTAACTGGGGGGGGGGGCAATTGCCCCTCCAGGCCTCCTGCCTTCTCATTGTTCTAAACAATAGCCTATTGTCCCTTTTTTCAAAAGACAATAGATTGCCCCCCCAGTGATGTTCCCTTCAAAAAGGCACTGACGAAGAAATAGAGATTTTGAATAATTGGTTCAAGGAAAATTCAATGCTTCTCAATAAATGCAAACTAATGATTGTTGAATCAAAACAAAATAAAAGAAGTGATAAAGCAATGATAACAATAAACAACAATCCAATTGTAGAAGTAAACGAAGCTAAACTACTTGGAATAACCTTAGACAGTCACTTAACCTTCAATAAGCGTATCAAATTAATTTGTAAAACTGCAGGAAAGAAGCTCAGTGCACTATCGAGACTAGCCCCTTACTTGGGATCAGACAGAAGGATCCTACTTATGAAAACATTTGTTTTGTCGCATTTTAACTACTGCCCCCTTGTATGGATGTATTGCAACAGAAAGAGTAATAATCTCATTAATTCCATACACGAACGAGCTTTACGGATAGCCTATAATGACCAATCCTCTAGCTTTACCGAACTATTACAACAGGACAAGTCTACAACCATTCATCAGCTTAATATTCAAAAACTATTGATGGAAATTTACAAAACAATAAACGGCATGAATCCAACTTTTATGAAAGAGATTTTCTGTACACGTGAGTCTTCTCATAATCTGAGAACATCCCATTTTGAGCTAATCAGGCCAAACACAAATAAATACGGCACTGACACGATAACCTTCAAAGGTAGCTCAATATGGAACTCACTCCGAAAAGATGCGAAGAACTGTACTTCTGTGCCAAGCTTTCAGCAAACAATTGATAATAATCACGAGATTAGGAATTTATGTAAACATAGGCTATGTCAATGTAACCCATACATAGTCTATTTCGGTGTTTTTGTCAAATCAGATATATAATTTAATCAGTTATGACGTTATGGTTTTGTTATTACAACAATTATTATTGTAATCTTCGATTATTTAGTTAGTTAGTTGGATTGAATTAGCTTATGTAACCCTATTGATTACGATTAGCTATTGTTATACCAACTTTAAATAAAGTTAATGAAAAAAGAAATGATCAAGAGACACAATGTACCCTCCCCAGTTATCATCACACTGGTTGTATAGCAACTATTTGGCACCTTGTATCAACATTTTCATATTCATTTTCTATTCAACTTACAACCATTTGCATAAATTTGTCAATGCTATTTTGAGTTAAGTTTTGAATTGAAGAGAAAATTATAACCATTGGTCAAACAGTTTTCATATTTATAATCTATTCAACTTACAATCATTTCCATAAACTTGTCAATGCTATTTTGAATTAAGTTTTGAATTGAAGAGAAAATTATAACCATTGGTCAAACAGTTTTCATATTTATAATCTATTCAACTTACAATCATTTGCATAAATTTGTCAATGCTATTTTGAATGAAGTTTTAAATTGAGGAGAAAATAATAACCATTAGTCAAACAGTTTTCATATTTATTTTCTATTCAACGTACAATCGTTTGCATAAACTTATCAATACTATTTTGAATTAAATTTTAACCATTTAAAATTAGAACCATTGGTCAAACAGTTTGTTAGGGCGCATGACCTGACCTAGTTCTTCATAAATCATCTTATCTTGAAAAATAATCAATAAAGGTGAGAAAATGTGGATATCTAGCGAGCTGAGTTCTTATTGACACACACACACAAGATAGATTTATGTTTCGGCTGTTCTCCCTGCTACCAAGAGTTGACCAGGCCAAAGATTTGTATACAAACATAGCCGTAATTTTAGTTGTGGAGCAAATCTATATGACTGGATGCTCTTCTGACGCCAACCCTTTTTGTCACCTCTGACGACACACAGGGTTACGATGGATGAATTCTGACCCACAACCACAGGGGAGTCAGAATTAATTCCTATCAACAAGAGGTATGAAATCAGACCAAGAGATAAAACAAACATTGGAATCACCAAAACGTCATTTCAATGCCATTTTCTTTTCGCAACTTTCTAAACAATATTTTCAGTTGTGCCAGGATTTCGGACGAAATTTTTTTACCTGTAAAAGTTCTTCATTAATCAGCCACGCCCTGTGGGCAAGTATTTTATTAACATCCATGAGATTCTGAAGTTTCTTTGGCGCATGATCAATGCCTTTGAGCCAATCGGGATCTCCGTTTTGAAGAAGGAATTCCGTTTCGCAAATGTTTACCTAACAACAGAAATAGATGATAACTAATTTCCATCAAACAAAACGCTTGCTAGATTTACTGCTTCATGAATGCAGAAGGTTTCCCTTTCTCTGACATTGGCTGGGGCAACCAAACCCTACCAAACCTAGTCTTCTATCGCATGCAATATCTATTCACTGAGGTTCAAGAATTTCTTGCCTCGTTTTGGTAATCTGTTTGGTAAAAATTGGTCTAACCGAGGATGTTATTTTCTGGAAATAATCAGTCCAGCCAATAATAGTCGATTTTTTTATGCCCGTAGCAGACCAATGATTTTTGCTGCTCTACTTGGCATAAATCATTGAAAATAAAACAAGAAGATGAATTCAAAAATTTAGTGAATACAAACAAAGCCAAATCAAACTTGAGGATATCAAAAAATGAGGTTTTATGGAGCTTCTCAGAACATAAACTTTTTACTCATTGAAATTTATCCTCTTTATTGGTCTTTCTATTTTTTCTAGAAATTTGCTGCTTAATCTGGTAAAAATATGTAAAAAAAAAGCTACTCACAATCCAGTGGCGGCTGGCAGCCAAATTGGACTGTTATTAGCTTAAAAAAATTTTTTAGAAGAATTTAGCCCCCTACATAATTTTTACTGCACAATCACAAAAATGTGAACTCGAAAGTCCGAGTCTTATGTTCTTAATCAGAAACTTTGATCAGATCAGTTAATAATCGAAATATTCCTATTTGTTTGTATAAATTTCGTTGTAGTTGCAATAAAAGTTCCCTTACCATGCTTTAGACAGTCAAATATCTAAGAATCTATTGAATCATTTAAATCTTAAATTGAACATTCAACGCTTTTTCGAAAGAGGTGCTTTTTCTAAACAAAAATCATTCAAGTTTCTCGAATTATCATTAACATATTTCATTAATTTCTTAATTTGTAATCATCGTAGCTAGTAGAAGTTTCTTGAAAAGAAGTTCCTCAAAATAAATGTAATTCTGAGTTTAAGTTTGAATATGTAGGCCTGAAGTGTCCAATGCGGCGATTTTCTTGTGATTTATTCACATGAATCTGGGTCTGAGGGCTAGGGCTAGGTCTTACACAATTAGACATGGCGCCTGCGGCCTGAAAATGAATTTGAATTGTTGACGGCCTTCTGCCCAAGACTAAATGCTGCGTTATTAGCAACCAAGCTCTAATAGTACGGCTGCGTTATAGACTCTTTGGAGTTTCCTTACTGCTCAGCAGATTGAGTAGGTAACTTGTTTTTTTACATCAAACAAGGTAAAAAAGCTAGTGGTTGTATAGATCTGAAAGGGTAAAAACTTCTAAGAATTAGATTAAATCGAAGTACCTCGCAAGAAACATTAAGTCAATTTGAAAAAAAAACAAATGTTTTAGTAACAAATAACATCACTACCCGCCTTGCCCAGCCCTCCCCCCTGATAAGGCATACAACAAAAGTAGGTATTCTTCTCCTTATTGCCACAAATTCAAGGAAATGCTGCATATAAAAATCATTGGATCGGTCTTTCAAAAGAAAATTGGGCACCGCCTTCCATCCTTCATAAAACGCAAGCGTTGTTTGTAGGTTAAACTCCTCTTAGAAAGAAGTGAGAAAACGCGAGAAACTCCCCAGCGGGCTGAAACAAGCTGATTCATAGTGAAAACCAGTGTATTGTGAAAAGTGTATTCACAGTCAACTCGAAAAAAACGCAGTGAACAACCTTCGAACGACTTGTTATTGGTTTCGAGATTCTAATAATGAAAAGTGAAATGAGGGCCAGTTTTTGAATGGCTATTACGTCACTTCCACTGTTAAAAACAATAGGAAATTCTGCTATAATTATTAGAAACCCCTTTCTAATAACGATTTTCAAGCTCGAGACAGGACGGATTAGTGGTGAGGCTTACACACAAATATGGTGGTTTTTCGATTGTACTAATGCGAGTATTTACAATGGGGAGCAATTTCTGAAATGCACCAGACAGGTCATTAAGATCTTACTTCATAAAACACAAAGTTTGTCTAAAGTAAACCATGGAACGATGGAACAAGGGCTAGGACCAAGAGGACAGGATACGGGAAACATCGGTTTTACTTTTTGAGAAACTTACGACTTTTTTAAAACTTAGCTGTTCAAAAAACTGTTATTAGACTAATAATACTAATAATGCTCCCCGCCGCCCCTGTCACAATCTAACAAACTTAATCTCTTTAAAAACTAGATTTTCTAATTCTTTTGTTTCTAGATGAATAGAGTTTGAGCTTAAGTTCTCTTTTTCTTGAAAAACTTATTCTTAAGATGATGGAAAAGATCTATTGAAGGTGATCATCAGTCGTAATTGATTTTGCAGAAGCGGGGTTTAATTCTCACAGAAATATGATTTGAATGCTGACAAAGATTTTCAAAATGATTTGCTGGAAGATGTTTAAAAAGATCTGTTATCCAGGGGGTACTTTGTTATATTTTCAAACTGAACATACCACTCAGGGGGGTTTGTCATCATGTAGAAAATAATCCTAATCTGGTCCGATATTGAAGGGTCCATTTTTTCTAGAATTTCTAGACACAATTTCTAGATTATGAATGAGAGTCACTGTTGAAATCAATGAAATTCTTGTAGTTGGGGTAACAGTTTACAAATATGTAACGGGGTTCCATTCCATTCCCCATTCCAAGGTCCATTTTCTTGTTCCATTCCCCCCTTCCATTCCCCCTTTTACAGATAGACATTGTTGTTTATATAATCTAGATTAGATCTTTCTTTAGGGAAAGAATTTCATTATTTTAGGATAAATTTTTATCCTGAAATCTTGTAAAATATATTACAGTATCCATTACGAAAATAATAGACTTAACTGAAATTACTTACAAGGTACAAAGACTGATGTCGAGCAGCAGCCTAAAAATGAAATAGAATTGATCAGGTAAAACAACAGAAGTAACCAGATAATAGTTCTGTATTACCACCGTGGGGAGCCTCTGCACAGAACTGTTGTGGATGTTCAGTAGTGTTGGGGGGGGGGGGGGGGGTATTATCAGTACTGTGGGCATACCATTAATGCATTAGAAGGTATCATCAGTACTGTGGGGTATACCATCAGTACTTTGGGAGATGTTCAGTGCTGTGGAGGAATGCTATCAGTACTGTAGTGGGATTCCATCAGTACTGTAGAGGATATTAAGTACTTTAGAGGGAAATGACAATAACTTTGGGTATTATTTGATGGTATCCCTCCACAGTACTGATGTTCTCCCCCCATGCAATTAAAGATCCTCCACAGTACTGCAAAGACGTTCCTCGGGAAGATTTCACCTTAGACTAAATAGTTATAGAGTGGGAATAGCAAAAGTCATGCACTTTAGTCTGTATTCAATAAAGAATAATATTTCACCCATGTTGTATAAGTAAATGAAATGTTTCTCAAACAAATGAAATTTGATAGAGAATTAACTATGGCAACATCTCGCTGGGTAAATCAAATATGACAACAGATACATTGTGAGAATTGAAACATTCTACAGTAAGAATTGAGAAATTCTACTGGCCTAGTGACTCTTGTGATGTCAAGAAAAGAAGGGGAGCCCTATTCACGCACCAAAAATTCACTAGTAGTTTTACTTTCATTCTTTGGACCTGGACTTTTGTCACTTTCTATGAATACCTTTGTTATTTCTAACTGTATATGAATAGTCCAGTGAATTTGAGAAATGTGAAACACAGGATTTTGTGGGGAAGTTTGGGACAGAGTAGAAGTATTTTCTAATCTATTCCTCTTTGCACTGATAACGTTAAGGGACTATGCACACATATTAACCAAATACACCAATAGAAACATTAAGCAGCAATTGAAACATTCTACAGTAAAAATTGAGACATTACATTGACCTACTGACTCTTATGGTGTCAAGAAAAACGGGAGAGCCCTATTCAAGCTCTTCAAATTCACTAGTAGTTTTACTTTCATTCTTTGGAACTAGACTTTTGTCACCATAATTGTTATGTTATTTCTAAGCATTTATGAATAATCCAGGGAATTTGAGACAAGGAATACGAGGAGGCTTATTATTAAGGGGTACTGTTGTTAAAGACAAAGTAGAAATATTTCCCAACTCGATCCTCGAAGTTGCACTTAAACAGTTGTTGCAGTGTCACACATTTAAACCAAATAGAAACGTTGTAGAAATCGAAACATTCTATTATGAAAATTGAGAAATACTTCAGTCCTCTTATGATCCTAATTTAGCATCGCTAAGAAAAACGGGAGAGCTATTCAAGCCCTTGAAATTCACTAGTAGTTTCACTTTCATTCTTTATCAACTGTGACCTTTGTCACTATCTACGAATGCCTTTATTTATAAGTGTATGTATGAATAATCCAGTGAATCTGAGACCATGAGAAATGCTGGATATGAATTTTTTCCTAAATATACGATTATCGTAATCTTATCAACATTTTTGCATGGGGTATTGGTGTACCTTGTGCTATACACAAGCAAATGTAATGTTTTCTGTATACTAGCCCCACCAGTAGCAGCCCAAAAGGTAGACAACATGTGTTGTTTAATCCTATAGCATAACTGCTTATCAGAACGTCCTATATAACCTGGATTTTAAGCTATTAGTTTCCCTGTTGTCCATTTTCCGGTTTTTTCAAAATATAATCTTCAAAGTATGAAATTTCATAACTCAGACGATAATACAAATGAAGTTAGCAGTGATGACAGCCTTAAGGATTTATGCTTAATGCTTTTGTAGACTTTCATTTCGGGTGTTTAATCAAACCCTCCTCTATACGTTTGGTAATGAGATAAATATCCGATCATCCACCGAAATATCATTTTAAATGGGCTTAACTGTCTAATGTGATAGCATGAATCAGAATATGGCAATCATCCTTCGATACCATAATACGAGAGCCCAACTACCTAGGTTTATAAAATTCTAATAGATAAATTCAAAAATAAACTATGGTTATGTTAAACGTTTCGATATAAATCTTCATCAGTAATTGTTCTTACAATGATTTGGGGACTTACTAAAAAAATATTAGAAAGTAAGTCCCCAAATCATTGTAAGAACAGTTACTGAAGAAGATTTATATCGAAACGTTTAACACAAGCATAGTTTATTTTTGAATTTATCCTTCGATACGATAATATCTCACTGCATACATGGCCCATCAAACAAAGACAAAAGAAAACTAACAATCAAACCAGTTTTTAAGCTATGTTATTAATATAAAGCCACTACCGAGTAAGTCATTTCGATGAAAGGACGAAGTAGGATAAAAAGTTTAAAGAGAACTAGATGAACCTCAAATAGAACTAGATGGAGAACAGATAGAGTCAGATAGAGCAGAAAAAGGGGTAGTAAAAGGAAGGAAACAAGTTGAGCTCTATGCTTTACAGATAAACCAACACCCCACAACGATTATAACAAGCGTATTTGCCTATCGACTTCTATTAAAATAAAATGTTCTGATTAATTAGTATGCCCACCAAATTCTTGTAAGAGTGCCGATTCTTGGCCACCAGGAACTTTTCATGATAAAGAGGGATTCAAAATATAAATGAGACAAGGAAAAAGACTCTCAGAATAAGATATCTGATATGAAACGAAGATTTACTTCAGTCAATTTACATCTTAACAGCTAATTTCAACAGAAATATGATGATGGCAATCCTACTGGAACCATAAAGGATTAAATCATGGATATCTAAAATTAGAAACACTTGAGTCGACGTGTTAAAACGAGTTTATTGGATCACTTTTTATGAAGCAGTGGGTGTCAGATTGAAGTAAAAAATTCCCTTCAAACATAAATGCAGTACTTCATGTACAATGTTTCTTAGGTGGTCTGGTTGCCTTTGGATAACTAGCTGGTTGGAAATAACAAACATGACTAAACACAACCAAGAAGAATGAGTATATATAAGGTTTTAATGTGAAATTTCAAATAAAAGTGACTTCTGGTTCTTAAGAGATGTTTTCTACATAAACTCTTTTTTGGTAGCCTTGTTTTATTTAGAATGTGTTTTTAAGAAACTCATCCACTTTAAAGGACCTTTGCTCAAAATGGGACAGGGCTTCTCTTTTGCAAAAATGCCTGCAAATACAATGGATTGTCATTGGTAGGCAAATGCACTTACCATCTTCGTAAGGCATTGGTTTATGTATAAAATGCAAGGGCTGAATAGGTAAACTAATAAAAGCACTGCATTGATAGTAGATATTCAATAAGCTTAATATCTTTGTAAAGTATTGGTTTATGCACAAGGCACGAAGGGCCCACTGCGTAGGTAGACTAATAAAGCAGTGGGACCCTAGTCATTCCTCTCCATGTGACACAACCTTGTGAGGTGGTTTCGAATCCACGACCCTTTACAAGGGTCAAGTTATCTAACCAATTTGCCATCCCTACCTATGGATGGACGAATGATGCCTAATTGATGAATTGAATACCTACCAGAATGGCAATGTAGTACCTCCAGTCAAACGGCAGTGGCCCTTCTCCTTGCATTAGATACGACTCTGTACGCATGTAACTATCGAGGTATGGAAGGTGGAAGCTCATCAGGCGCTTGATATTTGTTACTCTCCCTGAGTAGAGAAATGCGTCTGAGAAGTGAATGAAGATCTCTTCATCATCTGTGTCCACAGGAACAAGCTGAAAAGAAATAAGTATATTGTAAATTTTGAGTTGCTTTGCTGATTGAACCTTTGTTGATTTTTCATATTGAAGCGATTCTAAAATTTTTGCCTTAGTTGTCAGTTATAAAAGGCCGATTGCTTACCAAATACTTATGCCGCACCCTTTTTCTTCATAGAATTTTACTTCTCTTTACTAACTTTATATATTTGTAGATAAAATATTTCTGGTCTTGATGTTTTGCTTCATTCCACAACTTACACCAGGCCGTGTAATGTATAGCAAAGTTTTTCAAGAAAGTGTGGAAAATTTCTTTCAGAAAATGTTAAAAACTAGCATGTCAGTATAGAATTTTTCGTTCTGCAGTCTATAGAATAAATCTTTAGGAGATCAGTTGATAAAGTAATCTTAATCAAATGCTTCAAGTAGAAATCCTTAAATACATTGCAGTCTCTAATAGACGCCACAGCAAAGCTGCTTATCAATTCTTGAAAGAAGTGTAAACCCAGACAAAAGATACACAACGTACGCCTGTGAACTCCACAAATATTTACACTCTACCAGTAGAATTACTTTCACCAACAAAAACTCGTATTCCAGACACTCTAATTGTCCTTTTCAAAATTCTTTCTGTTTCCTCTTTCCTTCATTCGATCTTTAATCAGGCCCCATCTATTCCAGATCCCATATAAAGGTTTGCACATTTTGATTTTGGTTTAAAAAACTGGGTATTTTCAAAAATAAAATATCTTTCTCATCAAAGAGGGTAATTGAATCAAAACCCCCACCCTGCAGCTGCACACTTGTCGCAGTAATTATCAGTAGTAACAACTTTTAGCTCTACTGTTGCGTTTCAGTTTCTACTTTTTAAAAAGGCTGTCTGGAAATTCAGTCTGACAACAGAGTTTCCAGACAATGAGATTGGGTAAACGTCTGTGAACAACTGTTTTTTAAATTGTTCTCCAATGAAGTCAGGTACCAAATATTTCATGTTGACACAAATCACCACTATTTACAGCAATTGGTCCATGAAAACAGGTAAATCATTTATTGTAGGGTCACAACCCTCTAGTCTTTCAGACTATTTGTTGTGAAGCTCCTCCTATCTTACTCTAAACTATCAACAGAATCGATTACTGGGGGAGGGTACACTAACATTTTCTTGAGATTCTAAGGAGGTTAATGGTAGGGTACATTATGGGCATATATCGATCAATTTTACTGTGGGCCTTTTTGCAGCTATATTTCAAATGAAAACTCTTAACCAAAAATTTATACACATACCATGGGTAAATTTTTGTAAAAAGTGTATAAACAAGTTGAAACAAAAGATTGAAATGAGATAAAATACAAACATACAATTACAAAGATTATCAGTGGCTTGTCACTGGCTTGTGGCCGTAATTTAATTGGATTTCACAAAAAGATACCGTTTTGTTGAGCAAACATTTCCCCAAACATACAAATTCACCAACAGTGCTGATTTATCAAGAGTTAGTTGTGAATAAATACACCTCTTTATTTTCTCAGTTGTTAATTAAACAAAACCTAGAAAGTATATCCCCTGATTAATTCTCTGTTGAAACCTGTTGGCTCATGTTAAGGCTTAAGATTTAATATGCTAAGACATAATGTAAAATGAACTTTCATTCACCAGCAACTGGGAAATTTGAACTAAAGACACGCGTAGGAGTAATTCTTTGAAAACAGCATGATTCAATTCAGAAATAGGGAATGGCAGATGTCCGGAGAAAATTTATATCCCAATATAACTTTTTAAAGGCGAAATATGTTAAAAAATATTTATACTTAATTCTAATATTGGCGTATGGTGAGAAAGTATTTGTTTTCTCGAATGGGTGTTCCATTTATTTGCCTATGATAGCAAGAAAAATAGAGACATAGATGAATATATTACAATCTATCTATCTACCTGATACTGCCTGTCTTCTAAGAAGAAGATTCTGGAAGCGTGGTAGGGCGCATTACTCCAATGATAGTAAGACGAAAGGCTTAAGTTACTATGCTTTGCAGAAGATTCTGGAAGCGTGGTAGGGTGTCATAACTTTAATGATAGTAAGACGAAAGGCTTAAGTTACTATGCTTTGCTATGTCTTTGATTTTTCTTGCTTTCCTGAAGATAAGGCAAATTACATGTCTGACTCATTACTTACAGACTGGTAAATTATGTCAACAATGGAGTTAAAAACATAGGCTAAGTTGGTAATTCGGGTCCATAACAATGGAACAATCTTTGGGACGATTGCAGTTTAGCGAGCAGCAACCACAGGAAAATAAGATTCCCAAAGGGCCAACATTATCACCTCCCTAACTAGTGGATCTCTTTTCTATGGATGGCGTAACTGCGGAGGAGGCCAACTGCTAAACTGCAATCTGGGCAAATTTTTATTCCCCCATTGTCAAATATCCATAAGAGCGCCCAAAAATTTTCATTTAGCAAGCAAGTAAACATGGCCTTCCTGTTCAGGAAAATATCAAAGGCTTTGGTATCAATTTTCAAAATTTTGGTATAACCTCATTTTGGCATAAGCTCTTAGGTATCAATTTTCATTGGTGGTATTTCGGTATCAACCTGGGAATCAAGTTTCATAATTCAAGTTTAAGAATCAGGTATCCTTTTCTAAAATTGTATGGCTAGGCAAAATGTTTCCCTAGTTTAGTAATAATCTTAGAAATGTGATAACACCCCTATCAATGATTACATGCAATATTTTTAATCAAATGCAGCTCAAGCCAAATACAGAAACTGTTCAGCTCAAAGCTAAATTCAAGCACCCAAAAATTGACGAGCAACTGATAGGCAGTTCACTTCCTTCTGAAGCTTGTGAGATTTCTTCAAGAACAAAAATGATTTTCAGAGATGTTCAAAGGTTTTTTCTAAGAACTGAAGGATTTTCACAACAGGTGTACTACCAGATCTCTAGAGGGTTATTTGCACCTTGTAGCAATTTCTTAAATTTTTGTTGCGTTTTTTGAAAACGAATTTGAAAAGCTGAATAAGGATTATTGATGTGTCAGAAGGCTCAATAAATTAGTTAACTTTGAAAATCAACAAAAATTAAAGGTGGATAGCACTTATACCAGTTAATAAGATGTTGTCCATTCACATTTCCTGATGATAGAATTTTCAAAATTCCTTAGCATACCTCAATCTTGTACTGTAATTGATGGCTTTTTACTGGTCATGTACTGACTTGCTTACATAGCCCTTGTTAATGAAAAATAAATGCAGCAGTTGATGTGTCCTCTGCAGTTGAAATCATTCCACTGAAAAACTGAGCCTGATGGCCAGGTATAGGGATAACAAGGGTATTAACTTTCCAAACCAAACTAATCTGGCGTAAAATGTAAACAAATAACTGACCTCCTTTGATGGAATGAAGCTTGTTGGTCCAGCATATCTTGTCCTAGGCACTCCAACCCCTTTATCCTAGAATTTAAAATAGTTTTGTTAAGGATAGTTAGCGTAAAATGAGTCTTATTCATTTTCCAAATTTGAAATCGGTCAATCGGACGACCAGGCACACACCCTCAAAATTGACACAGAATTCGCGATAACTCATGTAACACGTTTAAACTTTATCCTGGAAGATCAAGAGCCAGCAAACCAGAGAACTATTCATGAACTAATAGATAAGGGAACAAACAAACAACATAGATTTCCCACAAGAAACAATAATCAATCCAGGGCGGTTCGGTTTGACATTCTGGTGATAAACAAGATGTTTAGCCCTTACCTCAAGCTCTTGCAAAATTCTCGCGCAGTATTCCCTTACATCTGGAAAAGGTATATCGTAGGAAAGTCTCAAGACGACGGGCAAATGTTTCCTTAATGTATACTTCCCATTTTCCTCATTATCATTCAGCTTAGGTTTGTTGACATCCGCTAATTCCTTTAAAGTTTTGTCCAAGTTATCAAGGAATCTCGCCCTGCTTGTGTCATCCCGAGTTTGGAGCGGCGAATAAAAGTTGTATACTTCTACATCATGGTCTTTGTAGCCATTCTCTTTCATATTAATGCTTGAATTTTTAACTGGTGTATTCTGCCTCGCTGGATCAACATGTAAGTGTGAAAAATTGCTTGATTCCGAAATGTGTTTGACGGCCTAAGTATTCTTTGACCTAACGCGGCAACTAATTGTTCCCAATCGTTCGTTCCCTCCTTCTCTGCACTGCGTTGTCAGTTAGGTGAGTACGAAATCCCACCCATTAGAAGTAGGTTGTCTGGTCTGGTATTTATGGTAGATATTCGGTGGAATTTCGAAACGCTAACCCCTACACTTAACCCTAAACCCAACCCAAACCCTAACTCGAACCCTAAACTTGAAATCTAACCCCAGCCCTAACCCCTAAACCTAGCCCCAAACCCTAACCCCAACCCTTACCCCATGTTTATAACAAAAACCGGAGCAGCAGATTTATATCTGATGGGTGGGATTTCTTGCTCACCTGTCAGTCAGCGGATTGATTCAAGTGTCTTACAAAAACTTAACCAATCAATGCCTAGCTTACCCGAACTCAACCAATCAGTGCCTGGAACTCAGTGGCAACACCTCCACTGATGCCATATTTGGAAGAGCAGCAACAACAACAGTTCAAATCTCATAAGCATTCATTATTGATAGTCAGTCCATTTCCGGTCAGGGCTACTCATGGATGAATTGGCAAACTTAACATTCAATATGCAGATTTCCTGGCTGCAGATCAAGATGCCTTATACCAGGAAGAAACAAGCATGGGACATGGGAGAGAATGAAGGACTGTATTGGTTCGAATATGGATGGTTTGGATTCGAAAAGGTATATCATTCTAGGCATTGTTGTTACTTCTTGCAAACTTCTATTTTGTGTCTTATAACAACAATGATGCTAATCATTTATGTAACTTACCTAATTAATGAGATATAACTTAAGGTAAAGATCGTACGGGAGATGACTTTGTATTTTTTTTAACTTTGTCACTTTCATCAAGTCAATGATAACAAAAACAAATGAAGGAGATTTTTTGTTATGTAACATGAACACTGAACAGTATAACTACACACTTTTTATTTTATAAGGAACCTACCTCAAGGCCTAGTACAGTAGTAGTACTAATACTTAAATTTTCTGTTGCTCTCTATTGTTATCTCTATTGTTACAGGAAACAATAGAACAAAAGGATCCATCGTATTTTACAAGATATCTTATCTTATTTTACAAGTTACTTATAAAAGGTTCTTTATCAAAAAAAGTGTTTAATGCATCTGTAAGCTAGGAACTTAGTAATTTGCATTTTGCTGTGTTTATTAGTTTCTTAGTAACTAGCATTTCGCAATTATTTTTTTGGCTCTTGTTGCTATCTTCTCTGTTAACAATACCAATATCAAGCATGGAAGAAAATTACAATTTAGTACTAGAATCACTCTCAATCCGTAGGAGTTTCTTAATTATTAGGTTTATAACTATTTCTATTCTGTTCTAAAATCACACTTTTTTATAAGAATATTTGGCTTTGATTCTAACCTGCCTGTCTCATAGTTCAAGTGTTTATCACCAACTGCAACTCCTCCACCTGTATCTCAGAGGTTGTTTTTTATTAAATTGTTATATTAAACTTTAATTATTAAACTGCTTTTAGGCGGGGGCTTTTATGCGCATTTGGTTCTTATTTTATATTCATTTCATTTCATTCAGCTTTGCTTCTACTAGGGCGTATGAAACGTAGGTAGTTAGTTTTAACGAAATATGTTTTCATGAATCACTATCATCATTTCATTAATCATAGCAATCTGAAAATATTTTGTTGTCATTAATTTAGATATATTTTTCCATAATCACTACAGCTCAGGCTCATTACTGAAATAGGTGAAATTGAGTAATCGAAATTGCATGGCAATTGCTTGTAGCTGTGTTTTTGAAAACGACTAGAGAAAGGTGCATATCATCTACACTCTTTTTTTACAAGAACAGTTTTATAAGAACACGAGCCTCAGATTTTGCCAAATCTTAAGAACAATTTAAGAACAAACCAAGGCTGACCATTTCAAGGTCAACATAAGAATTATACAAAATAACCGTGAGACTGACAAATAATTACAAAACAAGCAGATTGACAGCACACAGATACATCAGATGGTCAAGAGAGTCCATATCTATACCAATTAACACAACTGCTAGCGAAAACAGGTTTCCAAATCATTAAAGATTAAGAACAATTTAAGAACATTTCAGCCTGAAAATAGAGGAATATTTAAGAACAGCCAACTTCAAATCAAATTTACTGGTTCTTAT
Source organism: Pelagia noctiluca (assembly GCA_963924455.1). Lineage (NCBI taxonomy): Eukaryota > Metazoa > Cnidaria > Scyphozoa > Semaeostomeae > Pelagiidae > Pelagia > Pelagia noctiluca. The sequence continues at coordinate 11,924,225 of OZ004319.1, forward strand.
AAAGAAAAAAGTGTATTGGTGTTTCCCAGGCTCAATGGCGTTGATAGGTATGGAAAATTAGTTGAGGTTTTTGGAGGTACACAATGCTCACACCTGTAAATAACATAGTGTTAGACCACATTTACTCACTTTGAATTTTAGAACCTCTTATTAGTGAATTGGCAACACATTTTAAGAAACTGATTCTGTTTTAAATTTTGAAATTGTGTTGGAAAGAAGAGCTAGTTTTGTTTATCATGGCGTTGCTTGTCATGTGCCGAAAGACAATCCTCCATTCTTCTACTGCTTTATCAAAATTATTATTATCCATTGTGTTTGCACAGCGGGGCGTAGAAAAGCAACAGCAACAACCAAAACATTGCAGGACAGAAAACAAGTCGAAACCTTCGGCGTCATATCAAGTTACTGCGCTGCTGAATTTGCCCTTTTTGTTTTAATCCATTCTGTATCATATTTCGTTTGAATTTCGACATCCCAAGAGAGGAGGTTAAAGACATAAAGCGTGAGATTTTTATAATTTCCTTGCTAACTTGAGAAGTTTATGTATCCTTTATTTTTCGCTGTGCAAAAGCTTTTATATTGAATTGATGTAAAGTTTTAATTTTGTTTTCGTCCCTCCATATCTGAAATGTTTTATATTTTCGGTGTAAACGATCAACTTATGGGTTAGGCCTATTTGGTTGCAATGCTTGGCTCTCAGATCTAGGGAAAGTTTAAGTGTTAATATGAATCACTTGGAATGATTCGAATCCAATCAATTGGTAATTTACAATTATTTCATCCACTGCAGTGCACTTTTGAAGGCAAAAGGCGTCACGCCCGGTGAGGCTAAACCTTTCTTCTAAAAGGCCTTCCTTTCCTTATCTTCCTTACCCTACTAGCCTGACCTTTTTTCTTAAGGCCTATCCTTTTCTTATCTTCCCAGCTTTACCTTTTCTAATAGGTGTAATCTTCCCTTATCTTTTTGTGGATTGACATGACATTGAGATTCTTTGATTGAAACATAATTGTTGTAGACTTACAACTAACAATCAAAGAGAAAGTTTTACTAATAATAACCAAAGACTACAATTTATAACAAATAATGCATCTATTAATAAATTATAGTTCAACCATAAAAATATTTTCATTCGTTCAGATTTCTTCTTTGTTTTCTTGGTTCTGCTGTGTTCGATGCTGAATTGATCACTTCGTCCTGGATTCACTCGTTTTTATAAGGAACTGTTCCTGGGGAACTGCAGAACACATTTTTGATTAAGGGGGGGGGGCTTAAATAGAATACATGTATTTTTTTTTATAAGCAATTGCTTTATAAGCAAGTCAGTACTTGACATGGAAAAAACTTAAGCAATTCCAGTACTGGATAGAGAAATGCTAAGCAATTTGAAAATTGTAGCTCTGATCCAAATGTCAATGAAAATCGTACAGCAGCTATTAAGAAGTAGGTTATAGTGGATATCAGTACCCTGTCACATTTTTGTAAGCAAGGTATAATCGGCATTTGTTGTACAGCAACTTGTGAGATATTATTATAAGAAACAAATCTTCAAGTTTAAAGAGCTAAGCAATTGCTAAGCAATTTTGAGTACTCAGATTTGCCCTCCAGCTAAGCAATTTTGAGTACTGAGCTCGAGCTGAAATTGCTTATAAAAAATGAGTGTAGATCAAGAACATCCAGTTTATCAAGAATAATACCACGCCTATTTCATTGTTTTTTGCAATCATTAGAGGGGGTTAATGCAAACCCATTCTCAATGGCTCTGTGTCCCCTGAACTATGCTAAAAGTCTTCATATCAGAACTTAGGTTTCACCTCATTTCACATGCAAAACAATCCTGTTAAGCTTCCTAATGTTCCTAACTCTAAGCTTCCTAACTCTACTGTTTTCCTGGACATAATGAAGCATTCAAAACAGAGGGCTGCAACACTTAAAGGTTGCTGAATTGGAAGTGACAACCCAGTGTAAAAAGTTAAAAAGTGCTACACTCAATATTTATGCCACACTGTAGGCCCGTTGGAGGCTGTCCATAGTTGGTCCAGATCAAGCTAAACTTAAGGGGCCTTGGGATATACCCCCTGAAAATTTTGAAATTTTAGGTTTTCAGAGATTACATTTGGTGTATATCTAGATAGTTAATTTACGCGAAAATAAACTGAAAGTTACCGTAAAAATCTAATGTTTTACTCAAGCAATATCATTTTTTGGCAAAAGGAGTGTTTTAGCCCAAATGTTGGTCCGGCCAACGCTGTACCAACTGGACAGGTTTTGCTTGGCCTGCACTAATTGTCAAAAGGCAACAGATCTATTGCTCATCTTGTTATTGCTGCTGCTCTTAGCCTAAGATACTAAATGTTTCTAGCAGATGATTGATTTTCTTTGCAATGTTTATAAATTGTATAGCTGTTTGTTTGGCGTTCAGATTTTTTCAATTTCCTTTCTTGTAACTTGTAATGGTGTAGAAGCTCGCCATTCTGTATCTAAGGGTAAAATATCCAGTTTTCTGATGAGCCCCCTCTGACACGTTCATATTGGACTCCCCCTGGGTCCATCATTTATTTCATGGCTATCATAATTTTATTCAAATGTTTTACAGGAAAATGGAATCCCCCCTGACAGAAGATAACAATAATTTGCATAAAAAGAAAATTGCTGTCATTGGCAGGTAGATATAACCATAATAATGTAAACAAATAGCTACTTAGAATTTTATGCACCAAAAATTGTTATCATTACTTCAATCAACCATTTGTGTGAAATAACAGGAACTAAACAGCAGTTCCAAGTTATTTGACTTGTTTCACTCCTTCGGTCACTCTCTAAATGAAACCGTCGCATTTTCTTCTTAATTGCATTGGTCTAATGTTGCAGTGGTCTTAGTTGCTCATTGCTAAAGAATGATTAACACAAATAAGAAAAAAGTTTATCGATATCATTCTTTTTACTACACAAACTACTTTACATGCAAATTTACTACTACTGATTTTTTAAAGTCTGCCGGGCTCAGCTATACATACATTATACAATGATCATATGCAAACTAATTTTATTTATCACACACAAAGACTAATTTACTATAGAAATGATATCGATGATTTTCTCAGAAAGATCAAGATACTTAAGATAGGCCGTCAAAAGATTTTTAAAGAAAAAGCGGTGAGAGATAGAATTATGAGAGTAGGAAACCTTAGAGATGTCAGAAACTAATTTTGAATGTCAACAGATGAAATAATTGCTTCATGCTACTAAAAATGCCTCACCTTAAAAGATATGCGATGCCCGCAACCGTCCTTAACCACCCCATACCTCCCCCTTTTTTACCCTTAACCCCTTATGACTGATGTTAGAAAAAGACAAAAGTTGGAAGAAGGAGCCTATTGAGAAAGATCAGTATTTAAGTCATTATAGATTATGATAGAGTCTACGATGTTGCTTTTTACAAACTAGGCAAAATGAATGCCATCAACCTATAATTATGTCACTGCTGTTTGGAATCCCTCCCCAGAAAAGTTCAGGAACAAATTAGTTCCAATTATAGGTTTTTGGCATCAACCAAGCCTGGTCTGGAAATAAGAACATTCTAATTAGATATTTACTGCCGAAGGAAGACAATTAAGGTGTTCAGAGCAAAAATTGAAGAAAGAATTTGATATTTGATGAAAGCATATCACTCAAGGAGTCATCCCCTATGCTCAACTCAAGCAACAAACTACCAAAAAAATCAAACTCATTTTCAATGTTTGCTCTGAAAAAGAATAGAAAGGAAGCACAAGATTGGAAAAACTATGGAGAACTCTAACAAACAGTCAATTTTTTTAAATAGCCGTATTGAAATATTACTATACTGTACCGTAAGGTTTTATAGGCATTTTTAATATCACAAAGCAATGATTTTTTCTGTAATTTTATTTCTATAAGAATTTTTTCTATTTTTTTCTGAAATTTTTTCTAGTTTTTTTGTGGATTTTCTGCTATATAAATTTTTTTTGGATTTTCTTCTAATTTTTTTTTGGATTTTCGGCTATATATATTTTTTTTGGATTTTCTGCTATATAAATTTTTTTTTTGATTTTCTTCTAATTTTTTTTTGGATTTTCTGCTATATATACTTTTTTTGGATTTTCTGCTATATATAAATTTTTTTGGATTTTCTGCTATATAAAGTTTTTTTTTTATTTTCTTCTAGTTTTTTTTGGAATTTCTGCTACTTATACTTTTTTGGATTTTGAATTTTTTACACATTACTTTGCTGAGCCCGGCATGCGACTATTGTTTTACTGGAGATTTCCAGGAAGAAGATCATCGATCTTTCTCCCCTTCTCCAGATTCTTCTCCAAGTCAACCAAAGTGTTAACCCCATCAATGACCTTCTGCACCAATTGAACCTGAAACCAAGAAATTCAAATTAATGTTTTGGAGAGAAGGGTCACCCTAGGGGGGGGCGGGAGGGTGGATAACTCAGGTGCTTAAAATTTCATCTGCAGCCTTTGCATAACAGAATCCAGCAAAAAGGTGATCAGTGCTGGGAAGAGTGCTTCAGTGACCAAACAACCACTTGTCAAAGTCATATTTCCAAATCGATTTAAAAGATAGAGACATTTCCTTTGAGTTGATTTTTTCTCCAACATTTTTTATTTTGATTATATCAAGTTTTCATGCCCACTCCCACCTTATCTCAAGTTTATCAGAAAAGTAGAAAGGAGGACATATTTAAGATGTTGAGGTAGATAGATCCAGACCAGGGATCATATTTTGCGCTTTCAAAGTTTTTGTTGCCCTCTTTTGTCAGTTTTGAATAAACCCTAACTTGAATGAGTCCACTCGAATATTTACCCTCTTTAGCATTAAGGTTTGATTAAGTTGGATCGAGACTGAATCATTACAGGATACAGGAGTTCAGGGGTGGTCGAAAAGACAAAGAATTATTAGATATGGAAATAGTACCTCTGAAAATCCAAGACGATCAAGGTTGGAAATGTCAAACGTTCCACCCACAGCAGCAGTATCAACGCCACCTAAAATGAACATCAATTTCAGTAAACAGTTCCAATACATTAAGAGAAGCCACTACGAAGTATATCAAGAAAGAGCATAACAAAGTTGGATTATTTTTAGAAAGTATATTTTCTCACCGGTTCCTCTCTTCTGTAGGCGTAGATGTTCCAGCAGGCTTGCGAATTTCTCATGCTGAAATTATTAATCAAAATGATAAGCAATACGAATCAAGGCTAAAAATCAGAATAGTGTTGGGCAAACAGTCATTGCTATTAAAATTTTATATTCACTTAAAATTTTTAAAAGGAAGAGGCTTGTGTAATGTTCTGTACCAGTGATGTTTCGTAACAGGAGAAGGCATATAGTTCTATCTCTTCCCCCATTATGGCTGACACATCCATTTCGTTGGCTTGAACCTGAAGGACTTTAGAGATAAGAGTCCATAAAAATAAGCTGGTATCAAGAAGATGGTCAGCTTTATTACCTTTGCAAGCAGTGGCAGTTTAACGTGGACACCAGCTCTCAAACCAGTGCCAAGATTCGATGGACAGGTCAGGATGTACCCAAGATGTTTGGACCACATGAATCCTTCACCAGCCTTCTTGATGTTGTCTTCAACCTTCTTCAAACCATTGCAAAATCGTTCAAAGACTCTCTTCATGTTGCCACCCTTTTCCATTGAGATGACACGGGTGTGGTCTTCTTCGTTGACCCACACGAGAAAGTTTTTTTTCTGGTTGTGCCAGATACCACGGGCATCAGGCCAGTCTCTTGCCATACCAGCACATGTAAGCAGTGGTGACACTGGCTTGTCGAAGAGGAAGTGATCCTCAATCAACTGGTTCTGCTCTTCATCAGTCATATCCTTCAAAGGGTAGTACTTTCCTTTGAACTCACCTGGAAATAGATTTTAACAGTTAATCAGATAAAATGAACAAGGTGATATGATGAAAGTTTTATATAAAAAGTTCGTATAAAAAGGTAGAGGACAAGTAATTACTAACCAGTGAGCTTGGCAAGGGATTGCTTGACCACTCTCTCCACCTCTCGTCGTTCAGCTCTTGTGCAGTGAGGAGGCAAGCTGTAGTTCTTGATAGAACGACCAGTCCGGCATCTGGATGACAGCACGTAGTTTTCATCAAAGACACCACCCTTCAACTTAGAAGAATCTAAATCAGTGACGTGATTGTCAGTCTTCTTGTACCCATTATGTCTCTCTGTGATGATCGGATCGAACAGTTCCCCAAACACTTCATAACTCTCTTCGTCCCCAGCTACAATACCAACTGTAGTTATGAATGGGTGTCCAGGGTTGTCCACTCCCGTCTGGATGGCTTGGTCGAGTGTGTAGCCAGATGGAGTTTTCTGAAAGATAATGTGTAGTTTCAAACTGAAAAGCATCTAGTCTTTCTCTTAATTACCAATTATCAAATTACCACATGGGTCTCTTCTTCCCTTGCCTATTTCTTTTCCTATCTCTATTAGTGTATGCATGTTGTTCTTGCCTCTAATGTCCATGCTATTAAACTTTAGATTTCCCAGTTCCTTATTTCATTATACCCCTTACTCTCCACCATCTATTAGACTTATACCTTTTAATTGTAGGTGAGCATGTGTACCTCCTTTTATTGCCCCATTCTTACCCCCTTACCTTCCCCCATCTATAAAACCTTTGTTGCTTTATTTGGGTTGAGCAACTGTTTCTGTCTCTAATAACGTTTTCTTTTCTTTCTACCTTTGTCTCTAATATCCATGCAATCATAATTGAATGGCTTCTCTAATTCCTATGTTGCTTAATTTGTTACCCCCCTTGTTACCCCTTACCTTCCACCATCTAATAGACCCTTGTCTCTTAATTTGGGTTAAGCATTTGCCTCTGTCTCTAATAACGTTCTCTTTTCCCTCTGTCTTTGTCTCTGATATCCTTGCAATTATTGTTGAATTGCTTCTCTTATTTCTATGTTCCTTAATTAGTTACCCCCATTGTTACCCTTACCTTGTCCCTTCTATAAGACCCTTGTCTCTTAATTTGGGTTAAGCATTTGTCTCTGTCTCTAAGAATTATTTTCTCTTCTCCCTCTGTCTTTGTCTCTAATATCCTTGCAATTATTATTGACTTGCTTCTCTTGCTTCTATGTTCCTTAATTTGTTACCCCACTGTTACCCCTTACCTTCTCCCTTCTATAAGATCTTCGTTTCTTAATTTTGGTTAAGCATTTGTCTCTGTCTCTAATAACGTTCTCTTTTCCCTCTGCCTTTGTCTCTGATATCCTTGCAATTATTATTGACTTGCTTCTCTTGCTTCTATGTTCCTTAATTTGTTACCCCCATTGTTACCCTTACCTTCTCCCTTCTATAAGATCTTCGTTTCTTAATTTGGGTTAAGCATTTGTCTCTGTCTCTAATAACGTTCTCTTTTCCCTCTGTCTTTGTCTCTGATATCCTTGCAATTATTGTTGACTTGCTTCTCTTGCTTCTATGTTCCTTAATTTGTTACCCCCATTGTTACCCTTACCTTCTCCCTTCTATAACATCTTCGTTTCTTAATTTGGGTTAAGCATTTGTCTCTGTCTCTAATAACGTTCTCTTTTCCCTCTGTCTTTGTCTCTAATATCCTTGCAATTATTATTGACTTGCTTCTCTTGCTTCTATGTTCCTTAATTTGTTACCCCCATTGTTACCCTTACCTTCTCCCTTCTATAAGATCTTCGTTTCTTAATTTTGGTTAAGCATTTGTCTCTGTCTCTAATAACGTTCTCTTTTCCCTCTGCCTTTGTCTCTAATATCCTTGCAATTATTATTGACTTGCTTCTCTTGCTTCTATGTTCCTTAATTTGTTACCCCCATTGTTACCCTTACCTTCTCCCTTCTATAAGATCTTCGTTTCTTAATTTTGGTTAAGCATTTGTCTCCGTCTCTAATAACGTTCTCTTTTCCCTCTGTCTTTGTCTCTGATATCCTTGCAATTATTGTTGAATTGCTTCTCTTATTTCTATGTTCCTTAATTTGTTACCCCCATTGTTACCCCTTACCTTGCCCCATCTATAAGACCCTTGTCTCTTAATTTGGGTTAAGCATTTGTCTCTGTCTCTAATAACGTTTTCATTTCCCTCTGCCTTTGTCTCTAATATCCTTGCAATTATTGTTGAATTGCTTCTCTTATTTCTATGTTCCTTATTTTGTTACCCCAATTCTTACCCCTTCCCTTCTCCTATCTATAAGACCTTTGTCTCTTGATTTGGGTTAAGCATTTGTCTCTGTCTCTAATAACGTTCTCTTTTCCCTCTGCCTTTGTCTCTAATATCCTTGCGATTATTGTTGAATTGCTTCTCTTATTTCTATGTTCCTTAATTTTTTACCCCAATTCTTACCCCTTCCCTTCTCCTATCTATAAGACCTTTGTCTCTTGATTTGGGTTAAGCATTTGTCTCTGTCTCTAATAACGTTCTCTTTTCCCTCTGCCTTTGTCTCTAATATCCTTGCAATTATTGTTGAATTGCTTCTCTTATTTCTATGTTCCTTAATTTGTTACCCCCATTGTTACCCTTACCTTCTCCCTTCTATAAGATCTTCGTTTCTTAATTTTGGTTAAGCATTTGTCTCTGTCTCTAATAACGTTCTCTTTTCCCTCTGCCTTTGTCTCTAATATCCTTGCGATTATTGTTGAATTGCTTCTCTTATTTCTATGTTCCTTAATTTGTTACCCCAATTCATACCCCTTCCCTTCTCCCATCTATAAGACCTTTGTCTCTTAATTTGGGTTAAGCATTTGTCTCTGTCTCTAATAATGTTTTCATTTCCCTCTGCCTTTGTCTCTAATATCCTTGCAATTATTATTGACTTGCTTCTCTTATTTCTATGTTCCTTAATTTGTTACCCCCATTGTTACCCTTACCTTCTCCCTTCTATAAGATCTTCGTTTCTTAATTTTGGTTAAGCATTTGTCTCTGTCTCTAATAACGTTCTCTTTTCCCTCTGCCTTTGTCTCTGATATCCTTGCAATTATTATTGACTTGCTTCTCTTGCTTCTATGTTCCTTAATTTGTTACCCCCATTGTTACCCTTACCTTCTCCCTTCTATAAGATCTTCGTTTCTTAATTTTGGTTAAGCATTTGTCTCTGTCTCTAATAACGTTCTCTTTTCCCTCTGTCTTTGTCTCTGATATCCTTGCAATTATTGTTGAATTGCTTCTCTTGCTTCTATGTTCCTTAATTTGTTACCCCCATTGTTACCCCTTACCTTGCCCCATCTATAAGACCCTTGTCTCTTAATTTGGGTTAAGCATTTGTCTCTGTCTCTAATAACGTTTTCATTTCCCTCTGCCTTTGTCTCTAATATCCTTGCAATTATTGTTGAATTGCTTCTCTTATTTCTATGTTCCTTATTTTGTTACCCCAATTCTTACCCCTTCCCTTCTCCTATCTATAAGACCTTTGTCTCTTAATTTGGGTTAAGCATTTGTCTCTGTCTCTAATAATGTTTTCATTTCCCTCTGCCTTTGTCTCTAATATCCTTGCAATTATTGTTGAATTGCTTCTCTTATTTCTATGTTCCTTAATTTTTTACCCCAATTCTTACCCCTTCCCTTCTCCTATCTATAAGACCTTTGTCTCTTGATTTGGGTTAAGCATTTGTCTCTGTCTCTAATAACGTTCTCTTTTCCCTCTGCCTTTGTCTCTAATATCCATGCCATTATGATAGAAATTGCTTCTCTTGCTTCTATGTTCCTTAATTTGTTACCCCGATTGTTACTCCTTACCTTCCCCCTCTATAAGACCCTTGTCGCTTAATTCGGTTTCAGCATTTGTCTCTGTCTCTAATATTGTTCTCTTTTCCCTCTGCCTTTGTCTCTAATATCCATGCCACTATGATAGAATTGCTTCTCTTATTTCTATGCTCCTTACTTTGTTACCCCCTTGTTACCCCTTACCTCCCCCCATTTCCGGGCACCTTTCCTCTTAATTTGGGTGGAGAAACTTTCTGCTAATAACGTTCTCTTTAACCCCTATATCTTTGTCCCTTATATCAATGCTTGTTTAATTCAATAGATTCTCTTATTAAAATAGTCTTTAATTAAAATAGTCATTAAAATTATTACCCCTTTATCACCCCTTACCTTGCCCCATCTTTAAGGCAAATACAAATCTTTTTAAACCTTACCAAGTCACGGAGTTTGTTGTAGACTTTTTCAGTAAGATGGGTTGCCATGCAGTTGTTATGCTTTGTCAAATCTGGAAAGTCATTGGCCGCCGGAAACTTCGCGTAAGCAGAGCGTCCGCTGCCGCATTCACCTTCGTTTGATTCCCCAATGTATTTCGAAGCGTTGAATGCGGCGATCGCAGCGCCGGCAGCGGCTGCCGCTTTGGTGAAGTTGCGCGATGCGAAGTTGACGAAGGATGCCATGTCGAAAGGTTTAAGATGGAAGATATCGAAGCTTGGTCGGAGCTCGAAAATTCGATCCTTCTCTGATGATGAAGGTGAAGAAGTGGCACCGAAAACTTGTTGCGTTGGTATTTAAAATCCGCGCGAAATCGATCGATTAACGCTTAATTTTGATTAATGTGGCGTAACATGCTGCAACGTTCCTTCGTGTCACGTGACGAATACGTCAGATTCTATTGTGATTTACGGTAGCGAAGAAAGTTTTGAAAGGTCGTTTAGACCCAATTTTTAGGCCCTAGAATTCCCAGTAAATGTAGTATCATGAACTCAAAGGAGACCAGTGTTAAATCGATTTATTTAACTGTTGATCATAGTCAGCGGTCTAAATTTGTTACACATTTTGTTTTGATTTGATTTTGATTCATTTTAGAATTATAAAGACTCATCAAAATCCCTTTTGCACTTGTCCAAACTTTTTACATTAAAAGCGACGAATACATATACTGTACATAATTCATTTCACTTTGGCACCGAACAGGTCCTGCAAGGAAATACCAGATTTCAGTACCCCGTTGGCTCTGTGAATAAGAGGAAGAGAGCACTGACGTTCAAAATCGTTGATTCGATTCCTGCTCTGGCTCGGGTCATGATTATTCTATCTAAAATTAATGCAAATTCACAAAGTAATAAGTATTACTTACAGAATATTGAACTCCCGCTAGTCTACCTATATGTTTTTCGACATTTTATATGGCTTTGATGCTTTTTATTCTAACTTTTATTACAGATGAATTCTTCTTTTTTAGTGGTCTGATTGGAAGATGCTGGGCAGTTGTAAGTATTGTTAAACTTAACTTTCGTTTAGTTTATCCTTAAACCTGCCAGGAACGTAACAAGCATCTCACTTGTGGAGGCTCAAACTTCATTAAGCTAAAGGGGCAGATTCTGAAAGTGAAGACTTCACTTCTTCGTCTTTTGCAAAGTCTGTCAGGGCCACTTGCCCCCAATATCTTCCGGCTCCTATGTCTCTCCCCTTCACATAACAATCATAACATGAGAGGGAAATTATGTCAGGGAATTAGACAGGGTTTTATAGGCTAACATAGACTCATCGCCCCTTATCAGCTTGATTATTCTACTATTACTATTATGTCGAGGGTTGCATTGATATGTATTTATGCATTTCCTATAATATGCAGAACAAAGGATAGGAGGCTTGCTGAGAACCTGTTTCCCTTAGCTATATACGAGTAGTGCGTATTGTGCTGGCTATGCGTGTATACACCTCACTTTTCATCACGAGGTGTGGTCACAAAGGAATCACGAGGTGTGGTCACATCGCACAGCTCGATTAGTTTACCTATTCAGTGGGCCCTTTGTGCTTAGCACATAAACCCATACCTTACGAAGATAGTAAGCGTATGTGCCTATCAACTATCAACTTAGAAGGGCCACATTTTCAGAATGTTTAGCCCCCCCCCCCCCCCCATCTATAAAAGGGACCATTGACTTGTGTACTGATAAACATTCCTTGCCTAGGTGAATGCCATATTGAATTTTAGTGTGCAGAGATAAAACGGTTTTAGTGAACCAATTCGTGCTGAGATTATACGGTTTGATACAGTGATGATACATGTAAAAGTGTTTAGTGATAATATCAGTAAATTGCAGAGGATCACCCCTTTGCCACTACGCACATATGTGTGAGACTGATGTGGAGGGTGCAGTCGAGAGAAGTTACCCAAGGAGACCACCTAGGTATGCAAGATTTAGGAAAATGTGCAGTGATAAGATTAACATCTTTATATTTAGGTATAGTAGATGCTAAACTTCAAATTATTCTCTGGCTATTAGCTCCGATACGAACAAATGTTTGTTTATGAAATCCAGTACTAATGACAGTTCATTTCTATTCTCCAGATCTTTGCAAAGGCTGGGTACAGAGTGTGTCTCTACGACGTGGACAATAACCAAATCACGAATGCTCTTCACAACTGTGAGAACCAGTTGAATGAGCTGGAGAAGACTGGTTTCTCTACGAAGGCTGCCATTGCATCGAATGCCATCACTGGAACGTCGAACCTGAGAGAGGCTTTGGAAAGTGCCTTTTATGTCCAGGTATGCTCTTTCAACATTCGATCTTCTATACTTCTGTACTTCTATACTTCTGTTAGCATCGCTATAATTTTGTTTTGTTAGTTGGAATGAATCTGTTTTTCTCGTAGCTATTATTGTACTCTCCAAGTTTGAAAAACGTTTATGAAAATACTTTTAAACGGGCTTAAAACCTAAGAGAAAATGATTTATAAAGGGTACAACAAAGCAGGAATGAAAAAAAAATTACTCGTGTAATGATAATGATAATGATAATTGTGATTATTATGGTCATAATTAAGATTTTTGTTTCTGATTTACAGTTCATATTACTAATATACTTATTCACAATCTCGAGGATGGCAAGGAAACGGAAACATAGCGAAACATAGTAACTACTGAGGCTTTGCTGACGACACTAATTAGAGTAGTACGTCAGAAAGAGAACGAAAACAAAACCTTATGAATTTTTATACCCAGATGTGGATAGAAAGATTTATTAACTATCTCGTGTTTTAGGACTTTGTGGTAAAACCTGTAGTTAGTGGTTAAGATTCAACGGTGAAATATCCTTGAATAAAAACTTCTCTTTTTACTCTGTAACCAAGAATAGATAACGAATCTACAATAGATACGATTGAGATATAACGACTAGATATCCTTAGATATAAGTTCAGCTTTTTACTCTTAAATCAAGATAAAGATATAGTAGTTAGATACTTTGAATGTAAACTTATATAATTACTCTTTAATTAGGATATTTAGATAAGATCTTACTGATATAGTGGTAGGGTAGCTCCGGTCTGCGAGACCTCGTATAATTCCTTTTTTAAGCATAATCTCCTAAGAAGTAAAGACGTAGCTAGAAGTTCTGCCGTTGAACATTTTTAGCACTCAGTTCTGGATAATAAAACATACAAATTGATATCTACATACAATACAATATATTGGTACAACAAAGACAAATAGATGATACCAAAAGATTCGGATAAGCCAAAAAGTCGAGATAGATGTGAAGAATTTATTTACATCTTTCTTTAAAAAAAACATATACCTTAAAAAGGGGAGAAGCTTTGGATCCCCATTTTGATGTCCAGAGGTGCCTAGAAAGATGAGCTATCCAAGACCAATCTGGGATATATTAGTAATTGTTTGTGTTGGCAAACTGCTTGTATGATAAAAAGGATGATATCCTTCCCTTTCGTCCATACACTGGGTGCAAAGAAATTGACTGCTTTAATCATTCATATAAATGCTTAACAATACCAGTCTGGAATTCATTTTTGATTTTTTCACATGTTTATTCGATTCCTGTGTGTTTAAAATGATGATATACTGCCGCTAAGGTATAGTATTAGTAGTAGTGTTTATAGATACATTTTGCTTTCGCCCCTATAGTTACTGCAGACGGATTTTATACTGCCATAAATGCTATACAAAGACCAGTATGGCATATAGTGTATTTTGTGTGTATCAACGGCCGGTTTATTATTTAAAGGATAGTATAATATTATGGTGTTAGTACTTCTATCGTATTCATGAATATATTTTGTTCTCGACTGCTATATTGTGTGCTGACTGGTTTTATTACTACCATAGACACTACCCAGAAACCCGTCTGGCATGTGTTGGTGATTGTATAGTGAATGTACTGGTAAGGTATCAGTGCTTATAAAGTATTGATAGATGCTTGTGTCTTTCGCTCCTTCAGAGAGTGCAAAAACTTTTGACTGCTTGATCATTGCTATAATTGCTATCTAAAGACCAGTCTGGCATATATCAGTGATGTATTTTTGATAATATACTATACAAAGGCATTATTAAGTGTTATTAGTGTTTATTTTTGGTCTAAATGTCTTTTTGCAAAAATGTCTACTGTTTGATCATTGCTATAGATGCTATCCAAAGACAAGTATGGAATATATAAGTGATTTTTCTGTTGATACTGTTAAGGTGTCAGTACTTGTAGTGTTTATTGCCGTCTTTGCTCGCTTCTATAATAAGTCCACAGAAAAATCAGGGGATTCATCAAAGAATTGCCAAGAAGCAGCATGCATGAATAAATCACTTCACCTCGTGTTATGATCTGCATTGCGGCATACGGGATGACGGACACCACAAATGCCAATACAATCACCATGCAGGTGATTGCCAATCGGTATTCCATATTCCTGCGTCTCCCTTGTGCAACTGCGGTATTGCTCGATGCAGATGCACCACTCTGCGTCTTGATGAATTTCCTCCGGTCGATCAACACCTTCTTCACCATCACCACATAGACTATTATGATGATGATGCTGAAACCGACGCCCAAATAGGAGAATACGAGCTTCGTCGTTGGTACATCAACGAGGAAGATGGATAGTGTCACCAATACAGGAGACAACACCCAAATGCAAGCTATGGATATGTTAGTGCGTTTCCTGTTCACCCACACCCTATGCTTCAGCGGGTGGTGCACGGCAATAGCACGATCCACCGTGAGACAAAGCACATGCAATACAGAAGATATGATAGAGAACCATATTCCGGCTTCCACTGCCTTGATTAGGCCTGCTTCTCCTTCCGTGTCTTGCGTCAGCATGATTAAGTGGTTGCTGTTGCCAATGAGAAGAGCAACAGCCACCAGAAAGTCTGCAATGGCCAGGCTGCGTAGGATTCGTTGATGGCAGTTGATTTGCTGTCTCTTTCTCGTGATTAAGACGAATTCGACGCAGTTTAGAATGAGCACTGGTATGGTAAGAATTATAAGGGCTGTTGTTTCTGCTTTGTTGTATCCTTTATACATGGTGTTCTCTTTGGTTTATGGCCTGTTTAAGAGATTATTTTTATGAACTTTCTTTGACGTTCGTATCGTTGTACACGCATTTTTTTATAAGAAATTGATTTATAAGCCAGTCAGTACTGGACATGACAAGAACTTAAGCAATGCCAGTACTGGATAGAGGAATGCTAAGCAATTTGAAAATTCTAGTTCTGATCCAATTGTCAATGAAAATCGTGCAGCAGCTGTTGAGAAGTAGGTTATAGTGGATATTAGTACTCCGGCACACTTTTGTATGCAAGATACTATAGATAATTGTTGTACAAAAACTTCTGAGATAGTATTCGAAGAAACAAATCTTCAAGTATAAAAAGCTAAGCAACTGCTAAGCAATTTTGAGTACTCAAATTTGCCCTCTAGCTAAGCAATTTTGATTACTGAGCTCGAGCTGAAATTTCTTATAAAAAAAGATGCGTGTATGTGCCAAAACGAATGATATTTGAATGTGCATAAGCAGTTTATTCTGCAAAATATAATGGTTTTCACTAAACGTAATTCATCTTAAGAATCTGCCCTTTAATGAGCAATAGCTATTAAGCTATTACCAAAGATTCAACGGCCTAACTTTCGTTAAGCTGCAGAATACTGTCGGCTTTAACAGTTTTAACAGTTTTAACAATTTTCATTATTTCGGTATAAGCTCTGGTATCAATTTTCAAAATATCACAAGCTCCGGTATCGATTTTCACGAATTTGTATTTTGCAATTCCGAGTGAACTTTTTGAGAAATTTTCAGCATTAGGTATGATTTCTAAAAAGTTCGGTATAAGCTGTAGTAGCTATACCCGATCAGGTTTTTTCACAAATTTCGAGTTTATGTGTATGTTTATTTACTTTTGCCACTTTAATCCATTTACAATAATTGAGCTGTATTAAAAACAATAAGGAAATATACCATACACATTGAATTAGAAACCAATCTAAAACATGAATTAAAACAGCACCCCTAACAAATATAACAGGTATAGTATTTTAAAAATCGAATTTCCCTCTTTCCATAATGGACCCCTCAGAGGTGGGTAAGTTTTATTCTGAAGCTTTGATTGCCTGTTTTATTCCATATATAGGCACAAGTGAATTGATCAAGGGCTCAATTTAACTTTCACCTGGTGGCTACCTTTTATACCTTCATTAGATGCTTGTGCAAGCTCGATAAGTTTTGGAAATGAGAATATATTATATGATATTATTCTTACCTGTTTTTATAGTCAAGTCAGTTGAATTTCAGCTTCGCCTTCCTGTATTATGACACCAGTTTTAGCTTTAAGGTTTGGCAGGTATTATTTCTTTGAACACCATTTGCAATACCTCCACTGCTCAATTTAACAGCTACCCGGTGGTTACCTTCTGGTGAAGAAAGACTGATATCTCCCCTGATGGCGGTTTAACAGTTCTTACGTCACCTGCAGTGTTCTATATTCATTAATTCCATTCTGATTAGTTTGCTTGAAACTTGCATAATATAGAAATTTAGCGCGCTCGGCGAATCTTTGAGAATACATTACCATATTTTATGTTTGTATTTCAGTGCCGTCTCAATGAAAATACCTTTTGATTAGATTTTTGCCGACGGGGGTCGATGTGACTTGGGGCTAGGTTTCATTTCGACGATTTGCTATTTCTCATTTCTGTCTCATCTCAAGTCACCTACCACCCCTTCCCCCGAGAGGCTCTGGTACCCAGGTTACCATACAACTCAACATTCACCAGAAACTTAACCCTTTGGCCTTTGTCATGGATCTTAGTACTTGTATTGTTAAAGATAGAAATATTGGAAGCATAGTGAAGTGAAGACATCGATTGCTTAAGCTCTTCCTCTGATACTGAACAGAGTAATACGTCAGAAAGTAAACAAAACACAAACCTAACGAAATATTATACCCAGATGTGGATCGAAATAGGCCAATGAGAAAAGAGCTTTCGGTTTTTCTGGCCATATTTAAGTTTTGTACCGATCGAAGACTGTTCTTGTATTGTTCTAATTATTTGGTAGAATTTATAACATATAATGAAGTATGGAGCTCCATTTCTACTTTGTTGCTCTGATTAATGGATATCCAGGAAACTTTGAAACGAAGTAAAACTTGATATCTTATGCATTTAGAAGGATTTCTACTCGCTTCTGGGTATAAGAATGCATTTCCAATTTCATTCTCTTTCTAACTTCTAACATATTACTTCATAGAGTATCAGACAAACGACTTATGTAGTTAAATTATGCCTTGCAATGTTCCCTATGTTTTTCACTTTTCTGCATTGATGTGCTTTTTAGGGACTGTTACATTGTTATGGCAAAGCTTTCCTCTGTTGGTGGTTAATGCTCATAGACCCCCCTGCATTTCTATCAATAAAATATGAACATAAGGAATATTTACTTTTTGCTATTATTGCTTTGTCTGGTATTGCTGGTATTTCTCGTCATTAATAAACATGGAGTAATTACTGAGGGAGAATGAATGAATATTGAAATACTGTGAACGAATAAATTCGCCTTTTCTCTTTGATGCTGGTGTTGTTGGTATAGTTTGCAATACAGTGATTGTCAAGTCTTCGCAAATACTGCCTTTATGACACTGTGGCACTAATTGCCATGTCTAAGTTGTTCTTGCTATTTACATCTTGTTTGCTGTATTCATAGTTTATGAAGGGTGATGGTTTAGAAACCTATTGTTTTATCTTTTTGTGCAAGATTTTCGAAATTGACAGTGCACCGAGAATTGTTTTGCCATTGATTCAGCCAACAAGGTCATAGTTGAACAAATGGACCAAAATGCTTTATTTATTTTTTTATTCAATGACATTCGTTATCAATAAGACGTTTTATAATACTCAACGCCATATTTATATAGGCAATGTTTACATGTTCAATTTCAACTGTCAAGAGATTGGATAAGGCATACGTTGTGCACTTTCAGTTACCGTTCAACATCATATGTGAAACAAAGACGTACAGTAATTATATATTTCTTTAATCTATGCTGTATTTTACATTCAATGTTAAATGTTACATATCTGTATTTAGAACACTGTGGGACTAATTGCTATGTCAAAGTAGTTTTTCTATCTACATGATGTTTGCTGTACATTATATTTACCGATCATTGCAAATATTTTTGATTTTTTATACTCTTTAGGAATGCACCCCTGAAAACCTCGATTTGAAGAAGCGTGTTTTTGCTGAGCTAAGCAAATTTGCTGATGACGCAACGATTCTAGCCAGCTCGACATCTTGTTTAGTGCCATCGTTATTTACGGAGAATCTTCCCAACCGTGCCCGTTGCATTGTGGCCCATCCGGTGAGCTTTCTCTTTGGTTCTGTCATTTTTTAAGGAATAGTCTGTGATTGATAAAATTCTTCATGAAAAACAGGTTGGTTAGGGCTACAAGTTTTAGAATAAACAGAATCACAATTTGGTACATTTGTGTTTTGTTCTTACTTGATGATGACCTTAGAAAGTATAATCCCGTTATAACGATCTTTGAAGGGATGTGCCAGATTTAGAGACAGTAGTATGAGACATTATGTTTAAGCGGTTAGTCCGCGGTTTATGTTTAGTTTAAGGGACTAGGCCCGAGTTCGGAAACTTAACGGACATGCGGGAAACTTATCGGACATGCGGCACACATGTTCGAGGACTTGGTTTTTTGAGGCTTCGTGAAACATGGCGAAATTCAGTGAACGGGATTTGCAGGAACAAACGTAAACGTGGCGACTCAACTGCGAGGGTGTACCTTGACAAGAACACTCTGGGTTTTAAGAACTAGTGTGTTTATTCGGTATAGGGAATCAGAAAACTGTTCGTTACTTTGGGATTTCGTTATACCGAGATAATTACTTCATATGGCAAAGTCCAAGGTATCAGATAGCTAGTCCGTTATACTAGGAAATTCGTTATATTGAGATTCCACTGTATTGTTATCAAAAACGATGAAGCGATGAAGCGATGTTCATTGTCCTGAAGTGAAATAACACCCAAACCAGAAGAGTCGAGAAATTGATGAGTCTGTGCATGAGTCTTTTAATTCTCATCAACAAAATAATCAATACACTAATTGATGCAATTAATCAAAACATCTATTTCTGAGATAGAAATACAACACATTATGATGTTTGTACTCTTTTCCAACCTCTCTCTCCACTCTACCTGCATGAAAAAGGCAAGGCATGTTTCAATCTTTACGAGATGCATGCAGTAACGCCGCATAGGCGTGCTCTAACGTCAATTTATCATCATCCTGCTTTAATCAACGAGATTTTTCCTTCTCTTTCTATGACACACATTTTCTTATGGAACCTTTGCATCGAGCTGAGGTTCGAGTTTTCCTTGATTGAGAAATTTTCTCGTCCCCCGTAACTAATTTTGCAAATACAAATGCAATTATAATTTCTGATTTCCCTATCAATTCAGAGGTAGTCCTAGGCTTGGGTTCTTTATAAAGGTATTCCTTAGAAGAAACGTGTTGCTTCACATAATTTTTGTAACTGTAGCTTAGAAAATGTTTTTGACTAATGTCTTCCTGTGAAAAATAAGAATTATTTTCATATTTTTTAAGATATATTTCTTTGAGAATAAAAACGAGTTAATTAAAGTTACCTGGTAATTTTTGTTTTATTCTCTTATTTTCTCGTCTAGGTAAACCCACCACATCTAGTGCCTCTTGTTGAATTGGTCCCAGCCCCCTGGACGGACCCGGATGTGATTCAAACGACAAAGAACCTGATGATCGATATTGGCCAATCACCTGTCGTCGCGAAAAAGGAAGTGAATGGTTTCATTTTGAACAGACTTCAGTATGCTTTGCTTATGGAGGCATGGAGACTAGTCGAGGTAGATTTGTTATTGTTGCTACTGTTACTTTTACAGTTACTCTGTAATATCTACCTATTTGATACTGCAATTCAGGCTCCGTTCACACGATGCTGGAAACATATCTTTTCGGGTCGCTTTTCATATCGGGTAGCCTTTCTGTGCACACGACACCATGCCAATCCAAACGTTTCGCATAGTATTTCCGGATCGCTTTTCATATCGCGTAGCCTTTCTGTTCACACGACACCATACCAATCCAAACGTTTCGCATAGTATTTCCGGATCGCTTTTCATATCGCATAGCCTTTCTGTTCACACGACACCATACCAATCCAAACGTTTCGCATAGTTTTTCCGGAGTCAAATCACTCCGCTCTGAAGCTAAAACGTTTCGGATCGCTTTTCTTATCGGATTGCTTTTGGGCTCGTGTGAACGCATGAATCCGATACGCTTGTGCTCCAGGACCTTTATTTGATGCTGGGCAAACATTTTTGGCGCCAACTTATCGACCCTCCAAAGAGCATGTGATGCTTAGCTGTCAAGTGGCAATTGTTTTTATTTAACAATAGGTATTGCTGTGGGCCTGTAGGGGGCGCGGAGTGGAGCGTAGTTGTGTGAACAGAAAACAAAAGGAAATCCGGCATCGTATGAAAAGGAGAACATTTCGTTTCGGATTACCTATGTATTGCCTAAGGTATAGTTCATCGACTGATTCCGAATATAGGACTCAAGCTCCTATTTCAAACCTTCCTTTTCATGCGAGTGATTGTCAACTCGTTTAATCTCATCCATGCATACAAATGATGACTTCACAGAAAATACTTTTAAATGTACTCAAACTGCCTTGAGGCATTAGTCTGACACAGGGAGTCTTAGCTGCCATAGGAAATCCAACTTATTTGATTTCAGAGTCAGCAGAGTTCTGTATTTTTTTTAAAACAGAGATTCCTCAATCTTATGAAATTTGACCTTGCTTGGTGAATAATTAGAAATTGAATCTACCTACACTAAAATATTTATTAGTTACACATACTTTTGTATTTAGACTTTCAGCTGATATGATTAATCGAGATAATTTGTAATTTGAAATCGACCTGAGTAAGACTCAAACCCATGACATCTGGATTGCTCTTTAGCGTGCGATCAGGACCTAGAGAAATCCAGGTCATTTCATCCTCACAAATTTCACTATCATTCACCCAACACAAAGACGAACCTATCCAGGCTTTTTAACAACTACAAAGGGCCTGTTGAAGGGGGAGGACTATCCCACACAAGAAGGACCTTCACAGTCGAACCACTGGATAGGGTTGTAGAAGTAGACTTGAGAAGAATTCAAGTCTCAGGCTTGCTGATAGAATTTTGATCAATTTTTCAGGATGGTGTTTGCTCTCCAGAAGACGTGGATGTGGCTGTTAGCAAAGGCCTGGGACTGAGATACGCTGTTATGGGACCCTTTGAGACTATTCATTTGAATGCTGCTGGTTAGTTCATTTGCGGTTCTAAATATCCTCCACAGTACTGATGATATTTCCCTACAGAACAGGATATCCTATCCTACAGCACTGAAAACCCGGGAATGAATTGATTGTACCCCCCAAAGTACCGATGATATCCCCCACAGTGCTGAACATCCTGCACAGTACTGAATGGTATCCACCCACTGTACTGATAGTTTCCCTCCAGCACTGAAAACCCTCGAATGAATTGATTGTACCCCCCAAAGTACCGATGATATCCCCCACAGTGCTGAACATCCTGCACAGTACTGAATGGTATCCACCCACTGTACTGATAGTTTCCCTCCAGCACTGAAAACCCTCGAATGAATTGATTGTACCCCCCAAAGTACCGATGATATCCCCAAGAGTGCTGAAAATCCTGCACAGTACTGAATGGTATCCATCCACTGTACTGATAGTTTCCCTCCAGCACTGAAAACCCTCGAATGAATTGATTGTACCCCCCAAAGTACCGATGATATCCCCAAGAGTGCTGAAAATCCTGCACAGTACTGAATGGTATCCATCCACTGTACTGATAGTTTCCCTCCAGCACTGAAAACCCTCGAATGAATTGATTGTACCCCCCAAAGTACCGATGATATCCCCATAGTGCTGAAAATACTGCACAGTACTGAATGGTATCCATCCACTGTACTAGATATCCTATACATTGCTACTTGGTATCCCCCCATAATACTGAATATCCTTCACAGTACTGATTGCATCCTTCTTCAATACTGATGATATCCCCCTACAGTACGGATGGTATCCTACTGATGATATCCCCCACAGTACTGGATATCATCCACAATCCGAATGGCATCCCTCGACAGTACTGAATATCCTATACATTACTACCTGGTACTTCAACATAACTGAATATCCTCCACAGTTCTGAATGCTATCATTCTACCGTACGTTTAACATCCCTCTTAGTGCTTAACATCCTCCTTAGTACTGCACAGACGTATGATATGACGGAATAAACGCCTGATGTGAATTAGTGTCTCTTGAGGACTGAGGTCAAGACCTTACGCTTACTTGCATATTGCCTCTACTTTGTAATTATCTAGGTGTGAAAGACTACTGCGAAAGATACGGCTCAAACATCGTGAAGATATGCGAAGAAGAAGGGGGACCAAGGCCTCTCATTGGAGAAACAACGGACATGATTCACAAAGCAATGTGTGACATCACTCCAGTTGACAAACTAGACGAGAGAAGGAAATGGAGGGATGGGAAACTTGGCGAGCTGTTTAAACTGGAGCACCCAATGAATGGAGCAACTGAGTAGGCTTTTACTTGTTCAGCATTTCATCTAGGCTTTCACCATTGTTGTTTTTTAAAAAGGCAGGAGAGTTTAGATTGAAAATCTAGAGTAGGCAGAAAAAGTGAAGCATAGCTTATATTTAAAGTTTTTCAAGAGTTCTGTGACTGAGTAATCTTTTACTACTCTCCTTAACATTATTTATAGGCCTTTGTGATAGTTTTTTAACAGAAAGATCAAGCTTGCAACAATTCTAAACTTAGTATAAGTAGGAAAACTGAACATGTCTTTTCAGAACTGCTAAGGGTAAACTTCTAGAAAAGGGGATAAAAGGATGACTTAAACCGATTTTAATTCGTGTCCTTTCATCTGCATTGTATAACTAGAGTTGTCTCCAGGTACCAGGCGTTCCTGTGTTTGAGTCCACTCCAAACTCACAGTTTTAGAAATCAAAAATCAAAATGATTTATTCCACCAATTTGACCAACACCACCCCTTCAAAGCCTTAACTTGTGTACTGTATAAGCTTAGTTTTTAACCTAATTTTAATCAAGAGGTCTTGAGTTCGAGTCCTTGCATTTTCATTAGCATATTCCTTTCTTAACGATTTTAACAATTATGAATCTTTCAGACTTGTAACATTTCGTGTTTGATATTATTGTTCAGTTTGCTGTATCAAAAATTATCATTTTATTTTGATTCAATATATGTTCTGTAAATTGATTGTATGATTTGATTCTACTTAAAACTTGTAAAATTATGTAAATCAATGAAATATTTTTCGATCGAATATAATTTTAACGGGTGCACTATCGAACGAGAGAAGACGTTTTTGATTCACCAAGAAATGCAAAATAAAGATTAAAGAGCCGGTGGCCTAATATTTTTTTACTTTTAAATCGATTGTTGACAATATGACCTGCTCTTTTTAGATCTTGTAATTATTCCTCATTTTCCTTTACGAATTTGCTCTACATAAAGAAGTAAATACAACTGCTCTTTACTCAAGTATATCTAGTACTATAGCCAGGATAGGCACTTCCTTCTCCAGGTAGATAGAAGTGAATACATGTATAAAAAGATACAATACAATAGCAATAAACTTGCTTGAAAAGTTTGATAATTCGGATGGTCCTTAAGAAGCAAACGTTTTGGTAGAGCACCCGTTGTAGTCCTATATTGTTTTTAAATTGTTCATTGTTGATAAGTTGTGATTATGTTTTTTGCGTGTTTGTATGAAATACATAGTCATCTTATGTGTATAGACTATTGAATATTATTTAGTGTGTCGTTGTGCAAGAAGAGCGCCCATTGCCATAGGCAGAGCAGGATAGAAATGCAAACAAAGACAACAAGTTGGTCTGTGACAACCACTCGATTAAGGATTCTATCATATAGTTTATTGTTTGTTGGTTGTATGTATTCATAACCGTCTGATGATTGCATGAGCAAGAAACTTTAACTTCCTTAAACTCTAACTTAGTTAAAACTTGTTGTCTCTGTTCAGATTTCTATGTTTATGATCATAGTGATTTATTGAATTTTAAACTCAGACACTAGGTGATGCAATTACATTGAACCTTTTTCTCAAAAAAGTCCCCATCCTAAAAGGTGCCCTAGTAATCCTTCTCAACTTGAAGACTCGCTTTCAAAATCAAGAGAATTTATGATAGAAGTTAAGGGTTAATGATTTCTTTGTCGAGAGGCAATCTTACAAACTACTGAGTACCAATTGTGAAGTCTTTTAGAGCTAGGTTAGGTGGTCACTTACCAGCCCAGGGCCTGGCAGTTTCTCAAGTTCATTGATAAGAAATTGAATAGCAATTTAGCTAAGAATACATTATTTAAAATCAGTCTTTTCAAGCAAATGTTTGAAAAACATGAAACTAGCATTCGGTGCTTTTCAGAAGAATATCGGCACTTATTTCTGTATGTATTAATTCTTGCTTTTATCTTGCAATCTTAATGAATATTCTAATATTATTTCCTTAGCTGTGGTCATATCCCTATCAGTCTTGATTATGTATTCCCCAAAATCAGTATTTATCACAGTTTTGTAGCAGATACCGAAGCCACTTCGTAATGCCTAGCTTTATTTGAAGTTTGCAGGAATTAAAGAAATTAAGTACCCCTCTTACCATCAGAAAGTGCCTATTAAGCTTAATAAAAAAGCGCCCTTGTAGCATTGTGCCTTCCCTTCAATTATGAAATATTTTCTACATCCCTGCAAATGTGTTGCTACTTTGTGAAACAAGTTTTGTCTATCCTAATTAGTAGCCTATAGTCATTATTGTGTAAATTTGTGAATAGGAATACGTTTAATAGTTTTTATCCAATGTTATTAAAAAATGTTTTTCTGTCTGTGTAACACTTTGGTGCTGCTTTAGGCATGATAAGAACTCGAAGTTGGTTGTTGGGTCCGGCGTTGGTTCGCTCAGCAAGAACATTCATAAGAATGTTATGTTGCTCAGTTTGTCCGACCTGATTTTATACCTTAGTTATAAGGTTTACTTAATCAACATTGGCACCACACTCAGACTCATTGCATGAGCTATTAGATATTGCTTCTCCCTGCAACCTTTCTCGTATATCTTGTGAGCCTTAATAGAAGAGTGAGCCAAAATTGCCTGGTGGTCTTTCTCTGTAGTACCCAAAGACAACCTGCAGGATGAGTTTATCATTGGTTCGGCTACGACGTCTTCGCTCTGTTATCACCATCTGTACTGTCCCATACAGCATTAACTATTAATGATAACTTCACCTCAACGTGTTGTTTTTCGACGGACGCACCCTCGCTCCGTGTTACAAGAAAGTCGACTGTGTTATATGCCCAGGGGGTTCTCCCTTGATAAGTAACAGGGGGTTAGACATTATGGGTGTGGGGAAGGTGCCCAGTAGCCAGTAGGTTCCAAAATAAATCTTTAGGTATGTTATTTCCGAGGGGCACATCACTTCAAATAAAGTGTGCGAGATTTTTTGAGATTTTTACAGAGTTCTATGGTTTTTTTTTAGATACTTATAGATTTCTAAGGTTTTCAAGATTGTTCACATCTTTAGCCAAAAGTGTACGAGATTTTTTTCAGTGATTTGCCCCTCGGCTATTTCCATTGGAAATTAGCATATTTTTTGGGTTTCCTGATAAAGTCTGATAAATTACTCCTCAGCTGAGTGTTTTTCTTGCACCAAATGGTTAGAACAATTACATACCTAAATGGCAATAAACCTTTGCTTAAAGCACCATTGAAAGTAGATGTTATTTGTGGCCTGAATCTAAATAATCTAATTTCCCAAGCGTCGTTTGATTTCGATTTCTGTTTTCAAAAAGTATACCTTCTTTCGGAGGAGGTTGGGCAAAATCTGCAGAATATACTATCAGGTTTTAGAAAAAGACGTCCCCCCGTCATTTCTAATATGGGAGTTCCCCTGGGGTGAAATCCGGGCATGAAGCTAAACTAAAAGAATAGGATTAGAAGAGCGAATTCCTCACTTTGCATATTCTGAGAACAGACAGACCGATCCACTGGTTCCGATGTCATTCAAATGTTTTGTTGATTGATCTTAGAAATTGAAATGTCGCCAGTTTGGAGGAAATATCAACGTGAGTGAGATCGAGAAAGGCAGCAGGAAAAGCACCTTGGCTATTCACGCTTGATTAATTTTGCTACCTGTAATTCTTAGTTCGGAAGATTATACATTCAGTATATCGATTTGATGACTTTGCAAAGCCAGGCTTTTAGAATTTGCATGTTGAAAAGCCAGCAACTATTAGCTGTTTCTTTGGATAATTGTTGCAATTTCATTCATAACATTTGGAAAGAAGAACTCTACTTTTAGCTCAAGAAATATCGTCTGGTAAAGAAAAGATCGTCTTATACTTGTCCAGTTCATCCTCCTATCTCGTCAAATTCCAAAATTTAAAGAGCACAACAAACAAAGATTACACTCCGCAAAACTATGGGATTTGCATGCTAAAAACAAAGCACCTTTATCTTGTGAAGATATAATCATCATATTTTATTTATAACTCTTGGGAAGATACAACTTGAGAGACCTTGCTCACGAAATATTGACATTGGAAGATATTTCGACAAACGAAACAGCGAAAAGACGTTCGTCGTTTCAAGCCTGACTGATTTCGCTCTAAATTCGCCAGTTCTACTCGCAATTCGCCCTGGGTTGCGGCAATAGTAGAGTGAATGTCTCGGGTAATGTTCATTTGCACGGACGCGAAGCCTCTGAATACAAGAAGACACTTTCGCGGCGACTTTCTGATGTTTCTGCACGACCAGGTAATTTAGGTGGCTGTGCAACAGAAGATTCAATCATGCTGGGTTCTGGAATGAGTAACAGCATGGCTGTTGGGCCTGTTGCTGGAAGACGGCCTAAAGTTTCGTTGAAGCAAGGCCGAAGTTTGATGGACTGGATTCGTCTGGGAGCAAGTGGGAGGGATATCCAGGGTTTTGGTGGCAAGTTTCACACTGTAACGATGGAAGAGCTGGCAAAGCACTCTCAAGTTGACGACTGCTGGATGTTATTGAGAGGTATACACTTTCGAGTTCTTGTTTTGGTTTTTGTGTTTACACTTCTTCGCGCTTTTTTCTTGCTTGCGATGCGATCATGTTATCATGTTACGTAATTTGCAAACTTAAGTGAAAATAATGAGAACAAAAAAACAAAATTTCTCCTGGGACAATCGAATCTGAGGCACATACCTGCCAAGTTTTTCCAATAACAATTAACTAAGTACCTTTTTACTTAAACAAATTGCCTCTCCTCCTTAACGAAAAAAGTGCCCCTGAAGCATTCTACCCCCCCCCCCCCAAGTTGGAGATGCTTCCTATATGGCTGTCAGGCTCTGAGCCCCAAACCCCCTCTATCATCAGGGCCAATATCAGCCTTAATTCTTAGGGAGCAAGCATTCTAGAATATCTGACAAAAATACAACAACGATTGAAAACTACAACAACAAATAAAGTATTTTTAGCACCAAGTACCATAGAGATACCATGTATGTTGTTTTCCAAATTTGTATAAAATTAGAGGAAGGAGTGAAATACAATAAGAATTGATATTTGAAGTCATTTTTGGATGACATAAAACCATTGTTCAGGGCCAGCCCCCTGCTTCCTAGGGGATTGACAAAAGCTCAAACAAAGCCCATAAACATAGCTATAAAACTTTGCGTAACATTTCTCTACGAGCTATTACTGCTTTCATTGTTTTCCTGATTTTTTGACCCTTCAACTATAACCAGGCCTTTTCATGAAAATATAGCACGGGACGGCCAATCGCCCTGGTAAATGACATTAGGAAGGCGATTACCCCTCAAAAGTTTTTTTTGAGCTATGAGCTCCTGCATAGAATAAATTATTAACCGATTGGGCAGAAGGATGACTTCCTAATTTTAAATGATTATAATCAAGATAATTTGTGAGAATGAAAATGACCCGAGTAGGACTCGAGCCTCAAGTTAAAATGGTTTTCTAATTTTAGTCTTTGGTTTTCAGTCGTCTGAGTACAACATACTTGCCTGGGTTTGTGGTTACACCAAACTCAAATAGACACTCTGGAATGCTTGTATCATTCAAAATCTCTCCTGGGTAACAAGACCTTAGGTGATGGCCTGTTAATTCTGAAGTGTTCAAAATAACTGCATGATTTAAAGAATAGTTAGCTAAATAGAAGTGTGTAGAGAACTGCGCTGATTATATTTGTTATCACGAATTTTTCTGAGACAAAACATGATTTTAGGAGTGCAGTGAAAAGCCCTGGTAACTGACTTTGCAGGGGCAGGGCGATCAGCCTCGTAAAGCGAAAAGGCCTGACTATAACCCTATTAACCCTCTCCTCCCCCTCCACAGACCTGCCAACTACTTAAGTATAAAAACAGGGGGATTCTCTGATCTTTGCCACCTTCCATTATTTTTCATTCTTGAGGGGTCATACTGGGAGTCCCCCCGGTGAGATCAGGGAATCAGAATGTCTGCCTTCTGGCCATATTTCTTTGCCAAGACTAACACCCTGGAAATCAGGATAAAATGCTCTGAGCTCTAGGGTACCTCCTGACTACAGGGATGCTGATAGTTACTTGTTGAGGTTTTCACTGAGATCTTGGCTTTAGGATGGCCATATTCTATATTGTTCCATCATACTGCTCTATTTTTTAGTCTCCTGTGTGAAATGTATGAATGACAGATTATTCTCTATGTTGTGGTACATTGCATGAATGTTTTTGAATTGTGTCTGAGGTTCACAGCTTTTCTCTGCTATCATTACATCCAGATTATTTCTTGTAGGTCATTTCAATTCAGGTCAATTCTCAGTTAGGTCATTTTGTGAATCAATCATTTTTGAAGGTTAAGATATGTGATTAACTTTTTTTCAAGATTAGTTTTTAGAATCACTGGATTAGGAATAATACCATGAAAGATGTCAGAAATGTAAGCTGTCTTACAGCCATTATTGTGTCAGGGATATGTCTTTGATTTCCTAGATGATGCTAGATTTACAAGAGGGAATCTACGTACTGAAGAATGAAGACTTTGAGGGGGTTGTCCAACAATTTCTCTACTATGATGGCTTTTTAGTTCAATTCAATATTGTTTGTAAATTACGTCCAAAGACTATCGCCAATGGTTATAGAAAATTTGCTGAGAGTCGATCTGGCTATCAAATGACAGAAAATACAATAGGGCAACTTCCATAGCAGAGACTGACTTACAGCTTTTTGAGCAGTGGAAATTAGTTGTGACAATATGGTGCACCAAAAGCCAGTTTTAGGTGGGGCTCAAGGCGGGTCATGACCCTCCTGAAAAAGAAATATCCAATAGTGCCACATCAAGGTGTTTCACCCTGGGCCCCGCAGTCACTAAAACCACATTTGCCAAAAGAGAAACAAGGTTTAAGATATTTGTTGGAGACTCTGGGTATATTTTGATAAGCTCTGCTCACGTTATTGGATATTACTTTGTTCATTCGTTTGTATTGTTGCAAAGGCTAATTTTCCAGAAGACAATATCCACTTGCCAGTCTGTTGATTACTGCTCCATAGCAGACTGCTCCATAGCATTTGAAACTAAATAGAGACTGTTGCTTGAAGCCAGTATCTTGCCCACCTGCGTGCCAATTCAATATCCTACACTGTAATCTGTATTGGAAAGTGGGGAAATTTTTTAAGGTCATCAAAGAAGGAAATCAAGGACCATAAAGTTGTAAAAAGTAAGGAACAGTATTTATAAACATGGCCGAAACACTTTTCAAACGGGATAAAAGTCAGCTCATATCTTGTCGTTACACCTAAATATTATATCTTACCTCTCTTAACACCCATCCCTGTTTTATAATCGATTAGACCTAAAAGGACTATATCATCAAATACCATTTGTTCATTACGGGTGGTGTATTTTGTATTTTGTACTCTTTACTCATGCTTTGATCAAACGTTGCTGTAACTATGATTATTCAGCTTTCAATACAAGTATCTATTAGCTGAGATGGTTTTAGCTGTCTAATTGAAAATAGTGGCTGATCACCCTATCTAAATCTGAAATTTCATGGCCAAAAATTTCGCAATCAAATTTATCAAGCTGTTTTGAAGTGAATATTTTTATTGGACTCCATACAGTATTTCAAATACCCTGTCAAAAATATGATAGAATTCTATGATTTCTTAAAACTCTTGTGAGTGAGTGAGCGGGTTAATGTTTAATGTGCTAGTCACTGTGAGAACACCGATATGCCTAATTCCAAGCAACAGCATGAACAAATTGCTAGTTATAGCAGTACGTGAACTTTATGTTTATTACCCCATTTGTGCTCCAGAACGTTTCAAATATAAAATTACTACCCACTAGGTAACTCCCGAACTTATTGTTCAACGTTGATGGTTTAGAATCAACGCCATCCATAATATCCTGAAACAAGTTGCTGGTTTAAAGGTGCGTCCTACATCATGCCATTCAGCCAATCAGCTTCTTAATTTGTTAGCCTAAAAGATATCTGTCCAGCTCTTGTTGGTAGTTGATAAGCAAATAAGCTTGTTATCTCCATAAGGTAATTGGCGATGGGCAAAGCAGTCGAAAAAATCTCGTACACCTTTTGAAAAAATCACAGAAAAATCACACAAAAATCACAGAAAAATCACAAAAATCGCAGAAATTAGAAGAAAAATCATTCAAAAATCACATAATAATCACAAAAATCACAAAAAAATCACTGTGATTTTTGAAATCACAAAAATATCGTACACTTTTTTTGTGAGTGATATGCCCCTCGGGTATGGGTTTATGTTCAAAGCACATAGGTTCCATTGAATAGGTAGACTAAAAGGAGAAGTGCATTGATAGTTGATAAGCAAATACGCTTATTATCTCCATAGGGTACTGGTTTATGTTCAAAATGTTCAAAGCACACAGGTTCCATTGAATAGGTAGACTTATCGAGCAGTGCGAGCCTGGTCCTCCCTCTCTATTTGACCACACCTTGAGTTCCCTTTTTCCTTTTTGCCTGGACTTACAGAGAGCTGGCAGGTTATCCTCACACTATGTGACAGGTCTGAAGGTGGATTCGAACCCAAACCCTTTGAACTAGGGTCGAGTGATCTAGCCACATGGCCATTCCTGCACACAAGCTCTGTTCCTGTTTTATCATTAATCAAGAAAGCTAAAACTATCAGGTAGAATGAATGAGTTATTTCAATGTCATCCCTTTCATATTTTCATCCCTTTATGCTGTCTCTTCAATACTGGTGCTACATTATATGTTTCGTGTGTTTTGTAAACTTTGCTGATGCTTTGGTCAAACACTGCTGTAATGATAGTCATTCATTTTCTCTTTTTAAGCAACTATTTAGTGAAATGGTGCTCATCTTAAATTAAACAAATTGGAAATATTTTAAAATCTTGATAACTGCAATAACTCGAACTCCCACTAAACTACTTTCATCCCAAACTTTCCCTCAAAAGAGTTCGGAATGAACACAAGCTCAATTTCGCTAACTGGGAAAGATTAGCCTTTCCCTTGAACACTAGATATTTCTTGTAGTTATGTTAGACGATAATATTGTGTTGCATGTCTAGATTTATAAAAATGAAAGTCACATTAAATGCAAGATATCAACGTTGTTGTGTTTGTTCTCGTCTCAAAAGATAGGCAGCTTTTCTAAAGTCTCGAGATATCAAAAGCTTCGATAACTCGGACTCTTTATAGCTCTAACTACTTTGATTGAACCTTGCTTACTCGAGGTATCAGAATTCTAGTGAAAGTGGTATTTTAGATATCATTTTGAGCATGAGGACTTTTTAATAAGTGACAAAACACATGTTTTTCAGGAAATGTTTACAACGTAACAGCATATGCTGAATACCATCCTGGCGGAATACCAGAGTTAATGCGTGGTGCAGGAAAAGATGGAACGGAATACTTTGACGAGGTTTAGTGACTTCTTATTTTACTACTTTGTATATGATTTTGGAGGCAAATTGATTACATTTCATTCGAGTCAAATCCTGCAAAGAACGCTGTGAAAGTGTTTATGTTTATGTTTTGCTCCTTGGCCTTCCCGATGTATAGACAGGGCTTTGTGTTTTTGCTGGATTCTGATAGATATAGTAGTAAGCTTCAAAAATCCGCCGAATACCTTTTCAAAAATTACCTCAAAGTCTCGTAATTCATGATGAGGTAATTCGTGCACTAATATTGGGCCGAATCGTTGGTAACTTTTTATTTTCTCCAATTAGCGGAAAACAAATTACAGTTCTGTGCTCTACGTTTAAAGACCTTTCTAATGATGTATGATTTATTAAATTTTGCTGCTATTTATTTTTGGTCACGTGACCTGGCTAATACAACTTGCAACGGCAAAAAGTTGCAATTCAGGTGCAAAAAAGACTCAGATCGATCAATCTTAACTAAATGTATGAAAGTTCCCGAAAAGCCGTTTATATGTTTTGATTTGGACGTACAATTTCGTGGTAAGTGATGACAAACGGAAAGTACTGGGTATGCCAAAAGAATAACATGAACTTGGTGATAATAGTTTCAGTTTTCTAGTAGAAACTACACTCAATAAACAGACATGCTCCTCTGTGACTCTGAGTTTCGTGCTTACGCACTTGTGAGAGAGACTATATCAAACTCACGAGTGACAAAAAAGGATGTCTGTTTTCGAGCGAATTTCTACAACGATTAGGCCCGAAATTAGTGAACGAGATTACGTCATCAATCACGTAAGGTAATTTTAGGTATTTCAGAAAAGATATTCGGTGGAGTTTTCAAGCTTACTACTATATCTATCAGAATCAAGCAAAAACAAAGGTTAGCATGTTTGTTAGAGTGTTGGACTATATGCCCTGTCTAGTAAGGTTCCAGAAAAGCTAATCAGGAGCTGGGGCACATTTCGGGATTTTACACTGGGGAGGAATTCTACATCTTATTTAGTCCGTTGCGCATGCGTCTTAGAAGAAAGGCCCATTTTATAATAAATGCTAAAACATTAGACTTTAAGTATTGGGAGGGGTTAGTAACGGCTCTTTCTTATTAAATGTTATGACAAACATATAGAGTTCATCCGGGAATTAGAGTCTGAAAAATGTGGAATTCCTCCCCTGTGTCAAATTTCACATTTCGTGCTACACAAGGGACTATTATCATGTTTAATGATTAGGTAAAAGATTTCTATGTCTTAGCTATCAGCACAGGAGCTTTTTGATTACGAGTAATAGAACATTTTGATCCTGCATAAAGAGGGCATAGCACAGTTTATAAGGGTGCCGAGATTTTCCATTTCTCCCAGTTTGCGCAATCAACGTATATTTTGATGAGATGTCAAGACAGATTTGGAAAAAGAAATCAATCAAATTAATTTGTAAGAATGACACGTGATCCGAGCAGGTTTCGAATCAATGATTACTGATTTGGCGCATTAATACTCTGCCAACTGAGCATCGTGGCAATCCTACTTCTTATTAAGTCTTCTCAAAAAGAAATTAGTAAACATTATTCGCCCTCTGATAATGGATTTTGGATAATTCAGAGTTCACTGTCCTGAATTACTCATCTTTTGTTTGCAGGTTCATAAGTGGGTGAATATTGAATCTATGCTCGCCAAATGTCTTATTGGACCAATAGAAATAACAAGAAGTAAGTAAGCTGCACGAACACTTCTTGTCTCGCTTTTATTTTCACAATACCTTCGCTATAGCCACTGATGTTAATTGTCCGGAGTAATGAATGCTATCCCTTGAGAGTAGCAAATGGTGTATGTCCAGTGAAATGCCTTCATGCTTTTCTTTCAAAGAGCTCCGATGTACTGAATGATCTCTTTGATGTACTGAATGATATCTTTGATGTACAGAATGATCTCTCTGATGTACAAAATTATCTCTCTGATGTACAGAATGATCTCTCTTTGATGTACAGAATGATCTCTCTTTGATGTACAGAATGATCTCTCTTTGATGTACTGAATGATCTCTCTTTGATGTACTGAATGATCTCTCTGATGTACAGAATGATCTCTCTTTGATGTACAGAATGATCTCTCTTTGATGTACAGAATGATCTCTCTGATGTACTGAATGATCTCTCTGATGTACTGAATGATCTCTCTGATGTACAGAATGATCTCTCTTTGATGTACTGAATGATCTCTCTGATGTACAAAATGATCTCTCTGATGTACTGAATGATCTCTCTTTGATGTACTGAATGATCTCTCTGATGTACAGAATGATCTCTCTTTAATTTACAGAATGATCTCTCTTTGATGTACTGAATGATCTCTCTGATGTACAGAATGATCTCTCTTTGATGTACAGAATGATCTCTCTTTGATGTACAGAATGATCTCTCTGATGTACTGAATGATCTCTCTGATGTACTGAATGATCTCTCTTTAATTTACAGAATGATCTCTCTTTGATGTACAGAATGATCTCTCTTTGATGTACAGAATGATCTCTCTGATGTACTGAATGATCTCTCTTTAATTTACAGAATGATCTCTCTTTGATGTACAGAATGATCTCTCTGATGTACTGAATGATCTCTCTGATGTACAGAATGATCTCTCTTTAATTTACAGAATGATCTCTCTTTGATGTACTGAATGATCTCTCTGATGTACAGAATGATCTCTCTTTGATGTACAGAATGATCTCTCTTTGATGTACAGAATGATCTCTCTGATGTACTGAATGATCTCTCTGATGTACTGAATGATCTCTCTGATGTACAGAATGATCTCTCTTTGATGTACTGAATGATCTCTCTGATGTACAGAATGATCTCTCTTTGATGTACAAAATGATCTCTCTGATGTACTGAATGATCTCTCTTTGATGTACTGAATGATCTCTCTGATGTACAGAATGATCTCTCTTTAATTTACAGAATGATCTCTCTTTGATGTACTGAATGATCTCTCTGATGTACAAAATTATCTCTCTGATGTACTGAATGATCTCTCTGATGTACAGAATGATCTCTCTTTGATGTACAGAATGATCTCTCTTTGATGTACAGAATGATCTCTCTTTGATGTACTGAATGATCTCTCTTTGATGTACAGAATGATCTCTCTTTGATGTACTGAATGATCTCTCTTTAATTTACAGAATGATCTCTCTTTGATGTACAGAATGATCTCTCTTTGATGTACAGAATGATCTCTCTGATGTACTGAATGATCTCTCTTTAATTTACAGAATGATCTCTCTTTGATGTACAGAATGATCTCTCTTTGATGTACAGAATGATCTCTCTTTGATGAACAAAATGATCTCTCTGATGTACTGAATGATCTCTCTTTGATGTAATGAATGATCTCTCTTTGATGTACAAAATGATCTCTCTTTGATGTACAGAATGATCTCTCTTTGATGTACAGAATGATCTCTCTTTGATGTACAGAATGATCTCTCTTTGATGTACAGAATGATCTCTCTTTGATGTACAGAATGATCTCTCTTTGATGTACAGAATGATCTCTCTTTGATGTACAGAATGATCTCTCTGATGTACTGAATGATCTCTCTGATGTACTGAATGATCTCTCTGATGTACTGAATGATCTCTCTTTAATTTACAGAATGATCTCTCTTTGATGTACAGAATGATCTCTCTTTGATGTACTGAATGATCTCTCTGATGTACTGAATGATCTCTCTTTAATTTACAGAATGATCTCTCTTTGATGTACAGAATGATCTGTCTTTGATGTACAGAATGATCTCTCTGATGTACTGAATGATCTCTCTTTAATTTACAGAATGATCTCTCTTTGATGTACAGAATGATCTCTCTCTGATGTAATGAATGATCTCTCTTTGATGTACTGAATGATCTCTCTGATGTACTGAATGATCTCTCTGATGTACTGAATGATCTCTCTTTAATTTACAGAATGATCTCTCTTTGATGTACAGAATGATCTCTCTTTGATGTACAGAATGATCTCTCTGATGTACTGAATGATCTCTCTGATGTACTGAATGATCTCTCTGATGTACTGAATGATCTCTCTTTAATTTACAGAATGATCTCTCTTTGATGTACAGAATGATCTCTCTTTGATGTACAGAATGATCTCTCTGATGTACAGAATGATCTCTCTTTAATTTACAGAATGATCTCTCTTTGATGTACAGAATGATCTCTCTGATGTACTGAATGATCTCTCTGATGTACTGAATGATCTCTCTTTAATTTACAGAATGATCTCTCTTTGATGTACAGAATGATCTCTCTTTGATGTACAGAATGATCTCTCTGATGTACTGAATGATCTCTCTTTAATTTACAGAATGATCTCTCTTTGATGTACAGAATGATCTCTCTGATGTACTGAATGATCTCTCTTTAATTTACAGAATGATCTCTCTTTGATGTACTGAATGATCTCTCTGATGTACTGAATGATCTCTCTTTAATTTACAGAATGATCTCTCTTTGATGTACAGAATGATCTCTCTGATGTACTGAATGATCTCTCTTTGATGTAATGAATGATCTCTCTTTGATGTACAGAATGATCTCTCTGATGTACAGAATGATCTCTCTGATGTACTGAATGATCTCTCTTTAATTTACAGAATGATCTCTCTTTGATGTACAGAATGATCTCTCTGATGTACTGAATGATCTCTCTTTAATTTACAGAATGATCTCTCTTTGATGTACAGAATGATCTCTCTGATGTACTGAATGATCTCTCTGATGTACTGAATGATCTCTCTGATGTACTGAATGATCTCTCTTTAATTTACAGAATGATCTCTCTTTGATGTACAGAATGATCTCTCTTTGATGTACAGAATGATCTCTCTGATGTACTGAATGATCTCTCTGATGTACTGAATGATCTCTCTGATGTACTGAATGATCTCTCTTTAATTTACAGAATGATCTCTCTTTGATGTACAGAATGATCTCTCTTTGATGTACAGAATGATCTCTCTGATGTACTGAATGATCTCTCTGATGTACTGAATGATCTCTCTGATGTACTGAATGATCTCTCTTTAATTTACAGAATGATCTCTCTTTGATGTACAGAATGATCTCTCTTTGATGTACAGAATGATCTCTCTGATGTACTGAATGATCTCTCTTTAATTTACAGAATGATCTCTCTTTGATGTACAGAATGATCTCTCTTTGATGTACAGAATGATCTCTCTTTGATGTACTGAATGATCTCTCTTTGATGTACTGAATGATCTCTCTGATGTACAGAATGATCTCTCTTTGATGTACAGAATGATCTCTCTTTGATGTACAGAATGATCTCTCTGATGTACTGAATGATCTCTCTGATGTACTGAATGATCTCTCTGATGTACTGAATGATCTCTCTTTGATGTACTGAATGATCTCTCTGATGTACTGAATGATCTCTCTTTAATTTACAGAATGATCTCTCTTTGATGTACAGAATGATCTCTCTGATGTACTGAATGATCTCTCTTTGATGTACAGAATGATCTCTCTTTGATGTACTGAATGATCTCTCTTTGATGTACAGAATGATCTCTCTGATGTACAGAATGATCTCTCTGATGTACTGAATGATCTCTCTGATGTACTGAATGATCTCTCTGATGTACAGAATGATCTCTTTGATGTACAAAATTATCTCTCTTTGATGTACTGAATGATCTCTCTTTGATGTACAAAATGATCTCTCTTTGATGTACTGAATGATCTCTCTTTGATGTACAGAATGATCTCTCTGATGTACAGAATGATCTCTCTGATGTACTGAATGATCTCTCTGATGTACAGAATGATCTCTCTGATGTACAAAATGATCTCTCTTTGATGTACGTAATGATCTCTCTTTGATGTAATGAATGATCTCTCTTTGATGTACAGAATGATCTCTCTGATGTAATGAATGATCTCTCTTTGATGTACAGAATGATCTCTCTTTGATGTACAGAATGATCTCTCTGATGTACTGAATGATCTCTCTGATGTACAGAATGATCTCTCTCTGATGTACAGAATGATCTCTCTTTGATGTACAGAATGATCTCTCTGATGTACTGAATGATCTCTCTGATGTACAGAATGATCTCTTTGATGTACAGAATGATCTCTCTCTGATGTACAGAATGATCTCTCTTTGATGTACTGAATGATCTCTCTTTGATGTACAGAATGATCTCTTTGATGTACACAATGATCTCTCTTTGATGTACTGAATGATCTCTCTTTGATGTACAGAATGATCTCTCTGATGTACTGAATGATCTCTCTGATGTACTGAATGATCTCTCTTTGATGTACAGAATGATCTCTCTTTGATGTACTGAATGATCTCTCTGATTTACAGAATGATCTCTCTTTGATGTACTGAATGATCTCTCTTTGATGTACTGAATGATCTCTCTGATTTACAGAATGATCTCTCTTTGATGTACTGAATGATCTCTCTTTGATGTACAGAATGATCTCTTTAATGTATAAAATGATCTCTCTGATGTACAGAATGATCTCTCTTTAATGTACTGAATGATATCTTTGATGTATAAAATGATCTCTCTGATGTACAGAATGATCTCTCTTTGATGTACTGAATGATATCTTTGATGTATAAAATGATCTCTCTGATGTACAGAATGATCTCTCTGATGTACAGAATGATCTCTCTGATGTACTGAATGATCTCTCTGATGTACAGAATGATCTCTTTGATGTACAAAATTATCTCTCTTTGATGTACTGAATGATCTCTCTTTGATGTACAAAATGATCTCTCTTTGATGTACTGAATGATCTCTCTTTGATGTACTGAATGATCTCTCTTTGATGTACAGAATGATCTCTTTGATGTACAGAATGATCTCTCTGATGTACAGAATGATCTCTCTGATGTACTGAATGATCTCTCTTTGATGTACTGAATGATCTCTCTTTGATGTAATGAATGATCTCTCTTTGATGTACAGAATGATCTCTCTTTGATGTAATGAATGATCTCTCTTTGATGTACTGAATGATCTCTCTTTGATGTACAGAATGATCTCTCTGATGTACAGAATGATCTCTCTTTGATGTACGTAATGATCTCTCTTTGATGTACAGAATGATCTCTCTTTGATGTACAGAATGATCTCTCTTTGATGTAATGAATGATCTCTCTGATGTACAGAATGATCTCTTTGATGTACAGAATGATCTCTCTTTGATGTAATGAATGATCTCTCTTTGATGTACAGAATGATCTCTCTGATGTACAGAATGATCTCTCTGATGTACTGAATGATCTCTCTTTGATGTAATGAATGATCT
Organism: Pelagia noctiluca; assembly: GCA_963924455.1. Taxonomy (NCBI): domain Eukaryota; kingdom Metazoa; phylum Cnidaria; class Scyphozoa; order Semaeostomeae; family Pelagiidae; genus Pelagia; species Pelagia noctiluca. The sequence goes on from OZ004319.1 coordinate 11,963,897, forward strand.
CTCTGATGTACAGAATGATCTCTCTGATGTACTGAATGATCTCTCTTTGATGTACAGAATGATCTCTCTGATGTACAGAATGATCTCTCTGATGTACTGAATGATCTCTCTGATGTACAGAATGATCTCTTTGATGTACAGAATGATCTCTCTCTGATGTACAGAATGATCTCTCTTTGATGTACTGAATGATCTCTCTTTGATGTACTGAATGATCTCTCTTTGATGTACAGAATGATCTCTCTGATGTACAGAATGATCTCTCTGATGTACTGAATGATCTCTCTTTGATGTACAGAATGATCTCTCTTTGATGTACTGAATGATCTCTCTTTGATGTACAGAATGATCTCTCTGATGTACAGAATGATCTCTCTGATGTACTGAATGATCTCTCTTTGATGTAATGAATGATCTCTCTTTGATGTACAGAATGATCTCTCTGATGTACAGAATGATCTCTCTTTGATGTACGTAATGATCTCTCTGATGTACAGAATGATCTCTCTTTGATGTACGTAATGATCTCTCTTTGATGTACAGAATGATCTCTCTGATGTACTGAATGATCTCTCTGATGTACTGAATGATCTCTCTGATGTACTGAATGATCTCTCTTTGATGTACGTAATGATCTCTCTTTGATGTACAGAATGATCTCTCTGATGTACTGAATGATCTCTCTGATGTACTGAATGATCTCTCTGATGTACTGAATGATCTCTCTTTGATGTACGTAATGATCTCTCTTTGATGTACAGAATGATCTCTCTGATGTACTGAATGATCTCTCTGATGTACTGAATGATCTCTCTGATGTACTGAATGATCTCTCTTTGATGTACTGAATGATCTCTCTTTAATTTACAGAATGATCTCTCTTTGATGTACTGAATGATCTCTCTGATGTACTGAATGATCTCTCTGATGTACAGAATGATCTCTCTTTGATGTACGTAATGATCTCTCTTTGATGTACTGAATGATCTCTCTGATTTACAGAATGATCTCTCTTTGATGTACTGAATGATCTCTCTTTGATGTACTGAATGATCTCTCTGATGTACTGAATGATCTCTCTTTGATGTACAGAATGATCTCTCTGATGTACTGAATGATCTCTCTTTGATGTAATGAATGATCTCTCTTTGATGTACAGAATGATCTCTCTGATGTACAGAATGATCTCTCTGATGTACAGAATGATCTCTCTTTGATGTACGTAATGATCTCTCTTTGATGTACAGAATGATCTCTCTGATGTACAGAATGATCTCTCTTTGATGTACGTAATGATCTCTCTTTGATGTACAGAATGATCTCTCTTTGATGTACAAAATTATCTCTCTTTGATGTACAGAATGATCTCTCTTTGATGTACGTAATGATCTCTCTTTGATGTAATGAATGATCTCTCTAATGTACTGAATGCTATCCCTCTGATGTACAGAATGATCTCTCTTTGATGTGCTGAATGCTATCCCTCTGATGCACTTAATCCTAACCTGGAAAAATGGATGCTGCTTTCCCAGAGTACTGTTTATACTCTCCGTCCATGTGGTGAATGTTACCCTTTTGCAGTAAAGAATATCCTTCATTTGATAAGATATTCTCCGCGCACTGAATATCCTCTGGTGTACTGCATATAGACGTTTACGGGATTTCCGAACCAGGCGGAATTCCAAAAGTGCCATTTTAATACCCCCAGTCCCGATTATTTTCGTATCCCATTCCCAAAAATGATTTACCCTGTGCCCTGGTGAACCCTTTCACTCTCCACAAGGTATTTGATCTGGTAATTTGTCTTTATGTCGGCCAATAGTAAGATATTTGTAAGCTCTCACTCTCGTGTTTTATCCCAGTTATTTCATGTCAGTTATAAACCATTCCATCTATCATCACAGCTGATTCTTCACAGGTAAAAAGGTGTCTGTTAGTTCATCAAGTTCCTCGTTTGCTGTACCTGCTACTCCCAGACCATCAACATCAAGTTCAAGTAAGAATCTTCCAATATATAAATATACTGAATTCTTTACATCAGCTTTTTGCATCCATCAGCCTAACACTTGCCTGAGGCGTTTTTCTGTTTCATGATTAAAAGCAAGTGATGAGGTATGTATGATGCCTTAAAATATTTACCCAATGATAGAATCTCTGGTCTCAAATAGTTGCCCCCCCGCTTATTAGTTTTTAGAAAAGTTTCCACCCAGGACATTCATATTCTCACCCTCCTGCTTTTTAATTATCTTACCATTTTCCCACCCCCCTTCTATTCCTGTCACAGGATTATAAAGCCTACTCACGTCACCTCCCCTAATCCTCGTTACCTTGTAACATCGTTATTATCATAGATGTATTCGTTGCGTTAACCATTCTATTATATCTATTTCCGTTTGTAGTATGAGTATATATATTCAATGATTCAATTTGTAAGGAAGAGGTTTACAGGTTTTTTGTGAATGATTATGTACAATCATGAGACCTTAGGCTCCATCTACACGAGAGCCCTAAAAATGCCCTAAATGTGCCCTATGAATGCCCAACGCCACATTCCTGAACTTCCGTCCTTATTCGTAAGTATATTCCTCAGATCAACACAGCATTGAGGTTTCACACATCTGTCATGAACTGTCATGTTAGAAATGATTGTTTATTAGAAGCACGCGATCATTTTCAACTCCTCCCTCGTCCTCATGCTTTATTCTTAGGTAACAAGTTGGAAGTCAGAAGTGTATTGTATATAACCAACATAAAACAAATAAAAGAATGGTAGAATTTTGATTAAAGGTAAACTGGCCTATAGTACGGGTTCAAGTCTTTGCTAATATTCATGTCAGTCGAGCAAAATACATTAAAATCATTGTCCTGTCTGTGATACACCAATGCATACCTCTTTTTATACATGTTTGCAAAATACACGCATTCTTTTATAAGCAATTTCAGCTCGAGCTCAGTACTCAAAATTGCTTAGCTAGAGGGCAAATTTGAGTACTCGAAATTGCTTAGCTTTTTATAGTTGGAGATTTGTTTCTTATAATACTATCTCAAAAGTTGTTGTTCATCAATTTTCAATGGTATCTTGCATACAAAAGTGTGCCCGGGTACTAATATCCACGATAACCCACTTCTCTATAGCTGCTGCACGATTTCCATGACCGATTGGATCAGAATTCGAAATTTCAAATTGCTTAGCATTCCTCTATCCAGTACTGGAATTGCTTAAGTTTTTGTCATGTCGAGTACTGACTTTCTTATAAAGCAATTGCTTATAAAATAAAATGCGTGTACCTCAGTATTGCGATTCGTATTTCAGAATTTCTAGCCATGAAAGCCACCGGAGGAAAATAGAACATACGCAGAATTCTATTTTGCCCGTTCTGTGCTAATAAATAAAAAGCAACAAGGATAAACATTGCCATATCTTCGTACGACATTTTGATCATCAGCCTTTGAATCAGCGAAAGCGTGCCCCGTTTTTAAAAGCAAGCTGTGCGATAACCAATTTTTAATCCCTTCTGACAGCTTTGGGCAAAAAGAGCACCTCCAGAGCAGGCCCAATCTGCCCTAGCGGCGTCTGTGATCTGTGCCCTAACTTTACATTGGGCAAAAAAGTTGAAAATGCCGTCTACACGATCAGAAGAGGTGATAATCTACTTAATACCCTAAAGAATGCCATAAGGCAGGTTTAGGGCACTCGTGTAGATACTCTCTTCCAGGCCCGGATCCAAGGGGGGAGGGGCGTAAGGGGCTTACGCCCACCCTATTTTGGTAGAAAAACATTACAATTAGCTTGATAATACCATATTTCCCTTACACTATCCTTCGATATATGTGTTACGCTCCCTCCTTCTGTGGGTGCTGGATCCGGCCCTGTCTTCGTAAATACTTCTGACGTGACCTAACGTCTGTCATATTCCGACCCCCTTGTCTATTAGAGACCAGAGAGTAACAAACCTCGATCATGAAAAGCATTTTATGTCAATACTAGCTTTACAAACAGTGGCACATTTTTCTGAGTCACCCAGTAATTCAATTCACTTTCCTTTTCAGATGGTGAAGTTGACAGTGTTCGTGAAATTATGCCAAGGTATTGTTATATTACTTGCATTACTTTTATTCCGTTTGAATAGCTAATATTGTTTTTGATGTATTAGTCTGCTGCATCAGAAAAAACGCTTCATGCTTGATTTCATTAAGATTAATGTGGAAGATATTTTTCAAATAAGTCTCAAATTATTTGACAAAGTCTAAGTTGTAACCGACTTTATGAATGATATCTTACCTTGAATGTTTCAAATTCTCCCCTTGCCTACATATGCCTCGCCCAGCTAAGGCCAGCAGGCTCACCACTGTCCGAAATAAGGACTATAAGTTGCTGCTTTGCCCTCTGGTGTATCTACAATCCCTGCCAAAAGTAGTTGGAACACCTTTGATTTTTTTTAACAAATAACTACACTTTTAGCTTTCCTAGCCTTTTATTTCATATCCAACCCCCCTCTCCTCAGAACAATGTTATTTACAAAAGGAACTTTATGAGACTACACCAAACACTAGCTGAATGTTATTGGACTAGTTTTTGTTATCACAAACAACGTTTTAAAGGGGGGAGGGGAGGGGGCAAAATGTATAAGGGGGTAAAAATCATGCAAGTGTTCCAAGACTTTTGGCGGGGATTGTAGCTCCTGTCCTATCCAGAGTAAAGGCTGAAATCTTGAATAGCTGTAAAGAATAATTATATTATTTCATAAATTTGTTAATGTCAACTGTGTTAGTTTAAAGTAGCCAAGTTAGTTGATGTAGAGACAGTCTAGAGTAAGTAGAATCTTTCTTTGTGAAACATTTTTGCACACATCCTAAATTTCTTTTAATACTAACAGATACGAGTGGTTTCAAACTGATGAATTTGTCATTATCTCCATTTACACAAGAAGAAAGGTAATTCCAAAGCATATTTCAAAGATTTTAGAACTTTAAAAAAATATAAATATGGGCTGTGCTAAATTATCGCTAAGAGAATGAATGCGTGTTTGATTTTCTGATAAATCCCTGTTATGTTTCAGGAAGTTACAAGCAACGCATTGATTGTCGACTGCGGAGATGGCAAGACTTACAACTGTAAAATACTTCTGCAGGAAAGATACTATCAAATACATTTAGGTATACTTTTATCATGAAATTTAGGCTTTTTTGTTTCAAAAGGCCTTTAGATTATACTCGACTATCAAAGAAATGCCTTGTTGATATTTGCTAGGCACATACGCTTACCATCTTCGTAAGGTATTGGTTCATGTGCTTAGCACAACGGGCCCACAGAATAGGTAGACTAATCGAGCAGTGCGATCATGGTCCTTCCTCTCGATTTAAGGACACCTCGTGATTCCTTTTGCCTGATTGCCTAGGATTACAAAGAGCTGGCTAATTCTCTCTTTGTGGTAGGTCTGAAAGTGGTTTCGAACCCGGAATACTTTGAACAAGGGTCAATGATCTAACCTCTCGCCCATCCCCGCCGTCAAATTATAGTCATAAGTAAGGTAGTTTAGAAACCAAAACAACAGACACTGTATTCTCATCGTATCAGCCAGAGATCTTGTAGAGCACGAGGAAAGGGCACACTAACAGAAGAAAACAATGCGAACTTACAGCAACTTATTTGCTAGCAGAGTAGAACGAGAGTGCACACTAACAAAAGAAGACATGACAATTAGTGCGAATTTCAGGACAAAAAGATGAAACAAAAGACTCTTAGTTTCTAGACTTATCTCTCTGCTATAGCTATGGTTCAAACATTTTTCATGGGGCCATGCTAGGTGCTTCAACCCTTGTTGTTTTCGTTTAAAACAACGGTTTAAAAACTTCCTGTTGGTGATTAGTTAGTAGGCAATCCCCAATCAGAAGGATCTAGTATGATTAAAGTTATTTTTGCATTGAGCTGAATATTTATTCGTTTATACTTTTTATTTTCAGCCCTCGAAAACGAAATTTCATCATTAAAAGGTAAATGCAAATAAAGTTGTTGTTATTTTAGCTATGTTTTTGGTTTTTCTCTCCATCTTTATATTAAGATTGCACCACTGTATCAAATCAGATTTCAAATTTTTCATCTCATTGCAATCAATTTTAGTGATGGAATGTAGATCTAAGTGGCATGTACTCAATCGATTTATTATAAGTTTTAGCTTGGAGGTGTGATATGGATGTCCTCATTGCGTAACAGTTTTTGTGCATAGCTTTTGATATTTCCTCGACTTTTCTCACCGTCCTAAAAATCTGTACTGATCAAAGATGTATGTTATGTGTCTTATCTTTCTTCAGATTTTTTCATCTTGTAATTAGTTGTTCATGTTTTTGATTTGGCAGAATAAGACATACTGCCTACACTATCCTAAAGATTTTTTGTTCATAGTTTTAGGACCTAAAAATGGCAGTGGGAAGTTTGAAGTAAGGCTTGGGAAAGCTGCTAGTGGTTTAAAATGGAACAGTATTGGAGAGAAGCTGAAAAATCACGATAAAATGTTGAATGAGAAAGATAGAGGTTTGTAAGTTACGTTGGCTCATTTTACGTTTTTTTTCAAATCTTTCGACAGTTTGCTTCAGGAGATTTCGCAGATTTACTTGCATTGCCTTTGGTTCTAGCAGATTTGTGAGCTCTGCCAGTCTCTGGGTCCGTATTGAATACAGGATACTAAAGATACATTTTTACAAGAGCAGGCTACTGCAATTGACATTTAACAGAGTAGGCTACTGCCATTAACCACTGCCACAAATAACCGATCAGGGTTTAGGACAGTGGTTAGCGTGCTGGCATTTGGTCGCAACAACCTGGGCTCGAGATCTGATGGTGGCATATTTCAAATGCAGCAGCCCCCTCTGGTAGAAATTCAATGTACCATGCTGGACAATGCATGTGAATTAAGGATACTAAAAATATGTAATCTATGTGATCCACAAGAAAATCAAAGCTTATCTAGCGTGGGCCGTAAATTAAGATTAAAAGCTCATATACGATTCTAGAAGAAATTATTGAAAAACTTTCTTTATGCACTTTTATTTGAAAGAAAAACACAAGTGAATGAATATAAAGATGCTGACTAAAAGAGATGACATTGTTTTGCTTGTTGCAGAAATTTTGGAAAGGCACGAGCTTCCTAATTGATTAGACATTGATAAGAAACAACAGCTAGAAGTGAATCATCAGACATCATTCTTAGCATCCCTGTAAATCTAGAAGTCGTATTTTCAAGATGTACGGCAAGTGTTTTGTGTGTTGTTGCTGTTTGGTTTTAGCTGTTAGCCTGCATCATAAGGCCCTTCACACATCTTATCAACACAATGCGATGTTTCACTCACTTGCATTTACATTTTAGGGTATACATCTTACATGGTGTATGAATTTAGGGGTATGATTACTTGGAAAGTTGATAAATCTCAGAGTATGACTGCTCGTATTGAAATAGACCCCCTTCTTGTTTCTATATCCCAGTCCCTTTCTTTATGTACGTGACTAACTATCATCAGTAGCTAAGAAATTCCTTGTTTTTGCAGAACTCGAGTATCGAAATTGCAGAGTAGCTGGCATAGAGACGGTGACGTCAGATACGAAGTTATTTTCAATTGAGTTACCAGACAGGGTTTGTTATCGGACACCCATCGGACATCATGTTCTCTTACAAGGGGATGTGCAGGGTGAGAACACTTTATTTCATAGTCTCATCTCGGAATAGATATTTCTGGTTTTCCAATCTTAGCACTCTTTAATTGCATATTGATGTGCTTTTTAACAAGGGTAGGTTTGAAATGCCTATACTTTATGTAATACTCCGGCATTCCGCAGAAGCTTATACCAAAACATCAACGTGCGAATGGGATATTGCTATTTACAAGACTATTTCTTAGGCATTCGAAACCTGGCTTTTCAGAAGTGAATATAAAGAGAGAGTAACTCGCACTGTGAACATACTGACACCTACGTACACATTATATGACATGACGTAATGTAACGTAACATGACATGACGTGACGTAACGGGGGAAACATATAACATAGATTATCTCTAGAGGTCTGGACCCTACATATAGATGATAGAAAACATATTTGTACATAAAAACGGCAGAAGTTATCGAACAAACATAATTCTCTTAACCAAACGTTATTTTGCAAACAAAGCAAACAAAACTCACCTTTTTCATGCTTTCTCAGTCCAAGGAAGTAATCAGCTATCGTTACACAGCAGAATCCCGATAACTCGAACATGCGATAACTCGAACTCTCGATAACTCGAACAGATTTGGCATTCCCCTTGAGCCTTATCCATGTTATAAAGAGCCTCGATAACTCGAACATTCGTTAACTCGAACTATTTTGATCGTCCCTTGGTTGTTCGAGTTATCGGGATTCTACTGTATTGTCATTTTGTAAATACTTTTTTCTTCAAACATATTTATTGCATAACTAACGCGTTCTTGCTGAAAGAATCTATAAGAAATTACGGATTACCCAAGCCGAAAAATGAATTTCGTGAATTTTGCTTTTATTCTAGGCATGAAAATAAGCCGGAATTACACTGTGGCTCTAAAAAATCTGGATACAACAGAAGCAGAGAAGGCAGAAGAATCTGGAAATACATGTTTGCATATTATGATTAAGATTTATGATAACGGAGCTTTCACACCTTTACTGGGAAAACTAAAAATCGGTATGTAAAACACACGTTTATAGTTGATAGTTATTGATAGTTGCATGATAGGCAAAGACGTCACCATCTTTCTAAGGTTTTGGCTAATGCATACTGAATACGGTAAGGCCTACTTAATAGGTAGACCAATCGAACTGTGCTGCTTTTTCCTTTCCATGCCAACGCACCTCGTGATTCCTTTTTTTCTTTTTGCATGAAATTACAAATAATAAATGATATCCGAGCCCTTTATGTGACAGGTTGAAGGTGGGTTGGCAACCATTGAACCTGGTGCAAGTGTTGAGCAACCTAACCACTCAATCAACCCCCCTGAGCGTCTTAACGTTTCTTCTATGAGAGTACTTATTAAGAATGCTTTTTTGTGCACCCCCCAGCTTACATTTCTCGGATTTCTGTAGGCCCTCCTCTATAATGCTCAGCTGAATATCTGAATTACTGAATGTCCCTTTGCTTGAATGATTGAAATGCCTACCCTAAATTCGTTGTTGCATGATTCCTTGGAAATGAATCGGTTTTATTCAAAACTAAACCTTCTATCTTTTTGAAAGGGGATACAATATCAATGAGTGATTGTACGGGTGATTTCAAGATTTCAAGGCTGGAAAAGGCCAAGTCAGTTTATATGATTGCTGCAGGCACTGGTAAGTCAGGCAGACATATTTGAATAAATTGTTCTCTTTTTACCATATTTAACCTACAAAAAGCAATTTAAAGTGAAACTTCAGCGTTTAATATTTTGTTAAAAGAAAACCGTAACAGCTACTCGCTATTAATGGTGAACAGTGAAAGGTACATACTTGTACAGAGTACACTCTCATTCACGACCATGTTACGAAAATACCGAGCTTTTAGAACAGTGAACTAAGCAAGAAGCTTCCATGTCTACAATCTATAACTCTGCAATTTTAATCTCCAAAAAGGACTTAAGTGAACTTCAGTCATTGCCTTTGTGCCGATTCCACCCTTTGAGACAGCTCGGGTACCACAGACGCCTCCGGCGTCACTGCGATTCTGCGCGAGTTCATCGTATTCGCCGGCACCATCGTCGAGTTCATCATGATTGACTCGTCTGCAGTTTGCGCATTCGAACACCAAATCAGCTTCACTTTAGGCCCAAAAAACCCCAGCAAGTTGATCGTTGCAATCAGGCCACCAATGCAACACATGATGATTATCCGGGACTTTCCGTCATTATCATCAACCAAATAGAACATTGGTAGAAACACCGCCAATACGAGGCAGGTTGTATACATGGTAAACCCGATATACTTGGCCTCGTTGTAGTTTTTGGGGAAGTTGCGGGTTTTGAAGGCGAACCATGTTGTGACAATCATTAGCAAAGTGCTGAACGATAAGTTCATGAATACAGTCTCGTTGCTGAGGGCGCAATACCGCAATATGTATTCCCTGTGTTTCGGATAGGCGCTTTTGATTTTTGACTCGCGGCCTGTTATGGATAACAAACCAATGAGAAAACTGATGGCCGTTAAAGTGAGTGACATGACGATCTGCGATCTTGGACTGACCATGGAAGGACGTTGGACTGTTGTCTGCGCACTTCTGAATATTCGGTAGATTCTGTTTGTCCTCAGCAGTAATGGCGTATACGATACAGTGAGGCTTATGCCTATGACTAGCCGTTGCAGACTGCATACTGCAGTGCATGGTTTCAGTACGAATGCTATCGGTGCGAGGTACGTGGCAGCAATACCTATCAGCATGTTTATGCACAGCTCGCGTCCTGATGCCCTCACCATGCGGGTTTTGAAGTTTTTCACGAATACTGTGATAACTGTAATGGTGCATGCCAAACCAATGCCAGTTGTGCTGGAAACTGTCGCCACAAGTGCCGCGTTCACACCAGCATACATCACAGGTAATTTCCTGCAGTATGACCGATTCTTGTCCGGGATATCCTCTAGATTGCATGAATAACACGTCTCGTTCTTGATGATGTCATTATCCAAACACGAATGGCATATCCAACAGCATTTCCTAGTTGGACTCCGATACTTCCTTACTTGCCCGAATTCGCACTGCTGGCTGCATACTGATACTGGAGATGATGACCCCCCGCTTTTCCATCTTATCTTCTCTGTGTCGAGATCAAGTCGCCATTTTTCCGGGGGTGATGGCCGATAATTATACGCGTTTACTGCTGGTAAAATTTTAGTAATGCCTATCCTGGGTGTGTTCCATTTTCCGACGCGGATGAATTTATGTTTGTTGTAGGTATCGACGAACCAATTCAGGATTTCGTAGTCTTCTATGTATTCACCCTGATGATTGAATTGAAAAACCCGGTTGCGGTACGGTTCTTCGAATCGGACGTTTTTGAGGTTTTCTAAAATATCCCGAAAATTGGTCAGGTCTTGCAACATCGACTCATTGTTAAAACAGTATTTCGCTGTTTTATTCCTCAAATAACATTTATCTTCTATGACCTTTCTAAACGCATTAGCGAATGCGAATACTGCATTGATAACAGTCAAAACAGGGGTGCTTTTATAATACCCCTGCCCCTGTGATAACTTCTCTTTGCCGGTGCAAACTCTAGGCTTTGATGAATCGTTTTTGATACTGCAATCAAAAGTGCTTTCCCAGAACTCTTTAAACCATATATTCCTGCTGTTATTCTCGGGTCGGAGGTTTAGAAAATAATCTCTAAACTCGGGCACTTCTTCTTGTGCGACTTGGGTCGTCAGAGATCCGTTGGCGAGTGATTTCCCTCTTATGATGTGCACCCGACTGCCTAGGCCGTCCCCGATCACAAAGTTCAACCGTTCATATCTAGTCTTGAGGCCATCCGTCCATTGAAAGAGATTTTTGAGTTGTGTATCAGTTAGGAATAAATAAACGACTTTGATTCTACGGTTTTTTACAATGTTGTCTAAGATATTGATGATATCCTTGGCTCTCACATTGTCGGTGACTTGTAAATCGATGGGGGTGCAAATGCCCTGCGAATTTGCATACCTTTGAAAGAGACTGGACAAGCGCTCACCGTAGTTCCCGATCGAGCTCAAAACGGCCACATAAGTCCATTTCAAGCGCAGTGCTATATTCACAAACAATTTCACCACTTTTCTCTCTGATGGCACAGTCCGGTAAAAGAATGGGTATTTCACCCGGTCTTCTAAATCCGGGCTTGTAGCAGAGTAGCTGATTATACATTTTCCGAACATATCAAATACCGTAGTGGCTGTTTTTGCCGCGTCTGAGTATTGCGGACCTATTACACCTTGGCTGTTGAAGTTGACAATATCGACTATTGCGTTCCGCTGGTATCTGCGATCGCCGCATGTGTCGTGGATCTGCGCCGCTAATTTCAGCCCGTATAGGAACGAACTCTCCGCGTTTATTTGATCGATTGCGAATAGCATTGCTTCGACATACATTATTCCGTACTGTGGATCTATCATTCCGCATCGCTGCGGCCAATAGTCTTTCCCGGTACTTCCTTTCATATCTTTCATATGCACATTGAAAATCCCAGCTATCTTTATATCACCTTTTACATGGATCTTGTCCCCTGGAATATGAAAGGATTTGTTTTGTTAGCTATACAGGATTCAAATTCCAACTGTAAGCTGGTAAAATGGTTTTTGTTGCGAAAAAGGAAGTCAAAGAAATTTCATTGCTTATTTTTTTGATAGTACTACTACAAGGCATTATGGTAGTTTGTGGTCCTCAATCGTGTAAGGCGAAGGACTCACAACCGTAATTGAGTGAGTTTGAAACCAAACCCTTTCGAACAGAGGATAACATCCATAGGCAAGATAGGAACACATGCTGTGCCTCTCACTACCCAGGAGGATAAATGGGTTACCTGGTCAGTTAAGATGAGTGCCTTTATATGGCTGCAACATGCTACGTAAGAAACTGAATGGGGGTTTTATCATGTAGAGTTGAACGAGTAGTCCTTGACTAGATATAAAACTATGAAACTACACCTTTACCTTTGCCTTAGAAATATCTGTATTCTGAATTCATTTCTTCACTTAATAATTATATTCTAAATGGAAAAATTTTTGAATTACAGCAAAAACAAACCTACGCAAAAGATTTTATAAAAATTGTTAGTATTTGTATGAATCTTACCTTTAGTGAGTGACCAGATTCCCAAGAAAATGAAAATTCCGATTATTACTTCTACGTTCTTCATTTTGGCAAAATATTTATATTCTTCAGAAGCTAGACTTAAAGCACTGTGATGGAAGATTCGCTTGATTTATGGCTATCTATTTGAATTCCCCTTTGTCGAGTTTTTCACTACCTTTTTCTGTGCAGTCAAATGCCTACTTCATTTTTATCGTGGTGACTGGAGCTAGTCTGGTAATAACTTGCTAGTTGATGTGTATGTGGTGGTTTTACGCATTGATTTCTTTTCTATTACATCTGAAATGCCGTACTCCATTCTCGTGATGATGTCTTGAGCTCTTCTTCATTCATCCCTTTCTATTGCATTTCTTCGCCTAGCTCTTTTCTTCGTTCCTTGCCTACTCCTCTTTCAAGCCCCCATATCAGATTATCTGCTGCCCAGATTGTTGCACCGTGCTTTATGCTGCTTGATAACAATGCTTCCCTCAATGTAAACTTTCTTGAATGTTTTGTCTGTTATTGTTTGATTCTTCTTCGCAGCTTCATTCAATCCTTCCCTTGCTATCTGGATTCTTTTTAACCTAAGTAAACAACAAATATTGATAAGACACACTGTAGATATTTTTCTGACACTGATTGTTGGTTTTCACCGCCTTCTAACGAGTTGCAGATATTAGATATCTTACCAATACCAAACAGCTTCCATATTCTGACGTGCTTGCAAAACTACAAACAGCTCTTCTTTTATTGTTCATACAAACACAGCAGAACTCTGATATTACTCGTCTCACACTTGTTTTTGCTTGAGTCATAATCTCCAACCTCCACACGTCCTGATTTACTGCACAGGGGGTACTCATCGGCTTTCATAACAACGATGATCATCTTCGTATTTGGGTCTGAAATTTAGAACATGAAAACGTATTGGGGTCTGGAATTCGGAAGTCGAGAAAAAATATTTGGGGTATCAAATAGAAAACAGTCATTGGGGTCTGGGATTTTAAAAGGGTTCTTAAGTGAAAACATATTTGATTTTGGCCAACATTTCTAGAGTCTTAATAGAAATTTGACTAACATTTACTCTTTTTTACAAGAACAAGTAAAACATTTTCTAAGCTGTCTGTTCTTAGGTATTCTTCTATTTTCTGGCCGAGATGTTATTAAATTGTTCTTACGTTTTTAATACGTTAGGAAGCCTGCTTTTGCAATTTGAAAACGAATCAAAAAGATCACTTGAGTATAATTCTCTCGACGCACTGCAAATTAGATCTAGTCCAAGATTTTCAAAATTCGGCGCTACCAGGCCCAATTCATAATCAATTTAGACTAAAACTTCTAATGCTACAAATTTAGTTGCGTGGAAGGAATTTATTTGTGTGATCTTCTTGATTCCTTTTCTCTAACATAAGGTCGACCTCCTTTATGGCCTCGTAAAGAATTATTAGCAAAAGTACCTTTTGCTATCAGTTCCGCTCATTGTTGCAGATTATTACCCTCCTGACCTGTCTAACACTTGTATGGCATCTCATTGGATGCTAATCTGCTTGATCTATATTCATTTGTTGCTATTACCATTTTCATTTCTTAAAATTCTTACAGTGAACTACAAATGGCCATCCCCGACTTTTTTTACTTAATCTGACATACCACCCCCGGTATAGATTCCGACCCCCCTGGAGTTACTGGAGTTGTTAGGTTTTCAAACAGCCCTTAAGGAAGCGAGCAGCAATTTGTTTGAATTCTAAATTATCACTTACAATCACACGCATAAAAACAGGATTTCTATGAAAACACACCATCCCACACAATTAATTTAAGTGGTATATTGAGTTTTGCTTTATTATTCATGGGAAATCAGGGTATTTATTTGTGATGAACCTACTCGCTTATTGGCGCAGCTGTGACTACGCACGTGTTTCCACCAACCTCTTTGCTTGTTATTGAGTCCCATGCAATGAAGCACTGCAGAAATCATTATGGAAATAAGGTCCTTAAACTCCAGTTTTCCTTAAATTCTATGTTGACCACAGCTCTGAGGGAACCATGAAGGAAATAGGGTGCTTTGCACCTTTTTAATGCTATCCCTGTCACCGTAATTAGGGGGGTTGTTTTATTTTGTATTTTCGTTTAAAAGTTTTTGATATCAACCAATGTTTGGTATATTTTCAACCATTTCTATTTCATAATTCTAATATTGTAAAGAGTTTTTAGAGGCAAATATAACATACACAGAGAAGGGTGGTATTAAGCCAATGCTTATTAGAGATGGGCCGTCCAAAATAGTTACGATCAATTATGTATAGGTTTATACGGTATTTTGAATTTTAATGAATTTGTTGCACAATGGATTGTTTTCATTATCGTCTTAGGTCTCACACCAATGCTGCGACTGATAAATTACATTATTCGCGACCAGGAAACGAGGAGGTAATAGCCAATCGATTATACACTTCCATATCTGAAATTAATGGAATACCCTATTTATGAATATTGTTTTCCATTCATAAGACCAAAATCTAAAAACTAAACATTAAATACCCTTAGTCAAGATAAATACCTTCCTTTCCATTTTTACATTAAATCTAAAGGTCTGACGTCAAATCTACCAGAATTCAACTGTTTACCCTTAACGCTTGGGACCACTCGATAATTTTTTTTAAGGCTACTCAATAAAAGACTGAAGTTGAATCATATTCATAGGTAACTGGGTGTGCTGATTTCAAAAATCCAATCAGTTTCTAAAAATAGATTACAGTTTCCATGGAATCCATAGAACAATAGTTAATTAGTGATGCTGCTTAGAACAACTTTCATGGTTTTATGAGTGCAGTTAGCTGTTATTTTTTTGCATTTTTGTAAAGCTGAAATATTTCTACAGGTACATATCTATTTTTATTTTTATTTTATCAATATTTTTATTATTTTCATCAAATTTCCTGAAATAGTACAAAAATAAAGATTTGTACATTTTCTTTTCAAGTGCAAGAGCTATTCACAGTTCATATTTATTCTTTTCACTAGGAAAGCTTCATTACTCTTCGCCAACCGTCGTGAAACAGATATTCTATGGCGGGAAAAGCTTGACGGTATTGCTACGAAACACAGTGATTTGTAAGTCGACGATTTTTATCCCTTGTAAAAAATTGGCAGCAATTCGATAGGACTCAGTATTATAGGTCTTGGCCTAAGTAACATTATTTTTGATTTTTCATTTCTCAACTGAGAATTTCGATTTACATGACGTATTACGGATAAGTATATTTCTGTTGAACCCAGGAACTTCTGGTACTAGTAGAGAATAACAGTGAGATAAATCAGGTGGTAGGAATCGAACTCACGACCGCAATGGTCGTGCCCATTGAAATATTGAGTGGGGTACGGAGTGGGGTACGGAAACTGCTTATTACAGTAGCTCGTATCTACTTGATCTATTTCTGAAGCTGTTATAATTTTATTTATTCATTGATAGCTTTGCTTACTTTTTATCCAATCGAGGTATTTTCTTCTTTTTTCTAGATTTAAAGTTGAATATATTCTGAGTCGCCCACCAGAAAGTTGGGAAGGCCTAAGTGGAAGAATTGACAAAAACATTTTAACTAACTATTTATTAGATGTTCGGAAGCCAGAGGTAGAAGATGAAATGTTGTTTTGTATTTGTGGCTCTACGGAATTCACGCGTCTGGTTCAAGGGTAGGTTTTCTTTTTAATCTATTAGTCTCATTTTGATATGTTGATATTTTGTTGGCATTGCTACAATGCTGCCGTGATTCTAGGCCAAACAGAAACTTGATAACCCATAAAAAGTGTTTAGTACAATATATTATGCAGTAGGAGGCCAGCTTAGTAAAAGGGATCTGATTGGCTTTTTCGTTCTAAAGAATACAACACGCATGTTTTTGGCCTTATGACCCTGTTCTAATGAGATGGGTAACCGAGTTATCTCACTCAAGTGGGACAATTTTCAATCTGTTTTCATATGGAGAAATGTTTTCCCAGACACATGAGATAGCCTCCTTTTGATACAGACGTCAACAACATTTGGCAGTGGTAAAACTAAAATTCAAAAGGAATTGGCTCATCTTGTCGGGCCGGCCCTGGTGACTTCAGTTCTTATGGAGTATTTTCAACTCAGGACAGCCGGACCTCACTGAACAAGAAATGGATCTGTGCGCACAGGGCTGGCCTACTTCTCATATGAACGTCGTATGCTAATTTCAACGAGAGGCTTGATTATGGTGGGATCTGTGAAAAGTGGTCCCAGCTCATATGAACAGGGCCGAACAAAATCGATATTCAAAGACGCAGTGTTTACTGTAATGTCAGATGAAAAATAACCTCAGCAGTTTCTGTGTATTATGAAGTAGGAAAAGGTTTAACTAAAGCTGCTACATGACCCAATACATACAGTCTCTTCTTCGATAGGGGAGGAGCCACAGTTCCCCTAGCTCCCCTTCCAGCCACGTCCCAGTTTAAAATGTGTGTTTGTAGAACAATAACAGCTTACTTCATGTTACATCCTTGAAAATCTTCTTTCTCAGGTTATTGGTGGATATGGATTTCTCAGACTCTATGATTCACTGTTTCCTTGGTTGAGAATGAATACTTGGAGTTCAAATTAAATGCACAGCAATGGGGAGATTTTGAATCTGTTAAGTATTACATTATGTTACTTGAATGTAACAAGTGAGCCAGAAAAAGTATACAGTGATATTACTGCCAGGCTGCTTGCTTACTTTTGCAGCCTAAACGTTTCGAGAACAGCTACACCTTATTTCAAGCAAACTTCTAGTCATCAAAAGTTTAATGTGAAATATACCTTGACGGACTTACAGTGGAATCAAACATTCTACAATCAGTTGCAAGGCCTGTATTTTCTCAGCCTGACTCACTGAGTCTGTTGATTGCCATGTTATCTTCCGACTTTCTCACAGTCAGATGCATCCATTTTTCGTTATGTTCGGTTGCCTCCCTAAGAGGTTCACCCTACCCAAGAGTCACTCTAGCTCATTACTTTCCCTGGTTTACTTTACATGTCAGTTAGACCCACCCTCCTAGGAGGGCCAGCACTCTGTTGATTTAAGTAGTGTAAAAGCTCCAAGTATGGTGACCCCAAGAGGGAGGGCTATGTTTATCTGCATTAATTCTTAGTTATCAATGCGCAAATATCACAATAAGCTTACTCATAACCTTCCCTCGGACCTAGCTTATCAAATTTCCATAAAGGGGCGCTGGATTTTGGCCCTTTAAAATGTTTTGCAGTTTCGATGCAGCATAACAGCATGCATAATACATTGCGCTGGTATACTTTTTTGGTTCACTCTGTATGTTCGAGCTTTTACTCGTGTATATAGTAGGAGCACTTTAGAACTGATATTCCGATAGGTCATTTTCAATAGAAAGAGAAAGTATTTAAGGTTGAAAACCACCTTGCTCTTATTTGTTTGCCTTCGTTGAACCATCCTAAGGGACGTCTGTGCAATACATGGGGGGTATTTTCAGTACTGTGGAGGAGATATCAGCCGTGCTCTCGAGAAATACCAACTGTTGAGGATGTTCGTCACTGTGGAGGGATGCCATCAGTACATTGGACATTGTTCAGTAGCCAGTACAGTGGTTTCCTTCTACGTTACTGAATATCCTCCACAGAAATGATTGTATCTCCCCACAACACTGATGGTATCTATCTGCAGTATACTGGTGATATTCCCCACAGTACTGAACACCCTCCAATATACTGATTGTACCCACCCAAAGTACTGATGGTATCTCCTCACAGTATTGATGATATGTTGTTCGATAGGTTCGCATTGGTTCCCGTTTCTCAAGTAAATGATTGACAAGAACATAACAAAAGAAGAAGAGATCTGCTAACAAACGGCAAATTGTATCAAGAAATAAATTAAGACAATCTTTAATAGAACTCCTCATATTCGTGTCTGTTTTTCTATTTTAAGTCACATTATCATCCTCTCGGCCTAGGATAAAGCTTCTTGTGTTTACCTTGCACGTTTGTTATTTTCAAAATTGGTCAGTGAACTTAAAAAGAAGAATATTTTTGAATATTCTTGAGCCTCCCCATATTCAGAGTATTTTGACATGACTTATAGTCCGGGACTTCTAGCAACCAGAACAATATCTAGGTATGACGGGCATAGTGAAAAAATGTAAAATGAAAACAAGGCCTTGTCAAAAAGCTTCATACTGCCCTTCATTGAAACTTTTCTAAAGTTTCCTCAGTTTTCCGAGTTTCAGCATCAATTGAATTCTTATGTTTCATGCGTATTTTATTCCCATGAGAGGTATTGACGTACGTGATTTTTCTTATTAGAACATTCGTAAGCCCCGTGGGCTTTATAAGTGCTTAGATATTCAAAACGTCAAAGCCTTCATAGAAGTTGATTATAAGTTCTCAATTCTGAATAATGTTAAGGCTTCTTGTCCCAAATATTTTAGTTCAGAGTAACCCGTTTTTTCTTAACTGGCCTAGTCTCGACCCAATTCTTTGGGGCTAATGGGGAATTCAGAGTATTTTCTACTTCTCTTGCAAGTAAATACTTCAAAGTGGCAATGTTAAAGCAAATCTAAAGCAGGTAAGTGTTTTTCTTTCGAGTATTTTAGCTGTACCTTACTTTAGGCCATCCTAATAACACGATTTCCACTGAAGACGATGAGAAAATAGACAAATTATCCAAAATTAAAGTCAAATTTATGCCTATGTTTTTCAACTAAGATGTTCTTACCCTTTTAAACTCCGTTGTTCAAACGGCAAGGGAAGTTTCAAAACTCATTTTTCAATCCAACAACAGAATCAACATTCCCCGTAGTATATGATAAGTTTTAAGTTCATGACTTTTCTTCGAAGGAAATTTTATCTCTCCTCCAATTCAATGTGGTCTTGCTTTCAAGACGTTGTTTCAAGGGCTCAAAAAGCATAATGGAAAGTTTATGGCCTAAGCAATGCACCAAGCCGCCATGTTTACATTAGCGTTTCGATATCTTTATTCGGCAGTGTATGGCCTTTTTCAATTCAGCAACTAGAAATGTTTGCCCAGCTTTCCTTTAAATCAGGCTAGTGAAAGTAAAACATACAAAGTAAAGATAATGCTTGGAAAGCATTTTTGGTGTATAATGAAAACTGGCGTTCTTGCTATGTAGCCGTTCTGGTTGCTAAACAGCCTTCATACCCACATACGAACGATCTATATATCACAAAATTAATTCCTAAAGAGAAATCATATACAGAACTAACATTTTTTTTAAATTCAGACTGAAAATGATCAAAAATTACAATCCCATACAATATATTTCAATAATCAGAAATTACAAAATTTTAAAATACACTGCATTTGAAAATATGTTGAAAATTTCCAGGAATCTTTGAAAAAATTCTGAAATTACATTCGGTAATAAATCATTTCGTATTTCTCTGATAAAATAACAAATATGCCTGTTTCCTCAACACAGCCTCTTCTTGGACCTCAGAAACGCGGCTGTCACTGACATGATACCACCTTACCTTATTGTCTATGGATTTGTTCTTCACATAGGCGACGTAGTGACCCCCGTGTAAACTGCCGCTGTGCTCCACAATTCCACATAGTGAGTATTGTAAGTCATCCTTGGAAAGCTGAAAATAGAAAAAAATTTCAATAAATCGGGGGTAAAGTAAGAATGGATTCGAATCAATTGAATAGGGTGTAGAATAAAGTAGAT
Organism: Pelagia noctiluca; assembly: GCA_963924455.1. Lineage (NCBI taxonomy): Eukaryota > Metazoa > Cnidaria > Scyphozoa > Semaeostomeae > Pelagiidae > Pelagia > Pelagia noctiluca. The sequence continues at coordinate 11,984,403 of OZ004319.1, forward strand.
CTCAAGCTTAGAAATTTACATTCTTATTTGATTTAACAGCTTGTTGATAGCCATCCTCATTTACCTCGCCCTTTTCAGGTCCTGCGTCTTCTACCTAATTTTCGCTTCTCAGCTTCTTTTTATGGTTGTTTCCAGTCCTTGAAACGGGGGATCTATGGTAGTTGTTTTTACTCTCCCTATCACAGTTGGAATAGGAAGTCTTTGAAATGAACTTTTGGTTAAGTAATTCCTTATGTGACTTCTTAAGAACAGAGATGTGCTAGTTGAAGGTTTTAATTAGTGTGAATGCAGCGTTGAAGTCGTCTACACAAATAATGGCCTGGAACTACCGATAACAACCGAACCGAAGCATTAATTTTAAGTTTGAAATATCAAAAATGATGAAACACATACACTCTCTGTCTTGTGAAAGAAGGGCGACATATCCAGATTGACAGGAAATTCAATGAATTTGTTGACTTTTCTGAGAGCTCTGCCAGCATGCTCAAACCTTTTCAAGTGCAGTGTGAGAATAGAGGCAGGCTTCGACAGTAGCATCTGTTTCGTTGCCACCGTGAAAACTGATTTTTTATCTTCAGGCTTCGAGTCGGTGGATTCTAAAAATCAAAGAAAGATAAAAATGTGAATAATAAGGACGACATAATACGCACGTATGTGTCTTCTAAGTCGAAATTCACTGTTGGTAAATGATGAATCGAAAGTCATACTTTAAAAGCAACAAATCGAATATCTTTATTCCTAGCATTGATATGCATTCTCGCGGCACAATATCTTACCAGTGCATGGTCTTGTAAAATTTCACAGTTCTAGTATATGTGAACAGTATTAGGGCTTTCTATTTTGGCTTTTTATATGCTTTATTTCCAGTGGCGTTCCGTCCGGGTATTCAGGGTATTCAGAGAATACCCTAGCGTTTCCACACAAAAAATAATTTTTATACTTTAAATTTCTTAAGCAGATCATTTCATTTTATAGATAAAATAAAACATTTATTGCTTTTCATTCTGTTAAAAACCATATTCATAAAATTTATGGAGTCATGGCAATCAAATAAGTTTTCCTTATGCGCTCGCAAACCCATCTCGTCTTCTCGTGTTGTACAGTTACTCTGCAAACAAAGGGCTTTAGGTTACGGCCAGTAGGCGGCTTTTTGATTGTTGGTGATTGTCTGTATGTCTGTTTGACAATGTATTGCGGTTGATATTGCGGCCCCAGCGGAATATTTGTTGACCTCACTCTTAGAACCTGCTTTTAGAGCGGGCAGATATTTTCCTAAGCTTTTGACCTAAGTTCCCCGAAGGGAACCTTGAAGCACCTTTAGCCAATCAAAATCCATGTTGGCGAAATCACTGAAGCGGGAAGTCCTATAGGTTTGTACTAGCAAAAGGCGCACATTAAGATCCTGCTAACCTCTACAAATATAACTGTAGTAGAATGTTCTAGTAATTCGTATCCTTTCAGATTGCATTTTCTTCTGTCCCTAAGAGACTTGTGGTAAACCCAGTTACAGCTGCATCAAAAATCAATCTCACCTTCTCTTCTTCTCGTACATTCTTCACATCTGAACTTGTTATTTCCCGTCAACCAATCTCTACTGCTGAACTGATTCAAACATGACATGATGGAGCATTCCCCCGTCTTGCATTTGTATTCTGTACCAACTGTCTCTATCCAGTCAATATCTTCTTGCTGTACAATAGAAACAAAATCACTGTCTAATTGGAAGCAAGCGTAAGCCAATTAATAGACATTATCATACTCCTTGATGGCAATGACATGGGAATGATAAATGAGAAAAACTAACGCTACTCGCCGACGATAAAACATTGCTATGGACAAACATTTGAAACGTTTCTAAAGAAACAGATGGAGAGAATAAGTGTATTTGCCAGTCATTATTTTCTCTACCATTGCTCTATACTTCTGCATACCAAGTGCTATTATGCCGAGTTTAGTATACTAAGCAGTCTGGTATTGTTGTGCAGTTTTTCATATCTCATAATGAGAGAGCAATCACGAAGCAGACTTATAGAGATGAACTTGTCTTCAGTTACAATTTATTAAGTAGAAATCTCCTCGCACCTTTTCTTCGTTCTTACAACTTTCTGCTTCTTCAGAATTATTGTCATTATCCACCTCATCTCTATCATCATCTTCGTCATTTTCAACTTCAGTTTCCGAGTCTTGTTCTTTTTCGAAATCATCATCATCATCATCATCATCGGCCTTCTCACATTTAGATTCAACACAATTATGAGTTATTGTTGAAATTCCTTCCTCTAGTTTCACCCCAATTTCTTCACTGTTCTTATCAATATGCAAAGCCTCCCCAGATCTGATTATTCCATCTTCAGAATTTCCCAAATTCTTATCAACACTATCTGTAATAGAATTCTCAGTCCCATTTTCTTCACTACGTTTCGAATCTTTACTGGTAATTTCACCAACCGACTCCACCTTGCCATTCTCCAAACAGCTATCGACATTGCCGCCCAGAATTTGCTGATTCGGGGCCTTACTCTTCTCCATTACACTATTCTCTAATTCAGTTGGTGAACGCTTTCCAGTAGCACTTTCACTTGCCTGGTTGTCTTCCTGTGTTGAAACCATGGCAATATCATCATTTCCAGATTGAGACTCCATGTCATTACCTCCTTTTGATGAAATCATAGTTTCATTTTCATCTTTGGAAAAAGACTCTGCGTTATTGCTTTCATTGGATGATGCCATTTCAATTTCCTCATCATCAGAACGAGACTTTTTATCATTGCCTCCTAATGAAGAAGTCATGGCAACATTTCCATCTTCTGAACGAGATTCATCATTGGTGACAGTGCTCTGAGAAGAGGAGTTCTTCTCTATCAAAACGAAATCCTGATGATCTGTAATGGTGATGTTGGCCATTGACTCAGCTAACTTTTCGTAGTTGTCAGTATTCGATTTTGCCTCGCTGGTCTGATTCTCATTTGGATTTTTTTCTGCAAAAGAAATAAAAATTCAATCATGCAAACTGGAATCTTTATTACTTTTCATATTAGCAAATTGTATTCAGGCTCCAGCGGCCCACACTTTTAAACAAGCTGCTTTGAACTAGAGATTCTGCAAGGTGTGGGTTCTTAACTACCACGTATCGAGCTTACAATCTAGGGGCTATCTATTGGTTAATGATTTCAAAATTGAGATTTCTATTTAGTTTATATGGGTGCAATAAATACCCTAGGACCCCATACAGCTAGCTATACAGTGATGCATTGCATGCTATCGTGACCCTACTAAATACAAGGCTTGGCCTAAGTCAGACTAGCACGTTAACCAGACATTCACTCACTCGCTTGTCTCTACTGATTTCTCTGCATTTCACTGATTTCTTTGTCTTTTAGGAGAACTATGCAACGTCGAGAGCAGTTTTACATGACATATTACGAACGAATCAACACATCACAAACCTGTGCCAATCTTCAATCTTCGTCATGAGGTAAGAGATAAGCCTTAATATTACTGATATTTATAATCAATATAATATAGTTATAAATAGATAGTCATAATTATCATAAATCTATCTATGAATATCTATCTGTGGTAGTCTACTTGTGAAAGTATATCACAAAGAAGATAAAAAACATGAGAGCCAGATTTCCCTAGTTTATCAAATATCAAGAAAATAATTCAAAAATAAACCATTCTTCAGATGTTTTGACATAATCTTCATCAGAAAACTTATCATCCAACAATTAGAAAAATTTGAAGAGTTTACTGATGAAGACTATCGAAAAGAAGATGATAATGCGAGACCTGAGTTTCCTAGGTTTATAAAATATCAAGAGAACAATTCAGATATGAACCACGTTCCGATAAAATCTTCTTCAGTGAAATTTCAAAGATGTACCTTTATCAACATTTTCCTCACTTCTACTCTCATCTTTATCCCTCTCTGGGTAGCCATCTTTCTCTTCGTCAGAATTGTTTGTAGCCTCGTTCTCGAGGATTTCGTCTTCCCCATGGTAATCGGTGGTCTCACTGGTCGATTTGGCACTGGAGGAAGTTCTTCGCCGCCGTTTGGCCTACCATGCGAACAACAATTTCAATATTATCAAAACAATACTAGAGATAGACATTAATTAAGTGGTATTCGTTCACACCAGAAGAACATTTAAACAACATACACCCAAATAAAGGTACAAATATAGGTACATGTAAATAAATACAAAAATTGGTGCAGATGAACTATATTAGGTCCTTTTCAAAGATTTCTATCATGACTTATTGTAAACATCAAACAGGCAGTGACAGATCAAATGTATGAGCTTTTATTTCTCTGATGACTTTTAGACTCGTAGCTTTAGGAAGTAATTATGTTTTGCTATGTTTCCAATTTTCCTGGCCATCCTCAAGTTCTGCACTGATCAAATACGGTTCTGACGTACCAATCTGATGAGTGTCAGATGCAAAGCTTAAGAAGTTATTATTTTTCAATGTGTTTTGATTTTCCTCCTCATCATCAAGTTCTACACCGGTCAAAGAATGTTCTGACGTACTACTCTGGTGAGTCTCAGACGCAAAGCTTTATAGTTGTTATGTTTTTCTATGTCTCCTTTTATTTTCCTCTCCATCCTAATTGTATAAAGTATTTTGAAATAATCGATGTTAATTGTACCTTCTTATCCTTTCTTGCCAGCATCTTCTTCTGATGTTTGCTAAGTGGCTTCTCTTGTTTTCCATCAACATCAGAATTACCAGCATCTTTTGACTTGACAGTTGCATTGGTTTTCAAGAGCTGTTGTCTTGCTGCAGCTTTAGCAGGGTCTACTGCCTAAATGAATTATAAGAAACATTTCAAGATTAAATAAGCTAATGCAATTACTTATCGGCTCTGAGTTTTTGGCATCAATTGCAGCACATATGGGTTTGAAAAGACCTAGGATATCAATTAGAACCATTCAACGCCAAGCTTCATTTCAAGGCAAACAACTCAAACAATCTTAGTATGTGATACTGTATGACACATTAAGACACATTTTCATTGTAAATACTATAAGGAGTTACGGTTGTTTCTTTTGCTGATTTTGATGTTGTAAACGGACGTCTAACAACATTTTTAACGTCCGTTTTGAGGATACAACACAACAGGTTAACCATCCAAAGCAACTGTTATTTTCAATAGCTGTTGGCTTGCAGCCCAAACAACGCTAACAATACAAACAACACGATAGTAGTAGTAACAAAATTAAGAAATATGGAATTTTATCAAAACAAAGAACTGCTGTTCTGTAGTGATGAAGTATATGCTCCCGTGTCCTTGCTGGTAAAAAAGGCCTGGCCTTGTTTACACTAGCAAGTTACATACAAGCTCACTCAATGACGAATAGTCGCACAATCGAATATACTAGGACCTTATTCTACTATATCTAGTGATATAGTTTATGCTACTGTTGTCCTGCTGAAAACAGGTCCTAGACTTAGGGCCTGTTTATATGGGCAAAATTACTTCATCTGCCAGACCCGGGGCTGGCAAGTGATATTTCACCCTCCTATAGTATTCCATTGAAATCTCAGTTTGCGTTTATATGGAAAATAAAACTTCACTCCACACTACCGGTATAGTGAAGTTTCACCTCTCAGGAGGTGAAGTTTCACCCAGATGAAGTGAAGTTTCTCCATACTAACACAAAACTACCGGTGAGTTGAGGTGAAGTAAATTCGACCTTATTACAATGGAAAATTAATGATGCGATGATTGATGACGTTCAGGGATTTACCTCGCCTCTCCGATCCGGCATGAAAATCTCATATAAACAGCGCTTGAAATTTACTTCGCTTGTCAGCCCCGGGTCTGGCAGGTGAGGTGTTTTTACCCATATAAACAGGCCCTTAATCGGGCTAGCATGTTAAACGGAAACTAACTCACTTAATCAACTCTCAAAGTGTCAATCATGACGTTTATCTATTGTAAAGAATGGTGTTCAATCTTGAGGAGAATGAAGCAATCACCTGATAATTGTTGACAGGAAGAGAAAGATCCAAAAAGTCGTCGAAGACTTGAGATTTCTGGAAAATGAAACAAGAGCTTTTGAAATATAGAAGCTAAGATATCATGTCATGAAAGAATACGAAAGGAACAATGTAAAAAGTGTTTCAGATGTTACCCAAATCATCGATAATGTTAATGACACAATCATTCAATTAATTTAGCTATTACTTCGAGCGAAAGTCTTGTTCAGCTCTTTTTAGTTCCTCCTTCACTATAAGATTTAAATATGACACATTACATTGTATTCATTAAATAAAGTGTAATGTAGATCTCAAATACTTATTTTAATGATAAAGTAAACATCGAAAAAACCTACTGTTTTGCATTGGGTACAGAAAATTGTTGACACCAGTGTCCCACCAAACAACTCATCCACAAATGTCTTTGCGTTTCTAAAGCATTCTAAGGGATAAAGATATTAGATGAGGAGTACAACAATCATCATTGTTTTCGGGTTTTGTGGAATTACAAGAGGCCGTCCGAGAACAAGACCTTGGTTTATCAAAATGAGGCGTTCAGCACTTTACGGACATCATGTCATGTTGCTACCCAAATATCTTGGTAGCCTATCAACTGACCAATGATACAAACAGACTTACTATCCTTGCCATAAGGTATGAGGCAACCCCCAATTCTCATACTTCATCTAGATTCGTACTCTAGTGCGCTACCACTGCGCGACCGGGACTTTGAGAAACCCAGCCCATTTCATTCACACATCTTCAGTGGTAGCGCACTAGAGTAGGAATCTAGAGGTTGTGGACGTGAGTCCTACTCTGGTCATTTTTCATTCTCACAAATCATCTCGATTTACTCTATATATTTGACAACAATAAACCATCGATTAAACATCTCACCTCTCCAAAATCAATGTTGCTCAAGAAGTTTTCAAGTGTTTCACAATACTAAAATCAACATTGGTTTCAGGGAAGGGGGGCTGGATATTTTCATTCATTATTTGATAGCACTATGTTTGCAATACTGTCAAACATCAAATGTCTTACAACCTTTTGTCAAGGATTGTAGATCACGCAAGTAATTTCAAATGTAACCCTGCAAACTATATTTTTTCTTCTTTTAAATTACAGTTGTTCTTAGAAAACCACCTACCTCTCATTTCATCTTTGGTTGGTGGCGTTTCCATAACTTTCACAGTATTTTTCATCGACGACTCGATTCTCTGTAGAAAAGGAGGAATAGAAACACACTACTAATTACTTATAGTACTAAGAGTTTCAGATCCCATCGGCCTAAAGTTGTTCAACAACCCTTGAAGACCAACAAAAACGTATAGAGACATAATATACAGCCATCATGTTTCCATTCCACTTGAAGAACCAATCCACTTCATTGTTGGCCAGGCAAGAGCTGACAACTAAGAGGATTTGAATACAGAATAAATACCTTCAGACTTGTGCTGTTCCGCGAATCAAATCAAATTCAAGAGATTCAATTATAATTGCTAAAGGAGTATTTTATAAGTTTCAGAAAGCATAGATCAGAATCCATCATATTTCTTTAAAACTTAAAATCGATATATTGTACAAAGTTTATTGCAAACAATTCATTGATTTTAGAAATAACGAGCATCAAAAATTGAGTTTTGTGAAACTACCTTGAGTTCCTCGACTCGCATGCCATCCAGGAGGTAACGTAGTAATTCTTGACTGTCTTGCTGACGATAACCTCTAAACTGTGGGGACCTGTAAGGATCAAGAAATTACATACAATAGACCTCTTTCGCAATCACGTCAAGTCTTTAGAAATTTAACTTGAAACAACCTTGGTCTCGAAATTTCTTAAGGGATGACATATTGTGAAAGAGGTCTAGTATGCTACTTGGCATGATACTACCATTTTCTGGTATATGGCAGATACATGATACTACATATTTTCGACTTAAGTTCAATTCATTGTTAACTTCACTAGTAACAAGGCATATGGAAATAATGCAGCTATCATTTTATTGAATCACCCATTTCTCCGTTACAGGGATCACGTTCTCACATGTTTCAATTTAACGCGAGTACGTCTGAAGATACGTAGCCAGAAACATATAATGTTCTCGTGACAGCGATACGGTTTGAGCCTGCACAATCCACCAGTACGGTATAGAATTAATACTGTTATGTAGAGGATAGCCGAATAACAAGACTAATCAAAACAAAACACCCCTGGCCTTTCCTATACATGTGACCCCTCCTTTTGATCTAATTCTCATTTTACCCTGAAATATAGAGAGCTGGAAAATTCTCTCCTTATGTAAAGAGGGACAAGGATAGATGGGTGCTCGAGCCCATGACTCTTTCAAAAAAGAGTGAGTGATACAGCCACTGGGCTAGCCCTGCCCTGGCAGATCTAGTTTTTCATTTATCTTTTTAACATCATTAAGAAAAAACCGACTTACTTTTTGGTAATTTCACCAAACAGTTTACTGGGAACAACAACGCCATTTGAGCTGCTCCGAAACTCATCCAAAAAGCATTTAAGTGAAGTCGTTAACGGACCAGGCGGTGGGAGTGTTCTCAGGTTCATTTCCACCTAAAGAATATAAAAATATAATTGATTAAAGAAGGCTGATTTTGATTTGTTTATATTGCAATAAAAAAAAGAACCAACAAATACTGGAAAATTGATATACTTCAATTTCACAAAAATTATCAGACTTATTTCCAAGCCTACTTTTTTTAGTTTATGATATTATAGGAAAGCAAATATTATTCTTATGTGTTATACATTGATAACAATTAATAAATCTTATTTGAAAATAGTATCTGCACAACGATTCATTCTACTTAATTTGTTTTACAGATTTATTTATTTTGAAACAAGTTTTTAAGTGTGATATACATATAATACTGTACCTTGGGAGGTCTTTCTTTTGTTTGAACTTTATAACATTGATTTTCCGTAAATATGTGATCCAGTTTCTGAATGAGTAAACTCGTCTGAGATATATTCTGAAGAACTGAGTTGAAGAAACATGTGTTTCCAAGATTTCGCAATCCCTGAAAAATAGATTATGAAATCAAAACTTCATGGGAACTCAATAATCTACCAGGTTGACTAAAGAAGAGTAAACCTTATTAATGCCATGTAGGGCCACTTATCTCCAAATGCAACCAAAAATATTTGTGAAAAGCAATGTATTTCCATGAAGAGTTTATCAGAACCCTTTGATGGATGGCATGGGCCTCTGAACTAACATGCGTCAAGCTTCCTTGAGTCATTCAGGTGGCAGTAGTTGCCTGACCGAAAACGTTTGTAGCACAAATCGTGAAATCAAACATAAAAAGACCTCAAATTGTTATATATGGTGACAAAGTACATGCTACCGTGTACATTATAGTACATGTCATCCTGAAATAAAGTCCACTGTCCATTTTGTAGCAGCTCTTTCATTCGTGTGCAAGAAGATATTGAGCTTCCTTAAAACAAAATCCTTAGTCCAATATCACACACCTTGACTTTGCCAACAGAAGAGACGGCGTCAGAGGCTTCGTTCTTATTTCCTGTTGAATAAAATAATGGAAAGTTAAGATGAAGAAAATCACACTACATCTAAAAACATCAACATGGACCAGAAATATCTTATTAATTTCTCATAATGTAGGTAAGTTGGTTGCCTGCATGTAGTCAGGGGGGGACCCCTGGGCTCCCTTTTTTGTTGCTGCTTTCTATTAAGACAGGCATTAAGTATGATTTCTGTTTGGTTAGTTGGCTATTGATTGAGCCAACATCCTCCCAACGCAGTGGCCAGCACTCTACCATTAGACCAAGTAGTGTCTGAGTCTGAGCAGCTTAAGTGGTTTGCTAAATAGGTGAAGTTAAGTCTGGCCGTGTAAGGATAACATCTGGATGGGTGACCAACGAGGTGTTTACTAAACAACTCAATTCACTGTCCATCAGAAGGGGTGTTATACTTGTCGTAGGCTGGCACATCAAACATAAAACTTACTTACTGCTAGGTTTTCCACTCTTTCCTAAACCATGGTTTTCATATTGCTAAAGATGCAACAAGAAATGCTTGCATGACAAAGCTATTCCAGTTTAGGACTTAGAGATATCGCTAAGAATTGCGTGAATAATTAGTGATAAATGCAGGCAGCCCTTTGATGAAAATTAGGCCCCGTTCACACGATGCCGGATTCATATCGTTTCGGATCGCTTTTCATATCGGATAGCCCTTCTGTTCACACGACACCATGCCAATCCGGAACGCTTCGCATCGTTTTTGCGGAGTCAAATCACTCCGCTCTGAAGGTGAAACGTTCCGGATCGCTTTTCATATCGGATAGCTTTTGGGCTCGTGTGAACGCATGAATCCGATACGCTTTGTGCTCCAGAACCTCGTTTTTGATGATGTGCGAACTTTTTTGGCGCCAACTTATCGACCCCTCAAGAGCACGCGATGCTTAGCTGTCAAGTGGCAATTGTTTTAACAATAGACATTATTAAGGGCCTGTAGAGTGTGTAGAGCGGAGCGTAGTCGTGTGAACAGAAAACGAAAGTGAATCCGGCATCGTGTGAACAGGAGAAAATTTCGTATCGGATTGGCTGTGGAATCCGAAACGAAAGTGAATCCGGCATCGTGTGAACGGGGCCTTAATGTTAATGTTTTTGAGATCTTCTCGCACCTCATGCATACTCATCTTTACCTAACTTCCCATAGAGTTCCAATCTTCTCAGTGGCTTCATCACACATTATTGTAGTGCATTAGGAGTTTAATGATCTCATCAATGATACATGATTGGTTTTACTGATTAATATGTAGATGAGTGTAAACATACCTTTCATTATTTTTTCTCTAATGTACTTGATAGCCTTTTGCAAAGTGGAATTATCTTTATCTATATTCAATTCTTTATCACATGCATAACACCTTGAAACAAATTCAGTAAAAGTTAAAAAGAGCTTAGGTTATGCTAGGGTCATTTTTCATTCACACAACAAAACATGCACACATATTACAAATATGGTAGCTTTTAAGAGCAACGAGCCGCAGAGCATATTTTCGATTGGAGGGAGGGGGGGCTTATAACAAAACATTTGACGAAGCTCGTTGTTACCACGTCCATTTTATTGTCATTTAGGTTTTATTGAGAGGCCAAAGCCTCTCCATTCCCCATAGCTCTGTGACCCTTAACAGAGCAAGTTTTCCAAATGATATCCAAAATGGTGACTTTCACTACACTAGAAGCTCAGCAATTCAATCAGAAGCAAGAAAGATTTGCTAAAAAATTGTTTCATAAGATTATTGAGCCTGTTAAGTTTTTTTTCTAGATGGGGTGCTCTCTCTCGATTAATTTACCTATTAGAGAGCTCCTCCTTAGACAAATGTCTCTAATTACATCCCTTGTCTTGTAATGTTTCCCTTTATTAATTTATTCAGGCAGTGTATTTTGTAGTTGTGTATCATGTATGTATATGAATTGTTTTATTTTAGGTTGGGTAATGTATATTGCATTCTTAGATGTACTTAAATATATTTGTCAATGAGAACTGAACTGAACTGTTGGTATTCTTAGAATACTCTTAGATTTCACCAATTTTGAGCCTCAAAATCATAATAGAATGTATTCTTAAAAACGAAGATTTCATACACCGTATTGAAATATTAAACTCCCTTTTATAGGCTAATATGAAACAGTTATGCAATGAAACGATAGGAAAACCTACCACACCATCCAAGTTGTGGAATTGACACAAATAGTATGAGAAGATTGCTGCAGGAAATGCTTGTGAGCATGCTGCTTGTTGCCCTGTCTGTTGCATCCCTGGCAGAAGATCAACAAATAGACATTATAGGAGTAATGTGAAACAGCCACGAAAATCGTAAACTTATATTGAAATGCAATTCACTGAAATATTGTTATCTGGCGACACTCCTCAAAGTAGGACGTCAGAAAAATACCAAATCATTCATCAGAAGAATTCGATTAGATTTTGTTTTCACAAGATCATGATAAAAAGAGGATTTACCAAATATTAAGTCACTAAGGTATTTAAACCATTCAAGTTTGTTTAATGTTAACATATTTTTGAAGAAAAGACGAATCATCGTCTTATTCTTATTCATATTCGGTGGTTCTTTTAAGGCCGTCACGGTATCTGGGTATTATGACGTTCCGTCTCATCTTTACTGCTTATTTTTTAAAGAACCGGTCCGTACGTGTACGAGGGGTGTGACCCTATCTGTCAGTTGAGATTCAGGACAAGTAAGGTTTTCAGCAAAAATGAGTTGAATGAATAACCGATGGGTTGTCTAGTGCAGGAGAAACCGCGAAGACCACGTAAACGTTGGTGCGACAATATACACGAATGGTCCCGTCTGGACATTGATGAGCTCAACTACTCAACAAAAGACCGTTGTCAATGGAAAATGCTTCCTCATGTTAGTGCGTAATCTAGCTTAGCTGGATATAGCGAAATATGATGGAGTTGTCTAGTAGGAAGTAATTTTCTATTTGAAGATTCTAGTAGCGCAAATAGGTGCAGCAAACACACAAGGACCTCTTGATGCTGTATATGGTGTACACGCTTTTTTATAAGGAACCTAGCTCAGGGCCAAGTTCCTTAATTTGAGACCTCTTTTGACCACTTTGTAGTTCTAAAAGTTCCTTAATAGTTCCTTAATTTCAAGTGCTCATTTAGTAGATAGGAATTAGTACCGATGCAAGGAAAGCGATAAAATGCAACATTTTCAATAAATACGTGATAAGAAAATATGTTATAACACAAAGAAGCTAAGGCCAGGGCCTATAAAATGTAAAAATTAATATTAGTCGTTAAAGAAGTTGCATATCTACAACAGATGAATATATTCAGACATTTTAAAGTTCCTTAGGGATTTGTCCTTTAGTAGTACAAGTTCCTTAAGATTTTCGACCTTCTACATGTAGGTTCCTTATAAAAGGTTCCTTATAAATGTTAATGAAATGTAATGTAAATGGAATATAAACCTTTATTTTGTGATTCTTGGAGCTAGCTTCTATTTCTTATGCATTCATTGTCACGAATTCCGAATTTCGAAGATATATGGATATCGTTAGATCCTTAGAAATTATTGATTTGTCGATCACAATAAACCTTGTAACTGTATGAGATTTGTAAGGAAAGTTGGCTAAAGAGCAACTGGTTGATGGCATCAGACTTTCCAAAAACCTTACACATAAAGCGTTAAATCTTAAAGCAAGAGTCTCTCAACTTTCTTTTAGTTAACACCTAGGTTTTGGGCAAAAGTAGAGGCTCGTTTTCCATTAAAGTATTCTATTAAAAAAAGATTGCAGAAGAAAATGAAAGAAACTGATTCACCTTCAGTGATTGAACAGCTCGAATTAAGAGATTCGTCATGGGCAATCAATTTCAAGCTCACTGTTCTGACGTTATAGTCCATTAAGTGCTAGACCAAAAACTTCAGTTTCAAAATATTTCCAATTTTTCTAAGGAATTCTTATACCCAGGGGTGGATTTTTTTTATATAAATAATGTATAAAAACTTACAATACAGGGGTGGATACAGGGGTGGATTTGATCTAATACAGGGGTGGATTTGATCTAACGATCCAACAAGCAAAGAATCAGGGATGTCCCCACCCGGGGACTAGGGTAGATTACTTGGTTTTCCTGGCAAGGTGATAAAATAACTATTCATTCTTTTGTAATGAAGTTAATTGCAGCTTTACCCTGCTGGTTCATTGTTCATTATTTATAATGATAATCCAAAAGAAATATCAATAGTGAATAGTGAATGAAATGAGTGATATTCAACCATTTAGGAGTAATACAAAAAAATATCAATAAATTGAAATTCATTGACACTTAGGAGTTTTCTTCCTTCTTACAATTTATCACCTATTTTTAAAACCCTCACCTAGTATAAGAAATAATAGGTGGGCCAGTTCCTCGGAGCAGAGAATTTCCATGCTCTCACATTCATTCAATATACTAATGATCTTGCCTTGAGTGATGTTCAAAGCTCTGCATTCTTTATCTATTCTCTATTGAATATGAATTTCAATCGTTGAACACAGGATTTCAAACACGGAAAACAGGAATTTCCCTGCTTTTGCAATCATTCAACATACTATATTCTTGCCTTAAAAGTCAAGATCACACAAAAAAATCTGCTGATAAACTTTTCTGAGGCAGTTTACTCCACATTCATTAAACCCGGATAAGCTGAACAAACCTGGAATCCGCATTTCAGACATATGCAAACACTCTTCAGGATTTCTAGATCATTCTGTGGAAAGGATAACAAAACATTAGTCCATTGTATGCATTGGGTTTACTACGTGGGGAAGATTTGCAGAATATTTGGGCATTTTTTGTGTGTTTCATCACTTTATCAACTTGATTTCTTTAGCGAGCTCAGACTCTTTGATTGATACATAAAGTTGGTTATATTGTAGTTTAGTCTCCACAATATATATTATGCTCTGCATCATGTATGGAGCACTATTTAAGGGAAAACTGAGATTCAGATGACTTAGCTTTTGATCAATATGTTTTCTTTCTCTGTGTCAGGAAAAACCTTACTAAATAAGTTTGCTATGATCCCAATATTTCTTGTTTCAGTATGTTCTCTGTGATAGGGTCCCTTTCATAAAAACACTGATGTTAAAATATTTCGATAGAATATAAGAAATTGACCTGTCCCTCAGTACTCTCTGCCTTTGGGACGCCTCTGCAATCCTAAGAAACAAAAAATCATTATTCATGCTGAAAATAGAATCAAGTAGTAAATAATTCATCTTGCAAGTGAGATTGAAATAAACTTTCCAAGGGTGAATTCGAAAAAAATATAATAAACTAATTTACAACAAGGGGGCTAAGATTTTCTTGTGGTGTGCTCATATCTTCAAATTGTATCAATCATTGTCAGGCCGGTTGTGATTGATTTATGCACTAGGCTCAAAGAGAAAGGCTAATCTAAGCAGCACGACCAAGGTCCTCCATCTCTATGTGACCACACCTCTTTATTCCATTTGCACTTTGGACTTTGATTTAATAAAGTTGGTAGATAATATCCTTGCACATTATGTGACAGGTCTGAAGAAGATAGGTCTAGCCCATGACACTGCCAACAACAGTTGAGTGATTTAGCTTCTAGGCCATCTCAATCACACAAAGGAAGCAGGGATTTCATCTTAGTGTTGATCATATCTTTAAATTTCATTCCATCCTTTGCATCCTTCCACTCAAAATTTTATTCCATCCAGTCCTAATGCTATAATTGATTCTCCAAAGAGAAATATATGTCCAATACTGGGTAGTACAAGCAGTGTCTTTTAAATAGGGCATTATAAGTTAAAATTTAAGGCCTCAACCTACCATCTCTTATATCCAGAAAGCATAGATTTGTTCTGATGAAGAATTTCAAAAATCTTTGGGGGTTTTGAGCTTAAATAGACACAATGAAATCTATCTTTGTTTATGAAACCATCACCACCAGCATAAAGTCAATGGTAAGGCAAGATAAGAATCAGCATTAAGATTATTTGGTTTCCATGCTTTCATCCAGAAACCTCATAAACTTAACACTGAGCGTCGCTTCTATTGCTTGTGGTGAATTTTTAAGATGCTCTTTATCATTTTTGATTTTTTTGGTGAAACCTTTGTGGAAGGGTCCATCCCCTGTAATAAGATTCTTCAATCTATACATTATTTTGATAATAAGTATGGTGATCTGGTTTAAGTTTCTTCTATTAAGTTCCTAAAACTATCAATCATTTAAGGGACATAAGGACATTTCTGTTGATAGATGTTGAAATATTGATATGCAAAAACGCTTACAATCTTTGTATTATCTTCGTGCGGTATAGGTTTGTTTATATTTTTAGTACATCTCCTGATGAGTGAGAAACCACAAAACAGGTTTTTCATGATGAAACTTTTGAGTCATGTCTTCTAAGAACATACATATAAATATATATCACTCTACTTTAATACATCAAACACTTCTTCATGAATCAAAATACAGACTTTGAAAGATATTGGTTTATGCCCACTGAATAGCTTTAACGCACTGCAGCCCTGGTCCTTCATCCTCTTGATGTACACACATTTTGAGAATTACATAGGGCTAACAAATTCCCTCTTGCTACTTCCATGACTAGTCTGTAGATGGGCTCAATTCCACAACCCTTTGAGCAAAAGCTGGTTGGTCTAGGCCAGTACTGTTAACTTTTTTTAAAAGTTTTTTTTTTCTAAGAGGAATAGAAGAACAGTCTTTGATGGTACAGAACTTTGAGATAGCAAGTAAAAAATTTGAAACATAGCAAAACATAGCATTATTGAAGCTTTGCCTCTGACACTTGTCAGCCTAGTAGGTCAGAAAGAGAACCTAACAAATTGGTGGTACAAACCGTAATTATTAACAAATCGCTGCATCCAGAGGTGGATCAAAGTTGGCAACTCAAGAAAGAGGTGAAGGATTTGTTAAATGCAGAAGCAACAATTCAACACAGTAATCTAAGAGATGATGTTTTGTTGCTGACTTTGAAAGGACAGACCAAGCATCAGTGTTTCTGCACACAACCAAATAATTTGCTGGGCACATTGAGCTTGATAGTATCCCTACAGTAATCAGATCCCTACAGCACAGGTAGATTTCTAACAAGAACAGATAAAAGACTTATAGTCACCTTGCAGTGCCCAGACTTTGAGTGAGGTAGCACATTCTTGATTGATTGTAAACGAATGGCTTTTGACAAGTGCGAGCAGGGTTCTGAAATAAACATTTATTTTAATAATCAAACACAAGATAGAAGAGTTGGCAAAGCACTGATGTTCAGAGCAGTGGCCGTGGGCAGTGGCGGACACTTTGGAAATTATTGGGGGGGCGAACCCATTGTTTAAAATAAAACCATGTGACATTGCCTATTGTTTCAGAACAAAAGGCTATTGTTTCTGAAATTATTGGGGGGGCGACGGCCCCCCCTCGCTCCCCCAAGTGTCCACCACTGGCCGTGGGCTCAAATCCTTCTCAAGTTATTTTTCATAATCACAAATTAATCTAATATAGCAAGTAATCACACAAGAAACCTACGATAAACTGGTTTTTCACATTCAATGTTCATATCTTGAAGGATCAGAGTGCAGATCTTCTCAACCCTCATGCATACCCATCCTTGGTCAACTTCCCACAGAGTTCCAATCTTTCTCAATGGCCTTATGACATATGATGGGACTGTGTGAATAGTGTGTCGATCTCTTTATTGGTGTGATACCTTATTGGTTTTACTGATTATTATGTAGATGTAAATGTATAGATGCATGTTAACATCTAAAGAAACAAAGTTTTGTTTCTAGACTCCCAGCCCAAATCAAAAATAAACTCTGTAGCCCTTATAATAAGCTATCTAATTATGTGCATGCATTTTTTTTATAAGGAACTGCTTAGCAAGGCAGTACTCGACTAGAGGAAAACTTAAGCAACTCTAGTGCTGGATAGTGGAATGTTAAGCAATTTGAAAATTCAATTCTGAACCGATAGGCAATAGAAATCATGCAGCAGCTTTAGAGAAGTAGGTTACAGTGGACATTAGTACCACAGCACAGTTTTGTATGCAAGTTTTCATCAACATTTGTTGTACAACAACTTGTAAGATAGTACACTCTTTTTTTTTATAAGAACCAATGAAATTGATTTGAAGCTGGCTATTCTCAAATATTCCTCTATTTTCAGCCTGAAATGTTCTTAAATTGTTCTTAACTTTTACAATGGTTGGGAGGCCTTTTTGCTATCAGTAGTGTTAATTGTTGCAAAGTTTGACTCTCTTGACCATCTGACATTATCTGTGTGCTGTACATATGCTTGTTTTATAACTATTTCTCAGTCTTATGGTTATATTTCATAAAATGTTCATATTGAGCCAAAATGGTCAGCTTCAGTTTGTTCTTAAGTTTTGGCCAAATTTGAGGCTGGTGCTCTTATAAAATTGTTCTTATAGAAAAAAGAGTGTATTCTAAGAAACAAGCTTTAAAGTAAAAAAAGCTAAGCAATTGCTAAGCAATTTTGCAAAAAATGCTTGTAGCACTTGTGAATCTATTATGATTCTGCTCTTACCCATTTTCATACCACTGAAGGTTGTGTACCAAATTTTTGCTTCACCAGAAACCACAAAACAACCACCTAAATGACAGTCCGTGGTTGCGTGACATGCAATTATTACATTTTTGTGCCACGCACACGAGGCAACCAATGTAAGGTTCGATGGATTTTCCTGTTACCCATCGAAAATACCCACTACCCTCCAACCTTATATATATCGATCCATAGTTTGATCCCATTAGCAGAACAGAAAATGAATAGCACGTGTATTATTTAGAGGTAAAGTACAATGCATGAAATGAAGAAATCTGAGGTTTCAGTGATAGGGCAAACAAACAAAAGTCAACATGTTTATAAAGACACCGCCTCCTCGTCCGAACCGAGATCCTCTCCACATCCACAGCTCCGATCACATATAAATTTCTCTCCTTTATAATATGTAAAATGAAATCAAATGTTATCTTGAATACTCACCGTTATATTCGGAAGTAGTTTGATCCAGTTGATTGTTTTTATCGCTTTTATCATTAAAAATCAACTTTTGTTTTCGCCCGCTGCCTTTTTTCTTCGCCATTTTGAACATGGTAAACAGCAGGCAGCCTCCTTCCCGCTCGATTCTTTGTTTACGTCACTGTTTGAATTTTAAAAAGTCGTTTGAAATACCGACAATTTGTACGGAGGGGGTTTGAGGGGCAGGATTTTAGTTAACCCCGATTCGCTAAGGGACGTCGTTTTACAAACATAAAGTCATATAAATATTTGTTTAAGTTGATCTGGTTGGAAGTTCCAGATGCGTCAACATCCCCCTCAAAAAATTTTGTAGGTCTTATTTGAGAAAAAACAATTATTACTTTATAGCTATAAATAAGGGAAGCAAGTCTTCTTTCGTAAATATAATTTCGTGGTTTTCATTTTATTATATCAAGCTCGATATCAAGGACCCTCCCATTTTCATCAGCTTCATGATATCATATGTCACATGATTAAATCATGTCAAATACGTATCACCTGATTTTCCGTCAAAATTAAATATACCCTAAAGTTACTCATTTGACTGTCACGTGAACAAAATTGGTACCTTAGAATCATTGGATCCCTGTGTTTTTATGCCACAAATTGGACTAGTGATAGAAAGTTGTGCTAGATGGGACCTTTTGCAATCCTGATAAACGACGGAACGAGGTTGAATTCCATTAGAACCAGTAAAATTGATTTGTAGCTGGCTGTTCTTAAATATTCCTCTATTTTCAGCCTGAAATGTTCTTAGATTATTCTTACTTAATATTGACTTGGAAGCCTGTTTTCGCTATCAGCTGTGTTAGTTGTTTAAATGTCTGACTCTTTTAAATATCTGACATTGTCTATGTGCTGCACATCAGCTTGTTTTGTAATTATTTCTCAGTCTTATGGTTATTTCGTAGAATTTTCATATTGGGCCAAAAATGGTCAGCCTCGGTTTGTTCTTAACTTTTTCTTTAGTTTTGAGCAAATTTGAGTCTGTTCTTATAAAATTATTCTTACAGAAAAAAAAGAGTGTAAAGTGTCTTTTATGATACCGTTCATCTTGGTCCGGTTTTTAGCTGCTTCACAGAAGGTCCTTTCACACACTAGTATCAATTATCAACTCACAAAATGGCAGCTGATGAAGGACGAAGTGGAACTATTCCTCTCCAATTAGTTTTGTTGATATTGTTAATTTCAACAACAAATACAACATTACAAAAGTGTGATTATAAAGTTGGAGATAAAACTTTCCAAATTTCTGATTGGTAAGGAACTTTTTGAGGTTGTTTTTTGTATGCTAATAGGCCCTTATAAGTGCTTAGCCTAGGCTTTTATTTAGGCCGTATACCACTTCCTATTTTGAACCTCCTCCCCCCATATCTCAAAGGGGCTCTTCTATGTCAGCCATTAGTGCAGACACCCCTTGCTTTTCTTGTTGTTAGGGTAAGCACAAAATAGTTTGTTTAGTTGTTGTAGGCTTTTAGTTAATGTCTGGTGCAAGATGCATGTTCAGGCAGGGTGAATCTGCTACGCCAAATATTTTTTCCTCTAAGATTTTTCTGCGTTAAATTTGACTAAAAATCTCACCAATCTTTTGTTTTTGATTCCAAAATAGTATGCAATTGAATAAAATCCAGCTCTTTTGTGTCAAAAACTTGTGTCAGTTTCAATCTTTTGTTCTGCGCAAAAGATTTTGTTAAATTACATACACCCTCATATTCACTTTGGATGACTGATACCATATCCTTACATCCCTACCTGACAATGCTATGTGCAGGGAATATCCTTACTCTATTGTTCTACCATGAGGCATACAGAAATAAGTGCCACCCTTAGTAGGAAATGGTGCTGCTGAGCCATAGAAAATGAGGAGGCTTAAGCAGGCCTTTTCGTGAAAAATATAGGGCAAGGGTGACAAATCGCCCCAGTAAGAGGTATGAATGACATCAGGAGTAATGACCTCACAATCTTATTTGTTTTATGGGTTCCAACACAGTCAAGATGTATGAACCACTTTGGAAGAAGGATGATTTCCTAATCTTAGATGATTTTGTAATTTTAATCTTTGATTTT